>JAPUBQ010000030.1:2487500-4975000 GCA_035578125.1 Mellilla xanthometata | reverse complement strand
AGGATTTATTAAGTATGGAATCCCCACGCCGGATACGTGTCTGGTCTTCCAACTCGTCGAAACGTCCAAATCGTGTGCAGTCGCAATCCTTATTCCTCGCCGGAGTCGTACACTCGTAGACACTAATCGCACTTTTCGCTCGGGGTATCACTCGGAGTTAACTCTCCGACAACTCGCAGTTAACTCTACGACATCTCGCAGATAACTGTCCTCCGATCGTTCCGTCCGCTCTTTTATACCCGCTCATACAGGCTCTCGTAAGTTCTATATGTCGAACGTTCGGAACTATTCTTCAGGAGAATTCGAGGCAGTGTGTGAGTGAGATAGAAGATGTTTGTTTATACACGTAAACAAACAGGCGGCGTTCGGGAAGCTTTCGAATCTTCTATACTAGAAAGTTCGAGGTAACTGTAGCAGTGAGACAACAAATATGTGTGAGAGCGACACCGAAGGTATTCGTGTGTTTTCTAGAACATCCTGTTCCGGGAGCTTTGCGACATTGCCCCCTTCCTAAGAGATGCTCGTCCCGAGCATCGTCAAACTGTACTCTCGAATGTTCTGTACTAGCCTCGCGATGCTTGATGATTCTTCTCTCCCAGGGTGGCCCGACATCTTGATGGTATAGCTTGCGCGCTCTTCCAATAGAAACATAGCGATTTCTCACTGCTGCATATGTCGTGTTCTTCCGTATCCAGTAGTCCTCATCTTCTCTTTGATAGATCCACATCATCACATCATCCGCTTTCTTCTCCCGACCAGATTCTTACTGTCACCAATATAACTTCCGGTGTTCTTGAATCGATGTAAGACTATAGGAACCTTAATGTCATTTATCTTCAGGTGATAACTATTTCCTCGCAGATTCTCACTAAGGCTCAACTTCCCACTGTCCCTCGGATAATTAACCTCTTTGTTTCCGATATGTGCAAATGCCTCATTATACAGGTTCAACAACTTGCTGCTGGTCTCATTAAAAACGTCAGCATATTCCCTCTGCAATACCTGTTCATCTTCCCGAACTGCCTGGCCAGTTTCCTCTCTCAAGATGCCAGCTTCATCTTCCCGAACTGCCTGGTCAGTTTCCTCTCTCAAGATGCCAGCTTCATCTTCCCGAACTGCCTGGTCAGTTTCCTCTCTCAAGATGCCAGCTTCATCTTCCCGAACTGCCTGGTCAGTTTCCTCTCTCAAGATGCCAGCTTCATCTTCCCGAACTGCCTGGTCAGTTTCCTCTCTCAAGATGCCAGCTTCATCTTCCCGAACTGCCTGGTCAGTTTCCTCTCTCAAGATGCCAGCTTCATCTTCCCGAACTGCCTGGTCAGTTTCCTCTCTCAAGATGCCAGCTTCATCTTCCCGAACTGCCTGGTCAGTTTCCTCTCTCAAGATGCCAGCTTCATCTTCCCAAACTGCCTGGTCAGCTCCTTCTCTGAAGATGCTTGCTCTATCTTCCTGAACTACCTGGTCAGCTCCTTCTCTGAAGATGCTTGCTCCATCTTCCTGAACTGCCTGGTCAGCTCCTTCTCTGAAGATACCTGCTCCATCTTCCTGAACTAACTGGTCAGCTCCTTCTCTGAAGATGCCTGCTCCATCTTCCTGAACTAACTGGTCCGCTCCTTCGCTCAAGATGCCTGCTCCATCTTCCTGAACTACCTGGTCAGCTCCTTCGCTCAAGATGCCTGCTCCATCTTCCTGAACTACCTGGTCAGCTCCTTGCCTCAAGATGCCTGCTCCATCTTCCTGAACTACCTGGTCAGCTCCTTCGCTCAAGATGCCTGCTCCATCTTCCTGAGCTACCTGGTCAGCTCCTTCGCTCAAGATGCCTGCTCCATCTTCCTGAGCTACCTGGTCAGCTCCTTCGCTCAAGATGCCTGCTCCATCTTCCTGAACTACCTGGTCAGCTCCTTCGCTCAAGGTGCCTGCTCCATCTTCCTGAACTACCTGGTCAGTTCCTTCTCTCAAGATGTTGACTCTTTTCTGACACTGGTCCACCAAATTGTTCAGGGCTGACAAAACCACTTTCTGCTCTTCACGCATGCACTGCGCCATGCGTATTAAGTCACCAAAATCGAAATTTGCTTGTGCGGGATCCTGATGAGTCGAGCCAGTAGACATGGCTTGTCGATCTTCAAACACAACAGCAACTGCAGCAACCATATCACATCCTTGGGAAGCAGCATCGGCCACAGCCTGTCCACCATTCGATGATTCACACTCTGCTCCGCTGACACCAACAAGCAGCGAGTTGCTCCTGAATCGCGCCTGGTCCAGTCTGTCCTCTTGCCTTCGTTCCTGCATCCCTTGGTGACGTCCCGCTTCCATGTTCATCCACGCAGAAACCAGTATACCATACCTTTATCCCACTTCTGACACCAAATGTTACGTGCTGGACGGGGCACTCGGGATAAAGGTTTGGGTATATGACTAAAACGTCGGTTTCGTGGATAACTAGGATTTATTAAGTATGGAATCCCCACGCCGGATACGTGTCTGGTCTTCCAACTCGTCGAAACGTCCAAATCGTGTGCAGTCGCAATCCTTATTCCTCGCCGGAGTCGTACACTCGTAGACACTAATCGCACTTTTCGCTCGGGGTATCACTCGGAGTTAACTCTCCGACAACTCGCAGTTAACTCTACGACATCTCGCAGATAACTGTCCTCCGATCGTTCCGTCCGCTCTTTTATACCCGCTCATACAGGCTCTCGTAAGTTCTATATGTCGAACGTTCGGAACTATTCTTCAGGAGAATTCGAGGCAGTGTGTGAGTGAGATAGAAGATGTTTGTTTATACACGTAAACAAACAGGCGGCGTTCGGGAAGCTTTCGAATCTTCTATACTAGAAAGTTCGAGGTAACTGTAGCAGTGAGACAACAAATATGTGTGAGAGCGACACCGAAGGTATTCGTGTGTTTTCTAGAACATCCTGTTCCGGGAGCTTTGCGACATTAGTATCTATGAAAAATACCTAGACATAAGATTTCATCATTTATCTAAATTTAAATTTTTGTTACTAAGTTCAAATTCTAAGAGACAATATTATAAAAACCTTACTCAGCAAAAAGGAAATTAAATGTATTTTTGTCTAAAGCGTCTTTTATTCAATAAATCTATCAATTTCTTGAGATGATTAGGTAGGTACATAATTATAATAAAGATTAGGACAATTTTTATTCTATTATTATCTCACCTCCTGGACTCCCAAATTTTACCCTAAAAACGGGCACATACGAGGGTGAATCAAAATATTCTTGGAATCAATATTAAAAAATGCAAAGATTTAAATAATAATATTTTATTTTTCTACATAATCTCCCTCCAATGCAATGCATTTAGAATAACGCGTTTCTAACTTCCTTATTCCTTGTGAAAAAAAATATTTTCTTGACCCTCGAAAATGTCCTCTTCGGCAGCTATAACCGCGTCATTATCGTGAAATTTTGTTCCACGAATTTCCTCTTTTAATTTTGGAAATAAGTGAAAATCACTTGGGGCTAAGTCCGGAGAATATGGTGGGTGGTCAAGGAGATTGAAGCCAGCACAGCGGATTGCGTTGAGCGCAACTTCCGATCGATGAGCAGGAGCGTTATCTTGAAGGAACAACACGCCCAACGACAGTTTTCCACGACGTTTTTCTTTAATCGCTTCACGCACTTTCGGGATCAAATTTGCATAATAGGGTCCAGTAATCGTCTGGCCTTTTGGCATGTAATCAATAAAAAGGATTCCTTCACTATCCCAGAACACAGAGGCCATAACTTTGCCAGCGGTAGGAGCAACTCGAAATTTCATAATGGATGGAGAGGATGGTCGTTTCCAAGACATACTTTGTCTTTTAGTTTCAGGATTAAAATGGATTGGACCCACGTTTCTTCCATGGTGACAAGACGACGGCAAAAATTATCCGAATCACGCTGGAACATTTCGAGATTACGCTTGGAAATTTCCAAATGTCGCTTTTGTTTTCGTCGGTTAACATTCGGGGCACCCATCTTGCAGACACTTTTTTGAACCCCAGTGAATCAATTAAAATTGGTTGAACGCTACCAAAAGATATCTTTAGGATCTCAGCTATATGTTTTATAGTCATTCTTCTGTCTTCCAAAACCAGATTCTCAACTTTTTTGACATTTTCTTCTGTAACGGAGGTTGAAGGCCGCCCAGAACGCGGGTCATCTTTACAGCTTGATCTACCTCTTTTAAATTCAGCCACCCAGTACGCAACCGTAGAATAGGGTACAGCATCACCCCCTAATGTCTGCTGAATGTCCAAAAAAATTTCCTTCATAGACATTTTTTTCAAACTGAGATATTTTATCACCGCACGTAACTCACTTTTATCCATAATTTTAACTTTTTAGCAACTCGTTGCACAAAAAAATTTATTACATGCGAACGAACTGACAAAAACAAGTGACAGTCTGCATAAATATAGTGTGATAGACACTCTTTAATTTTAATATTGAACTTGATCCAAAAAAGTTTCATATATATGCACTTCTAAGAACTTTTTGATTCACCCTCGTAATGCCTGAGCTAGAACATTACGCGGGTGGGAAGTGACGCGGGCGGGGGGCATTGTTTTGATTTTTGGTCACAGCGTGTAGCTCGCAAATACAGATGAACGCGGCTTCTGGTTCTTTCTGTATTCTGAGGCTTTAGATATAGCATTATAATTCATGGCAGAAATTTAGGAAGAAAAGTTAGTCTTAATACAAACAGTCGTAAAGTCAAGTCCGAGGCTCTTGGGTGCCTTGAAAACTTCCAAGTTCAGGGCTTAGCCACTTAGCTTATACGAAATAAATATTATTACTATCGTGATAAAATTTATTTACATTGTATTTCAGCTACATCTCAATCAACTAGCGATAGAGAAGATCTGGTCTCTCGCAGTGTGTCTAAACCATGCCAAGGTATAAAAACAACGTTCGTTTTTGTGGAATTTCGCCGCCGAGATAATCCGATTTGGTGAAACAGAGGTTACACAAAATATCGGTTCAAGAAACCTTGCCATTACTTGAATGACAGATTGTTCGGTTTGAATGTCTTGTGAATTCTATTAATATTATAAATGATTTTGATTGATTTTGATTTTGTAAGTACTTCATTGACATGATTTTTATAACATGTATGTACAGCGTTCTTATTCTACACAACATTAACTTAATATAATTACTTAGAGCGCCTTTTAAAAACTAACGTCTAGGTACTCAACGTTATAAAGTAAAAAAAGTAAAAGTAAATTTATTAATTTATTTATTTATTAGGCACTCAGACAGATTACAAACATTCATTTTAACATAACTAAACTAAAAGGAACAAAAACAAGTCTGCAATCCAAAAAAAGAGCCATTTATTCAATTACAATCATTATAAGATTCTGTTTCAAATTCACAATCACGATGTCACTATTTATGAAAATTTAAGTTTAAATATAATTATCAAAAAAATATAGTTTTTGAAATTTAGTGTTAATATAGGTTAGATTTTGGATAAACACACAGGCCACTATTTATCCTGAAAAAAATTTTGGTTCCCGTGGGATACGCAAATTACTTTAAAATCTTTGTTACTCATTCACGCTCCAACGGCTGGACCGATTTCGATGAGATTTACTAAGAAGATAGGTTAGTCCTTGAATTAACACAGAAGCTATTTTTTGTCCCGGATTAACGAGGGTAACATCGCGGGGCACAGCTAGTAAAAAATATATGTGGAAAAAAAGAATAAAAAAACGATCTCATTACTTTTTTTTATTTTTTTTTTACGCGTTGCAGTAAGGAATTTGACGAGCAGATCGCGTAAACACAAGAGTCGACACTCTGGTCTAAAGTTATAGAATATTCTATAAATAATAGTCTTGAAAAGTATTTAATGTAAACAGACACACAATCTTTACTATCTTATTATAATAGGTTTGGATTTCTTACACTTGTGAAACTATAATAATAATAATAATCATTTATTTGCACCAATAGGATATACATACAAAGCAGATTACATTAGTGTATTATAATAGTGATCCTCTAATTGTACACTACGTCCTTGTTCAGTTGTTTATAAACTCCTCTCCACCCAAAGGTTGCCTGGAAGAGATCGCTTTGAGCGATAAGGCCGCCAATTGTGGCACACTTATTTGTAAGCTCTTTCTTTTTCTTTTTTGTATGTAAGAATCAATGTGTCCAATAAAGAATTTTCTATCTATCTATCTATCCTCAGAACTAAGCAAACTTGTTTCTCTGAGGATCGAAGTAAAACTAACTACCAAACTAGTAATACTAAAGGCACTTGTAAAACTAACAGTGTGAGAGCGAGAGGAAAATATTTTTTAAGTGTTTTTCTTTATTTAGCGCAAGTTATATACTATACTCTAGAGTTATTTAAAATAATAAATAATAAAAAAATATTAGGACACATTCACACACGGCTGGTTACATACCACGGCTACATACGGCTGGCCCATACTGAACCATTTCTAGCTCGTATTATGGTTGCTAACACAACTGATATACTACATATACATACATATTATATATAAATACATATTTAACACCCAGACCCACAGCCAACAAATTTAGTTAAGCACAAAGATGTTGACCGGGCCGGGAATCGAACCCGGAACCTTCTGATTAGCAGACCGGCATGGTAACCTTTACGCCAACGAGGTCGTCAATTCGTATATTGAATATAAAAGGTTTACAAAAGCCCGTAGAGCCGACACGGCGGTTTGCGCCGTCGTAACCACTTTTAATTAACGTTTTCTGTGTGCTCATTACCCTGCACAATGGATGCAGATTACTAATTATACAGATGTCTAACTGACACTGAAATATGATTTATTTTTTCCAGTTAGATATTTGACCGAAGGATTAAATTAAATTAAAATAAAAGTGCAAAAAAACTAAAAAACACGCTTATCTGGCCGTTTTAAGTGGGTCAAAATCGCGCACAAAGAAGTCGGTTACAAACAAACATACAAACAAACATACAAACAAAAATACAAAAAAAAAAAAAACATTATCAAATTAGTGTATTGTCATCGGTCCTCAATAAATCTACAAAGTTTCAACGAAATCTGGCCGTTTAAAGTGGGTCAAAATCGCGCCCAAAGAAGTCGGTTACAAACAAACATACAGGTGAAGCTAATATAAAGCGTGTAAAAAAGAAGAAAGAAAAAAAGAAATTAGAAGGGCGAGTAACTGAAAAGATGGAGCATGCCTAGTCTGCAAAGAGAAGCAGAGGATAGGGCCAAGTGGCGTGCCTTGGGAGAGGCCTATGTCCAGCAGCAGACGAGCATAGGCTGATGATAATGATGATGCTTAGTCTGGAATAATTCGCTCTCAAGGAGGCTGACGGAATACATTGGATGCTTGGCGCATTTCAAAGTTCAAAGGTTACTAGCTATACTTGCTCAAGAAAATGCCCTACCGCCAAGCTATGATTTTCTCTCGATGTTTTCTTTCACTGAAAACTCAAGCTTATTGGCGGGGATCTGTTACTAAAAGTTCAAGGTTCTGAAAGTACGCTACACTACTTTTTAAGGAACCAAAATTGATTTAGTGTTGATGAAATTGTATTACTTGTCTGGAGATTTGTTTTCGGGATAAAAAGTAGCCTATGTATAGCCTATGTATAAAAGTATCCAAGGTCTAACCCATCGTCACCCAAATTTTAACAAAATAAGTTCAGCCGTTTGAGCGTAAAGAAGTAACAAACTTTTGTGGCAAGTAAATGTTTTCTTGTGAATTGATTTTCTTTTTTCTTCGTGTCACAAAATAAATGTTTCTTTCTTTCTTTTAAACTTTTGTGGCACGTACGAGTAAATGTTTTCTTTTATGTTTCTTGTGTTATTCGTGTCACAAAATGATTCTTTCTTTCAATCTTTTTATTTATAATATGTGTAGGATTGACTCTCTGCTCTTTTATAATCTGTGTCCCACCCGTTTCTTTACGAAATTAATTGTGCTACGTTTGTGAAAGTCAACTTTTTTAATTCCAACAAAATGTTTGTGGTAATTTTATTTTGTTGCAATATTCGAAATGGAATGGTATTCCTTTAGGTTTATAAAAGAGTGGTGTTAAAAGAATATTGCATTGTATTCAATACTTAGGCTCAGAGTTTTTTATTTTCATAAAAATGATTGTTTTTATTTGAATTTTCACAAAATATGAACGAATTAGATTGTTCTGAGACGAGAAAATAATGTGATTGCGAATTTAAAAGGGTTGGGTTTAATTTAGTTTTGTTGCAGTGTCAGAAAAAATGTTTAATGTTTGTTTTTATTGCTTTTTGTTTATCCTCGCCATATTGCTGTTGTATATAGCATAAGCATAAGCAGCCCACTATACGCTCCCACTGCTGGGAATCGGGGCATTCTCTTACTAGAAGAGAGTTATAGGCTCACCACGCTGGTCAAGTGCGGGTTGCCGGATGACACACGTTTTCGGATATTGCAGACCTCACGATGTTTTCCTTCACCGTTAAGCGAGTGCAAATCCACACATAACTAGAAAAACAAGTCATTGGTGTAGGGCTAGGATCGAACCAGGGGCCGTCTGATTGAAAAGCAGACGTTATTACCACTGAGCCACACTCACAATGCGTTTAGATTAACATGCTTAAATGTACCTAATGTAAAATAAATATCTGTATACGAGTATGTTGTATTTATATTTAGATGACCTCGTTGGCTTCATCAAGCCAACCGCTACCATCGGCAACCAGTTACCATGCCGGACTGCCTGTCAGAGGGTCCCGAGTTCGATTCTCGACACGGCTAACATTTTCGTGTTCAACTAAATTAGTTGGCAATTGGTGTGGGTGTTAAGTATATATAGGTGTTAAATATAAAGTATTTCTTACTGTGACTTATTAAACTTTATTAATTCGTAGAAAACTTCCTGAAGAAAACCTCAACAACAAAACTATAAAGTAAACAGAATTTGTGAAGAAAACAACTAATTAATAGGAAACATGAGAGGAAGTTTTAATTAGAAAGGTTAGAGTAGACCCAAGTCTTCTGGGAGCTGGACTTCTGAATTGATGGAGGGAGGTGTACTGTACAGTCACATACAAAATAGTAGGGCAACGGGAAAGAGAAACTGTGGAAATTCCGAAGATTCGTACAAAGCGATTCGCCTCAACATTCATAGTGAGGACTTCGAAGCTTTGGAATTCTCTGCCTGAGTCTCTCTACTTTTCAGGAAACATCCTGAGATCTTCAAATCGAGAGTGAATAGGTTCCTTCTAGGTGAGCGTGCTACAACGTAGGCCGCAGAGTTGCTTAACATCAGGCAAGCTGTGGTCAAACGGAAACCTATTTCAAATAAAAAAAGTTGGCAAAAGCATCTCACTGTACGTTCTCACTGCAGGGACTTGGGGCTTTCTCTAAAAGGAACAGAAATATAATCACACTGGCCAAGTACGAATGACACACGTCTTCGGATGTAGGAGTCAATCAATGCATGCCGGTTTCCTCACGATGTTTTCCTTCACCGTAAAGCGAGTGCAAATGTGCTTTCTTAAATCATTACGAAAATATACTAAAGATAACACGTGGTAATACGCATGGAAGGATCAGTGGGATACTTTTAAGTTTACATTTGATTTAAAATTAAAAGTTAACTAATCATTTCATTTTTGATTCACAAATATGTTTCTTTAATTTCTTGCTCTTTTTTTAAGTTTGAGTGTGTACATACTTAGTATTTTAATATTTTTTCTGGAATAAAATAATGTCTATCAGTTGTGTTAGCAACCATAATACTAACTAGAAATGGTTTAGTATGGTGCTAACCTGCCGTGTGTAAATTATTTTTTTTTAATTTTAACACAAGTTCTGAAGAATTTTCTCAACGCCTGTACTTGAAATGGTAGTGCACCTAAGAAAACTAAGTTTTAAAGTAGAGAAAAGTTACCTTCGTAACGGATGAGGTTTTCTTATTACTTAGTTTGAAATTACTCTTTTCACTTCTATTACGTAAGTGTGAAAATATTAGGATGAAAATAGCAAACTGACTTTCGACTATACAATAAAGTAATGGTTTAAGTGAGTTTTGCGTTAGGTGAATTGTTTTAACTTTTCTATCACTGTTTTTTTATTTGATTATCTTACTAATATTGTAAATTCGAAAATATTTGTGCAAGTAAGTGTGTATGTTAGTTATTTTTTCACGCTCAAACGGTTGAACTGATTTCGATGAAATTTGTTGTGGAGATTGAAGTAAGACCCTATTTTATCCTGGGTTATCGCGGCTAACACCGCTAGTTAAAAATAAATGAATAATAATATTTATTGTTAGTATATAATTAATACTATTCTTTTTGGTTTGTTTTTTTTCCCTTACTTTTTAGTAAAAAATAAAAGTATAGATTATCTATACAGCTAGGAATTTGACCATAAGGGCGGGCGTATCAGCACCGGTTAGCAACACTCTGACCATCGCGAACATACGAGTACAATAATAATGTATTGCTTATTAACAATACACAAAAATATTTTAGTTAGACTACATAAATTAAAACAATTACTATCTTAAATACCTATTCTATAATATATTAAATCTAAATTAAAATATTCCTTTTGGTTGTACTAACCAATTTCTTTAGCGGGAAAATCTTTAGCAATCATCTTTCCTATTGGGTCTTTCTCATTTGTTCATCATAGACAACTTACGTGAGTAGGACTAAAGTTGATATCGTTTTAATATTCCAAAACTACCTACATTAGCGTCTCAAGTATCCAAATTCTTTGAAAATCTATTTATTATTAAATTATTTGCGCCAAACACGATATTAATACGAGTAGCTTGAAAATCCTTTCAATCTTACACAGCCTCCTGAAGCCTACCAATCAATGTGCCATTTCAGGTTAGGATAGACTAGAACGTTCAAGAGCGAGTTTTTTTCGGACACTTTTGACACACGGCTGGTTAACTCCATACTTAACTTTTTCTAGTTTTAATTATGGTTGCTAACACAACTGCTATACAACATATAAATACATATATATTTATACAAATACATGTTTAACATTTTAAAATTACACAAATCTTTGACTATAAATCAATATTTTTTGTATTTGTATTTGTATCTTCTTCTAAGATATGAAACTTCCATGTCACAATGTTAGTTACCGTGTTCCTCTGAAACGGCTTGATAGAATTTAACCAAATTTTATATGCGTATTCAGTAGGTCTGAGAATCGGTTACTATCTATTTTCCAAACCCCTAAGTGATAAGGGTTGTTCACCCTAAATTTTTTTTAATTTCCTAACGAAATTTTTGTTTAATTTTTTTTTATAATGTGGCATTAAAAATACATACAATTCTATTTTTTTTTCTTTTTATCACCAACCCCTATTTTTATAACTAGTTTAGTAATTTAATCATTTTTCATTACGTTCTATATCTGATCAAACACAGTGTTTTTAACTGTACTTAAGGCAAAACAACGCTTGCCGTGTCAGCTAGTATATTTATAGATCTTAATTTTGTAAACATGTATTCATAAATATCACAGCTACGTTGACCGTTACCACGTTTTCTTCAGTATTTGTTTATTAAGACCTTAAGTCTTTACAAAATTGATATACCCATTAACCCTTTCGGTACAAAGGGTCGAAACCAAACAACCCCTCAGTGAAGGGCCTGTTACATTTGCGAATGCCATTTAGAAAGATATAGGGGACATTTTATAAGTATGTCGTCGAATAATAAAACTGCAATTTTAAGGTCAAGCAAGCTATTTCTGTAAAAGCGAAAAAGGCTGAGTAAGAATAAGCATAAACTAAACGTAGTCATTGTTGGGACTCGGGACTTTCTCTCACAAGGAGAGAGAAAGTTCATAATATACATATCACGCTGGCCTAGTGCTTGTTGGCGGATGACACACGTCTTCGGATATTGAGGTCCTCAAACGGTAGGTTTACTCACGATGTTTTCCTTACGTACCAATAAACGTATTACACAATTGAATATATTTTAGTGGTTGCTTCTTTAGGCGGTTGGCCTGTATCGAAGGAACCTTCTCCAGTTACCAATAAAACGTATACTCTATACAAGACAACATTTATACTAATTATTATTAGACCGATAAAAAAGAGAATTTAATTTCCTACAATTTACCAATAAATTAGATTTAAAAAAGAAAACATTCGATGAATTACAATGAATAAAGAGAAAAAAGTTTTTTTTCAATGCATTTTATAATTTTTCAAGATTTTCAATTTCCAAGATATCAAGCTCATTTATTTTTAGGAGGTTTTTTTTGTCTAATAAAGAAGCTTTTAAGATATATTTACTTAAAAAAAAAATTTTATCAGTCTACTAATTAGACTATGTTTTATCTACTATCTACTTGTACGCTAACTATTTCAGATTAAAATTAAATCAAATCTATTTATTACAAATATGCTATTGTACAAAGATAAGGTATTCGGTCAAACAAAAGTACATCATTTTCGGCCTGCCAGCGTGCAATAATAAACTAAGTCAATTCTTATCACTACTTTCATACAGACTGAATAATACTTTAACATAATTACTGCCTCGATCATATATATACCAGATTCAGTGTTGCATACAAACACAGCACAAAAAATGGCATGAGTTTACTATACTATTGTATCTATTACAATATACTACGTCACAAAAAATATTTCAATTCAAGTCATCTAACCACTGTATCTTAAGGTTGAGTTTCGACTAGTGCCGTAATAAATATAAGCTATCTTGCTCCGCGATAACAACTATAAAATTTTATGACCGTACGCAGTGAACGTTAGAAAATTCAACTGTACTGTTTACTATACTAATACCGCTTAAATTCCTCAAACTTAAATAAGACCACACTCTTATATACTTATCTTATCTTCCTTGCCGTTTTAAGAGACATCACCTTAGCTTGGTCTTATTTTCCTTGCCGTTTTTAGAGACATCACCTTATATCTAGTACATTTTTGATTGACGAATTACTGTCATAAACTTAACCGAAAATACACTTAACAATTCCGAAACAATGATAGTTTGGGAACCATATGGTAATCCCCCAAGATCCAGCTCAAATCTGCGAAGAAACGCCATTTCATAAAAAGGTTGGTTGCGTAATGCCAAATATAACAGGATTATGTCTAAGTACGTGACCCTTAGAGTTTTAAGTGGTAGACCCTTCGAGAGTAAGCTTCCGGGTTGACGTACTTTCATACAGGTATATTCGGTATAATATAAAGTGAGTGTGGCTCGGAGGTAATAACGTCTGCTTTTCAATCAGACGGCCCCTGGTTTGATCCCGGCCCTACACCAATGAATTGTTTTTTGGTTATGTGTGGATTTGAACTCACTTTAAACTACGGTGTAGGAAAATATCATGTGGAAACCGACATGTTTGAGGACCACATTCAATATCCGAAATCGTGTGTCATCCACCAACCCGCACTTGGCCAGCGGGGTGGATTATGACCTATATCTCTCTCCTCGTGAGAGAAGGCCCCGAATCCCAGCAGTGGGAACGTATAGTGGGCTGCTTATGCTATTCTTATATATTCAGTATGTAGAAAAGCGAGTGTGGATCGGTGGTTCTTCTTCTTCTTCTTCGTATGAGCTAAGTGGCTAAGCTCTGGTGTCGAAAGTTTTCAAACCACCCGTAGGCCTCAGATTTGCTCAAGGACTGCTTGTACTAAGACTAACAGCTGGGACCGACAATTTATCGTGTCATCCGACCGACGGTAGCGCCCAGGTGAAAATGCTACTTAAAATCGACAGTCTTGTGCATGGTCAGCCATTCAAACACTGTCCGCATTGACTATTGCTTAACTTCGATTATCGCATCAGATCATCTTAGCTAGCCGAGCTACAAGCGCTACAGGTATATCGTCAGTTTTTTTTATCAGACAGTCCCTGGTTTGATCCCAGCCCTACACTAAGCCATCCGAAAAATTTAGGAAAAATTACAACTTTTTGGCGAAACGGAGTTCGCTGGTTTGCTAGTTAGAATATAAAATGTACAAGTATTTATATTCGGGACGTAAATTAATTAAATAATGAAAATAGTGACCACCACTCAATGTGGTACATCATGTCTGTGCATTGCGAGGTAACCAGGAGAGCTGTTCATTTAAAAAAACACTGATTACTCACGGATAGATTCCGCATAGTCGTGCTTTGGTGTTTTTATACACTATATACAGGTAGGATTTTGATCAGCAGTGCAAGTAACATTAGTAAGTGATAATCTAAAAAGCCAACTGCGTAACCATACTTACAAGCGCCACTCTGAGGCCAAAAGTTTTGACGTGACAACGTCTTAAATTAGGTTGCGGCTGGGAGTCACTTATGAAAAAGTGTAACGCCCGGTAACGTTACGATGAGTCACCGAACGAGAGAGAGGCCCGCCGAATGCCTTGCGTCTCTCTCCCACTCAACTATGATCGGTCTGCCGCGCGCGCAGCACGCGGCAGACGTTGTCACGTAAAATCTTCGCCCGTAAAACCGACTTTACAGGCAACCATTTTTTTTTTACAACTTATAGGTTAGCGTTTGACCACAGCTTGCCTGGTGTTAAACAATAATATGGTCTACGATGTTACACACTTACCTTTTTTTTTCGTGGGAAATGCATTTACGCATCTCCCGCTACAAGCCTGGGGAAGGCGAGCGGGGTATGTCGGACTCGACAGCCAGAAGGGCCGTCGCTACCGACTAAAACCTCACGGTGTCCCATCTCACGACGGGGGCAGGGATGCAGGACCGCGTAGCGCAAAGCCGCTGCTTTCCCCGTACCTAGAAAATACCTATTAACTCTAGATTTGAAGACCCCCAGGTGGGTACTCTTCAGGAAACAGAGACTCAGGAAGATAATTTCAAAGCTTTGCAGTCCTCACAAGGAAGGTTTTTTCAACTTTTGTGTGGTCACTAGTTAAGCAAGCAATAGGAAATGATCTACCACCATGCTTTGGTTTCCATGCGGTGTTTCCCTTCAACGAAAGGTTTATTGGTAGGGATGGACCCACGCCCAAGCGTCCGCATGCCTGACAGTTCTGCTTAAATCTTAATATATATAAATCTCGTGTCACAATGTTTGTCCTCAATGGACTCCTAAACCACTTAACCGATTATAATAAAATTCGCACACCAGTGCAGTTCGATCCAACTTGAGAGATAGGATAGTTTAAATCTCAAATTATAGTCGCAATTTTAATTTATTGCTAATTATTGTCTGTTATTATTTGACAGTCACAATTATTTGTTAACTCTAAATGATTCTAACAAATGTCGATACCTTGCGACTGGGTTGAGTAAGTAATCAATAGATGGCGCTGCTATGGTAAATCTACGAACTTGTCATATAAGCTACACTATCTATTTTTCATACCCCTAAGTGAGGCAAAATAACGTTTGCCGGGTCAGCTAGTACTTTATATAAAGAGAGTTTAGTGTTAAATATAAGTATTATTGCCACAGATACGTAAAATTTATAACGCCTCGACAGTTTTTGCGTCAGCAGTTAAAAAGCTATATAGAATCTCTGTGAAGTAATCCATGGCAGAACCCCACATCACACGTGTACGGACAGCCCTACAGCATATTAATGAGGAGTGACAACAACCTATGCAAATTACTGTTTACAACAACTACGTAGATTTTGACATCGCTCTGGGCTGAAACGTCGGTGTTTTGGGTTTGGTTTGATGGACCTTGGAACTGACAACTTGATGTGCTCTATTTAGTTTAATACGTCATGTATTAAATAGATATTGCTATTAAATTAGTTATTTATTTAAAGTTAATTCAAATTACTTGCATTTTATGTTTTCGTATCTAATGGGTAACTACGGGACCCTATTACTAATCCTCCTCTGTCTGTATATCTGTCTCCAGGCTGTATCTCATAAACCACGATAAGTATAAAGCTGAAATTTTCACAGATTATATATTTCCGTTGCCGCCATAACAAAAAATACTTAGAATAAAAAAATGTGCTGTCCCCAAATAATAAACGTGTTTACGATTATAAGTAGACGCTTAAAATTTTCACAGAATATAAAATTGTTTATTACATTCAAAATGAAAATCAAAAACACAATATAAAAATCTAATTTTTAGAATACTTTGTGTATGATTTTATTGTTAAATTTCCTAAAAATATAAATGAATAAAAATACTACTTCTAATATATAAAATTTCCATGTCACAATGTTAGTTACCGTACTCTTCGGAAACGGCTTGACCGATTTTCACCAAATTTTATATGCGTATTCAGTAGGTCTGAGAATCGGCTACTAACAATTTTCTGTACCCCTAAGAGATAAGGCAAAACAACGTTTGCCGGGTCAGCTAGTCTTATATATAAAATTTCCATGTCACAATATTAGTTACCATACTCCTCCGAAACGGCTTGACCGATTTTTAACAAAATTTTATATGCGTATTCAATAGGTCTGAGAATCGGCTACTAACAATTTTCCGTACCCCTAAGAGATAAGGCAAAAAAACGTTTGCCGGGTCCGCTAGTAATAATATAAAAATCAAAAACCTAGATTTTTGATGAAAGTCCTAATTTTATTAATAACCTGCGACGTATATAGTTTAGCACTAGAATTTAATTAAATTTTCGTATAGCTACTAGGGTATACAAAATGATTATTCGTGCCTCCTTCCCACAGCGTTAATGAGATGGTAATTAGACCTCCTTATAGGCACCTCGAGTATTCTAATTAGACAGAGAGGGTATTTTGGTCACAAAAGAGGAAAAATGGACAATTTAGCAATTACCATTATTTTATTTTTAACTGACTTCAAAAAAGGAGGAGGTTATATATATTCGATATATTCGACTGTATGTTTTTTTTTATGTATGTTCACCGATTTCTCAGCCGTTTGTGGACCGATTCTCAAAATTCTTTTTCTAATTGAAAGAGTATGGTCCTGAATTGGTCCTATTGTCACCAAGTTAGGATCTGGTCACGGATTCCTAGAGAAATCGAAGGAAAACCTAAAAAGTTAGGTTATTTTTACGCTCATACGAGATTCACGCATGTTCGGCTGTACTGATATTCATGAAATTTGAGGTGAAAATAGGTAAGGCTATATGTTAACACATAGGCTACTTTTTATCCCGAATATAATTATTATAAAGAACGAATAAACGGCTCTAATAAATAAGGTTAAGTAGTATATTTAGATATGTTTACTAAGATTTCACACAAGATAGTTCCCAGATGTAAAATTAATAATTTGTTAATATATGGCCACCCATTCAAAGTCTGCCCGGAAAATTATTGCAATGAATGTCAGTAACATCGAAGTTAAGCAACGCGAGTGAGCGCTTAACTTTCATGATTGCGTCAGAACACTAAGTTAGCCGAGCTAAGAGTGTTGCTATTTTTATTATAAAGTAGCTTTGAATATGGATTAAAAGATTTAAAAGGTACTTACTAACCTAATATCCGGCGAAGGATAGTTTAATAAAATAATACTTAAATAATAATCTCGCCAAGAATTAGCGTTAGTTCTGTGGGTTGGATGGCACGTTAAATTGTAGGTGCCGGCTGTAAGTCGTGCAGTAAAGTAAGCAGTCGTTAAGCCAAGTCAGAGGCCTTCGGGTGGCTTGAAAAATTCGACACCAGAGCTTGGCCACTAAACTCATACGAAGAAGAAGAAGAAAAGCTTTTGTTATTCCGGCAACCTCCTTGAGAGCCAGTAGTTCCAGACTAAGCATGTTCCATTTTCAGCCAGAGCTCCCTATCTGTGTACAGTTACGCCATCTGCTGGTCAAAAACCAAGCTAATTACTGTAAAAAGAAATAAAATACACAACAAAAAAGCTTAATAAAGAAAGGCTTAAAAAGAATGAAATAAAAAACTCGAGAGGTGTCAAGGGACACCCGGATGGAACGAAGTTCTTTTCGATTAATTAGTGAAGAAATTGTAATAAAATTTATTTTTTTAAAGTTATTATAATATTTTTTTATTATTTACAAATATAATGTAATACAAACTTAAACAGTAGGCTCAATCGCAACTCCACCTGAAACGAATGGAGCTGTTGTCACTTAGTGAATACTTTCATCGATAGCCGTATTTGACTTCCAAACAAATTTTGGAGATGCGACGTTGCCATACCGTGCGCAAAAAGTGTCGTGACAACTTTTCGTAAGATTTTTTCCCGTTTAGCCCCCTTTCACAACGTGCGAAAGGAACTTCGTTCCAAAAATTACGTAAATCTCAATCTATTGTTTCAACGGATCAACCGATAGAATGAATGAGAATCCGTAAAATACTTCGCCGATTGGATAGAAAATAGAATGACTTAATCTCCGCTGATTGAACGACAGAATGGAATACGTAATCCGCGGCACTGGTGTTATATAGGACGATTGTAATGCTTCGCTTACATTGGTCGAGTGAGAAGTTTTTTTTGACGTGACAACGTCTTAAATTAGGTTGCGGCTGGGAGTCACTTATGAAAAAGTGTAACGCCCGGTAACGTTACGATGAGTCACCGAACGAGAGAACGGCCCGCCGAATGCCTTGCGTCTCTCTCCCACTCAACTATGATCGGTCTGCCGCGCGCGCAGCACGCGGCAGACGTTGTCACGTATAATCTTCGCCCGTAAAACCGACTTTACAGGCAACCATTTTTTTTTTATTTACGTCTTTTCCTAGTAACAAACAGTAAAAAAACGAGTATGGCTCGGAGATAAAAACGTCTGCTTTTCAATCAGACGGCCCCTGGTTCGATCCCGGCCCTACACCAATGACTTGTTTTTTCAAGTCATGCGTGGATTTGCACTTGCTTTGAGGTGAAGGAAACCGGCACGTTTGAGAACTGAAATATCTGAAGACGTGTGTCATCCGCCAAACCGCACCGCCAACGACTTGATTGAAGTCGGTTAATATTTTTTTAATTATAAACTTGCCGAATATTGCGTCAAACAAAACCCACACCGAATAATTCAGTCACGAATTCAATTATCTTCTGCTTTGAACTAAGCATTTCTTCATCGGAGCTTAATATTTTTTTGTACTGCCTATTCGTTTAAAAGATTTCAAACCTTATCGTGAATAAATTAAAGCTTAAATTTAAATTCACGTTCTTATAAGAATGTTCTACGTGCATAAGAAAAAATCCGACTTTGTTCCTACAATTTTAGTCTTTATGTCTAGTTTAGTAGAGATCATATTCATTTGTGTACTTTATTCTGCATAAAGAGTTGTCAAATGAAATGGATTTGTGTGAACGTGGCTAAGACGCGGATTATTTGTGAAGTCAGAGTCGTTTTATTTGAATTATTACAAAAACTTAATCAGTATATATTTTATTTACACAAGTATATACAGATTGATAACTTACTACAATGATTTGCTATGTGTATAATTATTCGTAATTATTAAGATATGTATATTAATGTATTAAATTTGTGCACAATAAAGCGGTTTTTTTTTCTTTCTTTAAAACATTATTAAAACTTTACAAAATATGAGGACAATGTTTTTTCTTATAGATTTAGCACACGCTTCAATATCGTATGGCGTGACGACGGTCTGCCTCCATTTAGCAAAGGGATATCCCCCCGGACAGATGTTGTGTCCGGAGACAACCGTCCGACGGTCATGCATTGTAGCTTGGACTAGTCGTACGCGCGTTGTAAATACCGTTCGCGCGATCCAGGACAAGAGCTCTGATTGGTAGCGGGCGATGAAGTGCGACAGAGACGCCGCAATCGTGTGGAAATGTTCCCAGAATTTCCCCGTTGAATTATTATATTACAGCTGTTAACGATGGACGAGTAGTAATGACTATATACTAAATTTCATCTAAATTGCAGTCTCTATGCAAGAATTGACAGATACATACAAAATGGTTTATGTAGAGACACACACCGCATTTCATTTCAAAAACTAGCAGATATACCGCGCAAACACGTACTAAGACATAAATACAATTTGCAAGTACCAAGGTGTAGATTACAAATGCAGAGCTCGGGCCCACATTCTATGGCTATTAAAATATTTAACAAATTACCAGACGACCTAAAGCGTATAGATAGTATTAAAACTTTCCTAACAAACTTAAAAAACTTACTCATAACAAAAAGTTATTATAAAATAGAAGACTTTTTAACTGACGGAACACTTAAAAAATCTAATGAATTAACAGGGTTGCTCATCTCCAGTAAATAATTGCAATGCCTTATGGGTAATTATGTAACTGTAAAGTGACATAATATTGCAATAAATGGTTTGACTTTGACTTTGACCGCTGGAGCTCCATACAAACTACTTACAGTTTCTAATATGGTTGCTAACACAACTGATATACTACATACATACATATTTTAAATCAAAACATATTTAACACCCAGACCTACAGTCAACAAATTAGCTCAACACAAAGACATTGGCTGTGTCAGGATTTAAACCCGGGACTCTCTGGGAGGCAGTCCAGCATGGTAACCATTACGCTAACGAGGTCGTGAAAAAAAAATAAACGATGAAATAACGAGACACTTTACAGTAACAGAGCTAAGCTAAATAAAGTGCTACGTTTCTAATAAACGAATGTAAACCTGAGTGAAATACGAGAGTATTCTAGTTGTGACTAAACAGTTGCTAGAACTAGACAAATGACACTTACATACTTCGTGAAGCTTTAAAATGGCAACACTAAGTGTTGCAGCTATCTCACTTTTTAGTGTCGAGTTTTTTTTTATATTTACAGCTAGGCATTTGATCCAGCGCGTAACCATACAAGTTTACGATGCTTTGGCCTTAGCTGGATCATGCCTAGTCTGGAATAACAGGCTTTCAAGGACACAAACAACTAGAGGGTGGTTGCTAGATGAGCACAAAAAATATCCTACCACCATGCTATTTATTTATTTATTAATCAACTATATAATTCACGCATAACATCCAACGCACTAAATAGGTAGAAACAGATAAAATTTAAACTAAAAACTTAACCATAGGTTGTATAGTAATAATTGAATTGTTAAGGTATGCCAACACTCCATCACGGAATATGGCAAACCTATCAGTAATTTATTTGGACAGAAGCTTAAGCCCCGGCGGCCTGTGCTTGGGCCCTCTTGGTGAGGGAGATCTTCTTATCGTCGAATATATCTAGATCTGGTAATTGAGTAATCATGTCGTTGATAAAGAGGATAGCTCGGATGGTTCTATGGCTAGCTATGGCTTTCTAACGATGATCCTTCACCGAAAGCTAGAATTAATTGGCAGGGATCGAATCCACGGTCTTCAGGACGTATCTCTATGGATACTATAAAAAAAAAAACTTTTTCTAAGGTCACTAAGTGCATGAATATGTCAAAAGTAAAATAAATAATACGGTTTCCCAATTAAAGAGATTACGCTGTAGCCTATAATGTAAGACGATTACCTACTTGTAGAAGAAACGCGGATTATTACCTCTTGTCTCTTAATCTTTAAACTCAAATAAAGAAAAAAAAATTACACTACACAAAAATTACGCGAAAAAACCAAACAGTAATAAAAAAATATATAAAAGGATTACCTCGCTGGATCGCCAAACTTATACATTGGCGGTTAGGTAAGCGCCAGCTCT
Source organism: Mellilla xanthometata (assembly GCA_035578125.1). Taxonomy (NCBI): domain Eukaryota; kingdom Metazoa; phylum Arthropoda; class Insecta; order Lepidoptera; family Geometridae; genus Mellilla; species Mellilla xanthometata. Next base: position 4,953,419 of record JAPUBQ010000030.1, on the reverse strand, counting down.
TGGGTCATTTGTTCTGTCCACCAGCCGTTTTTTTTTATAGACATATTTCACACACGGCTGGTTAGCCCCATACTAAACGGTTTCTTGTTCGTATTATGGTTGCTAACACAACTGATATACTACATATACATACATACATATTTTACACAAATATATATTTAACACCCAGACCCACAGCCAACAAATTTAGTTAGGCACAAAGATGTTGACCGGGCCGGGAATCGAACCCGGAACCTTCTGATTGGCAGTCCGGCATGGCAAACTTTACGCCAACGAGGTCGTCATGTCGTTTCCATTTAAGTTGAAAAATGTAAACCAGGAGAGAGCTGTACCACGGCCTGAACCTGTTTAAACAGCAAGTAGTAGAAACTGGGACATTTCCTCGCCACTCGCGGGGCAACAAAATATGTGCGCAAGATGCGGTACGAGTCTATGTGGTAAGTACTAGAGTTGGGAGGCGACATGGTTTATCGATAACGATAAAATAAACATAAACATAAAAACATCTTTATTGGGCAAGAATATGTCCATTTTTGTACATTGACACATTAACTATTATTAAAGAACTAAGCTAGGCTAGGAAAAGTATGTGTCTGTCTTAATGCATATTAAGATGCTCTCTCAATTCCACACGAGGTACATCCTATGTTGTGCGATTCCGTGCCTTCCCTTAGCCTAACTAAATACTTTTTTTGTTACCATACGTTACCATGCCGGACTGCCAATCAGAAGGTCCCGGGTTCGATTCCCTATACAGACAACATCTTTATGCTTAACTAAATTTGTTGGCTGTGAGTCAGGGTGTTAAATATGTATCTATATAAAATATATATTAATGCATATGTAGTATACCAGTTGTGTCAACTACCATTACACAAACTAGAAATGGTTCAGTTTGGAGTTAACTAGCTTTGTGTGAAATGTGACCTAATATTAAAAAAAAAATATAAAAAAATTCACCGTAATATTAATTGGATGAAAGTATCGATATTTCTTATAAATCGAATCCCAACACTAGTTAAGACTTAAGCACTTTTCAAGTCTCTCTAGAGCTAAAGTATTGCACTTTAGGAGGTTGGAATCACAGAACTGTAAACGCAGGGACATTATTTATTTACCTACGAGTAAAAAGATATGTTTGTGAAATGAAAAATGATTGTACAGTAACTGTAAATCGAACATTTCTAAATGATAAAGATAAAGATAAATTTATTTGTGGTAAACTTAGGTGTACGTACATGCTGACTTAACGCTAGGTTTTTAAAAAATATCTGACATTGGTGGCGATTCAGCGGCACACACGACTAAACTAAATTTAAAGTAGCTCTGTCTCTTTTCGTCATAAATTACCAAAAAGAGATGGTACGATCTAAACCATAGACAAAACACCTAAAATCACGTCAAACACGTCAGATTTAGAGCTGATAAAATTGAGTGCGCTCTAAAATCGCTTACATTTTTCATATTTGACGTGATTTTAGTTGTTTTGTGTGTGGTTCAGAACGTGCCGTCTCTTTCTGACGACTAACACTAACACTTTCTTTCCACCTAAGATGAAAAGAGACGGGACGAGAGAGAGTTTAGTAGTGTGTGCCGCTTAATCGCCACCTATATTAGCTATATTTAGGTAATCTGGGGTGGGCGATTTGGTAACAACTGTAATGCTCTATGTCAATGCCTTTACATACGACATCTAGTTTTGAAAATAAGAACTAGCTCGTTTAATAAACGAACGATATGCTTTTAACTTTAAAGTTTAGTAATTAAATACTTTTTATCAGCATGGATGGGGAATTTGAATTTTAAGAGGATAGGGAAGAGTGAAAAGAAAAGAAAAAGTAAAAAAAAAATTTGTACCTGTTACTTGTTATAGCATGAGCATAAGCAGCCCACTATACGTTCCCACTGGTGGACCTCGGGGCCTTCTCTCACTAGGCCATAATCCATCACGCTGGCCAAGTGCGGGTTGGCGGATGACACATGTCTTCGAATATTGTGGTCCTCAAACATGCCGGTTTCCTCACGGTATTTTCCTTCACCGTAAAGCGAGTGCAAATCCACACATAATTTGAAAAACAAATCATTGGTGTAGGGCCGGAATCGAACCAGGGGCCGTCTGATTGAAAAGCAGACGTTATTACCACCGAGCCACACACACTTCATCACCTGTTAATGTTTTTTTTATATTTAAAAACTTTTCGCAATACATTGGCTTCTAGAATAAAATAGTGCGTACCACCACGGTTGATATTTATATACCTACTTACACAAAATAACTGTCAAACATTAACTTCAAGTAGGTAAAACGAGTATCAATCCTCAAACTCTTTGACTTTGATCTAAGAATTACGTAGAGACAAAACCTTTGATCTCGGAACTAGATATTCGCCTCCAACAAAAGGCGTAGGTGTTGTTCTATTTTCTGCCTATTCTTATTCAGATTTCACTTAGAGGATGTATAGTTATGGATATGTCAGACGTCTACACTCCAAAGTTTTGTGTTATGAATTGTACAGTGACAGATATAGTAAGTAAATAAAAAAAACATGATAAATATCAAAAACCAAATCAAATCAAATAGTTTATTTAGTTCAGATACAGATGTGAAACGTACTATGAGTAATTAAATACTAAATTATAGCTAATTCTTAGTGTACGTTTTGCCATATCCACTGCGCCCCGCGCTAACTATCATATGATCCTGTTATGCGGGGCAACAGTATTTATCTTTTTGTGACACTTAAATTAAGAAGACATTGTGCTTACCTAACACATCACACAGTTTTATAGATAAATATGAGCTACACTATCAATAACAAACAATATATTAAACGAAAAAACATAACTAATTTCCAAAAGCAAAAGCAAAACCAAACTGTCAAACTTAATATATCTATAATAACTTAAAATATCCCACTAATATGATAAATGCGTGAGTTTGTGTGTGTGTATGCATGAACATAAAAATTGTATCATAATTACTTCAGCCGTTAAACGTCATCTTATTATACACTTTCTAATAAAAAAACTAAATCGGAATAGGGTCATCCGATTAAGAGCTAATGCCACAGACGGTACACTTGTACACACACACACAGACATAAACACACACACACACACACACACAAGCCACACACAGACACGTCAAACATATAAAACATCTCGTCGTTATCACGTCAGGGTTAAAATGATTCTAAGCAAGAGTTATACTTATCTGTCACGAGGTGGACTGACCAAATCAAGGCAGCTGTTGGAAGCTTCTTGAATGAATGAAGTCGGATGACATCCAGTAGGCAGAGATGACGAGATGTCTTGAGGAAATTTATATCCGCCCCCTCTAGTGACGCTCCATGACGATCACGACCGCTCTGACAAGATCATTACGAATATTCAAATTCAAAATTCAAATTTGTTTATTATTACAGAAAAAACATACAATACAATTTACCTACGATTTAATTTTATTTATTTTATTTTATTTTTTTTACGATTTTTCCAATTCTCGATCGTACTTGGTGCAGAGGATAGCCATTGCTATTCAGCGTGGAAACGCAGTCAGTGTTATGGGCACCTTTGCACCAGGTACGATCATGGGCGGGTTTTCCTAACTTTAAATGTTTTTGACATGAATAATTTTGACATGTAATTGTAATAAAAATTTATCATAGATTGGTTTATTTATAATTAATAAAATAAATGTTATATATTTCGAAAGGTATACATTGATAAATTCTATACAATTTATCTCTAATAACTTAAAACTTAAAATGATGCCTATTTCAATTTATCACTCTCTTACTCTATCTTTAGGTATTGTATTGCCACATCCATGCGCTACTTTATACAGGAGATTTCCCCGCCGTTGAGTCAATATCATCATTGCTACCCCTTTTCTCGGGAGATTGGCGAGCTATAGGGAAATTGGTAAGGAATTGTATGAACCGTACTGGAACGCTATTAGGGGAGGTTCACGATAATACCTGGCGAGCTTACCAGGGTAACGTGATATTGGGTACCATTAAATGTTTTGGCTTTCTAGCTGGAATAATGTATCAAGTATATTCATAGTAGTTTTACTATTAATTGATCATTATGAAGAATGAAGGTAGGTTCAGTACCCTTATTTTGAGCTCATTGACGCTCACCCAGCCGCTGATATATTTGACGATTGCTGGAGAAGTATCTTAAACAACTGCATAAAATATTGTGAATTTGCATACACGAGAAAATCTACAATAATATGCTAATAATATCTGTTTTAATTATTTTGCCAAGGACTTTTATTTGACATTATATTGACATTTTTATAGTATTTGTATAGTATTTTTTTTATATTACCTAAGTATATTTTTTTTCTTTCGTGATGAAATCGTTACAATATTGTGTTATGATTTTTTGATTGTGTATGAATTATTTGAACGTTGTTTTATTTATGTTAATTTTAAGTTCAGTTAAATTTGTATTAATTGGTGTGTTGTATTAAATTTATCATTAGTGTAACTCGTCTGTGCGGTGCTAATTTGAAAAATAAAATAACTAAATAAATTGAGAAATCGTTTCCTAAAAATTACAAATTTCTTCTTCGTAAGAGCTAAGTGGCCAAGCTCTGGTGTCGAGATTTTTTAAGCCACCCAAAGGCCTATGACTTGGTTTAACGACTGCTTTTACTAAGACTTACAGGCGGGACCTACAATATAACGTGTCATCCACTCCAATAAATTAATCAAATACTGTACCAAATGTCATAATCAGTCAGTACTGCTCGAATGGCTGTACCGATTCCGATGTAAATTGGTATAGGGAAAGATAAGACTTTGGATAAATACATATGTTAGTTTATACCTTGGCTTCACGCAGTTATATACATGCCTTTAATACCTATTTACAACCGTTATCATCATCTACAGTCTTTTTTATCCCACTGTTGGGTATAGGCCTCCTTTTACATGTACCACCTGCGTCGATCTTGTACAGTCCTCTATATACGATATAATATATTATAACCAATGACCCAAGAGCTGGCGCTTACCTCAACCAACGTTTAAGTTTCGCGATCCAGCGAGGTAATTCCACCAAAATTGAATTGAAATAGACAATTCAACTTTATAACAATACTTAAACATGAACATCTATTTTTAGGTTAGTATTTCATCAGTTGATTTTAATAAGTAATATAAAATGTATTTGTATCTCATGAATAGAATCTATTTTTAGATGAATCACGTCGTGATATGTTTTAAGAAGAAAACATTATCTCCCTTACATACATATTATAACTAGCTGACCCGGCAAACGTTTTTTTACCTTAATAAAAAAATAAAATCTAAATATACAGTAGCCGATTCTCAGACCTTCTGAATACGCATATAAGATTTGGAAAAAATCGGTCAAGCCGTTTCGGAGGAGTGCGGTAACAAACACTGTGACACGGAAATTTTATATATAAGATAATATTATCTTGTGTAGCCTCTTCTTTACTTGTTCTCAACATTCTAACTCACGTAGAATAACCAAGAAATATCACCATAATTTTGTTTGCGTACCCTTTTCCCCAGCCCTTAGGAACAGCAATAAAACCACATCAGGGGGTTAGAAAAACAACCTCAGTTATGCGTTTAACCTAGTTACAACTAATACGGTTAAAACAACGAGAAAAAAGAGTTGCTATTTTGGAAACGTAAAATTGAATCAAAAATAATACTTTAATTTCAGAATAAGAAATTATTATTATTTTTATAAGATCCGTCAAAATTCTATATTTTTCGATGGAACACTTTTTGTGGGTTCCGTGGTAATAATAATTGGGCAAGTGTAAGTAGTGTAAGTAGTAAGTAGGGCTTGCTCATTGAGGTTTCCTTGCCATTAATTACCTTACGAGTAGGACCTCTTAAATATGCATTTAATTTTATTTTACTCCGAATAGGTCAGCGCTTGACGACAAATTAATTCACCTGATGGTAAGTGATATTGAGGTCTACGGTGGATCGTGCTTACCTAGAAGGAACCGGTTGACTCTCGTTTTTATAATATTTGTAGTTATAGCGGCAATAGAAATACATACAATAGTTTGCACGATTTATGAGACACAGCCTAGTGACAGACGAACAAACATCGGAGGCATAGTATACGATCCTGTTTTTACCTTTTAGGTACCAATAGTCTAGTTAACAAGTTCAAAAACGTGTTAAATAGACATAAAGCTCCTAAAAATATTATGTGTCTAGAAAAATGTTTTTTAAGGGTTTATTAGCACATAAAAAATTGCGATTGTTTTTAACAAAATAAGAAAAATAAGGTATTAAGTTTATCGTTAATAACTTTTACAATAATGATATTTAAGGAAATTTGAAAAAAGAACTTGAAAGAAGAAAAAAATCCAATAAAAAAGTCTTAACTCCCGGAACTCTATCTATATTATTTATAAAAAAAATGTAACGCTGAAAATATAGCACCGCGAGGGCGTTACGGCATAGGCGCGCCATTAAAAGTTATTAACGAAAAACTTAATACCTTTTTTTTTTATTTTGTCAATTTTTTATGTGCTAATAAACCCTTAAAAACATTTTTCTAGACGTCATTCCGAATTGAATGAGCTATGGCACATATTTTTAGGAGCTTTATGTCTATTTAACACGTTTTTGAACTTGTTGACTAGACTACAAACATTGAAAATGGTATTAGTTTTTATATGAAGCGAATAAAAAAATAAAAATATTAAAACCTTTATTTTTAGACATAGAGTCCATGGAATACAATGTATATACAAGGTGTACACATCTATCCTCTAGGCATATAAAATTAAATAAAATACCGATTTTCTGACAGCTAAGCAAAACTCATTTAAAATGAAAAGAAATAGGAAGTGAAAGAACTTCAAACCGATAACTTGTAAAGGAAAGCTTGTGAACGTTCCAGAAACTTTTTCGCTGTAAAAGCCACATTTTCCTACATTTAACGGGTTTGCGGTCGAAAATCCGTAAAATGTTCGCTGAGCCTGGTGAAATATGTGGCCGTTATTTATTTTACGATGCGGTTCGGGTAGTATACAGAGCTACTTAAAAAAAATGGTTGCCTGTAAAGTCGGTTTTACGGGCGAAGATTTTACGTGACAACGTCTGTCGCGTGCTGCGCACGCGGCAGACCGATCATAGTTGAGTGGGAGAGAGACGCAAGGCATTCGGCGGGCCTCTCTCTCGTTCGGTGACTCATCGTAACGTTACCGGGCGTTACACTTTTTCATAAGTGACTCCCAGCCGCAACCTAATTTAAGACGTTGTCACGTCAACATTGTAAACTGTTCACGTAAGGCATCTTAATATTTCCGCGAAGAAAACGGTCACACTTACTTATTATTAAAAGTTGGAATGAGTCCAACAGTTTCGGTGCTTTCCGAGCACCATCTTCAGGGGCGAGAATGTAACACTCGCCGCTGAAGATGGTGCTCGCAACTGTTGGACTCATTCCAACTTTTAATAATAAGTAAGTGTGACCGTTTTCTACACGAAAATACTATTTAATATAGTCAATTTTTTGACTTCTTCTTCGTATGAGCTAAGTGGCCAAGCTCAGGAATCGAGAGTTTTTAAGCCACCCGAAGGCTTCTGACTTGGCTTAACGACTGCTTGTACTAAGACTAACGGTCGGGACCAACAATTTAACGTGTCTTCCGACCCACAGTAGCACTTGGATGAAAATGTCACTTGAAAAACGACAGTTTTGTGCATGGTCACTCATCCAAACACCGTCCGTATCGACCGTTGCTTAGCATCGATGATCGCGTCAGATCACCTTAGCTAGCCGAGCTACAGGCGGTACGTATATGAGCTGCTTATACTATTCTAACTTAAACTTAAAATCTCAACAGGTAACCCTGTAGGTATATAAGTTAATAGCGAAGTAGGTTTTGTTTGTTCAGTTAGTAATTAGATTTTTGTTTGCATTCGAAATTGGCAGAGGATTTTATTGGGAAAATAAATGTTGAACGTTCACCGATTTGTCGCATCGGCAACTTTTAACCAACTTTTTTATATAGTTTGCACCATTTTTTTTTTACTTTTTAGGGTTCCGTTCCTAAAAGGTACCATCGGGACCCTATTACTAAGACTTCGCGGTCTGTCTAACACTAAGCAGTGTCATTAAATAAATGAATATTAAATAAAGTAGTTTATTCAGGCAACAAAGAGTTAGTACATATTTCAAACTAACAATTACTATAATTTTATCCAATATTATCAAACTATCAATTTAATTAAATATTAAATGCTTTTTTCGGTAAGCTATTTACGATCTTTAACAGATTTTAAAATAGTAGTAGCATTTTTATTAATATTTTACATTATTTAATGTCATTTTTCGTTTATGTACTAGGAGTAAAATTTAACGTTTAATTGTTATCGTCATATAAACTGTGATGATCAGAAAGCTGAATTTTTCATGAAATTATTTATTTTCACTGCGCTATAACAACAAATACTAAAAGAGAATAAATAATAAAAATATGAAGCCTTTTCTCTTAATATTTTTTCCATACCATAAATATGTCATTTTTGTTTTTGCTCAATATAACGGCAACAGGCTTAGATTTTCATAGATAAATAACTTGTATATAACGAAATTAAACTTACTAAATTTATATAAATAAGTTTGTATAATTGTTACCTACACAACTGATATACCTACTGATAAACATGCATATTATGTTTAAGCATAAAGATTACCATGCCGGAATGCCAATCAGAAGGATCCGGGTTCGATTTCCGGAAGGACCAATATCTTTTTGCTAAACCAAATTTGTTTGATTGCAGTCTGGGTGATTATTATGTATCTATAAGTATGTATGTATGTATATGTAGTATATCAGTTGTGTTAGCAACCATAATACGAGCTAGAAATGGTTCAGTATAGGGCTAACCAGCCGTGTGTGAAATGTGTCCTAGTGTTTATTCAATTATTATGGTAAGTCCTAGGTAACAGTGAAGTATAAAATAAGACAAAGACAGAAACGCTGTAACAAAGCGCAAACTTATAAAACCTTAAAAAAATAAACATTAGAGTATCTATACTCTGGTAAGTTAGTAAGGTCACGGTAAATACTTTCCAGATATGAAATCAAATATTTTATGCAAATACCTTATGAAGATGCCATAAAGTATATCTTCTCCCGTCTTTGATGTGGCCGACCCTCTGACCCCGTACTCAAACGTGAAGCTTTACATTATACCTACAACGTTAGCAGAAATCAGTGTTACTTTAATAATTAATATTTACTTTTTTATTTCATCTTTCATAACTATGCAGATAGGCAACTAATCAAAGAAAAAAAAATTACAATACAATCACACATGGTTGGTTAGCCCCATAATAAACCATTTCTTGTTTGTATTATGGTTGCTAACACAACTGATATACTGCATTACATAAAACATAAATAAATATTTTATATCGATACATATTAAACACCCAGACAGGCAACAAATTTAGTTCATCACAAAGATATTGGCCGTGCCGGGAATCGAACCCGGGACCCTCTGGTTGGCAATCCAGCATGGTAACCATTACGCCATCGAGGTCGTCTTGCCTCGTATTAATTGTTATTAACCTGGTATAACAGATTCTACACCTTACCCTTATTTCATGGGTGTTGTGACTTTGCTAAAACAATTATGTTATATACCCCATCTTACCCTCATCCAGGTAGTGCCTTCCGTTATCCCACTTATGTGAGGTCAGACTATACTTGTACTGATATTATCTCACTTCATGATGCATACCTTTACACCAATTTCGAAATAAGTAAGTGATTTATCACTAACTCTTTCCGCGCAATGCACTATAAGTTTGTTGTGTGTCTAAATAAATAAAATCAATCATAATCTTTCATTGGTAAAAAATAATCTATAAATAATCGAAAATGTTCATCAATAAATTTATAGTAATATTTTTTTACTAAATACGAGTGAGTGCAAAAAAGTACAAAAAAGTCAACGATATTACATTGTATTATACTAGCTGCATCTCGCGGAGTTACCCGCGTTAATCCGGGACAAAAATAAGTTAATCCGGGATAAAAATTAGCCTAAGTATTAATCCCAGGTCTGACCTATCTTCATACTAAATCTCATTAAAATCGTTCCAGCTGTTGGAGCGTGAAGGAGTAGAATTTTTTAAAGTTATTTGCATATCCCAGGGAAACCACAATTTTTCGCGGGATAAAGCCGGATAAAGTAGCCTAGCTATGAGTTAATCTAAGGTCTAACCTATCTTCTCACCAAATTTCATATAAAATTCGTTGTGCCGTTTGAGTGCGAAGAAGTAACTAACATACACACTTACACACAATCTTTCGAATTTTCAATATAAGTTCCTCTACCCCTGGACTTTTCTAGGTTAAGTTTTTAGTTTAGTATTTTATATGATTGTTTTTATGTAAATAAAGACCAGTAGGATAAATAACATTTCCCAGGGTTGAAGTGTATTCAGTCTCCAAGTTGAGGTCAGATAGGAAACAGTAATTCCACAGGAAGATTTTCAAACAAGATACCGCTGAAAGGTCGGAATCTCTGAAAAGACGAGAGTTTAAAAGCGTAGTTAATTAATGCACAAAGGTTTAACTTGTCTGCTTTTAGTGCTGTATCTGAACCTCTGAATATAAACCAGAGAGATAGTGCTAATTAAATGCATTTCCTCAATTGTAAAATTAGATATATCTATGTACTTGTGTCGAATGTTTCATCAAAATGGGTGGTACTTTTCTCCAGAAATTGATGTAAAAGTAAAAAAGCCTTTTATTCAACTACACCTTTTACATGCACATATTTTAAACACTTGTCAATTATCAAAATTAATTTCATTATAATTTTTTTTTTTAACACACCCACGGCTGTTTAGCCCCATATTGAACCATTTCTAGCTCGTATTATGGTTGCTAACACAACTGATATACTACATATACATTCATACATACATATTATATATAAATACATATTTAACACCCAGACCCACAGCCAACAAATTTAGTTAAGCACAAAGATGTTGACCGGGCCGGGAATCGAACCCGGAACCTTCTGATTAGCAGACCGGCATGGTAACCTTTACGCCAACGAGGTCGTCAGAAATTACTCATTTAATTGATTACTAAAATTATATGTCATATTGTCGATTTATTTGTCAATAGTTATAATTATTATTCATATTAATAGTGCGATTTCTCTTGTCAGTTTAACTATAGGTTTAGTATATGTAGCTGTCGTCTCCTTGGCGTAGGCCTCCCCCAGTTTATTCCATAGTTTCCTATTTCTCGCCATTCTCGTCCATTCTTGTCCGTGTCTCTGCGTGAACAAGTCCTCCCATCTTCTATTTGGTCTTCCTCGACCTCTTTTGTCATCGTTAGGTACCTAGAAATGAATGTAATGCATTGTAAATAAAATTAATAAATAAATGTTTTATTTGCCACAGAAACTAAAATCTAGGTTACATTGAGTTCAGAGATTATAATTGTAATTATAATTTTGCATATTCAATTATCTACAACCAATCCAATAGGCTCCGAAACTACTGAACCGATAAAAAAAAAAACTCTTGCACCGTTGGAAGACTACATTTTAGTTCCTTAAGACCATACGAGTATGTCGGTGTGTTTAGTAAACTCGGGGGACTCTGTGCTCCACAATAGGTTTCACCTGGGTCGTAGTTTACAGGCTCTTTCTTACATACAAAAGTAATATATAAAAGCTACTAACTTATACCATTTATAACAACGTAAAAGTTACAAATGATGCTAAAGAGGTCTCTCATATACATAGTAGATAATTGAATACGCCTACAGCTATACAAACTAACATTTTTACTACATAATTTATTTTATATTTATACAAATTATTTTTTTTTCATTGCAATTATTAATTATTTTTTTATTATTTAACATTGCAGTATTTGAAAATAGACGTCACACGACAAATGTCATAGTTTTGGCAGAATTAGGGTCTCTATGACCAACATTAACAAAAAAGTTAAATAATAGTTCTATTTTCCATAGTTCCAGAATAAGTATTAATATAATTGTAATAATGACTCGTAAGCGTAAGCCTAGCTATAATATTATTATTAAAAAAAATATATAATAGATATGAACCCAAGTATTTTATTGCAACAATAAAAAGAAAACATACACCATTTAGCGCAAACACGACAATAAAGCCCGCTACTCTCCTCTCACACCTCATTCGCATTCTACCCGCGAATTTGTCGTAAAAAATAATGAAAGCTAATAAAAACCGTGCACACGGCCGGGGCGCAATTTGACCCCCCTATTTCATACTAGTCTGGAAGCTGCTGCTTGTTTTGATTACACTAAACTACAAAAAAAAATTTTTTGTTGCCCTGAAATAAAATTAAAATTTACAACCATTATTTGAAAACTAAACTCTGTGCGTATCTTAAAACCATTCATGCAAGTAGTTTCAGCAATCGTTTCCATAAATAGACTTAAAATCATTATCATATCTGGATATAATAGCAAATTGTAAAGTTTTGAAGTATCCAGATTACGCCTATATTTATAAAAATACAAAATGTGCTCGTTTTTTATGACTTTTTCGTATTGAGCTTAGAACAATTTATCGTTAAAATTGAATTTTCTTATCATGTCTTGAAAAAAAAAAACTGTGCAAATCTTACAAAATAATAGATTCATTGTCATATCTAAGGCAAAAAAAAAACACTGTAGACCAGTGTCATGCACAGTGAAAGGAAAAAAGCTTGACTACGCAGTTTTGCTGTCCTAACTTCTTCGTATGAGCTAAGTGGCCAAACTCTTATATTGGTATAAATAGGTATGTAAGCTTTTGTAATCAAAATAGACCTTGGCTTCCCATCAAATGCGAGTTAATTGAAAACCTACTTGCGTCCACTTGAAAGATATGGTGTAAATGACGTGTGTACTGTCCTGTTCAAACACTCCACGATTTACCATCACATTGTGGGTAATTGATTTTTATTGACATCAGTGTAAGCGAGGGCTTTTGCTAGAAAAAAATTGTGGTTCGGGATACCAGATATAAATTCACACAAAACAACACAAAAGTATTTGAAATATAAATAATAACTAAAGTAACTTATTGCGTAAAAATGTCTTTAAATCTTCTAATATATACAATTTCCATGTCACAATTTGTTAGTTACCGTATTCTTCCGAAACGGATTGACCGATTTTTACCAAGTTTTATATGCGTATTCAGTAAATCTGAGAATCGGCTACTATCTATACCCCTAAGTGATAAGGATTTTTCACTCCAAAATTATTTTATTTTCTTTCTTTTATTTTTTGACGATTTTTTTTCTTATAATGTGGCATTAAAAATACATTCAACCCAGCATTTTTATTTTTTTATCACCAATCCATATTTTTTGTTGAAATCAAACCGATTTCCACTTTGTGAAATCCGTGGAAATCAAACCGGTTTTGCATTCGTTGGAAAGGTTTCGGGCTCCGGGCTCGGGCAAACAAAATTCAGGAAAAAATCGATTCGAAAAAAAAATTACATACACGCGGGCGGAGCCGCGGGCAATAGCTAGTGTATATATATAAATATAATATATACTAGCTATTATAAACACTAATATGAGAGTGAACCGGTTTCTTCTGGCCAAGCGCGAAAAAAAAACATATTTTTTACATTTCTGAGGCAGAAGAGGCAATATCTAATCTGAAGTGACAAAGTTAAAACCAACCAGGTCAATCAAGGGTAAGCCTTTGTCAATGTAACACTCTATGTTTTGATCTTTTAAAAGTATTTAATTACAACACGTAACCATATCAAACAAAACTATAATATAATACAACATAAACTATATAACTATATTATATCACAACACTTACCTACATAATTATTTTAAATGAAAGATCGAATTTATTTTATTTTATATTTCATTTTTACTTTAAACATAATCGAATCAATCAATTATTGTAAATCTAATCTAAAAATTAATCTTTTAATTTATTAAACGAACTTCTTCTATTTCAAATGTTTAAAACATTTGACATTTTTTTTAAACAATCAGTCAAAATTGGCGTAACGAAGCGTTATGTTTATTCTTGTTGTATGTCATTTGAGCCAGTCGTAGCATAACTAATTCATGAAAATAAAATGTACCAAAATAAATAAAGATGCTATTCCATTGTTTACGTAGGAAGATAGGTAATGTTCTACCAGCAAATAGACAAGCTAAAGTACAGAAACTGGTATGTTATACAAAAATATTAACGTACAACAAGTTGCCAGAGAAAATAACAAATCTTAATAGTAGTATGTTTAAACATAAAATAAAGTGTTTATGTCAAAGTAATTCCTTTTATAATTTAAGCGAATATATGAATATGGAGCTTGCAAAATCGTTATTCATATGTAAAAAGTAGTATTTTAAATTTAATAGAAATGAAAAAAAAAACAAGTGCTTTAATTGTGTGTAGTATTTATTTAATGAAATTTGTAAGTTTATTTAATTTAACATAACTAGCATTTTTTAAGTATTTAGTAATTATTGTAGTATGACTTGCCTTTAACGTAGTATGTTGTTTATGGCTACTAAAATTCTGTATTTCTGTTTTTCCTGTCATGCCACATCCACTTTTTCTGTTATTCGTGGTTAAAACAATAGCCCAGCTGTAAGTGACATTAAGTCCACCATTGTTTAACTTCGGTGATCACGCTGAATCAGCTAAGGTATCCGAGCATCACAAAGTTCACACATCAGTTGTGCCAGTCTTAGCATAACCACAGTCCATCTTAAAATATAAAAGTAATATAAGCTAATATTGCATTCTCAATTTTCAAAATGGTTATTTTTAATTTCTTAACTACTAGTAAATTAATTAATTAATTAGGTATGTTTTTGTTTCTAAAACTGACCTACATATATACATGGATAGTTTATTTTTTTCTTAGAAGACATTGGCTTCCAATACACAGTTTATAGAACTAATTTGGAAGCTTTTGGATTCCATATAATATTGTTGATTTTTATTTACTGCGTCAAATAAAGAAATTTAGTATTTTTTTTTGTATTTGTATGTTTCCCTGTCATGCCACATCCACTTTTTTCTATTATCCGTGGTTAAAACAATTGCCCAGCTGTAAGTGACATTAAGTCCACCATTGTTTAACTTCGGTGATGACGCTGAATCAGCTAAGTGAGCCGAGCATCACAAAGTTCACACATCAGTTGTGCCAGTCTTAGCATAACCACAGTCCATCTTAAAATATAAAAGTAATATAAGCTAATATTGCATTCTCAATTTTCAAAATGGTTATTTTTAATTTCTTAACTACTAGTAAATTAATTAATTAATTAGGTATGTTTTTGTTTCTAAAACTGACCTACATATATACATGGATAGTTTATTTTTTTCTTAGAAGACATTGGCTTCCAATACACAGTTTATAGAACTAATTTGGAAGCTTTTGGATTCCATATAATATTGTTGATTTTTATTTACTGCGTCAAATAAAGAAATTTAGTATTTTTTTTTTGTATTTGTATGTTTCCCTGTCATGCCACATCCACTTTTTTCTATTATCCGTGGTTAAAACAATTGCCCAGCTGTAAGTGACATTAAGTCCACCATTGTTTGACTTCGGTGATCACGCTGAATCAGCTAAGTTAGCCGAGCATTACAAATATAATTGTCTCCGGCCCCGTTTCACCACAAATCTTAACCATAAAATAATGATGACCCTCGTTCTCTGAATCGTTCATTATCGTCGACTTATGCAGATCATTTCTAAAGTACATCATTAATGACCGAACCTACTTCCTTTCACGAAATCTTTGTGACACTCAAATTCTCATTCCGGTCCTACTATTGACATCCCTAATAACTAGTTTTTAGACCAAACTCGACCTTAATTCTTAGGCATTACGGCTCAAAATCGCACGAAAACATTTTTCAAAAACTCTTTTTGAAGAATAAGCTTTATTTGTTTTACGTTAAAGTTGAAAGTTCTATAGCAAATATGTCAGGTTTGATACAGATACGAATCAGAGGATATGTTTCCTGCGGTAGAAGTTTTGATCCGTACCATTTAGAATATCGCTTATATAAGTGTATTTTGGTACAAAGATATCGTATTTGAATAGTTATTGGTCTTTGATATGTGATACGAAAACGTTTTGGCATGTTATTAAATGATTGGGCAAGTGCGAGTTGGGCTCGCGTATGAAGGGTTCCGTACCATTGTTGTATGGGAGGCCCCCTTAAATAATATTTTTTAATGGTAACATGAATTTATATATTTTGTGAAAACGTTATGTGTCTAGCAGCTACCGTTTTTGATATATAGCAAAAAAAAAATACGAAAAAACACGTTTATTGTTAGGGGAAAATTTATATTTTTAATATTTAATAATTTTTAAGGGTTAGTATTTGTTGTTATAGCAGCACAAGAAATACATATTTTGTGAAAGTTTCAGCTTTCTAGCTATTACGGTTTCTGAGATTCAGTCTGAATACAGGCTGACAGCGGAGTATTAGTAATAGGGTCCCGTTTTTATTTTTAGGTACGGAACCCTAAACATTTTAACTTTTTTTATAAAAAGTATACGAGAATATGTGCCTTTATCATAATCATTTATATCTATGTATCAAATTTAATAAATAGCTTTTAAAATTTTTAAGAATCAGCGTTAAATTAATTAAAATAGATGACAAAATTAAATATTTAGTGTACTTCTGCTGTGATCCGAAATCCAAATTAAGACAAGTAAAGGAAAAATCAACTAAGATCAATTAACCAAGCTTAATTAACTGAGACTAATTAACTAAGATTAATTAAGATTAACGTTACCTATCACAATTCGGAAGTTCTTAACTCACGTTAATTAAGCTTGGTTAATTGATCTTAGTTGATTTTTCCTTTACTTGTCTTAATTTGGATTTCGGATCACAG
Source organism: Mellilla xanthometata (assembly GCA_035578125.1). NCBI lineage: Eukaryota > Metazoa > Arthropoda > Insecta > Lepidoptera > Geometridae > Mellilla > Mellilla xanthometata. The sequence continues at coordinate 4,936,476 of JAPUBQ010000030.1, read as the reverse complement.
CGGAAGTACACTAAATATTTAATTTTGTCATCTATTTACAATGGATTTCCGCAAAGTAACGCCTGAGTCAATAAGTTATTTAAATTAATTAAATTATTATTAAAATAAAAAAATAGTTGACTAATAATTTAGTACAAGCAGCCCACTATACGTTCCCACTACTGGGAGTCGGAGCCTTCACTCACTAGGAGAGAGATATAGGCCATAATTACTACGCTGGCCAAGTGCGGGTAGGCGGATGACACACGTCTTCGTACTGCATGAGGAGTGCAGTACGAAGACGTGTTGGTTTCTTTAAGATGTTTTCCTTCACCGTAGAGCGAGTGCAAATCCACACATAACTTAAAAACAAGTCATTAGTGTAGGGCTGGGATCGAACCAGGGGCCGTCTGATTGAAAAGCAGACGTTTTTACTACCGAGCCACACTTGCATAAATAATAAATTAATTTTAATAATAAATCATTTCATTCGATTTTTTTCCAATAAAACTACGACTAATAATAGTAGGTATTTACTTTTCAATCCATACATTTCAATAAACAATAGAGTTGCCATGTCCAAATTCATTAACAAACAGTGGAACAACGGTTTTCAGAACTGAAAAGTGATCAGTCAAACTGACGGGCGAATATCAATTAATTTCGAAATACAAGCCTCTGGCTTATGTATAATCATGACTGGAAGTGCTATATTTCTACATCCGAAAGATACATAAGAAATATCCGTGTAGTAAGATTTCATTTCTATTTTCAGTCACTAAATCTCGTTTTACTGATATTCAGCACTACTTTTAGAATCGTTATAAATAATTTAATCCCACGTGAAAAAAAGAAATATTTACTTAGTCCTTTATTTTTAACGGCAGAGGATATATATTTTTATTTAATTTATGGCAAGGTAGGAGGACCTTTATTCGAGGACACGATTGTTATCTCTCTCTCTCTCTCTCTCTCACTTTTATTAGTTCAAATTGTATTGGCTGAAAAAAATAATAATAATAATTGAAGCGGGTTTTCCTGTTCCTACTCATTTAATTATACAACAAGATAGTAGAAAGAACAAGTAGAAGAACAAGATAAAATTATCTTACATTTTTTTATGTAATTGCCACATCTAGTGAACTCTATATCTAAGATTCAGAATTCAGAATAGAGAGAATAAATCAATATACTTCAGTACAATGTTGCGATGTTTCAATCCTAAAATTGAATGGTAATTTAGTTTTGTGGATACAGTTTATGGTCCCTAACAATCGGATCTGAATGTCAATGAAAACAACTCATTAGATGGTGCATAGCTAAGGTGATCTGACTCTATCATCGAAGCTAAGCAACGGTCGATGCAGACGGTATTTGGATGGGAGACCATGCACAAGACTGTTGTTTTTAAAGTGGTATTTTCATTTGGGCGCTACCGTGGGTCGGATGACACGTTAAATTGTAGGTCCCGGCTGTTACAAACAGTCGTTAATCCAAGTCAAAGGCCTTTGGGCGGCTTGAAAACTCTAGACACGAAGAAGGTCAGTCTTTTTCTTCTTCGAATGAGCTAAGTGACCAATCTCTGGTGTCGAGTTTTCAAGCCGCCCGAAGGCCTCTAACTTGACTTAGCGACTGCTTGTACTAAGACTAACCGCCAGGACCTACGATTTAAAGTGTCATCCGAACTACGGTACCGCCTAGATGAAAATGCCACTTAAAAACGACAGTCTTGCGCATAGTCACCCATCCAAACTCCGTCAGCATCGACCGTTGTTAAACATCGATGATCGCGTCTGATCACCTTAGCTAGCCGAGCTACAGGGGCTACAAGACGCTTAGTCAGTAAAAACACCATTCATTCTTTACCACGCAGTGTACTTACTACGTGCTTATTTTATGTCTAAATTAATAAAGTCAATCCGTTTGAAAGCTTGCATTTCTTTCTACTAGTAAGCGTAGTTTTTTTATTGCTTAGTCAGAAAATACATTACATAATGAAGTCGGTTAAAAAGAAATACTTTGACGACCTCGTTGGCGTAATAGCTACCATGCCAGACTGTCAATCCGAAGGTTCCGGGTTCGATTCCTGGCACGGCCAACATCTTTGTGCTTATACATTTGTTAGCTGTGGGTCTGAGTGTTAAATATATATCTATATAAAATATGTATGTATGTATATGTAGTATATCAGTTGTGTCAGCAACCATAACAAAAACTAGAAATTGTTCAGTATGGGGTTAACCAGCCGTGTGTGAAATGTGACCTAATTTAAAAAAAAAATATAACGAACACGTAAAAGTTAAAACACCGAACACATTAGTCCGTCCTTCTCTACCTCACGGACACATTATAGCTCTGTCCTTTGCTAGCACCCCGTCCCGCGACCGCAGAGGCGAACAGTGATAATTTGAGACATTGCTTACATCGGCCATCAAGTGGAATATTATCTATCCTGAATTTTGAGCCGTCTTAATTGAAAACTTATAAGATAAGTGTATAGACGTCGAAAACACAAATTCTTGGAACATGGTTGGTACTGAAACTTTTTTTTTTTTTTTTTACACATTTCACACACGACTGGTTAGCCCCATACTGAACCATTTCTAGTTCGTATTATGGTTGCTAACAACTTCATTATCTCATATTTCATCTGCGGATTGATAATTTGGTTCTTAATTTTCACGTAGAAAAATTATAATAATAATGTAAGTGAGACCGTTTTCTGACCAAAAGTTGGTTGGTTGGTGGTGATTTTTGAGTACCGAAATTGTTGAAATCATTCCATCTTTTGATAATAATGCTTTTTTTTACACATTCACACACGGCTGGTTAGCCCCATACTGAACCATTTCTAGCTCGTATTATGGTTGCTAACACAACTGATATACTACATATACATACATACATACATATTATATATAAATACATATTTAACACCCAGACCCACAGCCAACAAATTTAGTTAAGCACAAAGATGTTGACCGGGCCGGGAATCGAACCCGGAACCTTCTGATTAGCAGACCGGCACTGAAACCCTTACGCCAACGAAGTCGTCGTCGAATGTTTAATTTAATAATAATTATAGGCATATAAATTTCAGAAATTAATTGTAAATTGACTTATCCAGTATGGCGTGATGCCGTAAGGCTGATAAATATTTTGATTTTTATTCTGATGTAAGGGTGACCGTTTCTACGCGGAAATTATTAAGATGTCTTACCTGAATAGCTTACAAAGTTCAATTTGGCTCATATTCATAACTAGCTGTGTCCCGTAACTTTACCCGCGTTGATCCGTGATAAAAAGTAGCCCATATTATGTTAATCCAGAGTCTGAGCTATCTTCACACAAATTTTCATCAAATACGCACGGTTCTTTTCTTTAACTGTTTGAAGTAACAAACATACACACACAAATTTTTGGATTTATTATATTAGTATGATAACTCAAAATACTAAAAGCGATGACAGCTCAGTCGCGCGTCAGTTGTCTTACGTCCTGCATGGCATGGGTTTGATTTCCGACCATGATGAGCTTGAGCTTTTGGCGAAAACAAACATCTGAAGTAAATCTTACTGATTGTGATGTTTGTATATTTTCTAGCGTTTACCTTTCTCAAGTTGAAAATTGCCAAACACCTAAGGTATTTTTCTAGCATCCTCCTTGAGAGCCTAATATTTCGGACTAGGCATGCTCCATTAACCGTCACAACCTTTCCTCTTTATAGGTGTTTACAACTATTAATTTAGCCTATGTATATGAATGTGAAAAGCCTATTGACTCAGACGTTATTTTGCGGAAATACATTGTAGATAGAAAAAAAGTTGAATATTTAGTGTACTTTCGCTATGATCTGAAACCAAAAAGATAAGCAGAAGAAAAATTAAAAAAAAAATTTAACACACCTTTTTTAAATAGTTAATTTTTTAAAAGATAGCGAAATGGAAAGACACGATATTTGAGAGTTATTTGATTTGAAATTATGACCCGCGGCTGTAACTGATAGCCAATAAATTTTGTGGTTACAAGAGTAATGAAATTTATGAAATTCGAGTAGACAGAATAAATTACGTAATTTGCATATTTATGACTTTAGATCTGCTATGTACCTACTAGATTTAAAGTGATGTCTCTAAAAACGGCAAGGAAAATAAGACCACAAGTAAGAGTGGTCTTATTTGAGTTGAATACATCTAGTTATGAATGCTGTGTAAACTTTAACTTTAAGACCTTTTAGTACTGAGAACTTCTATCAAAAATGTACTAGATATAAGGTGATGTTTCTAAAAACGGCAAAGAAAATAAGACCACAAGTAAGAGTGTGGTCTTATTGGAGTTTGAGGAATTTAAGCGTTATTAGTATAGTAATACAGTTGAATTTTCTAACGCTCACTGCATACGGTCATACAATTTTATAGCTGTTATCGCGGAGCAAGATAGCTTATGTTTATTACGGCACTAGTCGAAACTCAATCTTAAGATACAGTAAGGTTGACTTGAATTAAAACACATTTTGTATTTCTGTGTATATTGTAATAGATACAACTCGTATAGTAGACTCATACCATATTTTGGACTGTGTTTGTATGCAACACTGAATCTGGTATATATTTGATCGAAGCTTTAGATAGATAGAAAGATATTTATTTTATTTTCATACACTTTTGATTTAATTTTGTAAAAATAACATGTCAAATAAATTTCTTTTCAAGTAAATTATTTACTTTATATTTATTTTATTTATAATATTGAAAACTTAATACAGGTGCTGCAAATGGCAGCCTTATCCGTAAATACGATCTCTTCCAGGCAATCACAGGGAGTGCAGTGACAATAAAACAAGAGAGGAGTGTACGACAAAGAATAATAAATATATATACAAATGGACTACATACTATTTATACACACTATCATACATACATCTACATACATAGTTACTCTTAGTTAGTTACTCGTATATACCGGCCAACAAAAACTAAGTCACACATTTTGCATAGGCAATTTTATTGGACGCGAATAACTTACTCTTAATAACAACCTTCTTGTATAATGCGAGCAAAGCCGCGGGCAAAAGTAAATAATCTACATATTTAGTAAAAGTAACCTTCGTAGCAAAGAAAAGAACGCCAGGCATGTTTAATAAAAGTAATTTGTTACCAAAGTAAAGAAAAGAGAAGTAAGTCAATCATAAACTTGAGATATCAAGGAAACATTGTATTACATTGTAATAAAGATTCTTTGAGATAGAAGAACAAAGAATTTTTTGAAAGTGAGTAATTAGAAGGGAAATTCCCGTCGTAATACGTTTGAAGATGCTCATTCTTTTAATGAGCGGTTCTCGGGACAATTAAATTACATTTTTGGCAAGTAATTTTGGAAATTACTTCTCAATGACTTTGTTTTTAAGTCTAGATAAAAATGCTACTTGAAAAACGGCAGTATTGTATATGGTCACCCATCCAAACACCGTCCGCATCGACCGTTGCTTAGCTTCGATGATCGCGTCAGATCACATTAGCTAGCCGAGCTACAGGCGCTACTTATAACGTTATTTTTACGTTGCAATTTTAAAAGTCTATCAATTTATTTGTGATATGGTTTTGTCAAATGGTACGGAACCCTTCATGCACGAGCCCAACTCGCACTTAGCCAATTGTCATTTTAAGTTCTTCATACAATTTTTAACTATTTATACAGTTTAGTTTATCACTAAAACTATAAGTTCAAGGTTCGCCTCTGGTCCTTATATCAATAAAATTACCATCAAAGTCAAGTTCGTATTGTTTTTCTCGCCCCCCTCTTTTCTCCAAAGCAACCGTGACCCAAAAACCAAGCACCTTCAAACACTATTCTCCAGCCAAGAAGATGGTGTCAAGGTTAGGAGACTGCAGACTGGTTGGCGACGTCCACGGGAACCATGGGAGAATCAAGGGCAATGTTGGCAAGATGGAAAATATAGGATTTTGTATAGTTAGGTAAGCACAATGTCTTCTTTATTTATTTACTAGCTGACCCGGCAAAAGTTGTTTTGCCTCACTTAGGGGTATGAAAAATAGATAGTGTAGCTTATATGACACGTTCGTAGATTTACCATAGCAGCGCCATCTATTGATTACTTACTCAACCCAGTCGTAAGGTATCGACATCTGTTAGAATCATTTGGAGTTAACTGATAATTGTGACTAATAATAACAGACAATAATTAGCAATAAATAAAAATTGCGACTATAATTTGAGATTTAAACTATCCTATCTCTCAAGTTGGATTGAACTGCTCATGGTGTGCGAATTTTATTATAATCAGTTAAGTGGTTTAGGAGTCCATTGAGGACAAACATTGTGACACGAGATTTATATTTATTAAGATTTATTTTATTTATCAAATTAGCACCGCTCAGACGAGTTACACTAATGATAAATTTAATACAACACACCAATTATAAACTATAAACTTAAACATGACATAAAAAACAATATTCAAATAATTCATACACAATCAAAAAATAAAATTTTCGTAATTTAAGTGTTGCAATAAACGAAATACTCTTGCCCCGCATAACAGGATCATAATGATACTTAGCGCGGCGCTCAGTGGATATGGCAAAACGTACACTACGGCTAAGCTAAAAGATAAAGATAAGGATAAATTTATTTGTTTAATAATAAAGTGTACGTTCAAAGTTCTTACGTCTACATGATACCTTAAAGATTAACTGGTACGCTGTAGGGAGCACTACGCCCTGTTATAGGACTGCCAGGAGCCTGTATCACAGGGCCGTAGGAATTTTTTTTTTTTTTTTTTTTTACACACGGCTGGTTAGACCATACTGAACCATTTCTAGCTCGTATTATGGTTGCTAACACAACTGATATACTACATATACATACATATTATATATAAATACATATTTAACACCCAGACCCACAGCCAACAAATTTAGTTAAGCACAAAGATGTTGACCGGGCCGGGAATCGAACCCGGAACCTTCTGATTAGCAGACCGGCATGGTAACCTTTACGCCAACGAGGTCGTCAAGGTTAGGTTGCCGCTTCAATTAACGAGAATACACATTATTTACCTATATGAGGGAAACATGTCTATTTAAACTATTAACTTAAACTTACTACTCACATTTTATACATTATCAAAACTCCGTAAACAGTATAGGGCTTGGGTGACGTGAAAATTTTCAAAAAAAATTGATAAGCATGCGCACCAAATTTCAATTTACCTGGTAACACCAACAAAAACGTCAGTATCAGCGCCAAATTTATAGGTTGTAACTGGTAACATCAGCTAGCCAGGACAGCCAAAACTGCTAAAATGCCACTGGAATCATTCCCACGGCCTTGGCTCATGGCATTTCTTGGCGGAGGGCGGTCAATGGCCGGCATCGATCGCTGTGCACTGACACAGATCACGGATGCGGGTCTACTAGCTATATAGGTCGATGGGAGTGGAGGGGACACACACATCAACTGTAAGTAAATAGGGGGGGAGGGGTAAATAGCTGCAAATTCGATGCACCTGTTGGTAAGTCAAACGTTTGTGGTGGTGAAATTATACGGTTAATGTACGGATTGGTAGTTAGAAGTTTTGTTTGATCGGTAGATATAGTACTGATAGGTAGTTAGAAGGTTTGTTTGATCGGTAGTTATAGTACTGATAGGTAGTTAGAAGGTTTGTTTGATCGGTAGTTATAGTACTGATAGGTAGTTAGAAGGCTTGTTTGATCGGTAGTTATAGTACTGATAGGTAGTTAGAAGGTTTGTTTCATCGGTAGTTATGGTACTGATAGGTAGTTAGAAGGTTTGTTTGATCGGTAGTTATAGTACTGATAGGTAGTTAGAAGGCTTGTTTGATCGGTAGTTATAGTACTGATAGGTAGTTAGAAGGTTTGTTTCATCGGTAGTTATAGTACTGATAGGTAGTTAGAAGGTTTGTTTCATCGGTAGTTATGGTACTGATAGGTAGTTAGAAGGTTTGTTTGATCGGTAGTTATAGTACTGATAGGTAGTTAGAAGGCTTGTTTGATCGGTAGTTATAGTACTGATAGGTAGTTAGAATATTTGTTTGATCGGTAGTTATAGTACTGATAGGTAGTTAGAAGGTTTGTTTGATCGGTAGTTATAGTACTGATAGGTAGTTAGAAGGTTTGTTTGATCGGTAGTTATAGTACTGATAGGTAGTTAGAAGGTTTGTTTGATCGGTTGTTATAGTACTGATAGGTAGTTAGAAGGTTTGTTTGATCGGTAGTTATACTCGTAGTACTGATAGGTAGTTGGAAGGTTTGTTTGATCGGTACTTATAGTACTGATAGGTAGTTAGAAGGTTTGTTTGATCGGTAGTTATAGTACTGATAGGTAGTTAGAAGCTTTGTTTGACCCAGTCAAGACAGTTTTAATATTTAATATTTTAATATGTTTACAGATTCATCTTCTTCATCTTATGGTGCCTCTCCAACTAATGAAGGTTGGTTATCAGCTCTGCATACTTTAATTTGTGCATTGATAAGCGAAACGATTCAGCGGCATTTCATAGATTCGTAGATATTAATTAACCTTATAGCTTTTCGTAACAATGGGCACGTCAAAATATACATAACAATTATTCTTAAAAACTATTATAATTAATTCTAAATAAATATATAGGTATACATACATGGTCTATGTTAAAATTCCTATTATCTATAAATTAAAATTGATTACTATACACAAATGAAGACTCTGCAAGAGGCAATCTCATATATTCATTTATGAGGAAAATGCATTTGCCTTAAAAACTTTAATATATCTTTTGAAGTCATTAAATGTCAGATTAATTATACTATGTGGCAATTTGTTGGATAAGCAAATTTTATTATAAATACTTTGCTTTTGAACTTTAGCTAGCTTGTTCAATCTCAATGCATCACGTTTTCTTCGTTGACTATAAACATTTTTATTCTTTAAATTTTCTTTCTCGTCAAAGATTTCAAGTTATTAATATATTAATAAAAGCTGACCCGGCTAACTTTGTTTTGTCTCACTTAGAGGTATGAAAAATAGATAGTAGCCGATTCTCAGACCTACTGAATACGCAAAATTTGGTAATAATCAGTCAAGCCGTTTAGAAGGAGTACGGTAACTAACATTGTGACATGGAAAGTTTATATATTAGAAGAAGGAGATTAACTGACGACCTCGTTGGCGTAAAGGTTACCGTGCCGGTCTGCTAATCAGAAGGTTCCGGGTTCGATTCCCGGCCCGGTCAACATCTTTGTGCTCAACTAAATTTGTTGGCTGTGGGTCTGGGTGTTAAATATGTATGTATTTATATATAATATGTATATGTAGTATATCAGTTGCGTTAGCAACCATAATACGAGGTAGAAATGGTTCAGTATGGGGCTAACCAGCCGTGTGTGAAAGTGTCCTAATATTTATTTATTTATATTTATTTATTTATTAGATTAGAAGAAGAAGAAAGATTATTAAGAAAGAAGATTAGATTAGATAGATAGAAGAAGATTTGTTATTTTCGGATATAAATAACAGTTAAGAAACAGAAATATCGTCTATTACATCTGTCACAGATATCACAGAAATCACATTCTATCGGAAGCGGTGACACTCGCAGCTTCCTTATAAGTCATAACGGATCCAATATGATGCTACAGTGCCAGCAGCTCTGTAGTAATATCTTACAGATATACTGACCGCCAATAGATTGAGGGTAATAGGTCAGATGGAAAGTAATACAAGACGTTATTTCTGTTAGATTATTATGGCAACACAAATATTACTCCTATGTTCGTAGTAGAGTTAAGTTTTGTTTTTGCTTTAATGTTGGCTTTTTTTTTTTTAAATGGTTCTGTCACAGACAAAAAGTTGACAATTAGATACAATTTTACTTAACAATACCACTATAAACTTTAAGTCCTATTACGACTGTACACAACTTTCGTTATAAAAATATAAACACAAATATAAATATATAAGTTACATACTAAAGCGATCTACTTAAAAATATGAGAATAAATTAACAAAATTTTGAAAATTGAGGCTCTTTGCTCTTCTTCTTTTTTTTTTATTAACTTATAGGTTTGCGTTTGACCACAGCTTACCTGGTGTTAATTAAACAATATTATGGCCTACGATGTTACACGCTTACCTAGAAAGTACCTATTAACTCTAGATTTGAAGACCCCCAGGTGGTACTTCTCAGGAAACAGAGACTCGGGAAGAGAATTCCAAAGTTTTGCAGTCCTCACAAGAAAGGAAGAAGCGAATCGGCTTGTGCGAAACTTAGGGATTTCGACTGTATATCTATGTCTCTTCGCCGAGTTTCTGCTCGTTCTGTAATGGAACGGAGATGGTGGTATTACATTATGCAACTCCGCTGCGCTGTCTTCTTCTTAAGCTCGCTCCCATGACTTATAAAATGTGGTTCAATTAAATATTAATAAAATATGAGTTAAATAACAAACAGCTTTTCATTGATTAGTTTGTACAATTTCGTAGTTCATAGTACAGTCACACACAGCGTCCATTATCCGAAGTAATTGGGCGGACATGGGTGTTTGGAAAACCATTTCTTTTCGTATAATCGAACTGTATTTTGACGACCTCGGTGACGTAATGGCTAACATTTAGACAGCCAATCAAAAGGTTCCGGGTTCGATTCCCGGTACGGCAAACATTTTTGTGCTAAATTTGTTAGTTGTGGGTGTTAAATACGTATCTATATAAATATGTATGTATGTATATTTTATGTATTATATTAGTGTGTAAGCTACCATAATAAAAACTAGAAATGGTTCAGTATGGACTTAACCAGCCAGCCATATATAGATACTTTAATATTTATATCAGTATTCAAAAGTAATTTAAAAATAAATAAACTGCAGTCTTTGCAACGACAAATAGTAACTAATAAGTCGAGACATACACTAAAAAGAATAATAGACGCTCAACCTTTTGTTGAAAATCGTACTACGTATATCATTCTATATACGTAACGCCATCTATTCGTACTTTCTTGAAACGTCTTCAATCGAATAGCGCAATCTACTATTGTTAAATCACTATGCGACTGCAGCGCGTTGCAGTGTTTGATGGCAGCTAGACTGCACGCTCGATTTACAGCGCCATCTAGGTTTCATCGGTAATTATGACTTTGCGCCAGGTTTTATTGTATGGGAATTAGCAATCATCTCTAGTATTCTGATCTCTAGTCAAGACAAGTGCACAATCCGAGACAAAAAGTAGCACGTGCATTAATCCAGGATTTACACATTCTCCACACCAAATTTCATCAAAATCGGTTCAGCTGTTTGTAACGTTGTGAAAAATAAAGGTGTTATTGTAACGTTATAAAAAATAAAGGGTGTGTGATTGTAACGTTATGAAAAGAAAGGGGGAGTAATGTAATGTTATAAAGATAAAGTTATGAGAGATTGTTTAGGAAAACTTACCGGGATATGCAAAGCCGGAGGAACGAAGAACCTTTAGTGTCAAGGACCGTTCTTTATAGCTGACTGGTATTATGTTGTGCGGTGAAAATAAAACAAGGTTTTGTTACATTAATACAATATAAGTATATTTGAAGCTAAAGACATTTAAGTTAAATTTATCAAAACTACCTTGGTTAAAAATATTGGCAATACATGTTACTAATCAAAAAGGATGTCTACAATGATCTTATACAAATAGTGGAGGCCTTATTCCACATTATACTTTGAGTTAATGCAAATTAAACCGAGCGTCCTCGGGGCTATGTGCTTAGATTATAATTTAAGGTTAGCGCTTAGCCTAACAGAATGCTTCACTAGACATAGTGATAGCGAACGCCTTATATTAAATATTATCTTGATTAATACACACAGATGCTATGGATCTCGGAGCGGAAGTGTCGGAGCACATGGGGTGGTGTGGTCACTCCCAATATTTGAGGTTACTATGTTGTTGAAGGACCCTCCGTATCAATTCCGTTAAATTATATAAATATTTCATAAATACCGACGCTCGGGTGCAGGTCCGTTCGTTACGCCGCAGGCGCAACGTGGCGACTCGCCGACCAGGGCGGGATAGGTAGATGCCAGCGGATTTCTTTCCGCGTGGAGAACAAATGCAGGACGGGGTTCCTCGCGTACAGCGGGGCAACGCCAAGGCGCTCAATCAAGCCGTCAGGGGGAAGCAGCAGTCGTCGTCGTCATCAGGGCTCAAAGGGGCTGATGGGCATTATGGCCGGAAGGAGAAGGCCCGCTGCGGAAGATTTTACAAAAGCAGCGGTTTAAGAAATATTCCGCAAACAATAACTGCAAGCAGTCTATCAGGCCAATCCAATCAATGCAAACTCACCCTTCTTTTCTTTCGTTTGCGGCTATGCAGTAGAAGCCTTGTCAGGAGTCGGGCCTTCCGTTCTGCGCGGGACGCCATTTTGCTCTTAGCAATAGACAAGCCAAAACCTACATAGTGCTTGCACACCGTACCGTTCCTAACTACAAATCTATGGATCTTTTCAAACGCGAACTGATTGCTTCCGTCAAGCAGTGTGAATCTCCTCCCTAGATTTCAACTGTCAGTGTCAAAATTTAGTTGTTACTGTCAAATCTCGGCAGAGCCAATATGTTCACAACATTGCAAATTATATTTGTTTATTTTAACAATATTCTAAGCAAAATACGATAGTGGAAATATAGTGCCAATTAAAATATGAATATGATTCAGTTTATAGTGATACGAAACTCCTACGCATCGATAACATGCAGTGTCCGCGACTGTGTGTCAAAACTTCAGTCGGGAATGCCGAACACAAATTATAATGTATTTATTATTTGCAGCAGAATAATAAGGGACGCAATTGGTAAGTAACGTACTACGTTACAATACCCCCTTTTTCGGAGAAGAGGTTAACTCAGTTAACCGACCAAACAGTAGCCTTAACTATTGGAAAAAACAAAGTAAGTTCTAAACAAGAAATAATGTGTTTCGTACATGTGCAAAGAAACAAAAGACAAACTTAATAAACAACGATGTAAAATATGTAAATAAAACTATAACTAATTGTAAGTCGTTTGTTGATTCCCTACGCTAGCTTAGGAAAAGAATAGCTACTTCTCATTCAAATTTCTCAATCTATGGATAGATAATGAGTAAACCTAGTTCAACTCTTTTGTATGAGTTGACTATTTTCACATTCATCCATCTTCTATATCACTCTTCCTTTTCTGGTCCTACTGGTATTCTTCCTATTCATTCTTCTCACATACTTTTCACGCAGTTCGTACTGTCCTTACATGCAATCCTATCAATTCTCATTCATTCATCATTAGTCATCCACTGTCACACTGCTTCACTAACTTCCAAGCTTCGCTAAGTTTATCTAACCCAATGACTTTTTTTTAAAATACTAAACAAAGATTACTGAATTATCAGCCTATACCAAATTTACTTAACCAACCAATCTAAGAAAAGTGAAACCAAAATGTTTACTTTATAAAACTTATTCTAATTTATCCTAACAATCTAAGTTCAATTCAATTCAAAAGTTAAATTTTTTGTTAAACTATCTACTAATAATTATTTATTTCATCTATTTATCTATCTAATTTTTTTTAACCTAACCTAAGGATTTACTGTATGTATGTATCTATCTGTACAACAAACTTATTTATCTTAATGACTCCTACTTATCTAGTTATGTTTTAAATTATTATTATTTTTAAGCTAACCTAAGAATATACACTGTGACTAAATTCATCTATCTATATTCAAAATGTATTTCTTCTAATAAACCAACTAACCTAAGAATGAATCCGTTATGGATGAATCAACTGAAAAACGAATCCTTTATGGATTAACCAAATAATCTAAAAATGAATCCGTTATGGATGAACCAACTAATCTACAAATGAATCCACTAAGGATAAACCAACTAATCTAAAAATTATTCCAATATGGATGGACCAACTAATCTAAAAATTTAACCTAATCTAAGAATATCTTTAGCATGATATTTTCCTATGGTACCAGTATGAAGTTCACGGAGTTCGTACACAACATCTGATAGTTTCTTCTCTACCTTGCATTTAACAAACTTTGGTGCTAGTTTTGCTGAGAAAAACTTTGCTGCATTCGATTGGACAAAGTTCCTTCGCCAAACGATATCACCTTCTTTTGCTCTAAAGTGTCGCCTCCTTAAGTTGTATCGTTGTGCGTTCTTTTGATAAGCTTCAGTAAGTGCTTCTTCTACTTTGATAAAAATTTCAGCCAATTCTGTGAGGGCTGTGGCTGCTTTATTTCTGTCGCCGATAGTTATATCATCAACTGATAATGGTATATCCCTCATAATGGAATGGAATGTACCGTTAGTGATAATCTCACGACCGGTTGCCAGAAAGTATGGTGTGTATCCCGTGGCTAAATTAACTGTGCTATTTAAGGATAATTGAATGTGTTGAAGATGCTTTGACCAGCTTCGTTGATCCTGGTCCACCAGAATCGACAAGCAAACCTCGATTGTCTTGTTATATCTTTCAACGGTGTTCGATTGTGGGGCGTAGTATGCGTTGTAAAAAATTTTTGGAATCGAATATTTGTTACAAAACGCTCTAAATGGTGCACTTTTGAAAATAGTTGCGTTATCACAAATTAAAATAGCTGGAGTTCCCCATTTCAATATTATCTCCTTCTCTAAGAACGATGTGACGGTCTGTGTGGTTGAGGTTCTAAGTGGTTGCAGCCATACATATTTTGAGAAAACGTCTACAACTGATAATATATACACATGTCCTGAGTGCGCTTTCGGCAAAGGTCCTATTATGTCAATCGAGAGCGTGTGAAGAGGAGTGTCGACCTGTTTTTGGTTTGTCATCATTCCATGAGGTGGTGAAGTGGAATGCTTATAAGCTTTGCACTTTTCACACTTTGCGACAAACTCTCTGACATCATTAAACATGTCCTTCCAGTAATAGTGTTCTTTGACTTTAAGGTACGTTTTTAGAGTGCCCGGGTGTACACTACAAAAAGAATCATGGTTTTCTTTAATACAAGTCTCAATTAAATCACGTGGTAGTACCATTTTCCAACTACTTCCTGCCAATGCCTGGTTTGTTTTGCAAAATCTATATAAACGATTGTTTTTAATTTGATAATTTTTGTAACGTGATGGCATACTTTGGCATTCGGTAAAAATCTTATTGTACCACTGGTCATTACTCGACTGCCTCCGTCATAAGATATCGCATTGATTGAAATTCTGGATAGTGCATCGGGAACCACGTTTAGTTTTCCCGGTTTATGACAAATATCAAAATTATAAGAGGATATTTGCATTGCCCACCTTGCGAGTCTACCAGACGGGTTGTTTAACGACTTTAACCATCGCAAACACATATGATCTGTAACGACTGTAAACCTTGAGCCTTCTACGTATGCTCTGAAGTGATTGATGGAATCAACAACGGCCAATAATTCCCGCTCTGTCGTGCTATAGTTCCTTTCGGGTTTCGTGAGCAAACGCGAATGAAATGCAATCGGGTGTTGTACTCCATTAATCTCTTGTAACAATACACTTCCTATCCCTACTGAAGAAGCGTCGCATTCTATTATGAAAGGTTTTGTAAAATCTGGCGATGCTAATAATGGTGCCGTGATTAACGCACGTTTAAGAGTTTCGAACGATTCTTCGGCTGCATCTGACCATTCGATGCTCTGACCACCTTTTCGCTTTCCGAATAATGCTGTCATAGGTGCAATGATGGAAGAGAAATCCTTAACAAACCTACGATAATAAGAACAAAGCCCTATAAACCCTCGAAGTTGTTTTGCCGTTTGTGGCTGAGGAAAGTTCTCTATGCAACTCAATTTTTCTGGATCTGTACGCAAGCCTTCAGAGTTTATAATATAACCCAAATACTTAAGCTCCTCTTTACAAAAATCGCACTTCTTAAGATTCACTGTGAGACCAGCCTCTTTCAGTGACTTACAAACATCTGAAAGGATCGAGATGTGTTCCGTAAACGTGGGTGTGGCAATTAGGAGGTCATCTAGGTAACAGAACACTTTGCCATCATACTTATGGTGAAACAATGAGTCAACTAATCTTTGTAATTCCGCGCCGGCGTTAGAAAGTCCGAACTGCATTCGTCTAAATTCAAATAATCCACGGTTAGGCACGACAAAAGCCGTTTTCTCACATGAGTTCCCTTTTCCGTCCGCGCCATCTTGTTCTGACAATAAAATCTGCCAAAAGCTTGAAGACAAGTCAATTGAACTAAGGTAATGTACTCCGCGTAAATTGTCAAGTATCGAACTAATGTAAGGAAGTGGGTACGAGTCCTTCACTGTTACGTCATTTAGCTTACGAGCGTCTAAACAAAATCTCCAAGATCCATCCTTCTTTGGTGTCATCACAACCGGATTCGACCATGGTGACCTCGATGGAGCTATTACACCAAGTTTCAACATCTCGTCAACTTCCTTATTTAGAGCTGTCAATTTAGCTGGAGACAGGGGGTAGTATCTTTGTTTAATTGGTTCCCCCTTGGTTACTATACTATGTGAGACTAGATGGGTTTTTCCTAAACCGACCTTCTCCGATGAAATTGACTCGAAGTCCGTTATCACTTTCTCTAAAGAAGTGGATTGATCGCAAGTGAGACCGTCCCTCGGAATTAATGCTTTAATTTCACAAAACTCTGTATGTATGGTCTCCCTACTGTCATTGGATCTACCTCGACGAAGAAACTTTCCAAATTTAAAAATATCAATCAATTCAAAATAATCAGCAAAATCCATTCCGCACAAAATTTTATGATGTATATTTGGGCATATCAAAAACGAGGCAGTTTTGTTAATATTGTTGCACGAAACTGGTAACTTCATAGTACCTACTGAGTGGATTGGCGACATGTCAGCCAATAGAACAGTGGAAGGGTCTTCCTTAATTTCAAAACCTAATTGTTGAAAATATTTATGGTAACCTGCGCCTAATACTGATACATGTGCCCCTGGATCGAGTAAAGCTTCATATGTTGCACCCAAAATTGTAAAAGTGACAAAAAGACGATTATCACCAATGAAAGATGATATTTCAGGCTGATATGTAGCTTGTTTGCTATCGGCTGTACTCCGGGGCGCTGTTAGTTTTTTTTAGTGGGAGCTTGCTTTGACGAATAAGGAGTGTTATTTCTGCACTTAGTGCAATCTTTGGTGAGTACTCCCCTGGTTCCACAATTAAAACAAACTACGCCTGGAACTGATCTGCAAACCTTGTAGCTGTGACCATTCTTTTTGCATTTCAAACAATATAATGAATTAACTCTCGGATATGTTGTCGGCATACTTGCTATAGCGCTGATTTCATGTTTCTCTAATTGCTTTGTCTGTTTCAACACAGATGAATAAGCTTCATAGTTTTTCGTACGTTAATCAATTGTTCAAAAGATGTTATGTCATTAATTGCTAAAAGTTGTGCATAAGAGCTAAGCATGTTGTGCTTTACAATTTCTAATAAGTTGTCCGGTGTAATCGGATACTCAAGTCTAGTATTTAAGTCTTGTATGTCTAGAACATAGAAAGATACTGACTGACCTGGTTGCTGCTTCTTTTCCCTAATTTGGCGTTCAATATTATAATTATAATCCTTTGACTGGAAATATTTTCTAAATTCTGAACAAATATCTGACCAAGTGGTCAGTTTGTGTCGTACTGTTCTATAGAACTTCAATGCGGTACCAGATAGTAGTTCTGAAAACCCCCGAACAAGTGTGGTATCATCTATCTGTCGAGCGAGCCTTGTTTCATTGACTCTCACTAAAAATTCGTCGACATCGGACTCACCGGTGAATTTCAAGTTTAGCGATACTAAGTTCAGTGATTTGTAGTAAACATGAGCACTTGGCGGAGCTGCTACGCATGGTCGCGATTCCTGGTCTAAACTGTCATATGCTTGTGCAAAGACCCGTTCAGTGTAATCACTAACTTTATGTGGCAACGGTAAAGTTGCACTAGCATGTACAATCGGATGTGATACAGAAGTTGTTAATTTGGTAGTAACATTGCGGTTGTCGAGAACGTATGAGGCAGAAGTAGAAGTTGCCGGATTAGAAAAGTGAGTTTGTATTGGTCGTTGCAAGGAACTGTGAATCTGCTGAGCATCGAAATTGGGATTGGTACGGGGTCTTATGTTTACAGACTCCATAGGAATGTGAACTTCCTGTGAGCGGTGCGCTATTGGGGTAGAAACAGATTGATGTAAGGAAGAAAATTCTCCTGACCTCTCAGAGTGTTCATCAGAGTGGACCGACATGTTAACAAAATTGATTCCTCAAATATTATACTAAATTCTAATAATTTCTCTAAATTTTATACTGTTTATAGTACTAGTGTTATGTCAAAGTTCTTAAGTTAAAATTTCAAAGTTCTTAAATTAATTAAACTTGAATTCTATTTAACATCACAACTAATAACCAGTTTTAAATAATTCGGGCGCCATTGTAACGTTATAAAAAATAGAGGTGACATTGTAACGTTATAAAAAGAAAGGTGTAATTGTAACGTTATAAAAAGAAAGGGGGAATAATGTAATGTTAAAAAGATAAAGTTATGAAAGATTGTTTAAGAAAACTTACCGGGATATGCAAAGCCGGAGGAACGAAGAACCTTTAGTGTCAAGGACCGTTCTTTATAGCTGACTGGTATTATGTTGTGCGGTGAAAATAAAACAAGGTTTTGTTACATTAATACAATATAAGTATATTTGAAGCTAAAGACATTTAAGTTAAATTTATCAAAACTACCTTGGTTAAAAATATTGGCAATACATGTTACTAATCAAAAAGGATGTCTACAATGATCTTATACAAATAGTGGAGGCCTTATTCCACATTATACTTTGAGTTAATGCAAATTAAACCGAGCGTCCTCGGGGCTATGTGCTTAGATTATAATTTAAGGTTAGCGCTTAGCCTAACAGAATGCTTCACTAGACATAGTGATAGCGAACGCCTTATATTAAATATTATCTTGATTAATACACACAGATGCTATGGATCTCGGAGCGGAAGTGTCGGAGCACATGGGGTGGTGTGGTCACTCCCAATATTTGAGGTTACTATGTTGTTGAAGGACCCTCCGTATCAATTCCGTTAAATTATATAAATATTTCATAAATACCGACGCTCGGGTGCAGGTCCGTTCGTTACGCCGCAGGCGCAACGTGGCGACTCGCCGACCAGGGCGGGATAGGTAGATGCCAGCGGATTTCTTTCCGCGTGGAGAACAAATGCAGGACGGGGTTCCTCGCGTACAGCGGGGCAACGCCAAGGCGCTCAATCAAGCCGTCAGGGGGAAGCAGCGGTCGTCGTCGTCATCAGGGCTCAAAGGGGCTGATGGGCATTATGGCCGGAAGGAGAAGGCCCGCTGCGGAAGATTTTACAAAAGCAGCGGTTTAAGAAATATTCCGCAAACAATAACTGCAAGCAGTCTATCAGGCCAATCCAATCAATGCAAACTCACCCTTCTTTTCTTTCGTTTGCGGCTATGCAGTAGAAGCCTTGTCAGGAGTCGGGCCTTCCGTTCTGCGCGGGACGCCATTTTGCTCTTAGCAATAGACAAGCCAAAACCTACATAGTGCTTGCACACCGTACCGTTCCTAACTACAAATCTATGGATCTTTTCAAACGCGAACTGATTGCTTCCGTCAAGCAGTGTGAATCTCCTCCCTAGATTTCAACTGTCAGTGTCAAAATTTAGTTGTTACTGTCAAATCTCGGCAGAGCCAATATGTTCACAACATTGCAAATTATATTTGTTTATTTTAACAATATTCTAAGCAAAATACGATAGTGGAAATATAGTGCCAATTAAAATATGAATATGATTCAGTTTATAGTGATACGAAACTCCTACGCATCGATAACATGCAGTGTCCGCGACTGTGTGTCAAAACTTCAGTCGGGAATGCCGAACACAAATTATAATGTATTTATTATTTGCAGCAGAATAATAAGGGACGCAATTGGTAAGTAACGTACTACGTTACATGTTTTAGCGTGAAAGAGAAACAAAGATACACATGCAAACTTTCGCATTTATTACTCGTATATAGGTGGGATAGATAAAATATTAGCTACTTTATCTATCCAGTAAAAAAAATGGTTGCCTGTAAAGTCGGTTTTACGGGCGAAGATTTTACGTGACAACGTCTGCCGCGTGCTGCGCGCGCGGCAGACCGATCATAGTTGAGTGGGAGAGAGACGCAAGGCATTCGGCGGGCCTCTCTCTCGTTCGGTGACTCATCGTAACGTTACCGGGCGTTACACTTTTTCATAAGTGACTCCCAGCCGCAACCTAATTTAAGACGTTGTCACGTCAAAAATACATTTGACGTTATATGTGTAGAAAATAAACCATATTTTTTTTAGAGACTGTGACAATCGGTGTCTCCTTCCTACAAGTGACAGATCCAATATGATGCGACAGATGTGAGAGCAGCTCTGTAGTTATATCTTACAGATATACTGACCGCGAATAGATTGAGGATAACAGGTCAGAAAGAAAGTAATACGGGTTATTTTGAAGTATTACTTTTATAGATAAAATAGGTAAATATAAAATATATAGACGTTATTCTATAAAAAACAGGTGACAGATTAGCCAAAGTACAAAAACAAGGAATGTTTGAAAAAATAGTGATGTTCAATAAACTACCCCGTCAAGTAATTGAATTGCCACACGCCAAATTCAGAACAATACTGAAACATTTTTTCAAGGTCATCCACTGTACTTCTTAAAGGAATACATGACTATGCACCAAGTGGAATCTTTATTTAAGTTGACTGAATAGATTATAATTAGTTACATTTAATTTAGTTTTAATATAAGTAATAATGTAGTGTTCTATTTTAAATCCAATGTAAATCTGAATGTAATGAATGACTTGCCAAATGCGACGAGATGTTGTAAGGCCAATAAATTATTATCTTTATCTATAATATGTAGCGCCTGTAGCTCGGTTAGCTAAGGTGATCTGACGCGATCATCGAAGCTAAGCAACGGTCGATTCGGACGGTGCTTGGATGGGTGACCATGCACAAGATGGTAATTTTTCAAGTGGAATTTTTATCCGGGCGCTACCGTGTGTCGGATGACACGTTAAATTGTTAGGTCCCGGCTGTTAGTCTTAGTACAAGCAGTCGTTAAGCCAAGTCAGAAGCCGTAGAGCGGCTTGAAAAAACTCTCGACACCAGAGCTTGGCCACTTAGCTCGTACGAAGAAGTAGAAGATCTGTAGAGCACAGATAAAGATTTTTGTTTGTTTCAATTTTGTACATAGGACTCTTAATAGTATTGGTCCCAAACATTCTACCTCAGTATACATACAAATATTGTGAACAGCAAATATATAATATATTTTAACATTATTTTACTATTTGAAAAGTTAACAACTTACATACCGTATTTCTTTTTTAATTTCGGGTCCAATATGATGTGACAGATGTACGAGCATATCTGTAGTTATATGTTAGTCAAGTCAAAAGCCTTTGGGTGGTTTTAAAACTCGACACCAGAGCTTGGTTACTTATCTAATATTAGGTCCTTACATACGAAATTGGCGTTTTTCGTACTGGCCACTTTAAATCACAAATTTCTCCTCTTTGGTAAGGAATTCCAAATTCAAATTTGTACAGCTATAGACTCATGTATTTGTGCTTCGATGATCGTCATTCATTTGTTCCTCCCATACAAAACGCCAATTTTATATGTAAGGACCTAATATAAAAAAAAAGAAGACACGCATAGGCTATTTTTATCCTTGATTAACACGGGTAACACCGAGGGGCGTAGCTAAAACCTACCTACCTACATACTAACATATTACGAACAATGATATTATTATAACCAGACTCCACACACCCACTCAACACACCCCCTCAGTAAGATAAATTTATCTCGATCGTGATAAATTCCCAGTAATTCCGGAGACAATATGTCTCGAGGTCCAGCCGGTGGCCTTGACACGATATGATATCTTATATTTGCTATTACCGCCCAATCTTTTCTGACCATGGAGCTATATATTCCCTAGAGGTTAACTCAATGTTCGTTATAGGTATTGAAACTTATATAATAACTAGCTGACCTGGCAAACGTTGTTTTGCCTCACTTAGGGGTACAGCGCCATCTATTGATTACTCAACCCAGTCGAAAGGTATCTACATCTGTTAGAATCATTTGGAGTTAACAGATAATTGTGACTGTCAAATAATAACAGACAATAATTAGCAATAAATTAAAATTGCGACTATAATTTGAGATTTAAACTATCCTATCTCTCAAGTTGGATCGATTGCACATGGTGTGCGAATCGTGCCCGGGAATCGAACCCGGGACCTTCTGGTTGGCAGTATGGCATGGTAACTACCACGAGGTCATCAAATTAACATCAATACGATATAAAGCAATTAAGATAATCAATTTTGATAATTATTTTATTTATATTATTCCGATCATCCGGGATATCCCGAAATCATTTTTAATTAAAAATAGAATATAAAAAAAGAAAATAATCTTAATTAGTAATTCTCTCTATAGTCAAACCAATCAGCGAAAACCTGGATACTTAGAATACTACCATTTACTAATATTAGTTTCGGACTCAACTTTGACAGAGTAAATGCTCTAGATATTTCGTAACACCATGGCATTTACCATTTCCTGCCTTCTGCCGCCTGGATTTATGGCAAGGTGGGAGAAAAACTGTGGACTTAGCAAGATGTATGGATTTGGAGTCAGCGATTGTTTGCAAAAGGTGCGCTGTGCAAATATTTTGGCAAAATAAATCGCTATTCCATTATTTTTCTCCTTAATTTTTTTATGAGTATTTTTATAACTTTACTTAGTTTTTAATGACACAGATTGATTTTCTAAAAGTGAAAAGTATGTTAATTAATTATTTGATACTAATTACGACACTCGGTGTTGCATGTGGCTGGGCTGTCGCTATTTCTTGTAGTTTTGCGCCTAGTCAAAAAAGTGAATATAGTTGTCCAGTTAATACATCTTACAAATACACACTTTTGCACAATCTCTTATATAACATACATAATTCAATGACAAATTACAAATACACACACACATCAAGCACATCACCCACCCGCTCTAGACTCTTACTATTTATATCACACATATTATTATTATTTTTTTTATGATAGGCAAGCGCTTGATCGAAACTCACCTGATGTTAAGTGATGTTGCGATCTAGGGTGGAGCGGTCTAGCTTGCCTAGAAGAAACCGATTCACTCTCGCCTTGAAGACAGTGAGGTTATAGTTCAGAGGGAACAGGGATTCCGGCAATGAGTTCCACAGTTTAATGGTCCGCACAATATATGAGGAAGCGAAACGCTTCGTGCGGATTTTTGGAACTTCAACTGTATAGCGGTGTCTCCTAGCCGTCTCCCTGCTCGTCCGATAGTGGAAAGGGGCCGGAGGAATTAGCTTTAATCACACATATTATATAATCACACTGCATAATCATCTAAGGAAAATATTTTATTAAGAATGGCAACCTCGTAAGTATAAGGCCAAAAAAAAACAGCGAGACCTTTAACTGCTCTATTTTTAGTTTTGTTTGCTCTTTTTTGTCTTCTGTAAAACTACAATGTTTAAATTTATTGTGTTGTGAATCTTGTAGGTATATGTTGTCTATTCTAAAAATGTGTTTCAGTATGTACTCTAACGGAGCGGGGACAACTGCGGCTCGGTAAACAGGCTCCAAGGAGACCCAGCACGAGACGCAGTTCTTCCCACAACGTACAACAAAAATCTTTTTAATAACGTAGTGCTAAGTCATCATGTACGTACACCTAAGTTTACCACAAATAAATTTATCTTTATCTTTAAATACAGCTCGCTCCACTCGATCGGTCAGTATCAATTCGAAAAAATAAATACGATGATTTAAGCTCTATTTTTCATCCTTACTAATCGCAAATTGAACAAATGTTCAAGTCCATAAAGCTAGCCATAAACTATTAAAACTTTTTAAGAAACCTCTTTTTAACTTCTCCACTTGAAGTCACAGGCAGAGGTCAACATTAAAATAACCTCCAACTACTTGTTTATGAGTTCTCTTCTTAAATGTCCAGCCTGACCCCGGACAAGGTGTATAGTCTGTTTCAAATAATATTTACCTTATTATTATTATTATAATAGCTGCGCCCCGTGGTCCTACCCGCGATATTCTGGGAAAAAAAGTAGCCTATGTGGTAATCTAAGGTCTAAGCTATTTCCATGGCAATTTTCATCAAAGACGGTTAAGCTGTTTTGCGTGAAGAAGAAACAAACATACACAACTTTCACATTTATTATATTAGTAGTATTAGGAAAGTATGATAAGATACAGGGTACGACTTCAGTGCGCCAGGCTGACCTCTAGCAGACGAAAACATCGAAGACTTATTAACAGGGTCTCATTTTTAACTATTAGGTACGGAACCCTAAAAAAATAAATTAAAGAGGTTAAATAAATTGAAACAGAGTAAAGTTTACGATTAGTGAAAGTCGAATCTGACCCTGAGAGGTGGCGAGTAAACAGAGTTTGCCAGCAGCCAAGGATGCCGACACTTGAACTTTATATAGACGGAGTGGCGCCGACATATAAAGATGTATTTTCACGTATTTTTTTTAGAACTCATTTCACACACGGCTGGTTAACCCAATACTGAACTATTTCTAGTTCGTATTTTGGTTGCTAACACAACTGATATACTACATATATATTACATACATATTTTATATGATACATATTTTATGTGTTGCGAATGTATTTAATACTAGCTGATCGTCCCGGCTTCGCACGGGCTATAAAATAACCTAAGTTAGAAAGAGAAACAAACTATATTCTATGTTACTCAGGGATAATGTAGCTTCCCAACGGTGAAAGAATTTTTCGGTTCGGTGGTGAAAAAGTAATAATATTAACTACAAAAAAAATGCGTTCAGTCGAATATATATAACCTCCTCCTTGTTTGAAGTCGGTTAAAAATGGCTGCCACCACAAAATGAATACACGAAAGTATACTAAATTATTAATTAATTTACTAGTAGCCAGGGCGATAAAATAATCTAATCTAATCTAAGTTGCAAAGAGAAACAAAATAAAGCCTATGTTACTCGGGAATCATGTAACTTCTCAATGATAAAAGATTAATATTTACAAATCAAGCAAATTTAATAAGAAGTTTACAAATCAGTTCAGTAGTATTTATTTTTTAACCTTGGAAAGGTTTGCGTCTAACTACAGCTTGCCTAAAGTAAAGCTGCGCTTTGGCACGCTTACATGGAAGATACTTACTTCCTAGTTTCGGAGTCCATTCGTGTCAAACAAACAAACAAACACACTTTTTGGGTTTCGGACCACAGCGGAAGTACGCTAAATATTTAATTTTGTCTTCTATTTACAATGGATTTCCGCAAAGTAACGCCTGAGTCAATAAGTTAAACACACTTTTCATCTTTATAATATTGGCATAGAAATTTCTATTTCTTCTATTTTAGTGACCACTTTTTTGTTTTGGCAAACTCTTGATTTAGTGTAGAGGCTTCTTTACGTTGCCATGGCATGCAATGGTGTGCCAAAATCAATGTCTCGCCAGTGACCTTCGATCGCGGCAGGGACGGTGCCAACCCTCACTATGATGCTATTCTTATGTGAAATGCACTGTTCAAGGCAACCACGTCTTTTGGCAGAGCACAAGGTTGCTTCTGTATTGAAGGTTTTTGGTAGTGCTTTTGGCTAGGCTAAATAAAAACAACACGCGTAATGGTCCTGCATCCCTGCCCCCGTCGTGAGATGGGACACCGTGAGGTTGTAGTCGGTAGTGACGCCCCTCTGGCCCTCGAGCCCGACATACCCCGCCCGCCTCGTCCAGGCTTGTGGTGGGTGATGCGTAAATGCATTTCCTCACGAAAAAAAGCTAAATAAAGTGAGCTGATGCGATCACCAGAGTTAAACAACAGTTGCTGTGGACAGCTTTTGAGTAACTAAAACTAGTAGTAACTAAAAAAAACAAATTCCTAAGGTGTATTTTTTATCTTGGCGTTTACGTGATTGTACGACCTAAAATTTAACGTGTTATCTGACCTACGGTATCGCCCAAACAAAAGAGTCACTTTTTATTTGACAGTTTTTGTGCATGGTCACATTGGTCACCCACTCAAGGGTTGTTTGCATCGATTGTTGCTTTACCTCGCGTTCGCCTTAGTTATTTTACACGATTACGTAAATTCTCTTGAAAGTTTATTGTTCGCAAAAATAGTCGGTTTAAATTTAAAATGTTACTTTTCTGAAAGGTATAAATAAATTAACACAAATCATGTTGTTCACCTTTAAATATATTTTTATAATTTTAAGACGAAATTTTTTGTTATTTTATTTTTTACAATGTGGCATTAAAAATACATACAACTCTGTAAATGTTTACTTTTTTATCACCAATGCCTATTGTTTTATGGCCATTTTAGTAATTTAATCATTTATAGTCCCAAATGTATGTATTTAAGGCAAAACAACGTTTGCCGTGTCAGCTAGTATTATCACAATATTTTTAATTGATGATTTCGTATGAATTAATTTCGTGAAATATATATTGTGCAGGCCCTTTGCTCAAATATGTAGGGCACGGCTTAACTCGGTACAACACCTTAACAATACATAACAAGTTACCTACTTATAAATTGTTTTTCTCGTACAATTAAAGGCAATCAAAATTACCTAATTCGTTTACAACAGTACTCGTATTTTCAACGGAATTCATCAATACTTAATCAATTGATCAGTTTTGTTAAGCCACGCAAAGTGTTGGCCAATTCAATTATTCAGTTAGAAAGTTCCGAATACATAAATGAACAAAATAAACAAACATGTTTATTTTGTTGCGTCGTTTTCCTTTTGTTCGATTTAGCGGTAAAACGCTTTTGTTTTTAATCTCACGGGAAAGAAACCGTTTTGTAGAGGAAAAGGAAACATAAATTATTTTTAATGGAAACGTTTTGTTTTATTGAGTTTATAATCTGTTAGTATTATCTATGTAGGTTTTAGTAAATGTGTTTTTAACATCTGTTTTTTAATTTCTTCTTTCTATTTGTTTCAATTATTTTTTGTCATTACTACTAGTTTTGTTTTGTACTTGTAAAATAAAATACAATTGGTTGTTTAGGGTTGCCAAAAAAAGTTATTTATAAAAATAGATTATCTTATCTTATATATAAAATTTCCATGTCACAGTGTTTGTTACCGTACTCCTCCGAAACGGCTTGACCGATTTTTTCCAAATTTTATATGCGTATTCAGTAGGTCTGAGAATCGGCTACTGTAATAAGAAATAAATATTAAGGCAAAACAACGTTTGCCGGGTCAGCTAGTTATTTACATTAATCTGCAGCTGAGTACAATTTTTGCGTTTCAACTTTAATTCACTTAGTATAAAGGCAGGAACTTTTAACCCCATTTTTCTTCAGCCATTAATTCTTTTATCATCCCATTGCAGGCTTAATCTAGTAATAGACTTCACAAAGCTTTCTCCACATTCCGCTTTTATACTGCTAGTGAGGGGAAAACTTATGCAGGGAAAGTAATATAAATACCACCATTGATTTTTTCTTTCATTTGTCTATTTTTTTACACATTTCACACACGGTTGGTTAGCCCCATGCTGAACCATTTCTAGTTCGTATTATGGTTGCTAACACAACTGATATACTACATATACATACATACATATTATATTTAAATACATTCATATTTAAAACCCAGACCCACAGCCAACAAATTTAGTTAAGCACAAAGATGTTGGGCGGGCCGGGAATCGAACCCGGAACCTTCTGATTGGGAGTCCGGCATGGTAACCTTTACGCCAACGAGGTCGTCAATTTGAAACTAGCTGCTGTTTTATTTATTTAAAATTATTTATTTAAATATTAATTTATTCAAATAGTTTATTGCCTACTCATATAATAAAATTATCGCATTTAAACGTTTGATTGTATACTTACTTAATTATTAAACTTTTTCTTTTTTATTTCTTTGAAGAATCCCTCCCCTATTCTGCAGCCCTCATCTTAACGCATTGTGTTGAATTAATTTATATTAGGGCAGGTTTTATTCCGACCTACATAATAAACTGGGATTTACATAAAAGGATAGAAAATCTCCCAAATAGGTTAGAATGTATTCAAAGAGTTTCACCTAAATAAGATTTTTACAGTCTAACTAGCTAAGCCGGCAAACATTGTTTTGCCTTGTACAGTTAAAAACACTATCATTGATCAGTTATCGAGCGGGATGAAAAAATATTAGATAACTAGAATGGCTATAAAAATAGGGGTTCGTATATATAATAACAATCATTCATAGTGTTTTTAACTGTACTTAAGGCATAACGTTTACAAGGTCAGCTAGTTATGTTATGGTATTATCATGAATATGACACAATTAGAAATAAAAGCGGTTCAAAAAATCTAAAATATTAGGGTATTATAATTATATGATAAGAGCAAAACGAGAATAGAAAAATATATTTTATCAAAGAGATTATTTTTTTGTTAATGTTCATTTTATGTTGTTTTTTAGGTAAACTTGAATAATAATAATAGAGATATTGAAGATTATCTTGGTAAATTGCAAGACGGTTGGCTATCAGAAGATGGCCTTGATAAGAGCAAAATCTAGAATATTTAGTTTTTTCGTTACAAATCATATATGGTAAAAAATATTGAAAAAATAGCTTAAAGACCGTTTAAAGAACAATTCTAAAAATATAAGTAATCTTATTTTACCAGTCGGACTTATGAATTAGGAAAATAATTATTCAAAAATGTAGTATACATTTTTGTACCTGTTTTTTTCCACTAATTTTGGATTTGGTATCAAAATAAATAAAACTTTAGACGGTATTTTGACGGGCTATTTAAAAAAAATACCGTTTATGATTTAACGAAAAACTGTATATTTAAAATTTGCTCTTAGCACCGCCTTTAGCTACGAAGCGTTTCCTCGTTTTGTTTTAAAAAAAAACGCCAATTTCCATCGGCCCCGGCAACCGAGGAGGAAACTCACGGCAAAGTGACTTATTGACACTTCGCTCCGATAAGACAGCGCTTTTACAACTTTTTTCAAAATGCGGTCTAAAACTCCCCTACCCTTCTTTTGTTTATAATTTGCATATCTCTACTATAAATATGTATAAAATGCATTGATATTGACATATATTATTTTACTTACAAACAACTATTACACAAAAAACAATTAAAAATAAAAATTAAATATATAAAATATATTTTTTTACAATGAAAATATTGTAGATATATAGAAGTGTTTGTTATTCAAATAACCCACCTGCTGAATTAAGAGTGAGAAAAAAATCTGCCTACATTTTAAAGACCCTTGGTTCGATTCCAGCCCTACACAAATGACTTGATTTTCAAGTTACATGTGGATTTGCACTCACTTTACGTTGAAAGAAAACATCTTGAGGAAACCGACATGACGTTTGAAGAACACAGTCCAACTTGTGTCATCTACCAACCCGCACAAGGCCTGCGTGGTGGATTATGGCCAATATCTCTCTTCTAGTGAAAGAAAGCTCCGAGTCCCAGCAGTGGAAACGTACAGTGGGCTGCTTATGCTATAGTAAACTAATAATTTTTTTTAAAGCATCTTAGCTCGGATCCACATGTTGAGAGCCACTGCCGGAGGATAACGCTGTAGTAAGGAAATTTTCCCCAACTTTATTTTTATTTAAAGTGCGATTTTGTGTTTTCCGATAAGCGCCTTTCCTTTTTCTTTCCACAACTTTTTAAAAAGAGTTTTTTTGTGGTCTGCAAATTTAGTTTTTAACCCCTGGCGCTAAATCTTTTGAGTTTGTTATAAGTTTGGTATTTATGTGTGTGTGTGTGTGTGTGTGTGTGTGTTAGTATGTGATATTGTATTGTTTTTTTTCTTTTTTAGTTTTTGATATATATAGAGTTTGTACATAATTCAAATACTATTTATTTTGAGTATCATGGAATTACGAGCACACAAATAATTAAAAGAATGAAGAAGAAAGAATAATATATCATAATTATGACGCTTTAATTTAATTATAAATATACAAAAGCCCATTAGACATACTCGTACATAGAAATAGACGTTTTAATGTTATTAATGTGATAAGACTTACTTTGCAATCTAAGACTTGGTTTGCAAATCACGAGCAAATTTTCGCAAGCAGAATTTCGAATTAGGAATTTCGACAAGTGTTCAAATACGCCTCAGTCAGACGCAGAGATGATGTAGCAATTACAAGTTTCTACGTACCTACACGTGGTGGATAGATGGAGGGTTATGTAGTGAGGAATTGCTTCATATACATACATATGTATGTGTTCGGTTCTCATAAAGGTATTATTGTGAAATGAGGGTAGAACTACAAAACCTGCAGTCCGCGCGTCGCGGCCTGAGGCAGTCACTCTGAAATCCCATGGGAGTCAAACAGAACTTACACTAAATTAAATTACAAATAATAAACTATATCTAACTCTGAGTCAGAGGGTAAGGTGCCTAATATGTTGGCGGCATTACCTCACTGCCACAACCAAAACTTAAACGTTTGCCGAGTTTTGGTTCAAATTATTTTAGTCCTATGTTTTTTATTATTCTAAAAGCTATTTTTTTCAATAATTTCAACCTTTTATGATTAAGATCCGTCTAAAAAACACTGTCAAACTCAACATTCAAGATTTGGCCATGTCGTCGCTTTAAATTCTTCGTCTAATTAGTACAAAAAAAAAAATACAAATTAAAAATAAAATTTCTGAATTCAATTTCTTTGTTTCCCCAGCTTAGCTGGTTGAAACACAATGGGTTCGGAATATAATGAGTCATAATAGAGTTTTATTTTTCAAACAATACAGATTATCCAAAGAATCCCTAAAAGAAGATTAGGTTTAGAAATATTTAAATAAAGCTGAATCAAATTGAAATCTTAATCTGAATAAATGTCATTAAAATATCTTTAGGCATCTCTTTTTAAGATCAAATATAATTCTGAAATGTTAAATTTTGCCTACAGCGACAGTAACAATTGAATTAGGCTCTATTACCAAGTACTAAACTGTTATACATTTTTTTTAGCACACAAGGCTGGTTAGCCCCATACTGAACCATTTCTACCTCGTATTATGGTTGCTAACACAACTGATAAACAACTTAAACATTACATACCTATTATATATAAATACATATTTGACACCCAAACCCACAGCCAACAAATTTAGTTAAGCACAAAGATGTTGGCCGTGCCGGGAACCGAACCCGGAACCTTCTGATTAGCAGACCGGCATGGTAACCTTTACGCCAACGAGGTCGTCTTTATAATGGTAATGTTAAATTTTCTAACAAAGATAAGTTTTGTGAGATTCATGCTCCAGTAGTGGCAGTTAATTAAACTCGTATCCAATTCAACGATCATTTATAAGGTACACATACTAAATATTTTGACGACCTCGTTAGCGTAATGGCTACTCTGGACTGCCAACCAGAAGGTTCCGGGTTCAATTCCCGGCACGGTCAACATCTTTGTGCTATACTAAATTTGTTTGCTGTCGGTCTGGGTGTTAAATATGTATGTATGTATAGTATATCAGTTGTTTTAGCAACCATAATACGAACTGGAAATGGTTCAGTATGGGATTAACACGCCGTGTGTGAAATGTGTCCTAATATTTATTATTTATTTATTTTTACACTTGCTTCAGCGAACTAAAATAAATAGAATAGTAACTTGGCTGTTAAAATGGTTCCACGCGTAATCGTAAAATACCGCGGTGGGCGGGGCAAAACAGCTACCCGTGCGCCCGCGTGGCGTCACATGGTGTGGCACGGCACCAATCGCGTGCGAGCTTTGTGTGTGTGTGTTTCGTTGCGATAGAAGTATAATTGTGTGTGTAGATGGATAAAAATTCTAAGCGGCAATTATATGGAGTTACTCTTCCGTTTATTATTGAAGTTATGCAAGCGCAAATTCACCAAACGTAAAAAAAAAACTATAATGTTACTCCTAGCTCAGTCCCACTTCGCGAAGGTTACAGAAGTGATAAATAAGTCAAATAAGTCTACCTTCTAGGGTTGCCAACTATACTTTTGAGCCCGTATTATAAACTTATATAAAACTTCGTAAATTGTTCTCGTAAGGCATCTGAATATTTTCACGGCTAACAGACTGATTTATTGATTTGTTTACGAAGAACGAAGAACTTTATGAAGCTTTCAGGAATGATATAAATTTTATAATTTAGCCAAAAAACAGAATAATAAGTTTTAAAATAATAATAAATTATAGTTTGCTTTAGAAATAAAAAAAGCCATTCAAACTTGTCAAACATTTATTTAAAATAATAAAAAAAAACTAGCACTTTATTTTCATTTACCTACATTACGTATCCAGCTTAAACATATGAAGTACCCCTCTTTTTCTCGTCTTTTTCAACTTCTTTCCATCCAAAGGTTGCCTGGAAGAGATCGCTGTTAGCGATAAGGCCGCCGTTTGTGGCATACATTTGTGTTGTACCTTTATTTGCCCAATAAAGAGTTCATCTATCTATCTACCTCTATAATTAATGACGAGACTGACGACCTCGTTGGCGTAATAGTTACCATGCCGGACTGCCAATCAGAAGGTTCCGGGTTCGATTCCCGGCCAAACATCTTTGAGCTGAACTAAATTTGTTGGCTGTCGGTCTGTGTCTGAATGTCTAAAGCTTAAATATAAGCTATTTCATTTTGTGCCAGCCATCTTGTGTTTAAATTATGAATGACGATTGAATGAATGATGGTGAATGATGAATGATTTATTTGTCTATTAAACTAGGTACATTGGTGGTATCATAAAATGTCATAAAAGTTAAAACTATTTACAACTAAAATGTATGTATATATGTATGTGTGTAGTGATCCTCTAGTTTTTGCCCGTAGCCCATTATATCAAGCCCTTTCATCTCTTACGTATCCATATTTAAGCTGTTGTTAAAAAAAATTGCAATCCTACATGTTGCTCCTCACACACACACACACACACACACACACACACACACCCGTCTAACTTGAAACAGCGCGTCGTTTTTGCATCGAGGTTCAAATGTTATTTATTTTCTCTCCGATACAATTAATTTCTTGGAAAGTAGGCAACCCTATTTCTAAGATACGTCGTGCTGCCATGAAAACAAAGGCTCCCCTACCCATATCACTATTCTAGGAAATGTCGTCTGTCTATCTGTCAGTACACATTTGGCGCAACGAAGACACGGGTGTTAGATTAACACACTAACCTTACAATATCTTAGAATTTCTAACTTTGGGAATATCCTACTAATAAAATACGAGTAAATGCGAAAGCTTCTGTGTGTGTATGTTTATAACTTATTTACTCACAAACGCATAATACCAATTTTAATGAGATTTGGTGTGAAGATAGGTTAGACCTTGGATTAACACATAGGCTACTTTTTATCCCGACAACAATCGTGGTTCTCTTGAGAGCAAATAATTTCAAATCTATGTTACTCCTTCACGCTCTAACAGCTTGACTGATTTTGATGAAATATGGTGTGAATTTAGTTTAGACCTTGGATTATTACATAAAATACTTTTTATCCCAAACAATTGTAGTTCCCGTGAGAGCAAATAACTTCAAAATCTATGTTACTCCTTCACGCTCCAACAGCTTGACCGATTTTGATGAAATATGGTGTGAAGATAGGTTAGACCTTGGATTAATACATATAATACTTTTTATCCCAAACAATTGTAGTTCTCGTGAGAGCAAATAACTTCAAAATCTATGTTACTCCTTCACGCTCCAGCGATGGGGCCAATTTTGATGAGATTTCCTGTGAAAATAGGCCTTGGATTAACATATAAAGTACTTTATATCCCGGATTAAATTCTTTTATCCCGGATTAACGCGGGTAACACTGCGGGGTGCAACTAGTAATTAAATATTTTGTGAATGTCTATCAAATGTCGTTATAAAGGATGAGTAAAAATAGTATCTATCTTAAAATCTCTCAGTTTGGCAATATTTTGAGGTTAAGACATATTTAGATAAAGTAAATTACGAGTAAGACATTATTTTTATTCGTATGTGCTTAGTAGCCAAATAAATTAATGTTAGGACATATTTCACACACGGCTGGTTAGCCCCATAAACCATTTCTAGTTTGTTATTATGATTGCTAACACAACTGATGTAATACATAATAATAATTACAAACATATAAATACTTCATACTGATACATAATTAACACCCCCGGATCGACAGCCAACAAATTTAGTTCATCACAAAGATGTTGGCCGTGTCGGGAATCGAACACGGTGCTCTCTGCTTGGCAGTCCGGCCATAGTAATCATTACGCCAACGAGGTGATCAAATATAAGATTTTTTTATGTGTATAGTGTAAACTCTTTAAAACGACACTGATGGGACTGTGCATTTTATGACGTTATAGAAAGTGGTCGTTTAATGGAGGGAATGTATCATTGTATGGAATACAGGCTAGACCAACTAAAATAATAAAGCCAATTGATTTCGACGCTTTAGAGAGTTTGTCGTTAAATCGAGTGACGTTACATGGAGTTCAAACTGTATATTTCTGGGCTGACTAGAAAACTTGTAGAGAAACCTCTGAGGTCATTAACATTGGGTCTCTAACATAATTTATAGTTCAAACTTGCAATAGTTAGCAAACTCCAAATCAGATTAAAGCAACTTTAATCGTAAATAATCTTCTAATTTAAATTAAACTTTGAATGAGGTTTAGTAAATGAAGCCTCTAATGTTTAAATGCACGTTTAATTATTATCAAAAACGGGTTGAAAACCTGTAATTATAAAGGTTGCAGTCCAAACTTTTTATTCACTACAGAACGAGCAGAGAGTCAGTGAAGAGACACCGATACAGAGTTGAAGTTCCGAACTTTCGTACAAACGCTTTGCGTCAACCTTTATTGTGAGGACTGCGAAGCTTTGGAACGCTTTACCTGAGTCTCTGTTTCCTGAGAGGTATCATCCGGGGGCCTTCAAAAGTAGAGTTAATAGGTATCTTCTAGGTAAGCGTGCCACATCGTAGACTACAGTGCAGCTTAACATCAGGCAAGCTGTAGTCAAACGCATACCTATCAAGGATAACAAAAATTGACAATTTTTTTGGTTCTTATTTTTATAAGTATTACGACACATTTCAATCACGGTTGGTTAGCCCCATACTAAACCATTTCTAGTTTGTATTATGGTTGCTAAAACAACTGATATTCTACATATACATACATACATAAATACTTTATCGATAGGTACATATTTTTTAACACCCAGACCTACACCGCCAACAAAGTTAGTTCACAACAAAAATGTGGACCATGACCGAGAATCGAACTCCGGACCCTCTGGCAAACTTTTTTTGTCAATAACTAATTTCACAGCGTAAACAAAAACATAGATAACGTATCATCCGACTCGCGGTAGACCAACTGAAAAGCTGTTAACGACACCCAAAATCTCATTATGGCACCTGTAGCTCGGCTAGCTAAAGTGATCTGTCACGATCATTAAAGTTAAGCAACGAACGACGCGGACGGTGTTTGGATGGGTGACCATGCAAAAAACCGTCGTATTCAAGTGACGTTTTCATCAGGCGACACCGTGAGTCGGATAACACGTTAAATTGTAGGTTCCAGCAGTTAGTCTTAGTACAAGCAGTCGTTAAGCCGAGTCACAGGCCTTCGGGCCGCTTGACAACTCTCGACACCAGAGCTTGGCCACTTAGCTCATACGAAGAAGAAGAAGAAGAAGATTTAAGACACATTTTCCACATTAATGTCTGAAATCGGTCATTTTTCAAGCACTCAAGTAACATTAAATAAATCCTTCAAATATATTCAACGCAAGCAATTTACTCAAACGTCAAAATCAACATAATTTCTACGGAACCCTTTCCCGATCAAATTAATATACGCCCGGGACCCTTCCATCGCCAATTTGCATGAAAAACCCTCGCGCCCGCGTATATCTAACTTTTATGAATACAGGGTGACTTGCTGGATTTTACTCGACTTACTAAGAGGGTGATACTTATTACTTTAACATTGTATAAAGTTTGCAATATTTAGTTTAATTCTTTTCTAAAACGCATGCTTGTTTATCTGACGCTTCTGATAACGATTTTTTGTAACTGAATAGAATATTTAAAAAAAAAAACAGATTTAACGTTTAGAATAAGATCAATTTCACTTGTTCTAAGGCTGATCCAATTTGGATTCTTTTTTTCTTTTATTTGTTCTTTAATTTTAATTTATTTAATTTACCGATACTTTGGCTGAAAGTAGAGCATACCTAGTTTGGTATTACTAATAAAATTGAAAATTGACATTTGATTCATATCAATATACTTATAATGATATTACATTATTTCACTTGTAACTTTGGTGCTATACATAAATGATTTGCATTTGTACTTGTACTTGTATTTGTACTGGCTTTTAAGAAGGCTGCCGAACGGAGTGTCCGTTTGGTGGTTGGCGATAGATTTAGAAAGTGCGGAAATTTCAAATAATCACCCTGTATTCACATTTGGGCAAATTCTATTTATAAAAAAGGCTAACGATTTCACATTCATAGCTTCTGCGTTAAAATTCTTTTGTCGAGGGTACCGCTAACACACACAACACATGCACAAAAAACTAACACACTTAATGTGTAGAAAAACACGATTTCATTCATTTACTATCACAAATAACAAAGAAATTGTAAACATTACTTTTGCAATGAGAAATAAAAATACCCTCAGACTGTATTTAATGCGGTCACCCATCCAATTCATACCCCTAACTACGGGTTGCATAGCACTGCAAAATTATACACTACTTACCTTTTTTGTTCTAGCGGCTTTGTTTAACCTTCATTAAAAAATAGCATTTAAATGTAAAGTGATAAGGTTCAATTTCCTATAATACTGCGACGCTGCAAAGCTAATGTGCAAAATAAAATGTCTCAGCACTAAGCCTACAATGATTCTAGCTCAAGCCAGCAAACTAAATTCTACATCCAATACTATTCAGATGCCGTATTCGAAGAGGGAGACAGACTCATGTACCACCACATGCTAGAAAAGGACAGAGCAATGCACTGAGATGTCTCGGCGTAGCGGAATCAGCTACGCCAGTCCGTTCGTAGGCTCTGTCGTAGCAGGTCTACGACGCTACGCGCACAGCACAAATCCGCACCGACGTTCCAATTTTAAAATTCAAATTTCGAGTGGCTTGAATTTCTTTTGTTTCCACAAAGATGCTTGTTTCCATTTGAATTTGGAATGTTATATTTATTTCTAGAAATGGTTTCGCGCGTGTATGGTTATTGTGCAAAGTGTAAAATTGTAATGTAAAAAGTGGATAAGTTATTGTTTGACAGCCAAACGTACAATACAATTGTGAAAGGGAATGGAAGCGGGCTGTTTGGATTCGATGAAGGTGAGATGAAAATAGTTCTTATTTTGAAACATTAGATATAAAAATATTTTAATTTTCATACAGGATATGGAATATTAGAAATAAGTAAGTAACATGTTATATTTTAAACAAATGTAAATATTGGTTTTTAGTTTATCAATTGTTTTCCATTTTTAAACTACATGTAACAAAATTGAGAATCTAAATCAGAACAAAGGAAACAATCAAATCAAATAATTTATATCAGACTTTCATTTTACAATGTTTACAAAATTAAATGTGACCGTAGTATAAATTAAATTAAGTAACCAATGAAATTGCGATGCACACAACTTAAATTAGATAGACAAAACATATGAATTACGTCACATTATATACTAGTTACACATAGTGTATTATTATTTATTTTATTTTTTATTTGAATTTAGGAGCTTAACTTTAGTGTAAAGGATCTTGTAGACCTGTAACAACTACTACACTACTGAAATAGTTGTTTTATATTTATGAAAAGGTTTAACGGATGCATTGAGTCAAACAAAAGGAATCTACAATATAACACATTGTTCAACCCAGGGAAAGATATCTGAGTGACATAATATATTACCTAAAATAAATGTAACATAATAATGCATCTAAAACTGAACTTCGCCGCAAAATAAGTCAGGTCATTAATGAATCTGCTAAACTCGCAAAAAAGCTCGTGTGGTTTGTTGGCAAAACGTCTGCTTTTCAATCTGATGGACCCTGGTTTGATCCCAACACCTACACCAATGACATTTCAAGTTATGTGTGGATTTGCACTCGCTTTATGGAGAATGAAAGCATCTTGAGGAAACCGACATGTAAATAGATGACAAAATTAAATATTTAGTGTACTTCCGCTGTGATCCGAAATCCAAATTAAGACAAGTAAAGGAAAAATCAACTAAGATCAATTAACCAAGCTTAATTAACTAAGACTAATTAACTAAGATCAATTAACTAAGACTAATTAAGATTAACGTTACCTATCACAATTCGGAAGTTCTTAACTCTACACGTGTTTCACCTAATCACAAGGCATCATCAGGAGATGCTGACTCTTCGAACGACAAGTCGAGAAGTTCGAAGAGTCAGCTAAATATTTAATTTTGTCATCTATTTACAATGGATTTCCGCAAAGTAACGCCTGAGTCAATAAGTTAAACCGACATGTTTTAAGACAACGAAAACGGATTTGAGGAGGTGTGTCTTTCGCAGAAAGAAGAGGCTCGTAGCTCGATATTTTTTTTGCACATTTCACACAAGGCTGGTTAACCCCATACTGAACCATTTCTAGTTCGTATTATGGTTGCTAACACAACTGATATACTAGACACATATTTTATATCTGACAGCCAACAGATTTAGTTCAGCACAAAGATGTTGGCCGTGCCAGGAATCGAACCCGGAACCTTCTGATTGGCAGTCTGGCATGGTAACCATTACGCCAACGAGGTCACTCTGCTCTTGGCACCGATATACAGTGACTCAACTATCAACGATCAAAGAGACTAGACGCAATCATCAAGGCTTAACAACGGTCGATGCGGACAGTCTTTAGATGGCTCTTTTGACGAGGGGGAAATATTCCATAAGATACCCAGTTGCAATGGGGTGCAGCTGGGTTATGTGGGATTCTTACCCACTAAATCCCCCTCGGTGACCAGCCTCGATGCCTGATGGAGGGCTCCAGGTTCTCCGGTACACCGAAGCTCTTCTGGCGTTTGTTTTTGAGCAACTTCCACAGAAGCAGTTTTTTGTTTATTTGTAATCTGCCACCGTTTTTTGGCCCAATTTGGCTGGACTGTTGGAACTCCAATTCCAATAGCCCTTGAGCCTGTTAGATGGCTAACCATGCATAGGTCTGTCTTTTTAAAAAGGAAGCTTTTTTATATGGGTGCTACTGTGGGTCGAGAGTCACGTTAAAGTATGGGTCCCGGTTGACACAAGCATCCAAGCCAAGTCAGAGGCCCTTGGGTGGATTGAAAGTTCTCGACACCAGAGTTTAGCCATGAAATGCAGATACGAGTCCATTTACAGTTAATAAATAACGGTGTTTTCAAGTCGACAGAGGAAAAAGAAAAACTGCTGTAAAGCTTTAACTGCAAAATGCTATTCATTATTCACATATTCGTTTACAGCTCTTTGTTTTTTTACCAGAATTTTACGAGTACTTTTAATCCGGAATGAAAAAGAAGTAGTTTTTGTGATTCAGAAACTATCTTTAAAAACCAATATTAAGTCACTGTAGTGGTTTAAGATTATAGTAATACCAAGTATAAGTATAGTAGCACAAGTATAATGGGCTAAGCGGCGTGCCTTGGGAGAGGCCTATGTTCAGCATTGGACGAACATAGGCTGGTGATGAATAGTAACAGCCACGTGAGTTCCTTGCGGAACTCCCTGTTCTCCAATAACTATAATCTAACTATATCAGGTTAATTATGGTGAAGCGCTGAAATATGTATGTGTGTGTGCTTGTTACTTTTTAAATTCAAGCAATTCTTCAAGTATATAATTATTATCAAAGATTTACGCTGAATTGAAATCCGTTCTCAATTTTACCAATCCCACTAATATTGTAATATCGAAAGTTTGTGTGTACAAACATACATACTTGTGTATGTTTGTTACTTCTTCACACTCAAACGGTTGAACCAAATTTGATGCAATTTGGTATGTAGATAGCTAACTAGGCTTAAAGTGGGTACGACCGCGGGGCGCAACTAGTATTTCATTATTAAAGACTTTTCTCAGCATTTCATTATTTATCACACTGATCTCTACAAAAGTTGAAAGCGTATCAATCAAGGTTTAATTAAAATCTGCCTTTGTTCACAATTCCAAGGGAAAAGATGGAGATGAATGGCAGAGGATTTGTTTGACGGATTTTCGTATTTCGCTCTTTAGATACAGATGTTATATGTTAATAGAAAGAGCTATGCTCGGTATTTCTCTGAGGGATTGTATCCGCAACGAAGTTATTCGCCAGAAAACGAAAGTAACCGACATAGCTCAACGCATCAGTAAGTTGAAGTGGCAATGGACTGGTCACATCTGTCGCAGAACCGATAACCGCTGGGGTAGACGAGTTCTGGAGTGGAGACCGCGTACCGGCACACGTAGTGTAGGACGTCCTGCAACGAGGTGGAGCGATGATGTACGCAAAAAAGGTGGCAGTGGATGGAGACGATATGCTCAGGATAGGGTCGCGTGGCGTGCTTTGGGAGAGGCATATGTCCAGCAGTGGACGCAGACGGGCAGATGATGATGATGATGATGAATGGACACAGTGTGTATTTATTTGTTAATTCCTTTCAAAATGGATGTACAGTCTCACTTGTTAATAAAAAAAAATGTATTTCAAAAACATATTATATGTAAGTTTCCGAATCACAATTCCGAACTAGTTATATATAACTAATACAAATACAAAATCATTTATTTCCAATAAAAATATGGCTACACAAAAGATATAACAAAAATAAAGACTTATGGAAATGGTAGGTAACCGCTGTGGCGAGTGACTGTAAGCTCTGCACTAGGATAAACCTGTCTCGCAGTGCTTACTATTGTCTAGATTACCACGGGTGATAGCGGTGCCATCGCTTAATGCCATTAGGTAAACAAATTAAAATAGAAACTATCTGCCAAAATAGCATAAAAATAATAAAAATAGTAAAAAATAATAAAACTACATGTACATACACTTTTGGCCCATGGTCGTCCGACACAAAAACTTTTTGTAAAGACATTGGGAAGCGTTTAGTCCTCGCTTCTGGAGATTCAAGAGCTGGCAGCTATTTCTTACAAAGACTAAGTTTAGCTGTTCAACGGGGCAATGCTGCCAGCATCTTGGGAACTTTGCCCCGCAGCGACAGCCTGGATGGTGATTTTACTTTAATTTAAATTGTAGTGTTTTGATTTTTCTTGTTATCGTTAAGTTTGTGTATAGAATTTTAATTGTTTTTTCTGTAACTATGAATAATATTAAATAGATTCCGTGTGCCATACTACTACATGTATTATAAAATAACTAGTAATATTCAAGACCAATAATACTCAAGATCAAGATCAAGATTATCTAATAATACATTTTTTAGATCCTGCCATCTATCGGAATTTTGTAGATTCATTATTACGGATGGTAAGCTTGGGTTCATGTTTGGCAGAGAGATTCTGGACTATATTGTTTATTTACAAGTTAATAAATTTAGTAAAACACATTAAATTAAAACAAACAAAATTAAATTAAAAACTATACCATAAAAAAATAATAATCCAACTTATAAAAACCTAGATATAGTTTTAAACACGACAAAAACTAAAAAGCCAACAAGTTTATTAATAATGTTTTCATTTTTTGTTGTTGTACTGAATTCTAATAAACTTGGGATTTATAATAAAAGTTTAAATCTGGTATTTTTAATGCAGCTAAATACGCCATTCGGTTTGTTACCATTAATTAATTAATTTCCGATGTATAATTCCTATTGATTAAACACACAAATAGTTAATTCACAAGCAACAACAAAAGCATAATTGCGTTGCAGAATTACTGTTTTCATAATTGTGCTTACAATTTCTATTGACAATTGTTTACTAAATTCAGATTAAACACAATCCAAAGTACATTAATTAATCATTGATGTATAATTCCTATAGATTAAACAAAACATAATTTGCACGCAATTATCGAATGCGGAATGACAGATGCGACTCAGTTTGATATCTTGGCAAAGTAATGATTATAAAATATAAAAAAAACTATATAAATTTGGCACGGGAATAGGACACTGTAGAATTATTTAAGTCTATTACAGTTCTGGATAAATGTAGTTTCTATAGGTTACGCAAAAAGCGACCTACACGCGGGTGGAGCCGCGGGCAACAGCTATTTACTAATAAGATATTTTTGCTGGAAATTTGAATTGACAGTTATTTACCTCAATAATATTCAATAATAATGTTTATGTAGAAACGAAATAAAACACAATCAAAAGCAAATTAATTAATTAAACTTCAATGTATGATATCTGTTCATTAAACACACAAATTAACAGGAAATTCTCAAACAACAAAACATAATTGCAAATAACTATTGTCATTATTGTATTGCAAATTTTTATCGACAATTGTTTACTAAAATCACTTTAATTGTAACTGTTTATTTAGTATCA
The DNA here is from genome assembly GCA_035578125.1 of Mellilla xanthometata. NCBI lineage: Eukaryota > Metazoa > Arthropoda > Insecta > Lepidoptera > Geometridae > Mellilla > Mellilla xanthometata. Next base: position 4,893,771 of record JAPUBQ010000030.1, on the reverse strand, counting down.
CATTAAACACAATCAAAAGTAAATTAATTAATATTCAATGTATATTTCCAATTCATTAATCGTTAAACACACAAATTAACAGTAAATTCGCATACAACAAAAACATAATTGCAAATAACTATTGTCATATTGTGCTGCAAGTTTCTATCGACAATTGTTTACTAAAATCGCTTTAATTAGAATTAATTTTGACGCGTATAATTATAGACAAACAAACTTCCCCTCGAAGCGAACTTAACTGGTCGGAATTAATATTGAACGGCTTAACATGCTTTGTTTGACTTAACCATAGAGTTTACAAATGTTTTAGAATAAAGTAAAGTCAAAATTTAAATAACAGCTGAGGTGCCGTTGAGACCCAAACCGTTAGGTGAGGGTCTTAAAAGAGAGTCGGACGGTAATCATCGGTACACACGTGTATCATACAAACTTTTCAACACAGTTATCAAGAAAATAATACATGAAATTGTTTTATTTAGTAGATAAAAAGCAATTTTTTGTAAAAATAATTATTAAATGCTTAGTTATTTATAACTCACTAGTGAGTAATACTGATATGCGTTGACTATAGTGCTATTAAGTTTATAATAAAGTATACATTTTGGTTATTACAGCTGAGGTGCCGTTGAGACCCAAACCGTTAGGTGAGGGTCTTAAAAGAGAGTCGGACGGTAATCATCGATACACACGTGTATCATACGACCGTTTTCAATACAGAGTTGTCAAGAAAATAATACTTAAAAATTGTTTTATTTAGTGGATAAAAAGTGTTTTCCTTGTAAAATTAATAATTAAATGCTTAGTTATTTATAACTCACTAGTATGTAATACTGAAGCGCGTTAACTATAATGCATTTAAGTGTATAATAAAGTATTAAATGTTGATCATTATAACTGAGGTTCCTTTGAGACCCAAACCGTTAGGTGAGGGTCTTAAAAGAGAGTCGAACGAAAATCATCAATACACACGTGGGTATTGATGATAACCATTATCGTGATGTTATGATACACGTGTATTCGAATTTCCAAACGTTGTAGAATAAAAGTTGTTTGTTTAGACATACCATAGCCGCCATTTAGAGGTTTTCCATAAGCAACCCACTAAACGTTCCCACTGCTGGGACTCGGGCCTTCCCTCACGAGGAGAGAGACATGGGCCATAATCCACCACGCTGGCCAAGTGCGGGTGGATGACACACGTTTTCGGATATTGTAATCCTCAAACATGTCGGTTTCCTCACGATGTTTTTCCTTCACCGTAAAGCGAGTGCAAATCCACACATAACTTGAAAAACAAGTTATTGGTGTAGGGCTGCGATCGAACCAGGGGGCGACTGATGGAAAAGCAGACGTTATTACCACCGAGCCACACTTGCCATTTTGTATAATCTATAAATTTCTCGATGGATAACATGTAATAACCTAACCTTACCCATTCTGCAATAAATGATTTGAATTTGAATTTGATAAATTTATCTTTCCACCCTGCACTCAAGCTTTCATATAGGTGATTGTAAATGCCATATTCTGTGACCCATCTCAGCACTGACATATTACTCTCTAGGTAACATTTATGTCCGGTCGGCGTTTCCGTGGACCGGGTGTGAGTGACGTTGAATAATGAACGCTGTGAAGGTCTGATGATGCAGTAGGTTTAAGGGGGCCTTTTTAACCTCGCTACCTTATACTATACTGATAGACTATTCCCTATACTAAACTTATTTTTGATGACCTCGTTGGCGTAATGGTTACCATGCTGGACCGCCAATCAGAAGGTTCCAGGTTCGATTCCCCTCACGGCCAACATCTTTGTACTGAACTAATTTGTTGACTGTCGGTCTGGGTGTTTAGTATGTGTCCATATAAAATATGTATGTATGTATATGTAGTATATCAGTTGTGTTAGCAACCATAATACAAACTAGAAATGGTTCAGTATGGGGTTAACCAGCCGTGAGTGAAATGTGTCAAAAAAAAACAAAGAATACGTAGTACGTTAATGCAGATGGTATATATTATATATAAAACATCTTAAGTACAGGCGCTATACAACATTTTTGTTAAGTAAAAAGCTGTACCTACAAATTCTTCTTAATAACATCAAATCTCTTTTCATTTTATATTCCTTACAGTTAGGTTAGGTTAGGTTAGTCATGGGCAGATGTATTTACACAAAGACATGGACAAAACTGGATGAGATTAGCTCGGGACAGAAAACTATGGACGAAGTTGGGGGAGGCCTACGCCAGCGAGGCGACATCTGCACTTCAAGAAGATTGACATCAGTAATAAACCTGACATGGATCCGCTTAATATTTTTTTGACATTAATTACCTATATAGTTTGACATGCGATAGTATAATAAGCGACAATTACAATTATTATTATTTGACATTACGATTTAAACATTTATTGACGATTAAGGCTTTCCGAGCCCCATACTAAATGCTTCTCAGACTGGCAACCATTTCCTCTAAGATTTTTAAATAGTAATCACTTAACATAAACTTAAAATGGTCTAATTGGGGCGCGAAATAGGTAATATTATACATTTTTTATCGCAAAACAGATATATCAGCGTGATTTTTTCCAGCAAAATACACATGTATGAGTGCAGTGCAACAACTTAGCTGTTCAGTTGACAGTGTCGCTAGTGGAGATTTGTTGCCACCTAAGAGTGCTGTCGAACTTGTAATTCCAATTTTGGCCACCTGAACAGCTAAGTTGGTGACATGTATACGTATACATTGTTAGTTTCCGTTTCCGTTAGTGTCATTCTCTCTGCCAAACATGAACCCAAGCTTACCATCCGTAGTAATAAATCAACAAAATTCCGATAGATGGCAGGATCAAAAAAAGTATTGTTAAAGAGTTTGATGAAATTTATTTATTATTTTTAAATAAATTATTGCTATTTTTATATTAAGTATCGTAATAGAATTAAAAATTTAAAATATGTATAATTTTGTTTGATTATTTGAATGAAATTTAGTTATGTCAATGTCAGTTTGTCATATTTGACATACTTAAAAAAACGTATTTATATTGCAGCAATAATTTTTAGGGTTAGGTACCCTAAGAATGAAATTAATATACTACTGCGATCTTTTCTGTACTTAAAAGATAAAAACGAATGCCTTTTACAAAATATTCGTTGTCTGTCTTTCTGTCACCAGGCTGTTTCTTATACACTTTGATAGCTGAAAATTTCACAAATTATTTGTTTCCGTTGCCGTTATAACCCAAGAGTATACAAGTACTAGATACGCTATAACAACAAATACTAAAAACAGAAAATATACAAATATAAAGGGTGGATGACACGTTTTTAAAGTGTACCTTAAAAGACGTGTTATATTTTGTATTTTTGCTCAATATCAAAAACGATAACAGGACACTAAAGAATTCTACAGAATATTAAGCTACGTATTACCTCTTTTTACTCTATCTTTACAATGACACTTGGTAGATTCTTTCATGATTTCTCTCTTTCTTTCTTTCAAAATAAAATGAATGTTTGATATGGGGTTCCCACACAAAAAAACATGTTTTTTCGCCATATTTTAATAATGGTACGGAACCCTTCACGCGCGAGCCCGGTTCGTACTTGGCCAATTATATCAAATTTTTATACCTACGTCTTTTGTTTACCTATCAATATCTTTAACAATCTCATAATTACAAAAGGCTTGTTTGTTTGTTTGTTTGGATGTTTTTATGTTTTTTTGACGCGAATAGGCTCCGAAACTATTGGACTAAAATTAAAAATTCTTACGCCGTTGGGAAGTTACATTATCCCCAAATGACATAGGCATTATATTTTGTTGCAAAGGGTAAGAAATTCTTATCAAGACTCCAGTAATGTAACACAAGGTATAAAAAAGAGTAAAAAATTTGTTTCATCGCATGCGCTAAGAAAAGTTAGTTGTGGCGGGTGTCGTTTAGTATGTCTTGAGAGCAGCGGAACCCATATATACAAAAAAAAACTTTAATCTATGTCAAAATTATAATGCGATAAAGTTTAAATGTTTGTTCGTAACGAATAAAATATTACACTTCTGAACGACTTTCAAACATATCTCCTAGAATTGATTTTTTTTATGCCCGTGCTAAGCCGGGACGGGCCACTAGTGTATAATTATATCAACGAAACATGTAAACTGCCAGGTGTATATTTATAATAACTAAGATTTCGACAGGCCTCTTACCTTAGAATAATAATAATAGTTTTTTTTTATTTCAAATGAAGCTAAAATAATATCCATAGTCTATTATATATAAATTCCCTGATAATATGTAATTATTTACTTTTCTAATCATTAGACTTGAAGCTGTTATTCCGGATGAACCGATTTTGATGTTCTTAGCTATGTTTGATGATATTCGGATGTCCGCCAAAATAGCGGATATGATATTATTCGCAACTTTCCCAAATGAAATGGCTTACATTTTGGAATCATGCGAAAAATACAACTGTTTCATGCAATATGTTAGATGATTCGTGAGAAAAGTTTTTTCTTGTTACTCGTATCATGTACCCAATAGATTTATTTTTTAATTTCATTTGAGGTTTTAAGGTATGCACTATGAATATTAACATACACGAAAACGAAACCTATTGAAAATATTGACTTTCCCATAATATTCCTTTAAAAAAAAAGAGTTTCGAACAAAATAAAATAGCAAAATTAATAATTCATGAGATTTGAACCATAGTCAATTCAAATCATAAAAATATTTCCTGTTCCAAAAATGCTTCCTCTACGAACGAGCCATATAATCGACAATTGAGCGTTCGAAATTGGCATCCTTATTCAAATATGCTGAAGTTCAAGTGACAAAAAAAATTGTCAATGCTAGTGTGAGTGTAGCCGCATCGTCACAGAATAGATGATAGTGATATGGATTTTATATGGCTTTTTGTACATATTTGCTATCAACGCTTAATAAATGTTGTTTTGTGATGAGCCTTAAAAATAATACATTAACAGTAGTTTCCGCGAACCGATTCTAAAGTTACAAAAGAAATCACTTGGGATGCTGGGATGAATTAAACTAACTTATACCAATTTAACGCCATCTAGCGGCATATGAGCACTTGCAGCATGCTAGCGAACAACCTTAATATGATATGACATTTGTATTAATAATATGAAAAGATGACAAGCTATGTAAATATGTGCAGTTGAATAAAGGCTTTTTTATTTTTTTATTTTTTTTTACAGTTAGGTATATGACCAGCCGGGCGCGTTAACCACACGAGTTATCGAAACTCCGGCCTAGTGGAGCATGCCTAGTCTGGAATAACAGGCCCTCAAGGAGGTTACCGAAACCCACTATACGTGCTTGGCGACATATTAATTAGCAACTTGAAAGTGGTCGCTAGCTAGGCGAGTATTAGAAACTGGCCTACCACTATACTATGGATTCCTTACAATATTTTCCTTCACCGAAAACTTGAGCTTATTAGCAACTTTTGGGTCGTAAGGTGGTTGCATGCCCGATTGAGCTGTCATCGCTCCTTAAAACTATAGAGCTTTTTGTCTCTGATCGACATATCTCAAATGAAAAAAAAAATAGTTAAACCTGTAGCAGCATTAACATACATAATGCTGCTACAAACCTAACAGGACAGAACCCAAGAGCTGGGGCTTTCCTCGGCCAACGTATAAGTTTGGCGATCCAGCGAAGTGATGCCGCCAGCATTTTAGGCACCTAACCCGCGGACACTAACTTAGGTTTAATTCACTATTTTGTAAGGTTTTTTTAATTTTTAATTCTTGTGTAGTTTTTTTTTCATGTAATATTTACAAACTAACTCCGGACAAAATTTGACGGAATGAACACATAAATTATTTGTAATTAGAAGTTTAATATTAGAGGTTTTATTTAGTATTGTTTTAATAAGTATTAAATTTAATTAGAAAGAAAGAAAGAAACATTTACATTTGACACGAATAATAAAGTAAAACAATATACAAGAAAACATTTACGAGCGGCCCCAGTTAATTGTAAAAGTGTTGATCTTTGTAAAATGTATCTGTTTAATTGAATAAAAAAAAAGTTAAACCAATAAAACTATTCCAAATAGAGCAAAACATCTAGTTTTGATATTCCACGGGATTCCCCGAACAGTAATTGTTGTACTAATTATTCATTTACTCAGTTACCGGAAGCCGACAGCTATTGTTGGGTCTCAATAAACTTGATTTATGCATGACTTTCGCACTATCGCTATCTCTGTTACTCCTGATTTATCCGGCAATTGTTTGTCCCTTTCTGTTTTTGCATAAGACGCGAGTTAGACTATATATGGTCACCATCGGACGAGTAGGGAAACGCCAAGGCGGCATCGTTATACTGTGGAGGTGCCTAAGTCGCGTACTAAGTGATTAGCCTCCACCTTCATTGTGCGTACCGCCAAGGTGTGGAATTTTTTGCCAAACTCCCTGTTCCCCGATAACTATAATCTAGCGGGTTTCAAGGCAAGAACGAACGGTTTCTTCTGGGCAAGCGCGAGTGAATAAATTTTTTCAACAAAATCGGTTTTCGCAAACAGGAAATTTTCGTTTTATTATTTTTAATACGTTAATTGACCTTAATGATACTTTTAAATCTGAGCATGTTGACTTTTGATATTTTTTTCCAATAATTTTCTTTTCCTAATTTTACCTCAAATTAATCTTTACCATCCCGATATTAAAGCCTCCATAAATTATGTTTATTTCCTCCATAATAAAATGTCAAAAAGCCTCTTCTAACGACGTCAAGTCACCGCTTCATGAGGAAAACACTTCGCATAATTGAAATGACAGGCGCAAGCAAACCCCGCAATGACATATTAGAAAAAATATATTTATAAATTGTTTATTAAAGCAATGGGATGAGGGAAAAAAGGATAAAAAAGTTTTCTTTTTGTTATAAATTATAAAGGTTAAATAATATTCAAAAAAAAGCTTAAAACGATCTAAGGAACCACTCTAAGAATGTGTATTCTTAATTTGGTAGTAATTAGATGTAGCAATAAGAAAAAAAGGTTATTTTTTTTTACAATTTTTAAACCAGTTTTTTTGCTTAAAGATTCTGTTTAAAGTTTAAGTTTTAAATAGCGAGATATGTGTGTGTGTGACAATGGGTCCAAAATAGCCGCTGCCACAGAATGGCGGAATTAGATATTTTTCCACCACTTCTTCTTTAGATACAATAGGAGGTTAAATTATCTATTCGATACGGATTCGATTTCTTTATGAAATTCGATCAATAAATAGTGCTACATTACAGTTCTACTGGAGTGTTTTTTTTTTGTAGAATCCACCCAAATTACCCAAATAGTACCATCAATCAAAAACTAGTGACAAAAAAAAAACACAACTTAATTTAATAACTTTTTATAAGCATTCGTCAAGATTGGAACAAAATATTGCCTCTACGCGGTTATCTACTTATGTACCTACATACATAAGGAAAAAAAAAAACAAATTTCGAAGTGTTTATTGCCTTGCTTACTTTGTGCCTATTGCCGTGGAGATCCTGGGCTGTTGGGGCAAGGATGCTAGGGCTTTGCTCAAAGAAATTGGGCAAAACGACCGGTGACTCCCGCTCCGGATCCTTCCTGGTGCAAAGAATAGAGATTGCCATTCAGCGCGGGAACGCTGCAAGTCTGATGGGCACCTTTGCACCGGGAACTATTAGGGGCGGGTTATTTAGTAAGAATTAAGTAACTTATAATAAATTAAATTAATTAATTTTGACATTTCATTTGTATATTGTGACATGTAAGTATATCTTGTACTTTTATTGAATAAATTTTTCTTATTCATTTCAAAGTTAACGCAATCGTTTCGATCACTCGGTCATTTAAAAAAAAATTGCAAGCCCCTTCCCCTTGAAACGATTGGAATAATTTAAATAATTGAATTAACAAGCACGGTTTATGAATTAAGGGGCGTCCCGTTCCGTTGTAAATCAGGACCGAATTAAGGTTCATTAAATATGAGTTGTAGTTATCCTATAAATGTGAAATATTGGTTCGCGTGCTAGGGCGTAATAAGGACGCCGGATTTATGCTGTTTGCTCTGTTTTTGGTACGAAAATATTATTGTTTATGGCAAATAAATCACAGAGAAATGTCTAAAAATGTTGTCTTGATTTTTGTATTTATCATTTTTTGTACACACGGCTGGTTAACCCCATACTGAACCATTTCTAGTTCGTATTATGGTTGCTAACACAACTGATATACTACATATACGTACATACATACATATTTTATATAGATACATATTTAACACCCAGACCGACAGCCAACAAATTTAGATCAGCACAAAGATGTTGGCTGTGCCGGGAATCGAACTCGGAACCTTCTGATTGGCAGTCCGGCATGGTAACCTTTACGCCAGCGAGGTCGTCAATATTGTTTATGGCAAACAAATCACAGAGAAATGTCTAAAAATGTTGTCTTGATTTTTGTATTTATCATTTACGTACAAGCTGACCCGGAACGTCGACCAACGTGCTTAGGACGGCCATACTGATATTTTGAATGACGTTTTTAGGGTTTCTTACTCAAGATCTATATTCACGGAACCCTAAGACTTCGCAATTCGACAGTCTGTCTGTCTGCCTGACCGTCTATCACCAGGTGGTATCTTATTATTTTACTAATATTGACATCATTACATATTGAAATTTATTACAAATTGATTCTATTACATATTGTTTTTTTTTTTAATTTTTGACGTATAATTGAATAATTATCAATAAGTTGTTTCTTGTTTATGAACCGTGATAGCAAAAGGGATACATTTTTCTCAGATCACGGGTTTCTGTTGCCGCTATAGCAGTAAAATGAAAAAAACGTATTTTTTGAGATTTTTTTTTTCCTATTGTTAGTGTGCCAACCAGACGAGCACTAGAAACCGATGGCCTCTTTCTGTGAGACAGTGATGTCCAGAAGAGAGGGCACTACAAAATAAGAACGACGTACACACAAAGAAATACGAGTACAAAATAACATTTATTGATAACACTAAAGCTTACAAGTCAACTAATATGATATCATTACATAAGATCATTGATACATATCATATACTTATGTATATGATATGTATCATATACTTATGTATATGATATGTATCATATACTTATGTATATGATATGTATCAATGTCGATTTCCCATTCTAATTCTAATAATAAAATATCATAACAAAAATATATGATATTAATACGCACACACAAAAGCTTTTCGCATCTTACTAATATAATAAATACGAAGATTTTGTATGTATGTTTGTTTACTTCTTCACGCTCAAACGGTTGAACCGATTTCGATGAAATTTGATACAGAGATAGCTTAGACCCTGGATAAACACATAGGCTCCTTTTCAGCCCGGAATAACGTGACCAAAACTGCGGGGCGCAGCTAGTTTATAATATTAGTATGATGAGATACAATTGAAAAGACAACAGTAAAACCAGTCTCTATGTATAAATGAGCAGTCAGTACATAGAATACCTAAACCTATTATTTATACAACCGCCATATCAGCCGTATGTTGGTCCAATTACCGCAATCACTAGCTCGACACCTGTGACGCGAGATAACGCCGTTATCCCGTTATTGTAGCTATATAACGCCGTTATTCCGTTATTGTACATAGCGCCGTTGCCGTCGTTACGTATGCAGATGTGGTTACAATATTAGTCGTTAGTCAAGCGGATGGTTGCGATGGATTAAGTACTAGGGAAGTTTATTTGTGTATTTGAAGGCTTAAGGCAAAGTAGTAAGTAGTCTTCTTCTTCGTATAAGCTAAGTGGCCAAGCTCTGGTGTTGAGAGTTTTTAAGCCGCCTGAACTTGGCTTAACGACTTGCACTATGACTAACAGCCAGGATCTACAATCTAACGTGTCATCCGACTCACGGTAGCGCACAGACGAAAATGACACTTTTAAAACGAAAGTCTTGTGCATGGTCACCCATCCAAACAGCGTCTGTGTGCGATCCTAACATTGCATTAGATTTGATGGTGGTACAACACTATTTGCCACTGCCCGAGATGTCTTTTTTTGTTCTACCCTCGACTCTGGATGAGAGCGGAAAAAGACAACTGACACATAAGTGCCGGCGAGTGGATCGACGACAAGCGCCTCCGTTGGTCGCATCTTCTTCAAAATCACAAAAAGGACGTTCCTTTAGCTCCGTGAGCTCTGCAAATAGCTGCCGTGCACTATTTTACAACCCAGTGCGTGTGTGTGTGTCGACATCCGATAAGATCCCACCTTACCCAGGAGAACTCTCATCCGACCAGCCCTGTCTTGGAACGGCATTAGAAGCATTGAGTGTAAGTGGTAGATATGTTGGCCTCCTCTTATCTATGTTCTTGTTTGGATCGGTGCATCACCACTGCATTGACATTTTTTTATACAGTCCACTAAGCTCCCATCTGAATGTTCATATATCGAACAGTCTGCATCGACCGTTGCTTAGCTACAATGATTGTGTCAGATCATCTTAGCTAGCCGAGCTACAGACGCTTCTTTTGCTTTGTTCAAGCTTGATGTTCTAACGTGGCATTTTCATTTGGACGCTACCGTGGGTCGGATGACACGTAAATTTGTAGGCCCCGGCTGTTAGTCTAAGCGCAAACCAAGTCAGAGGGCTTGAAAAACTAGAGCTTGGCCACTTAGGTCATACAAAGAAGAAGAAGAATTGAACAAAAGGCTTTTTACTTTTTACACGCTTTATATGAGCTTCACCTGTATGTTTGTTTGTAACCGGCTTCTTTGGGCGCGATTTTTACCCACTTTAAACGGCCAGATTTCGTTCAAACTTTGTAGATTTATAATATTGAGGACCGATGACAATACACTAATTTGATAAAATTATTACTTTTACTGGTATATACGTAGTTTCGTAACAGACAGAATCTCCGTCCCAGTATCTATAATTACACAAAAACTTTGTTCCAAACTTCCACCGACGAAGTCTGTCGTATAATGACGTTACTGATAACTTATCTATAATGTAGGTTTTAGAGGTTTCCTTAACTTCATCTGACAGTAAATGAGAGTTATAATATCATTGCTGGAACGAGTGCTTTTAAATGTATTAGAATGGGATAAAAGTGTTTATCTACACTAATGTGTTTTGTTTTTAACATATAAATTAAAAGTTATAAACATGGATAGCGACGATGATATTTGTACGCCTCCGGATATTCTAGAATTGGCAACAAAAGTAACTCACAATCTTTTGCCAGATTCAATCAATTAGGGGTCCATAAAATACAAAACACATATAAATATAAAAAAATTACTATAAAATAATTATATAAATATTTGTGTACTCGTATCCCATGAGAAAGTCAATTACATTGAAATCGGTTGAGCCATTTGAGCGTAAAAAAGTTACAAATGTACACACTTACACACAAACTTTTGCATTTATAACATCAGGATAGGATATGTTTCTACGCTTAGGATATGCATTTCGGGGAGTGTGCTTTGGAACTCCATGGATTTATTCTACCATCTCCTCTCAAGATAGTACCATCGCACCTAGTTAATAGCAAAATCATAATATTATTTCATAAATAATTAGCCAAATGCGAGTTGGACTCGCACATTAAGGGTTCCGTAACATTTGTGTATGGGAGGCTCTCTTAATTTTTATTTTTTAATTAAATTATTTGAAAACGCTGCACAAAGGCTCACAAAATTCAGCCTAATTTAAATACAGAGCATTGGGATAGAAATTGACAATTTGACAACCAGAATTGTGACATGGTTATCATGGTTACATTAAAATAGTTTAAATATTTATGTATTAGGCTGCGAAGTTTTCAAATCCACCCTCGTATGTTTGTTGTATGGAAGCCCCTCTCAAATATGTATTTTATTTCAATTTTACAATTTTATTTAATAGTTTATATACATTTATATATTTTGTGAAAAATTAAAGTATCTAGCAGCTATCGTTATTGATATATATAGCAAAAAATACGAAAAAACAAGTTTATTATATAGAGAACCCCCTTATAATTTTTTTTTATTATTTTAGTATTTGTTGTTATAACGGCGCGGGAAATAAATATCTTGTGAAAGTTTCAGCTTTCTAGCTATTACGGTTTCTGAGATACAGCCTGGAGACAGACAGCGGCGTCTTAGTAATAGGGTCCCGTATTTACCTTTTTGGTACGGAATCCTAAAAATGTCTATCTATCTATACTAAAAATAATCTAAAAAAACATAATATTTCGTTAAAAATGAAACAAAATAACCAATTAATTATTTTTAATGAGATGTCAAATTTAGAAAAATCTATACAAAAAAATAAACCCAAAAAAAAAAGAAATAATTAGTCTTCGTATCAGATTGAAATGGAAAAATATTTCCAAGACATTTTTAGAGGCAAGAAAAATATTCAAATGTTACTTTTTTATTTACTCAGATATTCTCAAGATTGCTTTTGAAAAACAGGGAAATCTTTGTAGTGGTTTCATTATTATAAATCTTGCCTCTTGATATTAAGTTTTTCTCAGTATAAGAAAACGAGTTTTTTTGCAAAATAAGATTTATTTACTAACTAGAAGCCAGTCCCGGCTTCGCTCGTGCTATAAAATAATCCAAGTTGTAAAAATAATAAAATAAATAATAAATAAATATTAGGACTCTTTCACACACGGCTGGTTAGCCCCATACTGAACCATTTCTAGCTCGTATTATGGTTGCAAACACAACTGATATACTACATATACATACATACATATTATATATAAATACATATTTTTACACCCAGACCCACAGCAAACAAATTTAGTTTAGCACAAAGATGTTGACCGGGCCGGGAATTGAACCCGGAACCTCCTGAATAGCAGACCGGCATGGTAACCTTTACGCCAACGAGGTCGTCAAAAGAATAAAATACGTTATGACGACTAAAGAATATTCTATTCTTGTAATGACGACCTCGTTGGCGCAACGGTTACCATGCCAGACTGCCAATCAGAAGGTTCCGAGTTCGATTCCCGGCACGGCCAACATCTTTGTGCTGACTTAAATTTGTTGGCTGTCGGTCTGGGTGTTAAATATGTATCTATACAAAATATGATTGTATGTATATGAAGTATATCAGTTGTGTTAGCAACCATTATACGAGTACGAACTAGAAATTGTTAAGTATGGGTTTAACCAGCCGTGTATGAAATTTGTCCTAATATATACATATATGGATATATATTATATTAATATATTATGAATGAGTTAAAAAAACTCTCAGAAAACAAACGCTCCCACCCTTAGGCTGTTAAGCTTGATGAGCTTTCATCTGAGAAAGCTCGAGTAACTTCTGCGACTCCCAAACTTCAGATTAAGCGTTCGACTAGTCAAAAGTTCAGGACGAGATAGTCGAATTTTCATATTCAGAGGAACTTCGAGACACTTTGAGCGATGCTTTGAACTGATTGTTCCGTCGGTAAACTTCTGTTAGATTGATTGGAGGCTTTTGCTTTACCTTTGTTTTCGTATCAGTCATCATCATCATCAGTCCGTCTGCGTCCACTGCTGGACATAGGCCGCTTTTAAATCAGTGCTCCAGAGAAATCTGTAGCATTGTGGGCTATATTGTTAAATTGGGCTTTATTGTCATACTGGCTGACCCGGCAAACGTTGTTTTGCCTTACTTAGGGGCATGAAAAATAGATAGTGTAGCTTATATGACACGTTCGTAGATTTACCATAGCAGCGCCATCTATTGATTACTTACTCAACCCAGTCGAAAGGTATCGACATCTGTTAGAATCATTTGGAGTTAACAGATAATTGTGACTGTCAAATAATAACAGACAATATTTAGCAATAAATTAAAATTGCGACTATAATTTGAGATTTAAACTATCCTATCTCTCAAGTTGGATTGAACTGCACATGGTGTGCGAATTTTATTATAATCGGTTAAGTGGTTTAGGAGTCCATTGAGGACAAACATTGTGACACGAGATTTAAATATATTAAGATTATCATAAATCCTACTCATTTATGTATTTGAATTCCTGTAAACACTTATGTTATTACACCTCGTCATAATGTTTTTCTTTGTATTCTTTCTTGAAATTGGTTGCCTGGAAGTGATCGCTTTTAGCAACCAGGTCGCCAGTTAAGGCACTAGCTTTTATGTACCTACTTTATGTGTTTTCGGTAATTTGTTATTTTTTTTGTGAGTGTTTTAATAAAGTGTTTATCTATCTATCTATCTATCCTACTAATATAATAAATGCGAAAGTCTATATGTGTATGTTTGTTACTTCTTCACGAGCAAACGGCTTAACTTAGTTTAAATTTTGAAATATTGTATGTTTTAATTTTTAATTGACATTGTAATAATTAATAATCTTATTTAATTCTTATTTAATAATGATTGATTGATTAAGTTTTGACATTTATTTATTAAATTATTCTTAATTTTTATGCTATTTTTTCTTTTGTGTGTATGCTATGGATGACAATTTGAAATAAATTATTATTATTATATTATTAACCAAATTTTTATGAAATTTGGTAAAGAAATAGGTTAAACCTTGGATTTACACATAAACTTTTTCTTCATTCCGTGTGCGGCTCTCGCGCCGACCGCACGCCTTCTCCCACCATTACCTTTCGCCGACCGTCGAAGTAAAATAGTGATGACTGAGTTGCACCAATATCGATATCGATAAGATGTCGCAGTCGCAACCTACCATCGCTCAGTATTTGAAGCAACCGAGCTCCGAAGTCAAGTCCGGCCAATCTACTGGGAAAAGATCCAGAGATGAGACAACGCCTCCGGATAAATCGAAGCAACCGAAGAAGTTCATTGCAAACTCAAGGAAGAGCACAAATACGCCACTAAGGAATAGCTTCGATGGACTTCCTGTTGACGAAATGCCACCGGACTTGTTCACCAAGGCTAGTAAGACCAAACCTGCTAACAACACTCCTCCCATTGTGATAGAACTCACCGCAGACTGGAATCATCAGAGAATCAGAAAGGTGATCGAAAAGTACGTAAAGGACTATCACATACAGCACAGAGGGCGACAACTAATCAGAGTACAGGTTTACTCTGCCAAGACACATGACGAACTCCGCGATGGGTTAACTAAGGAAAGTGTTTCTTTTCACACATTTACTAGAAAAGACGAGAAACTCCCTAAATCTATCATCAAAGGGCTGCCAAAATGTGTCCATGATATAATTTCCACAGAACTAGATCAACTTGGATTTCCAGGAGCTACAGTATCTGAAGTTAAGACCTCGTATCCCACCGAATGCCCTCCAGTTCTTGTCCAACTGCCAAATGGAACAGACATGAGCAAGTTTAAACAAATTAAGTACCTGTGTAATTGTGTGGTTATCATCGAACGCTACAAACCAACCAAGCGGACTGGCACTCAATGCTTTCGTTGCCAAGGCTTCGGACATGCGTCTCGAAATTGCAACCGGCCCCCACGATGTGTGAAATGCGCACAGTCACATACTACTAGGGAATGCCCGAAAAAGGACAGGAGTGAACCCGCTACATGCTGTAACTGCCAAGAAGATCACCCTGCCAACTTTAGACAATGCAGTGAACGTCTGAAATACTTGGACCGTATTGCTGCCAAGAATAGCAACTCAAGTGCGTTAAAACTGAAACTCCCTCATCAGCCCCACGCAAAAACAATGTCTGCATCGTGGCCCCAGGATGGAAACTCGGAAAATAGCAGAAAACAACTGCAACCAACTGCGTCTAACAGATCTCAAACTTATTCGGCTGTACTCGCTAAACCCCCGCATAATACTAAGATCCCGACTCCCATGCCAAAAACTCAACAAATATCGTGTGCTGGAGCCACTGCTACAGGAACCCCTCAAGACCTTGAAACACTAGAAATGCTCGAAATTCTATCTACAATCAAATCCATCAAACAAGAGTTTGTCAAGTGCAACTCATTCATGGATAAAGTAATATTAATATTGACACATCTTGGACATTATGTATAATTGTACGGACTTACGAATAATATATTGGAACGCGGATGGCCTCCAACATAAACAGAGGGAACTTGCGGATCTTGTGGTGAGTAAGAATGTTCATGTCGTAGCAGTCTGCGAAACAAGATTAACATCACGCTTATCTCTAAAAATCCCTGGTTTTGTTTGTTACCGTAGAGATAGGCTTAGAGATGGCGTAGGCCAAGGTGTTGCCATTATAGTACGTTCAGATCTGGCTCATAACATTGTCTCACCACCGAAAACCGAACAAATCGAAGCGGTTGGCGTGAGTGTCAATCTTCTGCATACCAACGTTATTATTTACTCAGTATATCAATCTCCAAATCATCATCTTATCCTCAATGATATAGAATCTATAATGTCTTCTGGCCCTAAGGTACTCGCGCTTGGTGATCTTAACTCTAAGCATCCGCTATGGTCTCCCGGCCCGAGTAATTCCCGTGGTAAAACACTTTATGAGCACATGCTTACCAGTGATTACACCATCTATGCCCCCCGAGAAGTAACTCTTGTCCACTACTCTTCAAATTATACCCAATCTATCCCCGATATACTTTTAAGCAAACATTTTTACCCGCCTACTGATATTACTACAATCCCCGCACTATCGTCAAACCATTTTCCGGTAATAGTGAAATTCAATAGCCCCATTCACTGCAAACCAATACAAAAATTCAACTATGGTAAAGCTAATTGGATTAAGTATCGCGAACTTCTTAATGACAGTATACGACTATCATCAAAAGCCTACAAAGATACCGCAGAAATCGACAGGGCTGTTATAGATCTTCAAACTACGATATTAAACAGCAGAGATGCTAGTGTTCCGGTATCTATTCTTAAACCTTGGTTCTCATCTCCCATTCCTAGACGAATAAAACGTATGATACGTAATAAAAACCGTTTGCGTAGATACAGCACTAAAGTAACAGATCCTTTCTTGCGTAAAATCATTATAAGTGAAGTTAACTATGCTAAATCACAAATTAAAAGTGCCCTGACAATACTAAAAGACAATGAATGGAATAAAAAACTGGAAAAGGTTGACAATCCAGGAAACAATATCTGGCGACTAGCTTAAAGCTTAAAATCTCCTAGAGAGTCTT
Source organism: Mellilla xanthometata (assembly GCA_035578125.1). Taxonomy (NCBI): domain Eukaryota; kingdom Metazoa; phylum Arthropoda; class Insecta; order Lepidoptera; family Geometridae; genus Mellilla; species Mellilla xanthometata. The sequence continues at coordinate 4,876,635 of JAPUBQ010000030.1, read as the reverse complement.
CTATACCGGCATTGAAAACAGAAGAAGGGTCGCTGACCACTAACGCTATTAACCAATGTCATTTGTTAGCAAATGCGTTTTTGGGCAATATGCTACTTACTAATGATTGGAAAAGTGACGAAGAAACTAAAATAGTAAACTCCCTAGCTGCCCTGAATGCTAACTCAGATGATAACCACAATATGCTAGTGAGACCGTTTGAAGTTAAAAAAGTCATCTCAAGCCTGAAACCTCGCAAATCTCCTGGTCCGGACCATATCACTAACCTCCTCATTAAGAACCTACCACAGAAAGCTGTTATTCAAATTACTAAAATATTTAATGCTTCCCTTACGTTAAAATACTTCCCCCTTCCGTGGAAATTAGCTAAAGTAATCCCGATTCATAAACCAGGCAAAAACTCGGCTGATCCAACTTCTTACCGCCCGATCAGCTTATTACCATGCCTGGGTAAACTTTTTGAGAAGATAATCTATAGCCGTCTCCTACGGGTTTCGAGTCATCTCCTAATCAATGAGCAGTTCGGCTTCAGACAGTCCTTCGACTGTCCAGCAATTAGCGAGAGTAGCCGAAGCCGTGTCGCACAACCTCAACCTCAAACAATCCACTGGAATGTTCATACTTGATATTGAGAAGGCATTCGACACGGTATGGCATCAGGCGCTTTTATATAAGCTTATCAAACTCGATCTCCCACTCTCTTTAGTCAAAATTATCCACTCTTATATATCTGACCGTAGTTTCTGTGTTCATATCAACGACGTATTTTCTTCACCCAAACCAGTGCCTGCTGGTGTGCCACAAGGGTCTATATTGGGTCCCTATTTATTCTTGTTATTCCTTAATGACATCCCCGTCCAGCCAAGAACTAGCCTAGCCTGCTTCGCAGATGACACAGCATCACTTACTTCCTCATCCGACGTTGATCTCATTATCAGTCGCCTTCAACTCTCTATTGAATTGTTGGCGGCCTATTTCAACAAATGGAAATTAAAAATTAACGCATCGAAAACAGAGGCAATTATTTTCACCCGGAAACGTAAACTACCTACACGAACCCTTAATCTAGACGGCCACTCGATACCGTGAAATAACACTGTCAAATACTTAGGCGTAACTCTAGATAAAAACTTAAATTGGACTGAACATACTAAAAAGGTACACTTGAAAGGTCTGAGAACTCTTAATGCTCTTTACCCAATCTTAAACAGACGTTCATGCCTATCAAGTAGAACCAAACTTCGTACGTATTGCACCCTAATCCGACCCTGTCTCACTTATGCGTGTCCTGTTTGGAGCAGTACTTGTAGAACAAATATTACTAAACTACAAATAGTTCAAAATAAAGCACTGAGGTTCGCTTACAGCACGCCTTTTCGTACCAACTTACATAAACTCCACCTCCAAATTAGTCTTCCTAAAATCGATGTATACATTTATAAACTTGCCGAAAAATTTTATATTGCCCCTAATCTCCATAATAATAAAAACAAGCTAATACAAACGATTTGCAAAACACGCAAAAAGATCTTACCGTATATCGATACTTATAATCGATACAAGCTTCCCCATCACTTGTTCCTAGACTGCTACGTAGGTGAACATTCTTCGTCATTAGCATAGACGTGTGTGCGAGATAAGGCGGGCCGTGCGCGCCGCTTCCGACCGTATTACCGTGAGTATGAGGGCGGAAGTGGCGCGCGCGCCGGCTACCCGACCGCATGCGCCTGTGTGCGTGACCTACACATGATGCGGCGAGTTCGCTGTTGGTAGCAGACAAGCCGCTCAGTATCTTATGTATCTACCCGTTAGTGTAATTTATTCTAAGTGAATTAAAGTTATAAAACATATGGCTCGAACTAAAGCATGTAAATAATCTTATGTTAAACGTAAAATTTTAATACAAATAGTGTGTCTATGTATCTAAGTTATCAGCGGCTAAAATTCAAAATGCATTACGGTGTAAATGAATTAACAATTCCTCATAATAATGTACCACTAGGATAAGAACTCACACTAGTGTTGTATTAAGTTATATATTTACATATATTAATAAAGAATTTTAAAACTGAACTGAAACTGAATTCTTTTATCCCGAAAACAATTGTGGTTCCCGTGGGATACGCAAATAATTTCAAAATTAATGTTACTCCTTCACGTTCCAACGGCTGGACTGATTTTGATAAAATTTACTATAAAGACAGGTTAGACCTTGGATTAAAACATAGGCTCTGTTTTATCCAAAATTAATTTATTTTGTCCCGGATAACACCGCCAATAACACACACACAGTGAGGGAGAAAATAAGGAGTAGAAGGTTAGCGTGGTATGGACATGTGATGCGTAGAGAGGAGATGCATGTCACTAGGAGATGTATGGAAATAGTAGAGCAAGGAAGAAGAGCAAAAGGCCGACCGAAAAAGACATGGATGGAGTGTGTGAATGAAGACATGAGAGAGAAAGGATTGAGTGTGGAGATGACGTCTGATAGAGGAGAGTGGGAGAAGAAGATTTGCTGTGCCGACCCTACCTAAATGGGATAAGGTGATGAAGAAGAAGAAGAACACCGCGGTATGCAGGTACCTAACACCACGGGTGCAGCTGGTTAAAAACCGTCTGAAGGAAAAGCAGACATTTTTACCACTGAGCCACACTAGCTTTTTCTACATAGGCGGCTATAGCACGGTTTAAATTATACACAACAACCTCATGCATCGATACCTAATTTAAGAACAGCTACTGCAATCAAACGCACGCGATTCTCGCCCTTGACGCCAGCCTTGGACTGGTGAAGGGCACCATTGACCAACAGACTGTCGATAAGGATCATAATCGAATGCCTGACATGCTATGTATTTCCTAGCACTCGTTGGCTGACGCGAGCGAAGCGAAGCATCTAATGCCAACATTTAAAAAAACTTGTTCATGTCTAACTGTATGTATCATGGATAACAGAAAGTAGGATATGGTGGATAATAACAAGTGCAATTACATAAACAATGGGTTGTTGGGGAACAGAGGCCAAACTTTTTATTTCTGAAATTAAAAGAAATAAAAGGCATAGGTTAAAAGAAAAATCAGGCGAATACCGCTCCGGATCGTACCTAGCGCAAAGGCTATCCATAGCCATACAACGCGGCAATGCCACGAGCGTTATGGGTACCTTTCCGTCAGGTTCTATCCGGAGTGGCCTATTAAATTAATTTTATGAGTAATTTTTTTTTTTTATTAGTTTTTAATCTTTTAAACTGTATACTAAACATTTAAAAAATGGTGATGAATTATATGTATTACATAATTAAATTACAATAGTTTATTTAAACTCAGATTTGTATGTGAATGTGGAACAGGCGATTCAAGTTTATTGTTATAAACTAATAATACTAAAGCATGAACATTTGATAGTCGATTCTTTGTTTTAAGGTTAGTATTCCACCAGTTGATTTAAGTAAGTTTTGTAAAAAAAAACACATATAAACTGTGTTAAGATGTATCACATCGTGTTATGTTTTAAGAACAAAGCAGTCTTATATACATAGATAAATGAAATTTTTACATTAAGATACGGATGCATAATATACGTATTATATACACAGATGAAAGTTAGCCGTATTAAAATACCGGGCACGTTTCAAGCACATTAACTAACTCGTATCGAATTTGCGGTCGTTCTCTGAACCACCTCGTCGGCCAATTTTGGAATTGAGCACTGAACTATTTGGTAAATAGCGGCGCGGCGCAGAAACTAGCTTTGTACATATTTCTGCCAATACAGGGTTAGTAGTTTACATACATACACTCACATAATTACAAAATAATTACAAATAATTTATTATCCAAAACATTACAAAAAACAATCTTATTTTACATTAATTGCTAGTTGACGACCTCGTTGGCGTAAAGGTTACCATGCCGGACTGCCATTCAGACGGTTCCGGGTTCGATTCATTGCCCGGTCAACATCTTTGTGCTTAACTAAATTTGTTTGGGTCTGGGGGTTAAATATGTATTTATATATAATATGTATGTAGGTATATGTAGTATATCAGTTGTGTTAGCAACCATAATACGAGCTAGAAATGGTTCAGTATGGAGCTAACCAGCCGTGTGTGAAAGTGTCCTAATATAAAAAAAAAAGTTTAGTTACTCGTAAAACAAGACAAAGACAAAAATTGAAAATTGGTGGTCCTGCGAGCCCTGCACTAAGTATACACTTGTATCGCAGGCTCTCATACACTCAAACACTCACACATACATACAAATATACATACATACATAAGCACACACTCACAAACACACAGACACAATGTCATAGATTCCCCAACAAAACTAGGTATTCATAATTATGTTGGTCCTCAAACCCTAAATTTACCTTCTCACTACCACTCACATCTTACACCCCAGAAGAGAAACTAACTCCCTCAAACTCAGGGAATCCTACTGAGGGAGTTAGTGCCTTGAAAAAATACTACAAGACATCCTTGCAACATACTCAACATACTTTACTTTATATTCTTCATCTAATCTTATAATCCCCAAATTCCATATACATAATATACTAGCTGACTAACGTTGTTTTGCCTTACTTAGGGGTATGAAAAATAGATAGTGTAGCTTATATGACACGTTCGTAGATTTACCATAGCAGCGCCATCTATTGATTACTTACTCAACCCAGTCGAAAGGTATCGACATCTGTTAGAATCATTTGGAGTTAACAGATAATTGTGACTGTCAAATAATTACAGACAATAATTAGCAATCAATTAAAATTGCGACTATAATTTGAGATTTAAACTATTCTCGTATCTCTCAAGTTGGATCGAATTGCACATGGTGTGCGAATTTTATTATAATCGATTCAGTGGTTTAGGAGTCCATTGAGGACAAACATTGTGACACGAGATAATTTATAATTGATTTATTTATCAGATTTTTACTAATTTAGTAGAAATTTAAACATTTTAATGATTGCTTAAGTAGATTTAGAAAAGAAATAACAGTAGATCACTTTTGTTTTCAGACATGTGATAATTCACGAAAAAAATTTAAGGAAGACAAAATTAAATAATATGTGTACTTCTGCTATATGCAAAGCTAAAAATTGAGATATAAAAATTAATTTGGCGTGTTCCTCCGACCGACCACCACACCTCCACTACAACTCACACCAGTAAACTAATACCTAATCTACCCTCCTAACACAACGAAGTTTCACTCCGCGTGGCTGGAAAAGTCTAAGTAGTTTCAGCTCTGGTCAGGTCTGGTCTGACTCAGCTTACATAGCCCATGGGCCTCTGACTTAGCTTACATAGCCCATGGGCCTCTGACTTAGCTTACATAGCCCATGGGCCTCTGACTTAGCTTACATAGCCCATGGGCCTCTGACTTAGCTGACATAGCCCATGGGCCTCTGACTCAGCTTACATAGCCCATGGGCCTCTGACTTAGCTTACATAGCCCATGGGCCTCTGACTTAGCTGACATAGCCCATAGGCCTCTCACTTAGCTTAGATAGCCCATGGGCTTCTGACTTAGCTTACATAGCCCATGGGCCTCTGTCTTAGCTTACATAGCCCATGGGCCTCTGACTTAGCTGACATAGCCTATGGGCCTCAGACTTACCTTACATAGCCCATGGGCCCCTGACTTGGCTGACATAGTCCATGGGCCTCTGACTTAGCTGACATAGCCCATGGGCCTCTTACTCAGCTTACATAGCCCATGGGCCTCTTGACTTGGACCTACAATGTAACGTGCCATCAGTAGCCCTGTATATAGATGTATATATATAGAAGTTAATGTGAAAATACCTAGTTATCTCGCTATAGGCTTCCTGTCCCAGAGTTGCCTATTCAGCTTCCAGCTAATTGCTTTTACGAAATTAATACAGGTTATATGACAGCAATCGATTCCTGTGCCATCGGGAATCGAGTCGTTTCGATTTAGCGAGTTATCGATTATATATCGAATTGCTACCAGGCATTACTCGGTAATTGAAGTGGGTAATCGAATTTGTTAACACTAGCTGTTTCGAAAATTTTATTTGCATATGGAAAAGGGTCGGAAAATTGCTATGTTCAAAATCTGAAATTCGTTTACTTTTAATTGTCGGAAAATAAACCTTTGTTTGCTAATGTAGCTCCTGTAGCTCGGCTAACTGAGGTGATCTGACGTGATCTATGTCTATGGATGGGTGACCATGCACAAATTTTCTTTTATAATTAAAAAGTAGGTTGTTTATTATAGTTCAAGCAGTCGTTAAACCAAGTCAGACCTTTGGGTGGCATGAAAATTCTCGACACCAAAGCTTGACCACTTAGCTCACACGAAGAAGAGGCTTAACTCAAGGATACGGAGTTAATTCTGCTTATATATTATTATTATTTTTTTTTTTAAATCATATTTTTTGGTTTATGTTAATTGTTGTAAAAGCGGCAACATAAGCACATACAAATTTTCTTTCATGTTTCTTGTGTATTGTTTTCCTTTAATGTTTGATTGTGTCACATACATGTACATAATTTCAGAATATAATTGTCAGAGATGAGGGTGGCACAAGACCGAGACGAATGGCGTACACGAAGGGAGGTCTATGCTCAGCATTGGGCGATAGAGGGCTGAAAATGATGATGAATGATGATGATGATAATTGTCAGACAGACAGACGGGCGGGCAGTCGGACGCAACCCACAAAAGTTAAACAGAAGTTACACTTAAAATTAACTAGGCCTGCGGGGCAAGCATGGGTAGGGGTCAATTTTTGTAAGAGGAGAGACAATAATCAGTTCGTTTTTGTTATTTTTACTTCAGCTTTGCTTTTTTATTGCGTTCGTAGTAATTGTTGAAAATTTCTTCAAGATGTTTGCAACACAAATAATATTTTTCTTTTTATTATAAAAATCAAAACACAAAATGATCTCCGTTCATCCCATTTTATCCCACCATCAAATTATACAATATTCTGTCCCTGCCAATCGAAGATTAATTACCGTCATTTCACCTGGAAAAAAAGAGACTAAAGGGGAATGGAGTCGTAAAATGTCCCCGAGAAACTTCAAATGGAAACATTTATAAGATAAATGTGATTTCTTACTGTTGTGGTAATAAGGTGGAGTCCTACTGAGAGATGGAAATAATTGTGGAAAGACTATAAATCCTAGCGCTTTGCTCGCCCCGCTGTCATTTAAAATGTATCCTGAACTTTACAGCACTACCTAAGACTATATAACCTTCGCAATGTTTTCTATAATTCCGTTCGGCCTACAATGCAAGTTGAATAAGTTATCGATCTAACCGCAAGGCCGATGCAGCGTATATTGAAGGGCGAAACTAAATAATAGGTTTGAGAACGGACAAGTGCCTCCAAGGGAAAGGTCAAGGTACGTAGATTGTTCGCTTTGATGGGGTTGTGTCAAATAAGGGAAAATTACAAACTTATATGTATCGATCTAAAAATAATGTGTCTTCCTACTTAAATGTAATTTATAGAGTAAGTTACTCCCCTATCTCGTGGTACTGGCATTGCGTCCGCCCCTGTCCCCAAGAAGCTGCTTCAGATGGCTGGAGTCCAGGACTGCTACACCTCAGCCCGTGGCTCTACCGGAATCCTGGGCAACTTTGCTAAGGCCACTTATGCTGCCATCGCTAAGACCTATGCCTATCTCACTCCTGACTTGTGGAGGGACATCCTGCTAACCAAGTCGCCCAACTCTGAATTCAAGAACAATTTTAATTTCAATGCAATAAAGAAACTTTACTTATGTATAAAAACAGGACGTTTGGTTAATTTTAAGCTAAACTGTAACCACTTGTCATGTTAAATCAAAACATATAATAGGACAGTATGAATTGAGTGACTGCACATTCATTGTAGCTAATTATTCAAAAAAACTGCTAAGGGGTTATTAAAGAAGTAAATAGTAGTTAATAGTGGCCTCTTTGTATAACGTATAACTATTAACTACCATTTACTTCTTTAATGACCCCTTAGCTGTTTTTTGAAGCCTCTTCTGTGTTTTGGAGCCTCTTTGTATAGCAACGCTATTCGCTCCAAAACTTTTATTTTAAATTATGTTGAATGCAGTTTACATAAACGTATTTTAAGAATAAACTAATATTATAAATTAGAAAGTTTGTGTGAGTGTATTGTTATTCCTTCTTCGCGCTCAAATAGCAGAACTGATTTCGATGAAATTTTGTCGGACATAGTTCAGATTCTAGATCAACGCATATGCTTCTTTTAACATCGGAGGAACGCAGGTGACACCACGAGGTGAAGCTAAATACAAAATACAATTTTATTTATTTTTAAGTTAAGTAAATAAATAAATAAAGAAGGTGGTGGGCAAACGCGGATTTATTATATTCTTTTTTTAAATATCATCAGAAATTTAACTTTATTTTCATCTTCTTCGTATGAGCCAAGTGGCCAAGCTCTGGCGTCGAGAGTTTTCAAGCCGCCCGACTTGGCTTAACGACTGCTTGTACTAACACTAACAGCAGGGACCTATAATTTAACGTGTCATCCGAACCACGGTAGCGCACAGATGAAAATGCCACTGGAAATTACAGTCTTGTTCATGATCACCCATCCACTCACCATTCGAATCGACCGTTGCTTAGCTTCGATGATCGCGTCAGATCACCATAGCTAGCCGAACTACAGGCGCTAATTAAACTTTAGCGATCGTGTTAGATTTCCTTAGCTAAATATGTGTATGCTGTAAACGCCATTATCATTTCTAATAACAGTAAGATTTTGATGTTATTCCTTCAATTTGTCTCTGTTATTTGTACATTTGATAGCGTTTCATTAGATTAGAGAGACCCAAGCAGAAAACAGAAGGCTTTTATTGCCGCAAGCCATTTGTGAAGGCTGACAAGATTAACGAATCAATTTGTTATTCACAATATTGAACATAGTCGTTTTATAGCGGATCCGATCCTCTTTTCTAATGAAACAATATTGTTGTGTTGGACTTGCGGATTACGTAATTAATTAGCCCCAACGTTTTGGTTTTGCAAGGACGAGGGCAAAGTCTTGATTTAACCGTTTTTTTTTCCACTATATAACCGTTATTGTTTTTCACGGCGTACGGCAAACAAATACAAAATTATTTATTTCCAATTAAAATATGGTTACAGAAAAATAAAGATTATGGAAATGGTAGGTAACCGCTTTGGCGAGTGAGTGTAAGCTCTGCACTAGGATAAACCTGTCTCGCAGGGCTTACAATTGTCTAGATTACCACGGGTGATAGCGGTGCCATCGCTTAATGCTATTAGGTAAACAAATTAAAATAGAAACTATCTGCCAAAATATCATAAAAATAAATAAAATAGTAAAAATACAGAGTAGCAACAGCAAGTGAATGTTGAATGTGTGTTTGTGTTAGTGTGCATGTATGAACGCGTGAATGTAGTTGTGTGAGTTATGTAGCTGTGGGACTGAGTACCAGCGAACAGTGACGTCTAGTGACAGTTCTACAGCCACATGTGAGTATTATATTGTTATTCTTAACGCTGAATTAAAGCTAATAAAACTGAAAGACCGTAGGTCTATCGCGCAAGATTTTATAGTATTTAGAAAATATGCAATTTCACTTGTTAAGTTGTTTTATTCGAAGAATAACAATAACAACTCTGCTCAGTCATGTACTTAAGGCTTTAATGTTGAATCTGAACCCTGTTTTCTTACAAACAATTAGTTTTATGTGAAGTCTAGGCAATGCTAGACTTAGCTTTCAGACCGTCTAGACACATTCAAACTTACTTTCACAGAATCAATGTGGTTAGAAATTCTGAATTAATACGGGGATTTGGAATTTGGTAGATCGGAAAATTATTATAATTTTTTAATTTTATATTTTCAAATCTTTTGTTTTAGTAAACTGCTAGGTGTTTGGCCGGCAGATCGCGTAATCACACGGGTCAGCTTTGGTTGTTTTTTTTTTAATGTTAAGACACATTTCACACACAGCTGGTTAGCCCCATACTAAACCATTTCTACTTTGTTTAATGGTTGCTAACACAGCTGATATATTATATATACATACATAAATATTTTAAATCGATACATAAATACGAGTATGTATCATGTAACACCCAGACCGACAGCTCAGAAATTTAGTTCATAACAAAGATGTGGGCTGTGCCGGGAATCGAAACCGTGACTCTCCTGGCAGACCTGGCAGTTCGGCATGGTAAATGGTAACAAGGCCGTCATAATTTAAATAAGAACCTCTGGTTGTCAGTCCGCCACAAGTATTACACCAAAGAGGTTGTTATATAATAAGAACGTACAAAAAATTGTCAACATTATTGCTCATACATTTTGTTCCCACAAATTACGTTCATTCTATCAAAAGCATTAGTTCTTTCGAGTTTCCAATAGAATTAACAATTCACTGAGGCTAGCTAAAATGGAACTAGCGCTAGATTTAATTGGTAAAGCACTAACTAGGCGTTAGTGACATGTGCTATATTGATGGCTATTATTTTGAACTAAGAAATTAAAGTTTTCTGGGACTCGGGGCCTTTTCTCATGAGAAGAGAGATATAGGCCATAACTCACCACGCTGGTCAAATGCGTTTTTTTTTTAATGCATAACAGGCCACAACTCACCTGATGTTAAGTGATATTGCGGTCTAGGATGAAGCGCGCTTGCCTAGAAGAAACCGGTTCACTCTCGCCTTGAAGACAGTAAGGCTGTAGTTCAGTGGGAACAGGGATTCCGGCAAGGAGTTCCACAGTTTGGCCGTTCGTTCTAACGTGGAAGCGAATCGCTTAGTACGAATTTTCGGCATTTCCACTGTATATCAGTGTCTCTGACTTTATTTTTTTTTATTTAAATGTCCTCTCATAATAACCTAATGAGTATGAGCAAGCGAACTTTCAAATTTTTTCTTTATCGAATTGAATTATAGTACCTACAAATATTTAAATTATAAACTCATTTAATTGTCATTTTAATTACATGTCACAATACATAAACAGTTACATAATTAATATTTTATGTAAGAATTTTATGTAATATACATTTATAATTATATTATTTTTATTATATTACATGAAATAAACATGTATCGATATAAAGTATGTATGTATGTATAATTATGTAGAATATCAGTTATGTTAGCAACCATAATAAATAAATGGTTTAGTATGTGGCTGACCTAGTTTTTAATGTTAAAAAAATAATTGAATAGATCTTATCTATTTCATCTTTTGTATTGCCACATTGAGATAAACTTCAGTAATAAATCGAACCCTAAAACCACGACTAAGTGTGGGTCAGCATCAATTTGTTGATTTTAATTGGTGGTAAGCGCTAACGAAGCTAACTTCACACGTCCGTTTATGGTGACACTAAACTAGGCAAGTAACGCGGTGGTTCTTGCTCCCGTTAATCCGGGGTTCTTCTTCTTTTTCGTTTTTTTTTCTTTATCGTACCTATGAATTAATTGACGACCTCGTTGGCGTAATAGTTACCATGGCGGACTACTAATCAGAAGGTTCCGGGTTCGATTCCCGGCACGGACAACATCATTGTGCTGAACTAAATTTGGTGGGTCTGGATCTGGGTGTAAAATATGTATCTATATGTATATGTAGTATAGTTATATATGTAGTATATAGTCATATAAAATATGTATATCTATATGTAGTATATCAGTTGTGTTAGCAACCATAATACGAACTAGAAATGGTTCAGTATGGAGTTAACCAGCCGTGTGTGTATTATAGAAAAAAAAAAAAAAAGTGGTCATGATCTGGTGTCGACAGTTTTCAAGCCACCCGAAGACCTATAACTTGGCTAAATGAAGTGTAATCCGACCCACGGTAGAGCCCAGAATGAATAGAACAGAAACTACTTTGCTCCCATAAAAAAGCAAGTGTGGCTCGGTGGTAATAACGTCTGCTTTTCAATCAGACGTCCCCTGGTTCGATCCTGGCCCTACACCAATGACTAGGTTTATATATGCATATCAGTTATGTTAGCAACTACAATACAAACTAGAAATGATTTAGTATGGGGCTAACCAGCCGTGTGTGAAATGTTTCCTAATCCATCTGTTTCGGCGCTATGATGCCAGGCACAGACACACACACAAACACACACAGAGAGAGAGAGAGAGAGAGAGAGAGAGAGAGAGAGAGAGAGAGAGAGAGAGAGAGAGAGAGAGAGAGAGAGAGAGAGAGAGAGAGAGAGAGAGAGTGAGAGAGATACATGTCAAACTCATAAAACCACGTCATTTTTACGTCTAGGTTATACGTGTCTATATTTTACATGTAGGCCAGGTTAGGTTCGAAGAAAAACTGAAACATTTTCACTGGCGTGCGAATGGAGGGTTTTTATTTAGTAGCTACCCGGTATAATCTGGATATTTCCGGACGTAACAAAGATGTCTGTGGGCGAGAGGATTGGAAACGAAATGGATTAATGGATTTAAGTAATGATGCAAGTTTATCCGGCCTAGCTGCGTAATAGGAGCAAAGTCGCTTTTAGGGTTCCGTACCCAAAGGCGACTAATAAATAAATAAACTAATAAATAAAAATAAATATATAAATATTAATATTAGGTCACTTTTACACACGGCTGGTTAGCCCCATACTGAACCATTTCTAGCTCGTATTATGGTTGCTAACACAACTGATATACTACATATACATACATACATATTTTATATAAATACATATTTAACACCCAGACCCACAGCCAACAAATTTAGTTAAGCACAAAGATGTTGACCGGGCCGGGAATCGAACCCGGAACCTTCTGATTAGCAGACCGGCATTAAAACTAGATTAAAACTAAAAAATATGGGAATCTTTTAAGGCGCTATGGGAGCAAAAAATTAAAAAGCTGCCCACTATATGCTCGCACTGCTAGGACTCGAGGCCTTCTCTCACGAGGAAAGAGATATAGGCCATAATCCACCATGCTGGCCAAGTGCGGGTTGGCGGATGACAAACGTCTTCGGATTTTGTGGTCCTCAAACATGTCGGTTTCCTCACGATGTTTTCCTTCACCGTAAAGCGAGTGTAAATCCACACAAAACTTGAAAAACAATTTGTCATTGGTGTAGGGTAATTGTTTTTGAAGTTATTAAGTTATTGTTTATCATAAGTCTGAGTGGTACCAAAATAAGTATAAATATGCTTAGAGCGTTTCTTTAGACTGCGTTTGATACCGCTTACGGCCTAAAGTAGATAACTGTAACATCAAAAGTTTGCTTATCTTCCCCTTAACAAAATAATACATACTCGTAAATTGGGTGCTAAATGACCTACAATGTAGTAAAAAAACATACAGCCGATTAAAGAACCTCTTTTTGTAAAACTCGTTTATAAACAAGAGGTGTAGGGCGGGATTCTTTTTTATTTTAATAATCACACACGGCTGGTTAACCCCATACTGAACCATTTCTAGTTTGTGTTATGGTAGCTAACACAACTGATATACTACATGTAGTACATACATATTTTATAGAGATACATATTTTAACACCCAGACCCACAGCCAACAAATTTAGTTAAGCACAAAGATGTTGGCCGGGCCGGGAATCGAACCCGGAACCTTCTGATTGCGATTCCGGCATGGTAACCTTTACGCCAACGAGGTCGTCGATTCGAACCGAGATGTTGCGAACGGCCAGTCCAACATTTCCATGTCAAGCTACATTCACTCCCTTCAACATAGTCCCTAATACTGCAGTGATAAATGAAGGCGTTTCCGCTCGCGATATCAGGAGAAACTAAACTAATGAGGCACGTAATTAACCAACTCAGCTACGGGCTTCTACGATATTGCTTTTTGGAATCCAACTAAAAACACAATATAATACAATCTGGCGGTTTTCACTGGCTCGTACAACGAACTAATTATAGTATTGACGAGTTTATTGAAACTGAAAAGAAACGTTACTACGCAGATAACGGTTGTAATTAATTATGACATTACTAAATTGGATGTTATTTATTCTAAATTGTAGCTTCGAAATTATGATAATTTGATCTAGTTTTTTTTTTTGTATCGGAAATGTATCGAGGTCGGCATTCTTCTTATCAATGTTTAAAAAAGTCAAGATGGCCTCTACTACAAAATGGCGGATGGTATATTTTTTTACAACTGCTTCAGGGATCCAAATAACGGCATCTGTTTCAACAGCAAAATAAATCCAAAAACTGTTTTTTAGTTTCTGCTACTCTTTTTTAATTTAATCGCCTCCTATCAGTTTTTTGGAAATAGACACTCGATTTTAACTGTCTTATTGTATGTTTGTAGTAGAAGAATAAGACATTATTATAATTCCACAGACATCTTTCCAAACTGCTTACTAAAACGCTGCAAAATTGAAAACGTCCGAATAAGAAATAAAGCTTAATTCACATTCTTATCATAGAGCCGATTCTCAGTCTGCACACGGAGGCATTACGCTGGCTATCTTCCAATGACGCTGCTCTGCCGTGAAGTTTATAACAGTACATTAGATTACGGAATAATAGCTACATATACAACTTCATTCGGTTGCTAAGCGTAGTAGCGCCTGTAGCTCGGCTAGCTAAGGTGATCTGACGCGATTGTTAAGAAATAGCTGGTATTTGTATACTTTTATAAAGATATGTAATAAATAGTGAACTAAAACATAAATAATATGAAGCTAAATATGTTTAAAAGTAATGTCAAGAAAATACTTTTGTAATAACATTTAATTTTATTGATTCCAAATGGCTGCACTTGATTTCACAAGGAATATTATATAGTTTTGATTAGTGACATAGATATGTATATAAAACTCTTTGGTTTTAATACTCATACTCTATGTCGACCAAAAAGGCGGGGACACGCATTAGCGTTGCGAATGCGCCTTCTTTTGTTTTTATGGTAGTTGGATTATTGATTCATTTGGATGGAAAGCAATTGGAGCTAATGGAAAAATATATAAATTTGAGACACATAAATAATTATAACTATTTAAGTGATAAGGTATGTAACGTAGATATAAGGCTAGAAGATATAATAACTGATTATACCTCAGTATATTAACAATTAGATGAAAATTTAATTTGATTTGTTACATTTATAAAATGTGTTTGAATTCACACCTTTGAATAATGATTTAATACGATCAAGCTAAGCAACGGTCGACGCGGATGGTGTTTGGATGGGGGACTATGCACAATACTGTCATTTTTCAAGTGGCATTTTCGTCTAGGCACTACCGTGGGTCGGATGACACGTTAAATTGTTGGTCCCGGCTGTCAGAGCCAGAGCTTGGCTACTTAGCTCATACGAAGAAGAAGAAGCACGGCTTGCACGGCTAGCAAATATTTTAGGACACATTTCACACGGCTTAGTATTTTGGTACGGGGTACGGAACCTGAGTAAAAAGTAATTGAAATATTTTGTTTAACAGAAGCATTATATTCTGTAAGCAGTTTCACGACCTCATTGGCCGTGATAATAGTGCCGTGCCATGCCGGACTCCCAACCGGTGTGTCCTGGTTTCGAATCCCGGCACGTTCAACATCTTTGAACTAAATTAGTTGGCTGTTGGTCTGAATTTTAAGTATGTATCGATATAAAAGGTATTTATGTAGGTATATCTAGTATATCAGTTGTGTTAGCAACCATAATACGAACTAGAAATGGTTCAGTATGGGGTTAACCAGCCGTGAGCGAAAAGTGTCCTAATATTTTTTTATTATTATTTATTTATGTTTCAGCACAATCAGTGTGCCATTCTCAAGTAACCAATAAGGTTTCCTCTCAAGTACCTAAGATACTGTTCCACGAAGCAAGGGTCACGGCATGTCCCTGAATTTTCACCAAATGTTACCCGGTCGATGCGGGTTGCCATTCCACAGCTGTGCGAACACCCCACCACAACCGACAAAACGATATTATTCGTGTTTTTACCCCCAAATACTGGCAAAGTTTGATAATCGAAATTTTTAGTGCGAGATTAATTTTTTACTTTACCAACTTTAGCAACTTTACCAATTATTGTGGCTATGTAAAGGTTTCGTAGTAAATAAATAAATATTAGGACACATTCCACACACGGCTGGTTAACCCCATACTGAACCATTTCTATTCGTGTTTTGGTAGCTAACACAACTGATATACTACATATACATACATATTTTATACAGATACATATTTAACACCCACAGCCAACAAATTTAGTTAAGCACAAAGATGTGGGCCGGGCCGGGAATCGAACCCAAAACCTTCTGATTGACAGGCCGGCATGGTAACATTTACGCCAACGAGGTCGTTGATATAAATTTAGCCATATATATAAATAATATATTATATAACGTGCTAAAGAAGAAGCACTACTGTTCATTAACTTATCAACAAATATAAACAAACCGCTACTCTTCACTCAATCGCAGTTTCCTTTAAAAGCAGAAAAGCTCCGTAAAAATAGGCCTAAATTACAAAAGTAACATGAAACCTTTTTGCACTAACGAATTGTATTTAAATTACGCTATATTTTAATTTAATACAAAAAAGCACTAACAATTTGAGGTTAGGCTTCTTGACGTCTATAATGGTCTAAAAATATAAGATTTTTTTAATGTTGAGTTTCAATGCAACTTGGGTGCATTTATAAACAACATTTTTAAATTTTAAGACGACTATTTTAATAAATATATAACTACCGAGCCAATTTTGCTATATCGTGTTTACAGCTATAGCACTAATTTAAAGCAATTACATTAAAAAAAACCGTAGCCCTTTCATATATTGTTATATGATTTTTTAGGATATAATAGGATTTTTTATAATATGTCATTTTGCTCTCATAGCCTTAAGATTTATTGTGGCTTAGATATAACACGCTTGCCTAGAAGTTGCCTATTTTCTCTAGATTTGAAGACCCCCAAATTGTTCTTCTTAGAATATGAATGAATGTTTATTTATAAATGAATAAATTGTTCAAACAAGACCACATAACGCAAAGCGCGTATCGTCACAATACGTTGCAGTGTTACGCTAAACGATATATCTTCGACATTCGCTTCATATGCGAAGGACCTAAATACAAATAAATCAAAACGGTTCAATTAATTTTAGAACTGCCTCTAATTTTAGTAAAGCTTTAGCCGAATAAATAAGCAAATATTTAATTAAACATCTAATTAAATCAAGTTAAACACGCCAACTTAATTTACTCCGAAACAAAATGAACCACCACATAACTTAGCCCAACTTGAAGCTTATTTCGGGCCGCAATACAATCTGTGCTTAATTTTGTGCTTAATTCAGGGTAAGTAGAAAGTTAGCCTGAGCTTTGACGAGCTTAGTCGTAGATTACATTGGGTTGCTACTATAGGTATTGTGTAGGGGACTCCGGCCGTTCCTAATACAGGACAAATGCGAAATAGCAATAAATAAAGTAAAAAAGTAAAGTAATAAATTTGTGTATAATATTCTCTATATATAAGAATTGGCTAAGTGCCAGTCGAGCTCGCGCATGAAGGGTTCCGTATGATAGTTTGGAGATACAGGCTCATTACTTGTAGCTCTTAATACAAAATATGTAAAAAAAAACATAGGTATAAGAAACATTCTTGCTACCAATTGTATAAAATTGAGTATAAATAAATAATTTGAATTTGAATTTGATTGTTGTATAGGTGCCCGTTTGAAAAACGAATTAAAAATTTAAAGCATATTTTTAAATTAATAAATCATTAAATTTTCTCTGAATGTATGGAGGGTCTATCGAATATCGTTAAAAGATGCGACTCAAAAAAATCTCTAAAAGTACGGTTGTTGTATGGGAGTCCCCTTTACATTTTTATCTTAATTTAATTTCAAAGGAAATATACATTTATGGATCCCAGGAAAATTGTATGTGTACCAGCTACCGTTATTGATATACAGCAAAAATAAGTACAATTCGAAATAAAACAAATTGGAAGCGAAAAATTAGTAATTTTTAATCTATTAATTCATCTCAGAGACATACATAAATAGATAAAAAACTATTAAACTATAAAACTCATACAAGGAATTTGTATTTTTTTTTGCCGCGTGTTTTTACATTTATTTTAATAGTGTGACACCGCTCCGCGTTTTTGCAAACTTACCACGCGCGTTGATAAAAAAGTCTCTAGCTTTAAATCTATGGAAAAAACACTATCTTCTTTATAACAAACCTCATTTTAAATCTGTCAAAAATCCCAGCCAAATGAAGATAAATCGCTGAATTTCAGCCAATTAATGAGTTCAAACACGTCCAAAATTGCTTCGGCACGAATAGCTACTCGTAGATAACGAACTTTCTATCTAATTGATGTACTAATGATAACTTAATAGAAGGTTTAATTTCGACTAAGCTTCACAAAAATTGCTGACGACTAAGCCAATTAAGTATATTAGTAATTTTATTAGAAAATTCGGATAAATTCGAATCAAAAGATTAGGTTCTAAGTTAAGTGTTTTAAATTTAATTACAATTATTTAGAAGCATTGTTCTGTAATTGTGTTTTCTAAATGCTGGCAGTGTTACCAAATTAAGCTGTTGTAGCCAAATTAAATAAATACTTCAATTATTCTTTAGTGAAATTGAAGAAAAATACCTTAAATAGCAGTAATTTTCAATGTTTTTTTTTGTTTGCTCATTACCCCGCTGTATCAATGCGCATTGGCCCTTATCAATAGCTAGAAGCATTAACCTCTTTAAAGAAATCCGGAAATCTTCAAATATAGAGCAAATAGCTTCCTTAAGGTATACGTTATCACAGCATCACTTTACATCAGGCAACGAAGTAAAATGCGATTTTTAGTTTTTAATGAATTACTTGAAAATCACTTAAAATATATAAGTACCTATTTTTTATTGATATAGAATTTTATATTACAAATAAATGATAAAACGTGTTTCGATAAATAATTAATGTATCACTACATATATCCTATCTCAAAAAAGTGCCAGTAGAATGGGTACCCAAAATGCCAGCCGAGTTGCCTCTTTGTATAGCAATACTGATACGCTGTGCAAAAAGTACAGGCCGGCATTTTGGTCACGAGTGGTCACGTTTTAAATATTTGACAAATGTCTTTATACTTAAACTCTTAAAACTTAATTTTGGAATGATTTACAACCATAATATTTATAAGTAAATAGAGTATTTATAATATGCGAGGAATCGTTCATTAAAATTTCAAATATTTATAAAACACTAGCTGACCCGGCAAACGTTGTTTTGCCTCACTTAGGGGTACAGCGCCATCTATTGATTACTTACCCAACCCAGTCGAAAGGTATCAACATCTGTTAGAATCATTTGGAGTTAACAGATAATTGTGACTGTCAAATAATAACAGAAAATAATTAGCAATAAATTAAAATTGCGACTATAATTTGAGATTTAAACTATTCTATCTTTCAAGTTGGATCGAACTGCACATGGTCTGCGAATTTTATTATAATCGGTTAAGTGGTTTAGGAGTCCATTGAAGACAAACATTGTGACACGAGATTTATATATATTAAGAAGATAATCGTCGATTAATCCCACCACACATTTGTTGAGGTTAATCCGATCCAAATGCCAAAGAACAAGGTTTAAAATAACGAATAAGTCAGCCGAGCATGAAATCTGCTTACTTAGGTACGGATCATAATATTAGTAATGAAAATATTGCTCTTCGGTTTACGGCCCATATAAATTTATATTATGACTGTTCTTATACTGGTATTATATGAAATAATGTGACTTTAATACCTAAAACACATAACTAAACAAGTTTTTTTTCAATGCGTCGACAATGGGTAACATGTCATAGACATTGATTGCTATTATATTATGGCATTTTATAGTTTTTCAACTGCACAGAAAACGCAAGTACGAGCTAATGAATATGCTCTTAGCATTTTCATTAGCATGAGTAAGTTCTTCTTTTTCTGCTCTATTCTACCAGATAGGCTAGGCATAGTACATTTTTTGTTCTATTTTTCTTTAGCAGCCGTCATCTTTATACTAACTTATTTCTTTCTCAACCGATCCATATCGTCTTCGGTCGAGTGAATTATTTACCCGATAATATAACAGTCGGAATGTGAATGTCATTTCCAAACACTTGACACAAGTAAAGTAAAGGTCGGCATTGTAATGGAAACACATTTTCTAGAGGTCTGGAGCATTAAATCCATGACATTGTTATAATTACTCGTAACTCGCCTATTATGTGGAAGAAAATCACATTTTAGGCCAATTTAATAGGAGACCGTTACTGTTTTTCAAGGTCATGTCATAAGACACACGCTCACGCATGCACCACTAAATTCAAAGTATTCTAATCAACTTATTTATTTTCATAGCTGAGCATGTACACAAGTTATTAACCCCTTGTATGTTGAAACACCGGCTCCCGGTATGAATACATTTTCGCCGCAACTGTTGACATACCGGGAGCCGGTGTGGGTAAAACTAAAACTTGGATTTTTTTCAACAGTTAGTACAAAATGGGGCTAATGTCATCCACCATGCGAACTTTTAATGGAATTTAACTTATAGAAACTTTAACTATACAATAATATATTATGCAGTAATAAAATATTATTTATAATACATGTCACAAATAAAAACTTAAACTAATACTAATCAAATAAGCCGCCCCTGGTCGCCCCCGGTGCAAAGGTGCCCATCACGCTCGCTGCATTACCGCGCTGAATAGCTATGGCCAACCTCTGCATCAAGAACGACCCGGAGAGGAAGTCACCGGTTATGTTATTTATCCTAAGACCTAGCTCGTCGATAAATTTCTTCGCCTCACTGCTCCAACTACTAAATTCTCCTACAACCTCCTAATACCACAGAATAATAACTTGTACTTCGTACAGAAGCTTCACTTCGCAATGGTTTTCAAAGAAATATGAACTCAATCTGATAAACAATATGATTTAATTTAGCTCGCGGTCCAGTCGATCACGTGATGAATTTTGTACCTACCAATTTCTTTTCAATGGAATATGGGCCTTAATTCACTATACTACGGTTCATAATACGTTGTACATGGTTATACGTAGTACTAGTTATTATTCTGTGGTATTGAAAGAGCCACATAGATTGGCCCTTTGCGCAGTGGCCGCCGCCCGTAGGTATGTTTTTGACACCTACACGCGGAGTGACACAGGCCTGCTAATACTCCAACTTTAACTTGGCTAAATAGTGTTTCTGTATTGTCAACAGATGGCGGTGTCCGAGGCGAGGTAGACCGGCTCGGGCGCGGTGCGGCCCCAGCGTCCCTCCCCGAACTGCACTCGACGCTGGCGCCCGCCGCCGCGCCCGTTCTCTGGCACCACACCCTCGTCCTCATCCTCAAGGGGCTCGTCTTCTCCACCATCATCCTCGGGGCTCTCTTCGGGAACGCTCTCGTCATCATCTCGGTCCACAGACATCGAAAGCTCCGCGTCCTCACCAACTACTACGTGGTCAGCTTAGCTGTGGCTGACATGCTGGTAGCTCTATGTGCTATGACATTCAACGCCAGCGCAGAGCTCACTAACACTTGGATGTTCGGTCCCATCGTCTGTGACATATTCAACTCGCTCGACGTTTACTTCTCAAGCGCCTCCATCTTGCATCTCTGTTGCATATCAGTTGATAGATACTACGCCATTGTAAGGCCGTTGGAGTATCCAGTGACGATGACTCATAGAACTGTTTGCTTTATGCTTGCTAACGTGTGGCTCTGGCCTGCTTTCATCAGCTTCGTCCCCATATTCAGAGGGTGGTACACGACGGAGCTCCACAGCGAGTACAGGAGGTCGCATCCGGACGTCTGCGAGTTTAAAGTCAACATGGTTTACGCGATAGTTTCGTCAAGCGTTTCGTTCTGGATTCCAAGCGTGGTGATGATATCGATGTACTGTCGGATCTTCAAGGAGGCGATAAGGCAACGAGAAGCGTTGACGCGAACTTCTTCGAACATATTGTTGAACTCGGTCCACTTGAGACATACCTCGCACACGGCGCATCATTCCCACTATCTCCACCCGGACAGACGGCCTTCGGATATAAGTCCTAACTACAGCACGTTCACAGAAGTAGGTCCAGAAGAGACTGAGTTTGGTGGCGAGGTGATGACGATAGGAGACGTGTGCGCGAGTAAGGAAGCTAGCCCGAGGAGGTTCACGGAGCGAGTGAGCTGTGACACCACCAGCTCTGGATACTTCTCCGGCGGGTCGAACAAGAGGTCTTCGAGTGGACAGCCGCCTACAGGCTGGAGGCCAAGCTGCTCCTCTGCAGTGGCGACCAAAGACCTGGCCAAGGCTGCTACGGAACTTAATGCTCAAGGTCAGTTAAATTATTACCTTTATATCTAAGAGTTTATTGTTTATCGTTGTTGACTTGTAAGTTTAGTATTCTTGTGTTGATGACAAACATACATTTAATTTAAAATGATATTTAATTAAATGGATTAAATAATTGAAATCGTCAATTTCAATTATTTATGACATTTAAATAAATGTTTATACAGGGCCATCATGAAACTCTTTGCAAAAAAGGGGTCAATGTACTCGTCAAAGTAACTATGACACTATAGGACCAACCTTGAAATCTAGAAAGAAAATCAAACTAAACATTTATTAAATTCGTCAACTATAGATCAGCCGACAGCTGTTTTAATTAAAAAAATACGAATAACTAAACTACGTATACGAACAACGAAAACTTTGAAGTTTTATGAAACTTTAATACTTATTTCAAAGTTCTTAGACGATTAGACCACATCCATATCCATCACTTATCTTCTCTACTTAACTCTTTACTAACTTAAACTTCACTGTATTACTTATCTACAGACGTTTCATTCATAGTTAAACTGTAGCTCAAAACTTATTCTACACTTGAAAACTTGGGACTTGTTTAATATACAGCGTTATGGGTATGATTCGTTAATAAGAATACATTAGTACAGTGTAAACTCCATGCAACGTCACTTGATTTAGGGGACTGTGCATTTTATGGCGTTATAGAGAGTGGTCGTTAAATGGAGGGAATGTATCATTGTATGGAATACAAGCTAAACCAACTAAAGCCAATTGATTTCGACGCTTAAGAGAGTTTGACGTTAAATCGAGTAACGTTACATGGAGTTTACACAGTACATATCTTGTGAATGTTTCAGATTTCTAGCTATGACGCTTTCTGAGATACAGCCTGGACACAGACAGACATCGGTGGTTTAGTAATAGGGTCCCTTTTTTACCATTTAGGTACATAACCTTAAAAATTAACCTTTGGTTAATACACTAACCCTGTATTGGATAAAACTTATCAGTTTACTGTCCTCATCAAAAATGACTCTCAAACTTATGTTGTCAAAGTAAAGTAAGTGTCTAGGACGGTGTTTTCCCAAAGGGCGTAAACACAGCCGAAGCAAGATATCGATATCGACCTTTAAACTTTCAATACCAATTATTAAGTCATCAAATATCCATTACCTGCGTCTGTTTTGAAAGCAATACGCTTATTATCACCACACAATATCTAATTCAGCGTTTAGAAATTAAGAATGTTATGGAAAATAGGAAAAATATTGTTATCATATACGTTGTTCAAATGTTGTTAGTGTGTGGCATTCGCTGCAAAAACGACGGAATGCTATAAGTTTGACTAGTCTGTGTGTGTGTGTGTGTGTGTGTGTGTGTGTGCGTGTGTGTGTGTGTGTGCGTGTGTGTGTGTGTGTGTGTGTGTGTGCGTGTGTGTGTGTGTGTGTGTGCGTGTGTGTGTGTGTGCGTGTGTGTGTGTGTGTGTGCGTGTGTGTGTGTGTGTGTGTATATCTGCGGCCTCATAGCTGCCGGACGCATGAATTCACTTAGCATAAGCATAAGCAACCCACTATACGTTCCCTCAGCTGAGACTTGAGGCTTTCCCTCACGGGAGAGAGATGTAGGTCATAATCCACCACGCGGCCAAGTGCGGGTTGGCGGATGACATAAGTCCTAGGAAATTTTTTCGTTAACCGTAAAGCGACGATGAAAGTAACTAATTTAGTGCCAAAAATGAGTTTGGCACCAATAGTTCGAGGGACTAAATAAGTCTTTAACCCGAGGTAAATACTGTGCTTATCATTACAAATACAAGGAAAGTAAAAAAAATGTTAGAGAAATTTATTTTCTTACTTTCTCAGCGCGCTATTTAATAAAATTGTCATACGATTTTAGGTACCTATCTTTGTTTTGATTTGGGTGGTAAAAGGTTTTCCACTACCGCTTTAGCCACTTCTCTTATAAAATCAGGCGTTATATTAATATCAGAAACAGATGAACTCATTTTATAGGTACATATCTCTGCTATAAATATATAAACAAAAGTCTTCGAATAAATCAAGATCGAATTGCCGCTTTCACGCCATTTAGGGTTGTATGTATTTTTAATGCCATATTATTATACAAAAATAAAAACAGAATTTGCGTCAAAAAAAAATTAAGGCTGAACAATTCTTATCACTTAGGAGCACAAAAATAGATAATAGCCGATTCTCCGACCTACTGAATACGCATATAAAATTTGGTAAAAATCGGTCAACCCGCTTCGGAGGAGTACGGTAACTAACATTGTTACATGGAAATTTGATATATAAGAATCCAGCTGACCCGGCAAACGTTGTTTTGCCTTATAAATTATTTTAGGGGTATGGAAAATAGATAGTAGCCAATTCTCAGACCTACTGAATACACATATAAAATTTGGTAAAAATCGGTCAACCCGCTTTGGAGGAGTATGGTAACTAACATTGTTACATGGCAATTTTATATATAAGAAACTAGCTGACCGGGCAAAGTTTGTTTTGCCTTATGATTTATTTTAGGAGTATGGAAAATAGATAGTAGCCAATTCTCAGACCTACTGAATACGCACATAAAATTTGGTAAAGATCAGTCAAGCCGTTTGGAGGAGTACGGTAACTAACATTGTGACATAGTAATTTTATATATTTTGTGATAAATCTACTGCCGCACTCCAGGCACTTCGCTCAAATTTGTATAGCACGACAGAACTCGGTACAATAGCGCCTTAACCGCCCTCCCATTAGGCTGCAAGTTAACAAAGCTAGCAACATTACGCGGTTAAATACCGGAACAAATAGTGTTGTTATCTTAACGGGCGCACTTGGCCCCTGTTATGTTTGGAGGGACTGAAATCCGATTATTCAGATTTGGATATCGGTCAACCGGTTATTTCATATAGTCAAACAATGGGGACCTGATTGTATAATAAATTTTATTTATGTTTTTTACACAGTACAGCTAGGCTTTTGACTAGTAGAGTGTGTAACCACATGAGTAAGGGATACTGTGACCTAAAAGCATGCCTAGTCTGCAATAACTGTTTCTAAAGTAGGCTGCCGGAATATGCCGTTAGATGCGTTATGACAGACTTTTCATTTTGAGAGTGGTTACTAGCCAGACGAGCATTAGACAAACGTTTTGCCACCAAAAACTTCCGTAGAGGTTGTATTTTTGATCAGTCTTTAGGTTATTCCCTACAGCCTGGGTGAAAGAATAAGGCTGCGGAATTGCCCTTGCCTGTCGTAAGAGGCGACTAAAAGCGGCATCAGACTCGAAGGTGTTCGGAGATGGGGTTCCGACACCCGCTCCATAGAGTCCGGGTTGAACGACGACGGCGTCGCGAAACAATATGGGAAGGGCGCAGTGCAAGGAGGTCTCCGGAGTGTTTCCCGGAAGAACCCGGAGACCTCGGTTAAGTACAGAGGCAGGTCACCGGGGGGGTTTTAGTGGGTACAAATCCCACATAACCTGGCTGCGACCCATCGTAGCCAGGTATCTTGTCGCAGATTTCCCCCTCGTCAACAAAAAAAAAGGTTATTTGTTATACAGGTACTTTTCAATAGACATTAGTCGTCGTTAATTATTTATTGGCAATGATCTCAGGTGATTCTCACATAAAAGAGGTTGTTACAGCGTTATTAATCAAAAGATAAATATTATTTTGGGCAGAGCATTAAAATATGATACTTTTAAGAATCTTTCTTCTTCGTATGAGCTAAATGGCCAAGCTAAGATATCAAAAAGTTCCGCCCAAAGGAATCGATCATTCGGTCACGTCAGATCACCTCAGCTAGCCGAGCTACAGGCGCCGCTATTTTTAAGAATAAAAGGAAGTCAACCGGTTACCACGTAAATGTTTGTTCCGCTATTTTTCAGCTTTTCCAACCCTTGAAATATCAAGCCACGGCTAATTAGCAGTTTATCAGATTTAACCAGCTTATACAGTGTTTATTATACAAGATATTTTATTTGAGTAATTTAGTTTATATTTTTGACCGAACGAGTGAGAGAAGCGAGGACGCAAAAACGACGGTCGGACGTAAATATTTGTATGTTTATTTAGACTAACAACACTCACTATGAAAATAATTGATAATAAATATACTATACTCTCTTTATTTAACTCCTGACTTAAAATACGACAGAATACAGATCTTTATTGGTTTGAGAATAACATGTCAAGTGATAATAGAAATAAAATTATTTAATTAAATTTTAGGTACCTTACCCGCGGACACTGACTTAGAATTTAATCTACTATTTGTAAGGTTTTTTATTAATTGTGTGTGTGTGTTTTTTTTTTCATGGAATTAAATCAATTTACTTGTATTACATAATGTTAATTTTAAATAAATTTCAGAAGATTAATTAAATAATTAAAAAGTCTCTGTCCTAAATTGTTACAATATTACCTTCGAAGGTAAATTTGTGTTTAAAATATTCACTTATTTTATAGTACGCCTTGTTAATTAAGAAAGCCTTAAGGGCGTTTGATAAAAGTTTAACGTGTCTATGCGTTTGTTTGTAGCGTCGTATCTCCAGAATTAATGAACCTATTTTGATTTGTTTTTTTTAAAGGTATAGAGTATTCTTAACTTTAACATCATCTGTCGTTTTTGTATTTGTCGTATTTGATTATTATATTGTAAATCTGTCCAAGATGGCTGCTTGACATTTTTTTTTCATAAACCAAGTCTTATTATCATTAAACAATTAACGCAATATTCTCCCGGTAAGCCACAGCTAGCTAGCTACTGATTTAATTTTTCATGTAATAATAATTAACACAAGACACAAAGTTAAGCATAGTCTAAAAAAATTTTACAATCATAATTTCAGAAATACTTATCAGGCTAAACACCTCTTTGAAGCTTTAAATAACTTAATGTTAGTGATAAAAGTCGATTGACTCTTATATATACAGTACTAAGCAGCATAGATATAAAATAAATTAAGAAACTTATTGTATCAAGCTCATTTTTAAAAGGATGGTAAAAGATTAAACAACATTAAAAACTCTAAACAATTAACAATGTCTTTTTCGAAATAAATCTTTTGTTCCTTTTTTCAAGTACAACCTAAGTAAACCATCACCACATAAAAAGAGTCAGCACAAAATATTCACCTTTTCTACCTCATTTTTTGCGGCTAAGAGTCATAAAAACTCATAATTTATGTTTCCAACGACCCACGAATCTTAATGCCCGGTTCTTCCAACCCTACGTGGCCTCAACAAGATTTGTTATCGAACCCAAGTTTATAGGTTTGTAAGAATTTATTTTACACCTACTGCTATTAACTAGTACAAAATAAAAGATTAAGAAAACCTCTAAAAAGGTCCACAAAGGACCTACAAGTAGAGATTTTCGACAGAAGTGATTTCGTCAGCGTATTGATTACCATGCCAGACTGGCAACCAGAGGGTCACGGGTTCGATTCCCGGCACTGCCAATATCTCTGTGATGAACTAAATTTGTAGAATGTCAGTTTTGGTGTTAAATATGTATCGATATAAAGTATTTATGTATTTTAGTATATCTGTTGGAATTTAGCAACCATAATACAAACTAGATATGGTTTAGTATGGGGCTAACCAACGGTATTTAAAAACTGTCCTTTTATAAATTCAATATTATGTTTTATTTATTTTAGTAATATAATAAATAATAATAATTGTGTTAAAGAAATAGAGTGAGGTAAGCGTACCTGAGTGGAAAATATCAGCTTTTCAATCAAACGTCACCGGTTCGAACCCAGTCCTACATCGATGACTTGTTTTTCAAGTTATGTGTATCTACACACAGGACTAAACTAATCAAGTGCTTTCAAGTTATGTGCATCTACACATAACAGCAAACACATAACGCACTGCACTCGCTTTACGAGCATTTACAATTACAATACAATACAAAATTATTTATTTCCAATAAAAATATGGTTACACAAAAGATATAACAAATTGAGAACCACAATAACCGAAAACCTCTGTAATTTACCCGCACTTGGCCAGCGTGTTGTATCGTGGCCTTAATCTCTCTCCTCGTGAAAGAAAGTCCCGAGTCCCAGCAGTGAGAACGTATAGTGGGTTGCTTAGGCTATGCTATTTCAAGAACAGACTATGTAGCCTTACTAAAAACGCTTTGCCATAGATACTCTACTTCCCCAAACTTGTCTTTTTATTATCATATCGACCCTGTTGGCTAAAAATAGCTCGGCAGTTGTCACGCATCAATTCGCAAACTGCTCAACAAAACGCAGGTCCGCTTTCACGACAAATGATTGCCCTATGTTTCTTTCCTTTGAGCAGATTTACGCAGATACTAAACTCAGAAATTTTAATATTGGTGGCCATTCAGCGGCACACACGACTAAACTAAATTTAAAGAAGCCCCGACTCTTTTCATCTTAGTTGGCTAGAAAGAGCGGCACGTTCTGATCCACAGACAAAACAACTAAAATTACGGAAAATATGAAAAATGTAAGCGATTTTAGAGCGCACCCAATTATAATAATAAAAAATAAATAATAAATATATTTATTAATCCATTCAATTGTGCTTAATGCTAATTAACATAATCACAACTAGATAACAATACAATAGATACAAACTAGAAATTATTATATAAGAAAATATGGAATGCGGTTTTAGCACTTGGGTGCCCTAGCTCTCACAGTAGGATACCCTGTGTTTGTGGGAGTTAGGTCTCTGCAATGTGTAAAAATTGTATCAGCTCTAAATCTGACGTGTTTGAAGTGATTTTAGATGTTTTGTCTATGGTTTAGATCGTA
Source organism: Mellilla xanthometata (assembly GCA_035578125.1). Classification (NCBI taxonomy): domain Eukaryota; kingdom Metazoa; phylum Arthropoda; class Insecta; order Lepidoptera; family Geometridae; genus Mellilla; species Mellilla xanthometata. The sequence continues at coordinate 4,847,516 of JAPUBQ010000030.1, read as the reverse complement.
CCATCTCTTTTTGTCATTAATGACGAAAAGAGACAGAGCTACTTTAAATTTAGTTTAGTCGTGTGTGCCGCTGAATCGCCACCATTAAATGCAGAAGTTTGTACGAGTAAGAATCAGGGAACAGAATACTAGAGAAGATTGCTGATTCCCATACAAAAAAGCGTGGCGCGGAAATTTGCCATAGTTAAACATTGTAATCTGTTCACGTAAGGCATCTTAATATATTCGCGTAGAAAACGGTCACACTTACTTATTATTATAATATTTGCCATAGTTACTGATGAAACCTAGATAGCGCTGCAAATCGAGCGTGAAGCCTAGCTTTTGCTAAATTCCGCAACGCGCTGTAGTCACATAGTGATATGACAGTAGTAGATTACGTGACCCGAGTGAAGTCGTTTCAAGAAAGTACGAATAGATGGCGCTACATGTATCGAATGATACATGTAGCACGGTTTTCAACAAGAGGTTGAGCGTCTATAATATTTATTAGTGTACGGTAATAATGTTTTGTTGTTTTTTTTTTTCAATATCAAAAACAGTTAAATCGAATTAGATGTGATTTGTAAATAACTTTTGACCTAATTTTTTTACCTTGTTTTTTATCAGATTTATTTCTTTTTGCAATTTAAATTATTTTATAGCCCGTGCGAAGCCGAGATGATCTGCTATACTTACATTCATAAAAAAATTCAATAGTAATATTAATATTATTAATATTTATTTTGAATCGATGTCTAATATTTGGTTTTATCGACGACCTCGTTGGCGTAAAGGTTACCATGCCGGCCTGTCAATCAGAAGGTTCCGGGTTCGATTCCCGCCCCGGCCAACATCTTTGTGCTTAACTAAATTTGTTGGCTGTGGGTCTTGGTGTTAAATATGAATCTATATAAAATATGTATGTATGTATATGTAGTATATCAGCTGTGTAAGCTACCATAACACGAACTAGAAATGGTTCAGTATGGGTTAACCAGCCGTGTGTGGAATGTGTCCTAATATTTATTTATATTTATTATTTATTCCATGTACAAAATCTTTGGAACTTCTAATTTTTTTCCCGATAACAATGTATTTCCGTATTATTTTAATTAAGTCTCTGCCTTTTCCCTAATCTGCGATTTCACTTTAGCATTAAGGTATCATCTAGCCCGCATTGAAAGATAAGATTAGATCCAAGGTTCATTCATTTTAGATTGACTACTCGCGTTACTTCTAGGAAATATCAGCTAAATAGTTATCTAGGAGCGCTTTAGCTTAAGCTGGTATTAAGTTCGGAATAAGTTAGCTAAGTTGAATACCAGGAAACCATAAAAAATATTATTCAGTAAGAGTGGCGTGGAAGCGTAAAACAGGCTGTGCCGATCCCACCTACTGGGAAAGGTAATGAAGAAGAAGAAGAAGTCTCAATAGTATTTTTAGTCGTTGGCAGTTTTTGATTGGTTCCCACAAAAGGGGTAAATTTGGGCTATTTACTACAATTAAAAAAAAATATTGGTTGCTTTAATTTCTTCACATGTGTGACATCAAAGCTCTCAAAAAGACGAAACAATTTCAATTTACTTTTGTTTCAAATATGTGTTTAATTATGAGTGTTCTTAGCAACGTTTCATGAAAATTAGTCAAAACGGCCTTCGTTCAAAAAATGGCAGATTAAATATTTACTACTAGATATTATGATACGTTTCAAATCCAAGCAGTGTTTGTTACCCGCGGATTATGAGATAAATAACTAAGGCTGTGAAACATTTGTACTCAAATATAACTGAAATCAGTTCTCTATAACTTCTTATAAATATAAGAAGTTATAGAGAACTGATTTCAATTCAGCGCAAATCTTTGTCAGTACCTAATTACTTATTTGCATATCCCACGGGAACCACAATCGTTTTTGCGATTAAGAGTAGTATATGTTTTAATCCAAGGCCTAACTTATCTTCAAATTATATTTGATCATAATCGGTCTAGGTGATTGGGTATGACGATGTAACATTACCAAGTCAGATGAGGAGAGAGTTATAAGCTCAGATTACCAAGTCAGATGAGGAGAGAGTTATAAGCTCAGAATACGTTCTTTCTGTATTCTGAGGTTATAAGATATAATCCATCAAGCTGTTCAAGTGCGGAATGGCGGATGACACACGTTTTCAGATTTTATAGTCCTCAAATATGTTGGTTTCCTCAAGATAATTTACTTCACCGTAAAGCGAGTGCAAATCCACACAACTTGAAAGACAAATAGGTGTAAGGCTGGGATCGAACCAGGGGCCGTCAGATTGAAAGCAGAAGTTTTTTCCCATTGAGCCCCTTTCTCTTTTTTTAATATTCAGCTCATTATATGCTTGATTTAATTTATAACCAATTTAAGAGTCTGTGTTTTATATTAAGTTTTTTTATGTGATAAATAAAGTGAAACCTTACAAAATGAGAGTTATAAAGTTCCCTACTAATTTTAACACAAGACGTTTTGGCAACAGATGTTTTTATTTACCTTTATGCGGGAGTAAAAATGTAAATTAAACAGCCTCTGTTGAGGTAAACCTTAATTTAATTTACATAAAATGAAGCTAAATTTTAAGCTGTAATTATTGTGTAAGACCTGGGATTTACAGAGAGGGATTAAATGAGGATTAAACTTTACACACGCGAGAGACAAAGCCTGTTCATCCCAATCAAAAAGTTCAGTGAATTTATTGGTATAAATCTGCAGTAGTTTTTTATTTAAAGTTAAAACTTTTAACCCGATGCAACATTTTATGATTTCAGTCATTGTGGATTTAAAATGTATGATGGAGTTATAACATTTTACTAATCAATTAAGATATTTTTCTAAATGTTTTAAGGAAATAGGCACGTAATTTTGTGCCGTCGACCATTTTTAGGGTTACGTACCCAAAAGGTAAAACGGTACTAAGCCTCCGCTGTTTGTCTGTTTATATGTCTGTCACCAGACTGTACAGTACTGTATCTCAGAAACTGTGATACTTGTGAAATTTTCTTTCTATCTAGAAGCCTAAAGTTTCACGTCATGTATTTCCCGTGCCACTATAACAACATTAATAAATTACAAAGGGGGTCCCCATACAATAAACGTGATTTTTTGTTATATTTCAATAACGTAAACAGGTAGACGCTTAAAATTGACACAGAATATATAAAGAAAGTTAATGAATTTAAAACTCATACTTTTTTGTAGGTATTGCATTAGATTCGTTAGAGCTTACAATTTAAATATAGTTGATTGTTGTTCATTTTACAAGATTTTATTTCGTGAAATACTGCCGCGCTTTGCGTGAAATTCGCTGTATGGCGTAGTTACTCAGTACAAAATCACCTTAATTTAGATTTGTTGACTAAACGCGAATAAAACCAAACGAGTTGTTTTAGTTTCATATATACCACGCCTCTCCCCGCGCCCACCGCTCCCCTTGCGGTCGGTGACGGAACTAATAAAAAGCACACACATGCATGCCAATATCAGAGTTTCATACTTCGTAGCGGCTGACCGCAGTATACTGATATTGCAGTACCTAAACTTCTTCTTCTTCGTATAAGCTACTCATAAGTGGCCAAGCTAAAGCACCTAAAGGCCTCTGGACTTGGCGTAACGACTCGGGATCTTCTTTCATGAGAGAGTTATAAGACATAATCCACTGCGCTGGTCAAGTGCGGGTTGGCGGATGACATACGTCTTCGGATATGGTAGTCCTCAAACATGTTATTTTTTCTACAAGAAGGATCTTATTTTATTTTTAAATTCAATTATTCGATTCATTCTTCTTCTTCTTCGTATGAGCTAAGTGGCCAAGCTCTGGAGCTTGGCCACTGTTGAAAGATTTCAAGCCACCCGAAGGCCTCTGACTTAGCTCAACAACTGCTCGTACTAAGACTCACATCCGGGACCTACAATTTAACGTGTCATCCGACCTACGATAGCGCCCAGGTGAAAATGCCACTTGAAAAATGACTGTCTCGTGCATGGTTACCCATCTAAACACCGTCCACATTGACCGTTGCTTAGCCTCGATGATCGCGTCAGATCACCTTAGCTAGCCGAGCTATAGGCGCTATATTTATTACATTTCACAGATATAACTTTTTTTCCCACAAACATGTTTTACTGTGATTACTTTACATGTTCTATTTTCCGCCAGTGCGGGGTCTATCTCGGCAATATATCGAGCGGGCCGATAGCGCTGATTTATCGACTGCCCGATATTTAACGATTACCCCCACTATAATAAATAGTACGATATTATTTTACTGAGTGTGTATTTTGTCACGTCATTTATTAAACTGATATCTTTTTCATGTTTCTGCGTTATATTTATATTTATTATATTTTTTCGTAGGTTGTAGTTACATTTTGAAGCTATCTTTTTTGTATAAAAAATAAAGCTGCGCCCGCGGCCATTTTAGTAATTTAATGATTTTTCATTCCGCTCGAAAACGATGTTTTTAACAGTACAAAAAACAACGTTTGCCGGGTCAGTTATTAAAAAAATAAAAACAAATATTGTGTCAAAAAAAACTTTAACGGTGAACAGCCCTCATCACTTAAAGGGTTTAAAAAATAGATCGATTTTCAGATGTATTTAGTACGCATAATATAAAATTTGGTAAATGTCAGTCAAGCCGTTTCGGAGGAGTACGGTAACTAACAATGTGACATGGAAATTTAATATATAAAAAAGTAGGAGATTGGTAAAAATCAGTCAAGCCGCTTTGGAGGAGTACGGTAACTAACATTGTGTTATGGAAATTTTATTTAAAAGAAAGTAGGAGATTGGTAAAAATCGGTCAAGCCTTTTCGGAGGAGTACGGTAACTAACATTGTGATATAGAAATTTAATATATAAGAAAGAAGGAGATTGGTAAAAATCAGTCAAGCCGTTTCGGAGGAGTACGGTAATTAGCATTGTGACATGGAAATTTAATAAATAAAAAAGTAGGAGATTGGTAAAAATCAGTCAAGCCGTTTTGGAGAAGTACGGTAACTAACATTGTGACATGGAAATTTAATATATAAGAAAGAAGGAGATTGGTGAAAATCAGTCAAGCCGTTTCGGAGGAGTAGGGTAACTAACATTGTGACATGGAAATTTAATATATAAGAATGAAGGCGATTGGTAAAAATCAGTCAAGCCGTTTCGGAGGAGTACGGTAACTAACATTGTGACATGGAAATTTAATATATAAGAAAGTAGGAGATTGGTAAAAATCAGTCAAGCCGTTTTGGAGGAGTACGGTAACTAACATTGTGACATGAAAATTTTATATATTAGTTTGAAGAAAGATGAGATAGAATATGTACATATATCATGTAGATTCATACTCCCCCTCCGCCATCATCTCCCCCTGTAAGCCTCGTCACGGACGGCACTCTTAATCTTCGTTTGCTTCCGCGTTTTCTTTATAAGTCTGCGAGATTAGGGTTACACTGCACTAGATATAGCATATAATAAATATAGCTTTAGGAAACCGGGCCGTTGAAAAAAAACACATGTCCTTTACCGCGTTCCCTATAAAAATAACTAAAAAAAAAAAAAAAAAAAAATAGCCTTTATATCCCTAAAAATATTACATTTCATTAATTAATTGTAAAGTGGTTGCTTAAAAATAAAAAAATATACTATACAAAAAATATACCCATAAAATAAACATTTTAGCAGGTAGATTCTTAAAAATTTCACAGATCAGGTAAATATATATTACAATACATTTGAAATAAATAATTAAATGGTAATAAAATAAATATTTATAGTGTTTTAACAGTACTAAACAACGTTTGCCGAGTCAGCTAATAAAAAGAAAAACAAAACTTGTGTCAAAAAAACCTTTAACCTTTAAAACACTATAATTGATCAGTTAGCAAACGGGATGGAAAATCATTAAAATTACTAAAATGGCCGCGGGCGCAGCTTTATTTATAAGGGGCTTCTATTTATCAAACTTAATTTTTAAGCAATTCCTTACTCAAAATTATTTATTTCGGCTCTCAAGCGACCGTGGCGCCGGCATAGTGGTCTTAGACCCTCGTTGTCTCAGTATACGTACAGTACAATATATCATCCGACTTTGTGTTAATTAACTTCATGCAGGATTACTGCTATCCTCGGAATGATAATAATACACATTACACTAAGCTTTGTAGACATTGTGTTCAGAGAAACCTATTGATTTGTACATTTATATTGTAATTTTATCTTTTAAACAAGCCATTTTGAGTCTTACATTAGTAATGGATATTTGAAATACAAATACAAATCATTTATTGATAACACCAAAGTTACAAGTCAAATAATATAATATCAGTACAAAAGTATATGATATGTATCAATGTCAATTTTCAATCTAATATCATTTATTCAGACCAAAAATTAGTGAACATATTTAACAATAAATTATAAAATTAAAAACTAAACCACTTACAAAACTAAAAGTATAGGTATCTAATAAACTAAAAAACCAGTGCCAGTGGGAAGAGTACCTAAAATGCCAGCCGAGTTGCCTCTTTGTATAGCAACGCTAATCCGCTGTGCAAAGTAGAGGCCGACATTTTCAATTATATTCTAGCCTATTCTATAACCTTTTTATTAATAGGAATATAACAAGTTTTATTATGGGCATGTCACCAAAGCATAAATGAAATATAAATGATTTTATTCAATGAAAATACAAATAACTATACTAATAATAAGTTAAATTCCAATAACTCGTCTTCATGCTCAGCTATAAAAATAAATAAATAACTATCTAATATAACACAAAAACCAATAATACATACATTTAAATAACTAAAACTACAAGAACAACAAAGAAAAAAACAATCGGCTGTTAATGCTGTTTTTTTTGTAACTGTTCCTCTTCTTGATCGTAAGAGCTAAGTGACCAAGCTCTGGAGTCGAGAGTTTTCAAGCCTCCCGAAGGCCTCTGACTTGGCTTAACGACTGCTTTTACTAACACTAACAGCGGGGACCTATAATTTAATGTGTCACCCGACCCACGGTAGTGCCCAGATAAAAATGCCTCTTAAAAAACGGCAGTCGTTAAGCCCAGTCAGAGGTCTTCGGGCGACTTGAAAACTCTCAACACCAGAGCTTAGCCACTTAGGTCATACGAAGAAGAAGAATATTGTAACATTTAAAATTCCAAAATAGTAACAACAAAGATCTATGCACAACAATGTTGCACCCAAATTTAATAACACTTAGTTATTTAACGAAATATTTTAACCAATTTTCGTCAGTATCTCCCCAAACAGCCCGCATAGCTTGACGCAGGCTTTGTTCACAAACTTGGTCCGCACCTGTTACATAATTAAATTATTTCGAAGCTGTTAATTTAAAATTAAAACGAGTTAGCTTATAAAAGCTGCTATTATTTGAAAACACGTTATTTGTAACGGGATGCGGTAACGGTGCATGTTGGATAAAGGAGATATAATAAATGTTTAACGAAGATAAATTATGGTGTTAAACGTTGTACATACATACATACATGTAAAACTGGGTTTAAATTATACGAGGGAATGCTTTTTCTTATACGTTAAAATTCAATGTTGTAAAGAGAGACAGATCATTAACTGTTTTTTATTTCATCATAAATCATATCGGTAAAAGTATTGAAAAATATCTTAAAGGCTGACTAAAGAGTCAGCCTTTAAGATATTTTTCAATAAAGCCCAACGTATAATTATTCTTATTTTGGCACCATTCAGATGTAACAATAGGCAAATAACGGGATCAAAAAATGTAAGCAGTTTTTCTTTTCATTTACAAGTCTGCTTGGTACCAAAATAAATATACAGGCTGGTTTTTAAACGATCTTTAAACAATTTTTTTTTCAATACTAATTATATAACGAAAAAACTGTAATATTCAATATATTGATTTAGCCCTTATCATCGCGTTAATTCCACGTTGCATTCCACAGGCGCATCCCTACGAGCGGCCGGCAAGTCATGGCGTGCTGAGCATAAGGCTGCGCGTACACTGGGCATCATTGTCGGCGCGTTCCTGCTCTGCTGGCTGCCTTTCTTCGTATGGTTAGTATTCATTCTTGTTTCATTTAGTGTGGTTGTATGGTGGTCGAGGAGACCTGGGCGTCGAAGGAGGATTTTTCAGAGAAGGGTTAAACACCCTGAACTCTACGCCATAAGGTAGTACGCGTGGACTCCCGCACACGATAAAGGAAGCAGGCTAGAGATTCTCCATCTCTACCCGTCCTTGGAAGAGTCTCAGACGACCTGCGTCGCCGTGGTTATGGACGACTAAGAAATTGCTCCCATAACCACGACCCAATAACGCATGGTAGTAGCGCAGTGGGGTTTTAGTCGGTTGGAGTCCGACACTACCCACGAGTGGCACTTGTGCCGCACGTGGGTGTCCGTTCCGGATTTCCCCACTAAAAAAAACATTAACAAATAAAAAAAAAATGGTGGTCGAGCATTTTTAAGTTCACGCCTATCCAGTGTTGGGTTCGAAATCCATTCTGCTATAACTTGCTGTCAAGCAAGCTGCCAGAATACACGACTAGGTTCATAGTGACAGTCTTTTCAACTTAATAGGGGTGAGCATAAGAGGTTGCTCTACTACGCTGCTATGACTTCTTCACGAAGTTAATTGGTAAAAAAAAGAAATAAAAATACTTCAAAATGTTTATATACCATTTTAGCGTGTTTTCAGACGTCACGCTTAGTGTAATCAGCTCACAGTTTTTCCCACACCTGAGATACTGCGAATTCTCTTACAAAGAGTGACGCGTGAGCGTAATGCACCATGCTAGTCAAGTGCGGATTGGCGGATGACACACGTATTCTGATATTCTGGTCCTCAAACATATCGGTTTCGTCACGGTATTTTCCTTCACCGTAAACCTAGTGCTAATCCGCACATAACTTGAAAAACAAGTAATTAGTGCAGCCCCCTTACTTCGACCTAACAAGCGAACCAAGAAGCCGACCAACTCGCTCCAATATGCGCCAACATTCTAAGGTGACAACAAAGGGATTTGGTGTTTGGCGTATTGAGTGCCGTTGTATAGGCACCAAGTAAGGCTGGGTTTGAACCACCTGATTGAAAAGCACACGTTTTTCTCAGAATCAAACTTGCTTTTTAAACGTTTGGCTTATATAAACAACTAGCTGACCCGGCAAACGTTGTTTTGCCTCACTTAGGGGTATGACTTTTTTTTTTATTGATGAATAGGCTTACGTTTGACCGCAGCTTGCCTGATGTTAAGCTTAACTGTGGTCTAAGATGTAACACGCTTGCCTAGAAGGAACCTATTTACTCTAGATTTGAAGACCCCCAAATTGTACTTCTCGGGAAAAAGAGACTCAGGAAGAGAGTTCCAGAGCTTCGCAGTTCTCACAATGAAGGTCGAAGCAAAACGCTTTGTGCGAATCTTTGGAACTTCGACAGTGAATCGATGTCTCTTCGCTGTACCCCTGCTCGTTCTATAGTGGATAACAAATAGATAGTGTTGCTTATATGACACGTTCGTAGATTTACCATAGCAGCGCCATCTATTGATTACTTACTCAACCCACTCGAAAGGTATCGACATCTGTTACAATCATTTGGAGTTAACAGATAATTGTGACTGTCAAATAATAACAGACAAGGTTAATTATAAATTATTGATTTATATTTGACATTTATATTTGAAATTTTATTGACATTTGTATTAATTATAATATATTTAATTTGATTGTGTGACTTGTAACTGTATTGTTATCAATAAATTACTTTGACTTTGACTTTGACAATAATTAGCAATAAATTAAAATTGCGACTATAATTTGAGATTAAAACAATCCTATCTCTCAAGTTGGATCGAACTGCACATGGTGTGCGAATTTTATTATAATCGGTTAAGTGGTTTAGGAGTCCATTGAAGACAAACATTGTGACACGAGATTTATATATATATAGAAGATAATCGTCGATTAATCCTACCACACATTTGTTGAGGTTAATCCGATCCAAATGCCATAGAACCAGGTTTAAAATAACGAATAATTCAACCGAGCATGAAATCTGCTTACCTACTTAGGTACGGATCATAATATTAGTAATGGAAATTATTGCTCTTCGGTTTACGGGCCACATAAATTTATATTATGACTGTTCTTATACTGGTATTATATGAAATAACGTGGATGAAGGACAAACATTGTGAGGCGAGATTTATATATATTAACTTTTCAAACAATATTATTTCTCACACAGGTACGTGACGACGAACGTGTGCGGCGAACCTTGCGAAACGCCCGACGTGATCGTCGGGGTCCTATTCTGGATCGGATACTTCAACTCAGCTCTCAACCCGCTCATTTACGCGTACTTTAACCGCGACTTTCGGGACGCGTTTAAAAACACGCTAATGTGCGCGCTGCCTTGTTGCTTCAGATGCTGGAAGGACGCCGGCAACGCGCAGTTTGTGTAGTACTAGGCACGCGACAATGTCGCGAGGACTGTTCCGGATGTGTTGGGGGCTAAGTGTTAGGGGTAAGTTGCCTAAGTGTTGGGGGCAAAGTGTTAGGGGTAAGCTGCCTAAGTGTTGGGGGCAAAGTGTTAGGGGTAAGTTTCCTAGTGTTGGGGCAAGGTGTTAGGGGTAAGTTACCTAAAGTATTGGGGGCAAAGTATTAAGGATAAGTAGTTTAAAGCGTTGGGGGCAAAGTGTTACGGGTAAGTTGTCTAAAGTGTTGGGGGCAAAGTGTTACGGGTAAGTTTTCTAAAGTGTTGGGGGCAAAGTGTTAAGGGTAAGTTGCCTAAGTTTTGGGGGCAATGTGTTAGCGGTAAGTTACTCAAAGTGTTGGGGGCAGAGGTAAATTGCCTAAAGTGTTGAGGGCAAAGTGTTGGGGGTAAGTTCACTAGTGTTGAGGAAATTGTGTTAAGAGTAAGATTAGTAGCAAAGTGTTGGAGGCAAAGTGCTGGTGGTAAGTTTCCGAAAGTATTGGGGAAAAAGTGTTAGGGTAAGTTTGAGTGATGTAATAGTATAAATGTATAGTCGTGAAGAATGTATTAAATGTGGATAATATGTAATGTTGTAAAGTATAACTTTATACTTTAAGGGGCAGATTCAAAGCTATCATGTGAAAATTAATGCAACGTTTGTCATAGGCAAATGAGTTCTAGTCATATTTCTGTTGTAAAGAATGTCGAAATAACGTATAAACTAATTAAAAACTAAGTTGCTTTGTGGCAAATTAGTGTATTGTTGCATCTTATAGAATAAGATGAGGAATGTATTTTTTTGCCTTGTCTTACGTTGATAATTGGCCAAGAGCGTATCAAGACAGGTTTTTAGAAGAGTCCAAATATGAATTCCATATTTAATTTTCTCTACAATAGTATATAGTAGTAGATAGTGCAAGTCAGTGTGACTCTCTAGTTTTCTTATAAAGAACCTCAAACAACTTTAATGACAAAATGTTGATTTAATTTATCCTTTTTTCGATAACTTTTAAAGTAATTAACTTTTAAGGTTTCTGTCAAAACATGTTTTCTAAAATGCTAAACTTAAAATATGATATTTTTTTGGGACTACGGAATCTGAAAAATAATCCAATTAAATTGGTAGAACGTTGTTTATAATTTTGAATAATTACAGTTTTTTAAATTTCAATTAAAATTGGAGAATTTTAGTTTTAAACATAGTATTTTTTTTCTAAGCTTATCGGCTTTGTTAATGATTTCATATTTAAATCATCAAAATTTAGATTAAAATTGGAGACTTTTACTTTGGAACGTAGTTTAGCTGTTGGAAATGTTTTAAAAGCTTAAAAATTGGCATTGTATATGAAAAATATTTAACTTAAGATTAAAATTAGAGAACTTAACCTTTGAATTTGGATTTATTTTTATTTGTATTTGTATTAGATCGTGTTTATAAATGGTAGCAGAAATTAGAAAAAATCTACTTTAGAACTTATTCTAGTCAGTTTTAAGTTTAATTTTAGGTATCTCTGTGATGATACGTAGGTTAAGTTAAGGTTCAAAAGCTTTTGTATCGTATGCAATAAATAATAATATAATTAATTGTTTCAGAATAGTAATTATTTATTAGGAAAATATGTTATTGGAGAGCAATAATTTAATTGGTGTTAGTTGTTATCTAAGAGTTAATAAATAATAAGGTAAAAATAAACTTCTTAAAGAGGTTACTTTAAATAGGCTTAACTTAATACTTTGGAATAATGATATTTGTACGATTCAGCCATATTATTATAAGCAATATTAGCAACGAAATTTAATGATTTCTCGAACATTTTACGAAGAAAAAGTGTTCATGAATATCATACTAATACAAATAAATAAATATAAAATATATAATTTTTCAGTTTAAATTAAAACAAACATTGTAAACAGTTCATGTAAGACATCTTAATATTTTCGCGTAGAAAACGGTCACACTTACATTATTATTAAAAGTTGGAATGAGTCCAACAGTTTCGGTGCTTTCCGAGCACCATCTTCAGGGACGAGTGTAACACGAACCGTCGCCGACGAGATCCGCGCGCGTGCTAAAGCACTGATACTGTTGGACTCATTCCAACTTTTAGTAATAGTGTAAGTGTGACCGTTTTCCACGCGGAAATATTTAATTAAATCGACGGGCAATTACGTTAATAGTAACATTGGGTGGTGGAGTTTTTTCTAGTGCTTATTGAACTAGCAACTACGTATGTTCCGGCAGCTTCCTTGAAAGCCAGTTATAGCAGACTACGCATACTCTACCTAAGACCAGAGTGTCGCTAACTCGTGTAGTTACGTGCCCTGTGAGTCAAATGCCTGTCTTAACTGTGTGATAAAAACTCCGCATTAACCACTTTTTAAAGCTAAATATATTTACCTTTTAATTTTTATAACTATATAGGAGCTAATTATATTCATTATTTTCATGTAATATATATTAAAAAAAATCTAAAATTTATATCCTAATTAGTTTTTTTTTTACAATGCCGGTAATAATTGTCGTAGGTGAATGTAACGCTTTATAAGAATATGTTAATTTAATTAATTCATCTAAAAATAGGTACTACTAATTAATATTAGAACTTTTATCTGATACTAATAATACTATTTAATAAATTCGTGTGATTTAGAAGTAGTTATCTTGCAAGACAAAGCCTTGTTAGTGTTCATTTATTAAATGAATATCACTAAAGTAACCACAATTAATCTTAACTCTAAAGTCTCTGTGTTTGAGGCATTGAAACTTTCGTCTTTTATAAAATAACGAAGGTCTGGCAGTCGTGGGCTCTCAGGCTATTATTAGTAAAAATATTGGTTTAAGAAGAATTACCATTTTTCTTGTTTTTTTTTTTATACAAATTCTGCCTCACTTGCGACTTAAAGTGTTAATTTTACTAAGTTGATTCGTTAGTATGGATGAAATTTAAACTAAAAAAAGAAGTTAAATTAAATATGTTATCTTTATTAATACTTTACTTACGTTGCGTTAATAGAGGTGTAAAAATGTCAACAGAATAATCATAAAAGTATTTAAATAAAATTACTTAAGGCAATACAATTTTGCTTATGTTGATGTTAAAGCAGGTAATGTACTACCAATACAACAATTGAAAAATATTTTTAAACAACAAAAACGATTGATTATGATAATAATGAAAACATGTTTTGTTAAAATACTGTAGATCACAATATAGCGGTTATTTGTAGACATGCTTTTCCACACTATATTGTGGTATTCCACCTAAACCTAAGCCAACCTAATAAAATATAAAAAAAGCAAAATGATACAATCTTCACAAATCATCATCGAATATCATATTGATACATTCTTAATAAATGTACGAGTACAATGCAACTCTTGTTAGCCGAAATGTTATTAATATTTCTTACATCTTGTAGAAAATCATTATTGTGATATAAAATAATTATTAAATTAATTATATTATCATATTATAAGTCGTTTGTATAATATTATTACTAATGAGAAACATTTCTCAATACTACTAAGCAATAAAATAAATAACATACATAGGTATATATAAGCTTAAGCTTTTATAAGTTTAAAATGGATTGCTTAGTAATTTACTAGGCCTTACCATTCATTTATATTACTAGCAAATAACTTATTGACTCAGGCGTTACTTTGCGGAAATCCATTGTAAATAGAAGACAAAATTAAATATTCAGTGTACTTCCGCTGTGATCCGAAATCCAAATTAAGACAAGTATAGAAAAATTAAATAAGATTAATTAAGATTAACGTTACTTATCACAATTCGGAAATTCTTAACTCTACACGTGTTTCGTTGTAACCTAACCTAACCTAACCTAATCACAAGGCATCATCAGGAGATGCTGACTCTTCGAACTCTCGACTTGTCGTTCGAAGAGTTTATTTATATTACTAGTTTTGCCCCACGGCGTTAATCCGGGACAAAAGATGTTAAGCCGGGATAAAAAGTAGCATGTTTTTAATCCAAGGACTAACCTACCTTCAAAGTAAATCACATCATCGTGAAGAAGTAACAAACATACACACTAACTTTTGTATTTATAATATTAGTAGGATAGTAGTTTATTTTCTCAATACATTTTTACACATTTATTGTTCCGGTTAAGTCTGGTTTATTTTTATCCATTTGATTTGAACCAATAAAGAAGAAATGAAATACAGTGTAAACTCAATATAACGACACTGAAGGGACTGTGCATTATATGGCGTTATAGAGAGTGGTCGTTAAATGGAGAGAATGAATCATTGTATGGAATACAAGCTAAACCAACTAAAGCCAATTGATTTCGACACTTTAGAGAGTTTGTCGTTAAATCGAGTGACGTTACATGGAGTGTACACTGTATACTTAAACGAATATAGAAGCAATTGCTCAAAGTGTATTGAAAAGCAATATTTTTTGTAAAAATGTACACTCACTTATTGAAATGATATCATAGATGCAAATTGATTCATGTCATTTTAACACTGACTTTATGACCGGCTAATCTAGAATCTAGATTCTAGACCATATATGATAGTGAAGGTACATCAAATCCAAACAAGCTGTAAATCAGTACATTTAGATACTTTTATATTATTTTTTTTTAAAGATAATCTTTTTTCTACAATTTTCTAACAGGTTTTTATGATAAAACTTGCAGTTTTGCTGAAAATCGCGAAAAACAATGTTTTATTACCTTTGACCTTAAATAAAAAAAAATCCAAATGTTTTGAACAATTTAAATGATTTTCAGCTTGTTGGGATTTTTTAACGAACTTCGAATATCTAAATTGACCTGGCTACTTCAAAATATCAGTAAATAAATATAATTAATGAGTTACTTAAGGAATTAATGTGCACAAATCCCAACGAATTCTTTTAAGAAAAAAAAAGTTGTAAAAGGCTTTTCATATAGTTAACTTACAAATAAATGTTTTAACACATGTATGTTAAGTATTTTTTTAACGTGTTAAAAGATAAATTTAAAAAAAGGTTCTTTAGCATATTAAATGGTGTTAAAAAAATACAAATAGTTACATCAGTTACACAAAAGGATTTTATCTACAAAGTAAATATTGTGTTATTGGCTTTTTAATTAAATTGATACCGTAGCAAAACCACATATTTTTTTTAAATTGACCACTTGGCTTTGCAGATCAGTTACACAAAAGGATTTTATCTACAAAGTAAATATTGTGTTATTGGCTTTTTAATTAAATTGATACCGTAGCAAAACCACATATTTTTTTTAAATTTGCTTCGTTCTTTTGCTAAACCACATATTTTTTTTAAATTTGCTTCGTTCTGAACACCAGAGCTTGACCACTTGGCTTTGCAGCCAAGTGGTCAAGCTCTGGTGTTCAGAACTTTCAAGCCGCCCGAAGGCCTCTAACTTGGCTTAATGACTGCTTGTACTAAGACTAACAGCCGATATCTACATTTTAACGTGTCATCCGACCTACGGTAGCGCGCAGTTGGATATACTATTTCAAAAACGACAGTCTTGTGCATGGTCACCCATCCAAACACTGTCCGCATCAACCGTCGCTACGATGATCGCGTCAGATTACCTTAGCCGAGCTACAGACGCTAAGGCAGAACCAATGACATTCACTTAATATCACTTATCTATCGATAGAACTTTAACGAAACGGAAACTATAATGTAGTATCGTGGAATCGAATAAAATTGTTTTAAAAAACAAACAACCGACTTCAAAAACACAACTAAAAAGGGAAAAATAATTTTAAGCCTAAATCAAATCAAGAATATATAAATAGAATAGGAGAGTTTATTTCATGCACTTATAAAAAACTATTTTAAATTTTTATTAATCCTGTATTCTTGGAGTCGGTGCCAGCAAAGAAAGACAATTGAAAATAGTTTTAATTTGTTCTTATTAGATGGCACCGACTTCAAGAATACAGGATTACTAAAAATTGCAAATAGTTTTTTATAAGTACATGAAATAAACTCTCCTATTCTATTTATATATTCTTGATTTGATTTAGGCTTAAAATTATTTTTCCCTTTTTAGTTGTGTTTTTGAAGTCGGTTGTTTGTTTTTTAAAACAATTTTATTTTTACATTTTTAGTGGTTGGTAATGATATTTTGTTTAAGTTTTAGCTATGGAGAGCCAAATAAACTTCACGATGAAAAAATTTGGCGTGTGCCAGGCAGGCAACCAATTGGGAGCAAATCGAGCTGGATGCGAGCGAAGCGAGCGCGAAAATTTTCACCGTATTTGTTCCAACTGTTTGAGCATAAAGAAGTCCAAAGCAGCACCAATTACATACTGTTTGTTGTGTCAAAGCTTACTAGAACCAAGTGCGAGTGAAGCGAGCGCGAATATTTTCACCGTATTTGTTCCAACCGTTTCAGCATAAAGAAGTCCAAAGCAGCAAAAAATTACATAATGTTTGTTGTGTCAAAACGTACAAGAACCAATTGCGAGCGAAGCGAGCTATGCGCGAGCGAAGCGAGCGCGAAAATTTTCACCGTATTTGTTCTAACCGTTTGAGCATAAAGAAGTCCAAAGCAGCACAAATTACATAATGTTTGTTGTGTCAAACGTACAAGAACCAATTGCGAGCGAAGCGAGCTGAATGCGAGCGAAGCGAGCTGGTTGCGAGCGAAGCGAGCTTGATGCGAGCGAAGTGAGCTATGCGCGAGCGAAGCGAGCGCGAAAATTTTCACCGTATTTGTTCTAACCGTTTGAGCATAAAGAAGTCCAAAGCAGCACAAATTACATAATGTTTGTTGTGTCAAAACGTACAAGAACCAATTGCGAGCGAAGTGAGCTGAATGCGAGCGAAGCGAGCTATGCGCGAGCGAAGCGAGCGCGAAAATTTTCACCGTATTTGTTCGAACCGTTTGAGCATAAAGAAGTCCAAAGCAGCACAAATTATATAATATTTGGAGTGTCATAAGCCCAGAACATCCTGGGGGAAATTCGAACGAAGCGGGATACCTCCTAGCGAAACGAGCGCGTAAATATTTTCCTTATCCGTTCGAGGGTCTTGTCTATTAATATATCAAATTTTACAGTTCCTTCTTCCACTAAGTATGACCCAAGTGGCCAAACTCTGGCGTCGAGAGTTTTTCAAGCCCCTGATTTAGTTTGACCCCTGCTTGTACTAAGAGTAGTGGTCCAGGCCCAACAAATTAACGTGTTATCCGAAGCACAGTAACGCCCAGATGAAAATATCATATTTTTTTATGGAAGTCTTGTGCATGGTTACCCATCCAAAGACTGGCCGCATGGGCCGTTTCTTAGCCTCGATGTTCGCGTTACTTTTGTTAGCCAGGCTGCTAATTTTATGAGCGAAATCTGTATTGCCGTATGAGCGCGAAGAAGTAAAATAGGTTATCCAGTTATTTGGGCTTCCCACGGGAATAGCAATTTGACTAATTGGACTTTTAAGATAAAAAGTAACCTTCGTGTTATACAAGGTCTAGTCTACCCCCTATATCAAATTTTAGCGAAATCAGTGTGTCATGTGTTATTTGGTGCATCCCACGGGAACAATAATTATTTTCGGGATAAAAAGTAGCCTATGTGTAAACACAAAGTCTAACCTATCTTCATTCCAAATTTCATCAATGTCAGTACAACCGTTCGAGCGTGAAGAAGTTAAAAAGATTTATATGTTATTTGGTGCATCCCACGGGAATAGTATTTATTTTCGGGATAAAAAGTAGCGTATGTGTTAACACATAGTCTTACCTATTTTCTTCTCAAATTTCATGAATATCAGTACAGCCAAACGAGCTAGAATCTCTCTTCATGCGTAAAAATAACCTAACTTTTTAGGTTTTTCTTCGATTTCCCTAGGAGTCCATCATCAGAACCAGTTTTGGTGACAATGGGACCAATTCAGAACCATACTCTTTCAATTAAAAAAAGAATTTTGAGAATCGATCCACAAATGGCTGAGAAATCGGTGAACATACATAAAAAAAAAAAAAAATACATACACGTCGAATATATAACCTCCTCCTTTTTGAAGTCGGTTAAAAAAACTTTACTAGCCCTAAACTGTTCATCAAATAAAAAAAAACTTGTTTTTTTTTATCGTTTTACATTGAAATTCACTTACATTGATCAAACGCGCAATTTAAGTTCCGTTCCACCCACATCGATCGTGCTCGACGCATCGCCGCGTTCCATCTCTCCCAGCGTGAGTCGGAACGTAGCCCGCTGTAAACAATTACATGCTTTACTACTAGGGCTGTAATTAATTTATCATGTAATAAAAAAAGGTATTAAAAAACGCTTTTTGGTTATTTTTCTTCTTCGTTAACCAAGCACTTGCTTTGATTCTAATCTTGTCGAGAGTTTTCAAGCCGCCCAAAAAACCCTGACTTGGCGTAACGACTGCTTTTACTAAGATTAACAGCCGAGGCCCAAAATTTGACGTGTCATCCAATCCACGGTTGCGCCCAGACTTAAATGCAACTTTTAAATATCAGGCATTCAAAGATTGCGAGGGCAGTCAAAGTTTAAGCAACGTTCCATGGGGATCGTAAGATCGTTTCTAGTCTGTTAAATTTAAAAACGTAACCTAATTTTGCGTAATTTTCCGTATGTATTCATGATTTTAATCATGCAAAATAACAACTTACAAAAGTTGGGTTGACCCTATAAAAAAGATTTCCGAAATGTAATCGACGCAACGATAATAATTCGTAGCAACCCTATGACAAGTTGTAGACCATTAGGCACCACAGAATAGGTCACAGTTCTCGCCACGGTCGCTTTGAAGTGGACATTTGGCGCGAAATCCGATTGTTTCAGGTCGAATTCAGCTTTATGTTTGCTCTGAACCCTTCTACTGAAAGTAGCTTAGGGGCTTTGCCGAGTCTACGGTTCGTACTTCTGACCGCTGCTCTCTATTCGAATTTTAAACTTCTGACATTGATAAAGTTTTTGACAGTTGTTTTGTTTTTATTTTTTGCGCTTAACAACTGTTGATTATTTAGCACAACTTTTTAAATTAAATTTAACTAACTTTGTATTTTTTAAGTACTTAGTCGCAAGAACGTTAATTGTTTAAAAAGTTTTTTTAATTTTACAACTTAAAAGAAATGTTAGAGTGAAATAACTGAATTGTGCATAACTAATATATTTCGAATGCTTATATTTTGAGCGCAAAGAAACCGTACTTGGTAGTATGGTTGGTATTACTTTGGTTCACAAAAGAAAACAAAATCGTAGATTAGCTTAAAATCTTAAAATAAATAATAAACTACTTATGTAGATTAAAATATTGTTATTTAAATGTCAATATATAGAATATTTATTAGTATATAAGTAGTCATTAAAGCATTTATTTGTATTTTTAATTGATTTGTATTGTTAGTATTGCAAATATGTTTGCAAGGGGAAAACAAATACGTAAATATGATGTGTTAAGTTAAAGCTTCGAAATTGTAAATAAAATATTTATAAATCTAAGTGGGTGTTAGGATGCAATAATTGTTTTTAGAAGTAGTAGAATATTGTGACTAAATAATAAAGATAGATCAATAAAATTATTTTAATAGGTTTCTTAAACGTTTATAGTTGGGTTTCTTCAGCTTGAAAATCGTTTTACAGGAAAAAAAGGGATTTTAGTTGTGTTCATTAAAAATATAATTATTGACAAACATGAAATAACCAAATCATGTCTGTATTATGTAAAATACTATTTAAATAAAATTTAATAAATGTTATATCTGGCAACCAAACATTTTAAAACAATACTATTCTACTATGTATTATACTTAAATCCAAAGTGACGAACGAACGAGTTTCTAAAGCGGATTAAATTTAGCGAATCATATTATGTGGTAAAAAAGAGCCGTCACGGGACACCTTTTTTTTTTTTTTTTTTCGTGAGGAAATGCATTTACGCATCTCCCGCTACAGCCTGGGGGAGGCGAGCGGGGTATGTCGGACTCGAGGGCCAGAAGGGCCGTCACTACCGACTAAAACCTCACGGTGTCCCATCTCACGACGGGGGCAGGGAAGCAGGACCGCTTCGCGCATTGCCGCTGCTCTCCCCGCGTCACGGGACACCTGGCAGATGTGAAACATCGACATTATTTTGTAAAAGTAATAAGCAGAAAAGAACATATTGTGATAAGATCTAAATGTGTAATAATGATAAAATAAAATATTACGTTTTTTTTTCCAGATAACGATGACTATTTATTGAATAAACTAATTTTCATTAAATACAAAAATTTACGAATCGTGACTACTTAATTCGTCACAGTCGATTGCGCATGGCGACGCGTCGCCACACCGTACACACTACTGCATATAGATTTTATATATATACAATCATATAGCGTGGCGACGCGTCGCCACGGCATGCGTCACCACGCCAGAAATCGGTTTTACGCGCGGCTATAGATGTTTCACGTCAAAAATAATATATATAGTTAATCATTTATGAATAAAACGTTTTATTTCTCAGCTTGCACTATATCTTCTTGTAATCTTAATTTAAACTTACTAAAAGTTAATATATTCATTAAATATCCGCTTCTGTTTTCCCCCTTCATTATGATAATTTGTCAAATTGTAAATATTGTACAATAAAAAGATTGTCTTAGATCGTAAACATAAAAGCAATAACTAGTAATTTATAATAAATTATAACTGTTAGTAATTTGTAGTAAATGTGTATAGAAAATTACATCTCTTGTTGCATTGTTAAAGCATACATTTAATTAATAGAAAATTTTATTGTACAACTTATGTATTGATAAATAAATAAATTTACGTCCGATCAAACGCATGCGTTTTTTTTTTACTCTTTGCAGCTAGACATCTTGACAGGATGCGTAAACACGAAAAAACAAAAGCGTGAAAGCGCGTATGGCTTAGTGGGGAAACGTCTGCTTTTCAATCGGACGGCCCCTGGTTCGATCCCGGTCCTACACCAATGACTTGTTTTTCAAGTTATGTCTGGATTTGCACTCACTTTGCAAGGAAAACATCGTGAGGAACCAACACTAAGAATATTTATTTTGCTACCAAGCAGACTTGTAAATCATAAGAAAAAAACTAGTCCCAAAATCTAAAACCAAATTTCCTTACCTTGTTATTGTTTCGCCTTGCTAAACTCGATTAGAGTATAGCTTGTAGGATGGTCTTCTACTAGCGTGTGTGAGGTCTGAGTTGCGAATGAAAGGCAGGATCTAAATTCCGTAAGTTTATTAAATAATTATTCTACTAATGTACTACTTAATATCCTAGCCTTATTACTAACTAAATGCGCGCTTGTCGTGCGCGCTTGCTATTGGTTGGCGCCGTTCCTACAAATAAACATTTCGGCGCCGTGCGCCTTCAGTCTGCGCCGGGGCACGGGCGCGCGCGTATGTCCGTCGATGCCTTGCAGGAAACATCGCGCACGTCTCCACAAGCTAATTAAAAAAAGTAAGTAATAATGTATTGTTCAAAACATACAACTACGATTCATTCATCACAATCCAATTCTCAACCGGTTGATTTAACTCAAATAACACCGCAATCACTCCGGCTCACTTTAAAATACACTCTCGTTGCCAATCGAGTGTGAAAAAGGCAGCGTAGTGTGAATCATAGCTGATTACACACTTGTGCTTTACCACTCTTTTCAAGTTCAGGTCTATACACTTGTTTAAAAGCTACGCAAGGTTTGCTAAAAGTAGGTACTGTTAGTCCTTGACACTTGGCAGGGATTGAACCTATACCTGTATGAGTCGTAAGGGGACCGCACGTATGTCAGGACTGTCATCGTTTCTATTGTAAAGAGTTTAACTTCAGCATATCCATTTGAGCGAAGCGCCTGTTGATATTTCACAAAATTAACTCATATACTCGTAATACCAACAAAGAACTACCTACGAATACATACATATATCGTCAAATAATCGCATTATTTGATTCTGCCATTCTGGTTGCTAAATATGTATCGATAGAAAATACGAGTATTTATGTATGTGTGTATATGTAGTATACCATTTGTGTTAGCAACCATAATACAAATTAGTAATGGTTTAGTTTGGGGCTAACCAGCCGTGTGGAAAATGTGTTCTAATATTTATTTAATGTATTAATTATAGTCTTACGACTTCACAGGGGCGTTGGTTCTTTTTTTAACCGACTTCATTTATATTAGGACACATTCGAATAATCGAATTAGGACATAATCGAACCCGGAACCTTCTGATTAGCAGTCCGGCATGGTAACCTTTACGCCAACGAGGTCGTCAAAATGGTCGGTTCGATCCCTGCCAATGAATGAAAACAACAATAGATAACCAAAGCATGGTGGTAGAGCGTTTTCCAGTGCTCGACTGTCTATCTATTTATATCTTGTCGAAAGTAGAGTATGCCTAGTCTGAAATAATTTCTCCTCAATAAGGCTGCCTTCTTGACAAGATATAAATAGATAGATAGATGACACTTTATTAAAACACTCACAAAAAACAAATTACATGTAACACTTAAAAATCAGTGCCTTAACTGGCGATCTTATCGTTAAAAGCGATCTCTTCCAGGCAAACAATAGGAAAAGGTTTTGATTGAGATTTCTTCGGTGTTGCCATAAGAATAGCAGTTTTTGTATTGACATTATATCATTGTTTTGCATGGTGCTAAAACATTTTCTAAATAACGTTGCTTATATCAGGTAATTCGGTTTAAACTTAAAGTAGTCGACTTTGTCGACTTTCAAAGAGCTTTGATGTACTTTCAGAATAAGCCTGAGCTAGTGGAGCATAGTTAAAATAAATCGTAGTCAAGACTTTCAAGAATTGATACAAATATTTGCATTTACTAACAAAGGCTTTTTAAATAAGGCTTAGATACGACTTAAGACCACTTTTAAACCTAAAATTAATATAAAAAATCGCGGCTATTTAGTGCAGTAAGTTTAATTTTATGGCAACACTGTTTTGACATAACATTGAAAACCGTGTTGTTTGTAAGATTTTAAACTTATAATATTGAGGGTCAGTAAAATCATTTAGTTTCATACGAGTACAACGTTATTATTTACCTGATTTTTTTTTAAACTTTTATCTTCTAATTTACATATTTTGGATTTTTGTTATCTAATTTAAAAAAAATAAACAAAATATAATGAATAATATTTTTAGAACCAAAACTTATAAATATTAGTACCTGGTCAACCGAGCTTTGCTCGGTAAAATTATTAAGTTTGCTGTATAACACACCCCGCGGATTTTAGGTCGGGGTTTTAAAAAATACAACACAAATATCTAAAATTATTAACCCTCGTCTATCTACCTTTATCTCGAACTACTATAAATATAAAATTTATTATACTTTTTTTATATTAGGACACATTTCACACACGACTGGTTAACCCCATACTGAACCATTTCTAGTCCGTATTATGGTTGCTAACACAACTGATATACTACATACACATATAAATATATTTTATAGATACATATTTAACACCCAGACAGACAGCCAACAAATTTGTTTGACAGCCAAAGATGTTGGCCGTGCCGGGAATCAATCCCGAAACCTTCTGATTGTCAGTCCGGCATGGTAACCATTACGCCAACGAGGTCGTCACAAAAAAGCGAGCAGCGACGCGGGGCACACCTAGTCTCACATAAATTATTCCTCAGACAAGTTCCAATATCATGCTGAGACAGCGAAACTGTCAAAACCTTTATCTTTCACAAGAAACGTTTAGGTAATGTTTTGGAAAATCCCTTTTATGTGAACATATGGGGTGTTTCGGAAGGATGGATAATCACCTTCGCTTTCACCTTTAAATTGGATCTGCATGGAATTATCCAGTCTTTGTTTTCTTTTATAGATGTAATTTGTAGCTAAGCTCTGGTGTTGACAGTTTTGGGCCATCTAAGGCCTAGCTCATCATATTTAAGGTTTGTGTACATCCTATCACAAATAATTCATTCATTCATTCAATATTTAAGAGCTGGGCTCTTGTCTGTGGAGTTTTTTCCAGGTAGTTCTGTCTTCGGCCAAATCCTTGACCTCCCTATACGACATGACTTTCGCCTTCTCCTTAATTTGGTCTAAATATGATCTTCTAGGTCTTCCTCTTCCTCTCCTGGCTTCTATCTTTCCTTCTACGGTATTTTTAATAAAATCGTCATGTCGTATAAGGTTGCCAACCATCTTTCCTCTTCTTAAATCACAAATAAAATAAGTTAAAATATATTATTAATGTATTTGAATTCCCATATACAGTTATGTTATTACACCTCGTCATTGTGTTCTTTCTTTGTGTTCTTTCTTGAAATTGGTTACCTGGAAGAGATCGCTATTAGCGATAAGGTCGCCAGTTAAGGCACTAGCTTTTATGTACTTTATGTGTTTTCTGTAATTTGTTCCACTTTTTTGTGAGTGTTTTAATAAAGTGTTTATCTATCTATCTATTTATCTATCTTACTAATATTATAACCGCGAAAGTTTGTATGAAAAAAAAGTGTTTTATCCGCATCCGTCCAAGCAGTAGCCGACTTCTTTTCCGTAGTCGCTAAACAAAGACTGTTGTGATTTGTGTCACTTAAGGGGAATCAGAGTGCCAATTAATTAAAAAGAAAAATAGGTAATCAGTTTTCAAACTCAATATGTTCGAAATTTTACATAATTTGTCACTACTGGTATTATTAATATTATTGTATTTTTATTTATGTTTAACCGGTTCTGTCCCACTACTGGGCAAAGGCCTCTCTATCCTCTTTCCACTCATCCCGGTTTTGAGCTTTTTGAGTCCAGTTTTTAATATTATTACTAAAAAAAAAATACTCTCTACTCCAATAGAGGTATGAACCGATTTTCAATATTTGTTGTTCTTCTAAACCTTCTTAGTTTTCGTGTAACCAATCTTAGTAATGGTAGTAGATACATTTTAATTTAAGAAATGAAGACTGATTAAAATTTTCTATTTATTATGATTATTATAAATATCGTGTTAATCAAATTCGTTCTTAATCTTCTTATTTTAGCAAAATAGTATTTCGATTGAAACTTAAGATGTATAGAAATGGTAGTACAAGAAAGAATAGCAAGAGGCCGACCGAAAAAGACATAGATGGAATGTGTGGATGAGGACATGAGAAAAAAAATGATTTAGTGTGGAGATTACGTCTGATAGAAGAGAGTGCAAGAAGATTTGCTATACCAACCCTTCCTAAGTGGGATAAGGTAAAGTAGAAGAAGGGTATGTATATTGAAACTTATTGATTAAAAGGTAAAGTTTAATCCAAAAAACTTTCTCAGGCTAATTAGTTTAGTTAATTAGCAAACAAGCTGTAAAATTATAATTTTCCTGCAAACTGGCTCTATTCCCCTTCAAATCCTATGTTTACGGATATATACAAGAAACGTTCTGTTTTTCAAAAACATTAAGTCTGCTCATACGGAGTTTGCTTTGTCTCCAAACTCAGTAAACTGATGTCTGCTATCTGCCACGGACGTAGATTTGAAATTTAGTTTTTTCTTAGCTTCATTATCATTACCCTTTGTATTAACCAGCTGGGCATAAGTCTCAAATGAGTCCATCTAGTGATCTGATGGTGGAATTACCCATTCTACGATGTTTTTTGGGTAAGTCTCTTAAAAGGATTTTATTTCATTATTTTATTATTATTTTTTTAACCTGTTTTATTAGTAATTCATAAGTCTGATTGGTACCAAAATAAGTACACATATTTTTAGAGTAGTTCTTTAGACGAATTTTAAGCATTTTTTTTTGATATTTTACCCTTTACGATTTATAGCAATAAAACAGTAAAAATCAAGCTTTGCCTATATCATCCATAAAATTAATAAAGATATTTGTTTTTTTTTCAGATTAGTAACCGGCTTAGCCGTAGCGTTGGGCGCCTACTGGGTATACCACGAAGTGACAAAACCTATCAGAGAAATCAGCATGCTCTTAAACTTCGACGTACCCCCTTTCCTCAAATCTATGTGGAAAAAAGTATTAACTGACTACGGGAACGAATTGAAAAAAATTGGTTTGGACTCGATCAGTGGTATGATCCCGAAGCTACCTCAGCTTGATCCTGGACTCATTAGCTTACCAAATATCAAAATAACTCTTCCCCAGGATCTCTCTAACTTCCAGCCAACTTTAAAGCCAGATCTAACCCTATCACCTGATTTATTAGCCTTTATGTCTGCCGCTAAGGTAGCCGGAGTGGATGGAATCCTAAAGCTACCTGAAGAAACTCCAAACCTACCTGGTGAAACCCCAAACCTACCCAAAGGAGTCCCAAACCTACCCAAAGAAACCCTAAACCTACCCAAAGGAATCCCAAACCTACCAGAAGGAATCCCAAATCTACCCGAAGGAATCCCAAACCTACCTGGTGGAAACTTAGATCAGACTAGTAAGAAGAACATATTGAGAAACGATTCCGAAGCAACCGTAACTCCAAAAAACTCTGACACGACTGGAATGACTTCACAAAATAATTTAAAGAGTTGGAACGATCAAACTCCTGCTCTTGGTGTAAATGGTTATTCCTCATCCAATGTACAAGGAACACAGATTAATCCAGGTCAATCGCAGACGCCATCGACTTTTCTGAGTCAAAGTGAGTCGGCACCAGTTCCAAAGCAGATCAACCGTCTTAATACCCGGTACCCTGAGGGAGCAATCCGGCGCGTCTTCAGACAAAAACCAATGCCAGTGACGCCTGTAAATTTACTAACTCGTCTCAAATCACTTAATTTGCCGACTGTACCGCGAGCGCAGGAGTTCTATAACTACATCTAGCTGCGATAACTTAGTCCGGGATTAATAGAAAAGTTTAGTCAACGTGGTTATATACCGCAATACTTAATTAGATTCAATTTGCGCTTGACAAACAAACTGAGGTCGTCTGTAATATGTAAAAAATTACCGATTATGAGTCAGGCTCGCGTATGAAGGATTCCTTACTATTATCATAATAAAATGCTTATAAATTACGTTTGTTGTATAGAAATGCTCCTTAAATATTTATTTTATTTTTATTTAATTGGGAAAGGAAATACACATATCTCATCATATAATCTGTAAAAAATTTAAACATCTACCTGCTACCGTTATTAATACGAGTATATAGCAATAAAACACGTTAATAGTATGGGGAATATTTTCATATTTTTATTTTTGGTATTTGTTGTTATAGCGCCACGAGAAATACAGAACTTGTGAAAATTTCAGCTTTCTAGCTATCACGGGGTCTGAAATACAGCATTGTGACCGAAAGCGGAGGCTTAGTAATAGGGTCCCGTTTTTACCTTTTAGTAGGGAACCCTAAAATATCACTCATCGGGCTAAGCAAGAAGAGTATACATCAACTTTTAAATGATTTCTTTATTGACACACAGATGTATAATAAAGCCACCCGTGTGTAAAGCGCCTTATACCTACGTGATTACAAACTTTATAATCCAGTAAATTAGCTTAGTTCAATAAGTTTCGATTCTTTAGTGAGTTAATGAGAAAATAGCTACGGAAACTAGGAAAGTTTAACCATTTAGTGCGGAGTTACCTTTCAAGTCACGATTGGATTAAACTCAATGGAGCGGAGGAATATTCGAGAACGCGGAAACTTCCAGAATGCGCGAAAAGTAATTTAAATTAAGGGAATTGGAATTTACTTGTAACACTAATATTATAAGTAAGAAATTTGTGTGTGAGTAAGTGTGTAAGTTTACTTCTTCACGCTCAAACGGCAGAACTGATTTCAATGAAATTTAGTTTGGAAATAGGCTAGACCTTGGATTAACACACAAGCTACTTTTTATCCCGGATTAACGCAGGCAACACCGCGGGGCGCAGCTAGTATAGTAATCATTATTTAACCGTGTCTCTTGGTAATTCTAGTAAGTAAGCAAGAAAAATAAAATAGCCTTAAAATTTATGAATTAAGATATTGGTTTTATAATCTGTGAAAAACATTTTTTTTTATGGACGATGCCAAAAGCAAAAGTTTGTATGATATTTTTGTAATAGTATGTATATTTAGATTGTGAGTTTTAATACATTCTTATTTCTAATAATTTTAAGTTTTGTTAGCAATAATATAGTGTGTTTTTGTATCTATGTAATAAAGTATGAGAAAACGATTTACATTGTTTTTTTTGTGTAATTTGGAAAGGATTTTGGCCTGTTTGTGTAACAGGGCTTAAGTCCTCTCCTAATAAACGTCCATCAATTATAATATACATACTAGCTGACCCGGCAGATTTCGTATTGCTTCAATTGATAAATAAAAGATCTAAATTTGTATATAAAACTAATCCGTATTTTTATTTAAAAACATTTTTTGAATGGAACGAAGGTATTAGAGCTTATATATTTTAATTTTTTTTTACCTTTTAAATCTTTCCTAGACCTCCACAAACATTTTCAAGACCTATATAAGATAAATCGGTTCAGTCTTTCTCGAGTTTTAGTAAGACTAACTATCTATCAATAATGGTGTAACTAACTATCAACAATGGCGTCTTATATATATTGATAGATAGATTACGTTGATCAATTAATTTTTTTAAGTTACAAAACTGCAGAAACGCTTTTCATTAATGATTAGCAGTTTTACTACTGTAATATTTTTTCTAAGAAAAAAAAATGCGTATACGAACATCACTAAACTTGGAATACCTATTACCTCATTATATTACCTTAACCACTAAGCTCGGTCTGTCCATTATTTGCAAAATGGCTTTCAAACTTCTCGAACGCTTTGGCCAATCCAAAAACTTTTTTGAAATAAACCTCACATATTTACTTTTAGTCGGCCTTTGGCCCAACAAAAACTGGACCAAAAAACAAGCAAACCTTTACAGACTTTACCAAAAAACGTTATTCTGTTTCTCTATAACATTTTTAATTATTTCCGGAGTCAAAACGTATGAAATACGTCACGATGTTGTTTATTTTTTGGCTAATGTAGATAAAAGTATAGTCGCTTATAACTACTTTTTCAAAGTGATCATATTTTTGAAGCGTCGCTATGATATTCGAGGTTTGGTAGATGACATTTTGTCGTCAGGTGATACTGTAAGAAAGAAAAATCGGGTTAGGATGATGGACCATCTAGTATTAGTGACGGGGTTTAATTCTGTTTTAATGCTGGTTTTCAGCATGTTGGGTAAGTCTTCTTCTTAATGCAGACTCTTAGTAAAAGCAATTATACTGTGAGTCTTAATAGAAGCAGTCGTTATGCCAAGTCAGAGACCTTGTTGAGACGACCTCGTTGGCGTAATGGTTACCATGCCGGACTGCCAATCAGAAGGTTCCGGGTTCGATTCCCAGTATGGTCAACATCTTTGTGCTGAACTAAATTAGTTAGCTGTCGGTCTGGGTGTTAAATATGTATCTATATGAATATGTATGTATAATAATATGGAGTATATCAGTTGTGTTAGCAACCATAACACGAACTAGAAATGGTTCAGTATAGGGCTAATCAGCCGTGTGTGAAATGTGTCTTAATATTTATTTATTTATTATTTATTAGTGAGGCTTAAAAGCTATCGACACCAGAGCTTGGCCACTAAGCTCAAACGAAGACAAAGAAAAATGCAGACTCTTAGCATAGCTAGTGGTGTCCTTTGATTAGAGTTGCCAGAATTTTTGGTTAGCCTTTGATTTAGTTTTTTTTAATGAAAACGGTGCTTGTGAAAGATGGCCACCGCCACAAAATGATTGATAACAATATTGTTTAAACTTTTTCATTTTAGAAAGAAAGAAATAATTTTTTATTTTAGAAAAAATAATATACAAAAAACATAAAAGAAAACATTTACATGCCACAAAATATATTGGTATCAAATGAAAGTCAAACTCATATATTCAGAAATAACCAAAAGTAGACGTGATTTTAGTTGTTTTGACTATGGTGCAGAACGTGCCGTCTCTTTCTGGCCACCTAAGATTAAAAGAGACGGGGCTTCATTAAATTTAGTCTAGTCGTGTGTGCCGCTGAATCGCCACCATTGCTACGTAGGTACTTATTACTTATTATATTTTTAGGACTCTACAACGGAGATATGACAATAGAAGCGTGGATGCCTTTTGACGCTAAGAAAAATAAAATGAACATGGCGTTATCTTCACAAGTCTTGGCTGTTTTGTTCTGCATCCCATTCTCTTATAGAGCTATAGGTAAATACACATGTATTTATTCTATTCAGATAAGCTAATTGGGTAAGCTTTGGCGTCGAGGAATTTTATCATTTCGTTTATTTCCTAGATCAGAATCAAAATTCAAATTTTTCGTTTATTTTCTAGATCCGAATTTATTATTGCTGTTTTCTAATTAGGTTTTCAGCCTTGTTTTAATATTTAAATAGTTTTGTTGTATAGTTTTAACAAAACCTTTGTTTGTAAACCGACTTTGAAATAGGGTAGAGATTTTTAATTCGGCTTTTATTTTTCTTTTATTGAATAGAATTTTAATAAGTTATTGTGTAATAAAAAAAGTTTGAAAAACCTTTAGTTAAGCGCTATATTGTAAAGACTCTTTATACTTTATATAATAAGCTTGACCATAACTCACCTGTTGGTAAGTGATATTGAGTTGTACGGTGGAGCGCGCTTAACTAAAAGGAACCAGTTCAGTGTCGCTTTGAAAATCGCTAGATTATCCAAAGTCTGGCGGTTCGGACAACAAAGTGGAAGGCAAAACTTCTAGTTATCGACATCCAGGCCCGACCATATTAAATGCCTTGGTTATTATTTAGAATCGGGGCCGAAAGGAAGGGGGGGAAAGGGTAGAAGGGAGGTTGGGAACCCCTCCACTACAAACCCCATCTGCAGGAGACAAGTAGTTTTTGAGTTATTAATGTTTAAAAAATTTGAGGTTAAGTACTAAGTTTTTTAATAGGTAACTCAAGAAGGGAAATTTGCAGGTATCTTTCGACCAAAGTGCCTCTGTAACCCGACCGAAGATAAGACCGAAGCTCCTGCCCTAGCCTTCGGTCCCAAAAATAACCACGAAGACTAAGGCAGGAGCTTCGCTCCTGCCTTAGTCTTCGTGATTATTTTTGTTGAATAACAGCATTTCGGTTATGGCACTCGCCGGCCGCTGCCGCGGCACGCTCGCTTCGCTCGCTCGGCTCGTGCAGTGGGTCGCAGTTCAAACCTAACCTAACCAACAGTGTTATTTGAGCTTGAAATCTGCCTTAGCTAGTGAATTAAACAACAAATGAAAAAACAAAAAAGGAAAACATTCGCATACACTCGAAAGTAACGGAATGACGCTTAAATTTTACCGCTCAAAATGGTGTCAAAACTTTTTGTTTTCATTTAAATTTTACCGCTCAAAATGGTGTGAAAACGTTCTGTTTCATATATTTGTTGCAGATGTAAACTGTCAAAATAGATTAAATTTACTTTTAGCGTTTCGTTTCTGGTTTGCAAGCAAACTGTCAAACGATAAAAATGACAGCAAACACGTTTCATTCTACGTATTTTCTGCTAAAAACGTTTCTTTTCTCACTATTTCAATGAAACTTTGAAAAATTATTTAAATTATTTAGGCGTGGCTCCTGCAAATAAAATGTTATAAATATGTTATAAACAACCATTTCCGACACCCCTGTTGTATTAGTTTCTCCCAATTCATGCGGCCCCGATTCTAGAGCCGACCCAATGCCTTAATAAAATAAACTTAATTTTCAGGGATGCAAGGTATAGTTTGCAGTATACTTATATATTTATGTGATCAGCTCGAAACTTTGCAAAATAATATCAAAGATTTTGAGTTCTGCAAAGAAAATGAGAGCGAATCCAGAAAAAAGTTCAAGAAAATCGTACAAAAGCATATTCGCTTGATGAGGTACCTACATTTTACTTTAGTGAAAAAATCATTTTTTTTAATCACTACAGATTACCAATATCTAGTTTTATTTACTCTAGTGAATAAAAACCAATTTTTTTAATCATTAGAGATAACCAATATCTTCTAGTCATTGGGTGGCATTTTTCCAGATATTCAACTTCATTGGAATCTATGTTTAATGAATATTTTCTAATACAAAACTTGGCGGTTACTATGGAGCTATGTCTGAATGCCATGATGGTTACGATGGTAAGCTTTTCAAAATGTTTAGTAACATTTTTAGGAACCAGAAAATAATTAAAATAATAGGAAATGTACTTGTGTACTTTTTCTTTAACCTAACTTAACATTTTTTTCACACGGCTGGTTAGCCCCATTCTTAACTATTTCTTGTTAACCGACTTCAAAAAGGAGGAGGTTATATATTCGACGTGTATGTATTTTTTTTTTTTTTTATGTATGTTCACCGATTTCTCAGCCATTTGTGGATCGATTCTCAAAATTATTTTTTTAATTGAAAGAGTATGGTTCTGAATTGGTCCCATTGTCACCAAAACTGGTTCTGATGATGGACTCCTAGGGAAATCGAAGAAAAACCTAAAAAGTTAGGTTATTTTTACGCATGAAGAGAGATTCACGCTCGTTTGGCTGTACTGATATTCATGAAATTTGAGAAGAAAATAGGTAAGACTATGCTATATGGGTCATTCTTAGTTAAGAGGTAATACGTTGTATGAAGTGACGGCATGGCATTTTTTTTTAAATTTCTACTTAATTATATATTTTTTTTATAGAAACATTTAAGTTGTAAACGTTTATAAAGTGGCCAGTCAATTTGTTAGTTTTTTCTCGATTTATAAGTTACCAGGGTAGATACTCAGTACAGGGTAGAGACAAGATGCACAGGGGAGGATACTCTATGTACAGGGAAGAGAGGCAGACATATTAAAAACAGTTTTTTTTAAGAATCAACATATTATTTTATTCATTAATTATTAATAATCAGACTTTTCATTTCTTTGCAGTCATCATTGTTTATAAAATTAAATGTTTCTTTAGGGTAGGTACAAAACAAAAAGGTTCTTAATTTTTCTTTCCATCAAAACAAACATATCTATAATTTTACTATTAATCATATCAATAGTAAATAATGAAATAAAAATAAACAAAACTTAAGTAACAGTATTAAACTTTTCTTGTACTTAAAATATAAAAAACATTTTAAATTAAAAGGTAATTAGAAATATTAAAATTTTAAAATCCACGTTCAAAGACATCAATAGATTCATTAAATGAATAAAAAAATTGCCCCCTCATTTTTAAGTTTGGGGCAGGAAGTTTTTTTAAAACTTGATCCCAGGTGATAAAAGAAATATCTTCATCATTAATTCTGAACTTTTTTCCAGTTTCATCAAAGATTTTACAAAATTTAACTTGAAGTTCATCATCTTCTTCAACACCTGTGCACATTGCAACATAACGATATTCTGTTTTCCTATCTTGCAGTTTAACCAGCAGAAAATCACTGTTGCAGAATGTTTCCTTTCCAGATGTTGAGGGCTTTAAATTATCTATGTGCAGTTTGCTTTTAATACTGGCAGGCACAGAATGCTGTAGTGTTTCTTGAAGCTTCTTCCTGCGTTCTTGAGATGATTGATTGATTAGTGGTTCATCTTCAGAATCGCTAGCTCCGTAAATATCATCAACACATAGACGAGGTGGTGTTTGTCGATAATCCAAAGTACCCAAATGAAAATGACGACATAACTCTGAGTCACAGAAGCAGCTCAAACTTTTCATTATCAGGCAATTAGGTATAAGAACGCAACCAGTAACCTGGTGAACCTTTACTGTGCCTGAAAAAGTCTTTAAACCTTCAGTAGAACCTAATTTTGCTGTTTTTTTTAGATATGTTTGCATCATCTACAGTAAAAAATTTAATATTCGGGCAGCTTTTCTCAAGGGCTTTAGCTAGGTCATCTATTGATGAAATATTGGTGCCACTCGCAACTAATCTATCTGCAGTTCTCTTGCAAGTAGCTCCCACTCCATCAGGAGCTCCCTTACCGTGACCTGCTTCATGAAAATTCCAAGTGAAATTTTGAAGTAGTAATGAAAACGCAAACAAACGTATCTCCCCTGGACATTAAGTATCTCCCCTGCCATCAAAAGAGCCAGGGGAAATACGCCAGGGGAGATACATTTTCGATTGAAATCTAAAATAGCCGTAAAAGTGTTTATCGGATGAAATTCACAACCAAACATAACATTGTGTGCACTATTAATAGTGAATATTTAAGTAAATATTAATATTTTAACGAATGACTACTAAATAAAACTTACCAGAGGAGAGACTCCATTCACTCAACACTTCTACATCCAGCGAGCGGCGTGACTAGAATGACCCTTAAAATGGTTGCACAGCCGGCTTATGCGTTGCTTGTTGATAACTTCACGTTAAACTCTATGCACTCAAGGTCACAACTTTGACAAATTTGCTAAACAAAATTGATTTTTAAATGAAAACAAATAGCCAGGGGACGAGACACGAAATACGAAGGACAATTTTCATCGTCGATATTATTTATGAAAAATTAGAATAAAAGTAATTTTACTTATAAGACACTGTGACTAAGTTATTGTTCTATATAAATATAACAATGATAAAGTAAATGTAAAATTTTAATGCACTCATTTTAACTGGATTACAAATAAAGTCGGGTTGGGGACAGACCAGGGGAGAGACTTTTTTCTTATATTGGAACTTATTGTGACTAAACTACATACGTTTCTGTAATAAATTTGAGCGAGCAAGTAGAAAAAACTTAGTTTAAATCAATAAATAGGTTAATTTGGAAGTTAGTATGGAAAAAAAGTATTTTTTTGTCTTAGCCATTGAAAGTACCTCTTAACTAAGAATGACCCATATACACATACGCTACTTTTTATCCCGAAAATAAATACTATTCCCGTGGGATGCACCAAATAACATATAAATCTTTTTAACTTCTTCACGCTCGAACGGCTGTACTGACATTGATGAAATTTGGAATGAAGATAGGTTAGACTATGTGTTTACACATAGGCTACTTTTTATCCCGAAAATAATTATTGTTCCCGTGGGATGCACCAAATAACACATGACACACTGATTTCGCTAAAATTTGATATAGGGGGTAGACTAGACCTTGTATAACACGAAGGTTACTTTTTATCTTAAAAGTCATTGCTATTGCCGTGGGAAGCCCAAATAACTCGATAACCTATTTTACTTCTTTGCGCTCATACGGCAATACAGATTTCGCTCATAAAATCGGCAGCTTATAGTCTGGCTAACAAAAGTAATCTGACGCGAACATCGAGGCTAAGCAACGGCCCATCCGGCCAGTCTTTGGATGGGTAACCATGCACAAGACTTCCATAAAAAAATGTGATATTTTCATCTGGGCGTTACTGTGCTTCGGATAACACGTTAATTTGTTGGGCCTGGACCACTACTCTTAGTACAAGCAGGGGTCAAACTAAATCAGGGGCTTGAAAAACTCTCGACGCCAGAGCTTGGCCACTTGGGTCATACTTAGTGGAAGAAGGAACTGTAAAATTTGATATATTAAAAGACAAGACCCTCGAACGGATAAGGAAAATATTTACGCGCTCGCTTCGCTAGGAGTTATCCCGCTTCGTTCGAATTTCCCCCAGGATGTTCTGGGCTTAGGACACTCCAAATATTATATAATTTGTGCTGCTTTGGACTTCAAACGGTTCGAACAAATACGGTGAAAATTTTCGCGCTCGCTTCGCTCGCGCATAGCTCGCTTCGCTCGCAATTGGTTCTAGTACGTTTTGACACAACAAACATTATGTAATTTGTGCTGCTTTGGACTTCTTTATGCTCAAACGGTTCGAACAAATACGGTGAAAATTTTCGCGCTCGCTTCGCTTGAACATAGCTCGCTTCGCTCGCAATTGGTTCTAGTACGTTTTGACACAACAAACATTATGTAATTTGTGCTGCTTTGGACTTCTTTATGCTCAAACGGTTGGAACAAATACGGTGAAAATTTTCGCGCCCGCTTCGCTCGCGTATAGCTCGCTTCGCTCGCATCCAGCTCGATTTGCTCCCAATTGGTTGCCTGCCTGACACACGCCAAATTTTTTCATCGTGAAGTTTATTTGGCTCTCCATAGCTAAAACTTAAACAAAATATCATTACCAACCACTTAAAATGTAAAAATAAAATTGTTTTAAAAAACAAACAACCGACTTCAAAAACACAACTAAAAAGGGAAAAATAATTTTAAGCCTAAATCAAATCAAGAATATAAAAATAGAATAGGAGAGTTTATTTCATGTACTTATAAAAAACTATTTGCAATTTTTACTTATCCTGTATTCTTGAAGTCGGTGCCATCTAATAAGAACAAATTAATGTTTGTTAAAAAAAACTATTTTCAATTGTCTTTCTTTGCTGGCACCGACTCCAAGAATACAGGATTAGTAAAAATTGCAAATAGTTTTTTATAAGTACATGAAATAAACTCTCCTATTCTATTTTTATATTCTTGATTTGATTTAGGCTTAAAATTATTTTTCCCTTTTTAGTTGTGTTTTTGAAGTCGGTTGTTTGTTTTTTAAAACAATTTTATTTATATTATGGTAGCTATCACGACGATTTCACACAATTTCACACGACTGGTTAGCCCCATTCTTAACCATTTCTTGTTTGTATTATGGTAGCTATCACAACTGATACTATGGTAGCTATCACAACTGATACTATGGTAGCTATCACAACTGATACTTCAAAAAGCTTACCTTTTAATTTCAAATCAATCAACGTTCTATCAAACAACAAATGGACTCCAAATTACAATAACACTCGAAATTAATGATTTATTCACCTAATTACCATATGTTTCAGGTCGGTACATCCCAGAAAATTGTGCTCGCAGGATTTTTAGGCATGCTTGGCCTGGCTTTACTGAATGCTTACATTTACTGCAAACTTGGCAACGAGTTAATTGATAAGGTAATCATGAAGAACGGGTATCTATTTCTGTCGTCTATTCTCTTAGTCGTTTTCTTAGACGGCTTTCGTACGACAACTTAACTAAAACTAACTTAGAAACTTCACTAACTTTGTTATGTAACTAAGTAAACTTACTGAAGCCCTGCGCTCCGCAGAAAGCCTCAGGAAGAGCCTTGTTGAAGGTCTACTGACACCCACACCACTTTAGTTACAAAGGCATAAAATACTAATACTTAAACGGAGTTTAGATATACCTATTTAATACTTTTTCTGTTCTGTTTGTCTTTTAACTTTTAGTGTCACCAGTTTTAGAAACTCTTTTTTTTTTCAGCGTTTTGTACTCTTCAGCCAGTAAATGCATTGCTATTGCTAAAGCATCCATAAGATAATTTAGATGATGAGTTAATAGCTTATGAACATTTCTGTAATAATGTTCTTATTATAACTTCTACAATTTATAAACTTTGAAAGAGGTTCTTATTTTATTCATTGTTTAAATTGCTAGGTTTATATTATTGTAAGCACACTAGCATTAATTATTATTATTTACTAGTATTTAATGTTACTCTTTCAACGATTAATAAAGAAATTTGGACACTGAGTTTTAGAAAGTTGTACCAAAAATACCTCCTTATACTGTATGTATACATATATATACTACATACGCATATAAATACTGAATGTAGAGCCTTACCAAGGCGCCCCATTAAACGCACTGCGTACTTGTTTGCCCTGAGACAACAACCACCTAACCTCTCGGGACGTTTAGCAGGCAGTACATAATGTATAAGGGTTGTACACACTGAGTCTTCATGGAAATAGCAAAACTACAGAGTTAACTGAAAAAGGTGATTCTATTTAGAGTACGATTAAAAGATACAATACTTCCTTAAGTGACAAAACTGGACCTCAAAATCGAGAACATAGACAAGATAGCCTTTTATTAAGAATCTATACAAATACAAATAGCTTCATTTAACTTTCAGAAGTACGTACAAAATTTAACACGATGCTTACCAAACAAAGAAAGAATTGAATAGAATATCCTTCAGTCGTCATCAACGTATTCTACTTATTACAAGTTAAAGGTTATTAATAAAAGATACAATATGTTTTCGTCAAGTTCACATTACATACATTACTCATTATTAAATTAATTAGATCAGAGTTTGATATCAAATAAATATGACAATATTAATATTAATCGCATTATAAGTACATACACACAGGAGTTTAATATTAAAATCACAATAAAACTACATACAATTCATGTCAGCTGTAAAGGGGCCTCGTCATAGATTAAAAATAATAAATATTATCGACTTATGACAAAAGCTTAAAAAGCACAAAGTAAACAGTGCCTACTATTCATTCCCACTGTTGGGATTCGGACCCTTCTCTCACGAAGAGAGGCCGTAATCCCCCCTGCCCACACAATATCCGAATACCGACGAAGTCTACAATATCCGAAGGCACACGTCTTCGGATATTGTAGCGCTCAAACGTGAGGGTTTCCTCACGACGTTTTCCACTCCTATCTTTAAAACTAGTAATTGGCGTAGGACTAAAATCAAACCAAGGACTGTTAAATTGGAAGCAGACGTTTTCCCAGTCATTGGCGTTGGACTAGAATCAAACCAGGGACTGTTAAATTAAAAAGCAAACGTTTTTCAGTCATTGGCGTTGGACTAGAATCAAACCAGGGACTGTTAAATTAAAAAGCAAACGTTTTTCAGTCATTGGCGTTGGACTAGAATCAAACCAGGGACTGTTAAATTAAAAAGCAAACGTTTTTCAGTCATTGGCGTTGGACTAGAATCAAACCAGGGACTGTTAAATTAAAAAGCAAACGTTTTTCAGTCATTGGCGTTGGACTAGAATCAAACCATAGACTGTTAATTTGAAAAGCAGACGTTTTACCAGTCATTGGCGTTGGACTAGAATCAAACCAGGGACTGTTAATTTGAAAAGCAGACGTTTTACCAGTCATTAGCGTTGGACTAGAATGAAACTAGGAACTGTTAAATTGGAAAGCAGACTTTTTCACCGAACCAAACTAGCTTTTGATAAAGTAGCAGTTGTTTGAATTCCAGAGTGCTGGTATATCGTTCGCAGCGTACTCAGCCGCCTGGCCGGACTGGTCACTGGACCTGCAGAAAGACATCCTGCTCATCATCAGAGCCTCTCAGAGAACCTTCCAGATGAGCGCTGGAGGCATCGCAGCTATTAGCATGCACACCTACGGAACTGTACGTATATTATGCTTTGATATGTCAATGCTATACCGTGACATATTTACACTCCTACTGTTTCTTGATATGGACTAAGATCCGAGCCGAAATTAATTTTATAATAAATGTAGTATATTAGAAATATATTAAACATGGGTTGCCTAAAAAAATCCTGTACAGAATATTTTTTTTTAATTTTTTTTTTTATTTTTGCATAATCAAAATAATAAAAAAATATATAATATCCTGAGTTGAAGTATAGAAAATACGGAACGTTCAGTTACCGTTCGTTGATAATTATGCTCATATTGTTTTTTTGTCATCCTCTTGTCCTGTTTGGCAAGCTTTTCTATATTGTGTGTATTTTCGCTGTGATGTGTGTTATCACAGCGGAAATATATTAAATATTAAATTTTTCTTCTATTGTCCTAGTAACTCTGTTGTAACTTGTCAGTACTTTTATTTTAACAATTACATCATTATTGTCAACAGGCTCTATACAACGGGTATTCAATTTTCGCCGTATTGAACGACGTCGTGGAAAACTGAATTATGTACTTTACTCAACTGAATTAAAATCGCAGCACTTAAGTTTTGATATACGGGAGCCTCTTTGTGTGTGTTTTTATGGATTATCACGCTTTAATAAATGTTGTACACATTTTATGTGTGTTTTTATGGATTATCACGCTTTAATAAAATGTTGTACACATTCTTATTGTGTTTTATTGATGTTTGTGTACTACTTTTGTCCGCGACTTGGTCGAAGTGAAAGATAGATTTATAAATTCAAATCAAATCAAATCAAATTGTTTATTGGGACATCAGTAAATTTGGTACAAAGATATTAGTCACACGTCAGCGTCGCCCATTGCTTATTGTTCGCAGATGACCTGAAGCTGTACATGAAAATACAAAGCCCTGATGATTGCACTCTCTTTCAACGGGATATCGATAGTGTCATACGGTGGAGTGAAAGTAATAAATTACTTTTCAATGAGAAGAAATGCTCTATTATAACCTTCACTAAGAGTAAGAACCCCATTGATGGAAGATACCATATCAAGAATGATATCTTGCCTCGAGTGAACACGGTCAGAGATCTGGGAGTGCAGTTGAGGGATGATTTGAAGTTTCATACGCACATTGAGAACATATGCGGGCAGGCTTTTAGAATGCTGGGAATTGTAATGCGTCAAGCTCGAAATCTAGACAGTATTCCGGCAATAAAAGCACTCTACAATGCACTTGTACGTAGTAGGTTGGAAAGTAATGCCATAGTTTGGAATCCGTATGAAGATAAATACGTACAAATGGTAGAGAAACTTCAAAAGAAGTTCTTAAGGTGGCTCTACTATAAGCAGTACGGTTACTATGTTGGCTACCCATTTCTGTATCCTAGTGCATTTGTTATTGGTATGTTAGGCTATGATACTCTGGAATCTAGACGGGCGGCAGCGCTCGTAATGTTTGTGTGGCGTATAATATCAGCTCGCCGGAGTGTGCCGGCAATCTTAGAGCGGGTGGGGCTAGCAGTGCCGGACCAATACTGCCGAGCACGCAGGCACAAGTTGCTGCAGGTGATGAGCAGCAGGACGGAGTACGGTCGGCACGAGCCAGTGCGTAGGGCGATGAGAATGTTGAATATCATGCTCGCGCGAAACGTTGACTTAGATCTCTTTTTTAGCACCGATGCCGATATTCACAAGGCGGCAATGTACTCATACGCTCGAATTTGTGTTAAGTAGTTTAGTGTTAATTTGTATTGTTTAATAATAAGTTTGTTTTTTGTTATGTTATTTATGTACTCGTATCTTTATGTGTGTTTAGGTAATCTGGGGTGGGCGATTTGGTTACAACTGTAATGCTCTCTCCATGATATGTATATATAATAAATAAATAAAAATAAATAAATAAAATTAATTAAAGGAAAAAAAGGATAATGTATACAAAAAATTCTTTATTGCAACAGTGTAGGTATTTTAGTTATCAGAGTAGTAAATTTGTCTTAGAATATTATTCCTTTTGTGTACTAAATTTAAAACTAAATTAAATTAAAAACTTCACCATGATTAAAAATTTAAAACCTAAATTACTAATAATAACCTAAAAACATCATTAAATAAACGATTATTATTACACATACGATTATTAATACAACACCTCGGGGTGCTGCTAGATGGTATAATAAGTTATATTTCTAGACATGTAATATCGATTTAGCAAAATTGTAAAGAAATAATATGTTTTCAATGTCAACTTTTCGCAGAATTTCTAGTAATATCACTGATACCTAGAAATTGAATCGCCAAATCAATTTTTGATCTCAACATATGCGTAGATTATTTTATCAAGAATCCTTTGTACCTTTTTTAAATATAATAATCCCTATTTCAAACGTCCCAATCATTTTTCAATCTTTGGCAAAAAGGATTTAAGTACAATAACATTTTTCTAGATCAGTGATCAGTGGTTGGATTATAGCTTGTAATATATACAGGGCTACTGTTAACTAAGTCAAAGTCAAAGGTCAATCATTTTTAAATTGACAAGTCAATAAAATACGTCTTAAATAATTTAATATTTTCTATAAAATAATATTATTATTTTTTTAGTAAGAAGAACTTATCCATAAATACCTTGCTATAATATAATAAACTATATAAGTCTTCTTCTTATAAGGTTCCGTACCCAAAAAATATCAACAAATACACATATGTATTAATATACGTTATACATTGCTTTACATGTCAATATTATATTATTAATATTGTCCTGGAAGAGATCGCTGTAAGTGATAAGGCCGCCACTTGTAACACTACTTATAAGTTGTTAATTTATTTTTCTCTTTGTTTGTATTTCCTTTTGTGTTGCAATAAAGAGTATATCTATCTGTCTATCTATCTATTAAAATCATTAAGATAAAGACTGGGGAAAATTCTTGATTTTACAGTTTTCAATATAAATTGTAAACGGTAAAAAAATACCGATAAAACAGCTTAAAAACACCACTCTAAAAAACTAAAAGCCACTCTGGAAATTTTCATTCTTTAACCTTATCGTAATTATAATATTAATTAAAAATATTATCTTATTTTAGATGATCATCAAAATTATAAAATAAATGGGCCCTAACCAGGATCCTTATTATTTATTTTTATAGCTGGCGATGGAAAGTTCA
The DNA here is from genome assembly GCA_035578125.1 of Mellilla xanthometata. Taxonomy (NCBI): domain Eukaryota; kingdom Metazoa; phylum Arthropoda; class Insecta; order Lepidoptera; family Geometridae; genus Mellilla; species Mellilla xanthometata. Next base: position 4,804,760 of record JAPUBQ010000030.1, on the reverse strand, counting down.
TCTCGCACGGTAGCCGGTACGCGGTTGTACACTGCAGGGCCAATAATTTACACTGAACTCTCCGACTTAGCGAGGCTGTAAGGTGGTGTCCCCCACTGCGTTTTCTTTCTACTTCTGTGCATATTACTTGTTTTTAACCCTTGTTTGAAGACATCTTAGTGGGTTTGTGTGAAAAATCTTCGTGATAGATGTACTTACATCAGAGTCAAGCTTGATCGTTAGTTACTAACGCATGCATTTACGCATCTCCCTCCACAAGCCTGGACGAGGCAGGCGGGGAATGTAGGGCTCAAGGGCCAGAGGGGCCGTCACTACCAACTACAACCTCACGGAGTCCCATCTCACGACGGGGGCAGGGATGCAGGACCGCTTCGTGCATTGCCGCTGCTCTCCCCTCCGTAGTTACTAACCCTGTAGAGTATAGATCTGCCATTGATCTCAGCACAAAGGAAGGTTTCTATTGAAATTCTACGGCCGGACTTATCATCAATCGCCTAATTTTCCGCTTGACCGGTGACATAAGATTCAGGGACCGATTCTAGTGCACAACGATATATTTTTCTTCATCTTCGTATGAGCTAAGTGGCCAAACTCTGGAGTCGAGCTTTCAAGCCACTCGAAGAACTCTGATTTGGCTTAACGTCTACTTGCTGACTAAGACTAACATCCGGGACTTACAATTTAACGTGTCATCTGACCCACGGTAGCGCCCAGTTGAAAATGCCATTTAAAAAAATGGTTGCCTGTAAAGTCGGTTTTACGGGCGAAGATTTTACGTGACAACGTCTGCCGCGTGCTGCGCGCGCGGCAGACCGATCATAGTTGAGTGGGAGAGAGACGCAAGGCATTCGGCGGGCCTCTCTCTCGTTCGGTGACTCATCGTAACGTTACCGGGCGTTACACTTTTTCATAAGTGACTCCCAGCCGCAACCTAATTTAAGACGTTGTCACGTCAAAACAACAGTCTTTTGCATGGTACACCCATGCAAACACCGTACAAGGATTGCTGATTCCTATACAAAATAGCGTGGCGCGGGAATTTGCCATAATTACCGCTGCAAATCGAGCGTGCATTTGCGTTTTTGGGCCCAAACGGAAACAAAAGTCTGAAACAAATCTAAATGAACTAAGCTAAACCCCTGAAGAATAAAAAAAAAATATATATTTAATTTTCATTGTATCCTGCTGATGATTGAAATGTTAAAATACCACTTTACTATAGATTGTAATATATCTTGCCTATATTATGGCGTGATGTCAAAGTAAAGTCAAATTCAAATAATCTATAGCGGTTCCAGAGTGTTAAATCAACTTAAAAATCTACACTATTTTATCGCATGCCAACAAAATAACTACCCTGATCAATACCAGTGATTGCTTTTATTCCCCGCGGTGCTTTTAGAATGTTGTTCGAAATATTTTTTTCTTTATTGGATAGGTTTCACCACACCTATTCGTAGATGGAGTTCTGATTTCTTTTATTGTCAACATTGGTGGCTTTTTAAAGCTAAGAATAGACGATTTTGGTGCCGATTCAGTGGCACACACGACTAAACTAAATTTAAAGAAGACCCGTCTCTTTTCATCTTAGGTAGCCAGAAAGAGACGGCACGTTCTGAACCACACACAAAACAACTGAAATCACGTCAAATATGAAAAATCTAAGAGCGCACCCAATTGTATCAGCTCTAAATCTGACGTGTTTGACGTGATTTTAGATGTTTTGTTTATGGTCTAGATCGCACCATCTCTTTTTGGTCATTATTGACGAAAAGAGACAGAGCTACTTTAAATTTAGTTTAGTCGTGGGTGCCGCTGAATCGACACATTTGTGTCGCATTCAGTGTAGTAGATAATTTTTTTGACTCTGTCTTTGATTTCTACCTACTTTTTTACAGTAAAGACATTTCAGCAGCAGATTACGTAACCATAAGAGTAAACGATAAAACGAGTAACTCTGGCAGCTGGAGCATGGAATAAATAATCTGGAATAAAGAACTCTCAAGGAGGCTGCCGGAAAGTTAATTAATTTATATACTACTCGTGACATTAATTAATTAACTTAGATTTACACCTACTTTTTTCAAAGTAAAGGCATTTCAGAAGCAGATCGCGTAAGCACACAGTAAACGATACTTTGACAGCATACTATTAAAAGCTGTTCCTTGTTTTATGAATGATTATGTTATATGTATTTTGTTTATATTTTTGTTCTGTTTACGGAGTTTTGACAATGTATAAAATGTGAGTTGTACTAGTTTAAGTTATTAGTTCCCTCATATACTCGTAGGTAAATAAGATTCATTATTAAAGTGTATGTGTGTATTCTCGTTCGAAGCGGCAATTCCTACGGCCCTGTGATACAGGCTCCTGGCAGTCCTATAGCAGGGCGTAGTGCTCCCTACAGCGTACCAGTTTATCTTTAAGGTATCATGTAGACGTAAGAACTTTGTACGTACCTATATCTTTATCTTTATCTTTATCTTTATCTTTATCTTTATCTTTATCTTTATCTTTATCTTTATCTTTATCTTTATCTTTATCTTTATCTTTATCTTTATCTTTATCTTTATCTTTATCTTTATCTTTATCTTTATCTTTATCTTTATCTTTATCTTTATCTTTATCTTTATCTTTATCTTTATCTTTATCTTTATCTTTATCTTTATCTTTATCTTTATCTTTATCTTTATCTTTATCTTTATCTTTATCTTTATCTTTATCTTTATCTTTATCTTTATCTTTATCTTTATCTTTATCTTTATCTTTATCTTTATCTTTATCTTTATCTTTATCTTTATCTTTATCTTTATCTTTATCTTTATCTTTATCTTTATCTTTATCTTTATCTTTATCTTTATCTTTATCTTTATCTTTATCTTTATCTTTATCTTTATCTTTATCTTTATCTTTATCTTTATCTTTATCTTTATCTTTATCTTTATCTTTATCTTTATCTTTATCTTTATCTTTATCTTTATCTTTATCTTTATCTTTATCTTTATCTTTATCTTTATCTTTATCTTTATCTTTATCTTTATCTTTATCTTTATCTTTATCTTTATCTTTATCTTTATCTTTATCTTTATCTTTATCTTTATCTTTATCTTTATCTTTATCTTTATCTTTATCTTTATCTTTATCTTTATCTTTATCTTTATCTTTATCTTTATCTTTATCTTTATCTTTATCTTTATCTTTATCTTTATCTTTATCTTTATCTTTATCTTTATCTTTATCTTTATCTTTATCTTTATCTTTATCTTTATCTTTATCTTTATCTTTATCTTTATCTTTATCTTTATCTTTATCTTTATCTTTATCTTTATCTTTATCTTTATCTTTATCTTTATCTTTATCTTTATCTTTATCTTTATCTTTATCTTTATCTTTATCTTTATCTTTATCTTTATCTTTATCTTTATCTTTATCTTTATCTTTATCTTTATCTTTATCTTTATCTTTATCTTTATCTTTATCTTTATCTTTATCTTTATCTTTATCTTTATCTTTATCTTTATCTTTATCTTTATCTTTATCTTTATCTTTATCTTTATCTTTATCTTTATCTTTATCTTTATCTTTATCTTTATCTTTATCTTTATCTTTATCTTTATCTTTATCTTTATCTTTATCTTTATCTTTATCTTTATCTTTATCTTTATCTTTATCTTTATCTTTATCTTTATCTTTATCTTTATCTTTATCTTTATCTTTATCTTTATCTTTATCTTTATCTTTATCTTTATCTTTATCTTTATCTTTATCTTTATCTTTATCTTTATCTTTATCTTTATCTTTATCTTTATCTTTATCTTTATCTTTATCTTTATCTTTATCTTTATCTTTATCTTTATCTTTATCTTTATCTTTATCTTTATCTTTATCTTTATCTTTATCTTTATCTTTATCTTTATCTTTATCTTTATCTTTATCTTTATCTTTATCTTTATCTTTATCTTTATCTTTATCTTTATCTTTATCTTTATCTTTATCTTTATCTTTATCTTTATCTTTATCTTTATCTTTATCTTTATCTTTATCTTTATCTTTATCTTTATCTTTATCTTTATCTTTATCTTTATCTTTATCTTTATCTTTATCTTTATCTTTATCTTTATCTTTATCTTTATCTTTATCTTTATCTTTATCTTTATCTTTATCTTTATCTTTATCTTTATCTTTATCTTTATCTTTATCTTTATCTTTATCTTTATCTTTATCTTTATCTTTATCTTTATCTTTATCTTTATCTTTATCTTTATCTTTATCTTTATCTTTATCTTTATCTTTATCTTTATCTTTATCTTTATCTTTATCTTTATCTTTATCTTTATCTTTATCTTTATCTTTATCTTTATCTTTATCTTTATCTTTATCTTTATCTTTATCTTTATCTTTATCTTTATCTTTATCTTTATCTTTATCTTTATCTTTATCTTTATCTTTATCTTTATCTTTATCTTTATCTTTATCTTTATCTTTATCTTTATCTTTATCTTTATCTTTATCTTTATCTTTATCTTTATCTTTATCTTTATCTTTATCTTTATCTTTATCTTTATCTTTATCTTTATCTTTATCTTTATCTTTATCTTTATCTTTATCTTTATCTTTATCTTTATCTTTATCTTTATCTTTATCTTTATCTTTATCTTTATCTTTATCTTTATCTTTATCTTTATCTTTATCTTTATCTTTATCTTTATCTTTATCTTTATCTTTATCTTTATCTTTATCTTTATCTTTATCTTTATCTTTATCTTTATCTTTATCTTTATCTTTATCTTTATCTTTATCTTTATCTTTATCTTTATCTTTATCTTTATCTTTATCTTTATCTTTATCTTTATCTTTATCTTTATCTTTATCTTTATCTTTATCTTTATCTTTATCTTTATCTTTATCTTTATCTTTATCTTTATCTTTATCTTTATCTTTATCTTTATCTTTATCTTTATCTTTATCTTTATCTTTATCTTTATCTTTATCTTTATCTTTATCTTTATCTTTATCTTTATCTTTATCTTTATCTTTATCTTTATCTTTATCTTTATCTTTATCTTTATCTTTATCTTTATCTTTATCTTTATCTTTATCTTTATCTTTATCTTTATCTTTATCTTTATCTTTATCTTTATCTTTATCTTTATCTTTATCTTTATCTTTATCTTTATCTTTATCTTTATCTTTATCTTTATCTTTATCTTTATCTTTATCTTTATCTTTATCTTTATCTTTATCTTTATCTTTATACACAGTGAGGTGTTTCGTGATATATTTTTAACTGGAGGATGGTCTATAGCCGGGCGAGTATATACATACTTATATATACATACAACTATATTTTAAAATTCTAATTAATATCTCTAATGAAATGGTGGTTTTTTTACATTAAATAGGCATGCAATTGAAAATAATGCGCCTAATGGTAAGTTATAGTACAATCAATGGTGGAACGCTCTTACCCAAAATAAACCAGTTCACTCTAGCTTTGAAAACTACCAGATAATAGCTTTCGGGGGAAAAGGCATTAATTAGGTAAAGAATTCCACACCTTCCCGTTTCGCACAATGAAGGTGGAGGCAAACAGTTTACTACGCGCCTTTGGTACCTCCATACAAATATAATTATACTAATTTTTTCACGCCAAAACTGGTTTCAAGAAAATTTTAAGCATTTTTTATTCCTAAAATCCAAAAATAGATAACACGCAAAGACTTATTTTGAAGTTTTCGCCCAGTAAAGAATATTATGAGCGAAATTCGTAGAAATAATTTTGTGGACTCAAAAGTTTGAAAGATCAGACTTATTAGCATCTTGTTATGAGAGGACAGAATACCATTTGACTTCGCTTTGTGAATATTATTTTGGCGGCAAGAAAAATAATGATTATTCACATTTTTACACACACATACATACATACATATTCTTACATTATATTACCATACACTCATTCACACTACACTAACACACACACGCGTGCAGACATTGATGCAAGCCCAGCTAGCAAACTGGTGTTATGCACTGATGTCGATGAGCACGCTTCATTTTATAAAAGTATAATTTGTTGTTTTTCGTTATACTGTTTTTTTTATATAAACTTAGGTTAAATAACACTAGTTAGGATTTTTGTTTTTTTTCTCATCTTTTATCTTTTGATCAAATCCTTTGTATCATAATTGTGTCAAACAGACTTGTGAATATTCTGTGGGAGAGGCCATCGGTGCTGAATCACAGTTCTATACTAGTTCAGCACTAATGGTACAAATCAAATATGTATCATCTATGTTTTATGCAAATAAAGATATTATTATTATTATTATTATTATTCACAACGTTTCTACATATTTATGCGATTTGAGGCGTTGAACTTTAATTTTGGCCTCTTTTATATTCAGTTTCGAGAAATAAACGTTTATTTTTATTTTTCATTACATTTATTAAGCTTTGATATAGTTAGTTATATTCGTATTATATCAGTACAACAGACTCGTTAAAATGCGTTCCCAAACAAACCAGTTTAAAACAAGCGTAAATTAAAAATTTAGAAAATTATTCGTCTCATTTTGTTGCAGCCATCTTGAATTCTTTTTCTTATTCGTATGAGCTAAGTGGCCAAACTCTGGTGTTGAGAGTTTTCAAGACGCTCGAAGACCTCTAACTTGGCTTAACGTCTATTTGGACTACAGCGGGACCTACATTTAACGTGTCATCCGACCCACGGTAGCGCCCAGATGAAAATTCCACAGTAAAAACGTCAATCTTGTGCATAGTTACCCATCCAAAGGCGTAGAACCTTTTCCATCTTAAGACGAAGAACCTCAATGATCGTGTCAGATCACCTTAGCTAGCCGAGCTACAGACGATTTAAAATATATCACAAACTATCTATTCTTACTAATCAAGACTTAACCTTTAATTTCATATCCTTATAAATATAACCTACGATAATAGTATACCAATTTTAATATTGAGATAGATTTAAAAATATATGCTATCCGCCATTCTGTGGCGGCAGCCATTTTGAACCAACTTTCTTCAAATATCAAAGTTAAAGTCAAATCATTTATTGCATCATTAAATGTTATTTATCATAGAACATGTAACGTACCCTATTCAGGGCGTTGCAATGTGGGTTTGAAATTAGCCTATTGTTTTTTTTTTTCTAGTCATTTATGTACATACGTGTCTTATTTTTTTCATAATTTATGAATAAAACTAAGAACACTCCCAACTAACATTCCTCTAAAACAAAAAAAAAGCTAAATTTAAATTATTTCAGAGCTACGATACTATAGACACAAAAACATTAAACTTATACCATCCTCATTTTTGCATCGGAGGCTAATAACGACGCATCATTATTACATGCCGGGTGAAACTTATTCATTCATTCGGTCTATTATCATTCTGTTGTTCATTCGCACAGATAAATTATTTTAATTTAAATCCTTGTTACGAAGCGGAAATCCCGTTAAGGTCGGATCTAGAAGGACCCACTATGAATACTAAACGCTCACTGACTAATGAGAATAAATTTATTTTGCTACCCTTATTTATCTCTATTTCAATTATCTTTGATTTACGTAAATTGTAACTAACCTGAAACCTTTTTAGGGCGTCTAGAAGAAAATTGGATTCAGGCTAATGCATGAAAGGTTCCATACCATTGTCTTAGAAACACGATTGTTGTATGAGAGCCCCCCTTAAATACTGGTGGCGATTCAGCGGCACACACGACTAAACTAAATTTAAAGAAGCCCCGTCTCTTTTCATCTTAGGTGGCCAGAAAGAGATGGCACGTTCCGCACCATAGTCAAACCAACTAAAATCACGTCAAATATGGAATGTGCAGGCAGTTTTAGAGGTAATACAAGTGAGTGTGCTCTAAAGTCGCCTATATTTTCTACATTTGACGTGATTTTAGTTGGTTTGACTATGGCACGGAACGTGTCATCTCTTTCTGGCCGCCTAAGATGAAAAGAGACGGGGCTTCTTTAAATTTAGTTTAGTCGTGGGTGCCGCTGAATCGCCACCAAGTAATTTTATATCTTATATATAAAAAATTCCGTGTCACAGTGTTTGTTACCGTACTCCTCCGAAACGGCTTGACCGATTTTTTCCAAATTTGATATGCGTATTCAGTAGGTCTGAGAATCGGCTACTGTATATTTAGTTTTTTTTTTATTAAGGCATAACAACGTTTGCCGGGTCAGCTAGTTTTTTTATAAAATTAAATATCCTGTGAATGTTAAGAGGGTCTACCAAATGTCGTCATAAAGTTTGAGTACAACATTGCTTAAAAAATACGCTTTTTGTATGGGAGCCCCCTTAAATATTTATTTTATTTATTTTGATATGTAATTAATCTTCATCTTCATTTTCTGCTAACATTTTAAGGGTATGTCTGTTACCGTCACTGATAAATAGCAGAAAAAAACCTTAATATTTGTTTTCTTTTTTATATAATATATTCCGTTTTTACTTATTAAGTACGTAAGTACGTAAGTAAGTTGAGCTAAGTACCCAAGCTCTGGTGACAAGAATTTTCAAGCCGTCCGAAAGCCTTTGAGTTGGCTTAAGTAAGAGCTGCTTGTATTAAGACCTATAAGGGATAGGGACCTACAATTTAACATGACAGGCGATGGAATTAAATGAGTTGATTCCCGCCCCATTCCACTATCGGACGAGCAGGGAAACACCAAAGCAGCATCGTTCCACCAACATAAAATAGGGGCGACGGACAGCCCTCTATGTTGGGGCTGTCTGGAGGAAAATGAAATGGTAGAACACGTGCTACTGCATTGTAAGGCAACCAAACAAACCAGAGGGAGTTACGGTCTGATGATAGCAGCTCAAGATGAAAGTTCGCCTCCCAGTGCTAATCTTCAGACAAACAGACCATCTGACACAACAGTGGTGGAACAGGTATGCCAGCGACCCAGGGCTGTGCTCCGTTACTTCAAGGAGCTCGGTTGGCTTGGGTAGGCTGGTAAGGGGGGAATGCACAATACGCCCCTAGCGGGATGTCAGTGCAGGTCTCATCACCCCCACTTTAAATTAGAATTAGAATTAGAGGTTCCAAAGTCGCGTAAACGGTTTGCTTCCACCTTCATAGTGTGAACTTCGAAGGTGTGGAATTCTTTGCCAAGTTCCCTGATCCCTGAGAGCTAAAATTTGGCGGTTTTCAAAGCAAGAGTGAACCGGTTTTTTCTGGGTAAGCGCGCTACACATTAGATCATAATGTCGCTTGCCATCAGGTGAATTGTGATCAAGCGCAAGCCCAATTCAATGTAAAATAAGACATACGACCCACGGTACATGAAAATGCCACTTTCAAAACGATAGTTTTGTGCGTGATCACCCATCCAAAGACTGTCTGCAATAACCGTTGCTTAACCTCGATGATCGCGTCAGACCACCTTGGTTTGCCGATTTACAGACGCTACAAACTTAGAATTACTTTCAATACATTTATAAAATAGCAAACGGAAAATCCTAAGGGTATAAAAATCAAATAACATTTTCAAAACTAGATTTTCAAAGGAGAAATCTCAATTTCGTACAAACATTTCCAAGAATATAAAATATAATAAGTTAGTAGTTCGCAGAGCTTAGAGCTTTATAAAGAACTCACTTCCGGGCTCAAAAGCTCGCTCTAACCATTTGACAACTCTGGATTATTGAACTTACTAACAGCGGCCCGCGGATTTACGCGGGTAAACTCCGCGTTAATCCGGGACAAGAAGTTAACCCGGGATAAAAGAAGCCTTCAAAGAAGAAGGAGGTTATAATTTTTTTTTTTTTTACACATTCACACACGGTTGGTTAGCCCCATACTGAGCCATTTCTAGCTCGTATTATGGTTGCTAACACAACTGATATACTACATATACATACATACATACATCTTCTTATATATAAAATTTCCGTGTCACAGTGTTTGTTACCGTACTCCTCCGAAACCGATTATCCTAATTTTATATGCGTATTCAGTAGGTGTGAGAATCGGCTACTGTATATTTAGAAATAATTATTAAGGCAAAACAACGTTTGCCGGGTCAGCTAGTATTATATATAAATACATATTTAACACCCAGACTCACAGCCAACAAATTTAGTTAAGCACAAAGATGTTGACCGGGCCGGGAATCGAACCCGGAACCTTCTGATTAGCAGTCCGACATGGTAACCTTTACGCCAACGAGGTCGTCGTTAAATAATATGTTTGAAAGGAATGTATTTTTTTATGTATGTTCGCCGATGTTCCACTGTCGGACGAGCAGGGAGACGGCTAGGAGGCAACGCTATACAGTTGAAGTTCCAAAAATCGGCACGAAGCGTTTCGCTTCCACATATATTATGCGGACCATTAACCTGTGGAACTCTTTGCCGGAATCCCTGTTCCCTCTGAACTATACTATACCTCACTGTCTTCAAGGCGAGAGTGAATCGGTTTCTTCTAGGCAAGCGCGCTCCATCCTAGATCGCAACATCACTTAACATCAGGTGAGTTTCGATCAAGCGCTTGCCTATCCATCATAAACAATAAAAATAAGAGATTTTTCAGCCATTTGTGAACCGATTCCCATTTATAATTTTAAAAATTCTACACATCTCAGTCTGGGTTTATTTTTTCGTAGCCAAATAGAATTTTAATATAAGTCAGACTTTGATTGATTATCTGAAAAATTCTAGCTAATGAGGATTCTGTGCATTTGACATTTAAAAAAGTTGGCTCAATATATGTAGTCTTTTTAAAAATACGTATTTTTCATTATTGGTGCAAAAAAGTCGGGTTGTAAGTGCCGAGTGTGTGTGTCTGTCTGTGGTATTGTAGTTCCCGACCAATTTTAAGTTTATGAGACTGAGAGTAAGACTACCTCGAAATGGCATATGACATATTTTTCACAACGGCCTTTATATGGATGCTTATCAAATTAAAGGGAACTTGCCAAGCGGCTGGTCGAGGTTTCGGGTGTCCAAAAGTAAGTTAGTAAAATACATACATTGTGATTAATGCCAGATACAATATGACTGTTCCTACAAAATTAGGAGACGGGGTTTTCTAAATTTTAATTGTACGCTGTTCTATGCATTACAACTAAGCATTTGACCAGTAGAGTGCGAAACCACTCGAACTATCGATACTCTGCTCTAAAGTAGAGCATACCTAGTTTGGGATAGCTGGAGTTATTCCAAACTCTCAAGAAGGCTGCCGGAATACACAGTTTAGACCTCAATATCCCTTACCATCAGGTGAATTGTGGTCAAGCGCTGACCTATTCAGAGTAAAAAAAAAAGCAATAGGTCCTTCAACTTTAGGATGATTATTCCTTATATATCATATCCATTTAGATCAACTGTTTCTAATAATACAAATGTACCCTTTTTTTGTATACATTCTTTTTTTCGTTTAATTTATATCTTTGTACCAAATTTACTGTTGTGCCGATAAACCATTTGATTTGATTTGATTTTTTTTTACTATCTATGGATAAAAAAGAACCATACTTGCCCGGCATACCTTATCTAAAACTCTCCAGAAAACTCCGCCAAGGTGACGAGAAAGTATTTTGATCAGCGTCACCCACCAACCGTCTAATACGGCCCTAAATCAAGGGCAGGATAAATTCCACAGTGAATTACTACCACCCCATAAATTACCCCGTCTAAGCCCATTATTCAAACAAACCTTTTCCAAGCGACGGTTTACAAAGTTTAATAAAGAATTGTTGCCAGTCTGCACGCTTTTAATCTTTTTAAAGTTTAATAAGTAGACGCTGTACCGGCGATAAGTGTTGCTATATTAAAGTGTGCTAGAGCCAAAGTGAGGACATAAATTAGGGTGTTGACGGAGTAATATAACGTTAAGTTTAAGTATTTGAATTTTGTGTATGTTTCAAGAAATTGTGTACGCAAAGTCTAATCTTTAAAGATCTATCTAGCCTGTAACCTGCCTGTTTTAAAACGACGGCAGCTCAGCTTGGCCGTCTCACGTCCCCGCCAATTTTTAAATTTTTAAATCGTAATTTTTTTGAGCTTGAGCTTTCGGTGAAGAAAAATATCCCGAGGAAACCAGCTTATTGGTAGGGCATTTTTAGTACTCGTCTGTCTAGCAAAACCGCCTTTCAAGTTGAAAAAACTGCCGCTATAGACATAAAAATTTAGAAAACAACTAACTCAACTTATGTTCTACTTATCAAGCTATTTTATTTGATACCCATTCTAAGACAAATGCAAAAAAATGTCATTCATCATTTTGTATCGGGGGTTATATATACAGATAGATAGATAGATAGATAGATAAACCCCTGATGTAACACTTAAAAATTACGTAAAAGTAAAAATAACAGAAATCACAAATCAACCAATCAAAAGCTAGATGCTTTAATTGGCAAATTTATCACTAAAGTGATCTTTTTAAATAATAATAAATTATACAATAAAGTACACAAAGAATAACTTACAGACGAGGTGTAATAACATATCATCATTTCATTGTTCGAAAGCTATTATGCCACTGACACACACGAATATTGATAACACCAAGTTCCAAGGCAAATAATATAATATCATTACAATAAAATATGATATTATTCAAATGTAAATTTTTAACTCTTGATATTCATTTATTTTATAAAAAGTTTTATCTAATAGCCAAACCCTGAGTGTAGTCTTAAAGCTGGCGGTGGAAGGTGCATCCCGGACAGTCGCGGGTACGCGTTTGTAGATCGCGGGCCCTAACACGTAAACGGACCTCTCCAATTTCACAAGTCTATGTATCGGCGTTTTCACTTGCATCTTCTTCACATTGCTACGTAAATTCCACGTTTTTACACACACATACCCAAACACACACATCGTCTTGAATCTTATCTATAACAGACAAAGAGAGCAACCTTTCTGTCTACTCTAACGTTTTGGTACCTTTGCATCGAAAGAATGATTTATTCCCACTTGGCAATAGGCTGTATTGATATTCTACACACGTGAACATATCGTATTTGAAACACGTTTTCTTAGTGTGGGGTATGTTGTATGTTAGTATGATATGGCAAGCTTATTTATATGTCTTGGAGCCAATCAGAGAAGGTTGCGTTAAAGTCATAAAGACATTTGAAAATTTGTTAATTGTTATAATAAGTGCATGTTCTAGTTTTATTTAGTAATATAATAAACATAGACGGTTTGGCTAAAATGCTGTAAGTTTATGTTTATAGTTAAATATATGAATAAATGAATATGAATATTTATTCCATTTATGTTTTCAATGAGAGTGAACCGGTTGTTCTTTTACATTTAATGGGCTTGCACTTGATCGCAATTCACCTGATGGTAAGCGATTGTGATCTAAGGTGGAGCGCGCTTGCCCAGAAGGAACCGGTTCACTCTTGCATTGAAAACCGCTAGATTATAGTAAAACCTCGGATTAGAATTATAGTGAATGAATTAATATGATCGATGTGGGATATTGTTTTTTAAACTAATGCAATGTTAACCCAATTTTTTTTGTGCACTTTCTTTTATTTTAGATTGGACGAAATCGGTTTATTAGGTTTCTGAAAATAATTAAAACATCGTATAAAAGAGACTATGATTATAATATATTACATTGTTTCATCAAATTATTATGAAATAAAAAATTGGTCAAGTGCGAGTTTGGCTCGCGCATGAAGGGTTCCGTACTCTTGTTGTATTTAAATTTAAAATTTATTTTGATAGCTATGAGTACATTCCGCGAAAAAACACGTTTACTGTATGGGGACCCCCATAATATTTTTATTTTTTAGTATTTGTTGTTATAGCGGCACGAAAAATACATATGTTGTGAAAGTTTCAGCTTTCTCCTATTACTGTTTCTGAGATATAGCCTGGAGACAGACAGACAGCGGAGTCTTAGTAATAGGGTCCCGTTTTTACCTTTTAGGTACGGAACCCTAAAAATTATGTTTGACCGTATATTTTCACTTTAAACATTAATTTGTATACAATATAATATTTAATTTTTACTTGGTATACTTCGTCCACGCCCCACGTTACGACTACATAAGCAAACGCGTCAAACTGTCAAAAACGTTTTTACGTCTTTTAATAAATGTCGAACGCAAAATGCCAGCGATTTTTCGCGAAAAACTGATAAAACAATTTCAATATCAATATATCAAGCGGCGGAACGTTTTTTATTATCTTTGCCTTGTTTTCGTGCTGACGAGATGTCAGAAAAATGACTGCTTTGTTTGATGAAAATATCAAACGTTGTAAGTGATTTGCCCTTCGAGTCGTGAGTTTTCACCTTCTTACGTCAACCGCTCATACTCATGTACGCCTTTTTTTTGTTGAGGGGGAAATCTTCGACAAGATACCTGGCTACGATGGGGCGCAGCCAGGTTATGTGGGATTTGTACCCACTAAAACCCCCCCGGTGACCTGCCTCTGTGCTTAACGGATGTCTCCGGGTTCTTCCGGGAAACACTCCGGAGACCTCCTTGCACTGCGCTGTGGCCCTTCCCGGATTGTTTCACCAACCACGCGACGGCAACGGTCACGCGACGCCGTCGTCGTTCACCCCGGACTCGATGAAGCGGGTGTCGGAACCCCATCTCCGAACACCTTCGAGTCTGATGCCCCTTTTAGTCGCCTCTTACGACAGGCAGGGGCAATTCCGCAGCCTTATTCTTTCACCCAGGCTGCAGGGTTAACTCATGTACGTCTAGTACAAGTTTTTCCGAATACATTCTTTTTTTTACACTGAATGGGCTTGCGCTTAATCACAACTCACCTGATGTTAAGCGATATTGTGAGCTAAGGTGAAGTAAAGCATAAGTAAGCAAATAGTTGCTAGAAAAAATAACACTGGATGTCCACTGCAAAGAGTATTTGTAAGGGAATTAATTATATTTATTCCAAATTGTTATTTATCACTATGTAAACTTATAGTTAAGTATTTATTGATTATTGACATGAAAATAAAACTACACAATAATTTAAAATTAAAAAAAATCTTACAAAAAGTGAATTAAACCTAAGTCAGTATCCGCGGGTAAGGTGCCTAAAATGATTTGTGTTTCAGGTTAACTTTATCAAAGAGGTATGTATTTGTAGTAAAACTGAGTTTTTTTAGGTACCTAAAAGGTAAAAACGGGACCCTATTACTAAGACTCCGCCGTCTATCTGTCTTTCTGTCTCCAGGCTGTATCTCAGAAACCGATTACGGTTTCTGCGTAATAAGCTATTAAGCTAGAAAACTGAAACTTTCACAAAATATGTATTTCCCGTGCCGCTATAACAACAAATACAAAAAAAAAATATTAAGGGGGTCCCCATACAATAAATGTGTTTTTTCGTATCTTATCGCTATATATCAATAACGGCAACTGCTAGATACTTAAAATTTCCACAAAATATATGAACTTATATTAAGTATCAAATTAAATAATAAAATTTAGTAATAATAATTATTTAAGGAGAGCCCCCATACAACAACGGTACGGAACCATTCATGCGAATTATTCACTGTTTTTTCAGACCCTGGCATAACACATACGAGTATTATGCCTAAAACAATATCTCGAAGCGACTTCGAGCTGCGAAGTATAAATAATTATATTAATCTCAAACAAACTCCTAACACAGAGCGAACAAAATAACGTCTCACATTCTTAACTCACACATTAACTAACTTCATTATCTTCTCTGTGTATTACATTTTATTATATTAATACTGATACGGCAAGTTGTTAGCTCTCGGGGACTAAGTTTTATTGTTTCGCCTGGACCGGCTGCTGTAGGGTGATGAGCGAAGCGAGAGAAAATATATTTTAATTGATTAAATAACGTCTGTTGCTCAGGTTACTAAGGCGATCTGACGTAATCACCGAAGTCAAGCAACAGTTGATTCGGCCTGATCTTGCAAAAGAATGGCTCATAAATATGACATATAATATATCTGTGGTCAAAACTGAAGAAGATTTTTTTTCAACAATTTTTTTTTATTGCATTTTTTGTATTACGACACATTTCACACACGGCTGGATAACCCCATACTGAACCATGTCTAGTTCGTATTATGGTTTTGCTAACACAACTGATATACTACATATACATAAATACATACATATTTTATATAGATACATATTTAACACCCTGACCGACAGGCAACAAATTTAGTTCAGCACAAAGATGTTGGCCGCGCTGGGAATCGAACCCGGAACCTTCTGATTGGTAGTCCGGCATGGTAACCATTACGCCAACGAGGTCGTCAATTGATTAATTAATAACATCTGTTGCTCAGGTGATCTGACGTAATCACCGAAGCTAAGCAACAGTTGATACTGACTGCTCATTCAAAAGAATGCACCACAAAAATGACATTTATATCTGTGGTCAAAGCTGAATCCTAGATCCTATGGACAGTTTTTTTTTCTACCAATATTTTTTATTTTATACTTTGTATTAGGACACATTTCACACACGGCTGGTTAACCCCATACTGAACCATTTCTAGTTCGTATTATGGCTTGTAACAAATTGGACCAAACAGATTACTACAAAAATAGGAAAACAAATAAAAACATATGTGGTCGGTAACGTGATACTTTTCTGTCTTCCCTGTTGCATTTGTTAAACCAAGTTAGAGAACTTTAGGTGGATTGAAAACTCTCGACACCAGAGTCTGGCTCAGAGCTCATATTAAGAAGAAAAAGAAGAAGGTCTATTTCTTTTGTAACTTTTAAAAAGGTGGTACAACTTTTTTTCAAAAAACTTTTTTTTTAAACTATAGAGTGTTACATAATTGTGTTTATTTTGAATTTCAATTTCATATCCTTAACGCCTTTTTTATAGGATTTATCAAATATTTTGCTACTTTATTGGTTCCTTGATCGCTATTTCTCTTTCACAAAGTCCCACGTTACAAGGAACGTAGAGCGTAAGAAACATTGTACCCGAGGGAGGCAAGTTTTGCTCGATACTAATAACGCTAATAGCTCTCGACGAGTGTGTACCAGGCCTTATGCTATAAATACTACAATACACTATACTATAATAATATTTTAGCCTGGGCTGAAAAGAGGTTTAAGCGCTATGGAAGCAAAAAAGCATATTTTGAGAAATTCTATAAAATCCTGCGTAAATGATAGGGCCATATATTATATTAATATTTTTTAAATGATGTAGAAAATATAATAATAATAACGCTACATAGCAACAAATACTCGTATATAACCTTTACGACAATCTCGTTGGCGTAAAGGTTACCATGCCGGTCTGCTAATCAGAAGGTTTCGGGTTCGATTCCCGGCCCGGTCAACATCTTTGTGCTTAACTAAATTTGTTGGCTGTGGGTCTGGGTGTTAAATATGTATTTATATATAATATGTATGTATGTATGTGTAGTATATCAGTTGTGTTAGCAACCATAATACGAGCTAGAAAAGGTTCAGTATGGGGCTAACCAGCCGTGTGTGAATGTGTCCAAAAAAAAAAAAAATAAAAAAAAAAATATCACTCCAAAAAGCTGTTTTTCTTGATCGTTCGGAAATTTCTTTCAATGTAATTATCAGTAATTTATTTTAAAAACTTTGTAGCCTTCTCGCTTGGCCAAAACCCGTGTAAGTCCTGTATTCCTCGTCTACACGGGAGATATAATAATTGATACACATAAATGATAATAATATGCATGTATTTGTCCAGTGTTTACTGGACAAATACATGCGTACAATAGTATAACAGTAAATGTTGTGCTTTCTGAATATCGTAAAGAAATTAAAATAAATCTCACTTTTTTGGTTGATAATCATATTATTTAGAATTGTTAGAGTTTATAATTTCAACATTGTTAATTGTTGATTTTATATTAATTTATTATGTGACTGTGAAGTCATGAAATAAATTCACGGGCAAAGCCGAGCAGCAAGCCCTACGCTTCAATTTCTATGGCTCTACTCTTGATACAATATCGCCTGAATAATAATTTGGTTAAAAAAAGATAACGAAGAGAGTTTTAAGAGGATTTATGTCTCAAACTCGCCTGGTTAGCAATCTAGCAAATATCTAACAATATATGTTCCAACAGCCTCTAGAGACCTAGTCATTCCAAACTAGGTATATTTCACTTTCGGCCAGAGTGTCGCCATCCCGTGTGTTTTTTCATAAAAAGATAATCCCTGTACAGATAGATAAATAAAACACTTTAAAAAAACACTTACTAAAAATTTAATTACAGAAACACAAAAGCATTAAAAACAAGTGGCGATCTTTTTGCTGAAAACGATCTCTTCCAGGTCCTTTACAGTTTTCTGAAACTAAAATAATTACATACATATAGTACACTTAAAAAATCATAGATGGCGTTTTCAACTATTACGGGACATGATATTACAAACTGTTGTTACTATATGACAAACAAATGTAATTCAAGACCAAAAAAATTTTTTGGTCGCAAATTTCCCCTTACAAAATAATTTTCTTTTAAAAGCGAGCGAAGTCGCAGATAACAACTAGTTTCGAAGATTTGCTATATAAAGGCAATATACACGCACAATCTAGTATGTAGTAGGCATTTGTAACATATTAATAAGCACACATAATCTTATTCCCTGCAAGGGCAATAACCTCCATCTACGGAAATTACCCAAAAGGAAAAACACTAAACACTGAACACGCACCACGTACAGGGTTATTGTGAAAGCATTTATTAAACCAAATAAGATCTTTTTGTATCTTATCAATACAAGAATAAAACAAAACCAGCGCCACTTTATGTGGTGGTAACTATCTTGATTTTGATATTTGTCACTTTACTAGCTGTTGCCCGCGGCTCCGCTCGCGTGTATGTCGCTCTTCGCGTCTGCTCCACCACCATGCAAAACCATATTGGTTTGTAATACATAGTATGTATCAGAGATGGTGCTGTATGTGAAAAATGATTTTCCCTGCTATCCTTATTTTCTGTTAAAATTTTCCTTAAATTTTGTTAGCTGCAAACCTCACGGAGCCCGAGACTCTTCCAACGAATGCTGTACCGTGGAAATCGGTTCGTGCGTTCTGGAGTTATAGCGTCAGGAAGGAAAACCCAACTTATTTTTATATTATAGATTATAGTATTCTACTCGCCAATTCCTTTTATTTTTTGTGCCCCTGTGTGTGTGAACACACACACACACACACGTCAAATCATTATAACTCCGCCATTTTGTACCAGGTGCAAACAATTAATAAACTTCATAGCTATATTCCATTTGCTAATTAAAAAACCGAGAGGAATTATCAAAAGTCATTCAAATGAAAAGCTAATTATTATTATGTTTATTGCTTGTTTTTATCTATCTAATGTATACCTATGTTTTACTACCTCTGTGACCCTTTTCCCTAATAACCGTGTAATATCAGCCGTAATCATGTAGCAGATTACTAGAAACCAATGTCCAACAAGGAAAATAACCATTTCTTCCCTTTCAGAAAATCCTGCTCAATAAAAATATAATAGCGAGAAAGTAGGAATTGGGGCCTTGGATATAATAATTTAGTGCAGTTAGAAGGCGTATTTCAGTCAGGAAAAAAAAATATTTACTACCCCTTGCAGTTTTACGTAGAGTAGAATGATATTTTGTGTTTTATCGTTATCTCAATAAGGTACGATTTCAATCAAATATTTTCCGTGATTTTTGTACTAAGAACAATCAATCAAATCATTTATTGCATTATTAAATTTCATACAAAATATTATTTACAATAATAGTCTCGTAATTTTTTATCCTTTGTAAATAAAAAAAAATCACTTTATTATTCTTAAGTTCTGTTTAATTTAATTTTTTTTTATTTGGTTCTTAGTTGGAAATGTGAATATAAAATACTTAAATAAATTAGTAGCTTTAGAGAATACGATATTGTTTATCATAAAACATGTAATTTAGCATCAGGGCGTCCAATGCTGGTTTGAAGCTAGCCGATTTTAAAAGGTTTTTTATAGATACGTCATAATAATACAACCTCAAAGTATTATGATAATAGCTTCAGTTTAAGTTTCTCATCGGTCTGTAAATTTTCTTCTCACGTCAGCATTCGCGCTAAATCCTTTCCACAAATAAAAGGGTCGGTCATTATTTTATTTCTGCCTCCATTTGTAAGAAATAGTACAAACAAATCGCGGGACGGATTGTCAATAATAGAGGTACTAGCTTGGTTTGAGGGGAATGAAAAAGAGATGGCGCTTATACGTATTTTTTATACTTTCGAATAAAAATGTTTTTTATTCGCTCAATGACCGCGTACTTATATTTGATTCGCCTGATGGTAAGAGCTAGAAAAGAAAATTTCAGAATCGAATTTAAAAAAAATAATAAATAAAAATAAAGTGTTTATAAGTTTTATTTTACATATTTATTGTACATCCTTGTTTAGTCTTTTCCATCGAAAGGCTGCTTGGAAGATATAGCTTTATACGATAAGACCGCCAACTAGCTGCTCACTTGTATTAAAGTATTTTTTTTATTTCTATCTAATTAGTATCGTACAAAATATTTAATGTTGTGTCCAACAAAGAATTCTCTATATATCTTAATCTTATTTATCCTATCTTATTAT
This sequence comes from Mellilla xanthometata, assembly GCA_035578125.1. Lineage (NCBI taxonomy): Eukaryota > Metazoa > Arthropoda > Insecta > Lepidoptera > Geometridae > Mellilla > Mellilla xanthometata. The sequence continues at coordinate 4,784,171 of JAPUBQ010000030.1, read as the reverse complement.
TTTATTTCATGTCACTAGTACAAGCAAACAAATACATAATAAATATCTAAAAATACAATACACTAACATTCTTAAAGGTAGCTTTACAATATTCAAAATGAACGCAATAATGGCTATTTAATTAAAATAAAACAATCTATTTAAGTAAAATAACATAATTAACGCAAAACTGTATCTAATCTGAAATTATTTAATGTAAAACTATCATTAATCAAAAAATAATTAAATTGATTATGTCGTTAGTTATTTTATTATTATTTTAAAGCAAAAATGTGTTCACCTCAAACTCAATAAATACATCTCTATTAAAAACTTGAATCCATCCAGAATAAGATACCTCACGAGGGAGTAAAATTAAAAAAAAATGCGTTGACTCCGCAAACCTGCGGGCGGATGTGACAAAGTCACTGGCCCGTAAGGGATGGGGGCGAGCTACTATGAAAAGCCATCGTGGATAACATGATGGTATTAATCTATTAGTATTCAATGATATCGGTGGCAATTCTGGCGTACACACGACTAAACTAAATTTAGAGTAGCCCTGTCACTTTTCATCATTAGTGAACAGAAAGAGACAGCACGATCTGAACAACACACAAATCAACTACAATCACGTCAAATATGAAAAATGTAAGCGATTTTAGAATTCACCCAATCGTATCAGCTCTAAATCTGACGTATTTGACGTGATTTTAGTTGTTTTGTCTATGGTTTAGATCGTAGCATCTCTTTTTGGTCATTTATGACGAAGAGAGACAGAGATAGATAGATAGATAGAAAATTCTTTATTGGACACATTAATTCTTACATACAAAAAGAAAAAGAAAGAGCTTACAAATAAGTGCTACAGAGCTACTTTGAATTTAGTTTAGTCGTACGCCAGAATCGCCACCAATTTTATGATAATTTTAATTCTTATTTGACAATATTTTATGGACTAAAAGTCTAAAATAAACAATTTGAATTAATATTGATTTGAGTTTAGTTTTATTTAAGGGGAGTTTATAATTAGATAAAAAGGCGTGTATAAAAATATTAAATGATCCTATAAACTATATGACTGAACTGAACTTCTTGTTGGCGTAATGGTTACCATGGCCTACTGCCAACCAGAGGGACCTGGGTTCGATCCCATCACGGTCAACATGACGAACTAAATTTGTGGTCAAGGGGGTCAAGGTATTAAATATGTATTGATTGATATAAAGGATTTATGGTTGTACCCACATGTGTTATATCAGTTGTGTTAGCAACCATAATACAAAGTGGGGGCCAGCCGCCCTGCAGCTTTACGGAGAACTTGCCAAGCGGCTGGTAGACGTTTCCCGTCTCCACAATGCTGGCTTTGTGGAGACATTGCCATCCAACGTGGTAATGCTGCTAGCATTTTGGGCACCTTTTACTTTATCAATGGTCTTTTTAGGTTAAGTTTTAGTTAGTAATGCTTTGTGTATGTATTTTTATGTTTTTAATAAAATAATCCAATAAAAAATTATAGTGGTTTTATTTAAGAAAAATGGAATGAACCCATGTGGTATTTTGAAACACGTTGTAGCACCCTTTGCTAACAGTAAAAGGTGCTACAACTGATAGGAAGCGATGGAAGAGAAAATAACTTGCATTTGGTAATTTTCAAAGGTTTTCATTCCAAACTTTCCTACTAGGTACAACTTTAAATGTACAGTGTAAACTCTATATAACGACACTGAAGAGACTGTGCATTTTATGGCGTTATAGAGAGTAGTCGTTAAATGGAGAGAATGTATCATTGTATGGAATACAAGCTAAACCAACTAAAGCCAATTGATTGAAAGTTTGTCGTCAAATCGAGTGAGGTTACATAGAGTTTACACTGTATTTACGGTTCAATATAAATTTATTAATTATGTTATAATCAAGACAGTAAAAATAGAGAGTCTGTACATTAGATTATTTTTCCAAAATACTGATGGTTAAAGAAAAGTAGCAGAAAGAAAAAAACGATTTTTGGTATTTTGTTTAAAAAGTACGAGTAGCTTCCTTTATTATCAATAAATTAACAATGAATATAAACAAGCAGACCATCGGATAGATTTCTCGACACCAGAGCTGGGCCACTTAGCTCACACGCAGATAAAGACTAATATTATAAATGCAAAAGTGTGTGTCTTTGTGTAAATATTCATTTTAAAAAGTAAAAATAACAAAATAATTTTTAAACACAAGCTAATTTTAATAAGGGCAAGTATAAGTTTGCAAAATATTGTTTGTAAACCTTTATCAAATTTCAAAACTTTTTAGACCACTTGAAAGCTTTCGTGCTCAAATTTAGAGGAACAGAAATACACACATAATATGTTCAACAAGACGAAATTTTCTAACAAAAAAGACATATTTACTTTAGTAAAAAAACCGCGAGCCCTTCTAATAAAGTTTGTGCGTCCTCAAACATGTTGGTCGATTTTATTTGATCACAAAATCAAGAGCGACCTTTCTCAAGATGCTGAATACATAAAAAGTACATTGGGCTTTCATATTGTATAAACTGGATCTGGTATGGAAAAACAATGTTAATTCCATGCGGCTTAAAGGTTAAATTAAGGAATAAATAAAAATAAGGCAAATAAATATCCAATCGCGCATATTTTTGCGTTTATTATTTAAGGCGAATTTATACTGCCAAACATATTGAAGCGCCTCAAGCGCGGTACTAGGTATTTCACGGAATAAATCTATATAAAATGAACAAAAAACAATATTGTAATTATAGGTTCTTAGGTTTTTTTATTTCGTTCGAATGTATATAATATATTATTTGTACTAAAAGAATCTTTGTCCTGATTCATTCATTCATATATCTATCTATAACGCAGGGCCCAAACGGCAGGTCTTACGGGTACGAAATTTGGTCGGTGTATTTGTTTTAGTAGGTAGACGCGTACTAAGCACGGATTTTTAGAAATTCTACATCTAAAGAGTCGCCTCTTTAGAGGGGGTAAAACAGTTTGTATGAAACTTCTTTGTTTTTGAACTTCTAGCAATGAAATTTAAAATATGTATAGTTTATGTTAAATTAATAATAATGGTATTAAGTTTTTTTTTGCAAGGGGTGAACTAAGGGTTTAATGGGGGTTAGAGTTTGCATGGAAAATTCTCTATTTATCAAGTTTAAGTCTTAAAAGTTGTTTTGGTTCTAGTTTATATAATGGCAAAATAAAATTATTAAAATATTTACCAGGAGTGCATTAAGGTATGCCATTGGGGTTGAAAGTTTAAACTGTAATTTTTTTTCGACGAGATAAGGATAGTATAGAATTAGTTGAGTCTATTATATACTACTAGCTGACCCGGCAAACGTTGTTTTGCCTCACTTAGGGGTATGAAAAATAGATAGTGTAGCTTACATGACACGTTCGTAGATTTACCATAGCAGCGCCATCTATTGATTACTTACTCAACCCAGTCGAAAGGTATCGACATCTGTTAGAATCATTTGGAGTTAACAGATAATTGTGACTGTCAAATAATAACAGACAATAATTAGCAATAAATTAAAATTGCGACTATAATTTGAAATTTAAACTATCCTATCTCTCAAGTTGGATCTAACTGCACATGGTGCGAATTTTATTATAATCGGTTAAGTGGTTTAGGAGTCCATTGAGAACAAACATTGTGACACGAGATTTATATATATTAAGATTATAAGTCTGGATAATTGTAGTTTCCACAGGTTACGCGAAAAGCGGCTACACGCAGGCGGAGCCGCGGGCAACTGCTAGTAGGTAAGTAAGAACGTAGAAATATTTTATCTCAGTCAAGCATTTCCAGGAAAACGCGTTTACAGAATGTGTAACTTTCGTCTTTTGGCAAAAGTTTGTCATTTGTGTCGACAGAAATAGGAGTCTCGAAGGACTTGTGTGTTCATTTATACGATAGCCTCTTACAAACTCTTATGTTTATGAAAGTACTTTGTCTAAGGCAAATTAATGATATAAAGAAGCTACAGACTTGAATTTCCAACTATTATCCAAATAGGTTTTTTTAAAGCAACTAGTTTTGTGTCTGTGTGTTTGTGTGTGTGTGTGTGTGTCAGTGGCTTTGTAGCTGCTGAACTGATGAACTGCTTTGGTTTTACTTTTTTGTTTGAAAGATGTGTTCGAGAGTATTTTTAGCTATATTTGATTAAAAAGATAAACGTTTATTTAATTTTCTTTTATTTAATTTTCAAAAACTTAACATTACATAGTGCCTAGGTTAACGCAATGTTATACATTCAGTTAGTCTCATAAAGTTCTATGAGTTCTTTACCAATATTATAAAGAGAAAAAGTTTGATTGTTTGTTTGACGCGAATAGGCTCCGAAACTACTGGACCGATTTGAAAAATTCTTTCACCGTCATGAAGCTACATTATCCTTGAGTAATATAGGCTATATTTTGTTTCTCTATACAACTTGGATTATTTTATAGCCCGTGCAAAGCCTGGCTGCTAGTATAATTACATATGTTGACATACAAATTCACGCTAATCTCTTTCAAGTCATATTTAAACAAAATTGCGACTTCAAAGTGACAAATCAACTCCCGAAAGTCCTGTTTGTATTTGTTTCGTATTTATCCAGTAATTTTGTTTAGATATATTTTATTAGGGAGGGAAGCGTAAAATGGCAAAATTATGGAGGCATTTGAATAAACAGAGAAGTAGAATTCTATCTTATCTGGATACCAGTTAGAGATAATGTGATTCGATTTCACTTGAGTTTGGTGCGTTTGCATTATGCTGCCATTTCTAACGCCCGACGCCGAAATAATGGAGTATTATAAGTTTGACATGCTTGTGTTTGTGTGTGAGTCTGTTTGTCGTAGCTCCCGCATGTATGAACCGAATTCGACGACCTCGTTAGCAAAATGGTTACCACGCCGAACTGCGAATCAGAAGCTTCCGGGTTCGATTCCCGGCACGGCCAACATCTTTTTGCTAAAATAAATTTGATGGCTGTCAGTCTGGGTGTTAAATATGTGTTTATATAAAAATATGTATGTTTGTATATGTAGTATATCAGTTGTTTTAGCAACCATAATAAGAACTAGAAATGAACCAGTATGGGGTTAACCAGCCGTGTGTGAAATGTGCCAAAAAAAAAGAATTGGTCCTCGCGTCTGGAGACCCATTTTTTACAAAATCAAAACATTTATTTGCACAAACATAGGTACGTTATAGGTGAAAACCATTATTTGGATTGGTCGTTGTGCTTACTTTTATGTGTTTAATCTGTAGTGTTTTAATTTTTCTTGTTCTTTCCTTTTTATCTTTGAGTTTGTACACAATATGTTAATTTGATTTCTTAGTTTCTACATAAAACCTTTTTTTTAAACTTAAAAAATAATTAATCACAGATAATAAATACTTAGGTATTATAAGAAAACAATAGAATTCAAATCATCAAATGTTTCTTTTGTTTTCTTTTTTCTAACCTATACTCAGTTGTTTATTTTCATCAAGTTTTTTTTATGTTTAATAGTGTGGTATTGTGGTACTAGGTATGTATGATGAAAATCGGTCCAAAATAGTCGTCACCACAAAATGTCTGGAATTTTCTAAAATTTGAATATACATACTCGTCTTATTACTTTTTAGGCGGCTCCGGTTTAAAATATATTTTGACCTGAAATTTTGAAACATCTTTAGAGGCGAGTGAACAAAAGCTGTGATAATAAATAAACAATTAATTTTTATTTTTTTTGTTCATCCTACCCCAACTAGTAAGCGTCTGGGGCCTGATCTACGCTCCCTTCATGCCGGTTCTTGCTTGCATACCTCTTGCATTTTTCTAAAAACACAAATCTAAACTACTACTTACTAAAACTGACTATTTTGTTTGTGAGATATTTGTAGTACTTGTCAATGGAAACGTACAAAAATTAAATATTCCGTTGCCGTTCAATAAAGGCTTGAATGTTTCCCGAAAGTTAAATTATAAAGTCCGACAACGGAGTTCAATTCTGGTCCGACCTTGTTTTCGAATGTTCAGTGGCTCTCAAACTTAACGCATTATGCAAATAGAAAAAATAGCGTTACTTTGGATTCAAACATGGTAAATATCGCATGTAACTCGGCTAACTAAGGTGTTCTGACGCGATCATCGAGGTTGAGAAACGATTGGTTTGGATGGGAGAGAATGGGAGAGACAAGAGTGTATTTCAAAAAGTATTTTTTTTACATCCATCTGCGCGCTACCGTGGGTCGCGTGACACGTTAAGTTGTAGACCCGACTATTAGTCTTAGTACAAGTAGTCGTTGAGCCAATTCAGAGGCCTTCTGGTTGAAAACTCTCGTCACCAGATATTGGCCACTTTGCTCTTACAAAATTTAAATAATCACACACTTTTTAAAATAAGCTATTTATATTAGATAGCACACATTGAAACTAGTGTCCAAAATAGCGGACTTATCACTTAAAACTACCTCGTCTAGGTAACCACAGAACCACAGAAAGAAGAAGATTGTAGAGGAAACATCGATCGCAATCATTATTTTATCATCTATACCAATATTATAAAGAGGAAAAGTTTGTTTGTTTGGTTGACGCGAATAGGCTCCGAAACTACTGGACCGATTTGAAAATCTCTTTCACCGTTGGGAAGCTACATTATCCCTGAGTAATATATACCATATTTTGTTTCTCTTTACTACTTGAATTATTTTATAGCCCGTGCGAAACCGGCTTTGTGTGAAAGTGGCTGCTTGTGTAAAATATTTTCGTAAAGTTTGACCTACACTGACGTAGAAATGTCTGTAATTGCGAACTAAATATTGAAATTTTGACTTTTAAATGTCGAAACGTAACTTACCTCTTGGTTTCAAGAAAGTTTATGAATATTATTAGCCGCCTTTGGCCTTAAAATACCACGATTTATTCCACAAGTTAAAACAATAATAACGTAAGAAAAGCACAAAAGATATAACTTAGTTAAAATTAAACTTTAGGAGAGGACTGTAAGAAAATTGTTCGTGGAAAATGAACAAATAAATTTAGTTCCATATGTTCTCAAATGCGAGTAAAATATCGGAAAAACGAGTCTTATTTTTCCGTTTTCTTTGTTCAAAAGTTTGTTGGAAACTTATGAAATATCTACATTGGTATTTCATATGTCCGTTGTTTTCTTAGTTTTTTATGTTTTTGTTAAGAAATTTTTATTTACACCAATATATATCTATTCAACTATGTATTTACAAAAAATAACTGGCTAACTGCGATCCGGGCTAACGCAAGAAAGGGTTTCGTACCAAAGTCTTTAATATTTGGCCAATTGCGAGTTGGACTCGTGCATGAAGGGTTCCGTACCATTATTGTATGGGAAATCCCCTCATATATGTTTTTTTAATTGTTTTTTTACTTAATACATAATTTAATATCCTCTGAATGTATAGAGGGTTTACCAAATATCGAATAAAAACTACTTTAAACTTTCGTTTGTTGTATGGGAACCCCCCTCAAATATTGTTTTATGTGAGTATTACAATTTAATTTTTTTTATTGAACATTTTTTTCTTTGAATTACAACATTTCATAAATCATTTGTAGATTATATTAATGTAATTTAACTTAATGATTCTTAAGTTATATATAAGCATGAAAATAAAGGAATATTAACTCTCTGGCTATCACGGTTCATGAGATATAGCCTGGTAACAAACAGACAGACTGACAGCGAAGTCTTAGTAACAGGATTCTGTTGGAACCTTTGCGTACGGAACCCTAAAAACGAATAAAATAAAATAACAAACACACGTTTATATATTGTATCAACTTAATTTACTTTTTCTCGGTAAAATTTATAGGGAAGAGAATATTGCTGTGAAATGACAGAATACAAAATGGTCGCCTTTTCTTCTCAATGTATCCATTCTCATTAGAAATTACGTTTATACTATGTATATCAATGAATCGCAATACAAAATCTCCAAGTTATTTATTTGGAGGCTTTATAAATACAACTAGCAGATCGCCCCGGCTTTGCACGGGCTATAAAATAATCTAAGATGCAAAAAGATGAAACTAAATATAGCCTATGTTACTCAGAGATAATGTAGCTTACCAACGGTGAAAGAATTTTTCAAATCGGTCCAGGTGTTTAGAAGCCTATTTGCGTCAAACAAACAAAAAATCATACTTTTCTTTTTATAGTATTGGTATAGATAAACGTACAGAAATAATTGGCCAAGTGCTTGTCGGACGGACAGATAGACAGACGTACGGAACCCAAAAATCTGATAAATTCAAGGTTAATGTTTACAAGCTATGTCTCGCGGAATTGCCCGGGTAAACTGCAACCTTCTTCTTCGTATGAGCTAAGTGGACCAGCTTTCGACCCGAAGGCCTCTAAGTTTGCTTAACTACTGCGTGTACTAAGACTAACTACCGGGACCTACAATCTAACGTATCATCAGACCCACGGTAGTGCCTAGATGAAAATACCATTTGAAAAACGACAGTCTTGTGGATAAACACCCATCCAAACACCGTCCGCATCGACCGTTGTATAGCTTCGATGATCGCGTCAAATGACCTTAGCTAGCCAAGAAGCTCAATAAAAAAACAGAGTTCTGATCGAAATGTTGCGTTAACAAAAAAACATTTACATAGCGTCAAATCCGAAAATCAACAATAACAACTACAGAGTAACATAACAAGAATACTCTTAAAAATGGCAGAGTTTTATTTGGACAAACAAACGGGCTTAAATAATCGATAGATCTGAATTGAAAATGGAAAACGTGTTGGTCTTTTGTGTTTGATTGACTAAAACGGATTTTGTTTTGTTGAGGGATTAAAACTTTATGTATTTATATAGATTTATTTGTAACTAACTGCGACCCGCGGTCTTACTTACTTAAGAGTTATATTCAAATTCAAATTCAAAATAATTTATTGGCACCAAAAAATACATATTTTTAACATTAAGCTCTAATTGCCAAAATAGGCGTTAGCCCGTGCCTTGGCAGCTAGTCCTTCCCAAAATAATCCAATAATTTGACTGATGCAATTAGAATAAAAAATAATAATAGATTCATATTCATATTAACTAAGTTGATAATTCATAATAATACATTAATAATACATCTCGGTCTTATCCGCGTTAGTCCGGGATAGAAAGTAGCTTATGTGTTAATGTAGTAGCTAAAAAATATAGTTAACTAGCTGACCCGGCAAACTTTGTTTTGCCTTAAGTACAGTTAAACACACTATAATACCGAACGGGATGAAAAATGATAAAATTACTAAAACGGCCATAAAAAATAGGAGTTGGTGATAAAAAAGAAAAAAATTGGGTTGTAGTATTTTTTGATGCCACATTAAATAAAAAAAAACTTTAAGGATGAATCTTATAATTAAGGGGTATTAAAATGGATAGTAGGCGATTCTCAGACCTACTGAATACACATATAAAATTTAGTAAAAATCGGTCAAGCCGTTTCGGAGGAGTACGGTTATTAACATTGTGACATAGAATTTTTATATATTAGAAGATAAATAGAAGAAGAAGATATAAGATAGATTATACTGTGTTAACTAGTAAGGTATATATATATTTGTCTTCTGTGTCTGAAATAAATATGTTCTTTCTTTCTTTCTAATCAATCCAAAGAAGTAGTGTTATATAAGTCTTTCAACATTCAATATTTGATTTCAAAGTTTGTAGGTTTCAAAGCCAACCGTTACTGAGATTATCTGGCGTGGGTTGATTTATTGGCCTAACTATTGATTAACACCCAACTTTGTGTATAAATCTTGGCTTGTTGTTCGTAAGACAGTTCTGTTGGTATTGCCTTGCGATTGACAGATTTAAACGTTAGTAGCGAAAAAATGAAGACTGTAATTTTTGTCATAGTCTTCTAGACTTAATTTTATTTAATTCTTTATGTAGCGTTTGTAAATTGGCTAGCTGACAGTATCCAAATACTGTCCTGATATACATTCATCTGTCTCTCTCCAGGCTGTATCTTAGAAACCGTGATAGCTAGAAAGCTGAAACTTTCACAAGATATGTATTTGTCATGACAATATAACAACAAATACTAATTAACAAAAATATATAGGTATTAGAATGGGTCCCCATACAATACACGTGTTTTTTTTTCGTGTTTTTTGCAATATATAAATATAATATAAATAACGGTAGCTTGTAGACATCTAAAATTATCATGGAATGGATAAATGTACATTACCTTTCAAATTAATTTATAAAAAATAAATTAAATAGATACTTAGGGGGGCTCCTATACAAGAAAAGTAATTTTTAAGCATCTTTTTACTCTTTTCTTTTCATCTTTATAACGACATTTGGTATACTCTCTATACATTCGTGGAATATTTAAATATGTTTTAACTTAACAAAGAAATTACAAAATAAAATTTACAAATTATTATTTAATGGGGGTTCCCATACAATGGTACGGAACCCTTAATGCGTGAGCCCGACTCCAACTTGGCCAATTATTTTATGAAAGTCGTGGTTTCACAAGAAACTTATTACAGAAACGTCAGGAGACTCAGTAGGTAGATAAAGAACGAGGCTCTCGCGTGATCTGCGTTCTATATTGTAGAGAACCAGACACAAATATCTTATCTTAATATATATAAATCTCGTGTCACAATGTTTGTCCTCAATGGACTCCTAAACCACTTAACCGATTATAATAAAATTCGCACACCATGTGCAGTTCGATCCAACTTGAGAGATAGGATAGTTTAAATCTCAAGTTATATTTATTGCTAATTATTGTCTGTTATTATTTGACAGTCACAATTATCTGTTAACTCCAAATGATTCTAACAGATATCGATACCTTTCGACTGGGTTGAGTAAGTAATCAATAGATGGCGCTGCTATGGTAAATCTACGAACGTGTCATATAAGCTACACTATCTATTTTTCATACCCCTAAGTGAGGCAAAACAACGTTTGCCGAGTCAGCTAGTACTTATTACATAGTAATAAGGTCAATTAAATATAAATCTTTCCTAAACGTACGAGCTGGCACTGTTGTAGTACGTAATTACATTTAGATATATATATAAAATACTAGTAGCTAGTTGTTATTTATAATAAGATTTAATAAGAAATAGTTTATAACCTAGAATACCTAGACGTAAGTTTTTTAAAAGGCGTTGTTAGTAAAAACCTAACATATTAAGTTAATGTTGTGTAGAATAAGAACGCTGTACATACGTGTTATAATAATTATGTCAATAAAGTACTTCATTCATTCATTCATTCAATATTTAAGAGCTAGGCTCTTGTCCGTGGAGTTTTTTCCAGGTAGTTCTATCTTCAGCCAAATCCTTGACCTCCCTATACGACATGACTTTCGCCTTCTCCTTAATTTGGTTTAAATATGATCTTCTAGGTCTTCCTCTTCCTCTCCTGGCTTCTATCTTTCCTTCTACGATATTTTAAATGAAATTGTCATGTCGTATAAGGTGGCCAACCATCTTTCCTCTTCTGTTGTCTATTGTATTTATTATGGTTCTTGGTTATAATAAAGTACTTAAGCATTAATAATAATAAATACAGTAAAGTACTAAGTCAAAATCAAATAAATTTTTATACCACCAAAACCATTTTCGGTTGAAATTTTCTCAAGAGGAGAACATACGAGTATTGTGTTCGCATTGTCGAAAAGTTTTCTAATTCTTCTTCTTCGTATGAGATAAGTGGCAATGTGTAAATAATTGGCCAACTGCGAGTTAGGCTCGCGCAAGAAGGGTTCCGTACCATTTTTGTATGGGAGCCCCCCTTAAAAATATTTATTTTATTTAAATTTATAATTTACTTTCATAGCCAATATACTTCTATGTTTTTTGTGAAAATTTTAAGTGTCTAGCACCTACTGTTATTGATATATAGGAAAAAAAACGAAAATAAAACACGTTTATTATATGGGGACCCTTCTTAATATATATATTTTTTTAATTTTTAGTATTTGTTGTTAAAGCGACACGTTAAATAAATATCTTGTGAAAGTTTCAGCTTTCTAGCTATTACGGTTTCTGAGATACAGCCTGGAGACAGACAGACAGCGGAGTCTTAGTAATAGGGTCCCGTTTTTACCTGTTAGCTACGGAACGCTAAAAATATCCTAACAGATATCAGTCTTGTCTGTCTGTCTATCTACTTATGTATTTTGCGGCAACAAATAAGCGAAGCGTAGATTTTGCAACGCCATCGTTTTTACTAGCTCTTGAAATTACCTTCGGAATAGATTCCTGGAAAGAAACGTAGGCTGTTTTGTATTATATTGGAACAACAATATATTTTTGTGGAAGAGAAAGCTTTTCTGTACAGTCTATTTTAAAAGATTGTTTTTCGATAATATATTGAAGCGACGACAGCTCTGTTCGACGTGTGGCCTTACGTCCCGTAAGTTGTGGGTTCGATTTATCAGAATAATACTCATAATACTAATTTATTGGTATAGCATAAGCAGCCCACTATACGATCCCACAGCTGGAACTCGGGGCCTACTCTCACGAGGAGAGAGATACAGGCCATAATCCACCACACTGGCCAAATCCGGGTTGGCGGATGACACACGTCTTCGGATATTGTGGTCCTCAAACATGCCAGTTTCCTCACGATGTTTTCCTTCACCGTAAAGCGAGTGCAAATCCACACATAACTTGAAAAAAAAAGTCATTGGTGGTAGGGCCGGGATCGAACCAGAGGCCGTCTGATTTAAAAGCAGACGTTATTACCACCGAGCCACACTCGCGTTTTTATTGGTAAATATAAGTGATATACACGTCATTACAATACATTATTCAATAACATTTATGTCAATTCTAATATGTATAAAAAAAATACGACATACACATACATACATATTCTAGATGCATGTTTAACACCCAGACCGACAGCCAACAAATTGAGTTCAGCACAAAGATATTGATCGTGCCGGGAATCGAACCCGGAACCTTCTGATTGGCAGTCCAGCATGGTAACCAAACTTATATTTATTTATATAATACTAGCTATTGCCCGTGGCTCCGCCCGCGTGTATGTCGTTTTTTGTAACCTCTCCCTTTTCGCAGCGCACGCAAAGGGAGCCCTCAAAGATGAACAATTTTCCCGTTTTTTTCCACATTTTTCTTTGTATCTTCGCTCTTATTAGTCACAGTATGATGTTTATAGCCTAAAACCTTCTTCGATAAATGGTCTATTCAACATAAAAATATTTTTTCAATTCGCATCAGTAGTTCCTGAGATTAGCGCGTTCAAACAAACAAACTCTTCAGCTTTATAATATAAGTACGAGTATGTTTATGTATAAGTATACATTGGCAGAAGCATTCTCAGTGCTCACATCAAAAAATACATCTAAAACTGGATTGAACATAACTTTTTCACTGACTTCTCTTTAGGGAACTCTTGCTTTATCGTTTTTATTTTTCTTCCTGAAAATAAAAGTAACAACACTGTAGTAAAAATAACGCCTAGTAGTGAAAATTCGACTTTCAAACGTTTAAAAAGAAAATCACCAAAGGATCTCGTCATCGTTCTGTTGAATAAGACAGAAAAAAAACGAAAAAAAACTAATTAAAGGGAAGATGTCACTGGACTGCCCTCCACGATATGGAACATTTTAACCGTTTGCTGAATGTTTGAAAAAAAAGCAGATTGCAATAATACATAAAAAAAAAATAAAAAAAAAATAACGCCAACGAGGTCATCTAATCGTCAAATCGAAGCAGTACCGAAGCAATGGTAAGTAGTCTACGCCCTCTGATATTTTGCAAACTTCCAAAAGTAGTAAAACAAATGTTATTTGTCTAGATTTACCAAAGCCGTTGTTCAAAGACTTTGCGTGAGTAACTTTGTACGATTAGACTTCGTACGCAGACGTGTTCTACTTTTCCACATTTAGATAGACGTACATTATTGTTATTTTTATTTATTTTCTTAATCAACAAACAGATTATAAATAATTAAAATATTTTACGTAAAATACCTAGGTTTATCCAAGTTAAATTAAAAACGTGTAGGTACATTATTAAAGTAACTAGATAGACAATTTAAGGTACATATTCAATTCAATTCAAATTCAAATTCGTTTATTGTGTATACATCTTAGAGTTAGGTACATAAAGTAACTAGATAGACAATTTAAGGTACATATTCAATTCAATTCAAATTCGTTTATTGTGTATACATCTTAGAGTTAGGTACCTACATAAAGTAATGTTTAGTAATAGCTTTGTGAGTGGAAGGCTGTGTCGTACCTGAGACAGTCGCTGTGTTCTGTGCTAGGTACCCCAAGGTACATATAGAATAGTGTACAGGTTGAAAACCCATACCCAGTGTGTTCCTAGCATTATGCTGAACTAGCTTCCTTTGTGTGTATAGTTAGGGCTTTATTTTCATTATGCTTAATAATACGTGTATAAACAGATAAAAAAAACTTGGAGGTGTCAAGTGACACCCGGATGGAACGGAGTTCCTTTCGATTAATTAGTGAAGGAATTGTAATATTTTTGTTAAGTTCTAATATTTTTTTTTATTATTAACAAATACAATGTAATATAAACTTAATCAGTAGGCTCTAACGCAACTCCACCTGAAACTAATGGCGCTGTTGTCAATTAGTTTCATTGATAGCCGTATTTGACTCCCGAATAAATTTTGGAGATGCGACGTTGCCATACCGTGCGCATAAAGTGTCGTGACAACTTTTCGTAAGATTTTTTTCCGTCTAGCCCCCTTTCATAACGTGCGATAAAGTACTACATACATATTTGCATGCCACAATAGACTAAAACATGGTGCAACTTATTTTTATAACATTTTCCAAAATTGTGTTTTGCAAAATAAATTATTTTAATTAGACAACAAACATTTTCTTTTGTTTATCTTTGTATAACGTAATAGGCACAGAATAAGTACGGATTACGTTCGGATCTTGCTACCTTCTCAGGGAAGCAACATTACATTATATTATGTGCTTATTCACGAGCATTTGACGTTTCATTACTTCGTGACACTCAGGAAACGAAAATGTGGATTCACTAGAAATATGGGAAGGTGGGGACCAATATTGTAAGTGGCAGGGTTCCGTATAAGTATAGACTAATAATTATAATAGACGCTCAACCTCTGGTTAAAAATCGTACTACGTGTATCATTCTCTACACGTAGCGCCATCTATTCGTATTTTCTTGAAACAACTTCACTCGGGTCACGTAATCTGCTATCATTATATCACTATGCGACTACAGCGCGTTGCGGAATTTGGCGGTAGCTAGACTGCACGCTCAAATTGCAGCGCCATCTAGGTTTCATCGGTAATTATGACAAACTTCCGCGCCACGCTTTATTGTATAGCATTAGCTGGCCAAGTGCGAGTTGGCAGATGACACTCGTCTTCGGATATTGTGGTCGTCAAGCATGCCGGTTTCCTCACGATATTTTCGTTCAAAGTAAAGCGAGTGCAAATCCACACTTAACTTTAAAAACAAGTCATTGGTTCGCCTGGAGGATGGACCTAGACTGCCCAATGATGCAGCATTGGAATAAACTCCACATGCAGCATTCAGGGTCTGCGCGCGGGTATAGACTCTGGTAGTATAAATATATATGTATAATTTTAGATTGACATTATTTTAATTTTAATTTTAATTTGTATTTTTATTGAATCGACTTAAATTTTAATTTTATTCTTTAATTTTATTTTGACTTAATTTAATGTCTTTTACTGTGTCCATTTTATTATTTTTATTGTAATATTTAATGTAATGTATTTTCTGATGGGCCACCATGCCTGAAATAAATGAATTTATTATTATTATTATTATTATTGGTGTAGGGCAGGGATCGAACCAGGGGCCGTCTGGTTGAAAAACAGACGTTATTAGCACTGAGCCACACTCGCTTTTATTGTGTGTGTGCATCAGCAATCCTCTCTAGTATTTTGATCCCTAGTAATAGTAATAAAGACTATTTTCATTTTCGTTCACCTCAAACCTTAACCCGGCACGGAACTCTGAATAAAATAATCTCCTTATACGCGCCCACGAATGGCACCCCATTACATAAAGCCTTAACTCCGCTATTGTGGAGTGAAACAACCTCTTTGTCAACCCACCTCGCTTCCAACCCCGGGGGGGATATGGGAAACTTTTTCGTTAACAAGTATAGGGGTGAATATAATGATGTAGGTGTATAGGTGTTATAGTATCTTTGATCATCTTTGACACCTTAAAATTGTCTTAGTGTTAACAATATTTAAGAAGACATAATATAAGAACAGCTTATGACGACCTCGTTGGCGCGACGGTTACCATGCCGGACTGCTAAACAGAAGGTTCCGGATTCGATTCCCGGCACAGCCAACATCTTTGCGCTGAACTAAATTTGTTGGTTGTGGGTCTGGGTGTTAAATATGTATCTATATGAAATATGTATGTATATGTAGTGTATCAGTTGTGTTAGCTACTGTAACACAAACGAGAAAAGGTTCAGTATGGGGTTAACTAGCTTAGTGTATGTGTCCTAATATTTATTTATTTATCTTAATAATATAGTAAAAATAAAAACTTTATTTCACGTTTGGCTATACCAATGCTTGTGTTAATCGATGCGACAGTTCAATGGACCCCAACCAAATGGTTCAGTATGGGGTTAGCCAGTAGTGTTTAAAAAAAAGGATATTTATTAAGTTAGCCATGATTATGATAATTAACCATATTGTTATTTTGAATAATAGATTTTGAATTTTAAATATATGTAGATATTATATTATATGACATACGAGTACATAACAATATATGTAATATATGAATCAAAATACCAACGCTACATTACGAAAGTTAAATAATGAAACGCAGCTGCATTAGCTCAGTAAATATGCAGCCTGGTATAATGTACGGTAGAATGGACAAAACATGCCCAATGTGAATTTACAGTCAATTTTGAACCACGAGTGGGAGTTTGCAATGCGTAACAGTTAGGTGTGGATTGCAAATCTTTGTTAGTGCTAGCAAATACGAGGGCAGAATCGAAATTAACAGCTTCAAATATAAACCAGATTCAGTGTTGCACACAAACACAGCACCAAAAAATGGCATGAGTTTACTATACTATTTTATCTATTACAAAATACACAGAAATACATACACACACAACACCATTGTAGACTTCGTTAAAATTTGTAATGTAAATAACTGGTATAAATATTTTAATCACATTTTTGTGTGATAAACATTTTGTAAATACAATAAATATGACCACGTCACAAAAAATATTTCGATTCAAGTCAACCTTACCACTGTATCTTAAGGTTGAGTTTCGACTAGTGCCGTAATAAACATAAGCTACATAACTTGCTCAGCGACAACAGCTAGTAGTGCTTGTAAAATTTTATAACCGTACGCAGTGAGCGTTAGAAAATTCAACTGTATAACTATAATAATAACGCTTAAATTCCTCAAACTCAAAAAGACCACACTCTTACTTGTGGTCTTATTTCCTTTCCCATTTTTAGAGATATCACCTTATATGTATTACGTTTTTGATCGAAGATTAACAGCGTAACTAGTTACTTAGAAATTAATGCGAGTTATCTAATCAGATTTAAATTTGCCACAGACAAACATACAAACAAACAAACATACAATTTACATATATCCTACAAAAAAGTCACAACTTTTTTGTACTCCTTACAGCTAGGTATTTGAACAGCAGGGCGTGGAACCACGCGAGATAGCGACACTCTGACCTAAGCTGGAGCATGCCTAGTCTGGAATGCCTAGTCTCAAGGATACGCCGGAACACGCTATACATAACTTGTAAGTAGTTCAGCCTTCTAGATATGATGGTTTCTGAGATACAGCCTGGTAACAGACAGACAGATATAGAGGCTTAGTCAAAGAATAACACTTTTACCCTTTAGATTACGGAGCCTAAATAACAAAGAAATGGAGGCTTAGTTATAGGGTCACATTTTTACGTTTTAGATTACGGAGCCTTAAAAACAAAGAAATGGAGGATTAGTTATAGGGTAACATTTTTATACCTCTTAGATTACGGAGCCTCAAAAACAAAGAAATGGATGTTAAAAACAAAAAAAGGAAATCTTAAAAACAAGAATGGATGGTGAATATATATTTAAACAGGATAATAATGAAATGGGCGGTAAAAAATATTGACCAAGCGGCTAAGCCTGCTACTCGATAGCCAAATTTGAAAAATCGGTTTACATTTGTGGCCCTAAGCTATATAATAAAATACCTAGTAGTATAAGAAATGCAGCTTCTGTCTCTATATTCAAAGCCAAATTGAAACAATTTTTAGTCGGCAAATCATATTATTCTCTTAGAGAATTTAAAAATGATACGAGTACCGCTTATGGTAATTAATTATATTTTTATATTAGTATCTTGACCTGTAAATATTTATTTATCAATAAATGTCAAAAAAAAAAAAAAAATAAGTGTGGCCAGTAACAGTATCTGAGAAAGAATCATCCTAACCTCAACTGACCTAACCCTGATAGACTGCTCAATTATTTTTAGTTGAAAGTGTATGATACAATAACCGACTGATATTTTTTTTTAATTGTTCATGTTTTATTAGCGCAATAATTAATCAACCACCATTAAATAAAATAACTGGTTCATATGTATTTCAACTGATCATAGTAGTAGAGCGCCAGTAGCTTGGCTATTGAAGGTGATCTGACGCGATCATCAAAGCTAAGCAACGGTTGATATGGACAGTGTTTGGATGGCTGACCATACACAAGACTGTCGTTTTCAAGTGGCATTTTCATCTAGACACTACTAGGTCAGATAATATGTTAAATTGTAAGTTCCGAATGTTAGTCTTAGTACAAGAAGTCGTTAAGCCAAGTCAGAGGCCTTCGGGCGGCTTGAAAACTCTCGACACCAGAACTTGGCCACTTAGCTCATACGACATAGAAGAAGACTGCTTAATATATTTTTCAACTGGTCATAATAACGTTGCGAATATTTTAATAGCAGTTCAAAAAATAAGTCTCCATTTTAATAATACTTACTTACCTACTTGTTAAAAGCAAAATGAAAAAGTCTAACAACCACATTTTCCCCAGGCTGAACAATTCTCCCTAACAAAACGACACAATATGAAAATACTGTTCTTGTTCATCAAAAATCTAATCTGCGTGGACGTAAAGTTTTGTAAATATACACTACGATACGATGCTGATATATGGACTGTTTGTTTATGTTAACTAAACAACTGAAGAACGTAACATATGTTTGACTGTGAACAAATAAATATTCATTATTACGTATCATTATCATAAAGCGAGTGTGGCTTGGTGGTAATAACGTCTGCTTTTCAATCAGACGGCCCCTGGTTCAATCCCGGCCCAACTACTTGTTTTTTAAGTTATGTTTGGATTTGTATTCGCTTTTCGGTAAAGGAAAACATCGCGAGGAAACCGGCATGTGTGAGGACCACGAAGACGTGTGTCATCCGCCAACGCGCACTTAGCCAGCGTGGTGGAGTGTGGCCAATATCTCTCTCTTCGTGAAAGAAGGCCCCGAGTCCCAGCAGTGGGAAAGTTTAGTGGGAGGCTTATGCTCTTCACGTCTACAAGATATGATATCATATAGCGTGAGAATGGTTACTGCATCTGCGGTCTTGGTTATAGTTATAGTTGGAATAGAATAGAAGTTGAATAGAAGAAAACTAGAGTTGAATGTGAGAGCCATACATACTCGTATGATATGTACCTAGGTATATTTGACGATTTTGTTGGTGTAATCTTATATATAAAATTTCCGTGTCACAGTGTTTGTTACCGTACTCCTCCGAAACGGCTTGACCGATTTTTTCCAAATTTGATATGCGTATTCAGTAGGTCTGAGAATCGGCTACTGTATATTTAGTTTTTTTTTTTTTTTTTTTATTAAGGTAAAACAACGTTTGCCGGGTCAGCTAGTAGTCATATATAATCAAGATACATACCTAATACTTTTACTAAACACCCAAAAGTAAAGAAACGCGTAAAACCGCGCTACGAACCTAGCAAAACCTAATAAAACACCTACAAAAAGTATCAAACCCGTGTAGCCGCAGTTCTCATCAGCGTAGTCATAAAATATTCTTGATCATTACTCCCAAGCGAGCCTTAGCGCGGTGCTCTGCGAGATCGCTGTCCGTTGGATTGACATAAAACCCCGCCGTTTCCAATTTAACACCGACAATTTGGAAAAAAGTACTGTCACTTGAATAAAAGGGATAAAGAATGATAAAAATAATAATTGAACGAAGTTCCTTATCGCGCGTTGTGAAAGGGGGCTAGACGGAAAAAAATCTTACGAAAAGTTGTCACGACACTTTTTGCGCACGGTATGGCAACGTCGCATCTCCAAAATTTGTTCGGAACTCAAATACGGCTATCATTGAAAGTATTCACTAATTGACAACAGCACCATTCGATATCATACTCAAAATAATTAAAATTTTATTACAATTCCTTCACTAATTAATCGAAAGGAACTTCGTTCCATCCGGGTGTCCCATGACACCTCTCAAGTTATTTTATGATTATTTACAAACATAACCCTAACTTTAAAAGATAATAATAATAATAATACATTTATTTGCACAAAAACTTATGAAATAACATTACATCGAGTTACAAGTAAAAATTAAAAATTATATCTTAAGCTAATTGTTATATAAATGCTAACTCGGGGGACGCTGTACTCCACACTAGGATCGACCTGGGTCGTGGAGTTCAGGCTCTTCCTTACGTATAAAAGTTTGGACTATAATTAGATATACTATATATATGTATTAAGGTATAAATGTAAAAATATCAGAAGTAAGGTAACATAATACAAAACACCTATTAAGGTACAAGAATTGCAAAAATAAATTTTTAAATGTGTAAATAGTAGGTAGGTTACTTAGGTTAAGTATCAGTATTGGAGTGTATCTATCTCTTTCTTATTTTAGTATAGTCATAAAAATACTACTGACTATAAGTACCATAAATCAAATCATATATTTCTTGCATAATACAGCATGTTTAAAAACATAAGCAAATAACTTCTGCTAAGAAACATCGAAAATTAAATACAGATAGGACTTAATATCTATTTTTTTTTATTATTTTAAAATGTATACTGCTATGACACCAAAGTTAGACTATTAAGTCTAACTTTGGTGTTAATACACATTTTAAATACCAAATGGTCAAAATACCTAAAATCCTACGAATAGAGTGTAAGCTCCATGTAATGTTACTCGATTTAACGACAAACTCTCTAAAGCGTCGAAATCAATTGTCTTCATTTGGTTTAGCTTGTATTTCATACAATGATACATTCTCTACATTTAACAACCACTCTCTAACGCAATAAAACGCACAGTCCCTTCAATGTCGTTATATAGAGTTTACACTGTACTTTAAATGCGAAAGTTTGTGTGTAAGTGAAAGATAATGTCTGTCCGTCTGTTATTTCATAAGCCGTGATAGCTAGAGAGTTACATAATATATTTTATCCATGTACTAATTTAGTCCGGTCAAATTAAACCAAAAAATTAGGGTGAAATTATATAAATTCGCAACAAGCTGAATTTTGGTACAACTGTTCAAAACACGATTATAAACAATAGCTGAAAGTTCCCCATCATTCCCGTGTGTGGATTTTTTTTTATTCAAGGTCAAAGTTATTAAATTATACGGTTTCCACAACCTAATTTGAAAATTTTGACCGTATAATATTAATAAGCTTATAGGTATTATTATTTTAACTATATAATTACAGTTATATATACATACGTATTTATTTATTCTTCAAGTTTTTTACAATAAATTATATAAAAATACTAGCTGACCCGGCAAACGTTATTTTTCCATATAAATTATTTCTAGTTTCTAGATAAATTCTAGTGTAGACAAAAAGTAACTTATTTGGTACTATGTTACACTTTACCTAGAAAATACCTATCAACACTAGATTTGCTAATCCCCAGATGGTTAATTTATTTTGACTAAGCATATACTATTTCCAAATGTACTGTGCAATATTAGATGTAGTGGAAAATGGTTCAACACATTTATTATGTTTTTGACTTACTCAAAACTCTTTATGTTTCTCACTTAAGCTTGTCACTTATCGTTAAATTTCCATTCACATTATTTCATCTAACACAAAACCTTTATTTTCAACCCACAAATTATCTTCTCCCTCCATTTATGTGAAACCACAATTTAGAATAAGTATTCACGTTTTTATCCGACTGCAAAAGAGCATTATGTTTTTCGAGAGGTTTTTGTGTATACACGGTTACTATAAATTACTTTTTTTATAACTTATAGGTTTGCGTTTGACCTTAGCTTGCCTGGTGTTAAACAATACGATAGTCTACGATGTTACACATTTAACTAGAATATACATTTTTTTCTTTTTTTGAAGGGAATGCGCGAGGTTATCCCTAAATAAAACTATAATCTAGCCTACTAAGCTAATAAATAGAATTACTTTAACATAAACTAATTAAGTAACGACTCTTAGAATGTGCTCATTAGCACATTTCTTAATGTCTCTATTAAGTCACTTTGTTTAAGCGTTCTATTTTCAGCACTAAGCAGCTTGGATTTTGCTATAACTTAAGATTTAACACAACACTACACTAACTTGAATGGTTTCGTTCTTTTTAATCTTTTCATGTCTGTATTGTCAAGGAGCTGGATAGCCTCGACATTCACAATATGGTGGTTAATTCTTTGTTCGTGAGCTTAGCGTATTTTTGTATAATTTTGTTGACGAACTCTACTTGTAGGTATGATATTATACTCTATTTGTTTATAAATACCTATTAACTCTAGATTTAAAGACTCCCAGGTGGTACTTACTTCTCAGGAAACAGAGACTCAGGAAGTGAATTTTGGTTGGTTCACCGCCTATGTGTCATAAAACGTATTTTTCGTACTACATACTTACTACTTAACCAGCAGGTCGTAACACAAATCAACGACACTCTTGCCCAAAGTGGAGCATGCCTAGTCTGGAATATCTAACTATTAAGGAGGCTGCCGGAACATACCAGTGGGTGTTTGGTGACAGATTCTTCAACTTGGGACTGGTTGCTAGCCAGACGAGCAGTAGAAAACGCGCTACCACAATTCTATGGTTTCCTCACGATGTTTTCCTTCACTGAAAGCTGGAGTTCATTGGCGGGGATCGAACCCACGATCTATGGGACGTAAGCCACCCACTTGCCCAATTGAACAATTGTCGCTCCAATAGCTATTGAAAAACTGTAATCGTTGGAGTGATAAGGGTGCAAAGTTTTATGTAAACTGCCAAAACTGAGTGAGAAAATTTTACTATATTAATCTAATAAACTTTTCTATGTTGATTTTTGGTAAGTGATATCAAAAAAATATCAAATATAATCAACAAAAATATATATTTATTGAAACTACATAATATGTACATTTACC
This sequence comes from Mellilla xanthometata, assembly GCA_035578125.1. Classification (NCBI taxonomy): domain Eukaryota; kingdom Metazoa; phylum Arthropoda; class Insecta; order Lepidoptera; family Geometridae; genus Mellilla; species Mellilla xanthometata. The sequence continues at coordinate 4,760,684 of JAPUBQ010000030.1, read as the reverse complement.
ACTATAAACAGAAGTCCTGGCTTCTGTGCTAGTAAAATGCATTAATTATTTTTTGATTTGGTAAAAATACCCCTGAAGAGCTTCTGATTTTTTAAATTATGTACTTGTTTCATATCTGAAATAAGGTTTCGCGCCGGACGGATTTCTAAATGAGTAAACATTTTTACATTTATTCTCGAACAGAGTTGAGATAGGACAGGCAGGTGCGAGTGTTTGTATAAATGTGAAAATATGATTGCTGAATTACGTTTCATGCACAGATTACCCTTCATAGATACTATTTAGATAGATTTTATAGCTGTTATAGCGGAGCATGATAGCTTATGTTTATTACGACACTAGTCGAAACTCAACTTTAAGATACAGTGGTAAGGTAGTTTTTTTGACGTAGTATATACCAGCCCGATGGTCAGATGACATCGTTAGGCACGCTGGAAAGAGCTGGTGGAAACTGGCTGAAGACCGTACTATGTGGCGTGTTGGAGAGGAGGCTTATACCCAGCAGTGGGAAGACATAGGCTGATGATGATGATGATGATGATAGTATTTTTGCGTAGAAAACAGTCACACTTACTTATTATTAAAAGTTGGAATGAGTCCAACAGTTTTGGTGCTTTCCGAGCACCATCTTCAGTGTGCACGCGCGGATCTCGTCGGCGGCGGTCCGTGTAACACTCGCCCCTGAAGATGGTGCTCGGAAAGCACCGAAACTGTTGGACTCATTCACACTTTTAATAATAAGTAAGTGTGACCGTTTTATACGCGAAAATATTAAGATGCCTTACAAGAACAGTTTACAATGATGATAGTATATTGTGATAGATCCAATTGTATAGAAATTTGTATGCAACACTGAATCTGGTATATATCGAAGCCTAGTAAATATAAGACTTCGCTCGCTGTTATCTAGTCGGAGTAATCCATGGTTTCACCCAACACACGTCTTTTTGCCGCCACGACAAGTAATTTCAGAGATGGGTTGTAGAAAATGTATTCGAGACTTATACAGGGCTATTCACTAACGCAAAATTTCTACGGGCGGCTTAAGTGTTTTAGGCCTGGCCTTAGGTAAAGCATGTCTAGCCTGGAATAACTGGCTCGCAAGTGTAGGATTTTCCATATCGTCCGTCAATTTCTGACACCTCCTAACTTACATTTGAGAATTTGAAAATTGAAACTCCTAACTTCCGTCAAATAAAGAAAAGCTCAAAATAATAGCTATTTTGCAACATTAGTAGTAAAAGCATTTAAAAAATTACCAAGTGTTTTATTTTTTATTTTTTCAATAGTCTTCACGATGACTAAATAAATCAGTTTATTGTTCCTCTTGTAAAATGTGCGTATAATCAGATAGGAGATCTCAGAAGTTCACAGACGATATAGGTATAGGTTGTAAGATAAAGCTAGCGACTGCTACTTCTGTCACTGGATTACTTAACAAAATATTTTTTTTTTATACTTTTAAATATTATTGCCTAACTTTAAATCTCAAGAATTTAATTTTTAAATGTATAAACTTATTGACATTTTGCATATGCATATACGTCAAAAATTTAAAAATGTCAATACAAAATATAATCAATTTGTAATAAATGTCAATATGTAATGATGTCAATATTAATAAAATAATAATAATATTAAACAATTACATGTCACGACATACATTATTAAAATATGTGAAGCTGAGTGTATGATGCCCCGTATTAGTGTAGGCATGATCACGCTAGATTTTATGGTTATGGCCTCTGCTATGCTCGCAACGATTACAGTTTTTAAAGCAATCTGCTAAATGAGGAAGATTGTAAGGCGTAATGGTACCATGCCGGACTGCCAATCAGAAGGTTCCGGGTTCGATTCCCGGCACGGCCAACATCTTTGTGCTTAACTAAATTTGTTGGCTGTTGGTCTGGGTGTTAAATATGTATCTATATAAAATATGTATGTATGTATATGTAGTATATCAGTTGTGTTGTCAACCATAATACGAACTAGAAATGGTTCAGTATGGGGTTTACCAGCCGTGTGCGTGTGTGTGTAGAACAGATAAACATTTTTCCCTTACCTTTCTACTTATGGTAAGCCTTCCCGTGGGCGTCACGACAATACTTCACGGTAACGGTCGTTACCCGCTGAATAAATACTCCAATTTCACTCGCCGGCACACCAATATAAGTTATTGAATTCGCAAGATTGGAAAGAAGCCAATATTGTTGTAGCAATCATGATTTTCCGCGTCAAATGCCAAGAAAATAATCGGCAACTTTTTCTTATGATGGATAGGTTTACGCTTGACTGTAACTTACTTTTTTGGGGTTCCGTACCTAAAAGGTAGACTCCGCTGCTTGTCTGTCTGTCTCCAGGCTGTATCTCAGAAACCGTAATAGCTAGAAAGCTGAAACTTTCACGAAAATGTGTATTTCTCGTGCCGCTATAACAACAAATACTAAATATTAAAAAAAAATATTAAGGGGGATCCCCATACAATAGACGTGTTTTTTTCAATGATGTTATAAGTACCGTATTTTTTTGCTACATATAAATAACGGTAAGTGTTAGACGCTTAAAATTTTCACAAAATACATAAAAGTATATTAGCTATCAAATTAAACTATAAAATTCAGATAAAATTTGATGTGAAGATAGGATAGACCTTGGATTAACACATAGCTACTTTTTATCCCGAGAACAATTGTGGTTCCCGTGGGATACGCAAATAACTACAAAATCTATGTTACTCCCTCACGCTCCAACGACTGAAACTATTAGATTTACTATGAAGGTAGGTAAGGCCTTGGATATTTTATTTTTTAAATTAAATAGATCCACGCTTGGCCGCCAACTCACCTGATGTAAGCGAAGCTGTGGCCGAAGATGAAGCACGTTGATCTAGAAGAAATCTGTTTACTCTTGCCTTGAAAAAAACCAAGTTATTTATCAGAACACCGTAGGAGACAATCTCTTCCATTCCTTAGCAGTAGGCATGATGAATGTGGAGCCAAATCGTTGCGTACGAATCTCCACAAGGAATGGATGATACAAAGCTGACCTCCTACTGGTCCTATAGTGGAAGGGTGAAGGAGGGATGAGATCATGCAACTCCTGCGCACACTCACCGAAGTGCAATCTGTAAAATATTGACAGACAAGCCACTTTGCGACGGTGCTTTAGACTAGTCAACTTCTTTGCGACTAATCGCTATAAACTACTGGTTATTTTTTATCCTGGATTAACTTATTTGTTCCAGATTAACGCGGGTATCAACGTGGGCCGCAAATTGTGCTATAATTAATTGTAATTGGTGGCGATTCTGCCGTACACACGACTAAACTAAATTTAAAGAAGCCCCGTCTCTTTTCATCTTAGGTGGCCAGAAAGAGACGGCACGTTCTGCACCATCGTCAAAACAACTAAAATCACGTCAAATATAAAAAAATATAGGCGACTTTAGAAACGCACTCACTTGTATCACCTCTAAAACTGCCTGCACATTCCATATTTGCGTGATTTTAGTTGTTTTGTCTGTGGTTCAGAACGTGCCGCCTTTTTCTGGCCACCTAAGATGAAAAAAGACGGGCTTCTTTAAATTTAGTTTAGTCGTGTGTACGGCAGAATCGCTACCATTATCATTGATGAGTGTGTACACTGCGTAGACAATGCATATGGAGCAGTCATCACCTGTCTCCTAGTTATACATATAATCTAATCGGCGGGACAATATCCGCTCGCCATTGGCTGATTGCATGCAAATTGGAGTCGACGTGAGTGTCTTGGCGTATGGTACAAGATATAGAATGAAACGGAAACATATAGATAGTTTTTAAAAACTTTCGTGTTAGAACTTACTTATTGTTACTAATTTTCTTCTTTGTAATAAATTAATCACCACGAATTAATTAATCAAAACGAGGTGGCATAAACATCTGGTTTTTCATCAGACGGCCCCTGGTTCGAAATCCCAACCCTACACCAATGACTTGTTTTTCAAGTTATGTGTGGATTTGCACTCACTTTACGGTGAAGGAAAACCTCGTGAGTAAATTGACACGTTGGGAGGACTGCAATATCCGAAGACGAGTGTCATTCACCAACCCGCAATTGGCCAGCGTGGTAGATTATGGCCTGTATCTCTCTTCTCGTGAGAGAAAGCCCCGAGTCCCAGCAGTGGGAACTTATGTATAGTGGGCTGCTTATGTTTTATGCTTATACCTTCTTTTTCAGTTCTTATCCGTAGGGTGCAAACGGGATCTTATTATTGAGACTTCGTAATTCTTCTGTCACAAGGTTGTGTCTCGTGGACAGTTAATGTGAAGATATTAACTGTCTAGCTAATACGTCCACACATTAATATATGTTGCCACTACAACAAAAAAAAAGTAAGAGGAGTCCTCCGATACATAACCAACGTATTTTTTTGTTCTCAATTTTATTTAACGACAATTGATGGACGCGTGAAATTTAACAAAATTTAAAGATATTTAATAAGTTTGTGTTTTCAAACAAAAAAAAAACTAAATCGAAATGGGTTCATCCATTCGGAAGGTACGATGTCAAAGACAGACAGACACAGACATGTCAAACTCATAACAACACATTGTTATTGCGTCAAGGACTATAAAACAACAGTAAATGTCTTAGATGTTCATCCAGTAACAATCGCTAAATGATAGTTTTACAGAGTTGAAGTTCCAAACTTTCGTGCAAAACGCTTTGCGTCGACCTTTATTGTGAGGACTGCGAAGCTTTGGAACTCACTACCTGAGTCTCTGTTTCCTGAGAGGTATTATCCGGAGGTCTTCAAAAGTAGTGTTAATAGGTATCTTCTAGGTAAGCGTGCCACACCGTAGACTGCAGCGCAGCTTAACACCAGGTTAGCTGTAGTCAAACGTATCAATCGGCAAACCTATCACAGATTAATAAAAAAAACACTTTTACGTAATCGCTTGTTCCTTACACCACACTAAAACTAAGGGCGGAGTCCTAATTTCTCCGGGCAACGGTCTCCAGGTTCGGTTCCTCTCGTCAATTACTCCTGTACCGTGTCTTGGTACAGCTTACATTTGGGACAATATACACGTATACAGGGTACGTATACACGTATACGTATACCATCTAAGGACGGATTTTGTACGTCTATGCTAACAATATGCTGTCCTGGAACTGCCTACCAGAGTGTCCCAGGTTCGGTTCCCAGCACAGCCAACATCTTGTCTTCTGATATAGGATCTTCTGAGATCCCTATTCTCTGCGGCCGTAGTGGCATGTGACGGGGCCACAGACCTGACCCGTCACGGGGGACCTGGGACGTCGGACCGGGGATGTCCGGCGTCCATTGCACTTATGGTCCCCGAGGTGGTTGCGGTGCACCATGTGCACTGCAAGGGGACTCATCCCCTGAGAAGGAGCCTCGCAGGCTAACCGAGGTGGGCGGGGTGGAGGGTTAATGCGAGAAGCGGAACCACACCCTGCCCTTTCCGGTGAGGAGGTCATCGTGAGGTTTTAGTCGGTAGTGATGCCCTTCTGGCATCGAGCCCGACATACCCCACCCACCGGGTGTGGTGGGCATGCGTAAATGCATTTCCTCACGTAAAAAAAAAGGATCTTCTGAGATAGGAACTTGGTCATATCGTACTTACGTCGTATCTTACTCGTACATTAACCACCTCTTACGAAATTATAATGTAATCTGCGGTGATAGATAATTTTTATGTAAACACATTATTTAACATATCTTTAAATCCGAATGATAATTAAGACAAATACATCCTTTAATAAATTTCTCGATTCCTCAATAAAAAAGTAATTTTGAACATTACGCAGAACAATTGTTTGGTTGGAAAGATAACATTAGCATTTAAATGAGAAAACTCAACAACTTCTCTCTAATTGGTCGAAGAAAAGTTTTCGGATTCGGTTTTAACTGGCCCCTTGGGAGACAAAAGAACATGGATTACTTCTTTAAAAGTTTTAGATTCTACATTTTAATTTGGCGAATTTATTAATTTATAATAAGCTCGTACTAGGCACACGATAGTTAATACAAGGTATTATTATTTAATAATTAAGTCTCCCACTAGTAAATACGCCACACGCCACGTCTTCTGAGAATGTACGGCAAAATAAATTTAAAAAAATTTCATTCATCAAAATCAACTTAACACTAGTACAAACGAACCCTGCCTGACTGAAAATTTCTAAATACCTATTCAATATATACATACATTCATGTATGTCTTAATTTAGGTTTAGCTTTAATATTTGTTTAAGAATAACACAGCTCTACAAAAAATCTATTATTTTTTTGTTGCCGTGCATATTATCGCAAATTCTTACGTTTTTAAGTGCCCAGATTACAAATATATTCGTAAAAGTACTAAATTTGCTCGTTTCTACAAATTGAATTTTGAACTATTTATTGTCAAAATTTTAATTTTCAGTCATTTGTTGAAAAAACACGAACAGATCTTAAAAATCATTGATATTTTCACGAATTGCGTGTAAATCGATCGAAAATAGACCCAAAATCAACATCATATCAAAGGCAACAAAACCATTGTAGACCAGTGTAATATTATACAGATTATAATAGAATTCGCACACCATGTGCAGTTTGATCCAACTTGAGAGATAGGATAGTTATAGTCGCAATTTTAATTTATTGCTAATTATTGTCTGTTATTATTTGATAGTCACAATTATCTGTTAACTCCAAATGATTCTAACAGATGTCGATACCTTTCCACTGGGTTGAGTAAGTGATCAATAGATGGCGCTGCTATGATAAATCTACAAACGTGTCATTTAAGCTAAACAATCTATTTTTCATGCCCCTAAGTGAGGCAAAACAATGTTAGCCGGGTCAGCTAGTTATTTAATATTCGATATTTATTTCTTTCGAAATGCAATATCTATAAAGTAATAATTAATGTTGCGGTACAAACATTTAACGAATTCGAATCGTGATAAATTTCCTTTGAAATGTGAACAAAGTTTAGGCATAATACGGGTTATCGATAACTAGGAAAAGTACCTTATTGGGATTATGACATAGAATTTCAAACTATAATCTTTCTCATATCGAAAATAGGATATTTAGAAGCGATGCGATACTGTTAGCCGCATAACAGGATCATATGATACTTAGCGTGGATTTGGCAAAACGTACTAAAGCAGTTATTTTTTTTTTCTTACTTAGCAGTTACTTATATTTTTAACAACTATTTTCTTTCTTTATTTCTTCTTTTTTCTATTTAATTAGCTAAAGTATCTTTCATCCCTGTATTTATGCATAATAAACTACAGTGTAAACTACATGTAACGTCACTCGATTTAACGACAAACTCTCTAAAGCGGCTTTAATTGGTTTAGCTTGTATTCCATACACTCTATAACGCAATAAAATGCACAGTCCCTTCAGAGTCGTTACAGAGAGTTTACACTGTATTTGTATTTATTTGATGACGGGCTCAGTTGGGCGTACGGGAGCCTTACGTCATGTAGGTCTAGGTTTGATGCCCACCAATAAACTACTCCTCTAAGGAAAACCTCGTGAAAACAACTTAAAAGGCTTACTTAAAAAAATATATTTATACTGGGTAGATATCAAATAAAAGGAAATTAAAAATACTTTTATTTCGTAAAAAACACTACTATTACCTAAATTAGATTTCTTACAAATAATATACATATGAAATATTTTATTACATTTCCTTTTTTTCGAACAAATAAAATAATATGTACAGTCATACTATTAGAACTTACTATTAATTATTATTATTTTTACATTTCATAGGTTTGCGTTGACTACAATTTGCCTGACAGAAAGTTACGCTGTAGCCTACAATGTGGCACGCTTACCTAGAAGATAGTTGTATCGACAACTATCGGGACAATGTTCGTCGAGTCAACACATTATTTTATTATAGTAGAAGAGCCCGTGAAGATCATCCTTCACCGATCTGATAACCAGATGAGACGTATTTTTTATTAAATACTAGCTGACCCGGCAAACGTTGTTTTGCCTTATTAATTATTTTTATTCTAGTTTCTAGACAAATTCTAGTATAATTAAAATGTTACTTTCTTATTATAAGTGTGTATGGTATATGCGTGAAATGGGTATGGAGCGCCATGAACAAACGTTAAGGGAATATAAAAGTAACAAACGCCAAAAAATATAATGTTCAAGTTTTTATAGTTTATTACCTAAAATTACATATCACATATTAATTACGACAGGAACAATAACAAACAACATCAATATTTTAATGCTATAGCGTGAACCTTATCCATAGCACCAATTACCTGTTTAAAATGAGCATTATATTCAATACTGAGCTCATACTGGAATAATAGACGCAATAAAATTGTTTTAAAAACAAATAACCGACTCCAAAACCATATTAATTTAATAGTGTTTATTTTAAGAAACGTTAATTTGTTCTTCTTAGATGGCACCGACGCCAAAAATACAGGATAATTAAAAATTGAAAATAACATGTTTATAAGTTAATCAAATAAAGGCTTCGATGGTACTTATGTGTAGGCATACAATTATTTTTCACTTTTTAGATACAGTTAGAATTTATAAATGAAGGTATGATTTTGAAGTCTGTTATTTGTATAATACAATTTCATTGTAAAACTTTTAAGGTTAGTAGGTAATGATATTTTTAAAGTAATAGGTATTCAAAATTTTTTAGCGATTCTGTTCGAGCCGTTGACAAACAAATTACATAATATTAGTACTGTCATAAGCTATGACCCAAAACGTCATAGGACCACTCGCGAGCGAAGCGAGCCCTATGCGCGAGCGAAGCGAGCGCGAAAATTTTTAGCATATTTGTTCGAGCCGCTTGAGCATAAAGATGTCCAAAGCAGAACAAATAACATAATATTTGTAATGTCGTAAGCTATGACCCAAAACGTCCTAGGACCAATCGCGAGCGAAGCGAGCGCGAAAATTTTTAGCATATTTGTTCGAACCGTTTGAGCATAAAGAAGTCCAAAACAGAACAAATTACATAATATTTGTAGTGTCGTAAGCTATGACCCAAAACGTCCTAGGACCAATCGCGAGCGAAGCGAGCCGGATGCGAGCGAAGCGAGCTATGCGCGAGCGAAGCGAGCGCGAAAATTTTTAGCATATTTGTTCGAGCCGCTTGAGCATAAAGCTGTCCAAAGCAGAACAAATTACATAATATTTGTAATGTCGTAAGCTATGACCCAAAACGTCGTAGGACCAATCGCGAGCGAAGCGAGCCGGATGCGAGCGTAGCGAGCTATGCGCGAGCTAAGCGAGCGCGAAAATTTTTAGCATATTTGTTCGAACCGTTTGAGCATAAAGAAGTCCAAAACAGAACAAATTACATAATATTTGTAGTGTCGTAAGCTATGACCCAAAACGTCCTAGGACCAATCGCGAGCGAAGCGAGCCGGAAGCGAGCGCAGCGAGCTATGCGAGAGCGAAGCGAGCGCGAAAATTTTTAGCGTATTTGTTCGAACCGTTTGAGCATAAAGAAGTCCAAAACAGAACAAATTACATAATATTTGTAGTGTCGTAAGCTATGACCCAAAACGTCCTAGGACCAATCGTGAGCGAAGCGAGCCGGATGCGAGCTCAGCGAGCTATGCGCGAGCGAAGCGAGCGCGAAAATTTTTAGCATATTTGTTCGAGCCGCTTGAGCATAAAGAAGTCCAAAGCAGAACAAATTACATAATATTTGTAGTGTCATCATCATATTTGTTGAAAATTTTTTGCTCATACGTTCGGGGTCTAGTTTGTTAGTACATCAAATTTTATAGCTTCTTCTACGTAAGAACAAAGTGATCAAGTTATGTTGTCGAGAGTTTTTCAAGCCCCTGCCTTAGTTTAACGACTGTCTGTGCTAAGAGGACCTACAATTTAACGTATAATCTAGTAGCGCACAGATGAAAATACATTTTTTTACAACAGTCATGTGCAGGAGAGGTTATGCAATAAAGCGACTTACACGCGGGTGGAGCCGCGGTTAAGTTAATAAGAGAGTTACATTGATATAGCAAAATGATAATTGTTAACAATACTACTACATACGATACATAAACAATAACGAAGGTCGAAATTTGTGTAAACAGTGAGAGAAGTCTGTGAAGAAGAATTTTGTGAGTAAAACAGGAGACCGACTTCGGTCTATGGCATAGTGTGGCATTTCACTCACCAGTAAAGTAAAGGCGCGGCAAATTTTAAGTATTTAAGATTGGTAATAATCATAAGCATAAGTATATCAGGTTAAATTTTGTTAGTTATTTACTTCAAAAAAAAAAAAGGACTTTACTCGGAGTACAGTTAGATACTATATTTGATCAGTTTTCAAGCGAGATGAAAAATGAATAAAATACTAAAATGGCCATAAAAAAATAGCGGTTTATGATAAAAAAGTAAAAAATTAGGGTTGTATGTATTTTTTATGCCACTTTATACAAAAATAAAATAAAAAAATTCGTCGAAAAATGAAAAAAAATATTTAAGGGTGATCAACCCTTATCAATTAGGGGTATAAAAAATAAATAGTAGCCGATTCTCAGACCTACTGAATACGTATATAAAATTTGGTAAAGATCAGTCAATCCGTTTCGGAGGAGTACGGTAACAAACACTGTGACACGGAATTTTACTAAAATGGCCATAAAAAAATAGGGGTTGATGATAAAAAAGTAAAAATTTAGGGTTGTATGTATTTTTTAATGCCACTTTATATAAAATTCAAATAAAAAAAATTCGTCGAAAAAATAAAAAAATATATTTAAGGGTGAACAACCCTTATCACTTAGGGGTAAAAACGTTCCACGTTGGCCGATTCTCATACCTACTAAATACGCATATAAAATTTGGTAAAGATCAGTCAAGCCGTTTCGGAGGAGTTCGGTAACAAACACTGTGACACGGAAATTTTATATATAAGATTATTTATAAACAAATGTGCCTAAAATTGCTTGCCCATCGAAAAGTTATGAGGCTCATGGCTATTTTTAATTAAATAAACTTTTATTGTTTTTTTTTTTCATCACCTTCATACTTTTGATAACCAAATGAAATTTATTTCACTGATAGTTTTTAATACACAGAATATGCCTCGGTATGCTTGCCTACTCATTTTAGTGTACCTGGCAAGCAGGTGTAAACAGGTGAGTCAAAATAGGTGACTCATTCAATTTTGATGCGCTTCGTGGGAGTAACAACGATTCTGAACAGTTAGAATGTTATTTTTATTTTTGATAATTGTAGCTAAATTATCATTTGACTATACACGAGCATGCGCAAAAAAAAAGCCATGAGCACTTTTCGATAGGCAAGCAATTTTAGGCATATTTGTTTATTTTTATTTTTATAGACGTATTTTTTATGAAGTATTAAAAATACTTATCTACAATGACTACTCATCTGGTTATCAGATCGGTGAAGGACGATCTTCACGGGCTCTTAGACTATTATTATTAATACAGAAATATGGTACCATCGGAGTGGTTTTCGACTTTAATAGTGGGTGGAGGAGGATCCCTCTCCAGCAGGTAGCCTCGAAGTGCGATGAGACCGACACTGCCCAAGTTGCACAGTATCGACACTACCAGGACCCTGGAAAGTAATTCAAAGTCAATTGGACTGCTGAGACTCGGGCCCTTCTCTCACGAGGAGAGAGATATAGGCCATAATGTTGCCCCGCATAACAAGATCATTTATGATACTTAGCACGGGGCGCAGTGGATATAGCAAAACGTACACTAAGGCTAAGCTATACTTTAGTATTTAATTAGTTATAGTACGTTTCACCCCTGTATTTGTACTGAATAAACTATTTGTATTTGTAATCCACCACGCTGGCCAAGTGCGGATTGGCGGAAGACACACGTCTTCGGATATTGTGGTCCTCATACATGTCGGTTTCCTAACGATGTTTTTCTTCAGCGTATAGCGAGTGCAAATCCACACATAACTTGAAAAACAAGTCATTGGTGTAGGGCTGGGTTCGAACCAGGGGTCGTCTGATTGAAAAACAGACGTTTGTACCACCGCGCCATACTCGCTTATGACCGACAGCTCTCACACTGAGATTATTAATATCGTATTGTGAAGGAAGGCTTTGGGCGAGTCTATCGTATATGGCTTCTTGCGTCAAGATCTTCTAGACCCTATTGGTCAAAGACGGTAACAGCCTAGTATAGAGATATATTATGAAAATATACACTGCGTGTGCATAAAGCAGCGTCTATTTACAACAGTACAGTCTCGCATTCTTTCCTTCTTTGGCCATTTTTCGAGGCGTGATAATCTGTCCATAGAGCGCCTAGTCGTACAGGGCAAAGTAGAGGGTACTAGACCGCGCGGGAGGTCACCCACTCGATGGACTATCGTGGGTACACCCTTAAATGAGTGCGCCAGGATGACCTCTAGCAGAGAGAAATGGCATCGTGAGGCGTGTACTATCTGTCCCATCCACCACTACTTCTTGACGACCATGACCGCTCTGTCAAGAGTGTACCGACGTAGAAGACACTGCGTGTACACTTACCAATATGAGTATCCTAGACCGGGGCTAGGGGTGAACAAGCCAGTCGCTATGTATGTGAGAGCCAAGTGCTCCTGTAACCCAGATGATGCCCAGTAGACTCCAAATAGAAGCAATCCTGCCAGTCCGAGCACTGAAGTTGCCACGTTAGTCCAAAGGCAACCTAGGAAGAAATACTCAAGATATTATTTGAATCCGCCTGTCTGTTAGGTTATAACTTCGAAACAACTCAACGGATTTGAACGCAATTTTAAATATAATTACGTAGGATTACATAGGTATAGTATGAAGGAGCGTTGTCATAACCATCATTTTTTTTTGTACTTGCTAAATAGAGGTTTTTTTATTGTAAGGTATATTGATGTTAATAGTTGCCATTTATAAATTGTGTGTACTCGTGCTACCTGCTACATACATTATGTCTACATAAAGTGTGAATGAAGGAGCAAATTGAAAACCAGCGCTGGAGTACTTGGTACTTTCAGCATTATGCTGAATTTGCTCCTTTTGTGCACACACCTGACACCTGAGTATATTGTTTAAAATGTCTATTTGTATCTAAGTGTGCATAATAAATGTATTTTCTTTCTTTCTTTCTTTCTTTCTTTCTTTCTAACCTGGTTTTATGGTTATAGCCAGTTGAAAATTTGCTTTAAAACTTTTAACAGAGTTGATTGCGGTTTATATATAGTATTTAAGAATAAACTAAGCTTATAAATGCGAGCTACATACAAATACAAATACAACAATATTTATTGACGTAAAGCTATTTAGGTTCACAGTAATATTAACGAAGCTTCTGGTCTCGTACTAGTCGTTAGACTGTGTTACGAGACCAGATTCCTTTCCCAAAGTCTCAGTTTACAGATTTTTTACGTCTAGATTTACATGTGTGTGTTTGTGTGAGTGTGTAATAAAAATAAATAAATAAATAATAGGACACATTTCACACTCAAACAGGTTATCCCATTATCCCCATTTCTAGTTTGTATTATGGTCGCTTAAAAAACTGATACTGTCTCTGAGACTGTATCATCGTTTCATGTTGACGACCTCGTTGGTTACCATGCCGGTCTGCTAATCAGAAGGTTCCGGGTTGGATTCCCGGCCCGGTCAACATCTTTGTGCTTAACTAAATTTGTTGGCTGTGGGTCTGGGTGTTAAATATGTATGTATTTATATATAATATGTATGTATATGTAGTATATCAGTTGTGTTAGCTACCATAATACGAGCTAGAAATGGTTCAGTATGGGGCTAACCAGCCGTGTGTGAAAGTGTCCTAATATTAAAAAAAAAAAAAAAAAAAAAAAAAAATGTCCGTATCCCTGGGTGAAACCCAACCTTCCCATAGCGGTGCGAAGCTAGTATAAAATACTACATAGTTACTATACCTGGCAATCCAAACACAGGTTCAGTAGGGTTCCTCGTAGCGTTGGTGATGGCCAGACCCGCCGCTATCACCGCCAGCAGGAGTTGCAGGAACAGCAGGGAGAGTAGAGCCGCGTACACACCGAACGATATCACCGGCGGAGTACTCACTGCAATCAAACAGTATATTTTTACAAAAATCTTAACATAATACAAAAAAAAACAAATACAAAATAATTTTATTGGACCAACTTACATTCTAGACAAAACAAAGTATAGGTACCTTAACTATTTTTTTTTTATTCACGTATAGGCTTACGTTTGACCGCAGCTAGCCCGATGTTAAGCTTGACTGTGGTCTAAGATGTAACACGCTTGCCTAGAAGGAACCTATTTACTCTGGATTTAAAGACCCCCAAATTGGAAAAAGAGACTCAGGAAGAGAGTTCCAAAGCTTCGCAGTTCTCACAATGAAGGTCGAAGCAAAACGCTTTGTGCGAATCTTCGGAACTTCGACAGTGAATCGATGTCTCTTCGCTGTACCCCTGCTCGTTCTGTAGTGGAATGGAGAAGCGGGAATTAAATTGTGCAACTCCATAGCACACTCTCCAAAATGTATCCGATAAAATACACACAGACTGGCAACCTTGCGCCTATGTTCAATTAACACTAATTCTAGAAACTAAGTCCTAATGAAAGAGTTGTGCCTAGCTCCTGCAGTAGGATATCCTGTGTTTGCAGCATCAGAAGATGATAAAATACTTTCTATGTAGGTATAATCGACGCAGGCAAGTGAGCAGGCTTCCTTTTTTTTGTATGAGCTAAGTTGTTGAGTTCTGGTGTCGAGAATTTTCAACCCACCCGAAGGCTTCTGACTTGGCTTTACGACTGCTTGTACTAAGTCTTACACCCAGGACTTACAATTTAACGTGTCATCCTGCCTACGGTAGCATACAGATGAAAATGCCACTTTTAAATCGATATCCTAGTGCATGGTCACCCATCCAAACACCGTCCGCATCGACCATTTCTTAGCTTCGATGATCGCGTCAGATCACCTTAGCTAGCCGAGATTCTTCAAAGGCTTCCATAAGATAGTCTTAGGGAATTTCCTCGCTTTCACTTGTTTTACGGTGACGGAAAACTTCGTGAGGAAACCGAAATGTTTAAGGACCACAATATACTAAGACATGAGTATCACGCCAACCCGCACTTGGCCAGCGTGGTGGATTATGGCCTATTTCTGTCTACTTGAGAGAGAAGGCTCCGAGTCCCGAGCAGTGGGAACGTATAGTGAGCTAGAGCTAGGGTCTTGTTTAGTGCTCACCTGGCTAGCAAGCACCTCCAACTTGAAATATCTGTCCCCTAAAACCTAATAGTGTGTTCCTGCCTCTATGAGAGCCAGCTATTCCAGACTAACTTTTTCACACCTCGAAGCCTTACAACAAGCACAAAAAAGTGGCCCTTTATTTTTATTTAATAAGTACCTAAATAAGTATTTTAAGAATAAGAAATTATAAAAAAAATATGCGAGTGGAATCTTACAAGGGTTAGATGTGTCAACGTCAGTGATAGCCACGCACGCTGGAGTAGGACGGTAGCCATTGGCTAAGGCCTCCACCTGAAAAAAATAAAGTCAGGTACTTATATAAATTGCATCAGTAGAAAAAAAAAATTCAAAAAAAACTTTGTCGACTATCAGATCGTCCCGGCTTCGGACGGGCTATAAAATAATCTAAGTTGCAAAGAGAAACAAAATATAACCTTTGTTACTGAGGGATAATATCTATACTCGTAGCTTTACAAAGGTGAAATAATTTTTCAAACCAGTCCCGTAGTTTCAGAGCCTACTTGCGTCAAATAAACAAACAAAAAATCAAACTTTTTCTCTTTACAATACCAAACTTTTACTATTGGTATAGAAAAGATATAACTTTCAAATATTTCCTTAACTAGTTGTAAATAACTTCAATCACTGCTTCAAAACAGAGTAGATAGCGGTTTACATAAATAAAAAACGAATACGAGTATGACGGCGCTTAGTTTTTAGTTCGTAATATTATTTAGTTAGGCGCCATCTAGTTGCGTTGAGGTGGACTAGAGGTGGAAGTGGCGCTACCTCTGGTGTAACTCTTGTAGTGAGCGCTGCTTGCTGATTGGTCGTTGGTCGGTTGACGCGTGAGTCAAACGGCCAATCAGCTGTGAGAATAAGTGTCTAATTCTAATTCTAATTTGAGGTGGGGGTGATGAGACCTGCACTGACATCCCGCTAGGGGCGTATTGTGCATTCCCCCCTTACCAGCCTACCCAAGCCAACCGAGCTCCTTGAAGTAACGGAGCACAGCCCTGGGTCGCTGGCATACCTGTTCCACCACTGTTGCGTCAGATGGTCTGTTTGTCTGAAGATTAGCACTGGGAGGCGAACTTTCATCTTGAGCTGCTATCATCAGGCCGTAACTCCCTCTGGTTTGTTTGGTTGCCTTACAATGCAGTAGCACGTGTTCTACCGTTTCATTTTCCTCCAGACAGCCCCGACATAGAGGGCTGTCCGTCGCCCCAATTTTATGTTGGTGGTAGTTGAGATCACAGTGGCCGGTAATGATGCCGACCATCATACGCAGATCGCCTCTTGTGAGTTTTAGTAAAAAAATTTTTTTTTTTTTTTTACTTTTTTGTTTAATTTGGGTAAGAAGAGTCTTGAGTTTTTACAGTCGAATAAGAGAATAAGTGTTCGGATAGAATCCGGTAGAGGCGCTAGTGAGGGCGCGGACGTATAAAGCGGCGGAGCTCTGGGTTGAGAGGGACCTTTTACGTTTGGCTGTCGCAGCGTTCACTATAAGCGGAACGCCTTGTCCACCGATTAATTATATCGAAACTTAAATTCAAATTATCATAAGTACTGTATGTAGACTCCAATAAACGCCTGATTTAATTATACGAGTGATATTTCATTCTACTCGCCCGCTATAACCACGCCGAAGAACCATTTCTGATGCAAAACGCAATTACGTTTGCGACAAGTATTATAAATGTTTGTATGTATATATTGACTGAATGCAACGAAATTTGGTACGGACATAGTTTACACTCTAGATTAACGCATAGACTTCTTTAAACTTTGGAATAAAGCGAGTAAAATCGCGGGGCGCGAGAGAAAAAGTAAAAAAAAGGCTTGAAAAACAATCATGCAAATACCATGATTTATAAATATTAGACACGCTGCGATAAAACCTGAGCCTATTTTGGAATGAAAAGAATCCTCACCTCTTCTTTCCTAGCTTCCTCTTCAGTCTTGCAGCTAAGTGCGCAGGCGCCGACTGATGGCAAACAAGTCACTGGAAACCGACAAGGAAATCATCATAATTTAATACATTCAAGAACTTTCGCTTACACACATAGTTATTCTGTATCTCTCATACTGATTCTAACGTTCTAACCAAAGCAGCTCTCGTAAATACCTCCTCATAGTTTAGAGGTTGGAGGAACTTTCTAGAACTTTATCAACGAAGAGAGGCGTTATCTCATGTTATATTGCGTTGCGTGGTATTGCGAGCCGTTTGACTTGTTTTGATGCACTGCGCTATGTTGTGTTGCGTTGCGTTGCATGTCGTTATGTTACGTTGCGTGGTACTGCGTTGCGTAGTGTGACATTATGTTATGTTGTGTGGAACTGTGTTGCGTTGGGTGGCTTAATGTTGTGTTATTTTCACGTAAGGACGAGAAGTTACCTAAGGCTGTCATTAAAGGACTCCCAAAATTTCTACATGAAGAATTATCCGCTGAATTATCCTCGATGGGTTTCCCAGGAACTACGATAACGGAGTTAAAAACAAGGAACCCAACCGACTGCCCTCCACTGCTTGTCCAGCTCCCCAGTGGTACTGAAATGGGTAAGTTCAAGCAAATACGATATCTATTCAATTGTGTCGTAAACATTGACAGATACAAGCCCAACAATATAGTGGGCACACAATGTTTTCGCTGCCAGGGGTTTGGCCATGCATCTAAAAACTGCAATAGACCAGCAAAATGTGTCAAATGTGCTCTCGACCATCCTACGTGGGAGTGTCCAAAGAAAACCCGGGATGAGCCTGCCCGTTGTTGTAATTGCAATTTGGCCCACCCGGCCAATTATTCGCAATGTGCTGAGAGAGTTAAATACATCGATCGTATACAAACAAAGCGCGAAACACTACGAAAGAAGATCACTAAAGATTTGGATCCAGCTCCCCTAGTCTCAGTGAAGCATACCAACTCAACTTGGGCTCAAGTGGTAGGCTCAAGCAAACGTCATCCTGCAGCTTCTTCAAGGACTAATGTTAACTACGTCCCTGATGCCCAGATAAACAGAAATCTACCTGCGAGTCATGGCCAGGGAATAACTGCTCCTATTGGGAATCCAGCTGGAAGTAAACCGTTAAATTCTAGTTTCGTCGAGATGACGCACATTCATGACCTAGCTACAGCTGAAATATTAGAAATTCTAAATACTATCAAGTCTATCAAATGCGAATTTTTAAACTGTAAAACTTTTATGGAGAAAGTTATATTGATATTAACTCACTTAGGCCACTATGTCTAATAAATCATTAGGCCTTAAAATCCTATATTGGAACGCAGACGGTGTTCAGTATAAGCAGCAGGAACTTACAAGCCTAGTAGGTGAGTTAAACGTAGATATAATCGCCGTATGTGAAACAATCCTAACTAGCCGCCTTAAACTCCATGTTAAGGGTTTCACTTGCTACCGTCAAGATAAACACTTCTCCGGCTCGGGCCGCGGTGTAGCTATACTTGTCAGAATAGATCTCATACATTCAATCACCACCATTCCCTTTACCACACACATTGAAGCTGTCGGTATTGCTCTCAATTTACACGGAAATAGAATTGTAACCCTAATTTCTGCATACCAATCTCCCAATAAACCACTTCTCGCTAAAGACTTAAATATACTTATGGGAACCGGTAAACAAGTAGTCATTATGGGTGATCTTAATGCCAAACACCCATATTGGTCACCTGGACCACCAAACTCCCGCGGCCGAGTTCTATATAATCACATGTTAAATAACGACTATGTAATTCATAGCCCGCTTGACTCAACACTGGTTCATTACCGACCTGACCTAAAGCCGAGTATACCAGACGTGCTCCTCACCAAAAACTTTAATCTCCTAGACAGCATAGTCACAATACCTGCACTGTCATCGAATCATTTCCCAGTATTTGTTAACTTTACCGCTGATATCGCCCGTAAATCAATCGTGAAATTTAATTATTCCAAAGCTAACTGGATCAAATATCGTCAATTAGTAAACAATACTGTTCATATATCACAACGCGTGTACAATAACCCCACAGAAATAGACTCAGCAATAAATCAACTGCAAGATTCAATTATAAATGCTAGAAATGAGTGTGTCCCTGTATCTGAAATTGAAAATTGGCGCCCCACATCAATCCCACGTCGTATAAAGAGGCTCATTCAACAGAAAAACCGTCTTCGGAGACACGCTGCTGTTGAGTCTGACTCCAATATACGCAAACATATGAAAAGCCTAGTAACAAAATTGCAAACAGAGATCAATTTTTCCTTGAAATCCTATCATGATAATATCTGGAACAAGAAGCTAAAGAAAGTTGATAATCCTAATGCTGATCTATGGCGATTCGTTAAAGCATTGAAATCAAATACTGCTCCACCAATCCCAACTCTGAAAACAAGCAATGGTACGGTAACTAAAGATCAACAAGAACAGTGCAATACTCTCGCTGAGGCTTTCCTAAACAATATGTTGTTGACAAATACATGGCCAAGCGATGAACACGCTAACATTTCTTGTTCCTTAACTGCTCTTGATAACTATCCACCTGATAAAACAACTCAGTACAATGTCCGCCCATCAGAAATCAAAAAACATATAATTAAACTTAAAATTCGTAAAGCATCCGGCCCCGACGAAATTTCAAACCTACTTATAAAGAACTTACCCCAAAAGGCCGTCGTGCTACTCACAAAAATTTTCAATGCTTGTCTTGTACACGAGTATTTTCCGAAAATTTGGAAAACAGCTAAAATTATTCCTATGCATAAACCAGGCAAAGATACAACTGAACCTACCTCATATCGCCCGATAAGTCTTCTTCCTTGTTTAGGTAAAGTTTTCGAAAAAATAATTTATTACAGACTAGCTAATGCCACCGAAAATATGCTGCCAGACGCACAATTTGGTTTTCGCAGTGGTCATTCGACTATACAACAGTTGGCGAGAGTTGCTGAAGCTGTGTCTCATAATTTAAACCTACACAAATCAACAGGCATGTTTCTTTTAGATATCGAAAAGGCTTTTGACACAGTGTGGCATGAAGGCCTATTACATAAGCTAATTGTTATAAATACGCCAATGACACTCGTTAAATTAATCCGTTCGTATTTGTCTGAGCGTACATTTAAGGTGCATATTGGTAACATCACTTCCTCATTGCAAAAAGTCCCAGCGGGAGTGCCCCAAGGCTCAATCCTTGGACCCTACCTGTTCTTGATCTTCCTACATGATATTCCGACGCAAACACGTACTAGTTTGGCATGTTTTGCTGACGATACAGCTTCCTATACATCATCTATCGACGTCGACCTAATAATCAGTAGGCTCCAACTTTCAATAGACTCTCTTTTTTCTTACTTCAATAAATGGAAACTAAAGATAAACACATCAAAAACTGAGGCAATACTGTTTATAAGAAAACGTTCACTTCCGAAGCGCAAAATTAATATTGATGGATTCAGTATCCCGTGGAGCAAATCTGTCAAATATTTAGGCCTTATACTGGATAGCAAATTAAACTGGACAGAAAACACGACCAAATTATGTCAAAAAGGAATCAAAGCATTAAATGCTTTGAGCCCTATTTTAAATAGACGATCGTGCCTTAGTAGTTCTACTAAACTACGTATATATTGCACATTAGTCCGGCCCTGCATTACATATTCAAGCCCTGTGTGGAGTAGTACGTGTGCCACGAACCTAAATAAATTACAAATAATTCAAAATAAGGCGCTTAAATACTCATATAATACACCCCAATACACTAATCTTAAAAAGTTGCATGACAAAGTTGGCCTTCCTAGACTAAATTTCTTCATTTACAAATTATCCAAAACTTTTTATTTATTTACTAACCCTAAAAGCAAAAACAAATTAATAAATAATATAGGCAAGACACGTAAACGACATTTATCGTACATTCATAAGTACAACAGGTACAAATTACCTCATCACTATTTCTTAGCTAATGAATAGATAAGGTATGTGGTAGTTACTTGCGTGTGGGCTCGGGCACTGCCGATAATGTGCGAGCGAAACTCGCCCGTGTTACGCTAGATATACGGCGCGGGCCGTCGGCCGTCGACCCACGCTCGACCGCAGAGACTTACGATAACTTTGTACTTTCCTGCTGCTTATTGTAAATATCTTAAAGTAAAACGCCATCGTCATCTCGTTTTTTATATCTACCCACTAAATAATTGATATTAATATAGCTCGCTTAATTTTTACGTAATAAATTGTAGTGCCATACTAAGCGTACAGTAATTAAAAATAAATATATATTATTGTATACCAATTGTAAAGAAAGATCAGTTATGTAATTCATTCTGCAGATAAATGTTTTAAAAGGCTTCTAAATACTGTAAAACGTGTAATATACATGGTTATAAAATATTAGGATAAAAATATACACTAATGTTTTATACTAGTTTAATTTATGTAAATAAAGATATTTTTAAACAAAAAAAACAAAAATGTTGTGTTATTTTGCTTTGCGTGATGTTAGTTGCGTTATTTGGCGTTGTATGGCGTTATGTTACGTTGCGTGGTACTGTGATGCGTTGGGTGGCGTAATATTATGTTATTTGCTTTGCGTGGTGTTAGTTGCGTTGTGTGGCGTTATGTTACGTTGCGTTGTACTGCGATGCGTTGTGTGGCGTAAAATTGTGGTAGTTGCGTTATGTGGCGTAATGTTGAGTATTGTTGCGTAGTATGGTGTTGTATTATATTATGCTTTGTAAGGCTTACTATACAATGAATGGGAGGTAGGCGTAGCGAGGAGTCGCAGTATGATCACTCCACTGAACAGCCCATACTGCACTGTGCTGTCTTGGATCTGAGCTTCTGCAGTCGCTGACGAAACCACCTGGAATATAAAATGTGACTAGAAGATCCAACAAGATATTTTATGTATTAGGATATATCTTATATTATTCATATTATATGAATGTTTATTATTATTCTTTATTGTACACAACGTCCTTCTTTAGTTATTTCTAAATTGGTTTCCATTCAAAGGTTACCTGGAAGAAATCGCTTTAGGCGATAAGGCCGCCAATTGTGGCACACTAATTTTAAGTTAATTCTATTTTATTGTGTCTTTTTTATTTTTGTGTCCAATAAAGAATTTTCTATCTATCTAACTAAGATAATTTTTCTATCTATCTAACTGTGATAGGTGACCATGAACAAAACTAAAATTTTAAAAGTGGAATTTATTGCCTCTGAGCGCTACCGTGAGTTGGATAACACGTTAAAGCGTTGATCTCGGCGGTTAGTCTTTATTAGTCAGTAAAAACTTTCGACACCAGAACTTGGCCACTTAGCGCATATGAAGAAGAAGGCCTATTAAAGTAATAAACGTAGCGCCTGTAGCTTGGCTAGCTAAGATGATCATCATAGCTAAGCAACGGTCGTACCGATGGTGTATAGATGGGTGACCATGCACAACACTGTCATTTAAAATGTGGCATTTTCATCTGCGCGCTACCGTGGGTCGGATAACACGTACATGTGTTGTTCCCGGATGTTTGCCAAGTCAGAGGCTTTCGGGCGGCTTGAAAACTCTCGACACCAGAGCTTGACTCATACAAAGATGAAGAAGAAAGTAATAATATTGTAACTTTCAAATTCAAAAGGTCTTTATTAGCAACACAAATATACAAAAAATGTACACCCTGTGCTTCGTTGTTAGGGCATAGCTAAGGCTGCTTAAAATTAATTACTAAAGACTATACTTAGATGTAGTTATTAACATTTAAATTAACTTACCCAGCTATCACTGGAAACAGCCACCAGGACCAATAGTACACTTAGCACACACAACACGAAAGCACCAAAAATATATCCCCTCCTTGTAACCGCCATTTTATCACTCCACCGGGATAAACGATAGTTTTGTTCTCAAACTAGTGTATAATATAGTTTTATTTCACAAGGAGTAAGGTAAAATTTTATCTCCGCACTGTATTTAGGTATATAATATGTTTTATCACTCCACTTTTACAGGAGATAAACGATAGTTTTATTCTATAACTAGTAGTGGATAAAATAATTTTGTTAACAGTAGGAAAGTTATAGTTTTATCCCCGCACTATCTTTAGATACATTGTCATTTGTTTTATCACTCCACTCTTACAGGGATAAATAATAGTTTTGTCCTAATAGCTAGTTGTGGATAAAATATTTTTATTAACAGTAGCTAAGGTATAGTTTTATCTCCGCACTGTATTTAGGTATATAATTTGTTTTATCACTCCACTGTCAGAAATAATAGTTTACTCTTGAAGTGGATACATTATTTTATGCTAGCAATGTATAAATAATAGTTTGATCCGCACACCATATTTACCTATATTATAATATTCACCACCAAACCTTTTCAGACAAAAATGATTGAATAAAAAACACTGTCAATTAACGCGCCACAAAATTTGATACAAAAATAAAACTGTGTTCTAATCAATTAAATATTAATTAGTAAATTTTATCAATCATCGGATTAAATCAAACACTTCACAATTTATCTGAGTGTTAGAATATTTAGTTGTTTAGCAAAATTGTAATTAGATTTTATAAATACTAATGTTGATCAATGATAATCCTTATCCTTATTATATGTATGGCTTTGTCACAGCCAATTTCTAACTAACTCGAGAGTTATCGGCTTTCCGATAAGTTAGTGATAACTACTTTAGGTAGGTATTGTTAGTTGATTAGAGTTGTTATCAGCAATTAGGTGTTCATTGTGGTCATGACCGACTTATCTGTATTTATTTCTTACCAGCAGTCCGCTCCGGCTTCACACGGGCTATATAAGGGATTTTGTTACACATTTTATCAAGGATCTCTGATATTCTTGGAAACAAAATATAGCCTATGGTAGTTTTTAAGATATTTCATAAGACTAGCAACACCCTAATATTACATACATTTCATTACATGGGTATATGTTAATATGTACTGTACATGTTATGCTGAATAAATACATTAAATTAAAATAATTGAATAAAATATGTTACTTTGGGATAATGTAGCTAGTCAACGGTAAATAATTTTTAAAATCGGTCCAGTAGCTTCGGTGCCTATTCATGTCAAACAAACCAACAGAAAAATCAAATTTTTCCTCATTATAATTTTAATATAGATATATATGAGATATTATTTTCGCATTTTTATGCGTTAAGTCATGCTTTAAAAGTATAATAAAAGCATTTTTTGTAACATTTGTTTGTATACGTTTCACATGACATGACTTGTTTTTCAAGTTGCATGTGGATTTGCACTCGCTTTACGGTGACGGAAAACATCGTGAGGAAACCGGCATGTTTGAGGACCACAATATCCGAAAATGTAGGACAACCATCAACCCACACTTGGCCAGCGTGGTGGATTATAGGTTATATCTCATCGCGAGAGAAAACCTTATGTCTCAGCAGTGGGAACGTATAGTGGGATGCTTATGAAAAAAACGCAAAACAAAACGAAATTTAGAATTTTGTATACGGAATCTTTTATATGACTGTTCGCATACTTGCCCGCGTCTAAACGTCCAAATTTGCCATCAACGTTCTTTTTAAGATTTGGCGGATTCATCCCAAGTACGAGCATTACCTTAAACATTTTTGACGTGACAACGTCTTAAATTAGGTTGCGGCTGGGAGTCACTTATGAAAAAGTGTAACGCCCGGTAACGTTACGATGAGTCACCGAACGAGAGAGAGGCCCGCCTAATGCCTTGCGTCTCTCTCCCACTCAACTATGATCGGTCCGCCGCGCGCGCAGCACGCGGCAGACGTTGTCACGTAAAATCTTCGCCCGTAAAACCGACTTTACAGGCAACCATTTTTTATTTAAAATTAACAAGATTATCGTATTACAGTAGAGACTTGATTAACCGGACTACTAATTGTAGTTGTTAGGCATTCCGATAATCGAAATTCGAATTTCATTAAGTATTTAAAAAATAAACAATAACTAAATTAAAACTAAACAGAATTGGAATTAATAAAAGTCAGTATGTATGTTGTTACAACTATTTATTAAACTTGCTAAAGCATTTATTTCATAAGTAATGTTAAACTGCAATATTTATTGACATAAAATATACAGATTTTACAACGAATTAATATTATTATTTATAATCAATTTACATTGGTAAGTTTAGAATACATGTAATAAAATAATAAAAATACAAAACACAAGGTTAATATA
Organism: Mellilla xanthometata; assembly: GCA_035578125.1. NCBI lineage: Eukaryota > Metazoa > Arthropoda > Insecta > Lepidoptera > Geometridae > Mellilla > Mellilla xanthometata. Next base: position 4,735,228 of record JAPUBQ010000030.1, on the reverse strand, counting down.
ACAAATAACGTTTACAATGTGTTCTTAGAAAATAATAAAAAAAATAACACAAATGTGATTGCTTATATTGCTTAGAGAAAACGAATAAAGTTGGGAAATTCTTTACAAAAAAAATATTGTTTTAACAACTTTCAATTTTAATTCAATTTCAATTCAAATTTTTAATTCAAATTCAATTTCAATAAAAGTAGGGTCAGCGAACTAGAATAAACGGAAGAGTAACTCCATACAATTGTCGCTTATAAATTGTATCCATCTACGCACACAATTATACTGCTACACCATGTGAATCCCACGCGGGCGCGCGGGTAGCTGTTTTGCCCCGCCCACCGCGGTATTTTACGATTACGCGTGGAAGCATTTTATCGGCCAAGTTTTTATTTTATTTATTCTAGTTTGCTGGGTAAGATATATTTAATTAAAAAAAAAAACAAATAGTGTTTTTTGCATCATAATATGGTAAATTTTTAAAGTTTTCAAAGTTGTCGAACGAAAAAACTCGAATAATATAATAATTACTTTGAAAGCACATTTTTTACGAACAATTACGAATTATAGAACCTCCTTCTTTTTTGTAGTAGGTTCAAAACCTAACTTATTCTTGAATAAATATTACTAACCTTTTAGATTCGATTCTTAAAACTGTAATTTTATCATATTATTACTCGACTTATGCGGTTAGTACACCTACGCGTTCGCATGCGACTGCGAGTCTTTGCGAAATAATTGCGGTAGCGAAACATCTGCGGAACGTTAGTACACTGCAGTTCTTTCGCAAGGAAAAGACCATCTATTCCCGTCTTTTCTTGAATTTTCCTCCATGCCATCTCTTTTTTGTATTCATTTTTGTCATCAACATGGCCAACTAAATATATCACGGGATAATTTCGAATCAATTTCAATAATATTTCAATATTTTTGGCTTCCATTGTGCGAAATTCTGTCCTAACCGTCAGAACGCCTTGCGATGCAAAACTCCACTAGCGAAACGGCTGCGTCTGTGTAACGGCCATTTCACAGTTACTTGCGAAACAATACCGATAAGGACGCAACTTTTTCATCTAGCTATATAGTGGAGCGAGACATAACACATGCGAAACGTTGCCATACAACTGACAGTTATTTCGTCGTTTCGCTGCCGCATGCGAATGCGTAGGCTATAAACGTAGGTGTACTAGGCGTTAATAAGAAAAAAATATCGCATCGTCTTGCTTTCACTCATTCAGTTATGCAATTGAAAGGGCATGAACTTTCATTTGTTTTATTTATTGACTCCAGTCATGGTACTCAAAGAATCTGTGTATCCTTACAAAAGTCTAAAGAACAACACAAGACAAACTTTACCAATTTTAAGCGTTAACTTTAAAGTGCACTTGACTTTCTAAAACTGCATAATTTAAATAGAACTAGCAAACCCGGCGAACTCCGTTTCGCCATAAAGTTGTAATTTTTCCTGAATTTTGTTTGCTACAAACCTCACGGAGCCCGAGACCTTTCCAACGAATGCAAAACCGTGAAATCGGTTCGTGCGTTCTGGAGTTATAGCGGCAGGAAGGAAAACCCGTCTTATTTTTATTTATATTATATATTACCCTTTAACAATCTCGAAACTACTACATTTTGAAAAATATCTCGCCCGCAGGAACCGAATCTACTACATCAGATTACTTTTCATAATTATTAGGTCCTGTGCCATTATCTATTTAGCGCCAAAGTTCAAAAAATCTTAAATATTTTTCAATGTTTTCAAAGCCTGACAGAGACTATAAGACTATAGAATAAGACTACACAAACTACTACTTTGTACTAGCTTCAAATCCCTTTAAAATATTAGAAAAATAACTGTTCCTTTACATTCTCTCTAAGTTTTAGTACATTTAATAATCATTCTAAGGAATGTTAATATTCAAGCAAAAGCTTATATAGATCGCTTAGAATCGAAAAAAATCGAGTATTCGCATTCGACCATCCAATCGGAATCTCTGTTCCCATTGAGTTACAACCATACTGTCTTAACGGCGATAGTGAATCGGTTTCTTCTAGGCAAGCGCGCCATCTAAGACCGCAACATCACATAACACAGGCGAGTTACGGTCAAGCGCAAGCCTATCATAAAATAATATTTAGTTAATATTGTTTCCAGTGAAATTAATTTTGTAATCCAAAACTCGAGGTGTTAACCCCATATCAATTATTTTTGGAATGTACCAGCGATAATGCTTACAATCTGCTTAATGTTTTTTTCTTCGATAAAAAATGTACTAAATATAAGGTGATGTCTCTAAATACGGCAAGGAAAATAAGACCACAAGTAAGAGTGTGGTCTTATTTGAGTTTGAGGAATTTAAACGTTATAAGTATTGAAATACAGTTGAATTTTCTAACGCTCATTGCGTACGGTCATAAATTATGAGCACTAACTGTTATTCTGGAGCAATAAAGCTTATGTTTAGTCGAAACTATTTATTGTGATATGGTTAGATTTTGTATTTCTGTGTATATAAATACAATAGTATAGTAAACTCATGTTGCTTTTTTGTGCTGCGTTTGTGCGCAACACTGAATCTGGTATACTCGTATATTTGATCGAAGGTTTTTTTAATATTTTTTTGGTAAAATCAGTTAAATTACTTAGTGTTGAGTACTTTTGTTTAAACTTCCTAGTCGACATTTAGATTAAAAAAGACTCTCGAAGCTACACAGTATTAATAAACAGTATTTTGAAAATACTGTTACTTCAAAGTTGACTGAATATCAGACCGTGTAAAGCCAATTAAATACAAAGAAAAAATATCTCAATTCAAATCCTTATCAAACTACACAGCCAAGCATTGTTTCAAATCGTCCAATCCCTCTCTACTTTCACACATTTCCCTTAACCTTTCCAACTGAGATCTAGTAAAGTTTGATTTCAAAGCGACTAGACATAATAATCTTCTATCATTAAAAGACATCGACCCATTATTTTGAAAAATCTCTTTAAAAATACCCCACGGATCTTGAGATCTCATCTTTGCCGAAATAACGGTATTTTCTGCAGAAACTCCGGAATTTTCCGCAGATTTACCGGTCTTTTCCGAAGTCTTTTCGTCTACACTTTTTGCTGCTTTGTCTATACTCATTCGTTTATCTTTTTCTTTGCTCTTATTTGCATCTTTTAATGACTTTTCTCCTTCGTCCATAGATCCAATTTCTTCAACATCTTTTTTGGGGTTTACCGGTAATTTTTCGAAACCCAACTTTAGTATATAGTAGCACAAAGGCGCTAGTTTTCGTATATTCGGATTGGAACTAGCCGAGGCTAGTAGAGTGAGAACGCAATATGGTGTGAGCGAGTGAGATATCTTTCCGTTAAGAAGGTGCGTTAGGGCTTCGAATATCCATCCGGAAAGAACAGGAAGCTGGTCTTGTGTTATTGAAGTCTCGAATACCTGAAAAAAAAAGGTTTAATTTACAAATGTAAGTAAAGAAATATAAAACTTCAGAAATAACTGATTTTAGTGTCAGCCATCTTGGATTTGAAATGTATCAAAGTGTATAGATTATTTTTACGGCAACCATCCTTGCCGGATTTTTATTAAACAAAGTTAAGAATACACCGTTCTTCACCTTAATAGGTACAAACAAAATCGGTTCATCCGTTCGAGAAACATGACGCCACCGAAGACACACATACACATACACACACACAGACACACACACACACACACACACACACACACATACAAACACACGCGCGTCAAATTAATAGATAGATAAATTACCCTACGAAATATCTATTGGTTACTTCAAAAAGATTTAAATCATCTTAATACTGCAACTACGTGTTAAGGTTACCATGCCGGACTGCCAATCAGAAGTTTCCGGGTTCGATTCCCGGCCCGACCAACATCTTTGTGTTTAACTAAATTTGTTGGCCGTGGGTCTGGGTGTTAAAAATGTATCTTTGTAAAATGTATATGTAGTATATCAGTTGTGTTAGCTACCATAATACGAATTAGATATATGGGGTTAACCAACTGTGTGTGAAATGTGTCCTAGTATTTATTTACTTATTAATGGTACCGGAAACCACTTACCTCCTTCACAAGCTCAGCGTGTAGCACCGCACAGTCTACCCTCCCCTCCCCGCGCGGCCTCTCCTCTCCCTCCTTACAACACTCTATGAACTCTATGACCACTCGACTTAGAGTCGCTGCGGGGGGTAAAGTTTCTCGGAGGAAATATTTCAAAGCGGCCGTTAAGATTTCCTTGGTCTCTCTCAGGTGTGTTTGTCTGGACACTTTATAGAGGAGGGTGATGCGTTCCATAGAGTTCATGAGGACGTCTGGATCCATGTTCGATACGTCGCAGGTTAGACGCGGGGATAGGAGTTTGTCGTCCGCTGAAAGGTAGAATAATAACAAGGTATTTTATTTAGATTACGAATAACTATTTTTTTAAGAGCCTGTTGATTTCCATTGGTAGGCAAAGGGCACCTTACTTTAGATCAGAGACAACATAAAAAATGCGAAAAAACACGTTTATTGTATGGGGACCCCACTAAATTTTTATTTTTAGTATTTGTTGTTATAGCGACACGGGAAATACATAACTTGTGAAAGTTTCAGCTTTCTAGCTATTACGGTTTTTGAGATACATCCTGAAGACATACAGACGACAGACAGCGGAGGCTTAGTAATAGGGTCCCATTTGTTACGTTTTAGGAACAGAACCCTAAAAAGTAAATTGTTTGTGTGCGCGCGCGTGCGCACGCGCGCGCGTGCGCACGCGCGCGCCTGTGTGTGCGTGTGTGTGTGTGTATGTGTGTTCAGTCCTTCGAATTATTAGCGTCTCCCTCAATTCGTTCGGGCGCCAAACCCGTTCTCGGGCCTAAATAAGTCACTTTCATCCCTTGGGTAACAATGTACTATTACGTTATGTTATTATTAAAAAGCACGTACCAGAGAAGAGATGCACCATCAGTATCTGCACGGCGTGATGCTCGGAGTACCCCCTCATGTTGTCCAGCAGTCTCTCTATGAGGGAGTTCTTCAGGTCCTTGGGTAACACGTGCTGACGTAACGTCGTTGTTATACCCTGGGAGTAGACAATACAATACAATACAATACAATACAATACAATAAAAAACTATCCTGCTAATCGACGACCTCGTTGGCGTAATGGTTACCATGCCGGACTGCCAATCAGAAGGTTCCGGGGTCGATTGCTGGCACGGCCAACATCTTAGTGCTTAACTAAATTTGTTGGGTATAGGTCTGGGTGTTAAATATGTATCTATATAAAGTATGTATGTATATGTAGTATATCAGTTGTGTTAGCAACCATAACACAAGCTAGAAATGGTTCAGTATGGGGTTCACCAGCCAGTGTGTGAAATGTGTAAAAAATCCTACTAATATTATAAATGCGAAATCCGAAGACGTGTGTCATCCGCCAAAACGCACTTGGCCAGCGTGGTGGACTATGGCCTATATCTCTCTCATCGTGAGAGAAGGCCCCGAGTCCCAGCAGTGGGAACGTATAGTGGGATGCTTATGCTTATTAAGTCCAAAATCAAACAGTAATGTTACCTTGACAACCAAATCCGTGCAGTAATGTCTCGGGTGCTTCAATATGAAGTCTACAGCCAAATTGACAAGATCCGGGTGTCCCAGCTCGACCAGCGTAAATAGGACCGCCCAGTAAACGCACTGCTCGTACAAGGATATTCTGTGGAAGAGGACAGAATAATTGTGTTTTATTACAATAATAATGATAATAATAAATATATTTATTAATGCATTCAATTGTGCTTAATGCTAATTAACATAATTACAACTAGATAACAATACAATAGATACAAACTAGAAATTATTATATAAGAAAATATGGAATGCGGTTTTAGCACCTTGGTGCCCTAGCTCCCACAGTAGGATACCCTGTGTTTGTGGGAGTTAGGTCTCTTCAATGTGTAAACTTACTGTCTAGTGATGCAAGTGTGATGTGTGCGTGAGTGTTTTTGTGATGTGGTATCGGTAAGTCCGAGTACAGCCTGGCATTGCAGTTGGTGTGCCGGCTTCCCAAATTTGTGTGTGTGTGTGTATGTTGTGTGTATGTTACATTACAGCATCTACTAAATAACTCGACTAAATCGAACGAAAACGGTTTTGGAGGAAGATTATTTATACAAACATTCGATAAAGAGCGATTGAATAAGAGAACAGACAACAAAAAATATTTTTTTTGGAATTTTTGTCAGTCTGCTACGTTATAGCTACTAAACTTTTCAACAGATTTGAAAGCGGTTTTCATTATCCTACTTTCCAAATTATCAAAATCAGTTATGGGGTAAAGAAGTTACGGTCAATTGAAAATAGACTTCAAGCACTGCTTCAAAATATTAATTCTTCAAGCTCAGACGCCTGAACCTAATTTCGATGAAATTTGGCAAGGACATAGTGGTGGCGATTCGGCGGCACACACGACTAAACTAAATTTAAAGAAGCCCCGTCTCTTTTCATCTTAGATTGCCAGAAAGAGACGACACGTTCTGATCCACACACAAAACAACTAAAATCACGTCAAATATGAAAAATGTAAGCGATTTTAAGCGCACCCTATTGTATCAGCTCTAAATCTGACGTGTTTGACGGGATTTTAGATGTTTCGTCTGTGGTTTATTTAGATCGTACCATCTCTTTTGGTCATTTATGACGAAAAGAGACTGAGCTACTTTCAATTTAGTTTAGTCGTGTGTCCCGCTGAATCGCCACCAGTTTAGACTCTAGATTAATGCATAGGCTACTTTTGACCTCGAAGTGACGCAGGTAACACCGCAGGGATCAGCTAGTAACAAATAATCTGTTTATTTAGCTGAGTTTAAAATCCTTTCGTTACTGTTAGCATACTCACATTCGAATAATCTAGGCTAGAGGTATTTAAATTATGGTGAAGCGAACTCGACCAATCGCAGAACATTCGATACTTTTGTACAGACGAATCAGAGATCAGAATACTAGAGAGGATTGCTGATTCCCATACAATAAAGCGTGGAGCAGAAGTTTGCCATCATTACCGATGACACCTATGTAGATGGCGCTGCAAATCGAGCGTGCAGCCTAGCTGCAGCCAAATTCCGCAACGCGCTGTAGTCGCGTCAATATGGAAGTAACTAATCTAATATATATTCAAAGGTAACTACAGTGTAAAGTCTATATAATGACACTGAAGGTACTGTGCGTTTTAATGCGTTATAGAGAGTGGTCGTTAAATGGAGAGAATGTATCATTGTATGGAATACAAGCTAAACCAACTAAAGCCAATTGATTTCGACGCCTTAGAGAGTTTGTCGTTAAATCAGTTTTGGCTCTTCCTCGCCTCATGTTTCGGGAGGTAGGGGATCCGTCTCGAGGAGATTCCACTTTACGGAGGCAGGGCTCCAGGGCACATAGACCCTGGAAAAGTGCTGCACCCCGGGAGTCTCACCAGAGCGGGCGAGCGGGAACACTCGGCGGCCCTCTCCAGGACTCAACTAGGGGTGACAGAATGGGATGTGATGGCCTTCGTGGCTTGTGTCTGTGTGACGAGCCTCATTGGTCTCTGCCGCTGTCCTCTTCGCCTTCAGAGTCGGTGTCAGTAAATAGTAAGTTTAGGCTCTTCCTCGCCTCATGTCGGGAGGTAGGGAGTCCGTCTCGGGAGGGGTCCTCTTTACGGAGGCTGGACTCCAGAGCTCATCGGCCCTAGGGAATGTGCTGTGCACCCCGGGAGTCTCACCAGAGCGGGCGAGCGGGAACACTCGGCGGCCTTCTCCGGGACTCAACCAGGGGTGACAGAGTCGGATCCGGTTGCCTTCATGGCTTGTACGGGCCTCATTGGTCTCTGCCGCTGTCCTCTTCGCCTTCAGAGTCGGTCAGCTGAAGGAGATCTCGAGGGAGCGATCGCCATGTACGTATGTCAGGCGGGCGCGTGTGCAGCGGCGCAATGTTCCTGAGGTGAGGGTGCGGTCCGTTGTCAGCGCGGTCAAACATGACGCGCGACAAACGAACCACGAACTCCCTCACCGTTTCGGTTTTTGTGTCCCGGGCGGTGACGTCATTGCGTACGTACCGGCCGGCTCCAGTCGTTTAATCGAGTAACGTAACATGGAGTTCGTGTTTATCCTTACCGTTGCGAAAGCACCCTTTCCATTTCAATGCTCTATTCAATGTGTACTAAACATTTTTTGTTACCTAGTAGTGGTGGAAAGGTGTCTGGTGACAGCCGCGTGCAGGTTTTGCAGCAGCTCGTGCGAGATGGCGTGCCGGTCGCCCGACAGCTGCAGCAGGCAGCCCTGCAGCGCCGCCTGGCGGAGCGGCGCGTAACTAGACGACAGCGCTTTGATTAGCTTCTGGTGGACTGAGGATAGCTCCTGGAAGAAAGTGCGGCAAAATATTGGTCCAAAGGTCGACGAAAATTTTTTCATGATTGTATGTACCGCTAGTAGCTAGACTTGCTAAGGTGATCTGACGTGATCATCGAAGCTAAGCAACGATCGGAGCGGACAGTGTTTGGATGGGTGACCATGCACAAGATGCGTCGTGTTTCAAGTGGCATTTTCATCTGGGCGCTACCGTGGGTCGGATGACACGTTAAATTGTATATCCCGGTAATAACGGTTAGTATAAGCAGCTTTAAGCCAAGTCAGAGACCTTCCGGCGGCTTGAAAACTCTCGACACCAGAGCTTGGCCACTTAGCTCATACGAAGAAGAAGAAGATGATGGTATGGCATTATATTATTTAATTTAGCTCGCCTGGCTAGCAAAACCACCCTCAAGTTGAATAATCTGTCGCCAAGCTTCTAACAGTGTGTTCCAGGAGCCTCCTTAAAGAAACAGGAGCCAGTTATTTTAGATTAGGCATGCTCCACCTTAGTGGTTAGGTCAGTGTCGCTAACTCATGTGATTACGCGCCCGGCTGATCAAATGCTTAGACGTAAGGAGTAAAAAAAAATAACTCGAATCGGCAGTTTTAGTGCAAACAAAATTGATACTCATTAAAGGTAAATTTTTTTATGTACCTTTAAAGAGTATTATTTTATTATCCACTTGTATGTTGAAACACCGGCTCCCGGTATAAACACATTTTCGCCGCAACTGTTGACATACCGGGAGCCGGTGTGGGTAAAACTAAAACTTGGACTTTTTTACAGATATAACAGAATGGGCTAATGTCATTCAACATACGAATGATTATTTGATATAAATATACTTACTTGTGAATGCTTGTGTGAATGTGTGACCGCTAAGGCTTGAGAGAGCGCAGCGAGCAACGCGCGACCGGCGCACGAGTACTGCGCCAACTAAAGTAATACAAAAACGATTTTAGAAATAATAATAATACTGCCAGTGGCAAGGTAGCTTTTAAGTTATTTGCAACATTTTTGTTTGTTTTTTATTATCATATGTAAAAAAAACGTATAGTTTCTATTATGGTTGCTTACACTTATATATAATACTATTTATACATACATAAATCTTAATATATATAAATCTCGTGTCACAATGTTTGTCCTCAATGGACTCCTAAACCACTTAACCGATTATAATAAAATTCGCACACCATGTGCAGTTCGATCCAACTTGAGAGATAGGATAGTTTAAATCTCAAATTATAGTCACAATTTTAATTTATTGCTAATTATTGTCTGTTATTATTTGACAGTCACAATTATCTGTTAACCCCAAATGATTCTAACAGATGTCGATACCTTTCGACTGGGTTGAGTAAGTAATCAATAGATGGCGCTGCTATGGTAAATCTACGAACGTGTCATATAAGCTACACTTTCTATTTTTCATACCCCTAAGTGAGGCAAAACAACGTTTGCCGGATCAGCTAGTTATTTTATATTTAAAAATTATAATTGGTATTATGGTTACTAAAGCAACTATATACTACATATACATACATAAATACTTTATATCGATACATATTAAACACCCAGACAGGCGACAAATTTAATTCATCACAAAGATGCTGGCCGTGCCTGAAATCGAACCCGGGACCTTCTGGTTGGCAGTCCGGCATAGTATTTATTACGCTAACGAAGTCGTTACAACATAAAAAATAAATTATTATCAACCGCTTGTAATCTCCTTCTGCTGGGCATATGCCTCATCTCTAGCCATTCCGTACGGAAATCAGCTTTTTCTACCAGTCCTTTCCAGCTTGCCTGACAATGTTATTGGATTGGTGGTATGTTTTCACCTCGTCAAAAAGTAAGTCAGGTATAAAACGTTAAAGTTCAAGAGTGAAAGACTCGTGCCGTCTCGTCTCAGTAGAGTTCGTGTAATAGAAAAAGATACATTTCTTTTGTAAAACAAGAAAGTGTTAGTACATAAGTTCATAAGACCAGCGCTGATTGGTTGCAGTCAGCACACGCTGAGATGGGGCTGGTTTCGTGCCACGTGAATGTTTTCTTTTATTACTGTTGTTTATTATGGGTTTTTTTTATTGTCTTTGTGTCACAAAATAAATGTTTCTTTCTTTCTTTCTAAGTTCTTACATCTACATAATACTCGTACCTTAAGATTAACTGATACACTGTAGGTGGTGTAACAGTATTCTAGTCGCCAAGTCAGGGGTCTTTATAATAATAATAATAATGCATTTATTTAAACAGTAAACACGTACACTATTATGACAATAATCATAGTAGTTAAAAAAAAACTAAAAAACACGCTTATCTGGCCGTTTTAAGTGGGTCAAAATCGCGCCCAAAGAAGTCGTTTACAAACAAAAATGCAAAAAATGTAATAATTTTATCAAATTAGTGTATTGTCATCGGTCCTCAATAAATCTACAAAGTTTCAACGAAATCTGGCCGTTTATAGTGGGTCAAAATCGCGCCCAAAGAAGTCGGTTACAAACATACAAACAAACATACAGGTGAAGCTAATATAAAGCGTGTAAAAAGACAACCTTATTCAATATTTACAAATGTACGTTCCCATTTTAAATTGATCCCTATGTCCCACACTAGAGAAAACCCTGTGGTGTGGGACATAGTACCTTCACCGCCAAATAATACAAGTTTGCATGAACATAACAAGTGGAGACAAAGAAAGATGATGATGATCATAGTTTTATCACTTTGGTACCATAGTGCCAAAGTGATAAAATTATACATATTTACCATAACTTTGAACTTAACTTACTTTATGAAGAGGTACTCTGCCTAGTACAAGAACCAAGAACCATAATAAATACAATAGACAACAGAAGAGGAAAGATGGTTGGCCACCTTATACGACATGACAATTTCATTAAAAATATCGTAGAAGGAAAGATAGAAGCCAGGAGAGGAAGAGGAAGACCTAGAAGATCATATTTAGACCAAATTAAGGAGAAGGCGAAAGTCATGTCGTATAGGGAGGTCAAGGATTTGGCCGAAGACAGAACTACCTGGAAAAAACTCCACAGACTTAAGAGCCCAGCTCTTAAATATTGAATGAATGAATGAACCTTAACTTTAAGTGGCCAGAAAGCTGTCAGCACCAGAGTTTGGCCTCTCACCTCATACGCTATAAATATAAATATTAGGACACATTCTCACATGGCTGGTTAGCCCCATACTGAACCATTTCTAGCTCGTATTATGGTTGCTAACACAGCTGATATACTACATATACATACATACATATAGTATATAAATACATATTTAACACCCAGACCCACAGCCAACAAATTTAGTTAAACACAAAGATGTTGACCGGGCCGGGAATCGAACCCGGAACCTTCTGATTAGCATACCGGCATGGTAACCTTTACGCCAACGAGGTCGTCAAAAAACCTAGAAAAAACTCCAAAGACAAGAGCCCAGCTCTTAAATATTGAATGAATGAATGAATGAACCTTAACTTTAAGTGGCTAGAAAGCTCTCAAACCAGAGTTTGGCCTCTTAGCTCTATATGCAAGAAGAAGTAAAGTAGTACCTGCGCGTGCGCAGCCCCAGTGAGCGAGTCGAGGACGGCGCCGGCCCACACGCACTGGCTGCCCGAGGAGAAGGCGGCGCTCAGGGAACCTATCAGGTTGATCAGAGACACGCGCGCCGCCACGCCGGTTTCTGCCTGCCAGAAGAAAAAAAAAACAATTTAACCAAATTTTCCAAAAAAAAAAGAGGGGGGGGGGTGATTCGAGTGGTTACGCGCCTGTTGGTTAAATGCCTAGCTGTACTGAGAAAAATAAATGTCAACTTATTTGACATCTGCATACAACTCATCCGCTTAAAACAGAACACTGAGCGCAGATACAGAAACGGAATAAAAATTAGGCTATTTAGAGAAATTATTTTTAATGGCAACAAGTGAACTTCTCTAGTATACTCATATACTACATTTTAACGAATTTGTTTTTAACCAAATCTTCCAAAACAAAAGAGGAGGGGGAGTGACTCGAGTGGTTACGCACCCTGCTGGTTAAATGACTAGCTGTGCTGAAAAAAATAAATGTCAACTTATTTGCCATCTGCATACAATTCAGCGCTTAAAGCAAAACACTGAGCGCAGATACAGAAACGGAACAAAAATTAGGTTATTTTGAGAAATTATTTTTAATGGCAACAAGTGAACTTCTCTAATATACTCATACTCATATACTACATTTTGACGAATTTGTTGTTTTTTATTTTGCTGATTAGGTTTTCCATATTTGATTGTGTTTTGTTTTTGATCGTCCACGCAATGTATTATTTTAAAATGTGTATTAGTCTATAGTTATTGTTTTATATTTATATGTGTATTGTATTTTATGGGCCTCTAGTTGCCTGAAATAAAGGAATAAATAAAAAAATTCAAATTCAAAATGGCCGCACATTAATTTTTATTTTTTATTTATTTATACTTGTTAGTTAACGCCGTGTACCTTCGGGTCCAACATCTGTGTGGTGACATCCATCAGTATCTGCAAGCAGCTGTTCACATCCAACTCCTTGTTCCGTCTCACGCGCTTCAACTCACGCTTCGTCTTGTACGAACCGGAGTCGGTGATGTCTGGAAAGACATGACCCTTCAATTTTGCAACATCAAGACAATGGTGGCAATTCAGCGACACACACGACTAAACTAAATTTAAAGAAGCCCCGTCTCTTTTAAACTTAGGTGGCCAGAAAGAGACGGCACGTTCTGAACCACAGACAAAACAATTAAAATCACGTCAAATATGGAATGTGCAGGCAGTTTTAGAGGTGATACAAGTGAGTGCGGTCTAAAGTCGCCTATATTTTCTACATTTGACGTGATTTTAGTTGTTTTGACTATGCTGCAGAACGTGCCGTCTCTTTCTAGCCATCTAAGACGAAAAGAGACGGGGCTTCTTTAAATTTAGTTTAGTCGTGTGTGCCGCTGAATCGCCACCAATAAAAAAATAAATATCATGAGTTGAAGTATAGAACATATAGAACGTGCTGCCATAGGGTTGCCTATCTTTTACCTGAACGAACTACTGATCGCAATGAAACAGCACTCATGTTGATATATATTTTTTTTCTATTATCGAATCGGTTGAAAGTAGCTGATTTCGACATACCTGTTTACACCTGACAACCCAGTAGTTATTTTAAAAACATTTTTTTTAATATTCTTTCCGGGATTTTTTTAGGCTGCCTATTTTTATTTACTTCCTAAGATGCTAAATTTATTAGGAAATTAATTTTATTCAATTATCACGTCGGTGAAGGTCGATGTAGGCTCGGATCTTAGACCATATCGTAAAAAGAAATCATAATAGTAATTAAAGAAAATCAATTACTTAAATTATTACTCAGATCGCCCGTCACTTATTTCTACTTCAATTATTATTAAATTCTCCCCCTTTTACGATATGTTTCATTTAACTGTTATATTGTTGTTTCAAAATGTATTTGCACGGGTAACTCTCTGTAAGTTTTATATTAAAAATGTTTATTTAAATAAATTCTTAAGATTCGTAGCAAATATAAATATACAGTGTAAACTCCATGTAACGTCACTGGATTTAACGACAAACTCTCTTAAGCGTCGAAATTAATTGGCTCTAGTTGGTTTAGCTTGTATTCCATACAATGATACATTCTCTCCGTTTAACGACCACTCTCTATAGCGCTATAAAATGCACAGTCCCTTCAGTGTCGTTATATAGACTGTTAACACTGTATTTGCTACGTATTGTAAAAATATGTAGGTTTTAGGGTTCCGTACCCGAAAGCTACCAATGGGACGCTACAATTTAGACATCATCCGTCTATGTGATTCTAAGACCTTCATTACTGCTCAAACTCTCTTGCGGATTCTGTATTAAGGTTTTTATTTTTTAAGTGTGTTAGTGCTTGACCACAATTGACCTGATAGTATGTGGTCTACGTTGGAGCGCGCTTACCTAGAAAGAACCGGTTCATTCTCGCCTTGAAACTGGCTAGATTATATTGTCATTGTCATAGGGAACAGGGAATAAATCTTATATATAAAATTTCCATGTCACAATGTTAGTAACCGTACTCCTCCGAAACGGCTTGATCGATTTTTACCAAATTTTATATGCATATTCAGTAGGTCTGAGAATCGGCTACTATCTATTTTTCATACCTCTAAGTGAGGCAAAACAACGTTTGCCGGGTCAGCTAGTTACGATATAAAAAACAAGGGACTAATAAAAAACAAGGAACCGTATAATGGGGAGATAATGGGGCACTATACGGGACCCTTTGTACGTGAGTCCGTCTCAAACTTTGCTGGTTATGTTTTTAAGAACAGCTTTGAGAATAAAACCAATAGCAAATACTAACCTGCAGCCAACCTTAAATACTCAGTATTGTACTGAGCACAGTGGTACCCGTCAAAGCCGTCCTTTATAAGCGGCACCCGTTCCAAGTTGACATTATCGAAGATATCGCCGTACGAAGACGTGCCTATTAGAAGGTTTCGGAGACGTTGCATTCTGAAAAAAATATTAAAATTTATAAAATTTCCGACAAATTTTATGTGGGCCGCCATCCGCCATCTTGGTTTTTAATTGTATCATAGTGTACGTAATATTTTGGTTACGCTTTTCAGGTGAATTGTGATCAAGCGCTGACCTATTCAGAGTAAAATCATTTGATAACCCATATTGAAGCAGTTTAAAAAAAATCACTAGCTGCCATTTTGTGTAGCGGCGGCCATCTTGAATCTATTCATATTCATAAAGAATGAATTTCTGACTTATATACCTTTCAAACAACAAATTGGTCCATCCGAATAGGCTTACGTTTGACCGCAGCTTGCCTGATGTTTAGCTTGACTGTGGTCTAAGATGTATCACGCTTGCCTAGAAGGAACCTATTTACGCTAGATTTCAAGACCCCCAAATTGTACTTTTCGGGAAAAAGAGACTCAGGAAGAGAGTTCCGAAGCTTCGCAGTTCTCACAATGAAAGTCGAAGCAAAACGCTTTGTGTGAATCCTATTATTTTTATTACACTTACGTTTTAGGTATACTGTTTGACCGCAGCTTGCCTGATGTTAAGCTTGACTGTGGTCTAAGACGTAACACGCTTGCCTAGAAGGTATCTATTTACTCTAGATTTGATGACCCCAAATTGTACTTCTCGGGAAAAAGAGACTCAAGAAGAGAGTTCCAAAGCTTCGCAGTTCTCACAATGAAGGTCGAAGCAAAACGCTTTGTGAGAATTCTAATATTTTATTACACTTACGTTTTGGGTATACTGTTTGACCGCAGCTTGCCTGATGTTAAGCTTGACTGTGGTCTAAGATGTAACACGCTTGCCTAGAAGGAACCTATTCTAGATTTGAAGACCCCCAAATCGTACTTCTCGGGAAAAAAACACTCCGGAAGGGAGTTCCAAAGCTTCGCAGTTCTCACAATGAAGGTCGAAGCAAAACGCTTTGTGCGAATCCTAATATTTCGTATTACACTTACGTTTTGGGTGTACTGTGCATATGCCTCGGCACATGCAGTGTCCCCCGCCTCCTGACAGAGGGCGCAGCAGTGAGCAGGAGTTGAGTAATGCCGCGCACGGCCCAATGCGGCCCATTACCTTGCAGCGCGCCCAGCAAACCCACCCACATCTCTTCGAACTGCTTCTTGGATGACCAGCTTATAAGGTTTACTCTGAAATAAAGAAAAATATTTATATTTATTTTTATTTATTTATCTGGACTCATTTCACACACGGCTGGTTAACCCTATACTGAACCATTTTTAGTTCGTGTTATGGTAGCTAACACAACTGATATACTACATATTCATACATATATATTTTAGATAGATACATATTTAACACCCAGACCCACAACCAACAAATTTAGTTACGCACAAAGATGTCGGCCGGGCCGGAAATCGAACCCGGAACCTTCTGGTTAGCAGTAACCGTTGCGCCAACGAGGTCGTCAGAACGACGACCTTGAAAAACTGATCACACTTAAATAAAAATTGATCAAGTGACTCGCGCATGAAGGGTTCAGTACCCTTAAATATAATAATTTAATATTTCTTTAATTTTATACATAATTCAATATTCTATGAATGAAAGGATCAACAAAATGTCTTTATAAAGATCGAATAAAAAATATATTAGATTACGTTTGTTGTATGGGAGCCCCTCAGATATTAATATTCTGTGAAAATTTTAACCGTCTTACCGTCATTGATATATAGCAAAATAACACTTTTTAGTGTTTTGTTGTGTTTGTTTGTTCACATGTTTTTTGTATGGGAGCTTCGCTTAATATTTTTTTTGGTATTTGTTGTTATAGCGGCACGGGCAATACATAACTTGTCAAAATATCAGCTTTCTAACTATCACGGTTTCTGTGCTACAACCTGGTGTCAGACCGACAGCGGAGGCTTAGTAATAGTTCGTGTGGTAAACACGCCCTATAACGTATCTTTAACGTATAACTTATCTTTTTACACGCTTTATATTAGCTTCACCTGTATGTTTGTATGTTTGTAACCGACTTATTTGGGCGCGATTTTGATCCACTTTAAACGGCCAGATTTCGTTGAAACTTTGTAGATTTATTAAGGACCGATGACAATACACTAATTTGATAAAATTATTAAATTTTTTTGTATTTTTGTTTCTATGTTTGTTTGTAACCGACTTCTTTTGGCGCGATTTTGACCCACTTAAAACGGCCAGATAAGCGTGTTTTTTAGTTTTTTAAACTACTATTATTATGGGTTACGTACGTACGTACGTAACGAAAAAGATAATGATGATAATTTGTTACTAACCTAAACAAGAAAGCTTCAAGTACATCCGCGTCTTGTAACGCCTGCAACGGCAGGTCTATCTTCTGGAAGTCCTTCTTGGAAGACAAGTCGACTGAGGGCCAGGCGATGGGAGGAATCAGAGCTATACTGCTCACTACGTCCAATCTGAAAGTTTTAACAATTAGAATGATTAATAAAGATAAAGATAAATTTATTTGTAAAAACTAGAAGTACTGTTATATATGTAACATGTATGCCATAGTGCTTACCTAAGCATCCCTCTTTCTCCTAGTCAGCAGTTAGTACCCTTCATACCGATACCCATCCAGCCTTTCTTCAGTCTCATTCCATCCACAATCCAAGACGTTTGTCTCATAAATTAATTCAAGTCTTTTTAAAAAAAAAAACCAATTTATCCTGAGTCTCATAACAGTACGTAGGTTCTACATAAGTTTCCTGCATAAGTTCTTACATCTACATGATACCTTAAGATTAACTGGCACGCTATAAGGTGCACTAACCTAGGGATTATCTGCCATAAACGTACGATCTAGCACTGTAGTACGTAATTACATTTAGAATGTTAGTAGCCAGTTGATATATAATAAGACTAGCTGTTGCCCGTGGCTCCACCCGCGTGGAGGTCTGCTCCACCACCATGCAAAACTATATTGGTTTGTAGTTGTATAAACATCAGTGTTAGTTCCGATCTGTACGGGTAGATGGCGCCACCGCGTGAGAATAATATTTCTGAATCGCGGTGACGCGTGTTTTCTCGCGTGCATGGGTATTTTGTGTGCGCTTTAATAAATTGAGCTTCGATCCTGCAGAAGTGGTTTCATTTGTTAATTGATATTGATAATTATGTTAATGATGTTAATTTATAGTGATATTTTTGTCACTTTTATAGGTATTAAGTTTTATTTATATTTTATTTTAATTTATATGTAAAATGGGTGTAACTAATACCTGAAATAAATGCTTATTATTATTTAAAAAAATAATTAATTAAAAATTAAAACATCCTGCATAGTGGTGCAGTAGCTGGTGCGGCGTCACCTGCCTACTGTTCCTGCCTTGGCAAGAAGGCAGTGAAGGAGTCCAGACCTGTTCAGTAGTACTACAAGCCAATATAGTTTTGTATAAGCTAAGTCAGTGGCTTCGGGCGGCTTGAAAATCTCTCGATACCAGAGCTCATACGAAGAAGACTCGGCTTAACTACTGCTTGTACTAAGACTAACAGCCGGGACCTACAATTTAACATGTCATCCGACCCACGGTAGCGCCCAGAAGAAAATGCCACTCGAAAAACTACATTCTTGTCTATGGTCACCCATCCAAACACCGTCCGCATCGAGCGTTGCTTGGCTTCGATGATCGTGTCAGAAGAGAGAAAGATTTTGTTAAATTTAAATTCGTATCCCACAATTGTTTTTGGTGATGTGTTAATTCCAGGTCTAACCTATCTTCACACAAAATTTCATCAAAATCGGTTCAGCCGTTTGAGAAGTAACAAACATATAAACAAACTTTCGTATTAATTATATTAGTAGTATATTATTTGAAACAAACCTTACCTCGCCAAATTGACAGTTAATTTAACAAGCTCCTTGACAGACCGCATGTCGGTCACTCGTCGTTCTATATACACTTTTTGCTCCCAGAACTGCAGTAGGGTGACCAGCTTGTCTCCAATGATTGCCATCTCGGACTTGGGACCCTGAGTAGGGATGTAGCTGTGAAGAATTAGGGGGTAGGTGTCCTGGAATTACGAAATTATTATATTATTTACGTTTATAGACGTTTTTATACTACTGGCTGGCAAACGTTGTTTCGCCTTAAGTACAGTTACAATAAATTACAACATTATAATTGATCAGTTATCGAGCGGGATGCATAAGCAAAGTAGCCCACTATACGTTCCTACTGCTGGGACTCGGGGCTTTCTCTCACTAGGAGAGAGATATAGGCCATAATCCGCGCCAAGTGCGGCTTGGCGGATATCGAGCGGGATGAAAGATGATTAAATTACTAAAATGAACATCAAAAAATAGGGGTTGGTGACAAAAAGGGTTGTATGTATTTCTTAGTGCCACATTATAAATAAAATATATCGTAAAAAAATAAAGGCGAACAACCCTTATCATTTAGGGGTACGGAAAACAGATAGTAGCCGATTCTCAGACCATACGCATGTAAAATTTGGTAAAAATCGGTCAAACCGTTTAGAAGGAGTACAAATAGTAATATTGTGACATGGAAATTTTGTATTTTTTTATGAGTCTGTTTTGTCCTATTGAAGAGGAAAGGCCTCTCTACCCTCTTTCCATTTATCACGCTGCTATGCTATCCAATTTTGTATATTAGACATATATAAATAAGATATTATTTTTTGGATAAATTCTTTACTACATCAAATTCCTCGTATTCAAATAAGAGCACACTCTTACTTAGAGACATCACCATATATTCAGTACAATTATGGTCGAAGATTATGGCATATGTCTGTATCTTCGAGAGAGAAGGCCCTAGTCCCAGCAGTGGGAACATATAGTGGTGTGCTTATGCTATACAGATTTATCTATATTAAAATATAACTTTAATACATATGTTTTTATATATTCTCACCTTGACTAGATACTTCACGATCGCATACAAACAGCTGATAGCTGACTGAGATCGATTCAAGTTGTTGTCAACATTCAACTCCGACCAAATCTCGTTGAAACTCAACGCTTTTGACACGTTGTCAACTGTCAGTTCTATCACATTGTCAATGACAACATTATCTGTCACATTGACAGTCACTCTAAATGACACGTCAGCGTGAATCGGAGTTTCTACAATCGATTTATTCTTTATCAAAAATGATAGATATTGAAGTGAAATCACAGAGAATATCGCAATATTACGCGCCAATGATGTGGGAAGAATATTTTCCATACATTTGTCGAGAATTTCGCAATCTGCTTCATCCAAAGTGCCTATGATTCTGTCAAGGGACTCCAAAAACCCTGTCATTATAGTTTGTAAAATCATAAACTCTTGATAGAACAATTTGTCTTGAAACACTTGGTGACATCTTCTGGTATATCGATCTATTGTTTGTTCGATATTCAAACTGAAATTTTCCGACTGACTCAACGGTCGGCTTTGCTTCGGGAACAACCGGATGACATCTGTCAGCGACTTGTCAAAAGTGACAACTGACACTTTGTACAGATCTGACAACTCCGGCGGAACCAGCTCGGTTTCCTCGTCAGATATCTGCAGATTGCCAAAACTCTGTTTTAGATTCTCATTGTCGGAAATTGGAATGAAAAACTGAGACTTTGATTCCTTGTGGTCACTTTTTTTGAAAACGTGTAGCGTATTGGCAACGTTCATTTTGTTGCTGTCAATTGACGATGTCATTTCCCCTTTCAATTTCGACTCAGTTTGCTGTTCTCTTAATACATCTTTTTCGTGTTCTTTCGCTTCATACGCTGATACTATACTGACGAATTCTCTGAGGTAATTATCACAGGCCACTTTGAAAGAAGAATAGAGAAGTTTCCTGTCAAATTCTGGGCACGACATGACAGCTGTCAAGTCATCCTTTGACAGGTTTGCCAGTAGACGTGCAAGTTCTTTGTGTTTTGGGACTTTTGGCTCCGTACATTTAGATACACAGCACCTAAAACAAAAATAAAATTGATATTAGTAAACTGATAGGATATATCTTAGATATAAACACATTTACAACTTTTTAACAAGAATTGAGGCGTGGTCAAAATCTTGAATTTACAACTTTTTCGATATAAATCATAAACGTTAAAAAATGACGAAAAATAGCTTAAAGACGGTCTTAAGAACAACTCTAAGAGTATTTATAATTATTTTAGTACTAATTAGACTTATGAATAAGATATAAAACTGTTTTAAAGAATCATGAAACAAAGAATTTGAACCAGTTTTGAAAAGTTTGATTGGTACCAAAATAAGTAAAAAATCCTAGAGATGTTCTTTAGATAGGCGTTGTAATTATATTTTAGTCTTTATGATAATACTGTGTTAACTCTTTATGACGACACTGAAGGGACTGTGCATTTTATGGCGTTATAGAGAGTGGTCGTTAAATGGAGAGAATGTATCATTGTATGGAATACACGCCAACCAACTAAAGCCAATTGATTTCGACGCTTTAGAGAATTTGTCGTTAAATCGAGTGAAGTTACATGGAGTTTATACTGTATATCGAAATATAGATATATATAAAAAAAACTGTAATTACAAGATTTTGCCCTTAGCATCGCCTTAAGGCGGGTGGATATTTTATCTCACCTGGTTTTAACCTGATTCAGAAGCCAATCTCCATCAACAGTGGTAGTGTGAATGTACTGCGGGTTGATCGCTCGGTCTTGGGACAAATCTAACGGCGACAGGTCGAATACTGCCCCCGCTAGAGAGTTTAACTCCATCACTAATGTTGAATATCTGTAAGAAATATAAAATTATATCATCATTACTAATCTTCGATCAAATATATACCAGATTCAGTGTTGCATACAACACACAACAATACAAAACATGTTTCAAATCAAGTCAACCTTACCGCTGTATCTTAAAGTTGAGTTTCGACTAGTGCCGTAATAAACATAAGCTATCTTGCTTATCTCAGCTATAAAATTGTATGACCGTACGCAGTGAGCGATAGAAAATTCAACTGTATTACTATACTAATAACGCTTAAATTCCTCAAACTTAAATAAAACCACACTCTTACTTGTGGTCTTATTTTCCTTGCCGTTTTTAGAGATATCACTTTAAATGTAGTACATTTTTGATCGAAGATACTGATATTATACAGAGGAATAGTTTGATTTTTTGCTTGTTTGACGCGAATAGGCTCTAAAACTACTGGACCGATTTGAAAAATTATTTCATCGTTGGAAAGCTACATGTTCCAAGAATAACATAAGCTATATTTTGTTTCCAAAAATATCAGAGTTCCTTTATAAAAAGTGTTACAAAAGCCTTTATATTACCTGTGCAAAGCCGGGGCGTAGACTAATAACTGCTAATAGACTAATAAATATAATGGAATTTAAACATTCTGGAATCAATCTTACAATGACTTCTTCTTTATCGTATGAGCTAAGTGGGTAAGCTCTGGTGTCGAGAGTTTTCAAGCCGCCCAAAGGCCTCTGACTTGGCTTAACGCTTGCTTGTACACTAACAGCCGGAACATACAATTTAACGTGTCATCCGACCCACGGTAGCGCCCAGATGAAAACGTCACTTGAAAAGCGGCAGTCTTGTGCATGGTCACCCATACAGACACCGTCCGCATCGAGCGTTGCTTAGCTTCGATGATCGTGTCAGATCACCTTAGCTAGCCGAGCTACAGGCGCTAGGCTATGACTAAGATTCTCGATTTAAACCGCTTAAACTGTAAATCAAATGTTTTGCCCATACATCATCATTATCATCATCATCCACAGCCGGTTCTCTCTCACTGCTGGGAATAGGCCTCTCTTTTCACATTCATCTCGGTCCTGTGCCAATCGTGTCTAGATTAGACCTGATGTCGTCGACCCATTTTACCGGCAGATTCATGCCTGTAAATGTTCTTTAATGTCTTACCTCGTATAAACTTTGTCTCTCTGTAGCAACTCCAAGGCCACTTGGACATCCTCTTTGGAAAGTTGTGCGTTTATATTGTCTATTGACATTTCTTTTAGACGTTTGCATCTGTCAGTCGCCAGTTTTGCGAAACTGAAACAAAAAGATTTTTTTTTTCTCTTCACAACTAGGATTCGACTAGCAAGGTGCATAAACGAGTAAGCGACACTCCGACCTTATGAATGAATGAATGAATGTTATTTATTTTCCAATAAGTCACAAAGATATTACATTTCACTTATAATACTAAACTTCAAATTGGAATCGTCAAAATATGTCATTAGAATAAATACAATATTTCTTAGCTGTAAAGGGGCCTTGTCATACAAAATAAATAATTAAAATCAATTCAAGTAAAATAAATAAAAATAACTAATTAATAGACTACATACTAAATAACAAATGACAAAATATTACATTGTCATAATACTTTTAGTTTAAATTCTTTATAATCATTATTTAAAAATTCTTTGATTGTTTAAATAGTTTTGGACAGTAGTAGCATTTTAACATTTGAACTAAAGTTATCTTCCTTTTTTATATCTCTCAAATGTTTAGGTATTTTACTGTATATTTTTTGTCCCATAAGTTTGGGAAGCTTTTCTGACATAGCTAGTCTATGAGGTATCGACTTAATAACTATTATATATCGTTCCTACCTTTTCTGTGCTTTAATTATTTTTTTTTTTTCTTAGATGGAATATGCCTAGTCTGGAAAAACTGGCTTTCAAGGAGGCTGCCGGAACACACTCAAGTTGAAATAACAGTCGCCAAGCATTTAATGATGAGATCCGGCTGCCTCCTAAAGATCCAGTTACTCCAGACTAGACACGTTCGCACGGCCGATATGTCGCTAACTCGTGTTTGGTCAAATTTCCAGCTGGACTTTGTAAATTCAAATTCAAATTATTTTATTTCAGACATAGTCCATATTACACATAATCAAAATCATAAAAAATAATAATACTAAATCAGGGTCATAGAAAAACAAAATTAAATAAAATAAATAAAGTAAAAAAAAAGGCCAGAAAGGGTCAATTTGAACTTACTTATAAACTAAACATGCCAATCGAGCGTTAGCTTATCTAAAAGGATTTATACCGAAAAGTATTATGGTAAATTTTAATTAAAAACATTATAAAATAGTTTTTAACTATAGATTGAATAATAGAATTTATATATACGTTTGGGCGAGGGGCTTTGACGTAGTCTTTATAGACTAAATCTTATTTTTTTATTTATTTCGACATGCAATTGATATTTAACTAATTTGTGTCTATGAAAGTTGAAAAATGTATTGATTACTATTTTATTGAATAAATGATCTGTAAATTATGAAAAAAAAAATGGTTGCCTGTAAAGTCGGTTTTACGGGCGAAGATTTTACGTGACAACGTCTGCCGCGTGCTGCGCGCGCGGCAGACCGATCATAGTTGAGTGGGAGAGAGACGCAAGGCATTCGGCGGGCCTTTCTCTCGTTCGATGACTCATCGTAACGTTACCGGGCGTTACACTTTTTCATAAGTGACTCCCAGCCGCAACCTAATTTAAGACGTTGTCACGTCAAAAAACATAATAGTGAATAATAATTTTAATAATACTTGAATTAATAGATTTGTAATAAAAGATTAGGAATAGTAGATTTGAAATAAATATTTGGAATAATAGATTTGACATCGATATCAAAACATTTTTTCTAGTAAAAATGTATGATCGATATCACAAACCACAAGCACACTCCACTTACCGCACAGCGACAGAAGGCTCCAGCTTGCCAATAATTCTGCAGATGAAGAACACGAGGGCACCAGACTGGTTCTCGTGGCACAGAGACAGGATTTTGTAAGTGTTCAGAGCGAATTGTTCCTGAAAACATATATAGACGACATTGCTTACTCATTAGTAATGCCTGTAGCGCGGCTAGCAAAAATATTTTGACGTGACAACTTCTTAAATTAGGTTGCGGCTGGGAGTCACTTATGAAAAAGTGTAACGCTCGGTAACGTTACGATGAGTCACCGAACGAGAGAGAGGCCCGCCGAATGCCTTGCGTCTCTCTCCCACTCAACTATGATCGGTCTGCCGCGCGCGCAGCACGCGGCAGACGTTGTCACGTAAAATCTTCGCCCGTAAAACCGACTTTACAGGCAACCATTTTTTTTTTACTAAATATGTACAGTTTTTAGTGTGTGACATTTATATTGGACTTAATTTTATATAATTTTATTGCAATTCAGTATTTTAGAATTTTAACTAGATATAATAAATAAATACAATAAATATGTACATGTCAGAGAAAATATCAAATCTGAATAGTAAATTTTTTTTAACAGAAAATAAAGATGCGCCGGGCCAGTCTGCGCGCGGATCTCGTCGGTGACAGTCCGTGTGCAGCTCGTCCCCGATGATGACGCTCGTAATGCGTTGAAACCCGTTGGACGTATATCCAACGTTTTTAAATAAGTGTGACCGTTTGTTTCGTGTAAATAGAAAATAAAGAGTTTTTGTGAAAGTAATCCGTTTTAAAATTTAAATGAATATATGAAATTGGAACTTGCGGAATCGTGATTCATGTTTGAAAAGTAGTATAGGTATTTTAAATTTAATTTAATAGACGTGAAAAACAATTGCGACTGTGTGTTGTATTCAATGGTGTATAATATTTATTTAATCTAATCAAAAAGTTAAATTAATCTAAGCAGTCTTTAAGTATATAAGTAATGTTTGTGTTGTGACTTGCCTCTAACGTATGTTATTTATGGCCAATAAAGTTCTGTTTCTGTGTTCCGAGTTTAAGCAACGGTCGATGCGAACAGTCTTTGGATGGGTGAACATGCACAAGACTGTCGTTTTAAAAGTGGCATTTTCACGTAAAATCATGCGCACGTTTAATAATAAATAAATAAGCTATAGCTGTGTGGCATACGCGTATAAAGAAACGATCTAAAATGCCGCCATATATCCCAGAACTAACCTTCAAATTAGACTGACATCTAGCGGCGACAGCCTGTAACAGCAACCCGGCGGCTCCGCTCTGTTCTTGTACCATTTTGATCAACATCTGCACTATGGTTTCCTTCCAATGCAGGACTAGGATGCATATTCTGTTGACTAGAAGCCAGGTCAGGTGCACCGCTTCAGAGAGGCCGTTGTCTATCTAAAGTTAGAAAAATAAAAACAGGGTTATAAAAAACCTGAACTTATTCGATGTAGCCTGTAGCTAGGCTAGCTAAGGTGATATTATGCGATCATCGAGGTTAAGCAACGGTCGATGCGGACATTCTTTGGACGAGTGACTATGCACTAGACAATCATTTAAATAGTAGTTCATCTGGGCGCTACTGTGGGTCGGATGACACGTTAAATAGTAGGTCCCGGTCGCAGGTCTTAGTAGAAACAGTCTTCACGCCAAGAGGTCCTCGGGCAGCTTCAAAACTCTCAACACCAGAGCTTGAGCACTTAGCTCATATGAAGAAGGCTAATCCGAAAGACTCTCCCAAGTCTTTCAACCACCCAACTCTGAAATCTCCTAAATTTCTTAACTCAGCTGTTCCATAGAGTTCTTTAAGATGAAGAATCCAAAATGTAAAGAGGGATCAACACACAAACACAGAGATACAAAGACACACGCACGCATACAAATTTACTCAGACACAAACACAAAGACATAAAAACACAAACACACACTTACACACAATAACGTATAATTTAAAAATATATATGTATAAATGGTATTCTTACAAAATACTCAGCGTAGGCCATAACGCAGCCAAGCTGCAGGAGGTCCACCGTGAGCAACTTGTTATCCCCAGTGTCACCAGAGAGGGGCAGGTTGCGTGCGAACCCCAGCAACTTCTGCCAGTATTTGTGTGACAGGAAGTTTAACCTGAAAAGGAAAGTAACAGTAGGATATATGCATATAACCAGGGATCAGAATACTAAAGAGGATTGCCGATTCCCATACAATAAAGTTTGCCAAAATTACCATGTTTAAATTATATGATGCCCCTTTTAGTCACCTCGTAGACAAGAGGGCCTTTCAATCAAAAAAAATAATAATAATAAATTATAAATTATGTTTAATTTAAATAAAACTGCATAATATTTCACAAAAATCCTTGAAAATTGGCCCACAAATTTAGTAGCCATGGTTAATGTCATGATTATTTTTGTTCACAGATCTAGAAAGAATGGAGACATAAGCAGATAACTCAAACTATGTAACAGGAACACAACAGAATAGTTCAAAATCTGTGTAAGTGTATTATATAGAGACAACAAATATCAAAAGTATGACAACCTCAGCATTCAGAGCGAAATTAAACAAGTACTAACAATTCAAATACCTATTAAATTAAATTTAACTAAGAAGTTTTAGTTAAATTTAATTTAATAGGTATTTGAATTGTTAATAATAATAGGATGAAACCCATTAGAATAGGAGGGGAATATTATAAAAAAAAATTTCGGGCCGCCTAGCCCCTTTCCCATTTTGCCACTACCGGAAAGTAGAGATTTCAACGAACAGAAAACATACCAACTTTTTTGGAAAAAGGTGATATTTTGACGGGTGAGTTTTCGATTGAAAATTAGGGTGTTATAAATTTTGAGGTTATGTGAAAAAAGTGTCAATACAAAAGTTTTAGATCTTTTTATTACCTACATTACTTTGCCATTTAACTTTTAAGAAGAAGAGTAAGAAAATTCAAATAGGTGGCGCTTAATAAAAATTTAATTGAATTATTTGTTAAGCCAGAGTTAAGTCGAGTGAGAAAGTTGTTTTACATTGCATAGAAAAGAGCTTTATTTTATATCTGTCCCTCTCTGGATAGACCGCGCAGCTTCGAAGAACGCTATAAGCTCCATCTATGGGATTTACTCTGTACTATCAACACGAGTAGTTATGATTCGAGGTTATCTATTAACTTTATGTTCAACCAATTTATTTGAATTTGATGGAGTAATAAAAATCCGATAGATGGAGCTACGTGTATAGAATGAGACACGTACGATTTTCAACAAGAGGTTTTAGTGTCTCGTAGTACAATTTTCAACAAGAGGTTGTATAGCGCCTATTACATTATTTTCCTTGGGAGATCTATATAAAGTGGTCTCACTCACCTAATTAGCAAATGCGACCAGTGTAAAGTGAGACACGGTGCTCGCCTGGAAGCTTTCAAGCAGATTGCATTGAGACTGTCTAATGGTATATTTTCCACGGGATTGTAGAGTCCAGTGTTGAGACCGCTCTGTTCGTTGTGAAGGAGGGTTTGAGCTGTTTTTGAGGTTAGAGGGAAAAGGCACCCGCCTGAAATAAAGGTAAGAAACATTGGTTATAATAAACTTGTATTTTAACATTAATTTGATATTTATGATGTGAAAAAGTGAAATGCTACAGAGACGTAAACTACAAATGAAATTTGATGCATTCAATTACTTTATTGCACACTAAAATAAATAAATATTAGGACACATTTTCGACACAGCTGGTTAACACCATACTAAACCATTTCTAGTTTGTGTTATGGTTCTTACTTCATATCGATACATATTTAACACTTAGATCGACAGCCGACAAATTTAGTTCATAATTAAGATGTTGGCCGTGCCGGGATTCGAACCCGTGACCCTCTGATTGGTAGTCCGGCATGGTTATCAAAACGCCAACGAGGTCGTCAAATATCCGAACTATAGTAATAATAAAAATAGGCTAGTAGGTTAGGAGCCTTATCGCCTAAGGTAATTTCGGCCAGACAACTTTTGGATGGAGAATAGACGATAAGTAGCGTAAGGTGATAAACATTTTTGATAAATATTTATTTGTAAAACTAGCCTAGCATAGATAAGGAAAGGACACCTATACAATTCTCAGCATACGATACATTTATAGAAATGTGTTGTATTTATATTTTTTCTAATCAAAGAATCATTTTAGAATCTGCAATATACGAGTAATTTGGACCAAAAAACATTACTATTTATGATGGCATGAAACTACCTTCAATAAATCTAACAAGCTAACAGCTAGTCCTGGCTTCGCACGGGCTATAAAATAAACTAAATTGTAGAGAGAAACAAAATATACGGAGATAATGTAGTTTCCCAACGGTGGAAGAATTTTTATTTTTATTTTTATTGATGAGTAGTCTCACGTTTGACCGCTTTTCAAATTGATCCAGTATTTTCGGAGCCTATTTGCGTCACACAAACAATCAAAATTTTCTTCTTTATAATATTGGTATAGATATTAAAAATCACACTTACTAGTCAAATGCAGCATATGTTTAACATGTACTATAATAGCGACACAGACTGAATACATCAGCCTTGAACTTTCGACCTTATTATCTTCCACTATAGAGTCCAATTTCGCATCTTCATAACAACTTTCCACTTCTTGCAAAGCGTACGTTAAGGTTTTGAACAAAAACCTCACTAAAATGACATCCGGTGACAGATTCGCGCAGTTCTCATTCACATTTTGAACGTTTAAAGGATCTATATCAGTTTTGACGTTGAAAAATATCGATTGCGGCGATATTCCAGTTGCTTTCATATAGTCTATGGTAAGAAGAAGTTCGCTTTCGGGAATCAGTGTGAGGTATTTGCGAAGTAAAACCATTGTGGCTGTCAAATATCGGAGCTTCAACTTGAAAGGTGATGTCTGTAACAAAAATATAATTAAACTTTCATTAATTTTACGTCGTTAATATGTGAAAAAGTAATTACAAATATCCATATATGCATACATACTTGTATTTATCTATAGTAAACTCTATATAACGACACTGAAGGGACTGTGCATTGTATGGCGTTATAGATAGAGGTCGTGAAATGGAGAAAATGTAACATTGTATGGAATACAAGCTAAACCAACTAAAGCCAATTGATTTCAACGCTTTAGAGAGTTTGTCGTTAAATCGAGTGACGTTACATGGAGTTTACACTTTATTTTATTTTTAGGATACGAAGTAACAATAGTAGAGACGTAAGATAGTTGTTAGGTTGAAGGATAGGAAGATAGAAGAATATAAAGTAATATAATTGATTATATGATATGATAGACATATATAGTAGGCAAAGAATTAAAATTATTAGAAACTAAGATAGTAGTATAAAAAGGATATTAAGTTAACTAGTGGGATTGGAACTAAGTTAGAAAATTAAGAAGTAGAATAGGAAGTTCAACGGAGGATATAGTATAGTAGTATATAGTAGACAAAGAATTAAATTAATAGAAACTAAGATAGTAGTATAAAAAAGGATAATAATTTAAGTAGTGAGATTGGAACTAAGTTAGAAAATTAAGTAATATAATAGTAAAATAAGAAGTAGAATAAGAAGTTCAACAGTAAGAAACTAGAATAGGAAGTGTAATAGTAGGATATAGGATAGTAGTATAGGATTTAGAATAGGAAGTTCTATAGTAGGATATAGGATAGTAGTATAGGATTTAGAATATGAAGTTCTATGGTAGGATATAGGATAGTAGTATAGGATTTAGAATAGGATGTTCTATGGTAGGATATCGAATAGTAGTATGGGAAGTAGAACAAGAAATTTAATAGTAGGATATAGGATAGTAATAAAGAATTTAGAATAGGAAGTTTTACGGTAGGATATTGGATAGCAGTATAAGAAGTAGAATATAAAGTTCTATAGTAAGATATAGGATAGTACTACAGGATACAGAATAGGAAGTTCAATAGTAGGATAGTAGTATTGGAAGTAGAATATAAAGTTCTATAGTAGGATATACGATAGTAGTATAGGAATTTCAATAGTAGGATAGTAGTATTGGAAGTAGAATGTAAAGTTTCATAGTAGGATATACGATAGTAGTATAGGAATTTCTATAGTAGGATAGGAAGTAGGATGTAGGATAACACAAATACTCACAGCTTCGGGCGGCGCCTGAAAGAGTATTCGCACGAGCATCTCCACTCTCGGCTGGTCGAGGAGAGCGTCCGGCGACACACACTGCAGTAACCTTTCCAGTGCACCCGCGCAACCTGGTGTTTCTAACTCTACTGATCTGAAAAATAATAAATAAATAATAAATATTAGGACACATTCACACACGGCTGGTTAGCCCCGTACTGAACCATTTCTAGCTCGTATTATGGTTGCTAACACAACTGATATACTACATGTACATACATACATATAAATAATTATATTAGGACACATTCACACACGGCTGGTTAGCCCCTGATACTAAACCATTTCTAGCTCGTATTATGGTTGCTAACACAACTGATATACTACATATACATACATACGTATTTTATATAAATACATATTTAACACCCAGACCCACAGCCAACAAATTTAGTTAAGCACAAAGATGTTGACCGGGCCGGGAATCGAACCTGGAACCTTCTGATTAGCAGACCAGTATGGTAACCTTTACGCCAACGAAGTCGTTAATCAAAAAAGGGAATTTTTCTTCTTCTTCTTCTTCTTCGTATGAGCTAAGTGGCCAAGCTCTGCTGTCGAGTTTTTCAAGCCACCCGAAGGACTCTGACTTGGCTTAACGACTGCTTGTACTACGACTAACAGACCAAAGACTCACTTGGGTGATCATGCACAAGATTGTCGTTTTTCAATTAGCATTTTCATCTGGGCGCTACTGTGGGTCGGTTTACACGTTAAATTATAGATCCCGGCTGTTAGTCGGTCGGTTTGTCTTTCTTCTGTTGACAACAGAAGAAAGACAGACAACCACTTAAGAAAAACAAAATTATGACTGCTGTGTATTATATTCGAAATCTACAACGAAAAGGAATTGTTAAATAATGAGAGTCGTTATTCTGTAAGAAAACCAAGAGGATTAAGAAAACCAAACAATAGGTTACTTGAAGTGCAAAAGCAAGGGATCTACAACAAAATATGTATGTTTAACAAACTGCCTCAAAGTATGACAGACCTACCTTTTCACACATTTAAAAGAAAATTGAAAAACTTCTTTGTAGAAACCTTTTTTATGCTTTAAATAAATATATGAGGTTGCCTCTTTCATAATCTCTATTTAAGTATAATTAAGTACTTAAAACAATTAACTCATAATTCATGTCACTTTACAGTCTGTCATACTTAAATAGAGATTCTTTTTCTATTTTATTATAATGACATTGTACGCCTAATTATATTAT
Source organism: Mellilla xanthometata (assembly GCA_035578125.1). Taxonomy (NCBI): domain Eukaryota; kingdom Metazoa; phylum Arthropoda; class Insecta; order Lepidoptera; family Geometridae; genus Mellilla; species Mellilla xanthometata. The sequence continues at coordinate 4,703,198 of JAPUBQ010000030.1, read as the reverse complement.
TATGCCATTGTATGACTAATTATATTACTAAGACATTGTACGATTGACTAATTAATTAATTAATTATTGTTGATGAATATATGTAAGATGTAAATTTGACGTGCCTAGTATAACGCAATGTTTATAAGGTTAATAAAGTTCTATGATTTCTATGACTGTCCGCATCAATCGTTGCTAAGCTTCGATGATCGCGTTAGATCAGTTATTTGTGCGCGTCATTTGAGATCGTCCAGGGTTGGACGAAGGCCTCCTAAAACTTTAGCCACGTGCTTCTTGATCGTATCTAGTAGTAGTTTCCTATCATCATTATCAGCCCGTAGTCACCCACTGCTGAGCATAGGCCTCTCTTCTTGTACGCCAGTCATCTCGGTGTTGCGCTGCTCTCATCCATGTCCTGCCTGTGGTGTTACGGATGTCGTCGACCCAGCGTGTTAATGGTCGACCGACGCTTCTTTTGCCTGTCATAGGCCTCCAGTCCGTCAATGTTTTGGCCCACTTCCACCTCTTCCTTACACCCTCGAAACAGTGACACACGGCTCCAAGTTAACAATTTGATTTTTATTAACATACGCAATTGTGACAGTTCACCTAGTGTTTTCCTGGCATGGAAAGTGACCTACAGTGATTTGTGAATAATCAATTTGCATTTCAAGGGAGTAACAAGCTTTTAACACTGAATTTATCCACAATTATTTTCACATTTTCTTCACGCTATATTGATATCTTACTACCTGCGGTGTCATTTACAAAACAAAAATACGCAAACGTCACTGTCAGAAGTCATCAACAACGCAAACTCTGTGATTCTGGTGTTGCCAGATAATAAAATATTACCCACAAATTTGGGTAATTATTTCTGGACGAAACACTGAGTTGAAAAAAAATAATAATAATAAAAAAAAATACCAGAATAATTTAGTCCTATTAATATTTCAAAATGTCACTACAAAGGACCCCACCACAGACTATTCCAGTGCCGGTATTTGCTACTCCTATCGAGTATCCCTTGGATAGCGCATCTGAAATAGGAGAAGACGCTGAATTGAATACGGCCTCCTATCAGAGCGATAACAGTAAAATATTCAAGACTAACCGATTACGCTTGCCAAAGCGAAAAGCAAGCGACAACGAAGATATTAGCAAGTCAGAATTTTTAGAAATGTTTAATGCAGCTCAAACAAGACACGATGACAAGATTGATCAGGTGTTGAGCAAACTAACCGAAGTTAAGACCTCCGTAGACATCGCCAATGACAACCTTGCGGAACAACGAAAAGAAATAAAACACCTAAAACAGGAAAACGCCGCCCAAAAAGTAGAAATCTATGAACTCAAGAGGCAAGTAGAAATATTGCAGCGCTCAAATCGTAACACCAGCATTGAGATAAGAAACGTTCCTTCCGGCCACAAAGAGACCAAAGTTGATCTTGAAAATATCTTTTTCAGCACAGCTAATACGCTAAATGTCGTGTTGCAGAAGTCGGAAATTAAAGATGTGTATCGTATAAACACTAAAGCTGAAAATAAACCAATTATCGCCGAATTTACCACGGTCTCCGTCAGGAACAATTTCTTATCCTCCTTCAAGAAGTTTAACAAACAAGAGAAAGAAAGTAAATTAAGTACAGTGCACCTAAACTTAACTGGGCCTTCGAAACCAATCTATATTTCAGAAAATTTAACACAGAAAGAGAGAAAACTTCACTATCTCGCTAGAGAATTTGCCAAACAAAATGGTTTTGCCTTTTGCTGGACTTCCCATGGCCGCACCTTCCTCCGCAAAGCAGAAGGAGACCCGCAGATAAAAATCTCAAGCGAGGATGATCTTGATGACTTATTATCATCAAAGTGACTAGGTTGTCCCCCGAAGCACGTCCTTACTTTTCACCACGAATCTAGATCTACATTGTACACTATTATTTTTCTGAACAAACACCAACCATATCTATGTCCTTCTAATAAAACTGTGTGTGTTGCTTTTTATATTTATATACTTATATCATTCATTCATGTTCTCAGCCAAGCGTCAGTCGGTACTACCTTAGTAACTCACTCTATCCTCTTTTGGTCACGAACTTCAAAGCGTCACCAAAGACAAGTACACAACGTCAACTTAAGACTAAGCTCTAACAGTGCTCTTAACAAAAAACCACAAGCCATTGGAGCTAATCCCTATCCAAGATTGCATCAGGTGAGTAACTCCGTTCTGCTGAAAACTAACCCACCCCATATCAGGATAAACAACCAATTAACAACACGCCTCACCCTCATTAACCAACCAAATTATGTTGTCAAACAAAATATTGTTGTCAATGCTCAATTTCTTTCACATATTAAAAAACCCCGTCAATCCAGGTTTTCCATGGGGTTTCCTGAAATTCCTAACAATATACTTTAAGAACAATCACTCTATGGCTAATCTAGAATTAATTGAAAGTATTGACAACACTATCTTAATAGACAACTGTAGGGTTAACACACCAGAGGATTGTAAAATTGCGCTAAACAACCATAAACTCCAATTAACTGTTCTTACTCAAAACATTAGAAGCATAAACAAAAACTTTGATCAGTTTTTGCATTTTGTGAATAGACTTCAATTTACACCAGACGTGATCATACTAACAGAAACGTGGATTGACGCTAACTTTCAGAAAATTATTCTTCCCAACTATAATTGCCATGCTTCTACTGTTCTAAGAAATCAAAACGACGGCCTGGTTGTCTTCACTAAACAGGGTCTTGATTTTGTTGTAATAGAACCTGAATTTAACGAAGCAAACTGCCTGATTTTAAAACTGGGTACTTCACTTAGCATAATTGCTATATATCGTAGCCCTTCATATAGTAATACAAAAACTTTCTTATCATGCCTAGAAGTCACCATGCACTCATTATCTACTGACTCATGCATCATTTCTGGAGACATCAATATCGACATTTCTTCTGACTCATCCGACAAAAAGGCACCTGATTTTCTTGACTTGACTGCCCAATATGGGTTTATACCAGGACATCTAATTCCAACACACAATCGAACCTGTCTAGACCACACCCTGATAAGAACCAAAAAAACTACACGAGTCGTGGTCTGCGATTCCAACATCACCGACCATGACACAGTTATCACTGGAATAGACAGATGTCTAACTAAGCCACCATATTTAAGTAAAACAACATCAAAAATTGATTATATAAACGTAATTAACACGCTCAATCACATAGATTAGAATTATCTCTTTGATCAATCTGACGTGCACACTGCTGCTGAATATCTCATTGATCAAATTGGAACAGCTATCAAATTGAATACAACTCAAATAAAACTCAAGAGTTCAGATGTGCTCATCAAACCTTGGATGACTAAAAGCCTGCTGAAATGTGCTCGTAAAAAAGACTTCTTGCATCAGCAAACAAAGAAAGATCCTCATAACTTGGCACTCATAGCCAAATACAAAAACTATCGCAATCAATATAACCATCTGATAAGCTCTATTAAAAACACTTACGATGCTAATCAAATAACACAAAACAAAAACAGTAGTAAAAAGCTATGGGATACAGTTAAGAATATATGTAACATCAAAGCGCCAAAATCTCATTCAAATGATCTCTTGAAGACTGGCTCAACTGCTATTGAATCTCTTAACCAAGTTAACAAGTATTTTGCCTCTGTTGGCCCTGACCTCGCTCATAATATTATCACTAACTTAAACAAAACCGAAACAAACCTTGCCAGTTCAACTTGTGTGAAAAAGTCTCCCACAAACTCCTTATTTCTTTCACCCACTAATGAAACTGAAATTAGCAAAATCATCATGGGGCTTAAATCTGCGTCTGCTCCAGGCAGTGACCTTATCAGCAATTCCGTCCTCAAAAAAGCTTGCCACATTTTAGCTCAACCAATAGCACATGTCTGTAATCTGAGCATGCAAAATGGTATAGTCCCCAACTGCTTTAAAGTTGCGGACATCTGCCCTATTTACAAAGCGGGATGCTCTCTATGTCTCAAACTATAGACCAATTTCTTTATTACCGTCAATCTCTAAAATACTGGAGAAAGTAGTAAATAAGCGTCTTGTTAGTTTCCTTGAACAAAATAATATAATATCCCCCAACCAATACGGATTTAGAACCAAAAAATCTACAGAAGACGCAGTTTTAGCGCTAGTAAACCAAATAACATCACATTTAGACTCCAAAAAGAAGTGTTTAGGCGTCTTTTTGGATTTGGCCAAGGCATTTGACACCGTGTCTTGGCCAATCCTCCTTCGTAAACTCGAGCTCCTCGGTGTTAGAGGAATCGCCCTAAACTGGTTTACGTCCTACCTTAATGAACGCCATCAAAAAGTTCGCATTGGAGATCAACACAGTCATTCCGAGATCTTATCATTTGGCGTCCCGCAAGGAAGCGTCCTGGGGCCAACACTCTTCCTAGCATATATAAACGACCTGTGTCAGCTAAATCTAATGAAAGCCAAAATCTTTGCATTTGCTGATGATACGGCAATCGTCTTTCATGGTAGTAACTGGAATAATGTGATACACTCTGCACACAAAGGCTTATCCGAAGTAGCTAGTTGGCTTCAAATGCACTTACTTACCTTAAACGCGAGCAAAACCAAATACGTTGCGTTTCGACTCACTGAACGTACCAGGCCTAAACAAATATCACTTAAAATTCATACCTGCAGTGATGTAGAAACCAGAAACTGTCAATGCCCTGAGCTTGAATGCGTTAATCATGTCAAATACTTAGGCGTTATTATCGACAAAAACCTAAAATTCAAAGAACAAGTCAACTCAATTCAATGTCGTCTCCGAAAAATGCTTCACATCTTCAAAAGGCTAGGCTCGGTGGCCGATCCTAACACTTTAAGGACTGTATATTTAGCTCTATGCCAATCAATTCTTATGTATTGCATTGTTTGCTGGGGATCTGCAACAAAAACAACGATGATGAAAGCCGAAAGAGCCCAGAGAGCAATTCTAAAAGTGGCCTATAAAAAGCCCTATAGGTACCCAACAGAGACACTTTACAAAGAAACGAAATACTTAACTGTTCGTCAATTATATATTTTCGCCGTCACCCAGAGGTTCCATAAATCATCGCTTACAACAGCTCACTCAGAAACACCAACAAAGACATGGAAACCCCTCTAGTAAGGACAGTCGCTGCTAAAAACACATATCCATATAAAGGGCCATACTTGTATACCATTCTTGAAAACAAACTGAATATTCTCTTGTCATCACGCTTCATGTTCAAAAAAAAAGTAACCGAATGGCTTATGACACACAACTATGAAGACACAGAGCGAATTTATTCTGAACCAAAAAATATTGCGTTAACGGGCCTGGTCGCCAACTAGTCAATTGGGCTCTCTATGACTAACACTAACTGCAATGGTAATCTTAAAAATAATACCCACAAATATCATGTTAGTTTTAATCTACCTTACACTGAGAGCCTGGTCGACTGGTTGGGGGTTAGGTCCCGTTAAACTAAAGGAACCCATTAATGAAAACTCTGAATCCTCTCCACAACCTAGCACCTTATATTTAGCTACAAACTAATATCATACAATAACACTATCTCTGCATGCTACAATATACAACCAGTTCCCCTAGTTCATGTTACACTATCTCGATTAAAGAAGTACACTAAAGCATTAATTATTTATCTATTTATTTATTTTTACCAAAGTCTCAGAGACCTTTGTTCGTATCCACAATTGTCAGGAAGAAACCTTTTGTATATTACCAACTTAACTCGGCACTACATGAATGAATGACTGATTACATTTTTTTTTTTTTCTTCTTATTATTTAAGCTTTTTCTTTAATTCTTTATTTTGTAACCTTATTTAGCCTTAAATTTTGTTTCTTTTTATTTTATTTTAAAGGAGGAGCCTGGACCGCACGACACAGGTCACCCTAGAGTGTGGTCCAGTGCACACCAAATACATTTCACAATAATATGCAAATTATATTACTGTACAATTAGTGTAAATTTGGTGTCAAAATGTAAATACCTTTAAGCTTATGATCAATAAATAAATCTTATTATTATTACTTACCATCGCTCTGCCTCGCAACATGTCCTGCCCAGCACCATTTGAGTTTGGTGATTGTCTTGCCGATGTCACGCACCTTGGTGCGGCGCCGGATCTCGACGTTCCTCACGCGATCGAGTTTGATGCCGAGCATAGCACGCTCCATGGATCTTTGAGCGACTTGAATTTTACTAACTATGTCCTTAGTTTCCTATAACCCTGTATAATCTTACCTGGCAGCCAAAAGAGCTAGTATAGTATCGCTAGCCAATTCCGACCATCGGTAGTACCCCTCTGAATGTTCTTGCGATAGCGCTAGCACACACGACACTAGGTTCAACACCTGAAATGACAACAAAAACTCAATACAGCTGCGCCACGCTTTATCCCTTTATCCCGGATTAAACTTGGGATTGATATTTTTTAAAAACTTGTGGAAGAGTGGTATTTATCTTCATTGCCCTGAGACAATTCACTTTCTTCTTTCAATTAGATACTGTTTTTTTTTAATACTCAAGTAATTAATTTGGTGCGTTATGTATAAGTCTTAATATATATAAATCTCGTGTCACAATGTTTGGCCTCAATGGACTCCTAAACCACTTAACCGATTATAATAAAATTCGCACACCATGTGCAGTTCGATCCAACTTGAGAGATAGGATAGTTTAAATCTCAAATTATAGTCACAATTTTAATTTATTGCTAATTATTGTCTGTTATTATTTGACAGTCACAATTATCTGTTAACTCCAAATGATTCTAACAGATGTCGATACCTTTCGACTGGTTGAGTAAGTAATCAATAGATGGCGCTGCTATGGTAAATCTACGAACGTGTCAAATAAGCTACACTATCTATTTTTCATACCCCTAAGTAAGGCAAAACAACGTTTGCCGAGTCAGCTAGTTTTATATATGTATTAGGTTATATCTTGTATTATTAATATTATATGTACGTTTTTTATTATGCTTTATTGTACACTACGTCTTTTTTTAGTTGTTTATAAATTCCTTTCAATCCAAAGGTTGCCTGGAAGAGATCGCTTTGAAGCGACAAGGCCACCAATTGTGGCGCACTAATTTTAAGTTAATTGTCTTTTACTGTGTCTTTTTTATTTATGTGTCCAATAAAGAATCTATCTATCTAAAAGTAGCCTATGTGACACATGAGATGACAGAGTTTCACGCCTTGCTATTCAAATACCTAGGTGTAGTGGAAAAAAAATTTTTTTGGTACACATCCATACCTTTTCCTGGTGCATTGTTTTCTGCAGCATATAGAACAGTACCTCCTTCGTCGCTTGCGCTTCTTGTTGTTGCGCTCTGCCTAGCACACTACTACCTGTTGATAAAAGTAGTCATTTTTTATTTTATTTCATGTTTTTTTAACCTCTGACGCAAAAACTACGGGGTGGTTGGTGTCTCTCTCTGTGTGTGAATGTGGCTGTGTATGTCTGTGTGTATGTGTGTGTGTATGATGTGTGTGTGTGTCTCTGTGTGTGTGAGTGTGTGTGTCTTTGTGTGTGTGAGTATGTGGGTGTGAATGTGTGGGTGTGTGTGTATGTTTGTGTGTGTATGTGTATGTGTGTGTGCGTGTGTGTATGTATGTGTGTGTGTGTGTGTGTATGTATGTGTGTGTGTGTGTGTGTATGTGTGTGTGTGTGTGTATGTGTATGTGTGTGTGTCTGGCTGTGGCATTGTTGCTCCCGTACGCATGAACCGATTTAGATATACAGTTTGTTTTGTTCGAAATTTGTGTTTGTCAGGAGTGTTTTTATATTTGATTTGATGAACTAACCTCCCATATTGCTAAACACCTTGACGGCGACGGGTTCCAGGCCGGCGGTACACTCTGCGTGCGCGCCGGCAGCCATCAGCCCGTCGCACAGCTGTATCAACTTCGGTATCTCTATAATCTGCTTGGTGTGATGACGGGATGATGACAACTGGACTAGGAAGGTTAGGATGCCGTTTACAAGGGCGCAGCAGTTCCTGAAAAAATAATAGTAGTTTAAAAAACTAAAAAACACGCTTATCTGGCCGTATTAAGTGGGTCAAAATCGCGCCCAAAGATGTCGGTTACAAACAAACATACAAACAAAAATACTAAAAAAAAGTAATAATTTTATCAAATTAGTGTATTGTCATCGGTCCTCAATAAATCTACAAAGTTTCAACGAAATCTGGCCGTTTAAAGTGGGTCATAATCGCGCCCAAAGATGTCGGTTACAAACAAACAAACATACAGGCGAAGCTAATATAAAGCGTGTAAAAAATTGGTACACATTTCACACACGGATGGTTAGCCCCATACTAAATCATTTATTCTAGTAGATATATTTTTATGTTTTAAGGGTCTAAGGGCCGCATATTTTCAATTTAAAATTTTAGTAATTGTAATTTTTATTATAGCAGCAACGGAAATTTGAAACACAATTTGGAATTTAAAGCTTTTTAGCTTTCACAGTTTATAAAAATCAGCCTGGTGACAGACTGAAGAGTAATAGGGTCCCGTTTTTACCTTCAGTTACAGAACTCTAAAAATAAAAAAACAGACAGGTGTAGGCTATACTGGAGCAATTTTTCTATTTGTATTTGTATTAATTGACAAACGACAATGACCTTTTCTAAAAACGTTATTTTGGACACATTTCACACACGGCTGGTTAGCCCCATACTAAACCATTTCTAGTTGGTATTATGGTTGCTAACACAACCGATATCTATATCAATATTATATAGAAGAAAAGTTTGATGGTCTATTTGTTTGACGCGAATAGGCTCCGAAACTACTGGACCCATTAGATTAGACCTTTTTAGAGAAGGTGAAAATTCTTTTTCTCCGTTGGGATGCTACTTTATCCCCGAGTAACATAGGCTATATTTTGTTTCTCTTTGCTACTCAGATTAATTAAGAGCCCGTGCGAAGCCGGGACAATTTGCTTGTACAACATATACATACATAAATACTTTATATCGTTACATATTTAACACCTAGACCAACAACCAACAAATTTTGTTCATCACAAAGATGTTGGCCGTGCCGGGAATCCCTATAATAACCATCTTTTCCATCCAAAGGTTGCCTGGAAGAGATCGCTTTAAGCGATCAGGCCGCCAATTGTGGCTCACTCATTTTAAGTTAATTGTCTTTTACTGTGTCTTTTTTTATGTGTCCAATAAAGAATTTATCAATCTATTTATCTATAATAACCATATATTTATGGTTGCCATTTCGGCATAATAATTATTACGCTAGAGTCTAATCATAGCTTGACTTACGGAATCTCATGTTGTTCTATCAAATCTAGCTGCTTCATCAGAAAGCCAATAAATATCTGATCACTGTCCAGCATACAGTAGTTCACTCGCAGTGTTAAGAGCTGATTTAACAGCTTTAACACTTGGCACTGTAGGGGGATGTCGTTTTGCATCGTATAGCTCTAGAAATAAGGTGCATATTGCTTTAATATTTGTGGTGAACATGTTAGTATGTAGCCCATAAAAGATATTTTGTGTGTGTGAGTGAGTGTATGTGTGTGTGTGTCTGTGTGTTTAGATTTAGTTTTATGTTTGAAATGTACTTAGCTATGTTTGAAAATCAATGAAGATAGCCACTGTCACAACATGGCAAATTTGATCTCAAGATTTAGATATTAAATTAATGGGCTGGACTAATAAGTGAAAGTAAGAAAGGCTTTATTCTACAGTAGAAGAATACATATTTTATGATAAATTTCAGATCCAAAATGGCTACAGCCACAAAATTTTGACAGGGTTTTCTAAATATTAAATTTATACTGGGTCACAATGAAACCAAAAAGAAATTTAAATAAACTTGAAAGAAAGCTTTTGAGACGTTCATATATCTTAATATGTATAAATCTCGTGTCACAATGTTTGTCCTCAATGGACTCCTAAACCACTAAACCGATTATAATAAAATTCGCACACCATGTGCAGTTCTATCCAACTTGAGAGATAGGATAGTTTAAATCTCAAATTATAGTCACAATTTTAATTTATTGCTAATTATTGTCTGTTATTATATGACAGTCACAATTATCTATTAACTCCAAATGATTCTAACAGATGTCGATACCTTTCGACTGGGTTGAGTAAGTAATCAATAGATGGCGCTGCTATGGTAAATCTACGAACGTGTCATATAAGCTACACTATCTATTTTTCATACCCCTAAGTGAGGCAAAACAACGTTTGCCGGGTCAGCTAGTGTACTTATAGAAATTGAGTTCTAAATAAATAAAATACTTTACCTTCAAAGACTGTATCACGACCGGTTCGAACAACCTTATATACCTCTCCAACTCTTTTTTATTCGTACTCCACTTTTTATCAGATTTGTTCTTAGCAAAATTCTCCATCGCTATCAAAAGCTGCCTTTCACTTGCCATGGACTTATTAACTTCTAGATACACCCTCTGACTATCACTGGAACAAATACTACTTCGCCTGGACTCTTCCATATCCTGCTTTATTCCATTCGTTTCCATGATATCATCGAAGAAGCTCGTCATTTGTTTCTTCGGACCCTTATCAGCTATTGTCGTAAAATCGTTATACTGATTGACCATGTTGGTTCCAAACAAGCATTTTAATAGTTGCGTAATGCAATACACTGACAAGTCAGCCCTTAAAGGCATTATGACTTTGAGATAGTAGAGTATTTCTTCTGTGACCTGTCCAAATTCCTTTTCAGTGGCCATTTCCAGTTGTATGGAAAGACAGTTCAGTACGGTGGTAAGAAATGTGTGGAATATACTGCTCTTTGGGTCTAGGTTTATCTGTGGACGGAAATAAATAGATTCAATTACACAAATTAAATAGCGAATGTGGCTCAATGGGAAAAACGTCTGCTTTTCAATCAAACGGCCCGTGGTTCGATCCCAGCAATAGATCAATAACTTTTTTTTCAAGTTATGTGTGGATTTGCTCTACGCTGAGGATACATCGTGAGGAAACCGACATGTTTGAGGACCACAATATCCTAAGATGTGTCATCCGCCAACCCGCACTTGGCCAGCGTGGTAAAAAAAACATAGATACATTTAAAATTTTTACATTTTAAAGGTTATAGAATAGAAGAAAAACTGATTATTTGACGTTCTTTAACCATCCTTTAAGGTTTAGTAACCAACATTTTAGGGCTCTGTACCCTATACCTAGTCATACCCTTCGTTTTCCGCCTGTCTACCTATCAAGACTCTTTTTAGTTACGATAATGATTGTTAATGAAAAAATAAAAAATTCGTGACTAGAGGTGAGTCCACCATTAGCCTAGTGGCTAAAGTGTTTAGCCTGGCTTGCCGCAGACGCGGGTTCGAGTCCCGTTGGTCGTGATAGTTTTACTTTTCTTAAATCTATAAGTTTTATAATTTTACTGACCTTATGATTAGAATACACTGCGCGTAGACTCTCATACAGTTTCATATAAAAGGGCTCGTTATAAAAATGTCCGCTGAAATTAGCCTTAAGGCTGGACGCGGGGGGTGGAGGCTTTTTGCGCAAAGACTTCTCTTCAACATCGGGGGTGCTTGCTTTACGGAGGGGGATTGAGTCTGGAAAATAATTAAATATGTTACCCTTTAATTTAGTAAACAACAGTCTTAGTACAAACAGTCGTTAAGTCAAGTCAGTGGCCTTCGGGCGGCTTGAAAACTCTCGACATCAGAGTTTGGCCACTTAGCTCATACGAAGATGAAGATTTCATTATCATCATCAATCTCATAAAATGTATTAATTTTCTTCTCCATGGGTTAAATGTAAAAAAAGTACAATACCTTGAGTCTTTCTCCTAACGGGGCTCCCAGGCAAGGCGATCCCGCTCTTATTCAGATGCACATTAGGGTTAACTTCCTCTATCAGATGCACCAACATATTCAGCATTTTAAGTGTCACGTTTAAGAACTTCTCAGCGAGGCTGGCAACACCTGCATTGTCTAGGTGTTGCCATTTCTCAGCAGTTTGCGAGTCGCGTTCGAAAATATCCCGATTCGATGTCCGGTGGCGCATTATGTTGTGGATTTCAACTGGAAATTAACGAGGTGTAAGGTAAGGTGAATTGATAAAATAATAGATGACGACCTCGTTGGCGTAAAGGTTACCATGCCGGACTGCTAATCAGAAGGTTCCGGGTTCGATTCCCGGCCCAGCCAACATCTTTGTGCTTTACTAAATTTGTTGGCTGTGTGTTAAATATGTATTTGTATAAAATATGTGTATATATGGAGTATATCAGTCTTGTTAGCTACCATAACACGAACTAGACATGGTTCAGTATGGGGTTAACCAGCCGTGTGTAAAATGTGTCCTAATAAAAAAAATGAAATATTTATAATTGTATCGACGTAAAGTTTATTGATCATATCTTAGAACATAATATTCCATTATAAAATAAAAATAAAATCATTTATTGGCCTTGCAACATCTCATCGCATTTGGCAAGTCATTTTACATTTAGTTTAAATAAAACAGAATTATATATTAATTTACTAAACTAAACTTAACTATTGTAACATAGACTAAAATTTTAGGTATTTAAAATTAGGGATGTTATCAGAAGAAAATGAAGATTCATCATGTTTTCTTTGATCTTAATGTTTTCTATCATAAACTTAACAAAACTAAATTAAATTGAATATGTCCAAAACGTGTAAAAGTAAGGACAACCCGCCAACGCCCGTTCCCGGAGCGAAGGTGCCCCTAACACTGGCCGCGTTTTCGCGCTGAATAGCGATGGCTATCTGCACCAAGTACGGTCGAGAACGTGAATGTCAACTTTTATTTTATAAATATTAGGACACATTTCACACACGACTGGTTAACTCCATACTGAACCATATCTAGTTCGTATTATGGTTGCTAACAAAACTGATATATTTTTTTAGGAACCTTCTGATTGGCAGTCCGGCATGGTAACCTTTACGCCAACGAGGTCGTTTAGTCTTCGACCAATTGATAAAATTATTTTTATCTTTTATCTAAAATACTTCCACAACACAATACAGTCATGATTGAAATTTGGCAATACATATAATCTACTATCGTTATATCACTATGCGACTGCAGCGCGTTACGGAATTTGGCGGCAGCTGCGCGGTCGAATTGCAGCGCCATCTAGTTTTCATCGGTAATTGTGGCAAACTACCGTGCCACGCTTTATTGTATGAAACGCTTTAATGTTATGTGAATCATGTCGTGACATGTAATTGTTGCATATTATTATTATTTTATTGGGTATTAATATTGACATTATTCCATATGACATGTATTACAATTTATTTCATATTCTTCTTCTCCTTTACCATTTCCCACTAGGTGGGGTCGGCACAGCCTGTTTTTCGCTTCCACGGCACTCTATCAGCCGTCATCTACACATTCACTCCCTTCTCATTCATATCCTCCTTCACACAATTCATCCACGTCTTCTTTGGTCGACCTCTCCTTCCGCTACTTCTTACAATCATATCCATACTTCTCCTAGTCACATGCATCTCCTCTCTACGCATTACATGTCCGTACCACGCTAACCGTCCACTCTTCACTTTCTCTGAAACAGGCGCCACTTTCAAACTTCCTCTAATATACTCATTTCTTACCTTGTCCATTCTTGTTACTACACACATCCATCGCAACATTCGCATCTCTGCCGCATGCAATCTTCTCTCATGCACTACTTTCGTCGCCCAACACTCGGATCCATACAATACGACAGGTCTAATGATCGTATTCGTAATATATCGTCTAATGATTGTATTTCACATTGTCATTTTTTAATTTTTGACGTTTAATTGAATAATTATCAATAAATGGGAATCTTGTTTATGGGATTCAGCAATCCTCTCTAGAATTCTGATCCCTGTTTTAAACTAACCTGGATAAACCATTCTGCATAAGTCCAGCATCAGAGTCCTACAAGCGACCGTTCCATTGCAGTATTCCAAACTGTCCAGACAGAAACCCAATATTCCTTGACTCGAATACGCTTCTTTATGATGCCATGGAGAGTACTTTAAAGTCATCGCTTGAAGGGTTTCTAGTAGGCCTTGCTGGAAGGAAAATAGACCTTATTTCAATACATTAGGGTTAATTAATTATACGATCATTAAATCTTGACACATTGAGGACATGAACTTTTCTATGTTTTTAGGGTTCCGTACCAAATGGTAAAAACGGGACCCTATTACTATACTATACTATCGCTGTCTGTCTATCACCAGACCGTATCACAAACCGTAATAGATAATAAATGAATAAATTAAATTTTATTTTATTTATAATAAATAAAATAAAATGTAATTAAATATAAATAAATAAATTCGTAGACCCTGTTAACATTCACAGAATATTCACTTATGTATTAATTTAAATAATAAAGAATAAAATTTATATTTTTAAGACAATAGTACGGAACCCTTGCACGAGCCCAAATCACACCCAATTATTTATATTTACAGAAAGCTAACTTTGCGATTTGATACAGACGCTACCTTCTACGGTTCTTTAGAAAAAAAAAACAATATCAAACTCACCAAATAAAACTTACAACTTGACGCCATAAGTTTCCCCACTAAATCGCCAAGCACCACCCTTAAGGTCGCATTTTTATTGCCGTCCACCCTTAAATCTGTCTGCCCCTTCATTTGTTCGGGCAAATCGTTGTAGAAGTATAATTCGCGGACCAGATGCAAGGAGGGGGTGGACGGGCAGAAGTTTATGTGTTGTGTGAGCTCTATGGCCTTTTGGTGGAGCATAGTGATGGGGGTAGCACTGCGGGCGGGGAATATTGTGGGGATTATGCTGAAATAAAAAAAAGACATATTAATATCACATTGACGACCTTGGCGTAATGGTTATCATGCCGGACTGCCAATCAGAAGTTTCCGGGTTCGATTACCGGCACGGCCAACATTTTTGTGCTGAACTAAATTTGTTGGCTGTCGGTCTGGGTGTTGTATATAAAATATGAATGTATGTATATGTAGTATATCAGTTGTGTTAGCAACCAAAAAACTAAATAGTAGTGGTTTAGTAGTAGTAGTTTAAAAGGCACACAGAATGGGAGCTCTAAACAGGACCTGACTGCGAAAACTGGGCCGGTTTCCGCAGTAAGTGAGTAAGTAACCACATTATAAAATTGTTGATAACAAGTGTAAAATCAAAATGTAGAGAAGAACAGACAAACTTTTTGGTGGCAGCGAAACTCTTCTTCTTCTTCTTTTTCTTTACCTTGTCCCACTAGGTGGTGTCGGCACAGTCTGTTTTTCGCTTCCACACCACTCTATCAGCCGTCATCTCCACATTCACTCCCTTCTCATTAATACCCTCCTTCACACAATTCATCCACGTCTTCTTCGGTCGACCTCTACTTCCGCTACTTCTTACAATCTTATCCATACTTCTCCTAGCCACATGCATCTCCTCTCTACGCATTGCATGTCCGTACCACGCTAACCGTCCCTCTTCACTTTCTCTGACAGGTGTCACTTTCAAACTTCCTCTAATATATGTACTCATTTCTTATCTTGTCCATTCTTGTTACTCCACACATCCATCGCAACATTTGCATCTCTGCCGCATGCAATCCTCTCTCATGCACTACTTTCGTCGCCGTTTCATAGATAATGGTACGGAACACGTCATGCGGTTTCCCGACTTGCACTTGGCCAATTATAAGTATATATAAATATTTAACTCACCTGGTAATGGCTTGTGAGGCAGCGTTCCTCACTTTCTGGTCTTGGTCAGCCAGTAATCGTATTAGTGCGTCCATTATCCTCTTACTGCGTCTGCGGTAGTCTGGGTACAGCATGAACAATCTGAAATACGTACAAAACGGACGACCTCGTTAGCGTTATGGTTACCATGCCGGACTGCCAATCAGAAGGTTCCGGGTGCGATTCCCGGCACGGCCAAAATCTTTGTGCTGAACTAAATTTGTTGGCTGTCGGTCTGGTTGTTAAATATGTATGTATGTATATGTAGTATGTCAGTTGTGTTAGCAACCATAATACGAACTAGAAAAGTTTCAGTATGGGGTTAACCAGCCGTGTGTAAAAAAACCTGTTTAAATTCTTCTTCTTCGTATGAGCTAAGTGGCCTAGCTCTGGTGTCGAGAGTTTTGAAGCCCGAAGGAAAGCTCTGACTTGGCTTAAGGGCTGCTTGTTCTAAGACTAACAGCTGGGACCTACAATTTAAATTTAACCTGTCAATCGACCCACGGTAGCCCCAGGTGAAAATACCACTTTTAAAACGACAGGCTTGTGCATGGTCACCCATCCAAACACCGTCCGCATTGACCGTTGCTTAGTTGCGATGATCGCGTCAGATCACCTTAGCTAGCCGAGCAATAGCCGCTATGTTTAAATAAAAAAACAAATCTTTTAGGAGGCGGCCACAACAGACTTGAAATGTGTCATAACGTATGTATACTACTAGCCATGACCTTTTATTTGATACTCATATTGGGACAGCTGCGAAAATAAATGTCACGCGACATTTTTACGTTGTATAGTTTTAATAATTATTTTTATTAGTTCGCGCCTGCAGCTCAGCGAACTAAGATGATTTGACTCGCTCACCGAGGTTAAGTAATGTACAGTTTTGAATGCACTATCTGGCATAAGCACTGGAATTTTCATCTGGGTGCCACCGAGGGTCAGATGACACGTTTAATCGTAGGTACCATAAGTTCCGACTGAATTTTTAAATGAAAATGATTATTTTTGTAATCTAATATATAAAATTTCCATGTCACAATGTTAGTTACCGTACTCCTCCGAAACGGCTGGACCGATTTTTACCAAATTTTATATCCGTATTCAGTAGATCTGAAAATCGGCTACTATCTATTTTTCATACTCCTAAGCGAGGCAAAACAACGTTTGCCGGGTCAGCTAGTATATATCGCACTATAATTCCCTTATTGTCACTAAACAAAATTTGATTGTTTTTTGAGTGTTTTTGAGAACAATAGAGTAAAGTCCGTAGTATAGATGGAGTTACTTTGAAAAAAAATGAATTTTCGATATGTATAATAAATGAAATAAATAATTATGATTATTTTTGCATCGTCAATCATAAATTATACTTACTTTTGATAAGGAAGTTTCTGATACAATTTGCAAAGGTTAACTTTACAGAGCCAGTAACCATTGCTCTCAACGTTAACCAAAGTATTCAACACGTCTATGATTAAGCTCCAATGTACACTCTCCATTAGAGATAACGAGAGCGTTGATACAGTAGACAAGGTATGGTTCACTGTGGAATGGATGTCGTCAGATAGACCCTGAAACAAGCAAACCAACATACAGTATAAGCTCAAAGTCAAAGTCAAAGTCAAACCATTTATTGCAATATTATGTCACTTTACAGTTACATAATTACCCATAAGGCATTGCAATTATTTACTGGAGATGAGCAACCATGTTAATTCATTAGATTTTTTAAATGTTCCGTCAGTTAAAAAGTCTTCTATTTTATAATAACTTTTTGTTATGAGTAAGTTTTTTAAGTTTGTTAGGAAAGTTTTAATATTTTCGATACGCTTTAGGTCGTCTGGTAACTCCATGTAACGTCCCTCGATTTAACGACAAACTCTCTAAAGCGTCGAAATCAATTGGCTTTAGTTGGTTTAGCTATGGAATACAAGGCGTATAGGTTATCAGACCTTTTAGTTAGTTTTGGTTTATGTCAGACTGCCAATCAGAAGGTTCCAGGCTCGGTTCCCAGCCAAGCCACATCTTTGTGCTTAACTAAATTTGTTGCCTGTGGGTCTGGGTGTTGAATAAGTATCTATATAAAATATGTATGTATGTATATGTGGTATATCAGTTGTGTTAGCTACCATAACACAAACTAGAAATGGTTCAGTATGGGGTTAACCAGCCGTGTGTGAAATGTGTCATGTTTTTATTTTTTTTATAATGATACATTCTCTCCATTTAATGTCCACTCTCTATAACGCCATAAAATGCACAGTCCCTTCAGTGTCGTTATATAGAGTATACACTGCAGTCAAAGGCAAACATATGAATGATGAAAAAAAAAGTAAAACACTTACCTTCAAAACTATATCCACCAATCGTTCAATAGCCAAACTATCACTGACATCTTTAGGCAACAAATTCAAACTTTTCCACTTATTATAATCACCGTGAGCCAAATCCAACGCTGCAACCAAATAATTGCCCACACAAACCCTTATCAACCCCCTAATTTGGGGGTCAGAGTGACCTTCCAAAAGGTCAAAAACATCCGCCAAATGTTGACACTGAAATTCCTCTTTCTCTCTCACTCCAACATCCTTCATTTCGACATCTTCCGTTTCGTTCTCATATTTCACCTCCACTTTAGTTTGTCTTACTGTTACAGCGTCTGTTACAGTATCCTTCGTCGTATCTTTGGGCGTGTCAAAGGTTGATTCACCAAAATGATCGAACTTCATATCCAAATCTATGCTTGAGGATAGAATGTCTCCACTACTAGTCATAGGATACCCTGTTGTCTGTTCATCTGTCATATTGGAATTTGTTGTGAAATTGCTGTTTGTCATATTAGTGCTATCTTGGCTCATAGCGCTTTGTATCAAATCGTTTTTACAGTACTTGCTGTCCAGTATTGTGCTTTGGACGTCTTTGTTTGAGCTTTTCTGTTCGCTCTCCAGTGACTTTTCAAGCTTTTCTAGCTTTTGACGATTTTGCAAGTTGGTTTGGCTGTCGATGCTTTTGAGAAGATCCTGGCTTATTGAGTCTGAAAGGGATTCTTGGTAGCAAACGTTTCTTTCTAGGATGAACTCGTTTGAGTTATCGTGGTTGGAGTCTGTTGCTTCTGTTGATCCTGAAATATTGAGTTGAGCTACGGGTAAGTAAATAAAATAGATAAGTAGATAAATAATTTATTGGCCTTACAACATCCCGTCGCAATTAGCAAGTCAATCATTACATTTAGATTTACTTTGGATTTAAAATAAACCAGTACATTATTACTTATACTAAAATTAAATTAAAGGTAACTAATTATAATCTATTCAGTCAACTTAAATAAGGATTCCACTAGGTGCAGAGTCATGTATTCCTTTAAGGAGTACAGTGGATGACCTTGAAAAAAAATGTTTCAGTGTTGTTCTGAATTAGGCGTGTGGCAATTCAATTACTTGAGGGGGTAGTTTATTAGACATCATTATTTTATTATACATTCCTCGTTTTTGTACTTTGGCTAATCTGAAACCTGGTTTTTTTAAATGGTCCGGTTTCCTAAAACTAAAAAAGATAGAGTACGTCAGGAAAAAAACAGGATGCCAAATTGGCACAACTGAAATACAAAAACCATAACTTATTCTTCAAATATGCTAAGTAACCAAGCTCTGGTGTCGCGAGTTTTCAAGCCACCTAAAGGCCTCTGACTTGGCTTATCGACTGCTAAGACTGCTGGGACCTACAATTTAACGTGTCATCCGACTCACGGTAGCACCCAAATGAAAAAGACAGTCTTGTGTAAGGTAACCCATTCAAATACTATCCGCATCGACCGTTGCTTAATATCAATGATCGCATCGGTTAATCCTATTTTCCATAGTTACAGAATTATTCTGCCTTCTTCTGAACCGATGCAGTGAGAAAGAAGTCAGACATCTGAAAGTCATTGAGAATGGCAATTTTTGTATCAGTTGAGACCAAGAACGAAGGTCATTCTTATTGTCAGTAGCATCAATTGCGAATGGATTTTTTTCAGACTCAGGCTGCAGATCGCCTTAATTAGACACCTGTAAACTGTAACGACTTACCGGATATATTATGGTTCTTGAAATCAGCGTCTTTATCCAGATACAACGTCATAGCTTGCGGGTAGAGCCGCAGTATTTCAGACAGGCAGGACAACGCTGATGATTTCACCGAAACTCTTATTGACCTGAAATTAATGGGGCCAATACAATTATAATGGATGACAAAATTAAACATTTAGTGTATTTCCGCTGTGATCCGAAATCCAAATTAAGACAAGTAAAGGAAAAATCTGACTCTTCGAACGACAAGTCGAGAGACTTGTCGTTCGAAGAGTCAGCATCTCCTGATGATGCCTTGTGGTTAGGCGAAACACATGTTGAGTTAAGAACTTCCGAATTGTGATAGGTAACGTTAATCTTAATTAATCTTAGTTAATTGATTTTAGTTAATCTTAATTAATCTTAGTTAATTGATCTTAGTTAATTAATCTTAGTTAATTAAGCTTGGTTAATTGATCTTAATTGATTTTTCCTTTACTTGTCTTAATTTGGATTTCGGATCACAGCGGAAGTACACTAAATATATAATTTTGTCATCTATTTACAATGGATTTCCGCAAAGTAACGCCTGAGTCAATAAGTTATTTACAATTATAATGTCACGACCTCGTAATGGTTACCATGTCGGACTGCTAATCAAAAGGTTCCGGTTTCAATTCCCGGCACTGCCAACATTTTTGTGCAGAACTAAATTTGTTGGCTGTCGGTCTGGGTGTTAAATATGTATCTATATAAAAAATGTATGTATGTATATGTAGTGTATCAGATGTGTTAGCAACCATAATACGAACTAGAAATGATTCAGTATGGGGTTAACCAGCTGTATGTGTGTGTGTGTATATAATTAATTTAATTTAATGTGATTAAAGAAAGTAAGAAAGATAATGTATTTATTCCTATAAAATAACAATCACGACGCAACAATTCAAGTATATTCGATGTTCTTCTTAACTTCGTTAGCGTAATGATTACCATGTCGGACTGCCAAACAGAGGGTACCAGGCTCGATTTCCGGCATGGCCAACATTTTTGTGCTAAACTAAATTTGTTGGCTGTCAGTCTGTGTGTTCAATATAAATTGATATATAGTATTTATGTATGTATATGTAGTATATCAGTTGTGTTAGCAACCATAATACAAACTATATAAATAGTATGGGGTTAACCAGCCATATGTGATATGTGTCCTAATAGCTATTTATTTTATATATAGATTGCTTAATCTAATGTTGAATTGCCAGGTAGCCTGACTTTTGGCTATTTCTTTTTCTCACTTACCTATCTGATATGAGTCCACCCTTATTTCCAGTAATAAGGAATTTAGACGCGAGTAATCTTGTGCAGTATTTTAATGGAACGTCATCATCCGTTGAAGATCCTATATTGATCTGTAAAATAAAACAAAAACTTAAGAATTACATATAAATGAATGAAGCATAAGTGTGGTTTATACACTACTGTATGGTACTCCGCGGTAAGGTTTACAATCCGACTTTTATAAGCTCTTTCTTAAAAAGAAAGTGTGGTTCGGTGGTAAAAATGTCTGCTTATCAATCTAACGGCCACTGGTTCATCACCTATGACTTGTTTTTCATGTTATGGGCGGATTTGCATTCGTTTTACAAAATCCACACATAAATTGAAAAACAAGTCATTGGTGTAATTTCGGATCAATGTATTTGCACTTTTGTTTGGCAAAAAAACATTTTATCTTTATTTTATCTACGAGTAATGTATGTTTCTTTATATGTTTCTTATAATATTTTGCATTCCGAAAGGCTTAGAATGTGGCACATTCAAATTATTTACGAACTTTATTACCCATGTTCAACAATAGTAAACAAATAAAAATAAAAGAATATAATCATTATCATACCTTAAACCCATCCTGCACTGCAGTATGTTGATCGACCTGGTCACATTCTTTGGTATCGGACTCTTCATATTCTTGCAGTTTCTCAGACAATTCTTTAGACAACTCTTCTGTATTGATATCTATCTCTGTCTCACTTTCTGGAGAATCTGGCGTCTGTGAACATTGAGGCAGGAGACTAAGAATCGAGGCCATGAGAACCATAGTGACCTAACTAATTTTTTACAATATTGAGTTTATGATTTTTTCCAGTTAAAATTCATCATTTTCATAGAACCAGAGTGACCTAAATTGGAACATTTCAAATAAAACATAAAAGTAATAAAAAGCATGTATTCTGAAAAGTGATTTTCTGAATAGTTGATTAAAAAAATGCTGCTTTTATTTTCTATGACACTCAAAAAGCTTGTCCATTGAATTAGGCCACTATGGTTCTTATGGCCTCAATTAATATGTAGATGTGTCATCAAAAACTAATCAAATTGGCCAAGTACGAGTCAGGCTCGCTTATGGAGGGTCCCGTCATCTTTGAGAAATGGCAATTAAATACGTATGTTCTATGGCCCCCCTTTTTTTTTACACGCTTTATATTAGCTTCACCTGTATGTTTGTCACCGACTTCTTTGGGCGCGATTTTGACCCACTTAAAACGGCCAGATAAGCGTGTTTTTTAGTTTTTTTTAACTATTATTATTTATTCTTTAATTTACATTAAATATTATGTAAATGTTTAGAAAGTATACTAAATGTCGTAAGAAACATAAATAGGTAGTAAAAAAAAATACTTAAAACTTACGTTTGTTGTTTGGGCGTCCCCTCAATTATTATTTTATTTTTATCCAATTATTTATTTTGCACTAATGAATTACGAAAGAAAAATACTACTGATAGCCGGTCATAAAAACATTATTTAAATATGCCTTACGAAAGTTTTAATACAGTGAGATATTTTTTTTTTTGTTGCAATCTGTTTTTTTAAACATTCAGCAAATGGTTGAAAATGTTTCATTTGAGAAAAATACTAGTTCAAAGTATGTTATGAACCAGTTTTTTTTTTAATCGGTATTGGTAAATCTGATTTGTACCAAAATAAGTATAAATATTCTTAGAATGTTTCTTTAATGAAACTATTGTTATTAGATGTATGCTATTAATATTCATATTTAATTAATGTAATTGGTCTATGTACCGTTTTAATTAACCCAGATAAGCCTGAAATTATTTTTTTCTGAAAATTTAGAAAAAAGTTACATTATTTAGTTTATTAGATCTTATGCAACATAAAAAAAATTATGAAAAAAAAATTAAGTGTAAGGCTTTCAGGGAAACAGCCGTCCTATATGTAGGACAGTAGGATAATAAGAGGAAATAAAAGACCATTTATGACAAAACAGAATGTAATCAAAAAGTGTAGTTTATTAGATAACTATTGATTATATTACCCATTGTTATATGTAATTTACTAGATTAACACTATTTATGAATGATATGTTTCAAAACACTTGACACACACTCCAACATCACATTTCTTGCAACGTGTCAAACATTTTTTGTGACGTTGACGACAGTGTGTTTGCTTCGATTGAGGAATAAACAGATGATTCATTTGGTTCCATCCATAAAACATACCCTAACCGTGTAGCACCAACCCAAGCTTTGAACCCGTACCTAATAGGTTTGCCTTTTATGTGCTGTTTGCAGCCATGTCTACCATAGTAGGGGATCTACACTGTAATGCTCTTCAAGAGGAGAAAACTCTAAGAACTTTTTATTTAGAAGTGTAACTAGGGGGCGTACTTTTGTGTATTTGTCTTGCAAATCCAGATTATCATTGACATGAAGGTGGCAAAAAATAAAGTCAAATCTATCCCTAGTCATAGCCGAGCTGATCAATTCATTCTTTGTATCAGGGGAGTTTTCCCAATACATTCTTCTACGGGGGAGCCATGAATAACCACTAACCAACAACATGCCGATGAAACATTTCATATCTTCAGTGGTTATGTCTCCAGGTAAATTATTTTTGACAGCATATTTATTGCTCTCTGACACCAACAACGAAATAACATCTTCATCTAAGAAGTTTTCAAACCACTCAATTGGGCGCTCATCTTGGCAAGCGCCTTGAACATCTGGCTAATTCACGAGATTTTTTGCCAAGTCCTGTTTTCTCCATGCGTAGGTACGCCTACGTTTAGTTCGACCTGTAGAATCAGAAGGTTCTTCTTCTGCATCACTCACCATAATCTGCCCTTGAATCATTACTTCAGCCGGTTGAAGCAGAATGTTTCGTGGCAAATTATTCAAAGTTACATTATCTTCTTCACCCGAATCTTCGTCAGTATGACAGCCAGGATCAACAGGAGGAGGTAGAATACATATCAGTCGTTCTCTATAATCTTCTTCATTATCAAAAACATTTTCTAAAGCATCTAAAATTTCATGCGCAGCGGTCTGTAAAGAAAAAGTTGTATTATTGTACTAAAATCATGTATATTATCCTACTGTCCTATATATAGTACGCAAGTATTTGTAACAAGTTATACGTAATTTATTTATATTATTTTGCTAGAATATTTATTTAGTACAAAAGTTAAGGTTATCAACTAGAATATTAACACAGAAAAAAACAACTCACGAGTAAAATATAACTTTTTATACATACCTGTCATTTGCCATGTCTACAACGCACTTTTATTACACACTTATAAGGTAAAATATAAGGTAAAAACTGTTAAAATAACTGTCTTTTTATTTTTTCTAATAAAGCTGACACGTTTCTTACTGCAAATCATAAGACTAAATAATCTTAGATAAAGAGGGTATTCTGATATTTTTTATTATTTCTACTGTCCTAAATATAGGACAGTAGGCTTATCTGGGTTAAATTCAATAAATAAATAAATAAATTTAGACGGTAGTTTAAGTTATTTTTTTCCATATTTTCACCCCGTTTATGATTTACTACGAAATAACTGTAAATTCATGAATTTTGTCCATGTCATCGCCTTAGGGGTAAGTCTTAACAGACCTGTATGGTGAGATCCTCGCAGCTCAAGGTTGGCGTGTGAAGCTGCAGCAGCGACCCAAGCTGTAGGGCTCCGGTGAAGGACAACTCCATCGTCTCGCGGGGCTCCGGCGACGGACCGGGGGCGAAGCGCGAGGGGGGTACTGTTGGGACCCCTGTGAATTGACAAATGTAGAAATAACTCTTAGATGGTATTTCATTTAAATTTTATGATAATTATTATTTTAATTCTTATTTGATGATGAAGACAATGAGTATGAGTGTGGACGGACAGATAGGAAACGGGGCGGCCTAAGAAAGTATGGATGGATTGTGTGAATGACGATATGACCAGGAGGGGTGTGAATACAGAGATGACGAATGACAGAGATGTATGGAAGAAGCGTACATACTGTACCGACCTCACATGAAGTGGGATAAGGTGAAGCAGAAGAAGAATTCTTATTTGATGATATTTTATGGACCAAAAGTCTGAAATAAACCATTTGAATTTGAATAAGGAAAGGAGATCACAAACTAAGCCGCCCGAAGGCCTCTATCTTGGCTTAACGACTGCCTGTGCTAAGACTAGCAGCCGGGACCTACAATTCAATATATAATCCAACCCACAGTAGTGCCCAGATAAAAATGTGCTTGGTCACATATCCAGACACGGTCCGCATCGATCGTAGCTTAGCCTCGATGATCGCGTCGGATCATCTCAGCTAGTCGAGCTTCAGGCTCATATATTTTAATACGACCTCGTTGGCGTAATGGTTACCATGCCGGACTGCCCATCAGAAGATTCCGAGTTTCCGATTCCTGGCACGACCAACATTTTTGTGCTAAACTAAATTTGTTGGCTGTCGGTCTGGGTGTTAAACGTGTATCTATGAGTATATAAAGTAGGTATGTATGTATATATAGTAAATCAGTTGTGTTAGCAACCATAATACGAACTAGAAATATTTTAGTATGGGGCACCAGCCGTGTGTGAGATATGTCATAATTTAAAAAATATTAAGAGTAAAAAGATGTGCATACCAGCGTTCCCACACTCCCTCTGATCCAAGCAGACTTGTTTCGGATGGGTGTCCAACAGGGATTTCGTGTACCCTGCAGGTGTACAAGACAGGAGAGTGGTGAGACATTCCATCACACAGTTCTGTACGTTGTGGTCAGCTGACTGCTCTAGGTACACTATGCAGAGCTGGTACAGCTGGAAAAAAGGACATCTTCTAATATACCGTGCTCCGCTACTAGGAACCGTGCTCCGCTACTTTAAGGACCGTGCTCCGCTACTTTAAGGAGCTTGGATGGCTTGGGTAGTCTGGTAGGGGGAAATGCACAATACGCCTCCTGTGGGATGTCAGTGCAGGTCTGATCGCCCCCATCATAGAATAAGAATCTTCTAATATATAAAATCTCCATGTCACAATGTTAGTAACCGTACTCCTCTGAAACAGCTTGACCGATTTTTACCAAATTTTATATGCGTATTCAGTAGGTCTGAGAATCGGCTACTATCTATTTTTTAAGGAAAAACAACGTTTGCCGGGTCAGCTAGTAATAATATATATATTAAGTTCTGAACTCTTTTATGTCGAACGTCAATTATAGTAATTTAAACAGTGTTCGATACTATATTCAGCCTTAAATATACCGCCTTCTTTTGTGTGTTTATTTCCTATCCATTCATTAATAACATATGTCCGGAAGCGTATATGCGCGACCTTACTCCCCCTCCCTTTCCCCCTACGTCGACCTTGTTCAAGTTGTTTGCCAACCACTATACATGCAGTCGTTACAAGTCAGAGAGCCATAGCCAACTTGAAAACTCATCTCTACAGTAACGAGAATACCAACTCCGAATTCGACGACCTCGTTGGCGTAACGGAACTGCCAATCAGAAGGTTCCGGGTCGACTCCCGGCACGGCCAACATCTTTGTGCTGAACTTGGTTGGCTGTCGGTCTGGGTGTTAAATATGTATCTATTTAAAATATGTATGTATGTATTTGTAGTATATCAGTTGTGTTAGCAGCAATAATAAGAACTAGAAATGGTTCAGTATGGGGTTAACCAGCCGTGTGTGAGATGTGTCCTAATATTTATTATTTATTTATTTATTATTTAAAAATGAAACACCTCAACATACCTCTAAATAATTTTGCACAGAGAACAGGTTGTTCTCTATGAATTTGTTGACATCATTGATCTGGAAGACAGCCTTGATGACGCAAAACCAACCCAGAACTACTGTGCTCTCGGTGGTCAGCGGCCACAGCTTACCTGTAGAACGGAAAAAGATTTTTTTTATCTAACCTATGATGTCCCACTGTTGGGCAAAGGTCTCCCCCAACGATCCCCACGCTTTTCTGTCCAAGACCAGCTCCTTTCAGTTGTTGTGGAAGTCCACCAACTCTCTCTCTCATACCGCTCCAGTGGAGAAAATTCAAATAGTACCTATGCGAATTTTTTAGCTATGTTTTACAATTTTAGACTACACAAACTTATTAACTATAATACTGTTCTAATTTTAAACATAACCTAAGCAATAACAAATAACATATCAGAATAGAGAAATGCAAGTTTTTTTTTGGCATCCGCATTTTTGTGTTTGGTGTTCTTTTTTTTTTAATAATGGGCTTGCGCTTGATCGCAATTCACCTTATGGTAAGCGAAATTGCGATCTAAGGTAGAGCGCGCTTGCCCAGAAGAAACCGGTTCACTCTTGCCTTGAAAACTGCTAGATTATAGTTATCGGGGAACAGGGAATTCGGCAAAGAATTCCACACCTTGGCACACGCACAATGAAGGTGGAGGCAAACCGCTTAGACGCGACTTAGGCACCTCCGCAGTATAACGGTGGCCTTGGTGTTTCCCTACTCGTCCGATGGTGGAATGGAGCGGGGGGGATCAAGTCATGCAATCCCGTTGCACACTCTCCGAAATGTAACCTATAAAAACCGAAAGGCTAGCCACCATTCGCCGATGCTCAAGGCTCTGCAGCTTCGTTGTGCAAAGAGCATTATTGCCAATAAGCCTCTTCGTTCGCCGCTCTATTGCCTCCAACGCCTCGCCTTAGTGCTCTCAGCATTATGCTGAATTTGCTCCTTTTGTGCACATACTTAAGTTATAATTATCTACTCGCGTCATTTATTGTATGTTTTTTTTTGTTTTGTGCACAATAAATTTATTTTATTTCTTTCTTTCTTCTTTCTTTCTTTCAAGCTGGTATTTAGCCGTTCCCTAAAAATCACAGTTCATTTACACATTTTACTCTATTAGCTTTTAATCTGTATCTTACCAAAGCCGTCAGCCAATAGGGCGGGCAGTAAGGTCTCCCGATGGGCGCACAGGTGCGCTACACACGATGATATGCTTCTCCGCACTGCTGGACTGCTCGACTCCACATGGTTTAGCAGGGACTTGGACAGATCTGGAGGAAGATAACTTTTATTACTAATCGAGCGGGCGGAGCGATGCGAGGGAATTACATGTCTGTAGAGGACAAGACAACAATGACAATAAACTTGAATTTACAATTTTTTCGTGATAAGCAACTAGACCAATCCATTCCAGATCTAATCCGTAATACCAATCAGCTTTCCAACAGTGAAAGAATTTTTCAAATCGGTCCAGTAGTTACGGAGCCTATTCGGGTCAAACAATTCAAATTTAAATTTTTCTCTCTATAATCTTATATATAAAATTTCCGTGTCTCAGTGTTTGTTACCGTACTCCTCCGAAACGGCTTGACCAATTTTTACCAAATTTTATATACGTATTCAGTGGGTCTGAGAATCGGCTACTATCTATTTTTTAAGGCAAAACAACGTTTTCCGGGTCAGCTAGTAATGGTATAGATTTATAAGTGATCACCTGCAATTTCTTCATCAGTAGTGTACTCTGCCAATGCTGTCAGTATCCTAGGCAGATTTGCCTCCAGAGCCTCGACTATCAGCTGTACCTCAGTTGCTTTGGCCACAATCTCGCCCAGACGTGGGAATAATGTCTGGGCTTGAGACCGAATCTTGCCCACTCCTGGGCGTAGCCAGCTATCCCCGAGGCAGATACGTGATAAAGCTGCACGGATCCATCTGAAAATATTTTTAATTTTTTACTATGGCGATGTTGTATATGACATTTAAGGCGATAGTTAACAATGGCAAATTCTTGAATTTACATTTTTTTATTATAAACCATTAATGGTAAAAAATATTTAAAAACTAGCTTGTAGCTTATTGACTCAGGCGTTACTTTGCGGAAATCCATTGTAAATAGAAGACAAAATTAAATATTTAGTGTACTTCCGCTGTGATCCGAAATCCAAATTAAGACAAGTAAATGAAAAATCAACTAAGATCAATTAACCAAGCTTAATTAAAAAAAAAAAATAACTTTATTCAAGAAAAGAATTTACAATATTAGTAAGTAGGAACTAGACTTAGTACTAAATATCGCTGCTTGTTTGAGCTGCCACCAAACCCGAACTGAGTAACAATACTCGTATATCGGGATTATGGTAGCTTCCCAAACAAGCAGTCTCAGACTATTCTAAACTCCGGAGTTTAGAATAGTCTGAGCAAGCAGTATCAAATAAGTTTATTTTTGTTTATATTAGTTTGAGGCGAAGCTCTTACAATTTTATGTTCCTACTTAAGATTACGACATTCAGTTAGGTTCTAGAAAGGACCTGCTCTTGAATGTCGATTAAACTATTTTAATATGTATACTTATTGTGGCCAGAGCCGAACTACGTAACTAGGTCAAATATGCCAAAATAATGATAAAGGTATGTAAACAATGTTATACATCTAATAAATTGTGTGTGTGTGTATGTGTGTGTGTATGTTCATTGTTTTAGGGAAAGTGTACCTAAGTGTATGTTGACTAGTGCAGCATGAGAATGATTAATAATGGGATGTTTCCTGTGTGTGCTTGTTACGGGTATTTGCAAACTTCCTTATGCTTTAAAAGTGGTCAGATAATAAATAAACTAGATCTTTTATAAATAAATAAACTAAGTTCAATAAGTCTTGTAAACGAATATTATTTTACTGTTATAATTAAACTTTCAGTAGTGGAATAATCTAACTTTAGCAGCCATTTTATTGTTTCTTTTTTACATTTGTGCTTGTTCATAGGGTAAATATTGAGCTCTTTATTAATAAGATTGTACAAGAGTGGTCCCAAGTATAAGAAAAATCTTCCGAAAAAAGCAGTGCGGGACTTTGGGGTCGTGCAAACGCGATCGGATCTCCTAATCAAGTATTGTGCCGGATTATATGTGGTCAATGAGTGAGTCCTTAGAACTGTTTGTAGAATGAATATCTTACGGACTGTAAGGACTTGACATTCATCATACAACTGGTGGGTTGGGTGACGGAAGGGTTTCTTTAACATAACCTTTAGAACGATGCGTTGAGACACTTCAAGTTGCTTCATTTTGGTTTTTTGGGCTCCACCCCAAACCGAGACACAATAGCGCAGAAGAGATTCACCTAAGGAAAAGTAGACTAACCTCAATGTCACAAGGTCCGCTGATGATCGTAACATTTTAAATACGTAGATAAGTTTGCGAATCCTACCGGTAAGTACATCGATATGTGAATGCCATTTAAGAAGGTCATCAATGCAGACACCTAAATACTTAAAGCTGTTGGTTCTCGACAGGTTAGGACAATCACACCCTGCGCCACCTTCCAGGAATACGTGAGCTTTGATATCGTATGAGGTCCAAGAGGGCTGAGTAGCGGACACCAGAGAGTGAGTCATGTATTTGGTTTTGTCAACATTAAGTGTTAATAGATTATCCGCTAGCCATGCCGTCACAGACCTCATAGCCGTTTCTGCGTGATGCTTGACTTCTATCCAAGTTGTTCCATGCACAACCAACGCCATATCATCGGCATAACATGAAATAGAGCAGTTTTTGAGGGAGAGGTCACAGAGGTCATTAATATAGATTTGAAATAATGTGGGACCCAAGATGCTTCCTTGGGGCACTCCATAGTCTAGTCGTTCCTCTTGACTTAGCACTGATCCTATTTTAACCACTTGCGTGCGATCTGATAAGTAATCATTGAAGATATCTAAAGCCGAACCACGAATACCTATCTCTTCCATCTTCAGCAGGAGTCGGGAGGCAGAAACAATTAGTTAATTAAGCTTGGTTAATTGATTAATCTTAGTTAATTAAGCTTGGTTAATTGATCTTAGTTGATTTTTCCTTTACTTGTCTAAATTTGGATTTCGGATCACAGCGGAAGTACACTAAATATTTAATTTTGTCTTCTTTTTAAAAACTAGCTTGAATTGTTTACAATGAACAGGGAAAATGGTAAAAAATATTGAAAAACTAGCTTTAATTGTTTACAATGACCAATGAAAATTTTACGAATTTCTTCCGCTGTGATCTGAAACCAAATTGATATAATCACCTAGCATTCACCATTAAGTTGAACAATCTAATCTGACACTAAGCACCTAACAGTGTCTTGAGTGTTCCTTGAGAGCCAGAAAATCCGGACTATGCATTGTCCACCATAGGCCAGTGTCACTCGCTAACCCATATTTTTACGCATCAATATCTGATAATCAAATGCCTAGCTGTAAAAAATTCTTGTTCTCTCTTGTTTCTTTCATTCATAATCTTAAATATTACCTTGCATTCTTAGTAGAATCAATCTGGTACTGCAACAGGATATTGGTTTTATGTGAGTGAAATGCGAATCCTCCAACCACAGCTCTGTTTAGAGCCTCGTCTCCAACCAATCTCACTTCAGCCTGAAAAATGATAAAATATGTTTTATAAATGAAAAAAAATAATCGTTGCGAGCATAGTAGAGGCCATAACCAGAAAACCCAGTGTGATCTTGCCAACACTAATATGGGGCAACACATACTCAGCAACAGGGTGGTTCATAATTGGAACAAGTTGCCCGAGGAAGCAGTCAGTGTTACGTCAGTGAACAGCTTTAAAAACCGGCTTGATAGCTGGTAGCAGAAAACAAAAAGATCTCTTGTTAACCTGTGATCAGTACCCAGTGGACTTTAAACATTGACATTGAACAATGGACATTTTATGAACTCTTAAAAATTAAATTTCAACTCAGTGTGATATAGGCACATCAGCATATTGCTGCTCGCCTATATATCAAATAAATAAATAAATTAATAAAATTAATATTAGGACACATTTCACACACAACTGGTTAGCCCCATACTAAACCATTTCTAGTTTGTATTATGGTTGCTAACACAACTGATGTACTACTTATATATTCAGTAATACTTCAATTGATCAATATATAACACCCAGATTATTATAAAATAGGTACATAATTGCTAAATTAAAAATTTATATTTTAGACTAACAGCAATTGTTATATTTAATAATATTTTGTGCTGTTAAAACTGAAAGAAAGAAAACTTACCAAACACACATTTGCAAACCTGAATAGAATCACCTACTCTAAAGATGTGCTGTCTCACTATTCAAATACTTTTCTCACCATGGGACTCAAATAATATAATAGTAATAACTATTCTATAATCTAGCGGTTTTCAAAGCACGAGTGAACCGGTTTCTTCTGGGTAAGCGCGTTCCACCTTAGATCTCAATATCGCTTACCATCAGGTGAATTCTGATCAAGCGCAAACCCATCGTAGTATAAAAAAAAAAAATCTAATATAATAGTAATATTTGACAGAAAACTTTTAGATAATGTAAACATGTAATCAAGCAGTACCTCCTTTCACTTAGTTAATCGGGTACCGAATCGATGCTTAAGATTATTTAGTTAGGAAACATCATTCATTCATTTTGTCAAAATTTGTTAATAGAACTTGTTGTTTCAATTCAAACACACTCTATATTAATTTGATGAAAGCAATGCCCAAAATGAATGCTGCGATTCAAGATCACTCTTAGTGCAGGGCTCGCTGGAACACTATCCTACCTTATTATAATAAGTTTATTTTATAAGTTATACATATATATAATGCTTAGATAAGAGGGTTGTAATCTTTTTAAAAATAAACCAATTATATTTTTTTTTTTATCCTTGATAGGTTTGCGTTTGACAACAGCTAGCCTGATGTTTAATTTTGAAATCCAGGTTTTAATAACTTAGGTCAAAGACCACTAAAGGTACCTAAAGACCAATATAGACACTAGGTCAATGGAATGGTCAAGAAGTACCTAGTCACTGTAGTTTGAGCTTTGTTGTGATGTGAAATACTCAAAATTTATTAGGTA
Organism: Mellilla xanthometata; assembly: GCA_035578125.1. NCBI lineage: Eukaryota > Metazoa > Arthropoda > Insecta > Lepidoptera > Geometridae > Mellilla > Mellilla xanthometata. The sequence goes on along the minus strand of JAPUBQ010000030.1, from coordinate 4,670,188 downwards.
CTGTATTGATAATCTAAATTATGAAGTACACAATTACTTAGCACTATTCTAATATTCAAATCAGTACTTTTTTTGTTCTTAAATTGTTTGCATGTACATCTCTAAGCAAGTGGAGGCTTTTCTTTTTATAAATAGATAGATCTAGGCCACTAATGGTAAGCGCCTGATGGTAAGCGAAGCTGTGGCAGAAGATGTAGCATGTTAATCTAGAAGAAATCAGTTCACTTTCTCCTTGACAAAACTTGCTTTCTTTCAGCTTAAAAACCTCGATGTTAAAAAAGAGCACTTACACTGTTATTGCTGGCCAAAAACAGCAATGTAGGTATCGCTGAGTGCAATAAATTAGCATAATGCCGCGCGTAGCTTGGGCGACTTCCCAACGCTCCTAAACATCTCCCTAAAGTCGCAGCGGCAGCCTGAAGCTCATGCGATCTAAAATCAACGCAATAACGTTAACAAAACCACAAAACGACCTAGTAATTACAGGAAACCTAGGTCTACATTTTCACAACAACTCACTTTGCGGTCGCTTCGTTGGCTTTTAAGAACTCTAAGGCCTTTTCGGCCTTGTCTAACACATTCATGTTAGCTGTGACATCAGCCGGCGATTATAGACTGTTTGAACACCATATTTCTTCCACGAAAACAACAATTTTCATTGAAAATAAAGCAAACAAACGGGAGAAGAAAATCGATTTTTGGGATAAACCTTGAACTTGACGTTGATATTCTCAGTCTGTTGACGTTTAATTTTTTTTAAGTTACTACACATTTTTTTTTATTTATTCAACATAAGGTTATTTAAATGGTATAAATCGTTAACTATTAAAAATAGTTACTATACATAATACACAACAAAGCTTAGCTAAAATTCAGAACTTTTAAACGCTATAACTAAATAAGTCGTAATCGCCTTCTCTCTAGTTTTTCGTTCAAAAACTTTAAAATATAATTTCTTTCTTACCGATCGTAGACAGAGAATTTCTTTGTCTATATTACCGATCCATCCATTGATTTCAATTCCATTGACAAATGATAACAAACGTCAAAACAAAAAATACCAACGTCCTTGCCTCGATTCGTGTTGTTATCTAAAATCTTAGAGATACATATACAAAAAGTTTCTTAAGATATGTCCACTGAAAACACAGAAATAGACGTAATGTATGGGCTTAAAACAGTTCTGTCTAAGATCGAAGCTGCAGTAGCTCGTAGAAGCAAGGTACACCAATATACCTTATAATTATTATTCTAAGAATGTTTGACGAGGGCTTGCGGCAATGTTATTAGAACATGCATGTCTTACAAGACCATTATTATAATTTTTTGAGGTTATCTTACAGGATTTCCCCAACATAACCCCAAGGCTCATAGCAGTATCAAAAATTAAGCCTCCAGAACTTATCGTCCAAGCTTATGAAACCGGCCAACGAGACTTCGGCGAGAACTATGTTAACGAACTAGCTGGCAAGGCCAACAATCCCTTAATCTTAGAAAAATGTAAAGAAATCCGATGGCATTTCATTGGTCGTTTACAAAAAAATAACATTAATAAGCTATTGAGCTCGCCGAGGCTGTATATGGTCCAAACAGTTGACTCGGAAAAGTTAGCTGACAATCTGCACAAGCAATGGGTTAAGTTTCGGAAAGACGAGGAGAAACTTAAGGTTATGGTGCAAGTTAACACAAGTGGAGAGGAAGGTGTGTTTTGGACTTATAGATAATGTAATTTTTGCATTTAAGCTCTGTTTTGCAAAAGATAATCTCATCACAACTTTATAAAACATTTTTTTTCCTTGTCCATACTATTCTAATTTTGATGATCATTCTGTACTGAATATTTCTGGTTTTTAACCGACTTCAAAAAGGAGGAGGTTATATATTCGACGTGTATGTATTTTTTTTTTTTTGTTATCTTATATTGTAGGTACTAGCTGATCTGACAGATTTTTTATTAATTATAACAAATGGTAGACAATTTTTGACAGCCAGAGTCTTAGACTATTAGAGTCTTCTGATTAATAATGTGTCTCAACTTATTTTTACAGCTAAAAATGGTATAGAACCATCTGAATCTCCGAAGGTGGTTGAACATGTGCTGAAGAATTGTCCGGAGTTAGATTTTCAAGGGCTTATGACAATAGGTCAATATGACTATGATACCTCACTTGGGCCTAATCCAGACTTCATAACACTTAGCAAATGTAGACAAGAAGTATGCGACAAATTAAACTTGGATATTAATAAAATAGAACTGTCCATGGGAATGTCAACTGATTATGAACATGCTGTGAGTATTCATTTGTCTTTTGTAAAATAAATGTAACTAGCTGACCCAAACACTGTTTTGCCTCACTTAGGGGTACAGCGCCATCTATTGATTACTTACTCAACCCAGTCGAAAGGTATCGACATCTGTTAGAATCATTTGGAGTTAACAGATTATTTTTGACTGTCAAATAATAAAAGACAATAATTAGCAATAAATTAAAATTGCAACTATAATTTGAGATTTAAACTATCCTATTCACTCAAGTTGGATCGAACTGCACATGGTATGCAAATTTTATTATAATTGGTTAAGTGGTTTAGGAGTCCCTTGAGGACTAACATTGTGACAAGAGATTTATATATATTAAGTAAGAAGATTAAGATAATAGTAATCCAAGATGGCTGCTTGCAAAAGTTGTTGTCAAGAGTTTGTAAAATTGTTTTTTTTTACTATACAATCCAATCCATTTAGTGCTTGGTATGACAATGTATTAGTATAATTGTAGCCCTATTATGGGACTAAGCCATTTCTTAAATGTAGCATAGAATATATTTGTTTAACTTTTTTGTTCCCTAAGGAGCTTTATTTATTAAAATTTTATTAGATAATTTATTACAGATAGAAGATAATAAAATTAAAAACTATTAAAAAAAACCACTCTTAAAATTAATTTAATAGGCCACTCCAGATAGAACCTGACGGAAAGGTACCCATAACGCTTGTGGCATTGCCGCATTGTATGGCTATGATAGCCTTTGCGCTAGGTACAATCCGGAGCGGTATTCGCCAGATTTTTCTTTTAATCTACACCCAATTTCAGAAATAAAAAGTTTGGCCTCAGTTCCCCAACAACCCATAAAATGATATTGGCTTGTCTAAATCACTAAGTTATTAATAACATCTGTTTGGAGACTTTAGTATGAATTGAATGCATTACAGATTGAACTGGGAGCAACAACAGTAAGAGTTGGGTCCAGCATATTTGGAGCGCGACCTGTAAAAACCATTAAGAAGGAATAAATACCTAAATATAGCCAATGTTCTAGATGAAATATGAATTCCGTATATATATGTATAAAATGATGATGGAAGAAATTCAGAATAAATAAAATTTTATCTTATAAGTAAAGAAGTGTTGGTAATTTACTGTCTAAGTTCACGATAAGAAATTGTCACAAAAGACCCTTACTGGTCTGTGGCCTCTAATATGTTCACTTAAATACCAGGGGTTTTCATGTAGGAATTATTTATTTTTTAAATGTGTTTGTTGTGCATTATTATTATTTTATTTATTTATCTTGATACAATAAATTTATTATGTATAAAGATGTTATTACGTATTTAAATAAATTGGGCTTCCAGTGCTGATTTGTTTCTATATTATAAAAATATTTAATATAAACGAATCGGTAATATTAGAATAATGTCTAAAACTTTTTCATAGTACATACATGTATCTAATATGTCGGGATGAAGTCTCGGTATCCTAATTGTTTTCTCTGTCTACGCCTAAAATAGAAGTGATGTGTTGTCATGTTACTGCCATTAAAATCCATCGGCAGTGACCATAAAGTCTAAAAGTGCCGCGGCAGCGGCTGGCGAAGCGCTAAAAATCTTATGCATACACCAAAGTCAGGTTTGGTTGAAACTGCGATAAGACATAACTTAACCATATAAAAAAGTGTTTTTTTTTCGATTCTTAAGTAAAGTTCTTAAGAGATATCAAAAAATTTTATTCCTCCATTTCGATTTCTTTCCTCGAGATCTATAAGAATCAGCCATCAAATCGTGGCGCCGTACGAATCGTAATCGTGCCATGACCATGAAGTTTTACTACAACTTCATGGCCATGACGCTCCCACGCCGACAAATAATATCGATAAATAGTGTTGGTATAATATCGGTTTTGTACAAAGTACAATATAGTCTGGCCAACGAAACATGACACTGGAAAAGAGCGGCAAATTTAAAAAATCTGAGTATAGCAACCCCAAAACTAATATGAAATACCCGGAATAAACTAATTTGATACTTTGAAATTATTTATTTTATTTCGTCTGAATAAAAATGCAATTTAGAAATTGTTCAATCAATCTGAATAAAAATAGCAGTATTCTATAATGTTTTATTCACTGTCATAATTAAAATGTGAATCTAAGACTTAAATTTGAAAAGATTCACCAGTGTCACTAGAATCACAGTTTTATTTATTTATATTTATTAGTTTCCTACTATAATGAAACTTTCCAAATTATTTTCGGTGATCCTGTCCCGATCTTATTTTCATATTCATTTTCAATGTATATAACATTATCAGTCATATTATTCATCCACTTCTCTGGAGTTATGGTTCCAAATGTCTCTTTAATCACTTTGTCTGATTCAACACCGCAAGACAGACAAGGCAATATTTTCACTTAACATTTTGCGTTTACCCAAACTTCATATCAGCTCAATGGCAGAATCCAAATTAAGAAAAACCTGTTAAAGAAAAAATTGTGTTAAAATTACAATGTATAGTCTGGCCAACGAAACATGACCCTGGAAAAGAGCGGCAAATTTAAAAAATCTGAGTATAGCAACCCCAAAACTAATATGAAATACTTGGAATAAACTAATTTGATACTTTGAAATTATTTATTTTATTTCATCTGAATAAAAATGCTTTGAGTACTTTAGGAAGTAATACTTTAGAAATTATACAATCAATCTGAATAAAAAAATCAGTATTCTATAATGTTTTATTCACTGTCATAATTAAAATGTGAATATAAGACTTAAATTTGAAAAGATTCACCGGTGTCACTAGAATCACAGTTTTATTTATTTATATTTATTTTATTTATTAGTTTCCTACTATAATGAAACTTTCCAAATAATTTTCGGTGATCCTGTCCCGATCTTATTTTCATATTAATTTTCAATGTATATTACAAATTATCAGTCATATTATTCTTCCACTTCTCTGGAGTTATGGTTCCAAATGTATCTTTAATCACTTTTTCTGATTCAACACCGCAAGACAGGCAAGGCAATATTTTCACTTGACACTTTGCGTTTACCCAAACTTCATATCAGCTCAATGGCAGAATCCAGATTAAGAAAAACCTGTTAAACCTGTTAAAGAAAAAATGTGTTAAAATTACAATGTAACATTTTATGGTATGATAAATAACCAAAATGCATTATTAGGAAGGTGGGAAGGTTTTGACTAATGATACAAGAATGTGAATCGAAATAGATAATTACTTTATGCAAAAAGATATATAATAAATACGAATTAAAACAAAGTATCAACTTAGTAGCGTCATACTAACCTAAGAAATCAAACACCACATGTAAACAATCTTGTTTTCGTTGAAATTACGCCGAATTTCAATTCTTTTTCTTGTTGTTTTTTATGATACTTTGAGATCACGCGGAACAACAACTCCCGTACTCCACTTTTGGTGATATTTTTCAAATTTCACTGAGTAATTAGTGTTTAACAAAATCATAACAACACGCCATCTTGTTTTGGATATTGACGTTCACATTATTATAGCATTGCCATATAAAAAGTTTGCAAATAATTCGAGTCTCATGTTTCGTTTGCCAGACTATAACATTTTATGGTATGATAAATAACCAAAATGCATTATTAGGAAGGTGGGAAGGTTTTGACTAATGATAAAAGAATGTGAATCAAAATAGATAATTTTATAATAGATAATTTTGAAATAGATAACTTTATGCAAAAAGATATATAGTAAATACGAATTAAAACAAAGTATCAACTTAGTAGCGTCATACTAACCTACGAAATCAAACACCACATGTAAACAATCTTGTTTTCGTTGAAATTACGCCGAATTTCAATTCTTTTTCTTGTTGTTTTTTATGATACTTTGAGATCATGTGGAACAACAACTCCCGAACTCCACTTTTGATGATATTTTTCATTTTTCGCTGAGTAATTAGTGTTTAACTAAATCATAACAACACGCCATCTTGTTTTGGATATTGACGTTGCCATTATTATAGCATTGCCATATAAAAAGTTTGCAAAAAAATCGAGTCACATGTTTCGTTTGCCAGACTATAATTAATAATGTTAACATTGCTAAATAAATATCTCGTGTTAAGCTAAAAATCATTCTGACGTCAAGATAGTGACAGCCGCAAGCGACATAACAAAATCAAAAATAATCAGTTGATTTTTGAACGAATTTGTCGACGCACGTCTGCACGGAGTGCTTGGTTTGCAGTTTTAAATTTCCATTAAATTAAACGACGAGAGACTGATTATTCAATACATTTTATGTCAACGTAATATTGAAAAGAATATTCGGTATTCTGTTTAACAAAAAAACGACACCAGTCTACTTCTCGTGTCTAGAAAAGCGAAGTACGTTCCAGTTTGTTGTGCTAATTTGTTCAAGTTTTTTGTGTCAACAAGAATTCTTAGAGTGAGTCTTCCCAAGTTCGAAAGTTTGTGCAAGGCCGCGTTAACAGGTAAGGGGAACGATATAAACCTATTTGAAAGTAAATTAACGTATTAACCTTCACATATGAACGACACTGCGTTACAAAAAGTTTGGTGACAAGTTTGGGTTCAGGGCTAGATTGTTTCTGATTATTGTCGTCTGATTTGTTCCCACAACTCAGTAAAACTAATGATTCTATAGACATTTAACATTAACACACACAATCACCTAATTTTTATTAAATAAAACTTACTTTTCTTTAACATTCTATTTGAAATCTTTTTATAGATATTTAATAAAACTTTATTTTACTTATGCCTACATAAGTAAAATAAGCCTACTACATTTTACATTGATAGTATTCAGATAAGCAAGTAATAAATATGTTGTATGGCTTAACTTTTCAAAGTACCCAATCAATTTGTAAGTCCATGTATATTAAATCACCCTTCTGCTGTGGTTTAATAAATATGTAATTAAATAACAGTATAAACAAAAGTAGGTACTTTACAATGAGTAAAGTGTATTAGCTTAGAGATAATAAAATATGGGCTATTAAACATTTTCATAATAAAAAAGTTTAGAAGTTAGAAATTAATAAAGAGTTTTTATTAGCTTAGATGACTAGATTATAGAATTTTTTAATTATGGTTTAGTATTAGCAGTGTTCTGTAAGTAAAGATGAACTTGTCAAATGCAAATCAGACTAGCTAACAAAAGATTCTGTACTATTATCTATAGGTACTAATATTATAAAGCTGAAGAGTTTGTTTGAATGTGCTAATCTCGGGAACTACTGGTGTGAATTGAAAAAATCTTTTTGTGTTGAATAGACCATTTATTGAGTAAAGCTATAGGGTATAAAACAACCTGCTGCAACTAATAGAAGCGGCGGGAAAATGTGAAAAAAACGGAAAATTATTCATCTTTGAGGATTCAGTACATAAAAGAAGGAGAAGGAAGTAGTGAGTGCTATGTTAGTGAACAGCTTTAAAAACCGGCTTGATAGCTGGCTGCAGAAAACAAAAAATCTCTTGCTAACCTGTGATCAGTGCACTGCAGATAGATAGATAGATAGATAGTTATATTCCCACAGTCGTAGATATATAAACATATAACCCTGTAGTCTTAAGTATAAGCATATAACCCTGTATGAAAGCTGATGCGGCAGAGCGACGATTCATAGAATCCGGCCACCCGGGCTTTGCCGTATCAGCAAACATTTCATTAGAAATAAGACCTAGCATTAAGAACAGTTTAGAATAAAATCTTCGACACTCAACACCTAGTTTAAGTGGTTTAATTTTAATTTAGTTTTTAAAAAGATATTAACGCGCTCCCGATTCCTAACTGGCGCAGCCGGTAGGATAATCGGCTGCTGTCATCGCGAGTACCGAGCGTAGAATCCGTGAAAAGTGTACGAGCGTGGCAGCATTGGTGGCTAGCAGCATCGCGTGGAGCCACTCCGATTATCCACGAACCAAATAAATGAGTTGGACGTCGGCGATGCGGGGCATGTAAGTGGCACACCCAGAGTAAAATCCTCCGCTTGTTCCACCCATTCCCATCCAATATCTTGTGTTAAAATCACACATTTAGTTTAAGTTTGTGACTGAAACTGCACACATTAAATTAAGGAAAACGTAGCGAAAATTGCGCGTTTTAGTTAAGAAAATTGTGACTGAAACTGCACACATTAAATTAAGGAAAACGTAGCGAAAATTGCTCGTTTTAGTTAAGAAATTGTATTTTTAAGTAATTATAGATTAGGTTAACGTGACTTAAACCGCACATAGTGTTTAGATATTTTTAGTTTTTTTTTGTGTTATACTTACTAAGAAAAATGGTTGACAACGCAGCGCAATTAGCACCTCCCCTTCTAAGGGATATGTTAAAACTAATTCCTGAATATGAGGGTGACGCGAATACGTTAACATTGTTCTTAAAAAAGTGCGAGTATGTTATCCAACATTTCCAAGGAAGTAATCAGCGAAATGAGTATCTGATGCAATGCATCACTAGCAAATTAAAAGGGAAGGCCGCCGCGTTAGTCAGTGAGAGGGAAGATTTTTTAAATTACGACAACCTGAGAGAACTACTAATTCAACATTTTGGAGACCCTCGCAGCGAGGAGTCAGTGGCCATCGAATTAGAATCGATGAAGTTAAAATCCGGAGAAACGTACCTAGAATTCTGCGGCCGCATTCAAAACGTAAGGGCCACCCTTTTTGCAAAAATTAACCAAAATTTAATAAATTCAGACGAAGTAAAAAAAGCTAAAAGACTAATACATAACAACACAGCCCTTAATGTATTCTTATACAATCTCCCAGAGCATATGGTCAGGGTCATACGTTTGAAAAATCCGAAAAACCTAGAGGACGCCTTAAAACAGGTAATAGAAGAGGTGAATTTCCATGAGCAATATCAGATAAAAGCTAAACTCTTAAATAACCAAAACACAGTAAACTGGAAACCTCCGCCTCAAGCTTCTCCACAATTTAAATTCGGAGTCCCAAATCAAGGTCAGTATAGGCCACAGTTATTTACCTCGCAACCTATACGACATCCGATGCAGTCGGGCTTCAAACCAAACTTTCAAGCTCACCAGTATACTCCGCAACCCCAAGCAGCACCGTTTGGGTATCGACCTCCGCTACAAATGAATCAAGGTGGGTTTAGACCTCAAGTAGGACAGTTTGGATATAGACCCCAACAGTTTGGCTTCAGATCACAGCCGGGACAATTCGGGTATCAACCCCCGCAACCTCAGAGCTATCGACCACCACAGCTATTTTCAGGCGACGTGACAATGAGAACTGCACCAGCCCTGCCAAAGGTACCCATTAACGAGATGCAAGTAATGGAAGAAGGTATGTACATGCCTTACGATTATAACACCCCTATATATGGCACATACGACGAGCAACAGGCAATCGACGCTAATTATTACACCGAAGCTGGCGCCGAGCAGCCTTGCCAACCGGAAATGGATCCTGACGAAAAGGAAGAACAGATAAGTGCGGAAAATTATTGTATTACCTTTGTCCAAAAGCCCGAGGTAGTTGAACTAAATTACGACCGTTCTCGAAAATTACCATACATGAATATCCCTGAAATAAACGGCAAATTTATGATAGATTGTGGTAGTAGCAAATGTTTCATTAGCCCATCTAAAGCCAATCAGTACTACGCAGCGTACAAGTCTTATAAATTGTTTACAGTTAATAGTACGCATGCCTCTAGCGCGCATAAAGAAGTAATTAACATCCCACTCTTTTCGGTTTTTAATGCGGACTGCGAACAAAAGTTTTATATCTACGAAGTAGACCCAAAATATGACGGCGTGATTGGATTAGATTTGATGCTTAAACTTGACGCTAAAATAGATTTAGAAAATCGAATTTTCAAAACTAAACGCGCCTCGATCCCCATCAAACTCGACAGTGACCAGGTCCTAAATTTAACTTCGTGTAGTGAAAACCGCGTGAAACTACCGAAACCGCTTATCAACGAACCACCTAAACTCAACGAAAATATAACATGCGATATAAACTATACTACCGTTTTGGCTGAAGTAGAAGTAAAACAACTAAAACACAAGAACGAGCAGTTAAACGCTAACGCGGACTCACTGTCACACCTAAAACTTAATGCATTAAGTACTGACGAACTCGACGACGATATATCAATGATAGTTAATTTGGAAAACCGTGACTCCAACGCCGACCGCGATCACTCAGATACAATATCTATTTCAGACTCTGAAAGGACCGAAACCGACAGCCCCATCACCGTTTCTGACTCTGATACAATAGATAATATATTTAAAAAGGAACCCGAATGTTTAGTGCGCACGGATTCAAGCTCCAGCGCTACCGAAACAATACAATCTGGTAGAGACTTAGAATCATTAGGCATACCAATACTACATGAAGCCATAGACACCAAACCAAATCAAATACTAGTGTTCCACAAATATGAAAATGAATTACAAATGACCGATTTATCCACAAAACATCAAACAATCTTAGAAGTATTTCTACCTCACGGAAAACCCGATTTTATCTGTGAGTTTCTAAAAAAGTACATAAAACCAAAATTAAAATATTTCATATATTTCGAAACGACTCAACACCGACGCGAATTTAGCAACATTGTGACGTCATTAATTAAAAAGGACTCAATTAACTTCCAGGAATGTACCGAACGAGTAATAAATGTCGAAAATGAGGATGAACAGAAACTTATAATAAAAAAATTACACGAAGGAAAAACTTGTCATCGCGGCATAACAGAAACAGTAAAAAGAATAAAAATAAACTATTTTTGGCCAGAGATGCGCGAAACCGTCTCAGCAGTAATTAATTCGTGTGATCAATGTAGAGCCCCTAAGTACGATCGTAAACCCCTTAAACCATTTTTACAACTCACCGAAAAGCAAAACGCCCCGTTCCAGGAACTTTTCATAGACATAATTCCAATAGAATCAAAATCATATTTTACAGTAGTAGAGCGACTCCATTCGACCTTAACTGAGATTTTACCAGCCTTTAAAGAAGGTCAAGAGCTACACGCAAGGGCAGTAAATAAAAGACAATTGAAGGATAAACCAAAATACCAAAAAGCAATAGTAACCGGTAAAGCACAACTAAACGTAGTATCCATAAAAATCAGGGACAGAGATACTAAGGTCCCAATTAGAAACATAAAACGCCCTCCACAGATGGTGTTTCCTCCTGATGACGGCGATGGTCATCCAAGCCCAAGACCTCCCGAGCCAGGGCCTTCAACTTCAAGAGATAACTGAAAACCCAGGTCTTCTCCCAGTAAAGCAAGGCCGTGCGTTTCTACAATACGAAAACTGGTCAATTATAAAAACTATAGATTTAACAGGTATAACTTCTGACTTACAATATAACACGAAACAATACTCTAAATTTTGTGCTAAATTATCCTCTTCTAAAAATGTTTCCTCCATTATTAATAAACTAAAAGATTTCCAGTTACAAATAAATTACATCCGCGATGAAGCTACAGAGAAATTACAACAGTTAATCCCGATTAAGCGCGTAAAACGCGGTCTTATGAATCCACTAGGCTCTCTAATCAAAGTCATAACAGGAAATCTAGATAACGACGACGCTATCCATTTCGAACAGTTATTAACAGATACAATAACTCGCGAGCAAGCTATTTCTAATAAGATCACCATTATTTCCGAAATGTTGGACCACATAGGCAATTCAAGTAAAATTGTAAATGAGAACACTAAGATTATAAACGATAGAGTTAGTAAAATAGAAATGTTTATAAAATCAAAGGAAAACGATGAATTACTTGTGTTCCATATAACAAATATATTTAATCTTTTTATAAATAACTTCCGTACCATTTCGATTAGACTAAGCGATGTAGAGACAGCTTTAGCCCTTAGTAAAGTATCAGTATTGCACAAAACTGTAATAGACTCTGTAGAGCTACTGACACTGTTAAACGAAATAAGTACTTACGGTAGCCTCATGTATCCTGTTAATGATAAGAACTTAATTAATTTAGAGGAAACGTTTTCTGTAAAAACCTACCTTAAGAACAGTAGCATAAGATTTATTATTGACGTCCCACTTGTAGAGAAAGAATGTTATATATATTACAAATTGTACCCATTACCCATGCTTAACCACTCCACCGAAAATACCCTTACCATCATCCCCGAATATCCTTACTTACTCCAGGGTGAGAAAAGCTACCGAACGATTGCCCGAAGATGTAAAGAGGTAACAGTCAAAGAGTACCTTTGCTCCGAAAACGACGTCGTCCCGTATACCAGAGAAACCTGTATAGAACAACTAATGAAATATCGACAAAACGTATCGAAATGTACCTTGCGACAAGTCATTACTGAAGATTTGAAGACTCAGAAAATCTCTGATAACAGTTGGATTATATTCTCTAAACATAAGAAAGTACTTACACAAAAATGCAGAGATGACGTCACACAGAAGCCATTGAAAGGTACATACATCCTTACTATTCAAAAACCCTGCGACGTTACAATTGGTACTCTACAACTACGAGCAAACCGCTTCCTTGAATCAAGAAATATATATAACTACGTGCCTGTTATACATTTACCTGTTTTACCAGAAAAGATTACAGAAGAAACCGAAACCGTAGACTTGCAAGGCGTTAACCTGGATGACGTACAGCACCTGAACTATATACTAAAGAAAAGTGTGAAAAGTGCCCATAACCCAAATGTGAAAAGTGAAGTGAAAAGTCTTGGCATTGCCACAAGTGTTCTCTATCTAATGGTTTTAATACTTTCGGTATACCTAATATGGTCAAAAATAGTGCCCCTCGTGCGAAAATCTCGTGAAAATCAGGAAATCAGTGTAAACGTTAATGAAAATGTAAATGAAAACCCTATTTTACTAACTACCCGATTGTAATTAATATAAGCTCGTTGCCTCTGCTCACCCTCGAAGCAGGAGACGCGTATTGCGGAGACAACACTAGTAATAAGAATTAGCATAAGAAAATGTAATCTAGCATAGTTCCGTAGCCTCTAATCACCTAGTCCACACCAGACTATTGTATTTTGGGGGCCACAATTTGTGAGCGAAGTTCTCGGAAAACTCCGTTTCCCGTGAACTTCGAGCTGAGGGGGAAGGAGTTATATTCCCACAGTCGTAGATATATAAACATATAACCCTGTAGTCTTAAGTATAAGCATATAACCCTGTATGAAAGCTGATGCGGCAGAGCGACGATTCATAGAATCCGGCCACCCGGGCTTTGCCGTATCAGCAAACATTTCATTAGAAATAAGACCTAGCATTAAGAACAGTTTAGAATAAAATCTTCGACACTCAACACCTAGTTTAAGTGGTTTAATTTTAATTTAGTTTTTAAAAAGATATTAACGCGCTCCCGATTCCTAACTAGATATACTCTTTATTGCAACACAAAAAGGGAATACAAACAAAGAGAAAAATAAATAAACAACTTATAAGTAGTGTTACAAGTGGCGGCCTTATCACTTACAGCAATATCTTCCAGGCAACCAAAGCATGGAGAGGAAATCACAATAAATATGATACGGGGTGTTCAACAAAGAGATTAAATAATAACTAAAAATACCTACAAATAACCAATGCATAATAAGACCTACATAAAATACTAATACATATACATACATAAATATATAAGAATAATTAACAATATGCTATGATACACTAATACATATATTATATTCTATATAAAAATATATATGCAGCAGTGGACTTTAAACATTGACATTGAACAGTGGACATTTTATGAACTGTTCATGATTAAATTTCAACTCAGTGTGAGATAGGCACATCAGCATATTGCTGCTCACCTGTATTAATCAAATAAAAAAAAAATTACCTACATGCGTGTTGAGCTGCGGGCAACAGCTAGTGTATGTATATACAATGGCCCAAAATCCTCTTTGTTATAATGTAGCCCCCTTAAAATACTTTTTTGTTATGATTTTAGGATCTGTTTTTATAGCGGCATCAGAAATACATCATCTGTGAAAATTTTAACTGTCTAACTTTCACGGTTCATTAGATTCAGTCTGGTGACAGTTGCATGGACAGTGCAGCCTGAGTGGAAGGGTCCTGTTTGTATCCTTGTGTACAGAACTCAAAAAAAAAAATTATTAAGTACTCTAAAAATATACATTCTCTTGGTATTTTTTTTTTTTGACACATTCACACACTGTTGGTTAGCCCCATAATAATACTCATAATACTTCTTTATTGGTATACATAGATATACACGTCATTCCATACATTATTGCAATATCTATATAATACAATAATATCTTTGTCAATTATCATGTAATATATAAATAATGTATAAACATAATTAATTATAAATTCGTCATATTATTTAATACAATTAAAAAATTATAATTTAATGTAAATTCGATTAATTATTGACTTCGCTGAATTCCTTGTAACTATAAAACGATTGCTCGACAAGCCAGCTTTTGAGTCTCATTTTGAAGCTATTTAGCGACGGTGCTGTAGTGATCTGGTCGGGCAGCTTGTTGTAGACGGTGGGAGCCATCACGTGCGTAGACTTACTGGAGCGCTCCAACGTGCGGGGCTCCGTCGCCAGCTTGCCCTTCCTGCGCGTGCAGTACGAGTGGCTGCTACCCACCACTCCAAACGAGGCTATGTTTACCCTTGCGTACACCGCCACCTGGTATATAACCAGTGACGGCAGCGTTAGGATCCCCAGCCTTACGAAGTGTGGGCGAGCAGACTCATCCTGTGGAATTCTAGCTATTACTCGTACCGCACGCTTCTGAAGTTTGAACGCTCGCTCCCACTCAGCAGCTCTGCCATACAGTTCTGCACCGTACTGGAGGATTGAATGTACAGTGGCAAAGTAGCATGTCCTCACTACTTCTTCAGACAGTACTTTGGCGACCCGGCTAAGAGCGAAACAAGCGCTCCCTAACCTTCCACACATCTTGTCGATATGGGATTCCCAGGTTAAGCTTCGGTCAATTTGAAAGCCCAGGAATGTCGTGGCCTTCACTTGCTCCAATTTTTTGTCCTCTATGGTGACGGTCAGTGGTCTGGTACTGTGCCCAGCCAAATTAAAATGCATAAAGTGCGTCTTCGCTAGGTTCAGAGCCAAACCGTTTGCTCTAAACCATTCCGTCAATTGTGAGATCGCCTCATTCAGTTTCTTCTCTAGCGAATCCACCTCGGACGCTGTAACCACTGCAGCTACATCGTCAGCATACATATATATATCCGCAGTATCCACAAAATCCGGCAAATCATTTAGAAGCAATGAGAACAGAATGTTTGATACAGAAGACCCCTGAGCGACTCCCATCTTAGATTCCAGGGGCTCAGATCTTTCTGTTCCACCGCAAGCGACAACCGTCTGCCACCTGTGCTGCATGAGATCTGTCATCATTGCGAGAGCGGTACCTCTCACGCCGTAGTGCTCAAGTTTTACAGCAAGCGCGTCTCGGTCGGCCACATCAAACGCTTTTGACATATCACAACAAAGGATCGCCACCTGTTGTTTCTTCTCACGAGCTTGCAACACTCGCCGGACTACCTGCCGAGTCAAGGTAGTGGTTGAGTGACCTTCGCGGTATGCGTGCTGGCGTTCAGAGAACGAATCGGTTGTCGACAGGAATTCAACGAGGCGCGCGCTCAGTCCGTTTTCAAACAGCTTCGCCACTACGGGTATTATGGACACCGGCCGATAGCTGTCAATGTTTTCGCGGTTGCCTTTCCCCTTATACAGCGGAGTCACTTTGCTGGACTTCATAGCAGTTGGATATGAACCTTCCCTGATGCATCTATTGAAACAGTCAGTTAAGACGGGAGCCAGAGACTGTATGGAATTCCTCACAAGCTTCATCGATAAATCATAGATGTCTTTGGACGTTTTTGCGGGGATTCGTGTAGTTGTTATGTGTAGCACTTCCTGCACGGTAAAGGGGCGCAGGCGCAGTGAGCAGTTTGCGGGCGGGCGCACCGCTCGTAGAGCTTCGCTGACGCGGGAGATGTTGGCACGGGGTGCACCGCACGCGGCTGCTGCACTCAGGAACCGAGCGTTGACGGCGTCCACTGCGTTTTTTCTTGACGAGAACGGGGCTCCGCCAAAATCTCTTACCACGTCGGTAAAATCAACAAACGGAGCGTTATCCTTACCTCTTTCTTTATTAACAATGGACCACACAGTTTTAGACGCATTGCTGCTGTATTTCAAAGCTCTCGTGTAAAAACTAGCTTTACTCAATCTTAGTAAGTTATGGTAATATTTTTTCATGTCATGAATTAAATTATCGAGTGAGTCAGTGGAAGGATATAATTTGTAAAATTTTATTATGTCATAAATAAGTAAATTATAATTTTTAACGTCGGGGGTAATCCACGAGTCAGTTCTTCGCTTGAAATTAACTTTTCTCATGGGAAAACAGATATCAAATTTATTTTTTATTATACTGAACCATTTCTAGCTCGTATTATGGTTGCTAACACAACTGATATACTACATATACATACATACATATTATATATAAATACATATTTAACACCCAGACCCACAGCCAACAAACTTAGTTAAGCACAAAGATGTTGACCAGGCCGGGAATCGAACCCGGAACCTTCTGATTAGCAGTCCGGCATGGTAACTTTTACGCCAACGAGGTCATCATAGTATAGTATATATAAATAGGTATTCTCAGAAAAGCATGAAATCATCACACTCAAAATTCACATCTCCATTATACTTGATGTGTAGCATCATACACTGTTTGTGTGAATTGTTTTATGAAGCTAGCAACCTGCATGCACCCTTTTTTTTACGTGAGGAACCTTCCGAATACGCATAGACCTACTGAATACGCATATAAAGTTTGGTAAACATCGGTCAAGCCATTTCGGAGGAGTACGGTAACTAACATGTGTGACATGTAAATTTTATATATTAGATTATAAAGAGGAAAACTTTGATTGTTTGTTTGACGCAAATAGGCTACGAAACTACTGGACCGATTTGAAAAATTCTTTCACGGTTGGTTATACTGCTGTGGATAATGTAGCTACAATATCCCCGAGTAACATAGCCTTTATTTTGTTTTTCTTTACAACTTCGATTATATTACAGACCATGCGTAGCTGGGACTGGCTACTAGTAATGTATAAATAAACACTTAAGTATATTGAAACTACGTAAATCGATTAAACACCTCATAATATTATATCAGTCCCATCACATTACACGAACACAATCGCTCCATTAAATGGCGAACCATTAATTTTTTACGCGCGCAATTTTATATGGGCGTATGTGATTTCACTTTCTACTTTCTACCACTTACGGCAGGGCATTGCTTATCGTCTTGTCAGTTATATTGGGGATAGGCAAATGAGAACCTATTGTTAATATTATTATATCTTATAAGTATATAAAATTTCCATGTCACAATGTTAGTTACCGTACTCCTCCGAAACGGCTTGACCGATTTTTACCAAATTTTATATGCGTATTCAGTTGGTCTGAGAACCGACTACTATCTATTTTTTTAAGGCAAAACGTAAAGTTTGCCGGATCAGCTAGTTTATTATAATTGTTAATAATAATATTTACTAGTTAGTTGACCTGACATATGTCGTTCTTTCTAAGTGATTATGTGTGGTTTTCTCGCAATTTATTGATAATATATGTAATTAATGTCTCTAAAACCTAAACCTTGGCCCATAGTTGTACAAATACTTTAATACCCAAATCTTTGGTCAAAATTAATCTGAGATAATTGTATTTATTACAAAGTCTTTGTGTTAATCTAGGTTCAAATATCCTTAGAAAAGTTCATCCCAATCTATGAATTGGACTCTGTATTCTAAATTACATCCCAATGTTTGGATGGGAAAATTTAACCCTAATCTTTGGATTGGCTCTGTTTTCTAAATTGCGACCCGATTTTTGGAATGGATCATCATACCCCTCTTTGGTTTGAGATTGGACTCGATTTTCTAAATTTCATTCCAATCTTTGGATGGGAAAATTACATCCCAATTTTTGGGTTGGGATAAAATCCTTACCTTTTACGAATTCTTACGTTTGCATAATAGAAATGTTTTAAAAAACACTAATAAGTTTGCTGACTTTTGCTCCTGTGCCCTTTTCTAATCCTTCGTTAAGTAGGTCACCTGGGTGTTATAAAGTTCACAGAACCTGCCAATTCCAGGCCATAGTCCTCCTGTAAACAAAAAAAGGGTAACCCACTCTTTATTAATTTGACGACCTCGTTGGCGTAAAGGTTACCATGCCGAACTGCCAATCGGAAGGTTCCGGGTTCGATTTCTGGCTCGACTAACTATCGTCATTGTGCCTAACTAAATTTGTTGGCTGTGGGTCTGGGTGTTCAATATGTATCTATATAAAATATGTATGTAGATAGATAGATATACTTTCTCTTTATTGCAACACAAAAGGAAATACAAAACAAAGAGAAAAATAATTAATTACTTAACTTATATGTAGCGTTACAAGTGGCGGCCTTATCACTTAAAGCGATCTCTTCCAGGCAACCAAAGCATGGAGAGGAAATCACAATAAATACGATACGGGGTGTTCAACAAAGAGATTAAATAATAACTAAAAATACCTACAAATAACCATGTATGTAATGTATATGTAGTCATATCAGTTGTGTTAGCAACCATAATACGAACTAGAAATGGTTCAGTATGGAGTTTTTTATTTTTTATTAAATCTTTCAGTAAGTAAACAAAATTCAGCTCCCGCGTG
The DNA here is from genome assembly GCA_035578125.1 of Mellilla xanthometata. NCBI lineage: Eukaryota > Metazoa > Arthropoda > Insecta > Lepidoptera > Geometridae > Mellilla > Mellilla xanthometata. The sequence goes on along the minus strand of JAPUBQ010000030.1, from coordinate 4,651,126 downwards.
GCTCTCACGCCTCGGATTCTAGGTCATTACTTACGCAACATTATCGTAAAAATGACTGAGCTCATTGTAACTCGCAGAAAATTGCCGAGATAAATGTCCACGCCGGGTTCCATGCTTTCTACTCATGGTACAGAATCAGTGGTAGTTTCTATCAGATAAATAACTACATCTAGTTGCATTGATGTTAAGGCGTTTAGTTCTAGTTTTTATCCACTGGCTGGATTTGGATTCACGCTGAGTGTTGACATAAGACAAGGCGGACTGGATCGGACCTCTGATTGGTTAGCGTTTAAAGTGAGTGGTTAGTGGTGGCGATTCTGCTGTACACACGACTAAACTAGATTTAAAGTTGCCCTGTCTCTTTTCTTCATCAGTAGACAGAAAGAGACGGCACGTTCTGCACCATAGTCAAAACAACTAAAATTACGTCAAGAAAATAATATAGGTGACTTTAGGATGTTTGCGTTCTAAAGTCGCCTATATCTTGTATCACCTCTAAAACTTCCTGCAGATTCCATATTTGACGTGATTTTAGTTGTTTTGTCTGTGGTTCAGAACGTGCCGTCTCTTTCTGGCCACCTAAGATGAAAAGAGACGGGGCTTCTTTAAATTTAGTTTAGTCGTGTGTTCGGCAGAATCGCCACCAGTGTCTGGTCACAGCTACCCTGTTTTAAGCTGTGGTCTATCTTTGATGCTACACGATCACGTAGAATGAGCTTTTTTTTAATTTCAAGACTCCAGACTAAACATCGTGAAGAAAATAGCAAGATTATAAATAAAGCGTTTTTAGTGGTTGCCTGATAAGCGTCTCAAGTTAAGTTGTATTGATGTTAAAGTTTTTAGTTCTAGTTTTTAGCCAGTTAGCACTGGCTGGATTTGGATTCATGCTGAGTGGTTAGTGTCTGACGTGTGACGACTTAAGACTAGGCGGACCGGATTGGACCCCTGATTGGTTAGCGTCCAAAGTGAGTGGTTAGTGTCTGAACTAGCTAGCCTTTTTAAAGCTGTGGTCTATCTTTGATGCCACACGATCACGTAGAAAGTTTTTTTTTTAATTTTAGGACTCCAGACAAAACATCGTGAAGAAAATAGCCAGATTATATGTATATAATAAAGCGAGCTCAACTCAACTACTTAGGCCAATTTTTTTTTAGGCAGTATTGATAAAACAAACAGCACCTTCAATAACATAGAAAGTCACCATTGAACCACGGACCTGAATCTTGACCATCCGCGCCTCGGATCAGTTTCACCGAGCATTGTAATCGAAGCATTGCGTTATGACATCGTTGTAACGAACAAACCCAACAATGGCTCTGAATCGACCACTGTGACTGCAGTCACAATGGGTGTCTTTTCCTAGATACTGACCTCTACCTACTGAGTGTTGCTGGATTGTTGAAAGTGCTCACAGAAAAAATAAATGATTGGCCAAGTGCAAGTTGGGCTCGCGCATGAAGGGTTCCGTACCATTGTTGTATGGGAGCCCTACTTTATTATTTATTTTTATTAAATTTTACAATTTAACTAGCTGACCCGGCAAACGTTGTTTTGCCTCACTTAGGGGTATGGAAAATAGATAGTGTAGCTTATATGACACGTTCGTAGATTTACCATAGCAGCGCCATCTATTGATTACTTACTCAACCCAGTCGAAAGGTATCGACATCTGTTAGAATCATTTGGAGTTAACAGATAATTGTGACTGTCAAATAATAACAAATACAATAATTAGCAATAAATTAAAATTGCGACTATAATTGGAGATTTAAACTATCCCATCTCTCATGTTGGATCGAACTGCACATGGTGTGCGAATTTTATTATAATCGGTTAAGTGGTTTAGGAGTCCATTGAGGACCAACATTGTGACACGAGATTTATATATATTAAGAAGATTCAAAACTTTTTTTTTTTCATTTTTTTTTTCAAATTATACGTAAATGTTTTAATTAGCAACAAAAATATACAGAAAATGCCCTGTGCTTCGTTATTAGGGTATAGCTAAACATTTATAATTAATTTATCTTAAAATTACTGACATGAGTATTAAAAAATACTCTCCCCATGACATAATTAAAATTACAACACTGTTCTAGTGCTATGCGACTGCGGACGCGACCTCATTGTAGCGTTTGTTACAATTTGTAGAAATATACACTGATTAAAATATTAATATCCTACGAATATTAGGTATAAATGCTTACTAATAATATTAATTGGTCACTCATTAAGACACAATCCTTTTCAAACGCTATGCAACCTAGGCCGAGACGTCACAAGGATTTTTGGTACAATATACAAAAAAACAAATACGCTTACATACTTCGATCAAAAATGTATTATATTTATATATTTGATCGAAGCTTGAATATAATATTTTTTTTATTAAATTCAATTATTTATTACTAGCTGCCAGCGGCCCGCGTTAATCCGAGACAAAAGAAGTTAATCCTGGATAAAAAGTAGCCTATGTATTATTCCAAGGTCTATCCTATTCCCATACCGAATTTCATCTAAATCGCTTTAGCGGTTTGAGCGTGAAGAAGTAACAAAAATACATACAAACTTTCGCATTTACTTTATTAGTAGGATAGGATTATTTATGACCATTTACTTTTATTTGCCCGTATCGTCTAACTAAAGTCCATTAACCTACAATTTCGCCACCATTACCCAACTGGCATGGCAAATCAATACGTACGGCTATACAGAGCAAAGCACAAACAAACATACAAAACAACGGTCAGATCGCCGCCCATTGTGTTCTAACTGTTCTGTTAACCTGTTCATTAAAGCTAGTTATGTAATCAGGCTATGTATTGCGGTTATACGCAGATAGGGTTATTATAAGAGTTAGTAGCGCCTGTAGCTCGGCTAGCTAAGGTGATCTGACGTGATCATTTTATTTATGTGTTAAGCATACATTATAAATTAACTACAGTATAAACTCTATATAATTATAACGACACTGAAGGGACTGTGCATTTTATGACGTTATAGAGAGTGGTCTTCAAATAGAGAGAATGTATCATTGCATGGAATACAAGCTAAACGTGGTAATAACATCAGTTTTTACATAAGACGACCCCTGCTTCGATCCCGCCCCTACACCAATGACTTGTTTTTTCAAGTTATGTGTGGATTTGCACTCGCTTTACTGTGAAGGAAAACATCGTGAGGAAACCGGCACGTTTGAGGATCACAATATTCGAAAACGAGTCTTCCCCAACCCGCACTTGGCCAGCTGGATTATGGCCTATATCTATTTCCTCGTGTGAGAAGGCCCTTAGTCCCAGCAGTGGGAACGTATAGTGGGCTGCTTATGCTATGCTTATGATATGTAATCAGGCTATGCATTGCGGTTATACGCAGTTAAAGGGTTATTAGAAGAGCTAGTAGCGCCTGTAGCTCGGCTAGCTAAGGTGATCCGACGTGATCATTCTAATTATGTATTATTATACATTATAAATTACAGTCTTCTTCTTCTTCAACCTTTTCCCACTAGGTGGGGTCGGCACAGCAAGTTTTCCTCTTCCACACGATTCTGTCAGCTGTCATATCCACATTCACTCCCTTTTCTTTCATATCCTCATTTACCTACACAATTCAACCACGTCTTCCTAGGTCGACCTCTACTTCCGCTACCTCGTACAAAGAATATATCATTGTATGGAATACAAGCTAACCCAACTAAAGCCAATCGATTTAGACGCTTTAGAGAGTTTGTCGTTAAATCGAGTGACGTTACATGGAGTTTACACTGTAGTTTATTTTTCAGAGATTATTTTCCATACAATTACATTTACAATGTCATATCCTAAATTAAAATTCTTAATACATCAAAAATAATTCAAATAAATTAAAATGACAGCGTAAACTTAATATATCTGACTGTGCATTTAACCATATAACGACACTGAAGGGACTGTGCATTTTATGGCGTTATAGAGAGTAGACGTTAAATGGAGAGAATGTATCATTGTGTGGAATACAAGCTAAACCAACTCAAAAATATTTTTATTTTTTTATTATAAAAATCGAATCAAAATTGCAAAATATCACATTCGTTGTATGGGACCTAAACTCTTCCCTGCCTCTCTTTACTCTCATACAACAAACGCGCTTATCTATTATTTTTTATCACTTAATTTTTTATTTTATATTGTTTTTAGAATTTGTTTTTTAAACGGAAACAGAAACTGAAGTTGTACCAACATTTATTCACAGTTCAAAAACCGCAGCAAATTATACAGAGTCTAATTGTTTTGAAACGATTTATTTACCCAACGGGTAATGTTCGCTCCAATCAAAATTGTTTAAAATGCCACTGCCGGCAATGTGTTTCGTTAAAATGACTGCCTTATAGCAATAAAACCGGCGTAAATGAATAGGCGAAGGTCAAACCACTGTGACGTATGGTGTTATTGTACAGCTATTTGCGAATGTGATGATTTCTAGGGTTCCGTAATCTGTCGCTTTTTTTTTTATCCTTGATAGGTTAGCGTTTGACTACAGCTAGCCTGATGTTAAGCTGCACTGCAGTCTACGGTGTAGCACGCTTACCTAGAAGATACCTATTAACTCTACTTTTGAAGGCCCCCGGATGATACCTCTCAGGAAACAGAGACTCAGGGAGTGCGTTCCAAAGCTTCGCAGTCCTAACAATAAAGGTCGACGCAAAGCGTTTTGTACGAAAGTTTGGAACTTCAACTCTGTATCGGTGTCTCTTCACTGTCTCTCTGCTCGTTCTGTAGTAGAACGGAGATGGTGGAATCAAATTATGAAGTTCCATAGCACACTCCTACTATCGCTATAGTACTAACGGAACCCTAAGATTCCCTGTCTGTCCGTTTATCACCAGGCTTTATCTCATGAACAGTCATGATTGCTAATGTCAGTGAAAATCACTAAGCGCGCATTCAAAAAAGCTTCCTTGCTTTTTTTGCTTTGCTTGCTTGTTCGGTGGGATAAACGTCTGCTTTTCAATCAGACGGCCCCTGGATTCCAGCCCTACACCAATGACTTGTTTTTCAAGTTATTTGTGGATTTGCATTTGACTTTATTGGCAATGCATGATAATTAAAGTAAATTTACTTGACTAAATGTGACCATTTGCTGTTTTTATATACAGTGTAAACTCCATGTACTTAACTTCGCTCGACTTAACGACAAACTCTCTAAAGCGTCGAAATCAATTGGCTTTAGTTGGTTTAGCTTGTATTCCATACAATGATACATTCTCTCCATTTAACGACCACTCTCTATAACGCTATCAAATGCACAGTCCCTTCAGTGTCGTTATTTAGAGTTAACACTGTATAATGGTACTGAACCCTTCGTGCGTGAGTCTGACTCGCATTTTGTCAATTATTGATGTACATTTATGTATGAGTACAGACAAATGTAGTCATCTAACTATACTCTGTGTGAACGTGTGTTTGAATGAATAGATTAAATAATTTATACGTTACTAGCGACCCGACCCGGCTTCGCACGGGCTGTATGTAATACGAGTATACTCTACGTTAAGGGATATTATAGAAAATATATTAAATGCTCTACATATTTTTTATTTTAAACGTAATGAATTGACGAAAATTAAAGTGTAATGAATGCAAATAAATAAAGTCTCCTACTTTTTCATATGAGTTAAGTGGCCAAGCTCTCGTATCAAAAGTTTTCAATCCGCCCGAAGTCCTCTGACTAGACCTTACCACTCCTTGTACTAAGCCTAACAGCCGCTACTAGCTACCAGATGAAAATTCCACTTTTAAAACGACAGTCTTGTGCATGGTTACCCATCCAAACACCGTCCGCATCGACTGTTGCTTAGCTTCGATGATCACGTCACATCTTTGCTAGCCGTGCTATAGGCGCTATAATAAATATAGTAGTGTTACATTATTGGAATATAGTTAGTAACACCAATAGTGGAAACAATATCCCTAAGTGACATAGGCTATCTTAAGTATTGACATACTCAGGGATTATGCTAGCTTCCCAAAGACAAATATTTTTTTTCTAACCGGTTCAGTAGATTTTGAGCCTATTCAATTCAAACAATTTCTTCACAACAATTTCAACTAAAAACTATTTTTCAGATTTATACTCAGGGATAATGTACCTCCCCAAAGATAAAATATTTTTTTCTAATCGGTTTAGTAGTTTTTTAACCTATTCTATTCAAGCAATTTCTTCTGAACAATTTCAACTAAAAACTATTTTTCAGTTGTATACTCAGGGATAATGTAGCTCCCCAAAAAGAAAATATTTTTTTCTAATCGGTTCAGTAGTTTTATAACCTATTCAATTCAAGCAATTTCTTCTGAACAATTTCAACTAAAAACATTTTTTCAGTTTTATATCCACTAAACGTGTGCGGATTAAACTTAAATCTACAAGTTTCCTACAGATATTAACGCGGCTTACTTACGTTAAAGCATTTTATAAGTAAAAGGCTAGTAACCTTTCTGATAAGGAAACCAGACCTACTGGTATCTTACACTGTGTCTCTTGATTACTTCCTTCTAGGAGTTTGTCAATATATTTTTATAATATATTTTATATGTCAGGTAGGCATTCACCATCAGGAATGCCTACCACAATATCTGAAGACGTGTGTCAACCGCCAACACGCACTTGGCCACCGTGGTGGATTGGCCTACAAATAGTAGTTATACTGTCTTGTTAATGGTTAAGTTAATTTGAAATTGCAAACTGGTTAAATTGGACTACTTAGATTCAGGCCTTACCTAGTTAAATAGTTACAAGATAATATGTTATATAGTAATGAGTTGGTAAATAAATACTTTTCATTTTCATTTCATCTCTCTCCTTGTGAGAGAACTAGAGATGGCTTTGAGTCCCAGAAGTAGAAACGTATAGTGAGCTGCTTATGCTAGCTTTTTATCGGCAATTTTTCGAAAGACGATTCTTAGGATCACCATCTTGGAAATTATTCTTCGATGTAAATTACTTTTGTTTCTATTAGCCATATTATAAATGCTTCCTATATCCAAAAGCACAAGTTAACGTTTCACAAACCCATTGAGTCACCAACTCGTTCCAATGTTCCAAGAATCGATCCAACAAGCCGGTATCGAGTGAATCGAATCGTATGCGTTCCGGCTCGCATGACGAATACTGGGTCAGTGGGATTGCATGCAGGCATTGATCGATACATTTCATTCGAATCATCATCATCATCATCAGCCTATATCTACCCACTGCTGGGTATAGGCCTCCTCTCTCTTATGCCAGTAAATACGATCTTGTGCTCCACGGACCCATAGCGTTCCCTCTATGGACCGGATGTCGTTTGTCCATCGGGCTGGTGGTCTGCCGACAAGGCGCTTGCTATCCCGTGGAAGCCATTCTGTGATAGTTTTGCTCCATCTGTTGTCGTTACGTCTGGCAACGTGCATTCGAATAATCGATCTTATTGTCTTTGGCGTGTGTAGGTTAGAAAGAAGTCTGATTGGTACTGAGATGAAATAGCAGGACGGAACATATAGAGATACAGACGCGTATAGGATTATGTAGATGAACTGCGGGGGCTTGGTTATAAGGCCCCCTTTTTTACCTTTAGGTACGAAACTGTACAAAAGGGAACACAAAACAGGGCCGCCAATTAAAACAGCTGGCTCTCTTCCATATGGCATACTTATAGGTACCTTACGACCTTGGTCAGCTCATCGTTATCAGACGGGTGGGCAGTTGGGCTGTGGTTACCGCTGCGTGACCGCCGTTACTCACACGCCGCCAAGGTTGATGGATTATGGGTTTTGGGGTGCTGCGCTTTGTTCCATGTTGATTACACTGGTCTACAGTGGTTTTGTTGCCTTTGATATGATGATGATTTTGGGTCTATTTATACACGCAATTCGTGAAAATATCAATGATTTTGTAAGATCTGCTAGTTTTTTTTTTTTCAACAAATGACTGAAAATTAAAATTTTGACGATAAATCGTTTAAAATTCAATTTGTAAAAACGAGCAAATTTAGTACTTTTACGAATATATTCGTAATCTGGGCACTTAAAAACGTAACAATTTGCGATGATAAACAGGGCAACAAAAAAAAAAGATTTTTTGTAGAGCTGTGTTATCCACTTGTATGTTGAAACACCGGCTCCCGGTATAAACACATTTTCGCCGCAACTGTTGATATACCGGGAGCCGGTGTGGGTAAAACTAAAACTAGAAACTTGGACTTTTTTTTAAAAGAGACAAAATGGGCTAATGTCATTCAACATACGAACGGTTATAGTATAGTGCCTGTAGCTCGGCTAACTAAGGTGATCTGACGCGATCATCGAGGTTAATCAACTGTCGATGCGGACAGTCTTTGGATGGGTGACCATGCATAAGACTGTCTTTTGAAAAGTGAAATTTTCATCTGGGTGCTACCGTGGGTCGGATGCCGCGTTAAATTGTAGGTTTCGGCTGTTTGTCTTAGTACAAGCAGTCGTTAAGCCAAGTCAGAGACCTTCGGGCGGCTTGGTAACTCTCGCTACCAGAGTTTAACCACTTAGCTCAAACGAAGAAGAAGAAGAATATCGGTAATGATAATCTAATATTTTCACAAACACCATAAAACGACGTTAATAGTAATTTAGTAAAGTCAGTACTGTGAAAATTCTTCCTGGGGTTCTGTTTCCTGAAAAGTACAATTTGAGGGTCTTCAAATCTAGAGTAAATTGCTTCCTTCTATGCAAGCGTGTTACATATAATAGAGTGACAAATCTTCGCAGTTCTCACAATGAATGTTCTTGTATTATTCGAAACGAATTCGACTCGTCTCGATTCAACTTAAAGAGTATCTTTCACCGTAACAATTACTGGTTAAAATTAAAGTTACGGTGTTAATTTGTAAGGTAACGTAACTGTTTCAAACACCTACCTAAAATATGCCTAAAGAAACTACTGTTAAGGCGATATGGGAGAAAAATAGCATATTTTGAATAATCGTATAGAAACCTGCGTAAAAATTATAAAGCTTCGGCATAGTTTTAATGTTAGAATGCCATTGTGCAAATACAAATACAAATCATTTATTGATAACACCAAAGTTACAAGTCTAATAATATGACATCAATACAAAAGTATATGATATGTATCCATGTCAATTTTTAATTTTAATTCTAATAATATAATATCATTACAATATTTTTTTTTGACATGTATAATTTTTATTATAATTAATTCTAGTTTAGTCATAATGTAATTTATATAGTGCCTCGAAAGCTTAGTTTCTTGCAGATTTGTGTCTTTTACTAATTTGAAGCAAAACTACTACAGAAATTTATAAATTATGTAAATAAGTAGATATACCTATTGTCTATGTTTACCATTGATCCGTTCTCACGAATCCATCGCTGCGTGCCTTCTTTGTCGTGTTAAGAATATTCAGTCGATTGGATTTTAGATTCCTTACTTTCTAATTACTAACTGCATACATTTGTTATTGTTTATATAAACCATACAATATTTATTTTTAAATTTGGAGTATTTAAAAAATTGTTCAGAAAAACATGTGTAATTTAAAAATTTTGAAAACTTTCGTTTGAATACTTCGTGGCTGTCTGATTTGATAAATCGGTCCATCCGGTACAAACACACACACACACACACACACACACATATATATATATAGAGAGAGAGAGAGAAACGCAAAAAAATATCCTAATAACCTGTCATTTCTACTTCGGGGGTTAAAACAGGTACATAGTAGCAAAACGTGACTAAACTGCATTCAATATTTCAATGTATTTACCATGATAATAATCGTACAACGAAATGCCATCATGTATGGGATGTTATGGAGTGAAATCGAGCCATGATAGCTTACGATTTTCGTCACGCGTTTTGTACTTTCCAAGTGGAATTTCGTTCATGACTATGCGGTATGCGTAACGTACTTTTCTATCATCGATAGTACTAAACGTCTTGTTTTCTTTTAGAATGAATTAATTTTCGATAGTCTTAACCACTGGCGTGTCTAGTGCAATACAGTTTGTGCAAAAATATAATGTACTAGCAGATCGCCCCGGCTTCGCACGGGCTATAAAATAATCTAAGTTGCAAAGAGAAACAAAATATAGCCAATGTTACTCAGGGATAATGTGGGTTCCTAATAGCATCAGTTCTTAGCTAGCCAAGCTACAGGCGCTACATACAGTATTTCTATGAAGGTACGTAAAAGTTTGAAATGGGTGGATATTTGGGGTACTTTTGTATAATTTCCATTTCGTATCGCTCCACGGGCTAAAGCCACGATCGTTATGCTATCTATCTATAGATAATGAAACAATTGAAAAGCTAAAACTATGCCAGCTTACAATGGTCCAAAATTCTAGCGGATAACTAAAGAGATCCAGAACATTTCTTTGTTTTAAACTGCTATTTAAGATAACAAAACGCTGTAACTAATTATGAATAATAAAGATTCACAAAACTATTTCCTACGACACATGTCATGTCTCACTCAAATTGCTTATACAATGATGTTAGCCAATGATAATATCCCGCTTGATGGCACATAGCTTTACCCATCTTCCGAAACAATTAAGTGATTCGTCAGTCATTATCATTATCTTTCCACGCAGTGTATTTTTTGTCTAAATAAATAAAATCAATCCCTCTGAGAGCTTAAATTTCTCTTTATAAATAGAAATTAAATAATAAAGCCATTTATTCAATTACACATTTATTAATTTTACAAAGAATAACACTCTGCAATTAATTTCATAATGACTAAAACAAAACGAAATATATAATATTAAATAGGTTCATAATATCATATTTACAAGTCACATTAGATAACTACATGTATGAAATATAACTAAATTTATTATTCTGTTTTTTAGTGTATGTGTTGTCGTATCATTCTTAGTTATTTTTCCATTCCTTGTGTAAATGTCGCCTCCTTAGCGTAGGCCTTATTATTCCCCTAGTCTTATTATGTATAGGTAATCTTAATTTTTCAGTCATCCCTTAATTACTTAATAAGGAATTATAGAAATTATGACGAACTGACACTAACACTCTTTTGATTTTTTTAGTCCGTCCTGCTCTAACGCACGGATACATTATAGCTCTGTCCTTTGCTAGCACCCCGTCCCGCGACCGCAGAGGTGAACAGGGCTAATAAGAGACATCGCCTACATCGGCCATCAAATTGGATATTATCATTGACGTTAGCAGACTGGTCTGTCCATTAAAATTCAAGGTCAAGTGCGATGTTGACAATATTTTGCTATAAAAGGAACTAAGTTAATAACTGGCCAATTTTGCGTTCGTCTGTTTGAATGCTTTACTTTTGAGTGATATGTCTTTTTTTAAATATTACACACGGCTGGTTAGTCCTATACTGAACCATTTTTAGTTTGTATTATGGTTGCTAACACAACGGATATACTACATGTACATACATAAATACTTTATATCGATACCTACATATTTAACACCCAGACAAATTTAGTTCATCACAAAAATGTTGGCTGTGCCGGAAATCGAACCTAGGACCCTCGGGTTGATAATGCATGGTAACCATAACGCCAACGAAATCGTCTAGGTGTCAACTAAGTAAAGAAGGCTCTCTCGTGGCTCTAGCGTGGCTTTTGAAACTATTTTTTTAGAGACACTAGACAGTTATAAGAAATCGTCGGTTGACTTGTAAACTATTGACAACAGCATCGGTTGACTTCGAAACTATTGACAACAGTATCAGTTGACTTGTATACTATTGACAACAGCATCGGTTGACTTCTAAACTATTGACAACAGTATCAGTTGACTTGTATACTATTGACAACAGAAACACAAATTACCTTCCTAGACAAAAATCAGATCAACTAGCCAATGTTTTGATTGTGTAATTACAGTGAAAACAAACCCCACTTTCGTTTTGTAATTCTTTTATAACGCGGATTATACGGTTAGCCTGCTACTATCACCTCCTTTGTAGTAAACTTAATTCACCGTAGAGATTGAAAACTTTGTCGCGAATTTAAACTTTATTGCCTTGTAATAAGGTCCGTGGTCGTAATTTAGTAGCTAGAGCTGTATCGCGAAGTAAAATTCAATCCGAACACAATAATTTCATACAGACTTACTATATAATATGACGACCTCGTTGGCGTAATGGTTACCATGCCGGACTGCCAATCAGAAGGTTCCGGGTTCGATCCACGGCACAGCCAACATCTTTGTGCTTAACTAAATTTGTTGGCTGTGGGTCTGGGTGTTAAATATGTATCTATATAAAATATGTATGTACATATCTATATGTGTAGTATATCAGCTGTGTTAGCAACCATAATACGAACTAGAAATGGTTCAGTATGGGGTTAACCAGCCGTGTGTGTGAAATTAGTCCTAATATTTATTTAATTATTTATATAATATTAATTATACATATATTAGTGTTAATTTAGTACTCGTTCCGCTTAATTGTGAGTTTTTTTTTTCAATTTACGATTTTTGTCATTTCGGAAAGTGTGTGACGAAATTACAAGACGTAATTCCCCCCGTCCCCTTTCACCATCGGGCGAGCATTAATACACCAAAGCGTACGAGGTACCAAAAGTGCAAAAAAATGCGCGTTTTGCACTTTCATTGTGCGAACTGCCAAGTTATGGAACTCTTTGTCAAATTCCCTGTTCTCCGAAAACTTTTGGGACTCGGGACCTCCTCTCACGAGGAGAGAGATATAGACCGTAATCCACCACAATGGTCAAGTGTGGGTTGGCGTATGACACACGTCTTCGGATATTGTGGTCCTTAAACTTGACGGTTTTCTCACGATGTTTTCTTTCACCGTAAAGTAAGTCCTAATCCACACATAACTTTAAAAAACAAGTCATTGGTTTAGCGCTGGAATCGAACCGAGGGCCTTCTGATTGAAAAGCAGACGTTTTTCTCGCCCCACTTGCTTTTATTTCCGTACATTCACACATATATTTTCTATAGGATTTAATGTAAAGTAAAATAAACTACTCTGTATTAAAACTTTTGTAAGGCATATTTAAATAATGTTTGTATAACCGGCTATCACTCACGTTTATTTTGTCGGTATTATTGGGATAATTTTCAGCACAATCAGTGTGCCATTTTCAAGGGCAGGAACACAGCCAACGTACGGTCGCGATGACGGCTGCGCCCGCACTGCCTACTCCACCGACAAACATACATAAAAAATAGCCTTTATTATCAATAGACAAACGTACATAAATTATACAATAAACTACTGAAAAAAATATGATCTCTCTGGTTATCAGTAAACCTGTAGAAACTCGTTGTATTTTGATCATACCGCGGTTTCTTTTTAACATAATTTAGGTAATAAGTTATGGTTATGACTACTGACCGTCGCTAAACGGCTCGACTAATTTATAAACAAACGCTTTTACTTGTCAATTAAGTTTTTTCACGTTTCATTAATACAGTAGCAGTACAAATACTTTAGATAAAATCGTAGGCTAGAACAGCCTATATTCTACTAATAAGCACGTACGTGATGCTAACTAGTAACTTATCTAAAATAACTTATATAAATAGTAACTTATCTAAAATATGCAAATATAGGTAATACAGTAAGCGCTCAGCCAGTAAGCCCTAATTAGGGCTTTAAATCTTAAGATATTTAAAGCGACCTGCAGCCCCGTACCTACTGGCTATCAAACAATATTTGTTTTCAATCCACTCAAACACACATCGAAGGCGTAATGTTTATATTTTCCATCATTGTTTCAGATTTTCCTTCACACGCCGTGCGAAGAAAACCTCTGTCATGTTATGAGTATCACATACACACAATGGTCACACAAAGAAGATCCCACCGAATAGAAAATCAAACAAGAAACGAAGTTCTATGAAGCAATGTGACGCAACGCCATCTAGCGGAGAGCGCGCGAACTTGATAGTGAAAGTGTGGGTTCGAGTCTAAGTTCAAGATGAAGTTGAACCTTTTCAAACGTTCCATGATTTTTGCCACGTTTTTCGGCGCGTGTCTGTGTATAGCGTTGGTAGTGGCGTCCCTAGGTACTACGCATTGGATTGATGCGAGAGCGAAAAGGACGCAAAATCCTCTTGAGTCTGAGGGTAGAATCAATTTTGGACTCTTTGAGGGACATAAAGAGTTGAATTTCGGATACGGGTGGCGGAATCATGAGTTTAGTGGTAAGTTAATTTGGTAATTTATTTATGTTACCTGATTATATAAGTACAAGAACCAAGAACCATATTAAATATTATTAAAGACAACAGAAGAGGAGAGATGGTAGGCCACCTTATACGACATGACAATTTCATTAAAAATATCGTAGAAGGAAAAATAGAAGCCAGGAGAGGAAGAGGAAGACCTAGAAGATCATATTTAGACCAAAAAGGAGAAGCTGAAAGTCATGTCGTATAGGGAGGTCAAGGGTTTGGCCGAAGATAGAACTACCTGGTAAAAACTCCACAGACAAGAGCCCAGCTCTTAAATATTGAATGAATGATTATATAAAATGAGAAATATTATTTGTGTTGCAATGATGTTGAAGAAGTTTACAAAAATATACCTTCAAACACGAAAAAATAGGAAAATTTTAAGTTTAAGTAACAGATTAACCATAAGATTAAGTAAATATAGCCTCTTCTGGTAGATACATTTTACTGTCCACTCTGTGCCAAGTGGTTGGAATATACCACATGTAACCTTCTAAAAGTTCCAAGAATCCCACACCTCTCATCATAGCAACGTATGACACAACTAAGCCGCGATATTAATCTTCTTGTTGCCAAACACTCGCTCCAACATTTGTTCAGCCGATAGCATCTGTCTATTCATACGGCGCATTACGCAAATTAATACTAATTGGATTATTTTATTTGCTAGTTGTGCGCCGCGGTTTTGCATAGCGTGTCGAGCTGGGTTGGCTAGACACTTCTTAATACGTTTTTTTTTTCAAGATTTGTAGCGAATCTTTTGTGATATTTGCGGAAATACATTATGTATTTTAGTATTGTTATTATGATGCAAATTACATGTCTAAGAAATATGTTCTTTGTTTATGAATCTATTTTCACTGGTCCACAGTGAGAAATAACATTAATATAAGTACTGAATTTGAAATATATTCGATATTTTTTTCATACTCGTTACCTAATAATTAATTTTAAATATAGATTTGTTTAATTTGTATTCTTCTTCTTCGTATGAGCTAAGTGGCTAAGCTCTGGTGTCGAGAGTTTTCAAGCCACCCGAAGGGCCTCTGACTTGGCTTAACGACTGTATGTACTAAAACTAACAGCTGGGCCCTACAATTTAACGTGTCATCCGACCCACAATAGCGGTAAAAAATCCACTTTATAAACGACAGTCTTATGCATGGTCACCCATCCAAACACCGTCTGCAAAAGCCGTTGCTTAGCCGTTCGTATGTTGAATGACATTAGCCCATTTTGTATTATCTGTTAAAAAATGTCCAAGATCCAAGTTTTAGTTTTACCCACACCGGCTCCCGGTATGTCAACAGTTGCGGCGAAAATGTGTTTATACCGGGTGCCGGTGTTTCAACATACAAGTGGATATCTTCGATGATCGTATAATATAGAACCTTAGCTTGCTGAGCTACAGGCGCTTAATTATATTGACCATGCATAAATTAATTAGCTATACTCACTCTTCTCTGGTTTCATCATTTAGCTCGTAAACGTGAAACGCGCCACCTACGCGAAATAAATCCGCAGCCACTCTCCACACTAAGGCAATACACCTGCCATAAATGTGACCGCATCTGCGGCTCTCGCATCGGCTTGTTCAGCCACGAGCGCAGATGCAATAACCATCCGGACGCTACATGAAATCATCTTTCGTAGATGAAGTGGGCCAATGATGATGATGACTCACTCTTCAACACTACCACACTCTTCACTGTATTCTGGCTCTAACGAAAATCTTCTTTTAATTCCAGTAAAGGCGGGTACACACCCAGCACGCCGGTGGGCGTGGTGCGGGACTACCGGTCTACTGGGCGCGACGCTCATAGTGTCCGGCGGCGCGTGTGTGCTGGCCGCTCTTGGCTCTGCAGCACGCTCGCACGCCTCGCCTAAACCGCTGCTCGTTGCTAACTCACTCGCTGGTATGTGATGAAAAGTTTAGTGTAATTCCCCTAAAGTTGTCGGAAATTACCCTCAAGTTGCCTAAAGTTACCCAAACGCTGTAACTCACTCGCTGGCATGTGATGAAAAGTTTAGTGGAATTCCACTAAAATAGTCGGAAGTTACCCATAAGTTGCCTAAAGTTACCCAAACCTGTAATTCTCTCGCTGATGAAAAAAAAAATGAAAATGAAAAATATTTATTTACTAACTTAAAACTAGATTACATATTCCCTTGTGACTACTTAACTAGGCAAGGCCTGAACCTAAGTGGTCCAATTCAACCTGTTTGCAATTTAAAATAAACTTAACCTCTAACAAGACAGTATAACAAATAAAACATTATACAAATAAAACAATGAATACGATAACGTTACAAACTAAGATGATGATGTAAAAAGAGTTTATAGAAATTTTCCCATAGTAGTCGAATATGACCCTTAGGTTGCCTAAAGTTACCCAACCCGTAACTCTCGCTGATATAGAGTTTTTTGAAAATTTTCTTATAGTAGTCGAAAATAACCCTTTCAAGTTACCCAAAACCAAAGTAGGTTTTTGATAACTTAAGGTACATTCTAATTTGGTACAACGGCACTTTCACCCAAAAAAGTGAGAAGAAGTATTTTATGCTGTCTAACCCTACAACGGTTCTACCTTCGTTTTTTTATTAGTAATAGAAACCTACTTTATAAAGTAACGATGAGCAAAGGACTCTCTTCTAGTACACTGTGCACTCCGGGTTTGCGCAGCTTTCGTCCTCCAATGTTCCCCAAAGTTGCTGAAAATAACCCTCGATTTGCCCTAAGTTGCCTTAAACATTATCCTTCGAAATTTGTAAGAAATCAAAATGATCTTAAACCATCGCTCAAGGTATTTAAAATTTGATAGCTTATTCATTCGGAAGCTTATTCCTCGGAATAAGCTACAAAAAATTCAGTCGATAAATGTCTAAACTTTCACCACTTTTCGTTATGCCAAAATGACTTTTATTTTAACGTAAATAACGTTTAAATTCCAGTGCTCTTCACGCTGGGAGCCATAGCAGTTTGGCTGACGGAATACTTCCTGCGTTTGCAGCACAATGTCCTGTCAGATGAGGATCTCGCCAACACGTGGACTTCAGTCGGGATGGCGGACCTCGGGCTGTCATTTTGGTAAACATCTTCTATACTATTTGTATGATAAATAAGCTAGCTACTGTGACGGTAAGACATACATTTGCGGTTATCCGCAAAAGGGTCGCCTCCTTACGACAGCGAGTGCGAGCCAGCCGCAACGGCATTCTGATGATGATCAATGATCGGTTGGACTGCCTAATCCAACACAAATGGTTGAGAATTGTGACTGGAGAGAAATTATAATTTTAGTTTTGACATTTTCTACAATTTTGTTTTGATTTGTGTGTTTGTATGATTTGTTTTAATTTTAATTTGATTTATATGGAATGTAATTTTGTTCTGAAATAAACTATTTAATAATAATATACGACATATTAATGAAATGTGTGCGGAACGAAATTTAGACGACAGACAGTTGTTTGAAGACGAAATTTTTGTGACTGGATTTTGTAAAAAATTAATGTCAAGCCCAAACTCTAACAGAGCCATCACAGTATGAGTTGACAGAGCTAGGTCTTACGAGGCCTAATTCTGCTAACTTATCATATTATTTGTTTGTATTTGATCCTTCTCCTCCTCTAGTCGGTAGCTCAGTGCTGAGCATCGTGATGACCCCGACCCGCCACCTTATGGACAATGTGTCGCCAGTTATGTCGATCCGCGGCTTCATGGATGGCTACACTTACTTTCGAGCCAGTGTGTTCAGCCACCTGATCGGACCATCTTGTTGGGCTTCGACCTCTGGATCTTGTTCCCACCATTTTGCCAGTGACAATGAGCTTCTCCAGATTGTCCGCTGGTTTCCGTGCGATATGCCCGAAGTATTGCAGCACTCGCTTCAGGCATACCGAGGACATGCGTTGTTTGACATGGAGCTCATTGAGGATGGACTCGGTCGTTCGATGTTTTTGATACTTATCTACTTTTTGGTAACTTTGATTTTACTTGGGAAAAGATTATTTCCTCTCCCAGTGGAGAACTTGTCCACTAAGCGTGCTAACCCTGCTGATGTAGCCACGTCAACGTATTTCATAACCCTAAAATATAAGCTTTCTAAGCTTTAATTTTTATCTATTACATACTTCTAAATAACTTATTGACTCAGGCGTTACTTTGCGGAAATCCATTGTAAATAGTAGACAAAATTAAATATTTAGTGTACTTCCGCTGTGATCCGAAATCCAAATTAAGACAAGTAAAGGAAAAATCAACTAAGATCAATTAACCAAGCTTAATTAACTAAAATTAATTAACTGAGATCAATTAACTAAGATTAATTAAGATTAACGTTACCTATCACAATTCGGAAATTCTTAACTCTACACGTGTTTCGCCTAACCACAAGGCATCATCAGGAGATGCTGACTCTTCGAACGACAAGTCGAGAGTGACACTCGACTTGTCGTGTTCACCCGACTTGTTTGTCTTCTATTACATACTTCTATTCTAATACAAATGGTATGAACATTGCAGGTTGGTAGTATCCGCCTCGGTGACGGCTGCGGTTAACAACGTGTGTGTCCTGGTCGCTATGGCGGACGCTCGAGACGCCGACACCATCGCCCCCGCGCTACAGGAAAAAGTCAATGCAGCTATCATGCTCTATTAAGACGGTGACAAGGGACTGTGGAACTCCTTGCCGGAGTCCCTGGTCCCACTGAACTACAACCTAACTGTCTTCAAGGCGAGAGTGAACCGGTTTCTTCTAGGCAAGCGCACACCATCTTAGACTGCAATATCACTTAACATCAGGTGAGTTTCGATCAAGCGCTTGCCTATCCATCATAAAAAAAAAAAAAAAAAAAAAAAACTGTCTTCAAGGCGAGAGTGAACCGGTTTCATCTAGGCAAGCGCGCTTCATCTTAGACTAAAGTCAAAGTCAAATACATTTATTGCTTCGTTATGGCATAATTAAGATGTTATACATTTAAAAGGTAGGTATCTCATAACGGACCCTGTTCGGGTATTGCAACACAAGAGGAGTGAGCCGGTTTATTTGAATGCAGAAAATAAATCCTTATTGTTGTAATAGAGTAATAGCATTTATGTAACAATAAAAGTTTTAATTTATTTTCAAAAATACTGTCTTTTTCTATTTCTTTTAACTTTTCTGGTAGCTTATTAAATAAAAATAAAACTACAATATCACTTAACATCAGGTGAGTTTAGGTCAAGCGCAAGCCTATTATGTATAAAAAAAAATACAACCTTACTTTGTAAACTGTTAATGTATGTATACTTAAAATACGTTGGATAGGCTTGCAATTGGTCGCAACTCACCTGATGTGACATTACGGTCTAAGATGAAGCGCGCTTACTTAGAAGAAACCGATTCACTCTCGCCTTGAAAACAGTGAGGTTATAGTTCAGAAGGAACAGGGATTCCGGCAAAGAGTTCCACAGTTTAATAGTCCGCACAATATATGTGGAAGCCAAACGCTTTGTGCGGATTTTTGGAACTTCACCAATCGGTTGTTGGTTCCATAGCAAAAGTTGTTTGTATTATTGAGTAGTACATTGATCCGGTCGTTCGGTCGATCTATTCGGTTTAGCATAAGCGTTCGCAATAACCCTGAATGCGAGATGTGTTTATTGATTTTATCTACACTGACAACATTTATTTTTGACGATGGTGTAGTATGTGTACTTATGTATTAATATAATTGTTTGAATGTTTAGTTAGACATATTAGTTTTATAAGTAATTCAAAGACTTATAAAAGCTCAATAACTTTAAGAGCTAAGTTAAAAACGTTAGTTTAAAGTGAAAGATATCCGTTTTTTTTTGTATTAATTTCTTTTTCAGTCAGATAAAGGCAAAATATTGAATTTACAGTTTTTTTTCGTTAAATCATTAAACGGTAAGAGATATTGAATAAATAGCTTAAATACCGTCTAAAGGTATACTTATTTTGGTACAAATCAGATTTAGCAATACAATTCAGTAATATGCAAAACAGGTTAAAAAAAATAATTTTAGATTTTTGGTGAACCAGTTTTTCTTCTAATTTACTAGTCTGATTGGTCTTATTTTGGTTATTTTCTTGACTTTGATTGGTCAGACGGTTTTTAAGCTATTGGTTTTCATTTTATTTACCGTTTATGATTTTTGATTAAAAATAACGCCTTTTGTTATCCTTAAATGCATATATTCTTCCTTTCCACTTTAATAATTTTACCTCTTACAGCTTACAAACCATTTTTGTCTAATTATTTAAGGAAATATCTAATTATTTTAAATATCGTAAACGTTTCAAATTGTATGTAATCAATTGATTAGTTATTTATGAATATGTCATTGTATTCATTAGTTATTAATTAATATGTCATTATTATACTGCATATATGAATCTCGTAAAAGATATTTAGGTAATGTAAGAAGTACCTCAAGACAATAATGATAATTATATTCCGTCCAAAGTAAAGTACAGTGTGAACTCTATATAACAACACTGAAGGGACTGCATTTTATGGCGTTATAGAGAGTGGGCGTTAAATGGAGAGAATGTATCAATGTATGGAATACAAGCTAAATCAACTAAAGCCAATTGATTTCGACGCTGTAGAGAGTTTGTCGTTAAATCGAGTGACATTACATGGAGTTTACACTGTATGTCATTATATACTCCATTTAAATGAATCTCTTATAACATATTATTTAGATAATATAATAAGTATATCAAGACAATAATGATATATTCCGTCCAAAGTAAAGTATTTTTTTTTGTTTGCAATCACATTTTATTGTTTATTATTTAGTTGTGCCATTAGACTAAGAATTGCCTTTTGTAATGATTTTACAATATTGGTAAAGTAAGTATGTGTATTCAACAATGTATTTTTTTTAAATGAATAAAATAATAATTTGTTTTATTGATTCAAGTGGTTTATTATATTACAAAGTTTTATTCTATTACATACTTTTTCAATATAATCAGTTGAAAAACTTTTTTCAATATAATCAGTTGAAAAACTTTTTTCAATATAATCAGTTGAAAAACTTTTTTCAATATAATCAGTTGAAAAACTTTTACCTAGTACTGGATGTTCCGGCGCATCTGGACAAAGATCGTGTGTGCCTAGTCTAGGATTACTCACTCAAGGAGGCTGCCAGAATACTACGATATTTTCTTGGCAACAGATGTTTAACTTAAAGGTGGTAGCTAACCGAATAAGCCTTTTTTTATCCTTGATAGGTTCATGTTAAGCTGCGCTGCAGTCTACGGTGTGGCACACTTACCTAGAAGATACCCATTAACTCTACTTTTGAAGGCCTCCAGATGATGTCCTAACAAAAAAGGTCGACG
The DNA here is from genome assembly GCA_035578125.1 of Mellilla xanthometata. Lineage (NCBI taxonomy): Eukaryota > Metazoa > Arthropoda > Insecta > Lepidoptera > Geometridae > Mellilla > Mellilla xanthometata. The sequence goes on along the minus strand of JAPUBQ010000030.1, from coordinate 4,629,554 downwards.
CAAAGCATTTTTTACTAAAGTTTGGAACTTCAACTCTGTATCGGTGTCTCTTCACTGACAAGCATTAGTAAATGTTTTGCCACCATGTAAAAAGTAGAACTGATGGTTTACCGATGGTTTCAAAGTAGAACTGATGGTTGTAACCACACATGATATTAGCAACACTTCAGCCTAATATAGAACATGCCTAGTCTTAAATAGCTGGCTCTCAAGGGAGCTGCAGGAACACACAGTATGGTACTTTGCGGCAGATTTTTCAATTTGAGTTTGGTTGGTAACCAGGCGAGAAGTAGATTCAGGCTCAAGGTCTGTTGGAAGTGGGGTTCCAACAGTCCAGCCAAATTGGGCCCGAGAACGGTGGCAGATTATAAATAAAATAAAATCTGCCTCTGTGGAAGCCAAAAACGCCAGGAGAGCTTCGGTGTGTTCCCACCGGAGAACCTGGAGCCCTCCATCAGGCATCGAGACTGGCCACCGAGGGGATTTTAGTGGGTAAGAATCCCATATAACCCGGCTGCACCCCATTGTAGCTGGGTATCTTATAGAAGATTTCCTCCTCGTAAAAAAAAAGGCGAGAATTAGATAAGGTCCCCGGCTACCCCTTCTCAATGCTATGGTTTCCTCACGATGTAAAATCACGATTGTACTCGTTATTTCGGAACGTAAGACAGCCCTAGCATGCGGCTGTCTTACGTTCCGAAGGTGGTTGAGTTTGATCCTCATACTCATGGGCGGGGATCAAACCCAACGACCTTCGAAACATGAGGCTTGCTTGAGCTGCATGCGCGACTGACCTAACATAGCTTCAAAATCATTCGTTTCATCACTGGTACAAATACAAATAGTTTATTTAGCACAAATACAGGGGTGAAACGTACTATATCTAATTAAATACTAAAGTATAGTTTATCCTTAGTGTACGTTTTGCCATATCCACTGAGCCCCGCACTAAGTATCATATGATCCTGTTATGCGGGGCAACAGTATTTCGCTTTTGGTAACACTAAAACTTAAATTAAGAAGATATTGTGTTACCTAACTCTTCACACAGTTTTTTTTATACCTAGTTAAAAATAAACTACGCAATAACAAATAATAAAAGCGAAAAACATAACTCAAACTCAATGCCAAAAGCCAACTGTCAAACTTTGGTGTTGCCATAAATACGAGCAATTTGTAGCTAATAAACTGTAATTAAAATTCTTATTAAGGTAGCAAAGTTAGCGGTTGCCCTATTGGTAACTCTGTATAAGCCATTTCTACCAAGTTCTAAGGATCAGCTTTCTGCATCCGGTGCACGCTAATGCTCAAGCCACTTAGCGATGGTATCTCTATTCTGTAATACCTACCCTCGGGCTTTAGGTGTCATATTTACACGGCCATTTAGTATCGAGTTACCAGATCATTTGTACCTACTTGACTATTAGCATTATTGCAATCAGTCCCTTAGTTCGGTAGCCTCTGACTCTATATTAAATTTAAAGCTAAACTAAAACATTTTTTTGTTGGTAAATCATATTATTCCATTAGATAATACAATGACAATAAAAGTACCGCATGTGGTAATACATTTTATTTTTATACCATATTCTTGTAAATATTTATTTATCTATAAATGTCTGAATTCCTCTACACTAGTTATCAATGTCTATCCTAAAATCTTATTTACTCCATCTGTCTGTCAGAATAATTATACAAGTGTTACATCGATTAGCTATTTTATTTGAAGTTAATCCGGGATAAAAAGTGGCCTATGTACTAATCCATGGTGTAACCTATCGTAAATCTCATCAAAATCGGTTCAGCCGTTGGAGCGTAAAGGAGTAACATAGTTTTTGAAGTTATTTTCGCACCCCACGGGAACCACAATTGGTTTCGGGATAAAAAGTTGCATTTGTGTTAATCCAAGATCTAACCTATCTTCCAACAAAAAGGAATAATTATTGGTCCAGCCGTTTGAGCATGAAGAAGTAACAAACATACACTTACGCATAAACTATCGCATTTATAATATTAGTAGAATATAATTTTCATATATATCAGATTTCGACAAAGAAATACGGTCCTTCGAGCCGGATGAAATGGGCATGTTTCTAAGACAATTCCTAAGCACGATACTTTTCGCGTCGAGTAAATTGAAAGCCGGCGTCCGATCTAAACTTATTCGTGTTGAAATCTCCAATCATTGGTTTCTATTCAAGCGAGAGGTCCAAACAAGGTGTGAAGTTAAAATGAGCTCGAACACTCAAGGAAATAAGTCTACGCACTGGGATTTAATTTATTTGTATTTTAAAGCTAAACTGTAGCAATAAACATTTTAATTATGACAGCGAATTAAACATTATAAATAATACTGTTTTTGACGTGACAACGTCTTAAATTAGGTTGCGGCTGGGAGTCACTTATGAAAAAGTGTAACGCCCGGTAACGTTACGATGAGTCACCGAACGAGAGAGAGGCCCGCCGAATGCCTCGCGTCTCTCTCCCACTCAACTATGATCGGTCTGCCGCGCGCGCAGCACGCGGCAAACGTTGTCACGTAAAATCTTCGCCCGTAAAACCGACTTTAGAGGCAACCATTTTTTTATTCAGATTGATTGTATAATATCTAAATTACTTAAACCTTCCTAAAGTACTTAAAGCATTTTTATTCAGACGAAATAAAATAAATAATTCTAAAGTATCAAATTAGTTTTTTTCAGGTATTTCATATTAGTTTTGGGGTTGCTATACTCAGGTTTTTTAAATTTGTTGCTCTTTTTCAGTATCATCTTTCGTTTGCCAGACTATTATCTTCTGTTAAGATTGTAAATTGTGTCCCATCCCTAATTTCATATAACTTGAGTACAACACTAGTTATTAGGTGATTCTATGGTAAATGTAAACGTCCCTTGTACAAAAAATTGCTCTGCAATAAAATGTAGTGTTATTAAACTACTGATATATATGTCGTAACCGTGAGTCCGGGACATCCCTGGAACGCCAGCGCCTCAGTTCGGCGCTCGACGGAGTCAATGATTCGTCGACTGGGCGACGCTGCAGACCTCTCGGGCAGCGGTCAGCCAGTGCGGTCGGATATTGAAACTGTCGCGCGTTCCTATTGTGTACAGAGTTACTGTGGTTTCGAGTACTTGCTATCAGAATTGTTAATTGGACTTATTGCCGGTTGTAATTGAACATTATAATTGTATCAAGTGTACTACTGTGTTTCGTTGCTCCAACATTACCCAACGACGCCCACAACTAGGAGATTAGAAATTATAGACCATTCTGAAGACAGACACAAGAACTGAAAGAGACCCAACTGATGACGGTGATGATGATGATGATGATCTCCTCTTCCTCACGCCCTTCACGCCGTCATCAGAAGTGGGATACAGTGTTGGTGCAAAATGAGAAAAACAAAGCAGATGTTTGGTGCTATTTTTGAAACATAAAATCAACAATAAAATAAACATGGAGCGCGGATCGAAGTCAGAGAAGTGCCTCCCAGAACAGCCTATTAACGTCGGAACTTGACAAGCACGATACTGATTGGTAGTCAAGACATCTGAAGGGCGAGAACGACATAAGACACTAAGCCCAATGTCACAGCAGCAGCAGCGAGTACCAGGGTCTACTGTGTGCTACAACTGCGGACATCCGAGCCACATCAGCGAAGATGGCCACAGCGAAGGCAGCGGCAACGGAAGCTGCGGCAGCCGAGGCTACGGCAGCGGAGGCAGCGGCAACGGAAGCTGCGGCAGCCGAGGCTACGGCAGCTGAGACCGCGGAAGCGGTGATTGCGACGGCGTAGACTGCAGCACTGTGGCTGCGGCTATGCCGACAAATATGTGCAGGTAACGGCCTGCCGAGCAGCGTCGGCAGCGGCTTGCCGAGCACCGTCGGCAGCGGCCTGCCGAGCAGCGTCGGCAGCGGCTTGCCGAACACCGTCGGCAGCGGCCTGCCGAGCAGCGTCGGCAGCGGCTTGCCGAGCACCGTCGGCAGCGGCCTGCCGAGCAGCGTCGGCAGCGGCTTGCCGAACACCGTCGGCAGCGGCCTGCCGAGCAGCGTCGGCAGCGGCTTGCCGAGCACCGTCGGCAGCGGCCTGCCGAGCAGCGTCGGCTGCGGCCTGCCGAGCGAGGTTGGCGGCGGCAACCCGGGCAACGGCGGCGGTGGCAAGCTGGGCGAGGACGCCAGCAGAGGCCAGCGAAGGCACAGCGCGTGGCGAGCAACGCGTGGCTGTGTTGTGCAGCCCCGTCGGACACGTGGGAATGTTAAGGTGAATGTATTTGTTTAACTTGCAATTCTGATGCAGAATACTCGTTGTTTAGAGAAAGTTTTGAAGCCAAGTTTTGTGGCAAGAATTTTGATAATGTTGTTGTTATGAAGAAATTTGGTCAAATACGAGTATTCAGCACAGGGCAGATTTTATCTTGTATCGTGATAATTGATAACCATATCAAAGTGCATGTTTTCCCGGATAATTGCATACGTGGTGATATCATAATAAATAACGAGATTTAAAATCAGGGGTTTATTGTAACATGAGGGTGTCAGATGCTTAGTTTATTTTAATTCGAACAAAGACTCGTTATGTTGTTTCTGTGTATAAAGATTGCGCGTCGAATTCAGATCTAACTGTTATTGATACCGATATAGGCGGCATTGTTAAGTCGGAGCTTTTCAAACGTTACATCGGTTTTTTGTTTATCTTAAACTTGATTCGTGTAAATACAGGTGAACTTACAATGAGATTGATTGTTTTGAATAGCGCGGGACAGCGACGAACCTACCGATGTGTCGGCAAAAAGAAACGTAACGTTATTAGCGACCGAATGAAATACCTCAAAAAGCTAATTTTATCAAGAGTAGTAGTCCAATTGTAGTAGTCCAACCCTTACAAATTGAGAAACACGACGTAATGGTTCAGATCGCATGTGCAGAGTGATCCCTGACTGCTACCAACTTATTTTGTTTTGATTAAACTCGCGGTCATGTCAAAGTTTACGTTATAACAAGGCTGCAGCATCACCAATCACAGCCGAATGTAGAGTCAATGTCTGTAAATAAAGTTAGAGTTCAGGGTAGAGTCTAGTCAGTTCGGATGTAATTGCAGAAAAATAGTCAATAGAGTTGCACGAGCGAGCAGACAAAGTAAGCTTTCGGTGGTGTTCCGAGAACAAAAAGCGCGACGAAAAAAAAAATTTGGTAACTACCTAAGAGGCTTTAAACGATAGTGGAGCTATATGGCGTAATTTGCGGAAGTTTCACATAAATGCAATAACAAATATTGACTTTTAACAATAATATTCACGCGGTGACTTGAAAGTAATTACTACTGCTTTGAGAGTAGTTCTTGAGATGCAAATAAAAAAAAAAAATAAAAAAAAAAATAGCCGGTTAAAAGTTTCATCGCGAGTTAATAATCAAGTATAGTACGTTATCGATGCTAATAACGGTAGAGAAAAACGATAACAAATCAAAGTAAACTCACTTAAAAAGTCGTGAGTAATGTTCAAGTGGCTATAAATTTAAAGATGCGTGCACCGGTAGCAAAAAAAAAGTTTACATCTGGAGCTTTTAATGGGTATAGTCGCGATCCTATTGCTGAACTTAACTAGTTAAATGGAGTTTGGAATTGATGATATCGTTAAGAGTGCCACTTATGATATGTTTAGTTTTGACAAAACGAAGCCGAAAATCATTCATGGGTAATTTTGTGTTGTTAGAAAATAAAACGCTTTATTAAAAGAAATTTGAAGACCAGTTTAAAGCAGTCAAAGTACAAGATGGAGATGGTGGAATAAATGAGTTGAATCGAAAAGTACTTACAATTACCGAGCGAATGATAGTTTAAGAATATTGCCAGCAGGTCACGTATCAGTTGAGTTGTTGTTGATGATGATAATGATGAAGTTTTAATGTAATGTTGAGATGGAAACTCGAGTAAGGGGACTCTATGGGCCATAGTGAGTTGGATTTGAAGGTGCCAGGAGTTGTTTCGTCGTCGTAGGCCGGACATATTCTCTTGGGGTAACTCAAGTGGTCCGCGGATGCGGTGTACACTCAACTCTGGCGAAGGATTGGGGTCTGTTGAGACCATATGGGTGGTTACCTAATGTGTGAGAGACACAATGTGTGAGAGCAATGTGATTGCTGGTAGGCTTGCGAGCCTGGGCGATAGATGTCTTACTCGGGAGTTTTTGGAGTTGGAGTTTTGTGTAAACCGTGTTTAGTTGGACAGAGTTGTTTTGAAATTTGATACGAACATTGATACGTGGCTGGCTGTAGTTGTTATTATTGTGAGTTTGGGGAAACAAAACCTATTGTTCAATAGAGTTAATGTTTGATTAAAACATAAAGTAGAGTTTAAAGTTTTGAAGATTGAGTTTAAAGTTTTGAAGATTGAGTTTAAAGTTTTGTTGATCTTGGTTCAGTCAACCCATGAAACGATGAGCATTGAGTGTGGTCAGGAGTGACCGAGTGGAACATGGTATTCTCGTGGACGTTTTGTTGCAGATGAATTGTCACACGAGGGCGTGTGCAGGCAGGATGGCCGTGTCGTAACCGTGAGTCCGGGACATCCCTGGAACGCCAGCGCCTCAGTTCGGCGCTCGACGGAGTCAATGATTCGTCGACTGGGCGACGCTGCAGACCTCTCGGGCAGCGGTCAGCCAGTGCGGTCGGATATTGAAACTGTCGCGCGTTCCTATTGTGTACAGAGTTACTGTGGTTTCGAGTACTTGCTATCAGAATTGTTAATTGGACTTATTGCCGGTTGTAATTGAACATTATAATTGTATCAAGTGTACTACTGTGTTTCGTTGCTCCAACATTACCCAACGACGCCCACAACTAGGAGATTAGAAATTATAGACCATTCTGAAGACAGACACAAGAACTGAAAGAGACCCAACTGATGACGGTGATGATGATGATGATGATCTCCTCTTCCTCACGCCCTTCACGCCGTCATATAAATCCTATATCTTCTTTAACTCGTAAGTATTTTTAGGGTTTCGTACCTAAAAGGTGAAAACGGGACCCTATTACTAAGACTCCGCTGTCTGCTGTCTGTCGCCAGGCTATTATCTCAGTAACTATAATAGCTTTTTCGGAACTGGTTGCCTGAAAGAGATCGCTATTAGCGATAAGGTCGCCAGTTCAGGCACTAATATTCTTAAGTGTTTTAAAAAAAAAAATGTGAGTGTTTTAGTTAAGTTTTTTCTACTCGTATCTATCTATCTACATATTATTATCTTTGCTTGCGTGATCATATTCGGAGTCCGAAATCTTTTGCTGAGTACCAATATTAAATACACTCGATCCAATTCGATTTTTATGCATAAAAAGGTTTTTTAAAAAAAGCGTAGTGCGTAAAAAAGTAAAACTCCAATAAACCTAAACGTTGTATAAACATTACAATAAGGCGCGCCTTGCGTGACCTGAAGCGTAATGTACCGGGGGGCTACTATCATTATAAACCATCATGGTTAATCAATTAAAAAATCTTTCTTTACTATATTTTTAGCGATTAGGCTAATAATGTATGCATATTTATGTGATGTATACGTGTGTAAAACGATAACGGCACCCACTGCAGTTTGAAATAAAATGTAGTTACATTTTTTTCTGAGTTAGCAAATTTTAAATAATAAAAAGTTTTGTGTTTTATCTGCGGTTTAAAACGTGGTAGATTTTTTTTCGATGATGCTACTAAATAATGTTCAGTTTTTATGGGTTAATTCCTTATCTACAGCTTTTGTCGAACAAATCTTTGGAAAATATTCAGACTTAAATACTTAAGTCATATTTTACGAGGTTATAATAATCGTAATTATCTGTGGTACTGTATAATATTGTAGTTTCTTATCACTGTATAAACTAAAATAATTAAGTACTAGTCTATTTATCACTAAACAAGCATTTTTTGAGGTAAATTTTTAACTGATTATGACTTATTCTTCCTTAAAGTGATTTAGATGTTACAAATTGTGAAAACGTTCCTAAAAAAACATGTAATCTTACTGTGAAAATCGCGTTCAAAGATATTGTGAAAAATATCTCATATGTAGCTTCGAAGTTATAATATACCAGACAGACAAAAAAAAAGACTTTTGAGAATCGGTTCACAAAAAGCTGAAAAATCGGTAAGCATAAGCATGTATATACAAAAAATACATACAGTCAAATATATAAACTTCCTCCTTTTTTGAAGTAATTTAAAAAATGTTAAAAATCGATTGATTGGTTTTTGTAACTCTTAATAAAAGTCTCTTATCAGCTTTTTGACAAAATATTCAATGTACAGACATTCGGTTTTTACTGTCTTTGCGATATGTATTCATTTAAATGCACTTCAAAATTGATTTAGAAAAATCCGCGAACAAAAACAAGTAATACTTAAACAATATTATCTAAGAAGTTTATAGTAGCCCTCTCGTTACGGGTCTTTGAACAAAGATGGGTTTCGGGAAGCAATATTGCTATTATCTTAATATATAGGTATTTTCCTATAAGCTGATTTGGTTGTTTGGGTTACGTAGTAACTATTTAGCAATCTGTGGTTTGGGTCCACTTTTCTAATTCGGCAAAATTCTAATGAGGCAAAATCAGTACATTTTTCTCTTTTCTCGCTTGCTAAGCGCCAGTAGCTCGGCAGACTAAGGTGATCTGATGCGATCATCGAGGTTAAACAACGATTGATGCGGACAGTACTCGGATGGGTGATCATGCACGAAATTGTAGGTCCCGGCTGTTATTCTTAGTAAAACAAGTCACCCTTCAGGTGGCTTGAAAACTCTTGACGCAGGAGCTTGGCCACTTAGCTCATACGAAGAAGCGGATAAACTTTGGTGACTTTTCTAATTATCCTAATATATGCCACGTACTACCTGCTGTACAGACTTACCCATTTTATTAGACTCTAGACATATTTTAATTTTGGACAAAAACTATATAGAGCTTAATAATATCTTTTGAGTCAATAGATAAACCATTTGAATTTTAGAATGCTTAAAATTTTTAGATGTCATATTAGATGTTATTTTAGAAATTTAGATGTCATTTTTGTAACATTTTGCCAATTTTGCATGCCTTTAGGGGAAGAATGTGAGGGTCATAAAATTATAACCTATAATATATAACCTGATAACCCATAGTCTTTATTTAATGATTTGAATTTGAAAATGAATTTAGAATTTGCGTAAAAAGTTGTTAACTTTTGGAACACTCTGTATATCTACAGTAAAATGGTAGCTTTCAGAATCAAAGTGAAAATTGTTGAAGGTACGATGAACATAACAATAAGAGTAAGGGCGAGTACAGACCCGCCCGTGACTTGAACCTTAATGTGCACTTTGTGAACTCAGCTTTAGGTATTCCGTCTTCAAGGATTTGGAGGCAGGGGTTGGAAACTATTTTGTAAAATTTAAAAAATTTAATTATTTTTATATACAGATAAAAGATACTGAAAACTTAATTTAAATTAAAACAAGACCTAATTAATATAAATCGTCGGTTGTTAAAAAAGTTTTAACTAGATCCATAGATAGGGTTTATCTATACCAATACTTACTAGACTTTCTTACCAGAGGAAATGTTTGATTTTTTTGTTGGTTTGTTTGTTCGACGCGAATAGGCTCCGAAACTACTAGATCGATTAAATTAGATTTTTTGTTTCTTTGTTCGACGCGAATAGGCTCCAAAAAGACAAGACCGATTTGAAAAAAATATTTCACCGTTAGGAAGCTACAATCTCCCCGAGTAACATAGGCTTTATTTTGTTTCTCTTTGCAACTTACGAGGGTGAATCAAAAAATTCTTGGAATCAATATTAAAAAATGCAAAGATTTAAATAATAATATTTTATTTTTCTACATAATCTCCCTCCAATGCAATGCATTTAGAATAACGCGTTTCTAACTTCCTTATTCCTTGTGAAAAAAAAATATTTTCTTGACTCTCGAAAAAGTCCTCTACGGCAGCTATAACCGCGTCATTATCGTAAAATTTTGTTCCACGAAATTCCTCTTTTAATTTTGGAAATAAGTGAAAATCACTTGGGGCTAAGTCCGGAGAATATGGTGGGTGGTCAAGGAGATTGAAGCCAGCACAGCGGATTGCGTTGAGCGCAACTTCCGATCGATGAGCAGGAGCGTTATCTTGAAGGAACAACACGCCCAACGACAGTTTTCCACGACGTTTTTCTTTAATCGCTTCACGCACTTTCGGCATTAAATATGCATAGTAGGGTCCAGTAATCGTCTGGCCTTTTGGCATGTAGTCAATAAAAAGGATTCCTTCTCCCAGAACACAGAGGCCATAACTTTGCTAGCGGTAGGAGCAACTCGAAATTTCTTAATGGATGGAGAGGATGGTCGTTTCCAAGACATGCTTTGTCTTTTAGTTTCAGGATCAAAATGGTGGACCCACGTTTCATCCATGGTGACAAGACGACGGCAAAAATTATCCGAATCACGCTGGAACATTTCGAGATTACGCTTGGAAATTTCCAAACGTCGCTTTTTGTTTTCGTCGGTTAACATTCGTGGCACCCATCTTGCAGACACTTTTTTGAACCCCAGTGAATCAATTAAAATGGATTGTACGCTACCAAAAGATATCTTTAGGATCTCAGCTATATGTTTTATAGTCATTCTTCTGTCTTCCAAAACCAGATTCTCAACCTTTTTGACATTTTCTTCTGTAACGGAGGTTGAAGGCCGCCCAGAACGCGGGTCATCTTTACAGCTTGATCTACCTCTTTTAAAGTCAGCCACCCAGTACGCAACCGTAGAATAGGGTACAGCATCACCCCCTAATGTCTGCTGAATGTCCAAAAAAATTTCCTTCGTAGACATTTTTTTCAAACTGAGATATTTTATCACCGCACGTAACTCACTTTTATCCATAATTTAAACTTTTTACCAACTCGTTGCACAAAAAAAATTATTACATGCGAATGAACTGACAAAAACAAGTGACAGTCTGCATAAATATAGTATGATAGACACTCTTTAATTTGAATATCGAACTTGATCCAAAAAGGTTTCATATATATGCACTTCTAAGAACTTTTTGATTCACCCTCGTAGATTATTTTATAGCCCGTGCGAAGCCGGGCTGATCTGCTTATGTATGAATATAAACCACAGATAAAACTAAGTATAATAATTCTATTAGTATTGAATAAACAATACGTTTCTTATGCGTCCTTTTTTATTTCTTCGATCTTTTGTTTGTCCTAATTGTAATCTAATATCAAAAAGTCATATATACTCGTATCAGCCTTGGAAACATGTAAGTTAGTAATAATAGTTTCTAGTCCAGAACCATTAATTTTGATTTAAAGTTTCAAACTGTTGCGGACCCCTGTTTATTGAATCACCTTAAGGCAAGGGTCTAACGTAAGTCCTGTAATCATAGTAGGCACTGAAAGGTTCCAATCTTGCCTTACGACCCTCCTTTAAGCCGGTCCGATATAACAAAGCGCCTTGTTTACCAGGACACCTTGAATAACAAAGTAAATATAATTAAATGAATAACTATATAACGACACTGAAGGGACAGTTTATGGTATTTAGAGAGTGGTCTTTAAATGGAGAGAATGTATCATTGTACGGAATACAAGCTACGAGTAAACCAACTAAAGCCAATTGATTTCGACGTTTTCGAGAGTTTGTAGTTAAATTGGATGACGTTACATGGAGTTTACAATGTTATATACACTAGGACTCATTTAACACACGGCCGGTTAACCTCATACTGAACCATTTCTAGTTTGTATTATGCTTGCTTACACAACTGATATACTACATATACATATTTAATATCTTATATATAAAATTTCCGTGTCACAGTGTTTGTTACCGAACTCCTCCGAAACGGCTTGACTGATCATTACCAAATTTCATATGCGTATTCAGTAGGTATGAGAATCGGCCAACGAGGAACGTTTTTACCCCTAAGTGATAAGGGTTGTTCACCCTTAAATATGTTTTTTTATTTTTTCGACGATTTTTTTTCATTTGAATTTTGTATGAAGTGGCATTAAAAAATACATACAACCCAAAATTTTTAATTTTTTAACATCAACCCCTATTTTTTTATGGCCAGTTTAGTAAATTTCCGTGTCACAGTGTTTGTTACCGTACTCCTCCGAAACGGATTGACTGATCTTTACCAAATTTCATATGCGTATTCAGTAGGTATGAGAATCGGCTACTATCTATTTTTTATACCCCTAAGTGATAAGGGTTGTTCACCCTTAAAATTTTTTTTTTATTTTTTCGACGATTTTTTTTCATTTGAATTTTATATGAAGTGGCATTATAAAATACATACAACCCTAAATTTTTAATTTTTTAACACCAACCCCTATTTTTTTGGCCATTTGAGTATTTTATTCATTTTTCATCTCGCTTGATAACTGATCAAATATAGTGTCTTTAACTGTACTTCGAGTAAAAATCTATTTTTTTTTTGAATAAAATAACTAACTAAATTTAACCTGATATACATATGCTTAGTATTACCAATCTTAAATACTTAAAATTTGCCGCGGCTTTACTTTACTGGTGAGTGAAATTCCACACTATGCCATAGACTGAAGTCGGTCTCCTGTTTCACTCACAAAATTCTTCTTCAAAGACTTCTCTCATTGTTTACACAAATTTCGACCTTCGTTGTTGTTTATGTATCGTATGTAGTAGTATTGTTTACAATTATCATTTTGCTATCTCTTATTAACTACTAGCTGTTGCCCGCGGCTCCACCCGAGTGTAAGTTGAAAAAGACTGTTGTAAAAAAATGAATTTTTATCTGTGCGTTACTGTGGATCGGATTATACGTTAAATTGTAGGTCCTCTTAGTACAAACAGTCGTTAAACTAAGGCAGGGGCTTGAAAACCTCTCGACACCATAACTTGATCACTTAGTTCTTACGTAGAAGAAGCTATATAATTTGATGTACTAATAAACTAAACCTCGAACGTATGAGCAAAAAATGTTCAACAAATATGATGATGACACAACAAATATTATGTAATTTGTTCAAAATTTTCGTAAAAATTTTCGCGCTCGCTGCGCTGGCGCATAACTCGCTGCGCTCGCGTCCAGCTCGCTACGCTCGCGATTGGTCCTAGGGCGTTTTGGGTCATAGCTTACGACACTACAAATATTATGTAGTTTGTTCTGCTTTGGACTCTTTGTGCTCAAACGGCTCGAACAAATGTGCTAAAAAATTTTGCGCTCGCTTCGCTCGCGCATAGCTCGCTGCGCTCGCATCCAGCTCGCTTCGCTCGCCATTGGTCCTAGGACGTTTTGGGTCATAGCTTACGACACTACAAATATTATGTAATTTGTTCTGCTTTGGACTCTTTGTGCTCAAACGGCTCGAACAAATATGCAAAAAATTTATGCGCTCGCGTCCAGCTCGGTTCGCTCGCGATTGGTCCTGGGGCGTTTTGGGTCATAGCTTACGACACTACAAATATTATGTTATTTGTTCTGCTTTGGACTCTTTATGCTCAAACGGCTCGAAAAAATATGCTTAAAATTTTCGCGCTCGCTTCGCTCGCGCATAGCTCGCTGCGCTCGCGTCCAGCTCGCTTTGCTCGCGATTGGTCCTAGGACGTTTTGGGTCATAGCTTACGACACTACAAATATTATGTAATTTGTTCTGCTTTGGACTCTTTGTGCTCAAACGGCTCGAACAAATATGCAAAAAATTTATGCGCTCGCGTCCAGCTCGGTTCGCTCGCGATTGGTCCTGGGGCGTTTTGGGTCATAGCTTACGACACTACAAATATTATGTTATTTGTTCTGCTTTGGACTCTTTATGCTCAAACGGCTCGAAAAAATATGCTAAAAATTTTCGCGCTCGCTTCGCTCGCGCATAGCTCACTGCGCTCGCGCCCAGCTCGCTTCGCTCGCGATTGGTCCTAGGACGTTTGGGTCATAGCTTACGACACCACAAATATTATGTTATTTGTTCTGCTTTGGACTCTTTGTGCTCCAACGGCTCGAACCAATTAGCTAAAAAATTTTGCGCTCGCTTCGCTCGCGCCATAGCCTAGGACACTAAAAATATTATGTAATTTATTTGGTAACGGCTCGAACGGAATCGCTAAAAAATTGTGAATACCTAATACTTTGGAAAAATATTATTACTAACCTTAAAAATTTTACTATGAAATTGTATTATACAAATAACAGACTTCAAAATCATACCTACATTTATAAATACTAACTGTATCTAAAAAATGAAAAATAATTTTATGCCTACACATAAGTACAATCGAAGACTTTATTTGATTTACTTAAAAAAATGCTATTTTCAATTTTTATTTATCCTGTATTCTTGGCGTCGGTGCCATCTAAGAAGAACAAATTAATCTTTGATAAAATAAACACTATTAAATAGATATGGTTTTGGAGTCGGTTATTTGTTTTTAAAATAATTTTATTGCGTCTAGCATTCCAGTATGAGCTCAATATTGAATATAATGCTCATTTGAAAGTGGTAATTGGTGCTATGGATAAGGTTCACGCTATAGCATTAAAAGATTGATGTTTGTTATTGTTCCTGTCGTAGTTATTACGTGATATGTAATTTTAGGTAATAAACTATAAAAACTTGGACATAATATTTTTTGGCGTTTGTTATTTTTATATTCCCTTAACGTTTGTTCATAGCACTCCATACTCATTTCACGCATATACCATACACACTTATAATAAGTAAGTAACATTTTATTATACTAGAATTTGACTAGAAACTAGAATAAAAATAATTAATAAGGCAAAACAACGTTTGCCGGGTCAGCTAGTAGATACATATATAGCACCCAGACCCACAGCCGAAGTACAAGTTATTATTCTGTGCCACAGCCAACAAATTAAGTTAAGCACAAAGATCTTGGCCGTACCACAGAATAATAACTTGTACTTCGTAGCCGTACCGGGAATCGAAACCAGAACCTTCTGATTGGCAGTCCGGCATGGTAACCATTACGCCATCGAGGTCGTCATCAAAGATCCCTGAATAAACGTCCAATACCTAACCCTGGGTTAGAAAACCTGTCAAAAGTTAGGTAGCACCTGTAGTTAGGCTAACTTAGATGCTAAGGCGATCACCGAAGTTCAGCAAAGCTCGAGGCTATTCAACGAATTGTATTCAGGTGCGATTTTCTAATAGTGAAATCGCGGCTAGTGGTGCGGGGACCATGCCTCATGACATGGCTCAGTGATAAGAATGTTTAGCCTAGTTTGCTGGAAGACCCGAGTCTTCCCTTCAAGTCCAGTCGGTCGTGATAATTTCGATTGGTTATTTATTAATTTACAAGATTTTTTCAGTACGGGATAAGAAGATACTAAAGACGTAGAAAGTAGTAGTAGAAAGAATCTTTATTTTTTTTATAAAGACAGAAAAAACCACAGAAGCACGATTGGTCCTGATTTCTTCGAGTAATCACGTGACCATATAGTATCCATTTTTAGGGTTCCGTACCTAAAAGGTAAAAACGGGACCCAATTACTAAGTCTCCGCTGTCTGCCTGTCTGTTTGTCTGTCTGTCTCCAGGCTGTATCTCAGAAACCGTAATAGCTAGACAGCTGAAACTTTCACAAGATATGTATTTCCCGTGCCACTATAACAACAAATACTAAAAATAAAAAAAATAAGTATTGATGTACCCCCTTAAATAAACGTTTTTTTCCGTATTCTTTTGCTATATATCAACAATGATTGGTGCTAGACACTTAAAATTTTCACAAAATACGTGAAAGTATACTGGCTATCAAATTATATTACAAAATTGAAATAAAGTACATATTTAAGGATGGCTCCCTAAATAAGCACAACAATGGTACGGAACCCTTCATGCGCGAGCCCAACTCGCACTTGGCCAATTATTTTATTACAATCAATTAATACCCTGTTGCAACAGTGCCTAGTAGTAAAGTGGGATATTTTGTGTATGTTCGTTAATAGGCGCGTCCACACAGAGCGATCAGCCTCGCGAGGCATTTGCCGCGCGAGGAAACTACCCACGAACGAGCGCGGCAGCCTCGGAATCATCGCGAGGCTGCCGCGCGCGGCAAGCCCGAGCCATTTCGTTCGTTCAGTTGGCAAGTAAGACATCATGGAGGAACCGGTACATGCATCTCGCGGCTAATATTTAACCAGCGTCTTCCCTAAGTACTCTATTAGTATACTTAGGATCACCTGCATTCCAGAGCCAGCAGGTGTTTACACCATGGAGAGATATTAATTTCAAACACTGATCTTTATTCATAATTCGTATTATTCTCGAGCGAGGCACGAAATAAAATACGCGAGCGTCCAGAGCGCGCGAGGCAAACGACAGAGGCGCCTTTGAGCAAAATCAAAAACCGACACTTGATGGCTCGAACGCTCGGTCGCTCGCCCGCGGCAGGGCGCGCGCTTGCCTCGTCCGAGGCACGTCCACACAGAGCGAGCAGCCTCGCGCGGCAAATGCCTCGCGAGGCTGCTCGCTCTGTGTGGACGCGCCTAATTAACAGCTTTCTTGTCATCCAATTTTCCCCTTCCAGCTTTCTGTCCACGTTCCAGAAGCAGAGAACAGCTTAACACAAAAACCTACTTTCCTCACTGGGGAGTTACTATTTGCTTTTAGTTCATACATCATGGTTATGCGGGGTAAACGTAAGTATGCAAACATTGGTAACTGCATAGACAAAATTTAATACATAATTTTGTCAAAATTTAATACTTTTTTCTATGGTAACGCCATTTTAGTATCTGAACAGAAAAAGAACCCGTGTTTATATATATTCTTTAATTTTATCTTGATTTGTTTGAATTTTTGTAATTGTTTCCATATTTGATTTTAAGCAGCGCGTATTTAAATTTAATTGTATCACTACAATTTTGATTCTAATAAGTATTTAATGTGTTTTTATATGTGTCACCATGTTTAAAAATGCATTTATTATTATTATTATTACTAAATGCGCCCGCGGTTTTACCCGCGGATTATGAGATAATCACCTAAGTCTGTGAAACATACTCGTAGGTACTCAAATATAACAGCTATATTAGAAGTTATTTTAACTGTTGTATTTGAATTGATGATATTGAAAGGTGGCGTGGCATGGCGTGAAAAAGTAACAAACATACACACACACAAACATCTGCATTTATTATATTAGTAGGATTAGAATCTGGTCGCACGTTACCAATGCTTAGAAAAATACCTATAAAATCAAATCAAAATCAAAAACGTTTATTTGGACAAAGGTTACATAATGAGTAAAAGTAATAGGAATCCAAAGGTTCCCAAAGTAGTTTTAAAAACTGTGTTATGGGAGCCAATGGCTTCTCCCAAGCTTAATAAAAGTCAAACAACATATTATAATGCAACTGCTTTGTAAATACTTTTGGTGAAAATAAATGATTTATTTATTTATTTTAACATCGTCGTAGTGCCCTGTAGTGTTTCCCGGTTTTTCACTAAGAGTGGATAATTATGCAATCCGGTGTTCCCGGAAAATATGCTGATTGTGTCTCTGCTGTTGTTTTATCTAGCTCCAGATAAAAGCGTGGATTGCAATGTGCTTATTTAGCTGACAGAAAATCTGTACTTATTTTTTACTAAGCATTTTGTGTCTGTAATTTGCATAGCATAATTAGTCCACTATACAATTATTATCTATACCCAATTTATTTTTCAAAAAATATCTTTTATGTATTATAGGATCATTTGTAAGTTAATAGAATATGTACCAAGACTTGTAATAACTCTGTGGGAAAAGCCATTGGTGTTGAAACACAGTCTATGACTAAATCAACACATTGGTGTTGATTTAGGTTTCATTTTAATTGTGTATTTCTTACTTATGTCAATAAAAGAATATATTATTATTATACGTTTCCACTGCTAGGACTCGGAGCCTTCTTTATCTAGCTCCAGATAAAAGCTGGTTAACCCCATACTGAACCATTTCTAGTTCGTTTTATGGTTGCTAACACAATTGATATACTACATATACATACTTAAATATTTTATATAGATACATATTTAACACACAGACCCACAGCCAACAAATCTAGTTAGGCACAATAAAGATGTTGGCCGGCCCAGATATCGAACCCGGAACCTACTGATTGGCAGGCCGGCATGGTAACCATTACTTACGCCAAACAGGTCGTCATCAAAGTACCTTGAACAAACGTCCAATACCTGTTCCTAGGTTTCTAACAGCAGTGACTGAAATGTGTCAAAAATAAAATTACCAAACCCGGAACCTACTGATTAGCAGTCCGGCATGGTAACCTTTACGCTAACGAGGTTGTCAAAATTACCTTTGTCCCTTGACGCATGCTGTATATTTAGAATATATAAGCAGAGAAACTTTGCACGATTCTCTTGACATTGGCCAATAATTGAATTAGTCTTTTATTGCTATCTCCCACAGGACCCTCGCTTCGCTCCGCCAAGATATTGTAATTTCTAACCTTGTTCATATTGACACCGAGTTCCTATGTCTACTAAGATGTGCTATAAATACTGGATAGATAATATTACTTTTCACGTACTTGTTTGCTTTAATTTCGATTAAAGCAAGCTAGTTGTATGTTTAATGGGAGCCCCCCTCAAATATTTATTTAATTTAAATTTATGGATTATGATAATCTATTTAATTTGATAGCCAAATATACTTATAGGTATTTTGTGAAAATTTTAAGTGTCTAGCACCTAACGTTATTGATATATAGCAAAAAATACGAAAAAACAGGTTTATTGTATGGGGACCCCCCTTAATATATTTAATTTTTATTATAGCGGCACAGGAAATACATATCTTGTGAAATTTTTAGCTTTCTAGCTATTACGGTTTCTGAGATACAGCCTGGAGACAGATGTATGGGAGCCCTCCCATACAACACTGGTATGGAACCCTTCATGCGCGAGCCCAACTCGCACTTGACCAATTTTTTTCAGTTACGAAAAATGTATAGCGTGACCTACGAATTTCAATTCAATTCAATTTTTAAATATCTTTATTAGCATAATTTTACAAAACAGTTACATACTAGTGTACATGGCTCCTAGTACGTAGCAATCATAAAGAAATATATAACGTTCTTGAGTTTAAAGTAGACTCATTAAGAACTTATAGCTTAATTTAGAAAATACACAACATTAGAGGAGCATTCGCCATTATGGTTAAACCATGAGACTTTGTGGGATTAGGTTCTGTTGCTGGATTTAGATATTAGTAACATTTATATGATGACAGATAAGTAACATGTGACCTACGAATAGTTAGTTATAGCTATATTCGACCATATTAAAGCATGCACTGGAGTTGCGTTGTTATTCTGGGACGTTTTGAGATCTTGATGAAGTTACAAGTCGGGTTGACAAGCGGTCGCCGGTCTAATTGGTAAACCACGCAGTTAATGTATTGATAAAATCTAAAATTTATTAAATGTTCAGATACTTTTACGTATTCAAACTAATTTAATGAGTGAAATTAAAATGTATGAAATAATTAACATTTCAGCTCATCGGCAATTCTTGCGTTGCGAAGGCGAAGCTTCAGAGCCTAGAGCACCGACGCAAGGTTGCAAGTTTGTCGGTTTTTTATCGGATACATCTCGGGGAGTGTGCTATAGAACTTCATAATTTGATTTCACCATCACCGTTCTACTACAGAACGAGCAGAGAGACAGTGAAGAGACACCGATACAGAGTTGAAGTTCCAAACTTTCGTACAAAACGCTTTGCGTCGACCTTTATTGTTAGGACTGCGAAGCTTTGGAACTCACTACCTGAGTCTCTGTTTCCTGAGAGGTATCATCCGGGGGCCTTCAAAAGTAGAGTTAATAGGTATCTTCTAGGTAAGCGTGCAACACCGTAGACTGCAGTGCAGCTTAACATCAGGCTAGCTGTAGTCAAACGCTAACCTATCAAGGATAAAAATAAAATATTCTAAATTAGGTTGACATACAATTTTGTCAGGTACATATTATGAGTGCAGTGTAATTTAAGAGAAGTACAGCTGTCTAAATTACAGGTTCTAGCCTATTTTTTTTTTAACGTGAGGAAATGTATTTACGCATGCCCACCACACCCGGGGAGGTGGGTGGGGTATGTCGGGCTCGATGCCAGAAGGGCATCACTACCGACTAAAACCTCACGATGGCCTCCTCACCGGGAAGGGGGGGGTGAGGTTCCGTTCCTTGCATTAACCCACCACCCCGCCCACACAGACTCTAGAGATAGCTGTAGATCAACTTTTCAATTAAACAAATGTACTCTTTTTTTGTATACATTCTTTTTTCTTTACATTAACATATATCAGAAATACATTACTAGTGAAAATTTCATCTTTCTAGCTAGCACGGTTTCTGAGATACAGCCTGGTGACAGACAGACAGCGGAGGCTTAGCAATATGGTCCCTATTTGACCTATTAGGTACGGAACCCTAAAAAGAAAACAAAACGAAATATCCAGGCTTCAATATAAAAGTTTAATCGTGTCAGAGCAATAGTCTTCGAATTACACTCGGACTGGCACCAACTAGTCCCTGGTGAGACATGGATAAAGATCTGAATACACCAACGCGATGGTGGACGCGGCTAGTTTTACGATGTCAAAAATCTATAGCCGCACGTAAAACCGATTTCTGGCGTGGCGACTCGTGCCGTGGCGTCGCCACGCTATATGATGGTATACAGTCTTTATGCAGTAGTGTGTACGGTGTTTTTTTTTTTTTTTTGTTTGTTCCGCCAGTTCTCCCTTAACACTTAGTCTAGGACGTTGTTTGGGTTAAACAATTGCTTGCGCATTTAATGTATTTGTTAAGATCGGTCAATTTGGTACCTCATGTACTGAAATGAATAACATATTAAACAATTATATATACTAGAAATATACATAAATAAATATATATATATATTTTTCTCTTTTTTATTTTTATTTGTTCTTTGTTCTTTTTTTTTTTTTTTACTATATTTATGTTTTTTTTTTTTTGTTTATAACATATGTTTATATCATAAGCTTAAAGTACATAGTAATCTAGTTTACTACTATTAAAATATCTTTACATTCCTATAACTTTATAAATGGGCTGACCTGAGCCTTGCATGCTCAGCATGCAGACTCATCTCATTTACTAATGCTTAATCTATTTTACATAACTTCTGCAGATATGACAACCATGTGTGCAGTTCTTTATATTCTATACCATGGGAAAGTAAAGATTTATACATAAATATATTTTAATACTACATTATCTATATAGTAAGTGTGTACGGTGTGGCAATGTGTAATCGGGTGTGACGAATGAATGAGTCATGATTTGGAATAAATTCGTATTTTTTTAACTTATTGACTCAGGCGTTACTTTGCGGAAATCCATTGTAAATAGAAGACAAAATTAAATATTTTGTGTACTTCCGCTGTGATCCGAAATCCAAATTAAGACAAATAAGGAAAAATTAACTAAAATTAATTAACTAAGATAAATTAACTAAGATTAATTAAGATTAACGTTACCTATCACAATTCGGAAATTCTTAACTCTACACGTGTTTCGCCTAACCACAAGGCATCATCAGGAGATGCTGACTCTTCGAACGACAAGTCGAGAGTAACGTTAATCTTAATTAATCTTAGTTAATTTATCTTAGTTAATTAATCTTAGTTAATTTTTCCTTTACTTGTTTTAATTTTGTCATCTATTCGTAATTTTTTGTCTTTCCTGAAAATAAATGTTAGTTCAATAGTCATCGTTATATGGAAAAAAAATCGTATATTTTATTTTGTCATCATGACATATAATGTTATTTTTTGAATATTATTATGTACTTTTACATTATGTTATGGTTAACTGGTCGAGCGCTCACATGTATCTCGTAAAATAAGAAAAAAAAAACATATATATTCCTGCAATTTTTACCAGACCTTAGTAAAGGCTATATACCTCTCAAAATGATTTATTCCAACCATTTCAAAGATACACAAGTTGTAGTAAAGGCCTTAATTGTGGGATAGTTGGCACGTCCGTACGTGGTTAAATGCCGCCCTTAAATAGAGGTAATGTTATGAAGTTTATTGCTAAGGGCAAGGGCATAATGGAAAAGCTTTTTACCTATTTTCTAGTTAGGGTTACGTTTTTACACGCTTTATATTAGCTTCACCTGTATGTTTGTAACCGACTCCTTTGGGCGCGATTTTGACCCACTTTAAACGGCCAGATTTCGTTGAAACTTTGTAGATTTATTGAGGGCCGATGACAATACACTAATTTGATAAAAATATATTTTTTTTGTATTTTTGTTTGTATATTTGTTTGTAACCGACTTCTTTGGGCGCGATTTTGACCCACTTAAAACAGCCAGATAAGCGTGTTTTTTAGTTTTTTTAAACTACTATTATTTTAATACTCCTTATAGCTAGGTACTTGATCATCAGGGCGCGTAACCACATGAGTCGGCGACACTCTGGCCTAAGGTGGAGCATGCCTAGTCTGGAATAACTGATTCTCAAGGAGGCTGCCGGAACATACTGTTATGTGTTTGTTGATAGATTTGACAACTTGATGGTGGTTGCTAGCCAGGCGAGCCTACCAAATGCCTACCACCATGCATTCTTTAAGGTTACAATTTAGACTCTATGGCTAAGGCTTTTTTGTCTGTCTGACATCATTGTTTCCGAATGGATGAACTGATTTTAATTTAGTTTTCATCTGTCTGTGGCATCATTGTTCCCGAATGGATGAACTGATTTTAATTTAGTTTTCATCTGTCTGTGACACCATTGTTCCCGAATGGATGAACTGATTTTAATTTAGTTTTCATCTGTCTGTGACACCATTGTTCCCAAATGGATGAACTGATTTTAATTTAGTTTTCATCTGTCTGTGACACCATTGTTTCCAAATGGATGAACTGATTTTAATTTAGTTTTCATCTGTCTGTGACACCATTGTTCCCGAATGGATGAACTGATTTTAATTTAGTTTTCATCTGTCTGTGACACCATTGTTCCCAAATGGATGAACTGATTTTAATTTAGTTTTCATCTGTCTGTGACACCATTGTTCCCAAATGGATGAACTGATTTTAATTTAGTTTTCATCTGTCTGTGACACCATTGTTCCCGAATGGATGAACTGATTTTAATTTAGTTTTCATCTGTCTGTGACACCATTGTTCCCAAATGGATGAACTGATTTTAATTTAGTTTTCATCTGTCTGTGACACCATTGTTTCCAAATGGATGAACTGATTTTAATTTAGTTTTCATCTGTCTGTGACACCATTGTTTCCAAATGGATGAACTGATTTTGAAAAACATACAAAACGCTTTGCGTCAACCTTTATTGTGAGGACTGCAAAGCTTTGGAACTCACTACCTGAGTCTCTGTAACCTGAGAGGTATCATTCGAAGCTCTTCAAAAGTAGAGTTAATACGTATCTTTTAGGTATGCGTGCCACATCGTAGACTACAGCGTAGATTAACATCAGGTCAGCTGTATTCAAACAAAACCTATCAAGGGTAAAAAAAAACTTATTAAAATAAATTCCGTTCTTCCTCACTTCAGTTAAGCTTGTAGACTCGCCCTATCCGAGCCATTGTGGTATCGGACACGTTGCCAGCAATTACACTAGATTTATGTTCCGGAGATACAACGCTTATACTTATACACGTACATATATACGTAATACAGGGTAACTTTTAACTTTAAGCAAAACAAAACTACATACAGCCGATCTTGATGGATAAAATTATACAAAATTAAATAGAATTTTAATAGACGAATTCTTACTTACTTACTCGTACTTATGATGGCTCGCTAACACCAAAATGGATCCTGGCCTCCGACACCAAGAGACGCCACTTTTCTCTATCCTGTGCTGTCTCTTGCCAGTCTGTGGCATGAAGTGCGCTCAGGTCTTGCTGCACTAGGTCTTCCCAGCGGTACTTGGGACGACCAACCGGACGTCGGCCAATTGGTCGTCCCAAGTACGCTCGCCTCACAGCCCGATCCTCTCCCATCCTTTCCACGTGGCCGAACCAAAGGAGCCGATGTGCTTTAATTTATTTACTTTTTTAAGTAAATAGACGAATAGATTTTATTATTTATACAAATAAAATAATGAAATATTAAATGGAATTTGTGTAAAATAATAACTTCATATTATACTACTATACACTTCATATCATACAAATAATTTCATATATTAATATTAATTTTTATTTAATTTTATTATTGTTGACATGTGAAACAATAAGAAATTATCTGTAAAGACATATTTGTAATTTACAAAATAACCAGTGACATTATTAAATTAAAAACAATGCTTAAGTAAATTTGAGAAATAAAATAGAATATTTATTCAAATAGAAATAATAAATAAATAGATAATTGGGTCACATTTCACACACGGCTGGTAAGCCCCATACTAAACCATTTCTAGTTTGTATTATGGTGCTGACACATCTTATATACTACATACACATACGAGTACATCAATACTTTACATCGACACATATTTAACACCCAGACCGACAGCCAACAAATTTAGTTTATCATAAAAAATCTTGCCTTGCTGGGAATTGAACCTGGAATCTTCTGGTTGGCAGCCTTGCATGGTAACCAACGATGACGTCAATAATACAAAAATTAAAGATTCATATCACAAATATTAAAGCATATAAATATACATTTAATTTAATAAAGTAGCAGTCTGGTGGAA
Source organism: Mellilla xanthometata (assembly GCA_035578125.1). Lineage (NCBI taxonomy): Eukaryota > Metazoa > Arthropoda > Insecta > Lepidoptera > Geometridae > Mellilla > Mellilla xanthometata. The sequence continues at coordinate 4,604,817 of JAPUBQ010000030.1, read as the reverse complement.
ACAAATATGAGGGTAGACTTTTATTTCGCTCACACCGGATATTGGCTACGCGTGTCGCTTCACAGCCGTTTGAATTTAGAACAAAGGATACCGGAGACCTCTACCGGGAGTTGGTGGGAAACTGAAAGGTTGCGGGGTGCTATTCTGGAGTATTCGATAGTAGACATTACGAACACGCGATAATTATGTTTTTTTTTCTAAAACTGACTAAGGTATATTATACGAGTACTTACTTTATATTTACAAACTAGTTGCGCCCGTTGTGTTACCCGCGCTAATCATATATAGTTAATCATAATTGTGATTAACTATATATGATTAGCTGGGATTAACATGGGATAGTTTTTTGCCCCGGGTTGTTCTAAATTCAAACGGCTGTGAAGCGATGTGCGTGTAGCCAATATCCGGTATAAGAAAGGTCGAACCTATCTCCATAGTAAATCTCATCAAAATCAGTCCAGGCATGGAGCGTGAAGTTAAGAAGAAGCTAAGCAACGGTCAATGCGGGCGGTATTTGGATGGGTGACCATGTACGAGACTGTCGTTTCAAATGGCATTTTAATCTGGGCGCTACCGTGGGTGGGAAGACACGTTGAATTGTTGGTTGGTCCCGGCTTGTTAGTCTTAGTACAAGCAGTCGTAAAGGCAAGTCAGAGGCCTTCGGGCGGCTTGAAAACTCTCGACACCAGAGCTTGGCCACTTAGCTAATACGAATCAAATCCAATCAAATTGTTTTATTGGCGCATCAGTAAATTTGGTACAAAGATACAAATTAAAGGAAAGAAAAGAGAATGTATACAAAAAGAGTACATTTGTATTATTAGAACAGCTGATCTGCAGCTGTCTAAGCTAGGCTGTAGAGCCTGTAATATAGACAGCAGTACTTCCCCTAAATTACACTTATAATAATAATACGAGTATGTACCTGACAAAATTTTATTTAAAAATGTTTTATACATTTTATTTAGAATTAATGAAAACTAAACAAAACAATAATATGCAGATAACTTCAATTGCAACAAATTAACAAGTGAGTTAACCATTGAATATACATAATTTTCTTGAGGAATTATTAAATTGATTTACTTACATTATAAACAACATTGAATTTATACCATTTTTTGAAATGACTATATTAATGTTACATAATTTACTTGTATAATCACCTCGAACGACGTAGAAGAAGAATAATAAAATAATCCTCAGCTACTTTACAATGTAGCGCATGGTCTACAGGATAGCCGCCCTACGCTAAGTGCTCCCCAGTTGTCGAGTGGAACAGTAACATATCTGTATGAATATTCAGGGGTTTGCGAAACCTTCCATTCTGTAGCTAACGCCTTTATTCACTGTGATAGGTGACATATTTTTCATTTAGCGTCTCCCATTGCATAAACGATTTGTTATTTTAGCACACGACGCAAAAGCAACGGAATGTTTTATGTTTAACATGTTCGTGTGTGGCTTGATGGTAATAACGTCTGCTTTTCCATCAGACGGACCCAGGTTTGATCCCAGCCCTAGACCAATGACTTATTTTTCAAGTTATATGTGGATTTACACTCGCTTTACGGTGAAGGAAAACATCGTGAGGAAACCGGCATGTTTGAGGACCACAATATCCGAAGACGTGTGTCATCAGCCATCTTGCACTTGACCAGAGTGGTGGATTATTGCCAATTATGGTTATGTGGATTATTTCTCTCCTCGTGAGAGAAGGCCCCGAGTGTCAGCAGTGGGAACGTATAGTGGGCTGCTTTTGCTTATGTACGTGTAAGTTGGTGTGTTTGTGTGTGAGTCTGTTTTTAGTATCGTAAGTTCCGAACGGATTAACCTATGATATTTTTTGATATCTAAACTGAGTTTGATGAAAATATGTAGATCCAAGATGGTTGCTGCCACAAAATGGCGGATGACAAAGTTTTTCACAACTGCCTCAATATTGGTATCAAATTAATGAAAAACATAAACGAGACCACATTACAGAAAAAATATCATACTCGTATTCTGCTATATAATCAGTTCCAAGCTATTTTAACTTTGCAGTCTTCATTTAAAACTAAATATTCGTATATTCAACTATTGTGAAATTCGATTGTGTCTATGTTTTTTTCTTACAGCCAGGCATTTGATCAGCAGGGCGCGTATCCACACGCATCAGCTAAACTATGGATAAGGTTGAGCATGCCAAGTTTGGAATAACTGGTTCTCAAAGAGGCTGCCGGATCACACCGCTAGATGTTTGGGCTGACTGACTTTTCAATTTGTGAATGCACCATGCATAAAAATACATTCATTAACTAAAAAAAACTAGCTGCGACCAGGGTGTTAATCACGTTAATTTGTAATAAATAAGTTGCCACGCCAAATTTCGTCCAAATCGGTCCAACCATTTGCACGTGAAGAAGTAACAAACATAAACATAGGAAGTATATACATATCTCGATTAGCAATCGTACTTTTTTTGTTTATTAACTGACATCAAAAAAGTAGGAGGTTCTTAATAATTCGACTGCATTTTGTTGCAAAAAAAGAATCTTTTGTTAAGTGTATTCACGATTTCAACTTCGCGACTGCAAGGTAAATATGTTTTGTAACTGACTATAGATATGAAATCGTTTTGTCTCGACAGGCCCAAAGCAATGAGATGGAAACTTTTGTTCAATAACTTAATATTGAAACGATATCGTTTTCACGATATTTTGTCAATTTTTCTTTGAGTAGGTACCTATTTTCTATCACCCGGCGTAAAAGCGATGCGTCTGTCGGTCTGTGGTGTCGTAGCTTTCGCACGGATTTAGGAAGGAAATTGATTTTTTTTCGTCTCAAAGGTGTATTAGTAGGGTGTTTTCTTAGCTATGATTGCTTTTTAGCTAGCTAGTTTTTTTAGAAATACATCTTCTCCAAACATATTTAAAAGTAAGTTGAAATTATTTAAAAAAAAAAGCAGACTATAGTGTAAAATAATATCTCAATGACAAATTAATTAATAATCGATATACATAAAATAATTATTATTAATTCAATATAAGTTCATTATAAAAATGTAAAACTAAAAACAAAACCACTAATAAAACTAATTCAAAAGGCCACCCCGGACAGAACCATACGGAAAGGTACCCATAACGCTCGTGGCATTGCCGCGTTGTATAATAGCTATGGATAGCCTTTGCGCCAGGTACGATCCGGAGCAAATTATTAGTCAGTTACAATAATTATTATTGTAAAATGACTTGTAAATCTGTATTTACTAATAAATTATTTGTATCTGTATCTATATGTTTGATAATCGGTCCAAAATGACCACCGTCACAAATTTATCACAACTACCTATGGGTATCAATCACATAGAAGGGTTTGACTGGTAGTGTACATACATTATGAGAATTTTCAATTCCAAGATGGCTGCCATAAAAAATATATTATCGGGGGGTTTCTTAATTTTTAGTTTACTATTTTTTAAATCCATATTTTTTGGTTGATAACATACGCTGGTTTATTTTTGATTATATTAATCAATATTTAAGAGATGATGTTTTTTTTTTCAGAAAAAAAACTATGAGTAAATATTTACAAGAAATACTGTAAATAAAACATTGTTTATTCAGTCTCCTTGACCAAAAAAAACCAAACAAATAAAACAATCTCAGCTTCTAACTCAACTATATCACGAGTGTAAATACAAAGGGATCTCTGGTTTTCGTCTGTTTGTCACCTAGACCAAAGATTATCTGTTAGTGGATTCACAATAATGGTGGTCTGTGGACCACCATTATTGTGTTTAATTATCTTTATTTTCGTGTGTGGCCAAGCTCTAATGCCGAGAGCTTTCAAGCCACTCGAAGGCCTTTGATTCGGCTTATTTTATAGTATCAAAAAATAATACATTTACAACTTTGAATCAAATCTGAGATGTTGTACAAAACTTCTGTAAAATAAAACAGTTTAAACAACTGGAACTGGACCACATACATTTTATTATTATTATATTTTCGCGGTCCATACGTAGCAAACACTATTTTTGCTTTATTTGTCTTCTGAAATTGAATCTTTCGGAAATGACATTTTTTGGTGGAACAATAAAGTAAAAGTTGACGATCGACGAACATTTTGCCAGTTCTACGGTTTCTTTCCTTTGGTTACGACTTTAGTACACGCATTCGCATGCGGCATTCTCAAAGACTTTTGAGAAATAATTGCGGTAGCGATAAATCTGCGGAACGTTAGTACACTGCAGTTCTTTCGCAAGGAAATGTCATTGTCATTTCATATTTTTGGCTTACACTTTGCGAAATTCTGTCCTCTCTGACAGAATGCGTGGGGACGCTATGCGATGCGAAACTCTACTAGTGAAACAGCTGCGTCTGTGTAACGGCTATTTTACAGTTACTTGCGAAACAATACTGACAAGGACGCAACTATTTTCATCTAGCTATTAGAGCGAGACATAACACATGCCATACAACTGACAGTTTTTTCGTCGTTTCACGCAGCAGCATGCGAATGCGTGGGTGTACAAAAGGCGTAAATCAAGATATTATATTTTCTGCTATTCGTGTAATTGTTCTTCAGCACTTTTTATATTTTTGATATAAATAAAAAAGTGCTGATTCTAAGAAGAGATAATCTATGACACAGAATAAATACAAAGTGTAGGTCTTGAGCAGTCGAGGCTCTCCTGAGGGGTGTATGTTTTAGTTTGTTTTATCCATAGTGCATTATTCCTGTAAATAGGCTATAGAAAAATATTTTTTTTGTAGGAAAAATAAGTTGATGGAGCAATTTATTAAATAAAATTAAAAATTATTGTCCAAATACATAACAAGATAAATAAAACTTAATTAAATTAAAAACTACACAATAATTAAAAATCATCTTCGTATGAGCTAAGTGGCCAAGTTCTGGTGTCTTGCAACTTTGATGATCTGACATAATCATCAAAGTTAAGCAACGGTCGATGCGGACGGTGTTTGGATGGGTGACCATGCACAAGACTGTCGTTTTTCAAGTGGAATTTTCATCTGGGCGCTACCATGGGTCGGATGACAAGTTCCGGCTGTACGTATGTCTTAGCAGTCGTTAAGCCAATTCAGAGGCCTTCAGGAGGCTGGAAAACTCTGGACACCAGAGCTTGGCCACTTAGTTTATAGGAAGAAGAGGAATAAGTGTCTTCCGTGTTTTATATCTTTACTTCTTTTTTACCGCACTCTTGAGTATAGTCTAAGTATTATCAGCATTGATTATATATTACCTATCTACATCTTATATAATCTATGGTTAAATCTCAAGAGACGTTAGAAAAGTAGTTTCATTCAGTTAAAACAAGTTCATCTTCGTAGAAACTCCGCTAGGTTAAACACAATTAATATATTTATACCTACCAGGCAAGTACATTTCTAGTTAAACTATTCGAGGTCCTTTGTAGTACAATGAAGATTCAAATCAAATCAAATATATGTTTTTAGGACACATTAGGACACATTTCACACACGGCTGGTTAACCCCATACTGAACCATTTCTAGTTCGTATTATGGTTGCTAACACAATTGATAAACTACATACATATACATACATATTTTCTATAGATACATATTTAACACCCAGACCGAAAGCCAACAAATTTAGTTCAGCACAAAGATTGTTGGCCGTGCCGGGAATTGAACCCGGAGTCTTCTGATTGGCAGTCCGGCATGGTCTTGCTGGCCACTTAGCTCATACAAAGAATAATAATAAGAAGAAGTTTAAATAACACTTGAAATCCACTAGGAGGCCTATCACACTTTTCTTACATTTTTTTCCTGTATTTTCCGTAAGAAACAAGGCAGCGAATGAACGGCACGAAATACTTATCTCGCAAGTATAAAAAATAACTTTATTGTTATTCTTTATTATAATCACACCGTTGCTCCGGCTCTTTGCGGGAAAATTGAATTTATGGAATAAACTCGAGCTGGAATTGTTTGTTATAGCGAAATAAGTATACCATTTCAGTTTCTGATCAAAATTTAAACACCTCAATTATTTCAATAATGTAATAAATGTTAAGTACTTGAATTTATTTAGAGACGCAATTAAAGGAAAACTTCAAAATAATTGTTTTTTTTTTTGTTATTAACACTTTTTTTATTCCAATAAAAGTTCCTTCACACTTACTTTACTCACTTCACTTACCTTTTCGCTTACTTCTATTTGCACTCGCTTTTCGATGGAGGAAAATGTTGTGAGGAAACCGACACGTTTAAGGACCACAATATCGTGAGACGTGTGTCATTCACCAACCCGCACTTGGTCAGCGTGGTGGATTATAGCCCATAATATGGAACTTGTTTGAAGCTTCCTGCAATGCACTGACAATGCGTTATTACAAGGCGAAATTCTTAGTAATGCGTCTTCTAGTGAATTCTATTTCTTCGGTGTCCACGGATAATGGCGCAGTGGGAGGTATGTAGATTGTAAAAACTTACGCAGTAAATAAAAGGTTGTAAACTTCTGCCCTTTTACCTCTCTAGTTAGCAAGTTTGTTTTAAACTGCCGTCACTTGGTCAGAATATTAACCAGTTTATTCAAAGGTGACCTTGTAGAAAAGCACGGATATCAGAATAAAAATATATGGTACGTTAGGGAAAAAAACATGTTTATAGACCATATTTTCAGCTATGCCAAATTGGATATTTGATAATATAAGATAAAGATCTTGTATTTCCGTTGAGTGTTTTGCCTATGTTTACTTTTATATCTAGGTAATAAAGATCTGTCAATGCGTGTGTTTTATCCCACGACATCTAGTTTTGAACATTAGAACTAACACCTTTAATAAATGAATGCTATGCAAATACAAATCCAGAATAACCGTTGCCGCAAAATGGCGGACATTTTTCGCATAATGGCCGTAATATGGGTGTCAAATAACAGGACTATTGAATAGTAGAATAATAATTAATTATTATAAATTCTATATCCAAAATAGCCGCCACGAAAAATGTGATCGGAGATTTACAAAATTTAAATTTAAACTTGTTAAATGGTGTCATAGTTAAAAAAAAATAAATAAATGTAATTAGTTAATTCATAAATTTATTTTTCTCACTCATTAGTTATTTGCCTCTCAATCCAATCCACATACGGGCTGACAGGTGTCAGAACCATAATATTAGGTACAACAACGTATTTCAAACTACGGAGTATACTCTGTAAAAGTTGATCAGTGATCTTAGAAACAATACCTACAACGGTAGAGTTTAGAACTACAGGTGCGCCGGCGTCTCCATTCAAAACTGACTGCATTACCCCGCCACAAGATGGTACTGCACATAACTTTAACACCTGATTTCTCAGCTCCTTCATATGTAACTTATTACAAGAAATCAGCACAGTTTTGTCAAGAACCTGCAGCGGTCTGTTTAGAGTTGAACTTGTGAGAAGCACTGTCCCATTCGGCTTCGATCTCATCTTCCCAAACCCGATTATGGTTGCTTCGCGACCGGCCAACGTGGAGTAGTCTACTACGTTTATTCTGGCGTAACTTTCTAACTTTATAGGCTCAATGTTAAGCAAAGCTATATCATCATCTTTGATGGTAATCTTTGTCAATTCACCCGGTGTTCTAACTTCTTTGACAGCTGAAAGCTCGTGTTGTTTGCTAGGGTTTAAATGGGGGTTTCCGTATCGTATCATGGCTTTTGTTTTGTACAGTTTTCCTTTGTGAGTGTAAGTTTTTGAGTTTGTGACACAGTATGCGTTGGTTAACACCCAGGTGGGTGATATGGCGGCTCCTGAACATCGGCCACGTAGGAGGATTATGGTTTCGCTAGTGTTTTTAGCGTGTAACTCTATTCGGACGGCGTATGGAAATTCGCTCGGTTCCGTATCACGGCCGTTGACGACTCGCAGTGCTCTTCTTTCTGCACTCACATTACAAATTGCATATATAATAACACACACAATGGTCTCTTTCATTATTTTATTTAGCTTAAGTACTTCAGGTAGTAAATTAATCAGTTTGTTTAAAACGCAAGCGCTCCATTTTGTTTAATTTCACGTAATTCTTAATTGGAAAATGGCGTTCATTTAATTTTGGTTTCAATATAATGAAATTGAAACGTCCATTTCGAGTGTTTGGAAATCTGATTTCAAAATAAACGATAAGAAATAACGGTTGATGTTATTCTTGAAATGGTTTATTTATATAGCTTTTTGATTATTTTCATATACAACAAGTATTTATGCTAAGGATATAAGGTAACAATTTATAATATTTTACTTCGGAGTAAAGAGAGAAAGATTTTCGTAATAAAGTAATGAAACATTATGGCATGGAAATTTGTAACATTACAAGGCGAAAACTCTTCGGAAAACTTAAACGGGAAAGATAGATTGTAACTAGCTGACCCGGCAAACGTTGTTTTGCCTTAATAAGGCAAAACAACGTTTGCCGGGTTTATTATTTTTATTCTAGTTTCTAGACAAATTCTTATGCTATAGCGTGAACCTTATCCATAGCACCAATTACCTCTTTAAAATGAGCATTATATTCAATACTGAGCTCATACTGGAATAATAGACGCAATAAAATTGTTTTAAAAACAAATAACCGACTCCAAAACCATATTAATTTAATAGTGTTTATTTTAACAAACATTAATTTGTTCTTCTTAGATGGCACCGACGCCAAAAATACAGGATAAATAAAAATTGAAAATAGCATGTTTATAAGTTAATCAAATAAAGGCTTCGATGGTACTTATGTGTAGGCATAAAATTATTTTTCACTTTTTAGATACAGTTAGAATTTATAAATGAAGGTATGATTTTGAAGTCTGTTATTTGTATAATACAATTTCATTGTAAAACTTTTAAGGTTAGTAGGTAATGATATTTTTAAAGTAATAGGTATTCAAAATTTTTTAGCGTATCCGTTCGAGCCGTTGACAAACAAATTACATAATATTAGTACTGTCATAAGCTATGACCCAAAACGTCATAGGACCAATCGCGAGAGAAGCGAGCCCTATGCGCGATCGAAGCGAGCGCGAAAATTTTTTGCATATTTGTTCGAGCCGCTTGAGCATAAAGAAGTCCAAAGCAGAACAAATTACATAATATTTGTAATGTCGTAAGCTATGACCCAAAACGTCCTAGGACCAATCGCGAGCGAAGCGAGCCGGATGCGAGCGCAGCGAGCTATGCGCGAGCGAAGCGAGCACGAAAATTTTTAGCGTATTTGTTCGAACCGTTTCAGCATAAAGAAGTCCAAAACAGAACAAATTACATAATATTTGTAGTGTCATCATCATATTTGTTGAAAATTTTTTGCTCATACGTTCGGGGTCTAGTTTATTAGTACATCAAATTTTATAGCTTCTTCTACGTAAGAACTAAGTGACCAAGTTATGTTGTCGAGAGTTTTTCAAGCCCCTGCCTTAGTTTAACGACTGTCTGTGCTAAGAGGACCTACAATTTAACGTATAATCTGATCCACAGTAGCGCACAGATGAAAATACATTTTTTACAACAGTCATGTGCAGGAGAGGTTATGCAATAAAGCGACTTACACGCGGGTGGAGCCGCGGGCAACAGCTAGTAGTTAATAAGAGATTTACATTGATATAGCAAAATGATAATAGTTAACAATACTACTACATACGATACATAAACAATAACGAAGGTCGAAATTAGTGTAAACAGTGAGAGAAGTCTGTGAAGAAGAATTTTGTGAGTGAAACAGGAGACCAACTTCAGTCTATGGCATAGTGTGGCATTTCACTCACCAGTAAAGTAAAGGCGCGGCAAATTTTAAGTATTTAAGATTGGTAATAATACTAAGCTGTATATCAGGTTAAATTTTGTTACTTAGTTATTTTCTTTAAAAAAAAAAAGATTTTTACTCGAAGTACAGTTAGACACTTTATTTGATCAGTTATCAAGCAAGATGAAAAATGAATAAAATACTTAAATGGCCATAAAAAATAGGGAATGATGATAAAAGAGTAAAAAAATTAGGGTTGTATGTATTTTTTAATGCCACTTAATACAAAAATAAAATGAAAAACTTCGTCGAAAAATGAAAAAAAAAATGTTTAAGGGTGATCAACCCTTATCACTTAGGGGTATAAAAATAGATAGTAGCCGATTCTCTGACCTACTGTATATTTGGTAAAGATTAGTCAAACCGTTTCGGAGGAGTACGGTAACAAACACTGTGACACGGAAATTTACTAAAATGGCCATATTAAAATAGGGGTTAATGATAAAAAAATAAAAATTTAGGGTTGCATGTACTTTTTAATGCCACTTTATATAAAATTCAAATAAAAAAATTTCGTTGAAAAAATAAAAAAATATATTTAAGGGTGAACAACCCTTATCACTTAGGGGTAAAAACGTTCCACGTTGGCCGATTCTCATACCTATTGAATACGCATATGAAATTTGGTAATGATCAGTCAAGCCGTTTCGGAGGAGTTCGGTAACAAACACTGTGACACGGAAATTTTATATATAAGACAAGACTAGCTGACCCGGCAAACGTTGTTTTGCCTTATTAATAATTTTTATTCTAGTTTCTAGACAAATTCTAGTATAAATAAAATGTTACTTACTTATTATAAGTGTGTATGGTATATGCGTGAAATGGGTATGGAGCGCTATGAACAAACGTTAAGGGAATATAAAAATAACAAACGCCATATAGGCGACTTTAGTCCGCACTCATTTGTATCACCTCTAAAACTGCCTGCACATTCCATATTTGACGTGATTTTAGTTGGTTTGACTATGGTACACAGCGTGCCGTCTCTTTCTGGCCACCTAAGATGAAAAGAGACGGGGCTTCTTTAAATTTGGTTTAGTCGTGTGTGCCGCTGAATCGCCACCAGTATATTCAATATTGAGCTCATTCTGGAATGCTAGACGCTATAAAATTGTTTTAAAAACAAATAACCGACTCCAAAATCATATCTTTTTAAAAGTGTTTATTTTAACAAACATTAATTTGTTCTTCTTAGATGGCACCGACGCCAAGAATACAGGATAAATAAAAAATTAAAATAGCATTTTTATAAGTAAATCAAATAGTCTTCGATTGTACTTATGTGTAGGCATAAAATTATTTTTCACTTTTTAGATACAGTTAGAATTTATAAATGTAGGTATGATTTTGAAGTCTGTTATTTGTATAATACAATGTTATTGTAAATTTTTTAAGGTTAGTAATGATACTTTTCCAAAGTTTTAGGTGTTCAAAATTTTTTAGCGATTCCGTTCAAGCAGTTACCGTTTGGTAACTGCTTGAAAATAAAAAAATAAATTACATAATATTTGTAGTGTCATAAGCTATGAGCCAAAACGTCCTAGAACCAATCGCGAGCGAAGCGAGCTAGATGCGAGCGTAGCGAGCTATGCGCGAGCGAAGCGAGCGCGAAAATTTATAGCATAATATTTGTTCGAGCCGTTTGAGCATAAAGAAGTCCAAAGCAGAACAAATTACATAATATTTGTAGTGTCGTAAGCTATGACACAAAACGTCCTAGGACCAATCGCGAGCGAAGCGAGCGCGAAAAGTTTTAGCATATTTGTTTGAGCCGTTTGAGCATACAGAAGTCTAAAGCAGAACAAATAACGTAATATTTGAAGTGTCGTAAGCTATGACCCTAAACGTTCCAGGACCAATCGCGAGCGAAGCGAGCGCGAAAATTTTAGCATAATATTTGTTCGAGCTATTAGAGCATAAAGAAGTACAGAGCAGAACAAATTACATAATATTTGAAGTGTTGTAAGCTATGACCCAAAACGTCCTAGGACCAATCGCGAGCGAAGCGAGCCGTATGCGAGCGCAGCGAGCTATTTTTTGGCATTATATTTGTTCGAACCGTTTGAGCATAAAGAAGTACAAAGCAGAACAAATTACATAATATTTGTAGTGTCGTAAGCTATGACCCAAAACGTCCTAGGACCAACCGCGAGCGAAGCGAGCCGAATGCGAGCGCAGCGAGCTATGCGCGAGCAAAGCGAGCGCGAAATTTTTTAGCATATTTGTTTGAGCCGTTTGAGCATGAAGAAGTCCAAAGCAGAACAAATTTAATTTCATAATATTTGTAGTGTCATCATCATATTTGTTGAAAATTTTTTGCTCATAAGTTCGGGGTCTAGTTTATTAGTACATCAAATTTTATAGCTTCTTCTACGTAAGAACTCAGTGATCAAATTATGGTGTCGAGAATTTTTCAAGCCCCTGCCTTAGTTTAACGACTGTTTGTACTAAGAGGACCTACAATTTAACGTATAATCCGATCCACAGTAGCACACAGATGAAAATATTTTTTTTACAACAGTCATGTGCAGGAGAGGTTTCGCAATAAAGCGACTTACACGCGGGTGGAGCCGCGGGCAACAGCTAGTAGTTAATAAGAGAGTAACATTGAGATAGCAAAATGATAATTGTAAACAATACTACTCTACATACGATACATAAACAATAACGAAGGTTGAAATTTGTGTAAACAGTGAGAGAAGTCTTTGAAGAAGAATTTTGTGAGTGAAACAGGAGACCGACTTCAGTCTATGGCATAGTGTGGCATTTTACTCACCAGTAAAGTAAAGGCTCGGCAAATTTTAAGTATTTAAGATTGGTAATACTAAGCATATGTATATCAGGTTAAATTTTGTTAGTTATTTTCTTCAAAACAAAATAGATTTTTACTCGAAGTACAGTTAAAGACACTATATTTGATCAGTTATCAAGCGAGATGAAAAATGAATAAAATACTAAAATGGCCATAAAAATAGGGGTTAATGATAAAAAAGTAAAAAATTAGGGTTGTATATATTTTTAATGCCACTTAATACAATAATAAAATAAAAAAAATTCGTCGAATAATGAAAAAAAAATATTTAAGGGTGATCAACCCTCATCACTTAGGGGTATAAAAATAGATAAAAGCCGATTCTCAGACCTACTGAATACGCATATAAAATTTGGTAAAGATCAGTCAATCCGTTTTGGAGGAGTACGGTAACAAACACTGTGACACGGAAATTTACTAAACTGGCCATAAAAAAAATAGGAGTTGATGTTAAAAAATTAAAAATTAAGGGTTATATGTATTTTTTAATGCTACTTCATATAAAAATCAAATAAAAAAAAATAGTCGAAAAAATAAAAAAATATATTTAAGGGTGAACATCCCTTATCACTTAGGGGTAAAAACGTTCCACGTTGGCCGATTCTCATACCTACTGAATACGCATATGAAATTTGGTAATGATCAGTCAAGCCGTTTCGGAGGAGTTCGGTAACAAACCCTGTGACACGGAAATTTTATATATAAGAAGAAGATAAGATACAAGTTATAATCATTCTTCTTCTTTACATTGTCCCACAAGGCGTGGTCGGCATATACTCGTAGTTACATCTTCCACTCTCCTCTATCAGCAGTCATCTCGACATTTAATAGCCGGGTCCACACAGAGCGAGCAGCCTCGCGAGGCATTTGCCGCGCGAGGCTGCTCGCTCTGTGTGGACGTGCCTCGGACGAGGCAAGCGCGCGCTCTGCCGCGGGCGAGCGACCGAGCGCCCGAGCCATCGAGTGTCGGCTTTTGAATTTGCTCAAAGGCGCCTCAGTCGCCTAGTTATGTCATTGTTGCACTAAATAGGCGCGTCCACACAGAGCGAGCAGCCTCGCGAGGCATTTGCCGCGCGAGGCATTTGCCGCGCGAGGCATTTGCCGCGCGAGGCTGCTCGCTCTGTGTGGACGCGCCTAATGAATATAAGTGAATAATGACATACAAAAAGATTAGTACGTACCTACACTAAATTTACGTATATTTATTTTCTAACATTTTATTTTCTACATTATTTTAAAACAAAAGAATCATTTAAAAATTCTGATACCTGGTTTATATCAACTAGTACTTAATATTTTTCTACAGAAGCCGATGTCTATTACATCAATTGATCAATGACGACCTCGTTGGCGTAAAGGTTAAAATGCCGGTCTGCTAATCAGAAGGTTCCGGGTTCGATTCCCGACACGGTCAACATCTTTGTGCTTAACTAAATTTGTTGGCTGTGGGTCTGGGTGTTAAATATGTATTTATATATAATATGTATGTATGTATGTATGTATATGTAGTATATCAGTTGTGTTAGCAACCATAATACGAGCTAGAAATGGTTCAGTATGGGGCTAACCAGCCGTGTGTGAAAGTGTCCTAATATTTAAAAAAATATATATTAGTCTATAATAATAATAATAATAAATTTATTTGCACAAAAACTTATGAAATAACATAACATCGAGTTACAAGTAAAAATTAAAAATTATATCTTAAGCTAATTGTTACTTAAATGCTAACTCGTGGGACGCCACACTAGGATCGACCTGGGTCGTGGAGTTCAGGCTCTTCCTTACGTATAAAAGTTTGGACTACAATTAGATATACTATATATATATATGTATTAAGGTATAAATGTAAAATTATCAGAAGTAAGGTAACATAATACAAAACACCTCTATGGTATCAACATGAGCAACATTGCAACCCTGCAATCGTTAAGCGTAGAAGTTTCATTACGATTCAGTTATTAGTCTAGACTTGAAGACTTCATTACTAGATGCAGAATGAATAGTCAACATTAGAGGCGAGCTACTTTAATTAAATGTTGGCGAAAGATTTATGATTTCAGTTGCAACAGTTTGTTGACCGAACGAGCGAAGCGAGCGAAATCTTGGCTTCAAGTGGCTAACTTTACTTCACTTAATAAATCTTAGTTCATATATATAAATTTCGTGTCACAATGTTTGTCCTCAATGGACTCCTAAACCTCTTAACCGATTATAATAAAATTCGCACACCATGTGCAATTCGATCCAATTTGAGAGATAGGGTAGTTTAAATCTCAAATTATAGTCGCAATTTTAATTTATTGCTAATTATTGATTGTTATTATTTGACAGTCACAATTATCTGTTAACTCCAAATTATTCTAACAGATGTCGATACCTTTCGACTGGGTTGAGTAAGTAATCAATAGATGGCGCTGCTATGGTAAATCTACGGACGTGTCATATAAGCTACACTATCTATTTTTCATACCCCTAAGTGAGGCAAAACAACGTTTGCCGGGTCAGCTAGTAAATACATAATTTCTTTAAGCCTAAAGGATATACAAAGCGGTTACATTATGAACTTATGCGAATTAGTAACTGAAATGAGTCTGCAAGCTGAGAATGCGGTCATATAACAATTTATAATAATGTAAAGACATCTTAATAGCAGCTTAACTAGATTACCATATCCTTTAAGCTTATCATATATATGTTATAAACAAAAAAAGAAAAAAAAAACGTTAGAAAGAAAAAAATAAACAAAATTTAAAATGAGAAAAAAAACTGATATGATATTTATATACATGTATTTTTAATAATTTCCATATGAATGATTACAGTGATGATTACAGAATGATTTTGAATACATACTCGTACAAGGTACTTAATTGACCGATCTTGACAAATACATTAAATGCGCAAGCAATTGTTTAACCCAAACAACATCCTTGACTAAGTGCTTAAGGAAGAACTGGCAGAACGAACAAAAATAAAAATATAAGTGTATTAAAGTTACAATTTGACCCTATATTTATGTACAATTTGACCCTATGTTTAAGGAAACTGAGCGTGGTCCTCAAGTACTTAGCGAACTTGTATCTCTCTGGAACAGCAACCCCAATAAATGTGGTGTATGGGATGTCTTAAAAAATCTAATTTTCATTTTTATATTTTTAAGTAATTATAAATAAACAATGTTCCAAAAAGTTGCGTTGTCTACTATTCAGAGAACTACTAGCTATAGATAGCTACTAGAGATAGTTTATACAGCTGTCGCTATGATTTACGATATTAAATTAAAATTCATAAGTTTTTGCGTAGGAGTTTGGTTATACTTTTATATTATTTTTACTAGACTAGCTTGTGACCGTGGCTTGCTTTTTTATTTTTCTTTAAGCCTTCTCCCCCGAGTAAGCGATACTCCGATCTAAGATGGAGCATGCCTAGTATAGGATAACTAGCTTTCAAGGAGGCTGCCGTAACACACCGTTAAGTGTTTTTTTACACGCTTTATATTAGCTTCACCTGTATGTTTGTTTGTAACCGACTTCTTTGGGCGCAATTTTGACCCACTTAAAACGGCCAGATAAGCGTGTTTTTTAGTTTTTTGACGTGACAACGTCTTAAATTTGGTTGCGGCTGGGAGTCACTTATGAAAAAGTGTAACGCCCGGTAACGTTACGATGAGTCACCGAACGAGAGAGAGGCCCGCCGAATGCCTTGCGTCTCTCTCCCACTCAACTATGATCGGTCTGCCGTAAAATCTTCGCCCGTAAAACCGACTTTACAGGCAACCATTTTTTTTTTAAACTACTATTATTCATCTTGATGATGGTTGCTTGTCAGGCGAGCACTAAAAATGCCCTACTATCATCTAAATCTCAATCAAAATCTAGCTCTTGCCTTTATGGTACGGACGGCCAAACTATGGAACTCTTTGCCGGAATCCCTGTTCCCACTGAACTACAACCTTACTGTCTTCAAAGCGAGAGTGAACCGGTCTCTTCTAGCCAAGCACGATCCATCCTAGACCGCAATGTCACTTAACATCAGATAATGCTTACTGTAGTCATGCGCAAGCCTGCATCATTAATTTAAAATCTTTGTCTCCTTATACAAAATTTAAATACATTTTTAGTCCTTTCGTCCCGTTGGCGCTGTGTATGTTAAAAGGGATTTCACGTCATCATCATCAGTCCGTCTGCATCCACTGCTGGACATAGGCTTCTCCCAAGTCACGCCACGCGACCCTATCCTGAGCATCTCGTCATCTCGTCTCCATCTTATACCCGTTTTTTGCGTGTATCGTCGCGCTACCTAGTTGCAGGACGGTCTACGCTACGTGTGCCGGTACGTACGTATGCTCGTGGATTCCACGGCAGTGCAAAAGATTAAAAGATCTCTAGGGGTATGATTACACAACTTTTAGGTCTTATATATTTTTTTTTCATTGTAAATAATCAAATATTTCACTTTATTATTCCTAAGTAATATATAAATTTATTTTTATCATTTGGTTTTAAGTTTAGGGCTTATATGATAACCTTTATTTAAAATCTGATAATATCTGACATTAATATATGACATAATATGAGACAAGACTTTGGCTTCAAAAATACTGTTTATAGAACTAGTTTGGAAGCATTTGAATTTCAAATTATTTTGTTGTTATTTATTTACTGTGTAAAATAAATTAATTTTGTATTTTTTTAAACATAGGTCAAATATAGGTACATATTTTCCTGGTAAAATTCTTATAGCACTAATACGGTCGCTCTCCTAGGCGACTCGTAAACCGGGAAACTATCACGTCTACGAAATTCCGACGGGACTGCGCCAGGGGTGAACTAAGGTCAAATCAGTTTTGGGGCAAGAGTGCTCTTTTTGAGCGGATAAAAACGATAACTTGCTTTCATTTAAAATGAAATGGCCGTGAACAAGCAGGCGAGCAGGTAGTCCGGCTGCGAAATGGGTTGGTAGAGGGAGACTGAAAAGGGCTATAAGGGTGACGATCATGTTGAAGAAAATTGAAACAAAATAACTAAAGTGTTTTACTAATGTGAGAATTTCTATTTTAGTTTTTTGTGGCTCTGTGACTTTTTAGATGTTATACGTATCTATCTGGTACTTAATCCCTCTTAAAATAATTGCAGGTTTGTGTATATTTAAGAATAACGTCACCAAATAAATTTATTAAAAAAATATTTTTCATAAAAGAAAGTCTGGTTTTCCTTCCTGTCGTTATAACTACAGAATACAGGAACCAATTTCCACGGTTTTGCATTCGTCGGAAATCGTGCTGGGAAAATTTCAACAGAAAAGGAGAAAAACAGGGAAAATCATTTTTCACATACAGCGTCCTCTCTGTTACATAGCATTTGCAACAAACCAATATGGTTTGTATGGTGGCGAAACGGAGTTTGCTAGTGTATATTATATACATATGTTAAACAGTTGCATTAACATATACAAAACACAGTCTAACAGTTTCTTACAATACAATATGTTGTCAAGTTTTAATACCAAAAAGAATGATTTTAGATCCTACTAAAATTATCTCCATTTAGGACTTTATTCTCCCCCTGTGCTATCCTTAATCCAGCCCTGACCAGAGCTTGGTGTGAAGTGGCGGGGCTATGAAATGTCGCGCTCTGAGCTGAATGTTAAACAGCGGAGCGTCCCTACGTGTGAAATACTTCCGTCACAGATTAATATCGGTAGTTCTCTTGGCTATATGTAGATGTATTACTCTTTATGATTCATTAGAAAGAAAGAAAGAAAAACATTTATTCTCTTAATGGCGATCATATGGGCAAAATCTTGTGGTACAGTTTTTTGTTATAAATCATAAACGATAAAAAATATTGGAAAAATAGCATAAAGACCGTCTAAAGAACAACTTTTAGAATGTTTATATTTTTTTGGTACTTATCAGTTTTGCCAATATGACAAAAATAATCTAAAATTCTCTTCCTTAGAAGTACCACCTGGGGTCTTCAAATCTCGAGTTAATATGTACGAGTATTTTTAGGTTAGCGTGTAACATCGTAAACCATAGTATTATTGGTGCCGGTATTGATTAAAAATCGGTCCAGCCGTTAGAACGTGAAGGAGTAACAAACATACACACTTGTACATACTTACACACAAACTTTCGCATTTATAATATTAGTAGGATTCGCTTCTACAGTAGAACCTCGTTAAGTCGAACCTCGATAAGTCAAAAACCTCCAAATGCCGAAAAAATGTTTTGTTCCCTTCCCTTCAAACACCAAAACCTCCATTATTTGAAATCTTGACCCTCTGTTAGTCGAAATAATCACCAAGTCCCTCCAAGCCATTTTGGTACATATTTTCACTCTACAACTCGAAAAATTAAACTTGATCTCTGCATCTCGAACATAGCAACGTTTTATTTTGCAACATTTACAACTTGATCATTTGGAATTTATTACCTCTATAGTTCGAACAAAAATAAGTTGCCGACTTTATTTCAAAATATATAAGAATAAACCTCAAAATCTTTATGTTGAATCAAAATCCACCTAAGTTGAAATCCTCCATAAGTTGAAAACTCTATAACTCGATTTTTTAGCGTTTCTCTTGATGTTCGACTTATAGAGGTTCTACTTTATAATGCAATGTGATATGAAAACTTTCTTTCACATACAGCCAGTGCAAATCCACAGGCCGTCATTAAAGTTTTCTAGTATTAATATCAAAGGAAACTATATTTGTGAAGTTTGCAACGGGTCGAGTAAGAAAACTCATATTTCTCGAGTCGTAGTTTCTTAACAACTCTCATAGTAGAAGCCTAATGAAATAAAGTTTTTAACCTATGATGCAAAAAACGACGGGGTGGTATATGTTTGACATGTCTCTTTGTGGATGTGTGTGTGTGTTTGTGTGTGTTTCTTATAATAATGAAATAAATTGATTGACTTTGACTTTGTTTGTCTGTGCAAACATGGCTTCCGAACGGATGAAACGATTTGATTTAGTTAGCTTATGTTTGAAAAGTGTTATTTAAGAGTAGTCTTAGCTAACTAAGGTTGATGAAAAAAGATCTTAAATGACGACCAAAAAATGGCAATGGCAGATGACATAATATATGTACTTTCATATCTCAATATTGACGAAAGCGTTGGCGTAATGGTTACCAACCCAGACTGCCAGCCAGAGTGTCCCCGGTTTGATTCCGGGCACGGCCAATATTTTTTGATGAGCTAAATTTGTTGGCTATAGGTTTGGTTGATATAAAGTGTTTATGTACATATGTGTATGTAGTATATCAGTATACTATAATACGAACTAGAAGTGGTTTTGTATGGGGCTAACCAGCCGTGTGTGAAATGTGTCCTATAAGTTATTTATTTAAATTATTTAAATTTAAATCTAAGGGTTCGATAGTAGAATAAACACAATGCGAAAATACTTAAATTTTAAATGGGGCGTTTCCAGTTTTTTTATATTAATTTATACTTGCTAACTCTTAAGTTTCCTTCAAGGTTTAATGTTCTTTATAAGTATCATGACCTACCTCACTAACGACATCGTATGGGAAAACTTCGGAAAATAGCTTTGTAGAGTACTTATAATCATAAAAATAGGTATAAATATACAGGTATATCATAATATAGCGAGTGAAAGATGACGGCTGATAGAAGAGAGTGGAAGAAAGCTTGCTACCGACCCCACCTGTGGGATAAGGCAAGGAACAAGAAGAAGAATATCATATTAGATGAGAAATAAATAAATAAAACGTTTATTGACAACAATAATTATTATGCTATGCTATTTATATTGTCACAAACATACTTTTTAGATTAGATATATATATTGTTATTATTATACACATACATTTATATTAGAAATCGATGCGCCTTGAGATTGGTCACACATCCAACGACTGACCGTATTAAAATTTTCTTGCAACTAAGACGATCAATTAAGACCGCCTCAACCTAGCAACAAGCGTTTCAACACAACACTTTGTCTGTCTGCGAGGTAGGTTGTAATAAACGGCAGCTAAAAGCGTATGCCCATTAAACAGAACTACCCTCATTATTTTAGCTTAACCATAGATTTATTAAACTTGCAGATAAGTAGAAGCGTTTTGTCAATACTATGTTTTGTTTTTGGTAGTATCCATTTGTGCCACACAGCTAATAGCAGCAGAAGTACTATACGTTCCCACTGCTGAGACTCGGGACCTTCCCTCACAAGAAGCAGGATGAAGATCAGAATTCGCTGGCCAATTTCGAGTTTGAGGATGACACATGTGACAAAAATGTTTTGAATGCGCTAAAGGGCAAAATTATGTTATTTTAGTTTTATCCATGGTAGAATGACTTCATTGTTTTAAATTTTTGGTTAAAATAATTATTCTTACTCATTTATTTCTCTAACTTTTAAGTTTTTACATTGAATCATATAAAAACCTAAAATATAGCATGGTACTGGCAGCGAGGCAAGGCCCAAGCTACCGGCGGTAGCTACGGGAACAGAAACTTCCAGACTATGCGCGCCGTGTCGAGTAACAAAAATTTAATAATAATTTTTATTATACAGTTTTACTTATGGATCTTAAGAAATTTTATTGTCCATAAATATGATAAAAATTATACATGTCAAATCGTTTAAAGTAAGGAAAACCCGCCCATGACCGTACCTGGTGCAAAGGTGCCCATAACACTGGCTGCGTTTCCACGCTGAATAGCAATGGCTATCCTCTGCACCAAGTACGATCGTGAACGGGATCCCCCGTCCTATTCACTAGTCTTCGCCCTTTTATGGATTGAACTAAACCGACACGAAAACTGTGATATAATTTTGCGTTAGTGATATTAGATTACGCGATGTCAGTCATTAACACTAGGAAGGGCTGAAGCGCAGTTCTAGGAGGTCTGCAGTGCGATTCCCTGAAGAACCTGAAGTTTTCCGTTAGGCACAGAGGCTGGTCACCGGGTGTCTTGTTAAGATTTCAACAAAAAAGAATTGCCCAAGTGTGAGTTGGGCTCGCGCATGAAGGGTTTCGTACCATTGTTGTATGGGAGCCCCCCTTAAATATTTATTTTATTTTAATTTGGTGATTAAATTTAATAGCCAATATACTTTTATGTATTTTGTGAAAATTTTTAGTGCCTAGCACCTACCATTATTGATATATAGCAAAAAATACGAAAAAAACATATTTTTTAAATTTATTTTTAGTATTTGTAGTAATAGCGGCACGGGAAATACATATCTTGTGAAAGTTTCAGCTTTCTAACTATTACGGTATATGAGATACAGCCTGGAGACAGACAGACAGCGGCGGCTTAGTAATAGGGTCCCGTTTTTACCTCTTAGGTACGGAACCTAAAAAGGAGTAGTGCTGGTTAAACAACTATATCTATTGAGAACAACGCACGCTCATACATTTCGTTCCACCTTCGGCCATTCTATGGAAGCAGCAGAAAGTTTATCAATATCTGATATCCCTGGTCACTGGTGGCTTTCAGAGGGAGAGTTTTTGCAACACTCAGCCGTTCTGTGCGTACTTTGAAGATTATGTTCTATGTTTTGTGTTTAGTTGTTTTGTACATTTCATTAATAATTGGACTAGAGTATTTTGTGAATTTTTGGACATTTACTTAAATAGTATTCTAGTATACTGGTCAAAACGTCAAATTAGAAATGAGTATGTAAGAGGATGATATTGGAGGATGTTGAATAAAGGCTTATTTATTATTATTTTTATTTTTTATGTAAGAGGAAGCCTGAAACTAGCTCCTATCACTAACGAACTGATGAGCAATAGGTGGTCGTGGTATGGTCATATTATACGTTATGAGGAAGACCATATTACTAGGAAAACAATGAGTATGAGTGTGGACGGACATATAAGAAGGGGCGGCCTAAGAAAGTGTGGATGGATTGTGTGAATGACGATATGACCAGGAGGGGTGTGAATACAGAGATGACGAATGACAAAGATGTATGGAAGAGGCGTACGTACTGTACCGACCCCACATGAAGTGGGATAAAGTGAAGAAGAAGAAGATACTGGTCATAAAGTGAGTTTAGCTCGGTGGGAAAAACGTTTGCTTTTCAATCAGACGCCCCTGGTTCAAACCCAGCCCTTCACATTGGTGTAGGGCTGAGTTTGAACCAGGATTTGTTTTTTTAGTTGTGTGTTATACAAAGACTAACAGCCGTAACCTAGAATTAACGGGTCATCCGACCCATGGTAGTGCTCAGATAATAATGCTAAAATGCTGATGTTTATATGTCAGTCTTTCGCATGGTCCCTTCCAAAGACTGTCTGCATCGACCGGTACTAATTAGGTTTCCGAATTGATATCTTTTATTTCATCATTTTTAAAAAGCCGGTCTTAAGAGGTTCTGTTTTCATTAACACAATCCAATATCAGAAAATATATTTTTAGAAAATATCTTTTCTTTAATTTTGTCAAAACGAAATAAATGTTTAATACCGCACGTAAAGCTTCGAAATAAAGACCATTATGAAGACATTTATCACGAAATCTCAGTTTATTTATGCGAAAATGTGAGAATCACGTTTTCCTAACAGAATCCAAGCTCGTTAAAACAAGGAAATCAGATCCTTGTCGAGACAGTATCGCCTTCATTTCAAATATGAATTAAAGCTTTGTGAAATAGAATGATTTCATTTTATTTTTAGAAATACTTAGTAACACAATTAACTTTAAAATATTTTTTTTGCCTAAAAAACGACTATGGCTTGGTGGGAATACGTCTGCTTTTCAATCAGACGGCCCCTGGTTCAATCCCAGCCCTACACCAATGACTTATTTTTCCTGTTATGTACTCGGCGAAGGCAAATATCGTGAAGAAACGGACATGTCTGATGACGACAATATCCGAAAATATGTGTCATCCATTAACCCGCTCTCGGCGAGTGTGGTGAATCATAGCCTGTACACCTATTCTTGTGAGAGAAAGTCCCGAGTCCCAGCAGTGAGGACGTATAGTGGGCTGCGTATGTGTATTTAACGTAAAATAAGTACGTAATATTGTAGTACGTAAATTAAACCTTTTAATTTTATAGCAACAAATCTTAGAACAAATTGTCTCGAAAACACCGCTTCGAACGATGGGTTATTTATTGCACCTTCTAACATAAATGTGTTAGAAGGTTACAACTGTGTTAGAAGGTTACAACTGTGTTAGAAGGTTACAACTGTGTTAGAAGGTTACAACTATGTTAGAAGGTTACAACTGTGTTAGACGGTTACAACTGTGTTAGAAGGTTACAACTGTGTTAGAAGTTTACAACTGTGTTAGAAGGTTACAACTGTGTTAGAAGGTTACAACTGTGTTAGAAGGTTACAACTGTGTTAGAAGGTTACAACTGTGTTAGAAGTTTACAACTGTGTTAGAAGGTTACAACTGTGTTAGAAGTTTACAACTGTGTTAGAAGGTTACAACTGTGTTAGAAGGTTACAACTGTGTTAGAAGGTTACAACTGTGTTAGAAGGTTACAACTGTGTTAGAAGGTTACAACTGTGTTAGAAGGTTACAACTGTGTTAGAAGGTTACAACTGTGTTAGAAGTTTACAACTGTGTTAGAAGGTTACAACTGTGTTAGAAGGTTACAACTGTGTTAGAAGGTTACAACGGTGTTAGAAGGTTACAACTGTGTTAGAAGGTTACAACTGTGTTAGAAGGTTACAACTGTGTTAGAAGTTACAACTGTGTTAGAAGGTTACAACTGTGTTAGAAGGTTACAACTATGTTAGAAGGTTACAAATGTGTTAGAAGGTTACAACTGTGTTAGAAGGCTACAGGCGTTATAAATATTTAATCATTTAAAAATATTTGTACCCGTCTAAATCAATAAAAAAAACATGTAACATAATAAACACCTTCTTATTCTTAAAGAATACCCATTAATAAGGCGTTTCAGAGTTAGGCGACGTCGGCGGAAGACTTCAGGCGTTCATTTCCGGTGACGAGAGTTTCCGTACCGGCGGCATTTCGACGGCGGCTACGACTGGCTACGGCGTAGCGGTCTGAGGGCCAACAGCTACGAAAAATCTCGTAGCTGTGCTACGCTCTTTAGTATGTTTTTAGTTTTAAGGGTTCCATACCAAAAGGTAAAAACGGGACACTATTTTTAAGCCTCCGCTGTCTATCTGTCTGTCTATCAAGCTGTTAACCGTGATAGCTAGAAAGCTGAAATTATTTTAAAACTGTACTAAATTCTTTTCACTTTAAAAAAAAGTAAGTAGTAACAGACAAGCTATAGTTAGTGAATAATCTACTAATAAATATGAATGAATGAATGAATGTTATTCACAAAGATATTATATTTCACTTATAATACTAAATTTCAAATTGGAATCGTCAAAAGATGTCAATACAATAAATACAATATTTCTTAGCTGTAAAGGGGCCTTGTCATACAAAATAAATAATTAAAATCAATTCAAGTAAAATAAATAAAAATAACTAATTAATAGACTACATACTAAATAGCAAATGACCAAACATTACATTGTCATAATACTTTTAGTTTAAATTCTGTAATATAATAATATGTATCCATATAAAATACATATGTATGTATATGTAGTATATAAGTTGTGTTAGCAACCATAATACGAACTAGAAATGATTCAGTATGGGGTTGACCGGCCGTGTGTGAAATGAGTCCTAATATTGAAAAAAATATATTATAAATGCGACCATTTGTGTGTAAGTGTGTATGTTTGTTACTTCTTCACGTTCAAACGGCTGAATCGATTATAATGAGATTTACTATGAAGATAGGTTAAAGTCAAAGTCAAAGTCAAGACCTCGGATTAACATTGTAGGCTACTTTTTGTCTCGGATTAACGCGGGTTATACCGCGGGGCGCAGTTCGTCTAGATGTAAAGTTGGAAAACAGTAGGCACCCAACTAGGACGTAGGAAATATGGATAACCGTCCGCCTCGCTACTTCTGATGGAAGACTCTGGATCTGCTGAGAAAATATCATTTATTATACAAATATTGCATTTTGTTTGCTCCATACTATTATCAGTTTATTTGCGTCTGTGGAAAGGCTGGTTTATTTTTTTTATGTACTTTTAAAGCGATATAACAAAACTATTATAAAAAGCTTACAATTTTGGGAAAATTAATGTGTATAGCTTAAGGTTTATGGAAATAAAAATATATTATTATTATTTATTATTATATTATTAAGCAGAGCAAAGCGTTTGAAGCGCGACAAAAGATATTTCACGAAATAGTTTCATATAAATTCCGCAATTAACCATAATTATATTAAAATGTGAGTATTAACCTCAAACAATTCTATAAGATAATACTTGCTTTACGGTAAAGGTAAAAGAAGTGTGTCATCTGCTAACCCGCAATTTTCCAGCATGGAATATGGTCTATATCTCTCTCCTCGTGTGAAAAGGCCCCGAGTCCTAGCAGTGGGAACGTATAATGGGCTGCTTATGCTATTCAAATTAAATTAACAATCAATCAAATAGAAATTTAAGGCTCAAACAATAATTCTAAATAATACGAGTATACCTACAATAAAGTATTTTTTTTTATTGCTTTACAATTTTCAGAAGTACAATATTTTTAAATATTACAATTCTAAATTAAATCGAATATATTATTAAAGTTAAAAATTAGTACATTGTTACCCTAGGGATGAAAGTGACTAAATAAGTCTTTAACCCGAGGTAAACACTGTGCTTTTCATAACCTTATTTTAATGTACTATTTTTTAAATAATTTGACAGCTGTCAGTTACAAAGCGATTCTCTCTATGGGTGCAATGTATTACTTTCATCCCGCTCCTCAAGCAATTTCAGTCCTACTTTCAGAGTATGAGTAATAAAAAAACAATTTAAACCCAAACCACCGCACTAATTAAGAGGACCGCCCCGGATAAGAAGGTAATAAGAAAGGTTACCCATGACATTTTAGACAAAACGAATACCGACAAAATAAACGTAAGTGATAGCCGGTTATATAAACATTACTCAAATATGCCTTACAAAAGTTTTAATACAGTGATTTTTGGCAAAGCAATCAAGTTTTAATAAAATTTTAAAATGAAATCAAGGCTTACAACATACGACGACCTCGTTGGCGTAATGGCTACCATGCCAGACTGCCAATCAGAAGGTTCCGGGTTCGATTCCCGGCTCGGCCAACATCTTTGTGCTGAACTAAATTTGTTGGCTGTCGGTCTGGGTGTTAAATGTGTATCTATATAAAATATGTATGTATGTATATGTAGTATATCAGTTGCGTTAGCAACCATAATACAAACTATAAATGGTTCAGTATGGGGTTAACCAACCGTATGTAAAAAGTGCACAAATAATAACTTTTTCTACACTGCAAAACAAATTTTCAAAAAACAAATTCTCAAACATTTGAACGCAACATTTTAAACAGCAAAACGCTTCCAAAACCTGCAAACTGAAATAATCAGCGCATACATTTTATGCAAAACTCTATGCCAGTGGTTCAGCTTTTATTCGCGAGTTTTAATATAGACTCTTTTTATCTCAGTCTCCTTTTATCAGTAAATTGTACAAAAAGATGCTCGCGATAATGCTGGCACGTGCTTCAAATATTAACTCTGTATTCACGTTTAGCTTCGAAGTAAATAAAATAAATAAATAATAGTAACTAACGCCCGTATCTCGGCTAGCTAAGGTGATCTGACGCGATCATCGAAGCTAAGCAACGATCGATGCAGACGGTGTTTGGATGGCTGACCACGCACAAGACTGTCGTTTTTCAAGTGGTATTTTCATTTGGGCGCTACAGTGGGTAGGATGACACGTTTAATTGTAGGTCTCGGTTGTTAGTCTTCATTCTAGCAGTCGTTAAGCCAAGTTAGGCTTTCGGGTGGCTTGAAAACTTTCTACACCACTTTGTTTATACGAAGTAGAAGAAGAATGATTATAGGCATGATTAGAGAGCAGCGGCAATGCGCTGCGCGGTCCTGCATCCCTGCCCCCGTCGTGAGATGGGACACCGTGAGGTTGTAGTCGGTAGTGACGGCCCTCTGGCCCTCGAGCCCGACATACCCCGCCCGCCTCGTCCAGGCTTGTAGCGGGAGATGCGTAAATGCATTTCCTCACGAAAAAACAAAAAAGGCTAGTATCAATATGATAACAAAACATTCAAGTATCTACATTTGAAACTAATACCACGTACACATATTCATAAAAATGTAAACAACTGATCCATAAATAACGCAGTTTCAAATTTATCAAAGTGTCAAAAAACTCAGACAGCCTTAAATAATGTATAGGCTTAAAAACATGTACACTGTCAATGGTAATTTATGTCAATCCTTTTGTTACTGTAACTAATTAACTAATATTTATTTGGTATCTAATACGTAAATAAAATACACGAAATACACTAAATGTTTGTGATATATTTGAAATAATGATAATTAATTTGGCATAATGACATATATACTAAAAATTTGACATTCTGATAAATACTTTTTGACATTTACACTATAACTGTAAATAATCTAAAAAGTATACTCATTTTTTATCACTAACTTTGAAAATATAATAAGATTGTAGTGAATGCATGTATTTAATTTGGGAAATAAAGGCAACTTAGAAAATATAATAAGATTGTTGTGAATGCATGTATTTAATTTGGGAAATAAAGGCTATTTTTATTTTTATTTATTTATTTTATCGAATACATTAAACAAAGATGATTAATTAAGGTATATGAATATACATTACCCAATCAATTACAATGTGTCACATAAAAACACAGAACATCGTGTGTACATCGACATTTGACGACCTCGTTGGCGTAAAGGTTACCATGCCGGTCTGCTAATCAAAAGGCTCCGGGTCCCGGCCCGGTCAACATCTTTGTGCTTAACTAAATTTGTTGGCTGTGGGTCTGGGTGTTAAATATGTATTTATATAAAATATGTATGTATATGTAGTATATCAGTTGTGTTAGCAACCATAATACGAGCTAGAATTGGTTCAGTATGGGGCTAACCAGCCGTGTGTGAAAGTGTAAAAAAAAATAACATGTTTGTGCCGTTTGCGGTAGAGACGATGGGTGTGTGGGGGCCGGCCGCCCTGCAGTTCTACGGAGAACTTGCCAAGCGGCTGGTAGAGGTTTCCCGTGTCTTTTTTTTTGGTTAGAAACTAAGCATTGCCATCCAACGTGGCAATGCTGCCAGCATTCATTTTGAATTCACCACACATAGCAAAGAACACCATCGACTTAAAAAACTATGATATAAAAAAACTAAATTGGTTCTTGCAATGGAACTCCGATATTAAAGTATAGAGAAAGAAAATAAAAAGAGATGCCATTAGCTATGTTTTCTCCAAAGTATTCTTGTGCCGAAATGTGGCCTACTTTTTCATACAAACGCTGTCAAATTTCATAGAAAAGGTGCCCACCTTTTCCTCTACCCCTGGCCTTTTTTTGGCTTTAGTTTAGTATTTTATATCATTGTTATGTTGGTTGGAAATAACTAATAAAATGGTCTAATTAAAACACAGAATATTTGAATTGCGTTTGCAATTAAATATTCATTATACATTAATCACAGTTAAATAAAGTGCAATATTGCAGCTGTTCCATACAAAAGTTCAGTGACGCGTCGCTAAGTGTGGAAAAAAAACAATATGAATTTCCAAAAGTCGTAGAAAAAAGTTGTGCGCCTACGTACTATTATAACCCTTTTGTGATTGTTTTGACGACCTAATTGACGTAATGGTTACCATGCCGGACTGCCAACCAGAGGAACCCGGGGCCGATTCCCGGCACGGCCAACATCTTTGTGATTAACTGAATTTATTGGCTGGTCGGTCTGGGTGCTAAATATGTATCGACATAATATATTAGATTTGTTAGCGATTATAATAAAAACAAGAAATGGTTTTTTATGAGGCTAACCAGCCGTTTGTAAAATGTGTCCATATATATATATATTATGTATATGTAAAAGGGTGAAAACAATACCTGAAATAAATGCTTATTATTATTATACCAAATGTGTAATTCTCGGAATTTTAGGAATTCCGGTGAAATATGAAGCATCACTAAGCCAAGTGATGTTCATGTTCGGGTTCAGTTGTTTCTTGCAAACATTTCCGTACGATGCGACCAGTATTTAGAATAGCTGCTTTTTGCATTGTAATATAAATGTTTTTAGGTAAATCCAGTGTTTTTAAGGCATGATTATTATTATTATTATTATTTCTTATTTGGTTATTGCCAGTCATCACCCTGTATATAATTCTATACGCATACCTATGTAAATGTAAACATGAAACCTGTCCGTTCCTCGCAAATTGCTGTAAAAAGATGTCCGTAGCGATAATAAATTCGTCCTCGGTCAGAATTTCAATGAAGTCTCTGTTCGGATAAATGTGAGATTCATTTGTTGATTCATTCAAATTGCTATTTCCGGAAAGTTTGTGGTCTCCATTGCGACCACAGACATTATCTTGTGGTATACTAATTTAGGTAGAATGACCAGGGTACATAACAAGTAATAATAAAAAAATTGATAACTCCCGTTCCACATTCAAATTTCAAATACAAAATGGCCGCCAATACATTTTAGATTTGAAATTTATCACACTTCATGTATTTTACTAATCAATCCCTTTCATGTAATAGCTATATAGAAGCAAAAGCATAAACAGCCCACTATACGTTCCCACTGCTGGGTCTCGGGGCTTTCTCTCGCGAGGAGAGAGATACAGGGAATCCACCATACTGGCCAAGTGCGGGTTGGCAGCTATATAGAAGCGTTTGCATAAAAGCATATTTATCCGCCATTTTGCAGCGGCGACCATTTTCATTTTGAATTCACCAGACATAGCAAAGAACACCATCGACTTAAAAAACTATGAAAATAAAAAAAAAACTAAATTGGTTCTTGCAATGGAACTCCGATATTAAAGTATTAAAGAAAGAAAATAAAAGGAGATGCCATTAGCTATATTTTCTCCAAAGTAAACTTTTGCCGAAATTTGGCCTACTTTTTCATATAAACGCTGACAAATTTCATAGAAAAGTACATTTATGTCGAAAACATGGCACTCGTTGTGGTCATAAGTAACTGTCTATAGAGTATGTGTCACTGTGTTACACACACATACACACACACACACACACACAAACTACGCTGTTTTTGTGACGAGGCTTAAAATAAATGATTCGCGAATCATAGCAATCGGATTGAACTATGTATTAGCTTAAATAAAAGAAAAAACAATTTTATACACCGTATAGTGGTACCTCATTAGCTTAATGGTTACATGCCGGACTGCCAACCAGAAGGTGCCGCGTTTGAATCCCGGCACGGCCAAAATCTTTGTAATGAACTGAATTTGTTGGCTGCCTGTCTGGGTGTTAAATATGTACCTATCAATATACAATATTTATGTATGTATATGTAGTATATCAGTTGTGTTAGTAGCCATAATACAAACTAGAAATAGGTCTAATCAGCCGTATGTGAAATGTGTCCTATTACTTATTTATTTTTTACCCAAACTATTCTCTTATATTCGAAACCTACTGGTCATAATTGGAATACCAAATTGGGCCAGCCTAGCGGATTCTACCCAAGTTTGTTTCGTGCTTGTCTTGTATATAACTAATATAGGTATTAAACTGGGGTTTTTATTCCACTATGTAGCCAGCAAAGGTGAAGTTTTAATCTTTTGGGGTTAGCTTTGTTTTCCAAAAACGGGTACTGTAATCTCGCTCTTATAACTTAGTATATAAGGTTTATTTTGTAATGAGTCTATTTTCGGAGCTTTTATGATAGAGAAATACGAGTACTTTCCATTAAGTTCCGACAGGGTTTATTTAAGAGTGTGTAGGCAGATGCCTAATTTATAACATCTATATCTTTAGTAATAATCTATATCTATATAATAATATGTATATCTATATCCTTATCTAGTATATCTATAAAAATACTAATGATAACGAGGAAAAGTTTGAAATTTTCTTTGTTTGTTTGACGCGAATAGGCTCCGAAACTACCGGGCTGATTTCAAATTTAAAAAATAGATGTTTTATATTTTCATCAAACGTAGCTAAGAACGTTACTCGACTTACAACACACTTTTAAAACAAAGGAAATAAATCAAAATCATTTTATTCGTTTGAGACCTGACATACCACACAAACGAACACACACATATTCACAAACACACACACACATAAAGATACTCGTACATTGAAACAAAAAATAAATATATTCAGTTTATCCGTTTGGCTAAGAATTTTAGGGTGCGGGCTTAGCTACGGTGCCACACACACATCCACACACACACAGACACACACAGAAACACACACAGACAAACACATACACAGACTCACACACACACACAAATACACACACATGCACACACGACAAACTTATATCACTCAGTTGTTCCGTTAGGGGTTAACTCAGTATAAGATGATATTAGCCAAGTAAAAGATATACGAGTAAACTCTTATCCACTTCGGCCAAGAAGCGTAAAGCTGAAACCACACCCCTCCCATCACCCCCTACCCCTAATCTACCCCTAATCTATTCGGGAAACTTTTTTACACGTACAAACAAACGGAACCCTCAAAAGTTGCCGATTCAATTTACTGCCGAACAAAAATGAACTTTTATAAATCCCTGGGGGATTAAAATTGGCCGCGTAACACAGAGACTTGATGTGTGTTTCTTCTTCTTTTGAGCTAAGTGGCCAACACCTGGTGTAGGGAGAATTTAAGCCACCCGTAGGCACCTGACTTGCAGAAACACTTTTTGTACCAAGACTCACAACTGGGGTAATAGTAACGAG
Source organism: Mellilla xanthometata (assembly GCA_035578125.1). Classification (NCBI taxonomy): domain Eukaryota; kingdom Metazoa; phylum Arthropoda; class Insecta; order Lepidoptera; family Geometridae; genus Mellilla; species Mellilla xanthometata. The sequence goes on along the minus strand of JAPUBQ010000030.1, from coordinate 4,572,358 downwards.
TGTTTTAATACCCGTGTTATATGCAGTTGCATACACTTATTTATCTTCACTATTGCAATTAATAAAACAACAAGAGTAAAAAATCACGCGTACGTGTATAGTCACGATAGATAAAATAAAAAAGGCTAGTACTAGAAAATGCTCTACCATAATGCTATCTATGGTTTCCTCTCGATGTTTTCCTTCGACCTCCGATGTCATGGACAGATAGACAGAGAGACATACATACATACATAGATATAGTGTACACTCTATGTAACGTCACTCGAATTAACGACAAATTCTCTAAAGCGTCGAAATCAATTGGCTTTAGTTGGTTTTGCTTGTATTCCATACAATGATACATTATGTCCATATAACGAACGACCACTCTCTATAACGCCGTAAAATACACAGTCCCTTCAGTGTCGTAATATAGAGTTTACACTGTATATATATATATATATCAAACACTTAACACCTCGTCGTAGTTTTTAAGTTGATTAAAAGCTTAGTAAGATTAGGAAAAAATTCTGAGGAAACCGACACGTTTGAAGACTGCAATATGCGAAGACGTGTGTAATCCGCCAGCCCACACTTGGCCAGCGTGGTAGATTATGACCTATATCTCTCCTAGTGAGAGAACCCCGAGTCCCAGCAGTGGGACTCGGGGCCTTATAGTGGGCTGCTTATGCTAAGATTAGGTACTGTAAACTAGTACAGCATAAACGCAAAATATTTCAATTTCTAATGGGTTTTGAATGTTTTACGGCATGTTACAGGATATTGCTTCCCCTCGGCTCCCACAGATGGCGCTCTTGTCAAGTACTATTGATTTAGGACAGGCCTGATTTTGAACTCGATATGATGTTAGAGGAAGTTCAAAAATGTTACCATTACTGTGATTATAAGCCGCGTCGAAAAATAAAACATTTGAAGGTTCAAGCATAGACAAAGTTTATTAAAGTCTTTAATATACTTAAATATTAAAGTATATTAAAGACTTTAGACTTGACTTGTAAATATAGACTTTAGACTTTTAAATATACTCTAAAGTCTTTAATTTACTTTATCTCTGGTTCAAGTCAGAGGACTTGATCTTTCAATTGTTTTCATTATTAACTTGAGTTAAAAAGCAAAATATCTACCTATGTACTATATACATAAAAAAACATAGCCAGTTCTGAGGCAGTCGTAAAAAATGACTCGCAGTCGTTTCTAAGTATTATAAAGTATATCTTGTACTAAGACTAACAAGGCAACGTACGGACGTACGTGACAATAGAAGGCATTTGAAATAAATTCTGAATTACCTGAAAATATTACATTGACGCGTTACCTTGAATCACAAATACTTAAACAATACGCAAGTAATCGAATTTAAACATTAATTATTTATGTATTTTTATGTTGTATATCAGTTGAGTTAGCAACCATAATACAAACTAGAAATGGTTTAGTATGGGGCTAACCAGCCGTGTCTAAAATGTGTCCTATATAAAAAAAACTTGTATTCCATCCATTCCTACAAGTATTTAGATAGTCGAACTGTTTGGATGTTTTTTTTTTAAATTGTTATACTGACAGATCCAACTATTTGGCAACACGAACATTATTCCAAATATAATTATTATAATTATTATAGTGCAGTCAGAAATGTTACTTCAAACTAATTTGTATCTTAAGAGGAAATTATCGTTTTTGTTATCATATAATAATTCTCTCTCGATATACGGCTTAGAAATCGAAAAATTTGAATAAAATTAGGTTATATTGAAGTGTTGATATCTCGTCAAATGTTCAAGATATCGAAAAAAATATTCATTCTTTACCATTTCTTGCCAAAAAAATATATAATAAATTCTATTTGGAAAAAAATCTAAAGTTTTTAAAGTTTTCTAAAGTTTCTAAATATGTAGTTCGATCCGTCAGTATAGCAATTTGGAAAAAACATCCAAACAGTTCGACTATCGAACTACTGGTAAAAGTAAAGTAAAAAAGCCTTTATTCTATTGCCTTACATATTTTTAAAAATAACATACTTTTTACACATTTTTAAGCAAAAGTTGCCGCTTGGGCAGAGGCCTCCCCTGTTAATTTAAGTTATTTAAATATTTTTTTACTAACAATCCAACTCCATATTTTCCATTTATTCCGGTTGAGTGAAATAGGATAAAATCTGAGCGCTCTTTAATTTTTTGTTTGGCTTCCTAGTTTCACAGTACTACTGGTAGGACAGGAAAAAACATAATTTAATAATTCACAGAACGCGCTCTATTATTCCAAAAGACATCCAGGTGATTGAACCAATTTGGAATTGTTTTAAAGCCTTATAGAACGCCTCCGTGCACTTTAGGTAATATGGTCTATAAAGTTTTCCACTTTCAACTTAAACGCGACTTCAAAAGGCTTCATTAATATTCAAGTTCTCAAATACCTGAGCCAAATTATATCGAAACTTGAAAATGTCTACAACGTGACCTAACGCACGACTCCTTCTTGCTTGATAGTCAGGAGAATTATGATTTTCAAGTGAATTTCTTATCAAAGAAAGAAGAAGAAATATATAAAAAACCAGCTGTTGCCCGCGGCTCTGCCTAAGTGAAGGTCAATTTTGTTTGCTACAAACTTCACGGTTGCGATCGGTTCGTGCATTCTGGAGTTATAGCGTCAGGAAGGAAAAAACGACTTATTTTTATATTATAGATTGAGAGACGAGCTAATAAGCTCACCGGAAATTATTTCATTGCGACGTAAGGTTGCTAGTTTGTCGGTATTTTATCGGATCCATCAGGGAGTGTGTTCTGGAACTCCATAATTTGATTCCACCATCTCCGTTCTACTACAGAACGAGCAGAGAAGAGTAGTGAAGATACACCGATACTGACTTTACAGCTACGCATCTGATTTAAGGTGTAGCATGCCATGTCTGGAATAACTGGCTCTCAAGTAAGCTGCCGGAACATGCTTTTAGGTGCTTGGCGCTAGATTTTTAACATAAGGGTTATTAAAAGTGAGAAATAGAAAAATCCCTACCATCATGCAAAACTTACCTAAGTTTGGGGATTGTTTAAGATTGCCACGTTAGCCATTTTGCATTAGTTTTTAAGTAACATACACACATCTATCTAATAAGCCCTTAAAATTAAGAAGTATTTAAGTATTTAAATATATAATTCATGCAAAAACTTATGCTACTTAGGCGTCCCTTAAGATTCACTTAGCTCAGAAGCAAAGACTTAAGGCGATAAGTAAGCAAAATTGCATATTTAGAAAAATCCTATAAAATCCAACGTAAATTATAATGCTAGTTTTTTATCTTTATATTAGTGTTAAGAGTTTCAAAACACTATAACGTAAAATACATTCGATCTTTTAAGTATTTATTTAAATAGTCTTTTTAAAATTTATAAATATTGTGCTACTAAAGTAATAAGAAAACTGAATCAGATTTAACTTTTTTGTAGATATTAATGATAATATTATCTAAAAACGTTTGAGCTTTTTATTATTTAAATATTGTAAATATTGACCACCTTAATCTACCCCGGTCTTTTTTAGCTTATGTTTTTAAAATTAACGATTTATTTCTTAAAATAATAATGGAAAAATATGTATATTTCGACTACATTAAAATAAAAAATTACAATTAAAATTAAAAAAAAACCTTACAAATAGTAGATTAAACCTAAGTTAGTGTCCGCGGGTAAGGTGCCTAAAATGCTGGCGGCATTACCTCGCTGGCATCCATAGATAAAAACTTTTACGTTGGCCGAGGTAAGCGCCAGCTCTTGGCTCATTTGTTCTGTCCACCAGCCGTTTGGAAAGATCAACAAATAACTTACGGCGTTGGGGCCCCATGGTCCCAATGTTTTTAATATATCATTTAATATTGTAAATTTATTTCGTGAAAATTCCTTTGCCACTCGGCAGCCGCTGCGCTCAACTTTTTACGGCGCAGCGAATTCGGTACAACAGCGCCTTAACTCACAAAGTATTGTCATCATTATACCGACGATCTCTCTTAAGTAGGATATTATTCAACTTGGATTAACTTAATTAAGAAGATTACTACACTTAGCTGTTTGAACTTGAGTCTTAATGGTCGTTTCGGCTTATCAGTAATTAGTACTGAGAACAATTTGAGGGCGCTTTGGTACATCCATTATCTTGCTAATAATGGATGCAAAAGTTTGTATGTAAGTGAGTATATTTGTTACTTTCTTCACGATCTAACAGCTGAACTGATTTTGATGAATTTTCGTGTGAAAATATTTAATAATACTATAGATGCGAAAGTTTGTGTGTAAGTGTGTATATTTGTTACTTCTTAACAATTAGTTTTTTTTCGATTATGATGAATTTTCGTGTGAAAATATGTTAGACCTTGGATTAACACATATGCTACTTTTTATCTCAAAAACAATTGTGGTTCTCGTGAGATACGCAAATAACTTCAAAATCTATGTTACTCTTTCACGCTTCAACTGCTGGACCGATTTTGAGGAGATTTACTATGAAAATATGTTAGACCTTGAATTAACACATAGGCTACTTTTTATCCCGGATCAACTTCTTCTGTCCCGGATTAACACTGCGGGGCACAGTAAGTAATAAATAAATATTCTATAAATAGACCAAACATAAGTTTTTAATATAAATAAATTAACTTAGTTAAGCCATATGTATTTTAATTAAATTCTAACAAATCACACATAGACACCTAGATCAAAAATTTACTCAAAAGTCACACTCAAAAATTAAAAAAAAAAACTTTTAACTTACAAACTTTTGATATGTATTATTCACGGTTATATTTATCATCCAAATGTAAGCACGACGAGACTGTTCGCCACCGAAATGAAATAGATCCAACCTGGAACAAAATTAACTCATTACTTTTGGTTATAAAGGCGCTGTTGCGCGCTCTTTAAATTTTTTTTTCACACACGGCTGGTTAGCCCCATACTGAGCCATTTCAAGCTCGTATTATGGTTGCTAACACAGCTGATATACTACACATACATACATACATATTATATATAAATACATATTTAACACCCAGACCCATAGCCAACAAATTTAGTTAAGCACAAAGATGTTGACCGGGCCGGGAATCGAACCCGGAACCTTCTGATTAGCAGACCGGCATGGTAACCTTTACGCCAACGAGGTCGTCAAATAAATGTTTAAAGAGCAACAGAAAATAGCAAGGCCCCTAAAAACGTGACCGTAACAGCAGGAACATACACGTGGATGAATTGTGTGAAGGAGGATATGAATGAGAAGGGAGTGAATGTGGAGATGACGGCTGATAGAGTGGCGTGGAAGCGAAAAACAGGCTGTGCCGACCCCACCTAGTGGGAAATGGTAAAGAAGAAGAATGTTATCTTCTTTCGCTGAAACATACGGGAAAAAAAATACGCTCTACGGCGCGGATAAAACTGTAGCTCCGCAGCACATGATCAAATACAAATACAAATCATTTATTGATAACACCAAAGTTACAAGTCAAAGCAAAGTTACAAGTCAAAGTCGAAATATACTTAGCGCGGGGCACAGCGTCCCTATAAAGTACCCCACAATGTTACTACTTCTTTACTCATTGCATATAATTATTACATGTACGTACCCAATTTAGAAGATCAACTTTTGACATGTATAATTTTTATTATATTTATGGACTTAAAAATATACTAGTGTAAATCATTAAACAAAAAATTATACATATATTAATTTCTTGTAATTTAATTTGGATGGTAGTAGTTATTCAATGTTTTTTATATGACTGTTCTTATATTCAGTACTATTTGCTAGATTACTGCATGGAATCAATGACTGACATAAAAATAGTGATTACCTATTTTACTAATAATATGATAATTGGCAATAATTTAGAAGAAAATAAAAAATATTTTATATTGTTGTTCACGTGGCTGCAAAATCTAAACGGAAATGGGCGGGGGCACACGGCGTGATCCAGATGACAACAGAACCGAGGTGGGTCCGCTCGGACTGCGGACAGCGGCCTGGGCGGGGAGAGCAGCGGCATTGCGGGAAGCGGTCCTGCATCCCTGCCCCCGTCGTGAGATGGGACACCGTGAGGTTGTAGTCGGCAGTGACGGCCCCTCTGGCCCTCGAGCCCGACATACCCCGCCCGCCTCGTCCAGGCTTGTGGCGGGAGATGCGTAAATTTACTTCCTCGCGAAAATAAAAATGTGACAACAGACCCAGCGGTGGTCAATAATGATAATTGCCTATACCGAAGGCACTCTAGACTTTGGGGTTGATGGAACTCAGAACTCACAGCATTTTTGAAAGAGCTTTAAAATTAAATTAAATAAATCTAATTCCAAGAAATAAATGATAGCCTGTCGAGCAAATTTTACGTAATCGTATTTTGAAACCAAAATTGGTATATTATTTTTTTATTATTGCAAGGGGTTTAAAAACAACCCATTGACTCAGGCGTTACTTTGCGGAAATCCATTGTAAATAGAAGACAAAATTAAATATTTAGTGTACTTCCGCTGTGACTTCGGGATTAAAAACTATAAAATCTAGATTTAGCCCATGTCAACGCCTTAAGAGACTCAATATACAGAGTGTTTGTTTACAAACAGACATTAACATTACGGAAACAAGATCCAGACGCTAACAAGTTGTTTCACAGTTGTATGTAACGTAATGTTTAACTAATTAGTACCGGTTTAATTGAAATCCCACTGTATGTACAGGGGAACTGGTGAATTATATATTATGTTAGCAATCATAAAAAAGAAATATGGACGATAAATAAAAAGTACTCAATTAGAAACTATGTCAACTTAAGAAAACCTGCAAACTAACTGGCTAAGGTTAAAAAACAAGGATTATTTACTAAAATATGTATGTTTAATAAGTTGCCGCGTAGAATTGTAGAACTACCTTTGAATGACTTCAAACAAAAAATTAAACACTTTTTCGAACAGAACCCTTTTTACTCTCTCAATGAATTCATGTCACAGTCAATAACAGAATCTTCATTCTTGTAGCAGTCTTATTATATGTAGTTATAAAGCTTTCTAACGATTCCAGGTGGAAGAAAAATATAGATATAGATTTATGTAATAATATTAAGTGTACTCGTAATAGGCATATACATACTTTAGAAATTAAGTAAATTGTAAATTGACTTGCCGAGTACGGCGTGATGCCGTAAGGCTAATAAATGATTTGATTTTGATTTTGATGATACAAACAAGAAATGGTTTAGTATGGGGCTAACTAGCCGTTGGTGAAATGTGTCAAAAAGTGATTGGATAATTATTGTTTTGATAATTACATCCTTTCATAGTTAGGTTACGTAAGTGTTTAAAAAAACTAGCTGACCCAGATAAGTTGTTTTGCCGTAAGTACAAAATGACGATAATTGATCAGTTATCAAGCGGGATGAAAAATGATAAAATTTCTAAAATGGCCATAAAGAATTAGGAGTTGGTGATAAGAAATTTAAAATTTTATGTATTTTTAATGCTACATTATAAATAAAAAATAACAAAAATTTCGTCAAAAACTCAAAAAAATATATTTAAGGGTGAACAACCCTATCACTTAGGGGTATGAAAAATAGATAGTAGTCGATTCTCAGACCTGAATACGCATATAAAATTTGGTAAAAATCAATCAAGCCGTGTCTGAGGACGGTAACGGTAACTTATATTGCGACATAGAAATTTTATATATTAGAAAGATGATAAGGCATAAGTTAATCGCAATAAAATTTTCGTCTGTACTATATAAAATTGAAATACCTATTTAATTAGAGAGACAGAATACAATATTTAACACAGAAGACTGAAATTGACTTTGGATTAGTGGACGACCTCGTTAGCGTAATGGTTACCATACCGGACTGCCAATCAGAAGGTTCCGAGTCCGATTCCCGGCACGGCCAACATCTTTGTGATGAGCTAAATTTGTTGGCTGTCGGTCTGGGTGTAAATGTATGTATACGTAGTATATCAGTTGTGTTAGAAACCATAATACGAACTAGAAATTCAGTATGGTGCTAACCCGTGTGTGAGTAAAAAATAGAGGATGCCAACATTCGAATGTTTTCTTTGTAGACTTAATGCGCACAATTTTCAACAATGCTTGTATTTTCACACAAGCTACTACCATATACGAGATATTCTACTACTAATAATCAAAGGCTTGCTTGTCTTTAATTACTACAAAAATAGGACTTATAAACGTTGGGATATGAAACGAAATTATATCTATTTTTTTATCGAGTCTGAGATTGTCAGTTTCAGTTTATTTTATTCAATATAGGCACACTTATGAATGTCGATTTACAATATTACAATGTCAATTTACAATATTAAAATGTCAATTTACACTATTTATACTATTCGGAAAACACATCGGCAACTACTAGATTCAATAAAAAAACAATTGAAAGTTTATGTCGTCTCACTCGCATAACCAAATGCGTGTAAACAAGAGGAAGAGAACTTTCAAATGTTTTATTTATCGACGCAAGTAATACTCGCCGTAATGTGAGAATCCTTCAAACGCTTCTTATGATTGGTTGCTGCAAACGCCCACGTGGTTGCGCCAACCAATCGTAGCGTTTGTGTTTGCAAATTGCACCAAACAACACTATAGTTTCGTCATGAACTAGGTGGCTTAGAATTTGAAATGGACTATTTTTGTATTGATTTCTAGCCATGGTAATCATACAACAATCGAATAAATATCTGCTGTCATTTAGGAACTTATGAAAGGAGAGAAGAGAAAGTCAGAAAATATTATGACGTATATTTTCATAAGATACAAATTTTGATTTGTAATAACCAATTAAGTAAATTAAAACTATCCGATTCTAAATATAATGGTGTTTTAGGGTTCCGTGTCCAAAGGGTACCAACGGAACCCTTTTATTGAGTCTTCGCTGTCTGTCTGTGACCAGGTTGTATCTCACAAACCATGCCATAGCTGGTAAAATTTTCACAGATGACGTATTTCTGCTGCCGCTTTCACAAACAATAACTAAAAATAACAAATAAATAGTAAAGGGAGCTTCCATTAAATAAACATTTTTTGCCATTTTTAATAGATGGTGCAGATTGCCACACGCAAATTAGGCTCGCGTGTAAGGGACACGCGAGCCTAATTTGCGTGTGGCAATCATTTGTCATTTAACTTAAAGGATATCAACGAACAAGGCGAGAGTGAACCGGTTCCTCACTAGGTTAGCGCGATCTACCGTAGACCTCAATATCACTTACCATCAGGTGAATTGTGTCAAGCGCTCACCTGTTCAGAGTAAAAAAAAGTTGAAAACAGCCTGACTGGTAGATAAATTGCCACAGAAGTAGGTCCTTGCGTTAATATGTCCATGTTTATGTTTTACTAATTAACAACAGCAAACTAAACTTATTAAAGTCTTAGCTTGCATATAATTCCACTTAACTAATGAGAATTTCAATTTGTCATGCAAGAACTTAGTTCTTGGTGTTAATGATTAGAATATATTGAAAATACATTGGAGCGTATATGAACTTCGTAATCTAGGTTTAAATTAAACTAGTTCTAATCTTAGACTAAAAACTTTTGCCTAATGAAAACGGCTCGTTAAGTATTTGACTTGTAATGTTATAAGTTTGTTTAATTAGTACGTATACTATAAGACTTCAAAGCGATTCATCTGTAACAGATAATAGTACTATCAGTATATTAAAGTTTAATATACTTTGTCTATGATAGTAGCAATAATTAAGTATAAGAAGTCTAGTACAATAGTCTAGTTTTAAATATCTCTTAGACTTAAATCTTATCTTATACTAGCTGACCCGGCAAACGTTGCTTTGCCTTAATAAAAAAAAAAAAAACTAAATATGCAGTAGCCGATTCTCAGACCTACAGAATACGCTTATAAAATTTGGAAAAAATCGGTCAAGCCGTTTCGGAGGAGTACGGTAACAAACACTATATAAAATTTCCGTGTCACAGTGTTTGTTACCGAACTCCTCCGAAACGGCTATATAAACGGAAATTTTATACATAAGATATAAAATTTCCGTGTCACAGTGTTTGTTACCGTACTCCTCCGAAACGGCTTGACTGATCTTTACCAAATTTCATATGCGTATTCAGTAGGTATGAGAATAAGCCAACGTGAAACGTTTTTACCCCTAAGTGATAAGGGTTGTTCACCCTTAAATATTTTTTTTTATTTTTTCGACGAATTTTTTTTATTTGAATTTTATATAAAGTGGCATTAAAAAAATACATACAACCCTAAATTTTTACTTTTTTATCATCAACCCCTATTTTTTTATGGCCATTTTAGTAAAATTCCGTGTCACAGTGTTTGTTACCGTACTCCTCCGAAACGGTTTGACTGATCTTTACCAAATTTTATATACGTATTCAGTAGGTCAGAGAATCAGCTACTATCTATTTTTTATACCCCTAAGTGATAAGGGTTGATCACCCTTAAACTTTTTTTTTAATTTTTCGACGAATTTTTTCATTTTATTTTTGTATTAAGTGGCATTAAAAAATACATACAACCCTTATTTTTTTACTTTTTTATCATCATTCCCTATTTTTTATGGCCATTTTAGTATTTCATTCATTTTTCATCTTGCTTGATAACTGATCAAATATAGTATCCAACTGTACTTCGAGTAAAAATATTTTTTTTTTAAAGAAAATAACTAACAAAATTTAACCTGATATACATATGCTTAGTATCATTACCAATCTTAAATACTTAAAATTTGCCGCGCCTTTACTTTACTGGTGAGTGAAATGCCACACTATGCCATAGACCGAAGTCGTTCTCCTTTTTTACTCACAAAATTCTTCTTTACAGACTTCTCTCACTGTTAACATAAATTTCGACCTTCGTTATTGTTTATGTATCGTATGTAGTAGTATTGTTAACAATTATCATTTTGCTATATCAATGTAATTCTCTTATTAACTTAACCGCGGCTCCACCCGCGTGTAAGTCGCATTATTGCATAACATCTCCTGCACATGACTGTTGTAAAAAAAATGTATTTTCATCTGTGCGCTACTGTGGATCGATTAGCAAAAACAGTCGTTAAACTAAGGCAGGGGCTTGAAAAACTCTCGACAACATAACTTGATCACTTAGTTCTTACGTAGAAGAAGCTATAAAATTTGATGTACTAAAAAACTAGACCCCGAACGTATGACCAAAAAATTTTCAACAAATATTATGATGACACTACAAATATTATGTAATTTGTTCTGCTTTGGACTTCTTTGTGCTCAAACGGCTCGAACAAATATGCTAAAAATTTTCGCGCTCGCTTCGCTCGCGCATAGCTCGCTGCGCTCGCGCATAGCTCGCTGCGCTCGCATCCAAGTCGCTTCGCTCGCGATTGGTCCTAAGACTTTTGGGTCGTAGCTTACGACACTACAAATATTATGTAATTTGTTCTGCTTTGGACTTCTTTATGCTCAAGCGGCTCGAACAAATATGCTAAAAATTTTCGCGCTCGCTTCGCTCGCGCATAGCTCGCTACGCTCCCATCAGGCTCGCTTCGCTCGCGATTGATCCTAGGACGTTTTGGGTTATAGCTTACGACACTACAAATATTATGTAATTTGTTCTGCTTTGGACTTCTTTATGCTCAAGCGGCTCGAACAAATATGCTAAAATTTTCGCGCTCGCTTCGCTCGCGCATAGCTCGCTACGCTCGCATCCGGCTCGCTTCGCTCGCGATTGATCCTAGGACGTTTTGGGTTATAGCTTACGACACTACAAATATTATATAATTTGTTCTGCTTTGGACTTCTTTATGCTCAAGCGGCTCGAACAAATATGCTAAAAATTTTCGCGCTCGCTTCGCTCGCGCATAGCTCGCTACTCTCGCATCCAGCTCGCTTCGCTCGCGATTGATCCTAGGACGTTTTGGGTTATAGCTCACGACACTACAAATATTATGTAATTTGTTCTGCTTTGAACTTCTTTATGCTCAAACGGCTCGAACAAATATGTTAAAAATTTTCGCGCTAGCTTCGCTCGCGCATAGATCGCTGCGCTCGCATTGAAGACTTTATTTGATTTACTTATAAAAATGCTATTATCAATTTTTATTTATCCTGTATCCTTGGCGTCGGTGCCATCTAAGAAGAACAAATTAATGTTTGTTAAAATAAACACTATTAAATAGATATGATTGAACATATTTTTGGCGTTTGTTACTTTTATATTCCCTTAACATTTGTTCATGGCGCTCCTTACCAATTTCACGCATATACCATAATAAGTAAGTAACATTTTTATTATACTAGAATTTGTCTAGAAACTAGAATAAAAATAATTAATAAGGCAAAACAACGTTTGCCGGGTCAGCTAGTATAAGATATAAAATTTCCGTGTCACAGTGTTTGTTACCGAACTCCTCCGAAACGGCTTGACTGATCTTTACCAAATTTCATATGCGTATTCAGTAGGTATGAGAATAAGCCAACGTGAAACGTTTTTACCCCTAAGTGATAAGGGTTGTTCACCCTTAAATATTTTTTTTTATTTTTTTGACGAATTTTTTTTATTTGAATTTTATCTAAAGTGGCATTAAAAAAATACATACAACCCTAAATTTTTACTTTTTTATCATCAACCCCTATTTTTTTATGGCCATTTTAGTAAAATTCCGTGTCACAGTGTTTGTTACCGTACTCCTCCGAAACGGTTTGACTGATCTTTACCAAATTTTATATACGTATTCAGTAGGTCAGAGAATCAGCTACTATCTATTTTTTATACCCCTAAGTGATAAGGGTTGATCACCCTTAAACTTTTTTTTTAATTTTTCGACGAATTTTTTCATTTTATTTTTGTATTAAGTGGCATTAAAAAATACATACAACCCTTATTTTTTTACTTTTTTATCATCATTCCCTATTTTTTATGGCCATTTTAATATTTCATTCATTTTTTATCTTGCTTGATAACTGATCAAATATAGTATCCAACTGTACTTCGAGTAAAAATATTTTTTTTTTAAAGAAAATAACTAACAAAATTTAACCTGATATACATATGCTTAGTATCATTACCAATCTTAAATACTTAAAATTTGCCGCGCCTTTACTTTACTGGTGAGTGAAATGCCACACTATGCCATAGACCGAAGTCGTTCTCCTTTTTTACTCACAAAATTCTTCTTTACAGACTTCTCTCACTGTTAACATAAATTTCGACCTTCGTTATTGTTTATGTATCGTATGTAGTAGTATTGTTAACAATTATCATTTTGCTATATCAATGTAACTCTCTTATTAACTTAACCGCGGCTCCACCCGCGTGTAAGTCGCATTATTGCATAACATCTCCTGCACATGACTGTTGTAAAAAAAATGTATTTTCATCTGTGCGCTACTGTGGATCGATTAGCAAAAACAGTCGTTAAACTAAGGCAGGGGCTTGAAAAACTCTCGACAACATAACTTGATCACTTAGTTCTTACGTAGAAGAAGCTATAAAATTTGATGTACTAAAAAACTAGACCCCGAACGTATGACCAAAAAATTTTCAACAAATATTATGATGACACTACAAATATTATGTAATTTGTTCTGCTTTGGATTTCTTTGTGCTCAAACGGCTCGAACAAATATGCTAAAAATTTTCGCGCTCGCTTCGCTCGCGCATAGCTCGCTGCGCTCGCATCCAACTCGCTTCGCTCGCGATTGGTCCTAAGACTTTTGGGTCATAGCTTACGACACTACAAATATTATGTAATTTGTTCTGCTTTGGACTTCTTTATGCTCAAGCGGCTCGAACAAATATGCTAAAAATTTTCGCGCTCGCTTCGCTCGCGCATAGCTCGCTACGCTCGCATCAGGCTCGCTTCGCTCGCGATTGATCCTAGGACGTTTTGGGTTATAGCTTACGACACTACAAATATTATGTAATTTGTTCTGCTTTGGACTTCTTTATGCTCAAGCGGCTCGAACAAATATGCTAATTTTTTTTAATTTAATATATTTTCCTGCTTTGCTTATGCCCAATGATTTCTTATTTTTATAAAACTACTAGCTGACCCGGCAAACGTTGTTTTGCCTTATTAATTATTTTTATTCTAGTTTCTAGACAAATTCTAGTATAATAAAAATGTTACTTACTTATTATGGTATATGCGTGAAATTGGTAAGGAGCGCCATAAACAAATGTTAAGGGAATATAAAAGTAACAAACGCCAAAAATATTATGTTCAATCATATCTATTTAATAGTGTTTATTTTAACAAACATTAATTTGTTCTTCTTAGATGGCACCGACGCCAAGGATACAGGATAAATAAAAATTGATAATAGCATTTTTATAAGTAAATCAAATAAAGTCTTCAATGCGAGCGCAGCGATCTATGCGCGAGCGAAGCTAGCGCGAAAATTTTTAACATATTTGTTCGAGCCGTTTGAGCATAAAGAAGTCCAAAGCAGAACAAATTATATAATATTTGTAGTGTCGTAAGCTATAACCCAAAACGTCCTAGGATCAATCGCGAGTGAAGCGAGCCGGATGCGAGCGTAGCGAGCTATGCGCGAGCGAAGCGAGCGCGAAAATTTTAGCATATTTGTTCGAGCCGCTTGAGCATAAAGAAGTTCAAAGCAGAACAAATTACATAATATTTGTAGTGTCGTGAGCTATAACCCAAAACGTCCTAGGATCAATCGCGAGCGAAGCGAGCCGGATGCGAGAGTAGCGAGCTATGCGCGAGCGAAGCGAGCGCGAAAATTTTTAGCATATTTGTTCGAGCCGCTTGAGCATAAAGAAGTCCAAAGCAGAACAAATTATATAATATTTGTAGTGTCGTAAGCTATAACCCAAAACGTCCTAGGATCAATCGCGAGCGAAGCGAGCCGGATGCGAGCGTAGCGAGCTATGCGCGAGCGTAGCGAGCTATGCGCGAGCGAAGCGAGCGCGAAAATTTTAGCATATTTGTTCGAGCCGCTTGAGCATAAAAAAGTCCAAAGCAGAACAAATTACATAATATTTGTAGTGTCGTAAGCTATAACCCAAAACGTCCTAGGATCAATCGCGAGCGAAGCGAGCCTGATGCGAGCGTAGCGAGCTATGCGCGAGCGAAGCGAGCGCGAAAATTTTTAGCATATTTGTTCGAGCCGCTTGAGCATAAAGAAGTCCAAAGCAGAACAAATTACATAATATTTGTAGTGTCGTAAGCTACGACCCAAAAGTCTTAGGACCAATCGCGAGCGAAGCGACTTGGATGCGAGCGCAGCGAGCTATGCGCGAGCGAAGCGAGCGCGAAAATTTTTAGCATATTTGTTCGAGCCGTTTGAGCATAAAGAAGTCCAAAGCAGAATAAATTACATAATATTTGTAGTGTCATCATAATATTTGTTGAAAATTTTTTGGTCATACGTTCGGGGTCTAGTTTTTTAGTACATCAAATTTTATAGCTTCTTCTACGTAAGAACTAAGTGATCAAGTTATGTTGTCGAGAGTTTTTCAAGCCCCTGCCTTAGTTTAACGACTGTTTTTGCTAATCGATCCACAGTAGCGCACAGATGAAAATACATTTTTTTTACAACAGTCATGTGCAGGAGATGTTATGCAATAATGCGACTTACACGCGGGTGGAGCCGCGGTTAAGTTAATAAGAGAGTTACATTGATATAGCAAAATGATAATTGTTAACAATACTACTACATACGATACATAAACAATAACGAAGGTCGAAATTTATGTTAACAGTGAGAGAAGTCTGTAAAGAAGAATTTTGTGAGTAAAAAAGGAGAACGACTTCGGTCTATGGCATAGTGTGGCATTTCACTCACCAGTAAAGTAAAGGCGCGGCAAATTTTAAGTATTTAAGATTGGTAATGATACTAAGCATATGTATATCAGGTTAAATTTTGTTAGTTATTTTCTTTAAAAAAAAAATATTTTTACTCGAAGTACAGTTGGATACTATATTTGATCAGTTATCAAGCAAGATGAAAAATGAATGAAATACTAAAATGGCCATAAAAAATAGGGAATGATGATAAAAAAGTAAAAAAATAAGGGTTGTATGTATTTTTTAATGCCACTTAATACAAAAATAAAATGAAAAAATTCGTCGAAAAATTAAAAAAAAAGTTTAAGGGTGATCAACCCTTATCACTTAGGGGTAAAAACGTTTCACGTTGGCTTATTCTCATACCTACTGAATACGCATATGAAATTTGGTAAAGATCAGTCAAGCCGTTTCGGAGGAGTTCGGTAACAAACACTGTGACACGGAAATTTTATATATAAGAAGATAAGATATTGTACGCTCCAAATAGGCAAGCTGTTGAAACTTAATTAATTAGTAAGACCTAATTATATTATGTGCCTACATAACTTAGACTTAAGATTTTTGTGATGGTTGATTTGTGATTGTTGATTTATGTGTGTGACAAACACACTGAATTCAAATTCCAAATGGTTTATCCGTTCGGCAGTTACGATGCCACATACAAACACACACGTCAAACTTATAACACCGGAGCTAGAAAGAGACCTTCGGGCGGCTTCAAAACTCTCGACACTAAAGCTTGGCCACTTAGCTCATACGAAATGAAGAAGAAGAAGATGTTAAAATAAGAGAATTAAAAGCTTGTAAACTGTTCACGTAAGGCATCTTAATATTTCCGCGTAGAAAACGGTCACACTTACTTATTATCAAAAGTTGTAATGAGCCCAACAGTTTCGGTGCTTTCCGAGCGCATCTTCAGGGGCGAGTGTTACACGGACCGCCGCCGACGAGATCCGCGCGTGCACTCATGATCGCACTAATAAGTAAGTGTGACCGTTTTCCTACGCGAAAATAGAATTAAAACCTCCTTACTCATTCATTCATTAAATATTTAAGAGCTGGGCTCTTGTCTGTGGAGTTTTTTCCAGGTAGTTCTGTCTTCGGCCAAATCCTTGACCTCCCTATACGACATGACTTTCGCCTTCTCCTTAATTTGGTCTAAATATGATCTTCTAGGTCTTCCTCTTCCTCTCCTGGCTTCTTCTTTCCTTCTACGATATTTTTAATGAAATTATCATGTCGTATAAGGTGGCCAACCATCTTTCCTCTTCTTTTGTCTATTGTATTTATTATGGTTCTTGGTTCTTGTACTAGGCAGAGTACCTCTTCATTAAGTAAGTTAAGTTCAAAGTTAAGGTAAATAAGTATAAATATGATCCTCCTTACTCAATAGGTAGAAAACAGCGAGGACAAGAGACGAGGCGCCAGTGAGCCAGTCCAGGGTTGAGAGAAGACAGACCTTCTTGGCGGTACACTCGTAAGCTATCGCGATCACCATCAGGAGACCGAAGACCACGTTGGCAAACGTCACCCACACGAACAACTGGATGAAGCCCTCTTGCGACTGGAAAATTAATTTAGAATATTCTATGACCAATTATATTAAAAAACATCGACGAAATCCTTTATTTCACAGTTCAAGATCAATATGAAAAAAACTGGTTCAGTAACAAAATAAAAGAGAAAAAAAAGAAAAGAAAATTATTTTAAGAAAAAAAAGAAAAGAAAATTATTTTAAGAAAAAAAAAGAAAATAAAATTATTTTCAAACTCAAATTCAAATGTATTTTATTGTTCTATAACTTAAGGCTAAATATACTCGTATACACCATTACTAGACAAGCTGTGGTCAAACCCAAAATTTTGAATTATAAAGTTATATCGTTATATATCATACGCGTTTTTAATTATTAAAATATAGTTTAAGTACGTGTAAGGGACAAACCTAAGAATGATTATAACAATTTTATACCAAACAAGTAAAAAATGACTTTTTGAACAAGTTTTCTTTACTGATTCATTAGTCTGATGAATACCAAAATTGGTATCGTCTAACGATTGTTCCTTAGACGGTCTTTGAGCTTTTTTCTAATTTTATTTTCAACGAATTATTAAAATAAAATAAAATTCTATTCTATTTATTCGTATGAGCTAAGTGGCAAAGCTCTAGTGTCTAGAGATTCCAGCCGTCCGAGGGCCTCTCACTATGCTTATCGACTGCTTGTACTAAGACTAACGGCCAGGACCTACAATTTAAAGTGTCATCCGAATCACGGTAGCGCCCATATAATAACGCCACTTTCAAAACAACAGTCTTGTGCATGGTCACCCAACCAAACACCGTCCGCATCGACCGTTGCTTAGCTTCGATGATCGCGTCAGATCACCTTAGCTAGCCGAGCTACAGGCGCTACTACTTATAAACTCTATATAACGACACTGAAGGGACTATACATTTATGTCGTTATAGAGAGTGATCGCTAAATAGAGAGAAAGTATCATTGTATGGAATACAAGCTAAACCAACTAAAGTCAATTGATTTCGACGCTTTAGAGAGTTTGTCGTTAAATCGAGTGACGTTACATGGAGTTTATATGTATATTTACCCCAAGTACAGCCAGCAACAGAATGAGTCCTGCCAGCATAAAGAGTATCGCCATCGCGGTAAGACCGCTCCGCACCAGCATACTGATGTTGCTCAATGCACCTTCCGTGGCTGCAACACATTTATCATCATCAGCCATTCTCGTGCTACTGTTGGGTATAGATCCTTAACCCTGCAGCCTGGGTGAAAGTGATAAGGCTGCGGAACTGCCCCTGCCTGTCGTAAGAGGCGACTAAAAGGGGCATCAGACTCGAAGGTGTTCGGAGATGGGGTTCCGATACCCGCTCCATCGAGTCCGGGGTGAACGACGGCGTCGCGTCACCGTCGCCGTCGCGTCGCTGGCGAAACAATCCGGGAAGGGCCACAGCGCAGTGCAAGGAGGTCTCCGGAGTGTTTCCCGGAAGAACCCAGAGGCCTCCGTTAAGCACAGAGGCAGGTCACCGGGGGGGTTTTAGCGGGTACAAATCCCACATAAACTGGCTGTGCCTCATCGTAGCCAGGTATTTTGTTAAAGATTTCCCCCTCGTCAACAAAAAAAAGGTATAGACCCTCTCTTGGGGAGATTACGATCTTTATGGCGCCACGATCTTAAGGTTCGCATGGATCTCGAAAAAAAAAGCGGCATTGAAATCCGTAAACAATAACATTAGTACAAGCGATGACAACTCAGTCAGGCAAGTGGTTGTATTAAGTCCCGCAGTGCGTAGGTTCGAATCGTTAAGTCCAAGAGGTGGCGCTAAAAGAACTTACATGTGATATTAGTAATGCCCATAACATCTTGGAGTGATGTTTTTGTATATTTTTCAGCTTCAGTCATCATTATGCCGCCAGTAATCTGGACAAATATATATGTATTACGAATATTTAGAAAAAAACTTTCGAGCTAAATTTACGTAAAATTATTTTGAAATTGGAGAAAGCAAAACTGTAAAAGTGCAAGTCAAGAACGCGCAAGCGGTTCCTTACCATTATCTTAACCTCCCCCTTTTATATTAATTTTATAGTTTATTTTTAAATTTGTTACATTTATTAAATATTCTACAAAAGCGTGGAGGGCTAACTAGACGTCGTTAAAAAATCGAGTAAAACGATTGCTTAAAATTTACCTTTTTTGTTGTGAGCTAAATTTAAATATAAAAAAATAAATTTTGTATATATTTCGAAAATTAATATACATCTATATATTCTGTACAAATTATAAGTGTGTACCTGTTGCCTTTATATAGCAAAAATATGAAAAAAGGTTATTGTATAAGTACCCCCTTAACATTAAAAAAAAGTTGTTATTATATAGCGGCACGGAATAAGACAAATATAATAAAAATAGCTTTCTAGCTATCGCGGTTTCTTAGTTACAGCCTGGTGACAGACAGACAAACAGCGGAGGCTTAGTAATAGGGTCCCGTTTTTACTTTTAGGTACGGAACTCTATAAAGCACACAGTATTTTATGAATTTTCATACTATGTTATTTTGCTCCCATACCGGTCTAACTTTTTGGCTATTTGCAGCTGAATTATTAGCAGTTGCTATTTTTTTCTAACAAGTTCTTAAAGAAACGTGAACCGTATCAACATAATAAAAAGGTTCAACTTACAATAGCAAGCATAGCTATCATCATTATCCCAATTTTCAGATCAATAAAACCACAACAATTTTCAAATGATGGGAATATATCGCACATTTTGAATTTGATTTCTTTTAAATTAGCTAATTAAAAGGAACCGAATAAAATCCACACAATTTATAGAATAATGCTGTAAAAAAATATTTGACATTGACATTTGAAAAAATATCGCGGAGTTTTTATTGGGAACACCATTGGCATATTTTTTTAATTTGGGGCCATACCGTTGAGGTTATAATAATAAATTATTTATTATTCTGTGCAAAACACGTTTTATATAGCATACGTAAAACGAGAAATAAATCGTAGAAAAAGAGTGGATATATAAAAACTAGTAGAAATAGAGGTCAGTGATAAATACACAGAGTATCTTCTCTTTCTATGATTGAACAGATTCTTTCACAGAAACACTGACCTCTATTTCTACTAGCGTACTAGTAGAAATAGATGAAGAATTATAGAATATAATAGAAAAGAAGTCTATGGATGCCATAGATTATTAATTATAATATTTTTTGCAACATGTAGTGAGTAAAATAAACATATGAGTATTATTTATTTATTACTATAATTATTTATTACTATTATTGAAACTACGTAGAAACAGAAGAAACCTATTCACAACTTTATTCAGTTAACGGATTATGGCGGAATATTTTAAAAAGTTCAATTCAATTCAGGCCACCTTTGAAAGGCATTGCTTTTAGTAACCATTAACACAATTTTTAGAATTGAATCTATAACACCCACGAGCATATCCGTTCCCAAAGTTTAGTTTTGAAAGCCCCATTATGTTATACTAACCACCAAAAATAGAGCAGACAACAAAGGCACCGATAATTAATTAAATTTCTGTATCGTCCAGACGAATCAGTATTATTTACCGATTCTGTTTGCTAATGATGCGCCGTTAGCTGAAATAAATTAACTGACTGAGCAAGCGAAGCGAGTATCTACAATAACTTGCCCATTTTGCTTTTGTCTGTCTTATTGTAAGTTAGTTTTTGTAAATGAACCAACCATGACGAAACTGTATACAGGTATTCAGTTTTTAATATTTAGGTCCTTACATATGAAATTGGCGTTTTTCGTACTGGCCACTTTAATCACAAATTTCTCCTCTTTGGTAAGGAATTCCAAATTCAAATTTGTACAGCTATAGACTCATGTATTTGTGCTTCGATGATCGTCATTCATTTGTTTTTCTTCTGTTTTTTTTTCTGTTTGCGACACTCATTTTACAAAATGGAAAACTTAAAATATCGCTTTACTTACGAGTACGAATTCCGCCGTGGCACTAGTGCTGTGGAAACAATTCGAAGGGTGAATGATGTGTATGGCGGTCGTGTTGCAAAAGAAAACACAGTTCGGTGGGTACCTCACGAATTGACTAAAGCAAACCGGCAAACGCGCGTCGACTGCTGCGTTACATTACTAAACCGGCACAATAATGAAGGTATTTTAAACCGCATCATTACCTGTGATGAAAAATGGGTTCTTTACGATAATTGGAAGCGCTTATCGCAATGGTTGGATCCTAGCCAGCCAGCCAAATCCTGCCCCAAGCGAAAATTAACCCCAAGAAAGTTACTTGCAAGCGTTTGGTGGACTAGTGCCGGTATTGTTCATTACAGTTTTCTCAAATCTGGCCAGACTATTACGGCTGATGTCTATTGTCAGCAATTGCAAACCATGATGGAAAAGCTAGCGGCTAAACAACCTAGGCTGGTCAATCGCCCCACGCCACTGCTGCTTCACGACAACGGTAGACTACACACTGCGCAACAGATGGCTACTAAATTAGAAGAGCTTCAATTGGAAAGTCTAAGACATCCTCCGTACTCCCCGGACCTTGCTCCAACTGATTACCATTTTTTTTTGAAATTTGGATAACTTCTTGCAAGGGAAAAAATTCAACTCCGATGGGGCAGTCCAAATCGCCTTGAAAGATTGTATTGATTCCCGTCCGACTGGTTTTTTTTAGTAAAGGGATCAATAAACTACCTATGAGATGGCAAAAGTGCATAGAAAATAATGGTTCATACTTCGATTAATTAAATATATTATATTAAAAAATATTCGACTTTTTGTTCCTCCCATACAAAACGCCAATTTCATATGTAATGTAGTTACCGTAGTGTAGTCATATGTAATGTAGTGTTTTTATATGTAATATAGTTACCTATATGTGTAGTCTTAATCTAATTTAATTATTATTAATAAAAAAAAATAATGAATTGATTTGACTTCTAAATATTTGCTTTCGCTGGTAATAAATTTGAACACACAAGTCCACATAAATATTTAAGGCACAGTTCACATCTTCATTTTCTTGCAAATAAGAATAGAATTCAATCAGTCTAATGAAAGAGAACTTTTTGCTGAACTGTCCAATCTCGGCGCGAATTTTTAGCACGGAAGAGAAAAAAATTTCTTTTTCGAATAATTCGGTAAAAATTCGCCTTTCAGGGACATTTTTATTTTGAATTTGAAATTTTGATCTGTGCGATTTTGAGATGCGGCTCTGAAATTTAAATGGCAAATTTTTATTTAAAAGTGTTTGGATTTCATTGTTTTTTTTTACACTTTTATGCTAGAATAAAATAGAAACTTTCTTAAAGTTAACTCAGATATGTCATATAGAAATTAATTTTTTTAAATATTTTTTAAAATTATTTTGTCTTATAATAATACTTGCTAAAGTTGCTGATAATTTCAATGATTTTAAAACAATGAGTTGCAGAGAAATAAGTTTTTTGGGTATTTCTATAAATAAACAGCGATAAAGAAAATTAAAGCACAATGTTTATTTTACATCAAGTTGTTTCACTAGAAGAATAAAATCAAAAAGAAAATACAATAGGAAATACTCTTTTCTATTTGTCTATTTCTTATAACATCAAATAGAGTGACTCGATGCATTTCTAGAAATAGCAAAACTAACCTAGTCTCACATAATATACCAACATATATAATACAGGGTAATCTAAAATGGATTTTCTTAGACCCAAATCTAAAAATTTACAAATTTAGAGACACATAAAACACACATGTTCGGTTAATTTGGTTTCACATACTTATTAAAATTTTATTTGATTTGTTTCCTCGATGCTTTTACGCGATAAAAAAGGCGGGTTGTTATAAATTTGTTTTAAGTTTTAAAGATTTTCAATTAGCTAGAAGCAATTATCAAAAGTTTAAATTCATTTATTTCAGGATCACGTCCCATGTCCAAATATTACATTATTTTTTTAAATTTCATTAGTTAAATAAATTGAATAAAAAATATGTCACTGAAAAATTAATAAAAAGTCAAATTTAAATACAAATAAAAATAATATAAATCAATGTCAGTGATAATCAATATTATCGATTAACTTGTACACAAACGTAGTTTCATAGATTTTCATCTATTAGTCTGGTACGGGATTTTCGCGCATAATTTTAAAATGTCATGTGCATTAAAACCAGAAGCAGGCTGGGTCCGGCCCGCTGGTTAGACGTTGCCCATGATATACTAAACCTCTATACTAAATTTTATCTGAATCAATTCAGCCTTGAGTAGGTGAAAATGTAACAAACACACAAACATTCCCTAATTTTTAACCAACTTCAAAAAGGAGGAGGTTATATATTCGACGTGTATGTATTTTTTTTTTTTTTATGTATGTTCACCGATTTCTCAGCCATTTGTGGATCGATTCTCAAAATTATTTTTTTAATTGAAAGAGTATGGTTCTGAATTGGTCCCATTGTCACCAAAATAGGATCTGTTGATATATTCCTAGGGAAATCGAAGGAAAACCTAAAAAGTTAGGTTATGTTTACGGCCGAAGAGAGATTCACGCTCGTTCGGCTGTACTGATATTCATGAAATTTGAGATGAAAATAGGTTAGACTATGTGTTAACACATACGCTACTTTTTATCCCGAAAAAAAAAACTGTTCCCGTGGGATAAACAAAATAACATATAAATCTTTTTAACTTCTTCACGCTCGAACGGCTTTACTGACATTGATGAAATTTGGAATGAAGATAGGTTAGACTATGTGTTTACACATAGGCTACTTTTTATCCCGAAAATAATTACTGTTCCCGTGGGATGCACCAAATAACACATGCCACACTGATTTCGCTAAAATTTGATATAGGGGGTAGACTATATATACCTTGTATA
Source organism: Mellilla xanthometata (assembly GCA_035578125.1). Taxonomy (NCBI): domain Eukaryota; kingdom Metazoa; phylum Arthropoda; class Insecta; order Lepidoptera; family Geometridae; genus Mellilla; species Mellilla xanthometata. The sequence goes on along the minus strand of JAPUBQ010000030.1, from coordinate 4,548,131 downwards.
ACACGAAGGTTACTTTTATCTTAAAAGTCATTGCTATTCCTGTGGGATGCCCAAATAACTCGATAACCTATTTTACTTCTTCGCGCTCATACGGCAAAACAGATTTCGCTCATAAAATTAGCAGCCTATAGTCTGGCTAACAAAAGTAATCTAAAAGTAAGCGAACATCGAGGCTAAGCAATGGCCCAGCGGCCAGTCTTTGGATGGAGGACCATGCACAAGGCTTCCATAAAAAAATTTAGTATTTTCATCTGGGCGTTACTGTGCTTCGGATAACACGTTAATTTGTTGGTCCTGGATACTACTCTTAGTACAAGCAGTGGTCAAACTAAATCAGGGGCTTGAAAAACTCTCGACACCAGAGCTTGGCCACTTAGGTCATACTAAGTGGAAGAAGGAACTGTAAAATATATATATAAATAGACAAGACCCTCGAACGGATAAGGAAAATATTTACGCGCTCGCTTCGCTAGGAGTAATACCGCTTCGTTCGATTTTCCCCCAGGATGTTTTGGGCGTATGACACTCCAAATATAATAAAATTATTTGTGCTGCTTTGGACTTCTTTATGCTCAAACGGCTTGAACAAATACGGTGAAAATTTTCACGCTCGCTTCGCTCGCGCATAGCTCGCTCCGCTCGCATCCAGCTCGCTTCGCTCGCAATTGGTTGCCTGCCTGGCACACGCCAGATTTTTTCATCGTGAAGTTTATTTGGCTCTCCATAGCTAAAACTTAAAAAATATCATTACTAACCACTAAAAATGTAAAAATAAAATTGATTTAAAAAACAAACAACCGACTTCAAAAACACAACTAAAAAGGGAAAAATAATTTTAAGCCTACATCAAATCAAGAATATATAAATAGAATAGAAGAGTTTATTTCATGTACTTATAAAAAACTATTTTCAATTTTTATTAATCCTGTATTCTTGAAGTCGGTGCCATCTAATAAGAATAAATTAATGTTTGTTAAAAAAAACTATTTTTAATTGTCTTTTTTTGCTGGCACCGACTCCAAGAATACAGGATTAATAAAAATTGAAAATAGTTTTTTATAAGTACATGAAATAAACTCTTCTATTCTATTTATATATTCTTGATTTGATGTAGGCTTAAAATTATTTTTCCCTTTTTAGTTGTGTTTTTGAAGTCGGTTGTTTGTTTTTTAAAACAATTTTATGTAAACTGTTATCGTAAGGCATATTATATATTTGCACGAAAACACACGGTCACACTTACGGACGGCGGATCTCGTTGGTGACAGTCCGTGTGAAGCTCGTCCACGATGATGACGCACGTAATGCGTCGAAACCCGTTGGATGTATATCCAACGTTTTTTATTTATTTAAGTAAGAGTGACCGTTTGTTTTCGTGCAAATATCCCCTAATTTGGTATATTAAATATGAAAATTAATACAATAACCTATGCTCGTCCACTGCTGGAAATACGCTTCTAACGGCACGTCACTTGGCCTTATCCTGTGCTTCTCTTTGCCACCCACTACCTTCATCGCTAAACAATAAAGTAAATATTTATATTATTTTAAGTTTAGTTTTTGTTATTTTACTTAATAGTTTCATTGCATCTCCTATGAATATGTTTGTTTCTTTGTGCAAAATAAGTCTAGAAAATTTGTGTATTTTTTATTTGAGGATGTCAACCACACAGTATATAATCCTTTTAACGTGAGGAAATGCATTTACGCATGCCCACCACACCCGGGGAGGTGGGTGGTGTATGTCGGGCTCGATGCCAGAAGGGCATCACTACCGACTAAAACCTTACGATGGCCTCCTCACCGGAAAGGACGGGGTGAGGTTCCGCTTTCTCATTAACCCACCACCCCGCCCACCTCGGCTAGCCTGAGAGAGACTCCACCTCAGGGGATGACTCCCCTTGCAGTGCACGTAGTGCACCGCAACCACCTCGGGGACCGTGAGTGCAATGGACGCCGGACAACACACAGTATATAACCCTGAATAAAATCTAGATAGCCTAGTTCCTGGGTATCAAATTTAGATCTAACAATAGACTGTCTGCCTCAAGTGAGTCGATGTTAGGCTTATAAAGTCACTTTATGCTATTTTGAACCCTATTTTCATTGTGTTAAGAACTATTTATTCTTAACATTATCTGTATGTGTCAACCACTTTGGACCTCTCTGCTGTTTTGAGCTCTAAAGCTTTTGTGTTAAAGTTGAAATTGGTACGGTTAAGTTTTTAATTTTGAAGGATTTGTACCGAGTGAGAAGTAACACATTGTACTGACTTGTTGAAGATGTTTTGAGATTTTATTTCAATTGGTTTTGGATTTTTGTTTTATCTAGTTAAATCATATCACCAAAAGAAATATCAAAACTGTATTTTATATTAGTAAACTAAAAATAATTATCAAAACTGTCTTTTATAATTAGTAAACTAAAAATAATTATCAAAACTGTCTTTTATATTAGTAAACTAAAAATAATTATAAAAACTGTATTTTAAGTTAGTAAACTAAAAAGAATGATCAAAACTGTCTTTTAAGTTAGTAAACTAATAAGAAATATCAAATCTGTCTTTTCAGTTAGTAAACTAAGAAGAAATATCAAATCTGTCTTTTCAGTTAGGAAACTAAAAAGAAATACCAAAACTGTCGTTTAAGTTAGTAAACTAAAAGGAAATATTAAAACTGTCTTTTAAGTTGGTAAACTTTTTAGGATTTTTTTTAGAGACGTTCTGGTCTAAGGCTAAGCATGTCTAGTCTGGAATAACTGGCTCTAAAGGAAGCTTTCAAAACACACTGTAAGGTGCTTGGCGACAGATTTTTCAACTAACATGACATTTTTTTTTTTTACACATTTCACACACTAAGGGTGATTGCTAGCTAGACGAGAACTAGAAAATGTCCAACCACTATTCTAAGGCTTTCTCACGATGTTTTACTTCACCTTAAGCTCAATCTCATTGGCAGGGATCGAACCCATGACCTTCGAGACGTGAAGCAACCAAATGTCCGACTGAGCTGTCATCGCTTCAAAAATATATTTAATGTTTCCGTCCTTTTGAAGTAATGAAAAACCAGTTTCATAAAACACCGTCAATATACATATGTGAACGTAAATATTTACTGTGCTGCTGAACCCGGTTCATAACGTGTCCCGCTTGCTATATCAATATATGGCTATGCGTTTGTATACAAGGTGGATCAAAATCCTTGCTTGAAGTAAATACATACAAATCAAAAAAAAAAAAAAAAAAACGTTTATTTGGGCACAGAATAATAACTTGATTTGGGCAAAGGTTACATAATGAGTAAAAGTAATAAGAATCCAAAGGCTCCCAGAGTAGTTTTAAAAACTGTGTTATGGGAGCTAATGTCTTCTCCCAAGCTTAATCTACGTTAACAGTGAACTTATGCTAATGTACTATACTATATAAGATAATTTACGCTGTTTATACTAAAATAGACTAAAGCCACAATACTAATACTAATACAATAGTATTCATAAAATAAAATAAATATTAGGACACTTATAACACACCGCTGTTAGCCCATACAAAACTATGTCTAGTTTGTATTATGGTTGCTATCACAACTGATATACTATACATACATAAATACTTTATATCGATACATATTTGGCACTTAGACCAACAGTCAAAAATTATGGTCATCACAAAGATGTTAACCGTGCCGGGAATCGAACTCAGGATCCTCTGGTTGGTAGTCCAGCATGGTAACCATTACGCCGACGAGATCGTCAATCATATCAGATAGTACAGTCCATAAAAACTCTACCTTTAAGTTCCCAGGTTTATTCCTTAAATGTTATTTTTAACATTTCTAACAACAAAGTTAATATTTAGTGTAAGAATCATATAAGTCAATCTTTTTGTGTTTCTTTTAGTTGATAAAAATTCCATAGTATATTAAGAACTTATTAAATACTAACAACGAATGCGTGTGTGTGGTACAATTTATCAATTTGATGTTATCTATATGTATGTTCATCTACCAATACTGCAGTGTCCAAATTAAAATTCCATTATTTTAGTCAAATTGTTAAAGTTTTTAACGGCATTATAGTTAAAACAAGGTAAAATAAATGTCTGTATTTTGTGTTAAAATTGCCAATTTTATTTTTTGGGTTCGTTTTTGTTTAGAACTTACAATTCGGGTTAAACTATTAAATCACCACATTAAAAAAAAAGATCAGTAGACACATAAAGGGAGTTTTTGGTTCCACCGTGTATAACGAAGTTAACGATATATATTACACACGCCATGTACACATATGAATTTGTGCGAGTTACAAAAGTTATGAACCACCTGTGGTTTCAGGATTTAAGGAAAGATATTAAAGACTACTAGCTGACCCGGCAAACGTTGTTTTGCCTCACTTAGGGGCACAGCGCCATCTATTGATTACTTACTCAACCCAGTCGAAAGGTATCGACAAATAATAACAGACAATAATTAGCAATAAATTAAAATTGCGACTATAATTTGAGATTTAAACTATCCTATCTCTCAAGTTGGATCGAACTGCACATGGTGTGCGAATTTTATTATAATCGGTTAAGTGGTTTAGGAGTCCATTGAGGGAAACATTGTGACATGAGATTTATATATATTAAGATGTACAGAAACGAAACGATAGTTTAAAGTAGAAATATTTTATACGTATAAGAAACGGTAGTTCAAAGTTTTTATATGCGAAAATCTCATTTCGTCACATTCTCAAGAACAAAGTGATCCACAACTGTAGCAAATTGTCCAAAGAAGTGGTCAGTGCTATATCAGTAAACAGATTTAGAAACTAGACAGTTGCTTGCAGAAAACCATAAAATGTCTTGATAACCTGTGGACTAGCACCAGTGGACTTCAAACATTGGCATTGAACTGTGGACTGTGTCAATTACAATTTCTACCCCACTGCGGCACCATAAGGGTGCTTCTTCTTAATAATAAACAATCAAAACTTATTTCAAAAGTATTTGGTATAAAGTAAAAAAGTATTAGATGCAAAAAGTAACGTAAAAGTAAGCGGTATAAGAATGTACTAAAGAGGCATTTGAAAGCATGTGGAGTTGACCACTACACCTACGAACAACTATAAAGAATACTATAGAATTAACTATTAGTCTATTATATGTTTAAATAATTGTAGTTTCCACAGGTTAAGCGAAAAGCAACATACACGCGGGCGGAGCCGCGGGCAACCGCTAGTCAAGTATAAAGTTTAGGGACACCAATCTTCACACTAGTAGAGAATAAATGCTAGTCAGAAATATATAACAGAAGCCAGTGCTTTCTCAGTTTTACATACAAAATACACTGAAGTTTTAATTAGCTAGTAACTCTGTATTTATGTTTCATTTAGATGAGATTTTCCACCGGATTTTTCCTTTTCAACCCGTGGATATATCCGTTTCTTTTGACAATTTCTACGATAAGGATTTTATTTAAAGTAAACAGTATTAAATACCGTGTTTTATTTTGAATCCATTAGTCCATGTTATTTTGGTACCAAATCTTGTTTAATTCTAGCGGGGCGAGTATTGGACGAGGGTTTATAGTCTTTCCACCATTATTTAGCATCCCATTTTTAATATATTTTCTAACACACTAAATTTATAATGAAACTAGCTGACCCGGCAAACGTTGCTTTGCCTTAATAAAATAAAAAAAAAAAAACTAAATATGCAGTAGCCGATTCTCAGACCTACAGAATACGCATATAAAATTTGGAAAAAATCGGTCAAGCCGTTTCGGAGGAGTACGGTAACAAACACTGTGACACGGAAATTTTATATACAAGAAAGATTAATTTTATTCAATTATCATGTCGGTGAAGGTCAGCTTAGATCTTCTACTATTAGGAACATCAGTACCGCAATTAAGCGCCCTCTAAGGGCCGTTATTCTGTGCCAAGCCCAATGTTATGCTAATAAAATAATTATCCACCCACTAAAACTTCCGTAAGGTAATTTAATAAGTAATGTAACGCTTGTAGCTGTACATTTTATATGTCATAAAATGTTTAAACTATTTAAAGCTATAACAAACTAAATAATTATTCTGCTAGACTTTGCTAGTTTGGCTTTTGGAATGAAGTTAATATTTACAGCCAGTACTACTCATTTCATTACTAACTGTTCTAAACGTTGCCAAATTTGTTTTAAAGAAACCATAGATAAACCTCCTTGGTTAGCAACACGATTAATGTAAAACATTTCCTTCCTCTATGCTCGAAACTCCCAGAAGGTGGCAAGCGCTGTCACGCGGCTTCCAGAGAGAGATATGTCAAGTCGCTGTCAAGAGTCACGCGGCAGAAAAACAATCAGGAAAATGTGTTCAGGAAATGTGGAGCAAGATTTTTGTGTCATTCCCATCTGACCCATTCGTCATTGATAGATATTTTTATACCCTTTGGTTTCATTTTGTTTTATTTTTAGATTTTATCTTTTATTCTACATTTCGACACTCGTCGCACAAACGGCGGGTTGCATAAGTTGTGACCTGTCTTTTTGACATTTTGGTTTTTAAACATTTCCCTCAATATGGCTATTAAATAAAAGACCGTGATTGTACCTACTTGTTGTATGTACTATCCTAAATTTCAAATTCATAATGGCTGCCACTACAGAACTCCGGACGCACAAACGGCGGGACTTTTAAGTTTGCCGAATCTATGTGAGTGTTTGTTTGTCTGCCCATATTTTTTTTAACATTTTCTTTAATATGTGGAACAAATAAAAGTCCGTGTTTAGTAGAATACATATTATGTATTATCCAAAATGGCTGCCACTAAAGAATGTGGTTTTTATCTATTCTTATTATAGATATATACGCTGAGAGCTGAAAATAACAGAAGAGGCTTATGCCCAAGAGGCAAGTTATGTATTTAAATGTGTATTAAAAATGTTTTTTCTTAAAAGTTATGCAATAGAATTAAAGGCATTTTTACTTAACTTAAGTATATTGTTATAAATAATGTTGCGGAACTCGCCATGCGCATGTATGACCCTCACATGACCATTTATTTAAAGAGGGCGGAGAAAAAACTTTTCTATCGATGTTTACAAATAGCACACATTATGGCCCAGGTACTTAATTCTATTACAGACGGCTCTTAACCAATCACCTCGATGGTTCGATCTCTCAATGTCGTTTGGAAGTAACGATCTGTACTACAACTATTTTAGCGTTTCCTAAACCATGCCAGGGGATCGCGTTTCTTATTTAAGATATTGACAGTGGCCAATTATAATTAAATAATTATTAGTGACAGATAGTAAAAGAAAAAAAAATGTTCAACCATCACACAAAATATTAAAAATAGCATTGACTTATGAATATGTGTAATATGATAGATAGATATTTATTGATAACACCAAAGTTGTAAGTCAAATAATATGATATCGTTACAAAAGTATATGATATGTATCAATGTCAATTTTCAATTATAATTCTAATAATATAATATCATTACAATAGTATAATATGATATGAATCAAATGTCAAGACCTCTTGATGAAAATCGTATTACATGTATAATTAGACTGTACCTTTCTTAAAGATATGATTTCTATTATTCTACCATAGACTAATAAAAATAATAGACACTCAACCTCCAGATGAAAATCGAACTACGTATTGCCATCTATTCGTATTTACTTGAAACGTCTTCACTCCGGTCACGCAATCTACTATCGTTAGTTACTGCAGAGCGTTGCGGAATTTGGCAGCGGCTAAGCTGCACACTTGATTTGCAGCGCCATCTAGGTTTCATCGGTAATTATGTGAAACTTCCGCGCTACGCTTTATTGTATGGGAATCAGCAAACATCTCTAGTATTTTGATCCCTGAAAATAGTTACAAAAGCTAATAATTACTTACCAGTTACTTTCACTTTCATCATCATCATCATCCACAACAGATTCTATCCCACTGCTGGGTAAAGGCCTCTCTCCTGTCATGCCATATGTTTCGGTCCTGTGCCAACTTTCACTTTAGTTAACTTTAAATTTAGCAGGAAAATGGTACCTAATATGAAAATGGCCTCAAAGGAAGTGGGAAAAATGCACTTTTTATTTACTCACATTAAAACTTCTTGTAAACTCTCTCGGCGATAATTTACTATCCTGTATTTATTACTTTCTTCTCTGTTTACGAAAACAAACTCTAACTTGTCAGCAACTAGGTTGAAAATTCAATGATAAGGCTTGAACCTTTTGCTAATTAAATATAGTTCTTATTTTCATAACTCTAAGGTTGATATTTCAAGTGCTCGGTTAAAACAAAGTCCTGTCATGGCCAAGAGAATCATTAGTCCTGTTTACGCCGTTTCAAATCAACAAAGATGAATGCACTTTGCTATTATTTGCTTTCAGTTTTTTTCTTTGTTTTGAGAAATTAAGGCTGTTTTTTAAATATTTTATTTGCTCTTTACAGCTAGGCATTTGACCATCAGGACGCGTAACCAAAAGAGAGTTAGTGACGCTCTGTCCTAAGGTGGAGCATGCCTTTTTTTACGTGAGGAAATGCATTTACGCATGCTCACCACACCCGGGGAGGTGGGTGCGGTATGTCGGACTCGATGCCAGAAGGGCATCACTACCGACTAAAACCTCACGATGACCTCCTCACCGGAAAGGGCGGGGTGAGGTTCCGCTCCTCGCATTAACTCACCACCCCGCCCACCTCGGCTAGCCTGCAAGACTTCTCCTCAGGGGATGACTCCCCCTGCAGTGCACCACGTGTGCACCGCAACAACCTCGGGGACCGTGAGTGCAATGGACGCCGGACAACCCCGGTCTGACGTCCTAGGTCCCCCGAAACGGGTCAGCCCCCTTACTTCGACCTTACAAGCGAACTAACACGCCCACCAAGTCGCTCCAATATGCGCCAACATTCTATGGTGACAACAAAGGGATTTGGTGTTGGCGTATTGGAGCGACTTGGTAGCTAAATTGGAGCGAGTTGGTGGTTGAATTGGAGGCGAGTGAGTCGTACGTTCCAGATTTATAATAAATTTTATAAGTTATTGAGCATTCAGTGTGTGCAACCTTTTTGCTATAATAAATAAATTATTATGATTTTCTCAACTCTAAAAAATAATATTGTGTCAAATCAGAGTTGCCAGAAGTACGAGAAATTACAAAATTAGTTAAAATTAAATTGAAATTAGTAGTCAGTACGAGATTCAAGATGAACAAAAATCTCTACACTTTTTTTATGAGATTTTAACAATGACGACTTCTTTCGCATACCTTTATCACAGATACAGTAAATGGTACATTATTAGCTTCCGAAAGCGCTATAGGCCCAAATCGCTTAGGCAATTGCGTACATTTCGAACCATCAATAGAAATGTACGTCAGAATAACAGCTGAAATGATATACTCTAAAAATAAAGATTATTTTACTAACATCCCTGATATCGAATATAATTAATAAAAATTATATATAATATGAATTTTAATTGTTTTCTTTCAATTGAACAACCCCAAGCAAAGAATATGACTACACAAGTTACTTAGTACAGTAAATAAATAGCATTGATTTTATTAGAGTTTCTTGAAATGCATTTACGAGATTATCCGTTGAAATTACAAGATATTTTAGCAACCTTGGTAACAGTAAAAATTATTGTGATCTGGCAACCCTGTACCAAACTCATGGAATGTCAATCGTGCATATAATTGTTTGTTTTGTTCCGTATTTGAATTCGATATATTTAGTAAATCCGCAATTCATACCAAGAAATTGCTCTTAACTTGTATAAAACGCAATAATTCTTACATGGAAGTTTTTTTTTCGACAATAAAGTTGGCCTTGTTGTGGTTTTCAACGCTTGAAGCTCAAGTTTTGTAACTTGAGAAATAAAAATACGTCATAATTATACATATATAATTTCATCGGCAGTGTTATTTTAAAAAGTAACTATAGCGAAATGTAGTGCTTGTGCCAAGTTTGTGTCTTCAACGGGACTCGTAAAGTGCAACGATTGTGAATGTGTTTATCATAAACATTGCCTCAAGGTCAAGAACACAATAACAAGCCTGTGGAGATGCGAGAAGTGCGTAGCGAAAAATATTGAAACAAATGATAAATCTCCGACATACATTGATCCCGAACCAATGCCTGGCACTTCCTGTGGGTCTTCACTTTAGTTACCATCTGCCACCTCGGTTTTGTCAGATTCAACGGTACACCAACTTATCAATGTGATGAGATCATTTCGAACCTGTATGCAAAAATTTAGTGCAGAGATAGCTGAATTCCGTATGGAATTTGATAAACTTCGATCTAATCAAAATTCAATGCAACCAGAACTTGAAACTTGTGTCTACAATGTAAATTTCTTAGACGATCAAGCCAATGAATTAGAAAAAAGATTGAGCGATATTGAAGAATCTGTAAGACATATGTGTAGTGATGCTGTCCTGGCGAGTCTCAATCAATTGAAATGTGAGGCTGTTGGCAGCCGCTCGGCGCCGGCGACCTGGGCCTCCCGCCCGAGACGGTGGCTAAGCAACGGGTCTATTTTAAAAAGGCTGACCAAATACAACAAACAACTTTTTTATAAGGCCAAATAGGAAAAGATAAGACTAAATTGGAAATATACATGGACACAACATGGCAAAATATTATTAAGAAAAAAATAAGGTGGAAAAGTTTTCGTGTAAGACAGGACAATGATATTCTTCATGTTTTTAATTAATATAAATTTTTAGACATACATACTAACTCATTGTGCTTATAAATTAACACTTTAATTATAATGTTTAGGACCTAGATGCCAACACAAGAAATGAAGCCTAGTTTTTATTTTATACTTATTACCAACCGATTAACGTAGCTATTTAACATATTTTTAATTTATGTTTGTCTATAGATACCTGACATTTAATATAGAATAATTTATAATTATTAAGGATTGAATAGCGGGTGTAAGCTGTGCACTTGCACTCACTGCAGGCTAGCAATGACAAATGTATGTTATCCGTGCCGTTATTTGCTATAATAATAAAATTGCTATCATTTTATTATTAAAACTGTTGATTAGTTATTTCTATTGCTGTATTGATTAACCATGTGGTTTCTGTACTAATATAATAGAACTAAAGAAAATATGTATATTATAAATAAAACTAGTTTAAATGTGTAAATCTTTTGTTACATCTCATGCCTTATTTTACATTACAATAATATGATGTTGAATTATTTTATTTATCTTTATTCAGAACTTTTAAGATGGTCTCTACTGATTTTTCTTAGTTTTGAAGTTATTACCATGTGCTTATAAAATAGTGTACTACTATATTCATGTGACTAATTAATGTGTGTAAAGGAGCAGGTTGGAAACCAGCGCTGGAGTACTAAGTGTACTTTCAGCACATGCTGAACCTGCTCCTTTAGTGCACATACACAATACACAAGTCATTTTGTATGTCAAACTCAGAAGTCTGTGCACAATAAACAATTTTTCTTTCTCTCTTTCTTTCTTTCTAATTGCACCAATATCAATTTATTTATTGGATTACAACATATACCTACTTAATATTGTTGAGTATTAAATAATTTATAAAAAATTGTGTCATTTAAATAATATAGATATATTCTACTAGTAGCTTGTTACATCATAATATACCTGTTAGGTTTGTAATCTTAGCTTAAAACCATTGTTAGTAATATTAATTTGTCTTTGGCAATATGTATTGGATATATTGGAAGTGATAAATAAAAACATTTTCTATTTTTGTATTTCATTTACTATTTCCTGCAGTCTAGAAAGATAGAAGCCACCAGATCAAGTGGAGGGCCACCTACGAGGTGAAGATCTAGTTGGTACATATCGGACTGGTGTACCATTACGGAGCGAACAGGTCTGCCTCTACTTAGCAAGGGACAAATGTGCCCGAGGATGGACAATGCATATCCTCAGACTACAGGAATAAAGCCTTTTTTCCTTTAGTCTGAGTGCATATCTTGGAGCGATCGCAAGTGCGTTGAAAACTTCGTGAAATGAGCATTGTAATTACTAGTAAAAGGTGGTTACGTGGCAGCGGCGTCACAATAGAATACTGAATATGAATAATCATCTTTTATGTTACATACTGAGTACCCCAATTGGGGCAAACTATTTTTTTGTTCTTAGTTATTATTTTATCTTTAGTTTTAAGTTTGTGTCCAATAAAGTATTACTAGTGCCGCGCACTTAGTTACTTTTACTTACTTTTTGAAACAATAAAACGCTTTGTCTAATAGGTTGTATGGCGAAATAAAAAGGTTTCAATTAGGAGCGAAATAACTGAACTCAATTTTCGTCAATTTATATAATTTCAATTCGATTTAAGTATGTATGTAATACAATTATATTTATTTACAAATTATTCCAGTCACATGCTATGGTAGTCGAAGATGGCTTCGTACATACATGAAATCACAATAACAAAATCATTGATTTTTTTCGCTGTATCCTTTTCTGTTTTACTTTGATTGTCTGCTTGTGTCCTTCATATTATTCAATACTTAGGTATTGAAGTAATTTTATTATTTTTTAGAAACTACGTATGTAAAGTAACTAATTTATTAATAATAAACGAAGTTGACATGTGTTTGAAATTTTGACAGCAGCTGCAGACTTTGTAATTATGTTCCACTTCCAGTTTGGTGTTTTAGTAAATTACATTTGTAGCATAAATGAAAGAGGTTGGTTTGTTTTTCACAGAAGTTGTCGAACAGTGTACAATAAAAGCACAATAAACAATAAAATTAATCGTGGGAAAAAGTTTAAACTTTATAAATAATTTAGCGCTTGTTATTACTGAGTTTTATTTGGTCTAGATAGCCTGAAAACAAAAAAGCGGAAAAAGAGGTTATTCAAATAAAAAAAAATAAGTGACACAAATAATATTTATTGGTATTTCACATCTCTAATCCCAGCGAATTATCAGCGACTTATCAGCGATTTAACCGTGGATGGTCGAAGTAAGGGGGCAGGTCTGTGGCTCCGTTACCGCAGAGAATACGGAGAGTGGTACTTTGTGGTACCACTACAGGCGCTATAACTAAAGTGCCTACAACAAACGATTGTCAATTTAACGAAATAAAGTCGTATCTAAGTGCGAAATAAATGAAAATATAGCAAAAATATACATTTATTTGCTAAGAGAAGTATTTACAAAATGATTAAAAATCTAATTAAACAGACGTAATGATAGGATACACCAATAATTTAGCTTAAAGGTTTAATAAATACAGGGTTTTTTTAGTTGCAGGACTCAAACTAGGTCAGTTGGATTTAATGGAAATATAATAATTTTACTAGATAAAAATATATGAGACTTAATTTTATTTAATTTCATTATTTTAATAATAAAAAATAAAATTACGTACATTATATAAAAAAAAAGATAAAAATACTCCTGGTCTTTTCAGGTTTAGTTTCTTAAAGTATTTCACAATACAGTATTTTCTATGCCGCGTTAAACCTAAAAATCATGATAAAGGTTTTAAGCAGTATATTCACAATACAGTTTTTATATACCGCGTTAAACCTACAAATCTTGATAAAGGTTTAAAGCAGTATATTCACAGTACAGTTTTTATATACTGCGCTAAACCTAAAATTTTTGATAAAGGTTTAAAGCAGTATATTCACAATATAGTTTTTATATACCGCGTTAAACCTATAAATCTTGATAAAGGTTTAAAGCAGTATATTCTCAATACAGTATTTTATATACTGCGTTAAACCTTTAAATCTTGATAAAGATTTAAAGCAGTATATTCTCAATACAATATTTTATATACTGCGTTAAACCTGAAAATCTTGATAAAAGTTTAAAGCAGTATATTCTCAATACAATATTTTATATACTGCGTTGAACCTATAAATCTTGATAAAGATTTAACGCAGTATATTTTCCATACAGTATTTTATATACCGCGTTAAATCTAAAAATCTTGATAAAAGTTTAAAGCAGTATATTCTCAATGCAATATTTTATATACTGCGCTAAACGTAAAAATTTTGATAAAGGTTGAAAGCAGTATATTTTCCATACAGTGTTTTATATAACACGTTAAACCTATAAATCTTGATAAAGATTTAAAGCGGTATATTTTCAATCCAAGTATTTTATATACTGCATTAAATCTAAAAAACTTTATAAAAGTTTAAAGCAGTATATTCACAATACAATATTTTATATACTGCGTTTAACCTAAAAAATTTGCTAAGTGTTTAAAATTTGCAATAGAATATCTTATATACCGCGTCAAACCTAAAAATCTTAATAATGGTTTAAAGCAGTATATTCATAATATAGTTTTTATATACCGAGTTAAACCTGTAAATCTTTATAAAGGTTTAAAGCAGTATATTCACAACAGAGTATTGGGCACCATTTCACAAATAAAAGGCGTGGGCACGTTGCACCACACGTCGTTCAGTTTGAGGTTGTTTCTAAGCACGCCGCCACAGAACTCTCCAGTGTCGCCGGAACGAGATCTCGTGGAGTTGTCCGGCTGGAACATCGACCACTTGTCGTAACCTGCCTGGTCTAGAGTCTCACCTGAAATTATTTTTACATTCATGAGAAAATATTTTAAAATTAATGAGAAATTATTTTTAAATTAATGAGAAATTATTTTTAAATTAATGAGGAATTATTTTTAAATTAATGAGAGATTATTTCTAAATTAAAGAGAAATTATTTTTAAATTAAAGAGAAATTATTTTAAAATTAATGGAAATTATTTTTATATTAATGAGAAATTATTTTCAAATATAATGAGAAATTATTTTTAAATTAATGAGAGATTATTTCTAAATTAAAGAGAAATTATTTTAAAATTAATGGAAATTAATTTTAAATTAATGAGGAATTATTTTAAAATTAATGAGAAATTATTTTTAAATTAACGAGAAATTATTTTAAAATTAATGAGCCACCCAAAAGCCATAGATTTGGCTTAACGACTCAATTCAATTAAATATCAAAGTGTCTTTATTTTATTGTACGTAGCACTACAAAAGCTAGGTTCTGAACACTGGCTTTGTAGATCCACATAATACAAGCTTAAGAAAAGCATTTCATAAAAAAAAAAACAGATTAACTAAAGATAAATTGCTTAACGACTGCTTGAACTAAGACTAACAGCCGGAACCTACAGTTTAATATGTCAGTTACTACAAGTAGTCGTTAAGCCAAGTCAGAGGCCTTGAAAACTCTTGACACCAGAGCTTGGCCACTTAGCTCAGACGAAGAAGAAGAAGAAGAATGTTCGCAAGATTGATTATGATTTACTTACTATTTATACTCATGAACGTTCCATGCTCTCCCCAGTCGTGGAATCCAACCAGCACTGCTCCAGTATCCGCGTACCTCTTCTCTTCATCAGGGAAGTTTTCCACAAACTCTTTCAATGCGTCAGCTTCCTCGTCACTGTTGATGATGGCCAGGTGCCCTCCTTCAGCCAGGCAGGTCATATAGGCATGCGACCAGATCAACCCATTGGTGTGGAACTTGTAACAGCTACCGGTAATGACGTCTAATTCGTAGTCTAAAAAGGAAAAAGACACATTTTCGAAGACAAGAAATACTTACATAATAGATAGATAGATAGAAAATTCTTTATTGGACACAATATTTTAAATAACAAAATTCTTTACTGGATACAATATTTTAAATAAGAAAATTCTTTATTGGACAATATGTTTTGATATAACAACAAAATTAGCAAAATAAAATATTTTACTTAAAATTTCTTCCAGGCAAGCTTTGGATGGAAAGGAATTCAAAATAAAAAATAAAATTTATTTATAATTAACAGGTACATTTAAAAGCTGTTAATCACGAGTGATTTATCCCAAAACCAATTGCGTTTCCCGTGGGATACGCAAATAACTACAAAATCTATGTTACTGCTTCACGCTCAAACGGCTGGACTGGTCTTGAAGAAATTTACTATTACAACAGGTACGCCTAGGACTAACATATAGGCTTCTTTTTATTCCTGATAAACGCGGGTATCACCGCGGGGCGTAGCGAGTTTTTTAGAGTTCTGTACCTAAGAGGAAAAAACGGGACTATGGAGTCCCGGTTTTTCCTTTACTTAGAGCCTCCTTTGTCTGTCTGAATCAAATTAAATTATAAAAATGAAATCAAATAGATTCTTAAAGAGGGGCTTCTATAGAACAAACGTAATGTTTAGGCATTTTTTTACTCCAATTTTATAACCGCATTTGGTATATACATATACTTTTGGTATATTTATATATCCTCTATACATTCACAGAATATTAAATTATGTAAGTATTAACAATATAAATAATATGTATTTAAGGGGGGCTCCCCCAAAGGTAAAGGTGAAGGTGAAGGAAAACATTGTGAGGAAACCGGCAAGTTTGAGGAGCACAATATCCTAAGATGTGTCATCCACCTGCACGCACTTGGCCAGCGTGGTGGATAATGGCCTATATCTCTCTCCTCGTGAGAGAAGGCCCCGAGTCCCAGCGTGAAAACGTGTAGTGGGTTGCTTATGCCTATGCCCCCAAAGGTACAGAGCCCAACTCGAACTTGGTCAATTTTCATATTTTACACGCTTTCTATTAGCTTCACCTGTATGTTTGTTTGTAACCGACTTCTTTGGGCGCGATTTTGACCCACTTTAAACGGCCAGATTTCGTTCAAACTTTGTAGATTTATTGAGGACCGATGACTATACACTAATTTGATAAAATTACGGTTTTCTATAAAAAGCGTGTTTTTTAGTTTTTTTTTAACTATTATTATTTAGTAACAAAGATACCTTACCAGGATCAGTAGTGCCGCAATCAATATTCCTCGGCAAGTTTTCGAACTCCTTAAAACAGACGTAAGGCAGGACGTCCGTGCATTTCACGTCTGACATACTGCCTTTACTGTCCGTTACCATGGCGACGCAGCTCTCTTCATTCTCGAAATTGTCAGGCTCTCCCGCAGCCCACACCGCGCGGAGTTTGGATAACGGGACTCCTGGAATCAGTGAAAGGAAATTGGATTTTAATTTCTGGATATGTTTATTTCAACAAGAGTCAATGTTACTCTATTACAATTACATGTCAAAATTATTCATGTCAAAAACATTTAAAGTTAGGAAAACCCGCCCATGATCGTACCTGGTGCAAAGGTGCCCATAACACTGGCTGCGTTTCCACGCTGAATAGCACTGCTATCCACCAAGTACGATCGAGAACGGGGATCCCCCGTCCTATCGACTAGTCTTCGCCCGAGTTCATCAACTAGCCTCCTCGCATCTGCACCCCAACTTCCCATATTCTCAACAGCAAAAGAAATAAAAAAATATTGAGACTCAAGACCCGCATATTTAACCTTTTTAGACTCAATTAACATAAATTACATCTTCTTTTCTTCTTCAACCTTTTCCCACTAGGTGGGGTCGGCACAGCAAGTTTTCCTCTTCCACACGATTCCGTCAGCTGTCATATCCACATTCACTCCCTTTTCTTTCATAAGGATATGAAAGAAATTTACATTTACATAATTCAGACACGTCTTCCTAGGTCGGCCTCTACTTCCGCTACTTCGTACAACCATATCCATACTTCTCCTAATCACATGTATTTCCTCTCTACGCATCACATGTCCATACCAAGATAACCTGCCAATGTCACATATTAGAAAACTAAACAAATAACCCGACTCCGTTCGCCCCTGGTGCAGAGGTGCCCATCACGCTCGCTGCATTACCGCGTTGAATAGCTATAGCCAACCTCTGCATCAAGAACGACGCGGTGCAGGATTCCTGGATTAGTCGATACTATAGTAACAACTAATCCTTTGCTACCCTTTTTTGTTTTTCGTGGGGAAATGCATTGACGCATCTCCCGCCGCAAGCCTGGACGAGGCGGGCGGGGTATGTCGGGCTCGAGGGCCAGAGGGGTCGTCACTACCGACTACAACTTCTTCATATTTCATCAAAATTGGTGTGAAAAAGTAAAATAGATTTTGAAGTTACTAGCGCATCCCACGGGAGCCAGTTAGTTTATGTTACAAGTTCAATTTTTTTTTTAAATAGTAGTCGTTTTAAAATATTATTATGAAATTAAAACAAATTTTACGTTTTATGTAGATAATGGTATTATATAGAATCTTTAGAGCTTAAAATATCAATATTGTTAATTGTTGATTTTATATGAATTTATTTCGTGAGATTTCAACTCGGTACAATAGCGCCTTGTAAAATGCATATAACATATTTTTTTATCCCTAATCAACCTTAGAAATAGACACGAATTTACCTTCAACAGACACAAAGTCCCCTTTAGAGAAGCTGGCATGGATCCCGGTGAATATTGTGGTGAAAAGTTTATCCCCTTTATTCTTCCTCACTAACGCAACCATAGCTTTGTGCATATCAGTGTTGAGCGGCGATGCTAGCACTGCACCTGGAATAAAAAAATAAGGAAATTATTTAAAAAATAATTTATTAATAATTATAGATAATAATAACTTTAAATACTAATAACACTAGAAAAAAGGCTACTCTTTAGTTCGGCAACAAAATAAAGAACAGTTTATTTAGTTTTTTCTCGAGGTGTGTACTATTAGGAGAACTATTAGTTATTTTTGATGCAATAAGTTAGAAGATTTGCTTAAGAATTATTTAACATTTATTTATTAAGTTTCTCACTTCTAGGAATATATCTACCCTAGATAAGTTAAAAATGAATTAGTTGTAAATAAAGATAATTTGAAAACAAACAAAAGTTGTTTTTGGATATGGTGTATAAATATTATTTTGTTCTTATGTACCATCAATTATCTTAAGTGTAGGGTATATAACATTCACGATTTTCAACATATATTATTAACATAAGCAAAAGCAGCCCACTATACGTTCCCACTGCTGGGACTCGGGGCTTTCTCTAGCGAGAAAAGATATACAGGCCATAATCCACTACGCTAGCCAAGTGCGGGTTAGCGGATTTCATACGTTTTCGTATATAGTGGTCCTCTAACATGTCGGTTTCCTCCTATACGTAACTTTGAAAAGCAAGTCATTGGTATATACAAAAATCGAATCAGTGACTGTCTGATGGAAAGGAAACGTTTTCCCACCGCGCCACACTCGCTTTATTATGTACCATCAATTAAATTAATTGTAAGGTTTTTAACATTTACAATTACCAGTTCTATTATAATTTAAATAGTAATGAGATGAAAATACATGTTATAGATAAAAGTCAATTAAAAATAACATGTCACATATTAAACGTCAAAATTAAATTAAATTTATTATTAATTACATAATTCAAAATAAATAACCCGCCTCAAATAGTTCCGGTGCCAATCAGACTAGCAACGTTCCCGTTTGTTAGATAGTAAAAAGTAATTACGCGTTCGTTAAATAGTAATTACCAGGATGCCTATAAAAAAGCGAGTGTGGCTCGGTGATAATCACGTCTGCTTTTCAAGCACACGGCCCCTGGTTCAATCCCGGCCCTACACCAATGACTTGTTTTTCTAGTTATGTGTGGATTTGCACTCGCTTTACGGTGAAGGAAAACATCGTGAGGAAACCGGCATGTTTGAGGACCACAATATCCGAAGACGTGTGTCAACCGCCAACCCGCACTTGGCCAGCGTGCTGGATTATGGCCTATATCTCTCTCCTCGTGAGAGAAGGCCCTGAGTCCCAGCAGTGGAAACGTATAGTGGGCTGCTTATGCTTTGCTATGTATAAAAAACTATACTAATTGTGGGTTTTCCTCAATTCTGAGATTGAAAGAACAGACACAACCTTTCGGTTAACACGAAACCATCCGCATCTTGATTCATGGTCTTTCCAGAATGTAGTTTCTATTTCGCTATTTTCCTTTATGTGAACTTTGCCTGTTAGAACCAACTAGTCATGTTACTTAATATTTAATTAAATACTAGAACACATTTCACACACGGCTGGTTAGCCCTATACTAAACTATTTCTAGTTTGTATTATGGTTGCTACTACATATAATAATAATAATATCTTTATTTGCATAAAACATAGATGATACATATTTAATTTGTACCATTAGTGCTGAACTAGTATAGAACTGTGATTCAGCACCGATATACATACATAAATACTTTATATCAATAGGTACATATTTAACACCCAGACCTAGAGCCAGGAGCCTTCTCTCACCACACTACACCAAAGACAAGTGCGGGTTGGCGGATGACATACGTCTTCGGTGATTGCAGTCCTCAAACATATCGGTTCCCTCACGATGTTTTCTTCCAACGTAAAACGAGTGCTAATCCACTAATCACTTGAAAAACATGTCATTGGTGTAGGGCCGGGAACCAGGGGCCGTCTGATTGAAAAGCAGACGTTTATAACGACGTGCCTCACTCACGATCTTTTATTATTTTTAAAAGTACTAGCTGACCCAGCAAACGTTGTTTTGCCTCACTTTGTAGCTTATATGACACGTTCGTAGATAGATTTACCATAGCAGCGCCATCTATTGATTACTTACTCAACCCAGTCGAAAGGTATCGACATCTGTTAGAATCATTTGATCGAACTGCACATGGTGTGCGAATTTTATTATAATCGGTTAAGTGGTTTAGGAGTCCATTGAGGACAAACATTGTGACACTAGATTTATATATATTAAGAAGAAGAAGATATATGATACCCTCGGCATGGCACCGCATCCGAGCGTGCTCCCAGGTGCTAGGCATGATGTGGAACTTGAACCAGCCGTGACCGCGTCCGATAAACTCGTAGTCATTCCGGAATACCTGCGCTGTCGAATCAACACACACACATAATAAGATACAAAACAAATCAAATATTTTTATTTGCAGAGTATTAGTCGGCTAAATACCTAACTCTTCAGCCTGGGTGAAAGAATAAGGCTTCGGAATTGCCCCTGCCTGTCGCAAGAGGCGACTAAAAGGGGCATCAGACTCGAGGGTGTTCCGGGGTTGACGATGGAGGCCTGTGATCGTTGCCGCCGTTGGCGGATTGGTCAGTTATCTGGTAAGGGCCACACACAGCAAATCAAATCAATTGCTTATTGGGACATCAGTAAATTTGATACAAAGATATTAACTAAAGGAAAAAAGAATAATGTATACAAAAATAGTACATTTGTATTCCTTAAAAAGTTGATCTACAGCTGTCTAAGCTAGGCTATATAGCCTGTAATATAGACAGCTGTACTTCCCCTAAATTACACTCATAATATGTACCTGACCAATTTGTATTTAAGAATATTTTATACATTTTATTTTATTTCCATTTAATGAAAAATATAGACAAAACAATTATGTGCAGATATCTTCCATTGTAAGAAATTAACAAGTGAGTTAACCATTGAATATACATAATATTGTTTAGGAATGATTCAATTAATTAAATTAATTTAGATACATTTTAAACAACATTAAATTTATACCAATTATTAGAGATGACTACATAAATTACTCGTATAATCATCTCATCAATCGTTAATTAATGCTATGAAAAATTTATAATATTTAGAATATTAAAGTAGATGTTTTAATCAATCAATCCTCGTGTAGTACATGCAAAATCAACATAAATAAGTATTTATAATTAATCTTAAGGTACATATGTTGTTAAAATAACTATTATTAAGTAAAGAGATTTATAGGAGAAAAAAAAAAAGAAAAAAAAGTGCAGTGCATGGAGGTCTCCGGAGTGTTTCCCGGAAGAACCTGGAGTCCTCAATTTAAATACCAGCTAGAGGCGTTGGAGACGATTGAGTGACGAGCAAAGAAGGTCATTGGTAACGAAAACTAAAATCTGGCAATTTCACATTTCACACACGGCTGGTTAGCCCCATACTAAATCATTTCTAGTTTTCTTTATGGTTGCTAACACAACTGATATAATGTATATACATACATAAATATGTACTTTATATCGATGCACATTAAACAACAAGACATACTGAACACCCAGACCGACAGCCAACAAATTTAGTTCATCAAAAAGATATTGATACTACATATATTATAAATAAATACTTTATATCGATACATGCAAATGTGGACATAAGAGAGAAAGGAGTAAATAAAGAGATGACGGCTGATACAAAAGAATGGACGAGAAAAAGTTTTATCACGAACCAACTTATTAGACAGAGACAAAGAAAAAAAAAAAACCACGTATTAAATAAAAAACACTTACCGTTACAAAGAACGAATAAAGAAACAGTAAACAAACTTCGAAACATTATCAATTTGGTACTTCACTTTAGCAACTATCGCGTCACAGCAAAAGTATATCCAGCTTTAGATCAAATAGGAAATCACAGTAAAACTTAATTTAAGGCGTTTTTAACCCAACAAAGACGTGTGAATACCAAGATGTAACTTGTAATATTAAATCAGACTTTTTCCTTAACGCTAGTGACGGTAGTAACTATGTAAAAGTCTGTGGTCAAGTATAAATACAAAGACATGTTTTAAAAACAAGTTCGGCCAGTCTTGCGAAGATGTTTTGCTCATATTTCAATGCACTCGCTTTTAGGTATAGATACATAATTACACCTATATATTATATATTGTAGGTTGAGCGGATACTGTGGATTTTTCTTTACTGTGTGATTTAGTGTTTTAGATATAGGTACATACCTATATAATATATAGGTTGAATATTGTATATTGTGATTGTTCTACACTGTTATCCTACTAACATTATAAATGCGAAAGTATGTGTGTGATAGTCCAGTTTAGGATAAAGTTTGTCTTGCCGTTTCTGATGGAGTTACGTGTATAATTGATGATTGGACTAACAAACCTGGTTCCTGAGTTTGTTTTGTAAGATTCATTAGCACCTTTTTTTTGTTATTTACTGTGTTTTAGTTAGTTGACAGACCATGCCGGACTGCCAATTAGAAGATTCCAGGTTCGATTCCCGACACGGCCAACATCTTTGTGCTGAACTACATTTGTTGGCTGTCGGTCTGGGTGTTAAATATTTTATGTATCTATATAAAATAATGCAGTTCTCCCAACGTGTCGGTGTCGTCGGTTATTCCTTCACCGTAAAGCGAGTGCAAATCCACACATAACTTGAAAAACAAGTCATTGGTTTAGGACCGGGATCGAACCAGGGGCTGTCTGATTGAAAAGCTGCCGTTATTACCACCGAGCAACAATAACAAAGATTGTATGATTTCGTGTAACTCCTCAAGTAGGTAAACCCAGTGAAGGAAACAGTAATCTCAGTGAATTCGAGATAAAATCATGGACCCACTAGGGTTGCCTCTATCCTTCTCATCTACCCTCGGAAACAGAGATGTATATCGACCGTAGACTTTATATCTGTGAATAACTAACTGTAACCAATGATGTCTTCTTCTTCTTTACCTTATCTCACTTAGGTGGGGTCGGCACAGCAAATCTTCTTCCACTCTCCTCTATCAGACGTCATCTCCACACTGAATCCTTTCTCTCTCATGTCCCGATTCACACACTCCCTCCATGTCTTTTTCTGTCGGCCTCTTGCTCTTCTTCCTTGCACTTCCATTTCCATACATATCCTTGTGACATGCATCTCCTCTCTACGCATCACATGTACAAAACGCTTTGCGTCGACCTTTATTGTGAGGACCGCGAAGCTTTGGAACTCCCTACCTGAGTCTCTGTTTCCTGAGAGGTATCATCCGGGGGCCTTCAAAAGTAGAGTTAATAGGTATCTTCTAGGTGCGTGCCACACCGTAGACTGCAGCGCAGCTTAACATCAGGCTAGCTGTAGTCAAACGCAAACCTATCAAGAATAAAAAAGTAATGACCATACCACGCTAACCTTCCAGTCTTTATTTTCTTCCACACTTTTACTTTCACACTTCCTCTAATGTACCTTGCCTTTGACGAACTCGTTGGCGTAAAGGTTACCATGCCGAACTGTTAATCAGAAGGTTCCGGGTTCCATTCCCGGCCCGGTCAACGTCTTTGTGCTTAACTAAATTTGTTGGCTGTGGGTCTGGGTGTTAAATTTGTATTTATTTATAATATAATATTATATGTATGTATATTATATACTATATCAGTTGTGTTAGCAACCATAATACGAACTAAAAATGCTTCAGTATGGGGCTAACCAGCTGTGTGTGAAATGTGTCCTAATATTTATTTATTATTTATTTACTCATTCCTTATTTTGTCCATTCTAGTCGTTAAGCCCTCTATGGGTATACAATGTACGGCCCCAAACAAACATAGGGATCGCAATCAAGTGGAGGTATGTCACCCTTCTGAATTAGAAACCACCTGTGGTCTCACCCACCTCGTTTGTTGATAGTTCCGCGCACAAACTGAATAGAGATGGGAAATAGACTGAGTTATATGTAAAAGCATTTAGCAAAAAATAATGTTCTTAGTCTTAGGTACTTGTCGCAAAGCGAGTGTGGCTCGGTGGTATAAACGTCAGCTTTTGAATCAGACGGCCCCTGGTTATAATTAAATTGTAATATGTAGATCAAATTGTATGATAAAATAACCGACTAATTGATATTTTATTACTGACGAAATAATTGCCTAACCGACAATAAAATAAATAAATACTCAATATGTTTTTTTTTCATTACTCATACTCTGAAAGTCGGTCTGCAGTTGCCTGAGTAGCGAGATGAAAGTAATACATTGCATCCCTAGGGAGAATCGCTTTGCAACTGACAGCTGTCAAATTATTAAAAAAATAGTACAGTTAAAAAAAGGTTTTACTCTCTCTACAGCCACGATGTAAAATTGAAATAACTTAAAGCTAAGTATTGATTAAAGAATATATTTTTTTAATAACTTTATTATAATTTAGTTTCAACAATTGCTTTAAAATAACTTAAGAGTTGGGCAAAATATTTAGCATTTTTGCAATGATATGGCTGAATAGTTGACCGGCCATAGACAAAAAAATAAACCAAATAAAATGGCGGGAAAGCGGCAATTCGATCTTCATTTATTTTGTCGATTTGATGACTTCTGTTTATACGCTTAGCAGAGATTTAAAATGAGTTCATTTGTTTCTTATTTGAATTTTACGCCTAATAATTTTATAAGAGAAGAGGCTAAAGCGGTAGTTTCAAACCTTTACCACCGAAATGAAAACAAAGATACCAAAAATTAATTATAAAATGGCGCGCTGAGAAAGTAAGAAAATAAATATTTTTAATTTTTTTTTACTTTTCTTGTATTCGTAATGAAAAGCACAGACAGTGTTTACCCCGTATGTTACAGACTTATTTAGTCCCTCGTACTATTAACCCCGTCTTGGGACTAAGTAAGTTACTTTCATCCCTGGGGTAACAATGTACTATTATTGATCATAGTAACAAATCCCAAATATTTTTTTTTTATTGTTGTTCCGTCTATTCTTCCTCTGACCATGGTTGTCACAGACATTGTTAGACCAAACATATTGCTTACGCAGTTAACTTTTTGTTGGAATGGTCGGTAAATAATTCACCTTTTTTATTTTTTTTATAAATGTACATGTATTACACAAGTTAGGAACGAATGCCTGCTAACTGAAGGGCCAATCTCAAATATTGAAATATCAGCTCAAAAATTAGTTCTTTATTATTATTTTTAGTAGATAAATTTGTTTTTGTCAAATGATAGATCCCACAGGTGAGGTAAATGGCATTTCCTCTGACCATTTTAGTGGCAATATAAAACACATCACTAGCGCTACCTTATTGGTTCTCCACACATAGTTTCACTGTATTTGATTAGGTTAGGTTTGGTTCTGTTGGTTTTATCTTGTCAGTGACCTGCGATAGACCAGTTTAGGATAAAGTTTGTCTTGCCGTTTCTGATGGAGTTACGTGTATAATTGATGATTGGACTAACAAACCTGTTTTCTGAGTTTGTTTTGTAAGATTCATCTACAACTTTTCTGTTATTTACTGTGTTTTAGTGATATGACCTCGTTGGCGTAAAGGTTACCATGCCAATCAGAAGGTTCCGGATGCGATTCCCGGCACGGCCAACATTTTTGTGCTGAACTAAATTTGTTGGCTGTCGGTCTGGGTGTTAAATATGTATCTATATAAAATATGTATGTATGTATATGTAGTATATCAGTTGTGTTAGCAACTAGAACTAGAAATGGTTCAGTATGGGGTTAACCAGCAGTGTGTGAAATGTGTCCTAGTATTTATTTTATTTATTTATTATATGTAGTAGCGACACTCTGGCCTAAGATAGAGTATGCTTAGTCCGGAATAACTGGTTCTCAAGGAGGCTGTCAGAAGTCACAATTAAATGTTAGTCGACTTGATGGTGGTTTCCAGACAGATGATTACTGGTAAATGCTTTGCCACCATGATAAGGGTTGCTTTCATCAGGCCGTAACTCTCTCTGATTTGTTTGGTAACTTCACAATGCAGTAGCACGTGTTCAACCGTTTTATTTTCCTCTAGATAATCCTGACGTAAAGAGCTATCCGTCACACTTATTTTATGCTGGTGATAGTAATCACAGTGGTCGGTAATGATGCTGATCAAGCTTCGACTTCCATTTTCACTTTCCACACAAAGCAATAGAAGTCGAATTCCATTGCTGATCCTCAGAAAAGATAATCTAACACAACACTTCCATACAAGTAGAACAGGTATGCCAGCGACCCAGGGCTGTGCTCCGTTATTTCAAGGAGCTCGGTTGGCTTGGGTAGGCTGGTAAGGGGGGAATGCACAATACGCCCCTAGCGGGATGCTCAGTGCAGGTTTCATCCCATTTCAAATTTGAATTAGAATGCTAAGGGTATATACTATGTTTGCCTTCAAAAGTCGATTTCAATGGCGGGGATCGAACCTACTATGTATACCTATGGAACGTAGGCCATCCCCACCCGTGCTGTTTTTGCTTTAAAACTAAAGTCCTGCGAGCAGTAGACCGCTAGTAGTTAGTACATTTTTAGTGTAGCTAACACATTTTTTTAAGCGTCGTTCGATTTATATCAAAAATGTCACCATATTACAAAGTTTAAACTCGCTCAACATAAATAAATTTTAGCCTTATTTAAGAAAATGGTTGATAGACAAAGATTACTATAATAATATGAATGAATAAAAATGTATAGTTATTATTGGATAGTTGTTATTTATAATTTATATAGTTTGTTCTTTACGAACAAAACTGTTGTCACCTAATTCTTATTTTTAGATCTCGTCTTTGTATACAGTTATGCAATAAATATATTTTTTTCTTATCTTACCAAATATGTGACAATTTTTTTCAAACTCAGAAAAACCTAGATACATATCGTGTAAATGATTAAAATTGACCGTTTCAACGGACACTGAACATTTTGGTACTCTCAGTTCTAAGTACTTAAGTTCAAAGGTTTTTAAGAATCACTTTTCGCAATCTTCTCAGCAAGGATTCAGATTAATCAAAAACCTATTTTCTCAAGCGTCTACAAAAATTCAGTCCCCGTTGAAAAGGTCCTCCATTAAAACCGTCTTAAATTCTCGTACCTACAAGTTACAAGCACTAAAAGCTTTTAAACTTATGAAAGCTGAGCACACGTGTTGTAAAGCATTTTATCTCAGCTTTAAGATATTTACAGCGATAAGTGAGGCGGCCCTGCATCGTAAAGTCTACGCGTAACTTAAGGGCCGGAGCTTGAATTATTGAGCTTTTTACACAGTTACGTTTTAAGGATCGACGAGTTTCGAATACTTTATGAGTTGCGAGTCGACTTAAAGCTTAAAAACTATAGTAGAATCGAGTATTTTTTACAATCGAATACTCAATGAAGTCGGTTAAAAACAGTTTGTAAAGAGTGAGTTAGCGAACTCGATGCATTGTACGAGTAGCTTGCTAACTAGTGTCTGCGCTTACCATAAAAGCTGGAGCATGAATTATTCAGCTTCCTTCACAGGTAAAGGATCGATGAGTTTCGGCTAGTTTCTGAATTGCTAGTTACAGAATACAGATTTTTATTGGTGAATTCATAGATTTCACAAGTCAACTTAAAATAAATATAAAATATCACTGGTTACCGTCATCGGTAAATTTATCTTTAAAATATTCGTCCGTTTCGTAATATGCTTTTTGTGCTAAAAACAATTTTAATTTAATTTTAAATATATTATCGGAAGTTGCATTTTTTACATATTTTGGCAGGTGGTTATAGAACTTTGCTCCACCTACATACACCGATTTAGAAGATTTGACGAGGCTGTGAGCAGGGGTTGCGAGCCTATCTCTCGCCCTTGTTCCGTACGTATGTAGTGCGCCGAGGGTGGAAAATTTATCCCTGTTCGAGCGTACGAAAGTGCACACTTGTAATATGTATATAGCCGGAGTAGTGAGTATTCCCAGTTCCACAAAATGAGGTCTGTAGAGGGATGGAGTTATTTTTCAATTGAATTTAATATTTTTCAAATCGAAAACTCTACATAAGATTGTAAAAAGTCAGTTAGTAAACTACTTTCGAATTCGGTGGATTGTGACTTGGAACCTTAAGGTCCAGAGCTAGAATGATTGAGCTTAGTACACAGATGCGTCTTAAGGATCGACGGGTTTCGGCTAGTTTAAAAGTTGCTGGTCGACGATTTTAAAAACTATAAAGAAAATAAGTAATTTTTACAATTGAACACTCAAGAGTAAATTGTAACAGCGAGCTTATAAACTGCTCGGTGTCTTATAACTAGTACACTCATACAGATATTATAGTAGAAAAAGATGTCATTAGATACGTTTCTGCCAAAGTGGACTGTGCCGAATTTTAGTATACAAATTGACTGACTTTTGTCCTAGGAAAGTCTGCCAAAAACGTGGCAAGTATTTGTAGATAAAAGTTTCTGTATATAAAGTTTATGTGGGTTGAATTATTGAGCTTCGTACATTGAGGTGCGTCTTAAGTTGGAAAAGGGAGCAAAGACTTTTTCTCGTCAGCCGTAAATAAAAAATGAAAAGGGAACTTTTTTGTGAACCGTTGTGGTTAATGAGGTCATTTGCTGTCCAGCGTACTTTTTTACCCTTGATAAGTTTGCGTTTGACTACAGCTTGCCTGATGTAAAGCTACGCTGTAGTACGATGTAGAACGCTTAGCTAGAAGATACCCATTAACTTTATTTTGATTTTGAAGACCCCCGGATGATATCTCTCAGGAAATAGAGACTCAGGTAGAGAGTTCCAAAACATCGCTGTTCTCACAATAAAGGAAGTATGACGCAAGGTTACTCACTCTTCAAATGAAATAGATTATCTTAACGGACAAGGATACTTATGTCACAAAAAAACTGTCAGGGATAAAATGGACTAAACCAATTGTGACAAGATGGGTGTCATACGCGTTAATTCCGGATAAAAAGTAGATAAATGTTAATACATTTGTATCCCTAATACTCTTTTAATTAGTTTGGATTACCAAAGAAAGTATAAAAAATTAAGTTTTATGTGTCTGTAAGTTTCAGTTCTGTTGGTTAAACATAACAGGACGCAGCTAATGCAAATAACTTCAAAATCTATGTTACTCCTTCACGTTCCAACGGCTGGACCGATTTTAATTAGTTTTTCTATGAAGATGGGTTAATTCTTACATTAACACATAAGCTACTTTTATCCTAACCCTGCAGCCTGGGTGAAAGAATAAGGCTGCGGAACTGCCCCTGCCTGTCGTAAGAGGCGACTAAAAGGGGCATCAGACTCGAAGGTGTTCGGAGATGGGGTTCCGACACCTGCTCCATCGAGTCTGGATTGAACGACAACAATCCGGGAAGGGCCACAGCACAGTGCAAGGAGGTCTCCGGAGTGTTTCCCGGAAGAACCCGGAGACCTCCGTTAAGCACAGAGGCAGGTCACCGGGGGGTTTTAGTGGGTACAAATCCCACATAACCTGGCTGCGCCCCATCGTAGCCAGGTATCTTATCGAAGATTTCCCCCTCGTCAACAAAAAAAAGGCTACTTTTATCCCAGATTAACCTCATTTTTACGCCGGATTAACTTCTTTTTGCCCCGGATTAACGAAGACCGGGCGCAGCTAGATGTAGATATTTAATTCTGTACACTTCTGAATCCCTCTCTGCTTGTCACAGAATACCATGAAACGTTCAACGCCTGGCCCTCTAGTTCCATCGTGTAAGATAATGCCAATGTTTTTCACCTTTATACTTTGTAAGACATGAAGCGTTCCCAAATCAAATGGAGGGAAAATTGCTGAATTTACTCACTCGCTCGTCTTGTGTTTGGATAATTTTGCGAGAATCGAGATTTCATAAAGATAGGAAGCGAACGCGACATGGAAAACATTTTTTTTGAGCCCGTTGAGAGTAGAAGAGAAGGAAAAATACGGCACTTTGTTAGTTAAATAACCTATCTATCTAAACTGTATACACTTGTTTACAGTTTGGTGCCATTATTATATAAGATACCTAAAGATATTCGATGTATTACTTACAATTATATTTAAATCTAAGCATTAAACACTTGGTTAGTAAAATAACCTATCTATCTAAAAGTGTATACAGTTTAGTGCCATTATCATAATAAGATACCTAAAGATATTGGATGTATTACTAACTTACATATATTTAAATCTAAGTTGTATAAAAAAAAACACTTTTTGTATTTTTTGTGTGAAAAAAAACCTACTATATCTAGTATTAAACACTTGTTTAGTAAAATATCCTATTTATCTGTATAGTTTGTTGTCATTCGTTTATAATATAAGATACCTAAAGATATTTTATGTGTTACTAATTTACATACATATATTTAAATCTAAGTTGTATACCTTTTGTGTAAAGAAGCCTACTATAGTATTTAACTCTTCCTTGACGATAATGAAATTATAATGACTTAGTGTTTGTAAAATATATTAACTTCATACTACTACTTCTATTCAGCTCATGTCTGTAAGCCCTATGGGTAAAAACTAGCCAAAATAAGAAACATTACCTATTGTGTTTTAAGTTGTAAATAGTTTTAACTTTTTATGATATTTTATATAATACCACCTATGTATGTACCAAGTTAAATAGACAATAAATAATTCATTCATTCATTTTTCATTCATTCAGCCAGGCATTCATTCATTCATTTTTCATTCATTTCAGTATTCACAAGAGTTAGCGACTTTCTAGTAATATTTTTTTTTAAATCATTTATTTAATTTTATACAGGGTTTTAAATTCTAGTAATTCTGAACATCGAAATAAAGATATTTAAACTGAAAAAAGTATAGATATAGTGTAAACTTCATGTAACGTCACTCGATTCAACGAAAAACTCTCTAAAGCGTCGAAATCAATTGGCTTTAGTTGGTTTAGCTTATATTTCTTACAATGATAGATACATTCTCTCCATTTAACGACCACTTTCCATAACGCCATAAAATGCACAGTCCTTTCAGGGTCGTTATAAAGAGTTTACACTTTATATCATTTACGTAGGAATTTTTAGTATCTTATAAAATATGCTACATTGCTCCCAAAGCGCCTTAATACTAAACTTAATACAATTTTAGGAGTCTGCAGCTTCAGCATGCAAGTTAAACCCTTTCTTATCTTATTGTTGACATAAACCTTATAAGTGTATTTTATTTTTATTTCACAGAAAATGATATTCAGTCGAGATTAAAGGCCTGAATATTATAAACATGCTCAATGAACCTTGTCGCCTGACCTTAAGCTGGGTACTCACCGCGCAATATTATATATTCACAATGTACATATTTATTTATTACAGGGTTTAGTTTTATTTTTTGTTTGTTATACGTTATATAAGTACTTAAGATTGTAATATTTTAATGCTAATCTAGAGAACACTGCAATGGAGATTAAACCTCATCGAGGCTTTTTTCATTGTACATATCATTATAAGTTATATTTTTGTAAAACAAGTAATAAATAAATAAAAATTAGTCCATGAAAATGTTACATTTTTAGGCCTTACCTTGCGTTTTTTAGAGGACGCAATTTTATTTTTTAGATGTGTAGGGGGGGGGGGTAAGTGTAAAGCTAATATCAAGTTTGTGGGGTCGCCACCCTTGTCCCACGGCCGCCATCTTAGAAAAAATTCCACTTTGAAAAAATTGTTAACGTTTTCAAAAAACGTTAACATTTTTTTTATCAGATAAATAGTTTAAGAGATGTATCGTAAAACCGTTTCAACCCCTATTTTCAAGATGGCGGCCGTGGGACAAGGGTGGCGACCCCACAAACTTGATTTTAGCTTTACACTTACCCCCCCTACACATCAAAAAAATTAAATGGCGTCCTCTAAGAAACGCAACCCCAAATGTAACTTTTCAATGGACTATATAATAAACTACACTTTTATGTTTTTTTTTTTACATAAGTAAGCACATATTTAAGACATAGCTAACAAATTTAGTTCAGTACTAAGATGTTGGCCGTTCCGGGTATCAAGTCCGGGACTTTCTGTAACCATTACGCCAACGAGGTCGTCAAATCTAATATCTTTACTTCTTTAATACTCTATATCGTGAAATACATGTTGTCAGAAATATAATATTGATCTTTAGTTTAGTGCAAGAAATAACACAGTGAAATAATAAATAGAGTCAGTGTTATGAAACTGCCTTTATGCTTTTTTCGTACAAAATCTATTAACTCCAAAAGCAAATATGTTTACTTCAAATATACATGATATTTCAATTGTGGATTTTCGTACATTGTTCTAAGCTAACTCTGTTTTCGAGACAGTATCTCTAGACTAGCTGCGCACCGTGGCGTTGCCCGTGTTTATCCAGTATAAAAAGTAGCTCATGTATTAATCCAAGGTTAGCTACCAAGTTTCATCCAAATCGGTTCAGCCGTTAGAGCGAGAAGTAACAAAAGCACATAAGTGGTTGAACTAGCACACAAACTTAAACACATACTTTCGCATTTTTAATATTAATAGCTAAACCTCTCGTTAATCCGGGATAAAAGTAGCCTATGTGTTAATCCAGTCGTTTAAGCGTGAAGAAGTAACACACTAACATACAAAAACATAGCATAAACGCGATGGGATTAGAATTGTCGTAAAATTCGAAAAATTCTCAAAATAATGGACCAAGACCGTGTCAGAACATGCACACGCAAGGATTCTGTATACGGATAACATCACATATTGAAATTTTCTTACAACAGAAAAATCATCAAACTTATTAGCGCCATCTAGTTTTCTTATGCTGCTTGACAATAACTTTGACGATGACTCATATCCTTATATATATTTTTAATTCTAGTGTTACTCGTACTTATTTTTATTATAATTATATTATATAAAAAGTAAATATAGATAAGGATATTCATTATAACTAAAACGTAAATTAAAAAAAAAACAGGAAAAGATGCCCAAAATGCTACATGCCACGTTGGGTGGCAAGGCAAGGAAAACTTTATTAAGGCGTAGACAAGGGAAAAATCTTGATTTGATAGTTTTCACTATAAATTTTATTATAAACGGTAAAAAATAGCTTAAAGGTCGTCTAAAGAACCACTATAAGAATATTTTTACTTATTTTGTTTTTATTAATCACACTTGTGATTAAGAAATAAAACTGGTTCAAAAAATCTAAATTAAGTTTCTTGAACTAGTATTTATAATAATTATAGTGATAAGTCTGAATGGTACCAAAACAAATATAAATATTCTTAGAGTGTAGTTTTCCTTTACAATTTATAGCAAAACAACAATAAAATAAAGATTTTTGGCCTTCAAAATTACACCCATAAAGCTTTTTCTACATGCGAAAGTTTCAAAATTCTAGTGATTATCATTTTCCCCAACACCCACCAACCAAATGGCTATAGCAGTCCTAAACCCGGACCTTTTTACGACGAATGTCTCTCCAGGGTCAAATCTGTGTTATGTATTGTCACCAAATATAATTGGGGTTTGGGTTTCATTTGTTGCTTCAAAACTCTTGATAATTAATTTACGAGTATGTTCCTTTTTCATCACATATAGGTACATTAGTAAGTTTGAATTATGTATTTTGTTTTCCGTACTTATAAGGTAAAAACGGGACCTTATTACTAAGCCTCCGATGTCTGTCTGGCTATTTGTCTCCAGGCTGTATCTCAGAAACTTCGATAGTTAGAAAACTCCCGAGTCACTTTAACAACAAAAGGTCATACTATAAACGTGATTATTTCGTATTTTTTGGTACGAGTATAGATCAATAACGGATACAAGTAGAAGCTTAACATTTTCACAAAATATAAAATTGTATACTTATTACCTTTCAAAATAAATGATTAAATAAATATTTGAGGGGGGATTTTTACCCTTTCTTTATAACGACATTAGCTTAACCCCCTTAACATCACATTAGATTTAATTATGTATAGAATTAAAAAAAAATATAAAGTTATAATAAAATTAATGACATTTTTAATGATATTTTTCATTAAAAATATCGTAGAAGGAAATATAGAAGCCAGGAGAGGAAGAGGAAGACCTAGAAGATCATATTTAAACCAAATTAAGGAGAAGGCGAAAGTCATGTCGTATTGGGAGGTCAAGGATTTGGCCAAAGACAGAACTACCTGGAAAAAACTCCACAGACAAGAGCCCAGATCTTAAATATTGAATGAATGAATAAAATTAATATGTTTGTATTTGCTTTTGCCATGTCATTTGATATTGGTACAGAACCCTTCATGCCTGACTCGCCCTTGGTCAAAAATTGTATACTCAGTACAGTGTATTTTATTGTATAGTCTAGTAAATAAATAAATATTAGGACTCATTTCACACGCGGCTGGTTAACCCCACCCCATACTGAACCATTTCTAGTTCGTGTTATGGTAGCTAACACAACTGATATACTACATATACATACATATATATTTTATATAGACACATATTTAACACTCAGACCCACAATCAACAAATTTAGTTAAGCACAAATATGTCGGCCGGGCCGGGAATTGAACCCGGAACCTTCTGGTTACCAGTCCGGCATGGTAACCGTTGCGCCAACGAGATCGTCAAGTAGTCAGTAAGGCACGTAACCACACGAGTCAGTTACATTCTGGCCATAGGTGGAGCATGCTCAGTCTGAAATAGTTACCAGTAAGTCTGTATATATGAATAACTGTATTGATGGCTCACGTTTCAAAATTTACAATATTTTTTTTCGAAATACGTCTGAAACCCGATTATGAAGGATTCAATCATTTTACTTTTATAAGTGCTTCGAAATCAGTTTGCCAATTTATAAAAAAGTGCTTCTATATCTTTTAGAATTGAAGCTTTTAAGCGCTTCTATTACATTAATTTGATTTGCTCCTTTTGCAGGATTCAAATAAGACTCGGGAAATTAATGTGAACGCTTTTAGCGAGATATTTCTTTTTCAAAAACATTTTTACTGACAATATTCAAGTAAATAGGTTCCTTTTAGGCAAGCGTGTTACATCTTAGACCGCAGTCAAGCTTAACATCAGCCTAACTGCGGTCAAACGTAAGCCTATTCATCAATAAAAAAAAACTGAAATAAACTTAAACGTAACGTAACTTCTTCTTCCTATGCGCTAAATGGCCTGCTTCAGTGTCAAAAGTTTTCAAGCAGCCGGAAGGCCTCTAACATGGCTCAACGACTGCTTGTACTAAGACAGCCGGGACCTGCAATTTAGCATGTCATCCGACCCACGGTAGCACCAAGATGAAAATCCCACTTTTTAAGACGAAGATTATGGCAAAATGGTATCAAACGCCGTCTTATCAAAAACTACACAAAAGGTTTGGGCCTTACCTCGCTGACACTATCTTTTAGGTTTGAATAATATTTTTCATTTTATTTTTATATAATTTATTGTAACAAAATTAAAAGCTAGATAAATAAATGAATACAAAAAACTACATCTAGTCTTCTAATATATAAAAATTTCCGTGTCACAATGTTAGTTACCGTACTCCTCCGAAACAGCTTGACCGTTTTTTACCAAATTTTATATGCGTATTCAGTAGGTCTGAGAATCGGCTATTATTTATTTTCCATACGCCTAAGTGATAAGGGTTATTCACCCTTATTTTTTTTATTATTAGGAACAATAAGGCAAAACAACGTTTGCCGGGTCAGCTAGAAATAAAATATAATGTCTCGTATAATAAATAAATAAATATTAGGACACATTTCACACACGGCTGGTTAACCCCATACTGAACCATTTCTAGCTCGTATTATGGTTGCTAACACAACTTATATACTACATATACATACATACATATTTTATATAGATACATATTTAACACCCAGACCCACAGCCAACAAATTTAGTTAAGCACAAAGATGTTGACCGGGCCGAGAATCGAACCCGGAACCTTCTTATTGGCAGTCCGGCATGGTAACCTTTACGCCAACGAGGTCGTCGGTACGTTGACCCCGTAGCGGCTTAGCTCAGGTGGTAAGTATAACCTTGTATAGCTTCCAGGCTGTCCTGAGAGTAATCAATAGGTGCGTCAAATCAAAGTTTCCACCTCCACTCTGATTAATGACGGCCGCAGCTTCCATTCAAATTGATGATCCGGTGCCAGATTCACTGCTATGACAGATAGGGCTTTCAGGGAAAGCAAATGATAGGCTTGTTGATTAAGGTAAGGTGGTTGAAAGCGGCAAAATATACAACTTTTGTATTAAAAAAAAAGGTTGGTGCATTTTGTTTTTTTCTTCTAATAACTTAACAAATTATGTTGGTCTAATACAGTGATCTAGAATAAATAGAAAACTAACTTGGCCGATAAAATGGTTACACCCCACCGTGGTATTTTACGCGTGTAAATAAATTACATTCATCCCTAGGGTAACAATGAACTAATAAAGTTCTACATTTAAATTCTATTATACACTCTGTCTTATAATTATATAGGAACAATTTGGAATTATTATAATAATGTTTTGAAAAATACAATATAAAGGTAATAACCGAATATTAAGGTAATAATTATACATTTAAAAGCATGATTCTCTCGGGCGAATGTTAACTAAGATACGGATAATCCTGCATGTTGGATATTGCTACTAATATACTAATCCCTATAAGTGTGGTAACATCGAGTCACTATGCCAACCAACAGACATCCGCATATCATGTGATCCCTTTGATTCCCCTTCCCCTTACCCATACCCCTCTGTATTGACGCAAGTAATGAGGCAACATTTGGGCACCTCATTTGTGGGTTAATTACAAGCAATTAATTAAGTAACATGGAATTTCATTAACGCACCTGTTACACGCTTTTGGTATTATATTACGTCGGTTTTATATTATTTTAAACATAAAAAAATATCAAACATTGTAAACTGTTCACGTAAGGCATCTTAATATTTACGCGTAGAAAACAGTCACACTTACTTTATTAAAAGTTGGAATGAATCCAATATTTTTATAAAAAATATCATGAAAATAACCCCCACTGTGGGAAGAAATAAAGAAAATCTTTAAGCCAAGCGAGCTAAAACCAGTCACGAGCCAGTGTGGCTCGGAGGTAAAAACGTCTGCTTTTCAATCAGACGGCCCCTGGTTTGATCCCGGCATAGACCAATGACTAGTTTTTCAAGTTATGTGTGGATTTGCACTCGCTTTACCGTGAAGGAAAACATCGTGAGAAAACCAACACGTTCTAGGACCGCAATATACGAAGACGTGTGTCATCCGCTAACCCGCACTTGGCCAGCGTGGTGGGTTATGGCCTTTATCTCTCTCCTAGTGAGAGTAGGCTTCGAGTCCCAGCAGTGGGAGCGTATAGTGGGCTATTATTATTTCTTATGCAATAGAGCAGCAGGGCGCGTAATTAACGAGTTAGGTTCACTGTGGCCAAAAATGGAGCATGCCTAGTCTGGATTTTCTGGTTCTTAAAGAGGCTACCGAAACACACTGTTAGGTACTTAGCTATAGACTTTTAATTTGAGAGCGGTAGCTAACCAGGCGAGCAAAATGCTCTACCAACATGCTATATCGATACCTCTGGGCTCAAAGGTCGTAAAGGACAAAATACGACTTTTCAGAAGAAGCAAAAAACGATTTTGCTCTACTATAACTTCATTGTTTATTGAGCTATTTAGATAATTCCTAGAAAGAAAGTACTGAGATTTTCCCGAATTTTTATAATAAATTAGTTAACCGGGAAACGTTGTTTTGTTAGGGGTATGAAAAATTCGAAAGGTATCGACATCTGTTAGAATCATTTGGAGTTAACAGATAATTGTGACTGTCAAATAATAACAGACAATTATTAGCAATAAATTAAAATTGCGACTATAATTTGAGATTTAAACTATCCTATCTCTCAAGTTGGATCGAACTGCACATGGTATGCGAATTTTATTATAATCGGTTAAGTGGTTTAGAAGTCCATTGAGGACAAACATTGTTACATAAGATTTATATAGATTAAAGAAGATATTGCGAAATTGGTTTAGAGCTGTATTTACTGAAATAAATTTCTTTTACGACCACAAAGTTACAATAAAATGACGTTTACACCCCTGAAATATTCAACCCTAGTTAGCTCTTTAGGGCCTAATCCATGCTTCTTAGTAATTGTAATAGTACATGTCTTTTGTTTATTTAGGTCGTTAATGGCTATAAAAAGAAAGTGGTATCGATATGTATAACAGTTATGTATTTGAAAAGACAATTTTCATTTCCACACATCTCTATTCACTTTAATGTAAAATTTAAAATATTTCAAAGGGGAGCAAAGCTCATCGAATGAAACATAAACACACGTTTATTTATCTGTGGAATTGTTTCCAATTCAATATTTTGACTAGGGATATGTGCTTTTCCACCTATTTCCTCTATCAGGTGAAAACGAAACACAGTACGATATGTTAGGTATTCTTTTTTTCTTCTTATGAGCTTAGAGAGTTTTCAAGCCGCCCGAAAGCCTTTGACGACTGCTAGTATAGCGCCTGTAGCTCGGCTAGCTAAGGTGATCTGACGCGATCATCAAAGCTGAGCAACGGTCGACGCGGACGGTGTTTGGTTGTCGTTAACTTTCGCATTTATAATATTGGTAGGATAGTAAGTTTTATTATAACAGACAGACAGATTATAATAAATACAATTTAGATAATTACTATCATGTCACTATGTACAGTTATATTCTAACGTCATTGATAGTAGATAGATCATAATCGAAGTGTGAAGGAGCAAATAAAAAATCAGCGCTGGAGTACTTGTGCTCTTAGCATTATGCTGAATTTGCTCCTTTTGTGCACACACTATTAGTAATAGTTATATGTATATCATAAATTGTAAGTGTATTTTGATTTTTGTACACAATAAATTTATTTTCTTTGTTTCTTTCTTTCATAGTAAGTGGCGTAAATAGCCATTGGTCTTTTTATCTCACTTCGGGGGCTGTTCTGTTGACAGAGAACTACTGGAGTTTTTTTTAGAGGCTGTGGATGATGATGATCGTATACCTATAACATACGAGTATGTACGTACGTATATACTACAGTCGTTTTATAAATTTCATATAAACGCAAAAAGAAAACACGTCAAATTTTACATGAGGTTATTAAGTTGATATAAATATTCTATAGACTAAAATTGTACACAACAAAAGCGTGCCACTTTTTTGTCGTTCTTTCTTTTAATATTGTACAGCGTTGGTTTACAAAAGTTGACAAAATGCTTGCACAGTTATTTACAAAGGGCTTCTCTATTTACTCTGTGGGCCGTTTGTTTACTTGAAACCGACTTAAAAAAAAAGGTTTTCTATTTGACTGTACATTTTTTTTTGTTTGCTACCTCATAGCCCTGTTATTTATTAAACTAATTTCGTAGGTAAATTCCTTTTGTCTTGGAAATAAACTTTTATTTTGCTCCCATTTCATTATATTTGAACTGAAGATAGTTTTTTTATTAGTCTATGCTTGTTGTGAACATCTACTATACTATAAAAATCTATGTCATAACTCATCTACGAGTATGTATAACGCAGAGCCCAAACGGCTGGTCCTATGGGTTTACTACGTAGACGTAAGACATAGTATTTTTAAGTATTAAGAAATATTTGTAGTGTGACTTGCCTTTAACATAATTATGATAATTTATGGCTAATAAGGAAAGGAAAGCTGTTTTTAATTGTCACCAATTAATTTAGATATTCAATCCACACCGAAACCTTATAAATCGTCGTCAATACCAATACTGTCTTCTTCCATAACATCCCAATAAAGTTCTGTATTTCATATCACATACTAAACATTACCATACAACTGAATGTTTTTCCGTCGTCTCACTGCCGCATGCGAATGCATAGGTGTACTAAAGGCGTATTCGCCAGGGATGCATTAAGGGGGCTGTCATTGGGGTTGAAAGTTCATACTGAAAGTTTTGGGTTTGAAATTAAATTAAATTAAATTGTGTTCTTATTATGCTGGAGGTGCATAATAATAAGATAAAAAAATATATATAATAAAACTAATTGGCACGAGAATAAGATACTATAAAATTAACGACAAGTCTATTACAAGTCTGGATAATTGTAGTTTCCACAGGTTACGCGAAAAGCGAACAAGCGAGCGGAGCCGCGGGCAACAGCAGCTAGTCTATACCAATATCATAAAGAAGAAAAGTTAGATTTTTTGTTTGTTTGTTCGATGCGAATAGGCTCCGAAACTACTGGAGACCGATTTGAAAAATTCATTCACCGTTGGAAAGCTACATTATCCTCAAGTAACATAGGCTATATTTTGTTACTCTTTGCAACTTAGATTATTTTACAGTCCGTGCGAAGCCGGGACAATTGCTAATATAAAATAAACCGCAAACTAACAGAGTAAACAATATTTTTATTACTCGACCAAAAAACAGTAATACTAAATACACCGGGCGGGAAAACATCCAAAAAGATTTGGCTGAAAGTCACAAAGACTAAGCAGCTATAGCTCCTTTATACTCATCGCTCCCCAGGAACAGAAGGGACACTCGTAGACTGTTCACTACCACCAGAAAATACGCTGTCACTGGAAATGAGAAAAAAAAAAGGTTTTGATGATGATGGTTCCGTACCTATAACTAAAACAGTTGAAGGCGTGTTTACCAAAACTTATTAGCCTATGCAAGCGAGAAGTTTTATTAAATCTTAAATGTATTTTTATTAATTCATTATTGAATTATATTCATTGACTTTATTATTTATAGCATAAAGATATAACAGAGACTCAGGAAGAGAATTCCATAGTTTTACAATCCACACAAGAAAGGTAGAAGCGGATCGGCTTGTGCGAAACTTAGGGTTTTCGACTGTATACCTATGTCTCTTCGCTGAGTTTCTGCTCGTTCTGTAATGGAACGGAGATGGTAGTATAATATTATGCAACTCCGTTGCGCACTCCCCGAAATGTATTCTATAAAACACCGACAGACTGGTTCTCTTTACATTGCCATTACTGCATTTATGTTTAAATATTTTCAAATATTTTTTTTTTAATTCAAATAAAAAAATATAATTTGATTTTAAAATTATAAGTTATAAAAAAAAGAGAACGTGAAAGAGCAGTTCTTACACAGGACATCAAGGAGTATGAAGCCGACGAGGAGGCCGCCCGCCGTGGCACAGTTCGTGTGCACGAAGAAGCAGAAGGTGGCGAGGACGAGGAACATCAGCACCACGCACGCGCTGTAGAGGAGCGCTCCCCACTGGTACACTAGGATTAGGATCGGCATGTTCTGTGGACACCACATAGCACTTGAAAAACTTCACTGTCATTTTATTTATTTATTTATTTTGGTTTAGTAGAAGAGCCCGTGAAGATCGTCCTTCACCGATCTGATAACCAGATGAGACGTATTTTTTATTAAATATTTTTTATAAACAAATGTGCCTAAAATTGCTTGCCCATCGAAAAGTGCTCATGGCTATTTTTAATTAAATAAACTTTTTTTTTTTCATCACCTTCATACTTTTGATAACCAAATGAAATTTATTTCACTGATAGTTTTTAATACACAGAATATGCCTCGGTATGGTTGCCTACTCATTTCAGTGTATAACTACCTGGCAAGCAGGTGTAAACAGGTAAGTCAAAATAGTTGACGCATTCGATTTTGATGCGCTTCATAGGAGTAACAACGATTCTGAACAGTTAGAATTTTATTTTTATTTTTGATAATTGTACCTAAATTATCATTTGACTATACACGAGCATGCGCAAAAAAAAAGCCATGAGCACTTTTCGATAGGCAAGCAATTTTAGGCATATTTGTTTATAAAAAATACATAATAAAAAATACGTCTCATCTGGTTATCACATCGGTGAAGGACGATCTTCACGGGCTCTTAGACTAGTTCACAAAACAGAAAATAATCAAAACTATAACTAAAAAAGATTAATTAACCAGAATCAAAACTAGATTATTTTCCGAACTATGTGTACACAACATGAACAAATATAAGAATGAGAAAGAAACAAAGAATCAAAACGAAACTACAAAACTAGTTGGTGACAAATAGGTTAAGCTACAATTTAATTTAGTTTAGTATAAGTTTAAGTTTAGTTTTATTCTAATTTCAATAAATCAAAAATATGTTTCTTAAATTTGACTATGCTACTATTAAATATATCAATGGCGTATTATAAAAAAATATATAGTTCAGTTCTTTCCTTACACCCCGTCCCGCGACCGCAGAGGCAACCGGTGCTAATATTAGACATTGCTCAACATTGGCCATCAAGTGAGATAAGTGACTTTACGTCTCTTATTAGGAAAATAATTTCACGATACAACCCAAATCATAAATAATAGTAGTTTAAAAAAACTAAAAAACATGCTTATCTGGCCGTTTTAAGTGGGTCAAAATCGCGCCCAAAGAAGTCGGTTACAAAGAAACATACAAACAAAAATAGAAAAAAAAAAAAAAATTTATCAAATTAGTGTATTGTCATTGGTCCTCAATAAATCTACAAAGTTTCAACGAAATCTGGCCGTTTAAAGTGGGTCAAAATCGCGTCCAAAGAAGTCGGTTACAAACAAACATACAGGTGAAGCTAATAGAAAGCGTGTAAAAACACGTGCTATGGCTGTTGAAAATCAGGGTCGTAAAAATACTTTTTTTAAGAAATAATTTTTAGTAGTACACCAACTATTAGAGCTTGCGACGCTGATGCCGAATATGACTCATTTGACCGTTTATATATAACTCATTCAACCGATATATAACTCATTCAACCGATATATAACTCATTTTCGTCAAAATTTCCTTTACGACAATTGAGATTTCCGGTATCGATATTATTATTGTTCCTATTAGAATGTGTCAATACATATTGAAACGATAAAAGCAGTCTGCTATGCAGCCTTACGTCCCGCACGTCTAGGTTCGATCCCCGCCAATGAGGTCAGACAAAAATCGTGGCAAAGTACGAGTATTAAAGCGCTCGCCTGGCTAGCAACCACCATCAAGTTGAAAAATCTCTTCTAGTCTAGTCAACAAGTGCCTTTTTGGTCAACTTTTTTCAGCAGTCTCCGATAATTATGATTGAGGTGTCATTCGATTCGGAATGGCATCTAGATAGTTTTAAAAAACAATGAAGTTCCGCTGAAAAATAATAAATAAAAATAATAAAAAAAAAATAAGTTTTTGACCGCGGATTATTGTTTATTGATCTGTCCTGTAGGCACCTGAATTTTTTCAAATTTTAATTTTTATATTTAATAAGTTTAAATAATATTTATTCATTCCTTCGGCCTTGAATGAATAAATATTACTATACGAATGACACCTCAATCATAATTTTCGGAGACTGCTGAAAAAAGTTGACCAAAAAGGCACTTGTTGACTAGACTATAAACTTCATGTGAGTTACGGTCAAGCGCAAGGCCGTAATTAAAAAAAAACTTACACAGCAAGCCCCGATGAGAAGCAGCACACTCACAACACATAGCATTATGGAGATGACACCCAGCGTCATCTGTACTGTGGTCTCAGTGGCTGGACCATAGTTCTGAAGAACCGATTCCATCTCCCACAAGCCCTTCGATTGGCTCACGTTTGGAGCAAACATTAGACCCACACACTGGAACGGAATAAAGGTTTTGTATTGTACCGAGTCCAGTCGTGCCATACTAATTTGAGCGAAGCGCCAGCTGTCAGTGGACATTTCACAAAACAAAATCATAAAAAATCAACAATTTATTTACAATCATTGGTGGCGATTCAGCGCCAGCTGTCAGTGGACATTTCACAAAACAAAATCATAAAAAATCAACAATTTATTTACAATCATTGGTGGCGATTCAGCGCCAGCAGTCAGTGGAAATTTCACAAAACAAAATCATAAAAAATCAACAATTTATTTACAATCATTGGTGGCGATTCAGCGGCACACACGACTAAACTAAATTTAAAGAAGCCCCGTCTCTTTTCATCTTAGGTGGCCAGAAAGAGACGGCACGTTCTGAACCACAGACAAAACAACTAAAATCACGTCATAAAATCAAATCAACCAAAATATATATTATTGAAACACTTACAAATGAAAAAACTCCAATCATAACTGTTCCAGCTCTAAGAAAACAGCAGAAACAACAGCTGATAACCGTTGGAAGACCTTCCATGAACGATTTTATCCCCATCTTGGAGACAACAATTTAGTTCCCTTTAAAGAACTTATACCTAATACACATTTAGTAGTTATTCATTCATTTTCTTTCATAAAAACGCTTAAAGTATGGGTTTTCCACTGTAAATTTTGATTTCTTCAGACTTTCAAAACATTACATTTTTCTATCTTATAGTTTTCCTCAAAATAAATGACGTTTGCTGTCAGCTTGATGAATCTGTCATCTGTGAAAGAGGTTAAGAAAGAAAGAGGATTTAGGTGTTTCGGAAAAGTATCAG
Organism: Mellilla xanthometata; assembly: GCA_035578125.1. NCBI lineage: Eukaryota > Metazoa > Arthropoda > Insecta > Lepidoptera > Geometridae > Mellilla > Mellilla xanthometata. The sequence continues at coordinate 4,503,273 of JAPUBQ010000030.1, read as the reverse complement.
AAATTTACTTATATTACCACTAATGGGTACAAAGGAAACTTTTCTTGCATAAAAAAGAAGAAAAGGCAGAAGTATTTAGTTTTCATTTTCAGTAGAATAAGCCATTTATTTCTTTGCTCTTGGCTTGAAGACCAGAAGAAAAAAGTTTTGCTACGTTAGGAAAACACATGGTCTATGACAAAAGTTATGAAACGGCGTGCAAAGAGGCTTACAGACAACGACAATCTTTGCAAAGCAAAGTTGCAGAGCCTGGAGCACCGCCGCATTGTTGTCTGTCGGTATTCTATCGGTTGCATTATCGGCGAGTGTGCGACTGAATTACATGATGTGATTCCCCTCGCCCCATTTCACTATCGGACGAGCAGGGAAACGCCAAGGCGGCATCGGTTTACAGTTGAGGTGCCTAAGACACGCACTGAGCGTTTTGCCTCCACATCTGTTGTCCAAACCGCCAAACTTTGGTATTCCTTGCCGAATTCCCTGTTTCCCAATGACTATAATCTAGTGTTTTAAAGGTGACAGAGAAGTGGTTCCTTCTAGGTAAGCGCGTTCTAACATAGACCTCAATATCACTTACCATCAGGTGAATTGTGGTCAAGCGCTGACCAATTTAGAGTTAACTCAGAAAGCAACCTTGGAATTTCTTTCTGAATTCCCTGTTCCCCGATCACTATATTCTAGCGATTTTCAAGACAAGAGGAGAGTGGTTCCTGTTAGGTAAGCGCGTTCTACCATAGACATCAATATCACTTACCATCAGGTGAATTGTGATCAAGCACTGACCTATTCAGAGTAAAAAAAACTCAGAAAGATAATGATGATGAATGAATTTAGAGTCTAGAATATTCTCTCAATTAAATGCTTTATGATTCCGACGGCAAACACATTTGAAATTCATGAACTTCTGTTTGTTCCGTCAATTTATTATGAAAAGTTAGAGCTGCGAAATGAAATGTCTTAATTGCTTCATTTAGGGAGATATTCCAAATTCAAATTGTTTAGTTACCAAAATAGAATAATTAAAAAGAATAATCTAATTTTAAATTAAAAACAGTAATCTTTAAACTTTAAATTCGAAAATATGAGTGTCTTGAAGGTCTTTTCCGTGGTGCGGTTTACTTCTATACTTTTTATTCTTTTTCGTAAACGCTAAGTGGCCAAGCTTTGGTGTCGACAGTTTTCATGCGGCTTGTACTAAGACTAAATAGCCGGGACCTAAACGTGTCATCCGACCCACGGTAGCATCCAAATGAAAATGCCACATTTTAAAAGACTGTCCTGTGCATGATGAATTGGTCACCCATCCAAAGACTGTCCGTATCGACCGTTCCTTAACCTCGATGATCGCGTCAGATCACCTTAGCTAGCCGAGCTACAGGCGCTACTAAACTAGGTATAATAACAGTCTGATGAAAGTACAATGTTACCTTAGTGCGGATTCTTCTTTTTCTTCTTCGTCAAATGAGCTAAGTGGCCAAGCTCTGGTGTCGAGAGTTTTCAAGCCGAAGGCCTCGGACTTGGCTTAACAACTGTTTGTACTAAGACTAACAGCCGGGACCTAAAATTTAACGTGTCACGGTAGCGCCCAGATGAAAATGCCACTTGAAAAATGACAGTCTTGTGTGTGGTCACCCATCGAAACACCGTCCGCATCGACCGTTGCTTAGTTTCGATGATCGCGTCAGATCACCTTAGCTAGCTGAGCTACAGGCGTTACTGTAAACTAAAAAAAAAAAAAAATGGTTGCCTGTAAAGTCGGTTTTACGGGCGAAGATTTTACGTGACAACGTCTGCCGCGTGCTGCGCGCGCGGCAGACCGATCATAGTTGAGTGGGAGAGAGACGCAAGGCATTCGGCGGGCCTCTCTCTCGTTCGGTGACTCATCGTAACGTTACCGGGCGTTACACTTTTTCATAAGTGACTCCCAGCCGCAACCTAATTTAAGACGTTGTCACGTCAAAACTATAGCTATAAATATTTATACTATAGATTTTCAAAACGTCAATCATTAGGTATATCTGCCCACTACTTATCTTACTTTCTAAAAATATCGAACTTACACGCGCCATTTTTATTTCCGACACGCTTGAGGCATAAAAACTGGAAATTGAAATGGAAAGAAAGACTCGAAAACATTTTAATAAATCTCAGCATTTTACCTCCAATTTTGACAAGAGATATAAAAAGAGGAAAAAATACAAGATGGGCTAATTTCGTCCTACGCAGGTGGCCAAGAAATATCTTACAGAGTTAATAAAAGCATTTCTTCGTTTAAGGTAATTTTTTGCTACTTGTAACAAAAGTGCTAAAGTTCCAAGAGTCTTATACCATACACAGTACAACGATCTACACATAATTTGCCAAAGGTTGCCTGGCAGAAATCGCCTAAGGCGATAAGTCGCCTTATGTACCACCTCTGTTTTTTTTTCTTGTTAAGTAATATTGTTTTTTTTTTGGTGTGCAATAAAGTAATATTGTATTGTTTAATTATATCTACAGTTAATAGAACTAGTTTGGAAGCCATCAGATTCCAAATCCTTTTGTTGTTATTTAGTGTGTCAAATAAAGAAATGTTGTATTTCTATTATTTTTCTATTTATAAGTCTCTTTTTTAAACGCTACATCTCTTTTTACATACCAACTGGCGTGTGCTAGTTTTTTGTTTGTCTTCTTCTTTTTCTTCGTATGAGCTAAGTGGCCAAGCTCTGGTGTCAAGAGTTTTCTAGTCGCCCAAAGGCCTCTGACTTGGCTTAACGACTGCTTGGACCTAGACTAACAGTACAATTTAACATGTCATCCGACCCACGGTAGCATCTAGATAAAATTCCACTTATTTTAAAACGATATTTTCGTGCACCTTCACCCATCCAAACACGCATCGTCTGTTGCTTAGCTTCAATGATCGCGTCAGATCACTTTAGATAGCCGAGCTACAGGCGCTAAAAATCGGAGACGTGGACAATTCCAAAGCTACGCGATTCTCACAATGACGATCTCGTTGGCGTAATGGTTACTGTTGGCTGTCGGTCTGGGTATTAAAATGTATCTATATAAAATATGTATGTATGTGAATATGTAGTACACATATCAGTTGTGTTAGCAACCATAATACGAACTAGAAATGGTTCAGTATGGGTTTAACCAGTCGTGTGTGAAAAAAAAATCAATAACAAAAGTGATCTACATAGACAAGTATCGGGAAACCACAAACAGCTTTTTAAAAACTATTTATTTTACTGTAAACTTAACTATATGAATTAACTCTAATGTGACTCGAAAATCTAGGTGTGCTCGATGCACTGGTTAAAACTATTCTGTTAATTCAAACTTAACCTAGTGCCTCGATCGGCGCTCTTATCTAAGAAATGTGTACTGGCGTGGCGAGCCAAACTCAGTATCAGCAATAAAAGCGCTCACGCGTGTATCGTATACACCTGACCAGAGTGCATAACGACATACTCGTATATTCGTAATATATTGTTGTGTTGTTACATTGAGTGGAACTGACCCTTAAAGCACTTTCCGTGCCCTCGGATCAACAAGTGAGGTCGGCCCTACTCACTGACCTTTCTATTAAAACTTACCAAGTTTATTATCGGAGTAAAATAAGATTATTATTTTATCTTTCTCTTGCCAAAAGTTTTAATTCAACCTGATAATATTATAATTAAGGTGAAGAAAGAATAGAAAGAAATAAATCCTAAAGAATTTTGAGTTAATTGTATTTTACTGTGTCTTTTTATTTTTGTGTCCAATAAAGAATTTATCTATCTATCTAGATAGATAAGTATCTATCGTACTAAAATTTTCAATAAAGTAGCGCCTGTAGCTCGGCTAAAATGATCTGACTCGATCATTGAGGTTAAGCAACGATCAGCAAAAAATACGAATAAAACGTTTATTGTATGGGGACTCCTTTAATATTTATTTTCGTAGTTTTTATTGTTATAACGGCACGAGAAATACATATCTTGTGAAAGTTTCAGCTTTCTAGCTATTACGGTTTCAGAGAAACGGCCTGGAGACAGACAGACAGCGGAGGCTTAGTAATAGGGTCCCGTCTATAACTTTTAGGTACGGAACCCTTAAATTAAGAAAAGCTATTAAAGTTTAAGAAACAACAGAATAATTGATGCTTATTTAGGTAATCATACTTACTACATATTTAACCATTCTATGTTTAATTATTATTTTTCCCTTGGCTCAAACGGTTGAAAAAATCTTTCATCGGTACTATGCACTAACTTCATTACAACTAGCAAACCCGGCGAACTCCGTTTCGCCATAAAGTTAAAATTTTCCCTGAATGTTGTTTGGGACAAACCTCACGGAACTCGAGACCTTTCCAACGAATGCTGTACCGTGGTTCGTGCGTTCTGGAGTTATAGCGTCAGGAAGGAAAACCCAACTAATTTTTATGATTACAAAAAAAAACAAAAGCAATTATTATTACTATTGAACAAATACTATTGTACATGAAGCTTTTTTTTAAGTTTAAAACGTTTATTCATTATCTTGAATATAAAATATACTTTTATTATTATTCAATGCTTTAAATTCGAAAAAATCTAAGATTAATAGCGAAATAGCTGAAAATTAAAATGTAAAAACCTTTGATGTACGAGTATGTAAATCTACATAACTTCATTCATACAATTTTGACCCTTATTCCAAGGGACTAAGGTATAAAACTTGTTAGTAGTGTTCCCAAGCTTCTGAGAGCTAGATTTTGTGTAGGCTAGACGCTTTTGAAGTCCGCACTTGACCGATTTTAATTAGAGAGAGACTCTGCATTCTTTGCAAACTGCAGTTTTATTTTTTTCTTGTGATTTACACGTTTTTAACATGTAATGGTTATAAAATAAAACTTCGACCGTAATTATTCCAATAATAATGTTGAAGCAAGCAAATAGGTGATTGCTGTAAAATAAACCTAATTATTCTCGTATATTCGTAGATTCCCGGCACGGCCAACATCTTTGTGCTGAACTAAATTTGTTGGCTGTGGGTCTGGGTGTTAAATATGTATTTATATATAATATGTATGTATGTATATGTAGTATATCAGTTGTGTTAGCAACCATAATACGAGCTAGAAATGGTTCAGTATGGGGCTAACCAGCCGTGTGTGAATGTGTCCTAATATTTATTATTATTATTATTATTTATATATAGCTAACACTTGCATTTACTTATGCTCGTTTGGCTGCCCTCAAGTTCAAAAACTGTCTCCAAGCCTCTCACAGTAGTAGAGTAACATAGGCTATATTTTGTTTCTCTTTGCATTTTAGATTATTTTATAGCACGTGCGAAGCCGGGACGATCTGCTATAGTTTATAAAACTATATCACAGCCATCAAACCAGTCTGTGAATTTTCAGGTAAGCCATTTGAAATGTATTTGGTATTGATGAAATCATTTTCATCAATACCTGTGGGTTTTTATTAAGTACATAGGAATACATATGACTTTCGCCTTCTCCTTAATTAAAATAACAAAACAAATTAATTCCAATTACCTTTATTAATTTTTCCACATTTTTTACAATAATAAAAAATAAATTTGAAATATTGCACGTTTCTCTAATCTAATATTTACAATACATGCTTAAAATACATAAATCTCTTTTTATCTTATGCTCAAATACAATACAGTATATTATAATAACTAAATTAATTTAATAACTTTATTCGGTGATTTAAAAATACGAAAAATAAAACATCTATCACTTCTACACATTACTTATTTATATATTAAACCTTACATTAAAATTTATTTTTATATTTATTTTAATATTGCTAAAGACATATTATGTAATTTATTTTAGTTAAGAGTAGTAAGGTGGGGTTAAGTGTGGGGCATTTACTAAATAATCTAATTATTTATTAATTATATGTGTAACTTCTATTTTTTTTATATTTGTTGTGTTATTTAAATATTATTAGCTACCTTATGTTAATATAATACATACCTATTAAAAGTATAACATTAATAAACTCTTCTTTGACTTTCATTCTACTTGTACATATATTTTAAATTTTAAGCTTACACACAACACATTATTTATATTATTTTCTGACAACTTAAAGTACATAGGTTTTTATAAATTTTTACCTTAATTTTGGCACATAAATACTGTTTATGGCCATTTTAATTTATATTTAACAAGATATGTGTGACAATTTATTTCTTTATTATATGTATATAAGCCTTAAATAATCAACGCTTTATCTATTTTCATGGATAAACTGGCGCTTTTTCGCAACTCACCTAATGTTAAGCGATATTGCGATCAAAGATCGAGCGCAATAACCTAGAAGGTACCACATTCTACAAAGTTAGAATCCAAAACGATAATGGCAAAGATATTAAATAACAAAGGTAATGGGTACAGATAAAGCCATTCAGGAAATGGCATTCCACCCCTTTCTCAGTTATGAAATATCAGAGCATACCTTCCTAATTGTTTTCTGATGAAGCGAGCATTCTTCACGTAAATGCATTCGATGAATTTTATGCTCAATTAAATGAGAATTCCTATAAGCAATTAGAATAAGGAAAAGTAATGGTTTTCCATTACTTTTCCGTAATTGTATATTTAAATAGCATAGGGATAATTATAGTGCGGCATTTTAGTGCTGGCTAGCAACCACCCACAAAATGAAAAGTCTGTCGTCAAGCATATAACAGTGTATTTCGGCAGCCTCATTAAGAGCCAGTTATTCCAGACACAGCATGCTCCACCTGAGGCCAGAGTGTCGTTAATTCATCAGTTCACAGACGCATTTGTTGTCATCATGAAAAAAAAAACGTTTAAGCGAAACAGGGACATTAATGATTCATAAAAAAATATTACGCATTAGCATTAATATACAGTGTTAACTCCTTGTATCGTCACTCGATATTTAACGACAAACTCTCTAATACGTTGAAATCAATTGGTTTTAGTTGGTTTATCCCATACAATGATACATTCTCTCCATTTAACGACCACTCTCTATAACGCTAAAATTCATAGACCCTTCAGTGTCGTTATATAGAGTTTACAGTGTAATTAGGATAGGAGAGTAAGTTTGTTAGTTAATTTATATCATCAGTTTTGTACGAGTGAAATAGATCCATAATATTGGATTAATGTCCACAGTTTACCACTTCCAATATTATGGAGCTATTTTGCTATGAACCCTCTATGAACGGAAATGTACTCTATGAACGCTTTAATATCGCAAAATGAGAATTCCATACCGACAGCACTATTCAGGCTATCTGCCGGCTTTTGTACCACGAATAATACTCCTCTTTGTATATTTGTAATATTGCAACACTGCGTTTGTGGACATTTATTTTCCTTTTCAGAACGATAAAAGAACATTTTTTTGCAAAGCGGATTAGTTTTTGGGTTCTTGAGCTGAAGCCTTGGGTTGTGTAGAAAAAGCGAGTGCGTCTGTATGGGGAAAAACTTCTGCTTTTCAATCTGACGGCCTCTGGTTCGAATCCGGCCCTACGCCATTGACTTGCTTTTGAAGTTATGTGTGGATTTGCACTCGCTTAAAGAAATCTCTTCCGTGGAAAGACTTGGATGCCTACCACGATAAGATTGCCTAAAAGGACTTTAGATGATTGCCTATAGGGTCGGGTTAGCTTGCCTTCGGAGAGGCCTATATCCAGCAGTGGACGCAGATAGGCTGATGATGATTATGACAGTAGAAGGAATGTGAAGAAGTGGTAGACCGTAAGAGGATGTCTCATATGTGAACGAGGATGTGGAATGGAAAAGAGGTGTGAATAGAAAAAGACACAAAAATTGCTATGCTCTATACGAGTAAGTGCATTTAAATATACTTGCTGCTGTTTTCACCTCACCTTGGGAAAATGCGTAATCATAGATAATTTTACAAATTAGTTATCTCAAGTTTGACTCGTATCCTGGCTTAACTAAACTAAATAGATTAACATAATGATTTACAGTTAGAAGACACCTTTTTTCTTTTTGGTTTATTAGTGTGTAAAGGTAAAATTAAATTATCTAAGTCAATTGATATGCATATATATTGAAGTAAGGATCAATACCACTTTAGCAAAATAGCGTAATATCTCACCGAAATACCTTTACAAGTAAGTTTTAAAAAACCATTTTCGATTCAAATAATCCGACACATCTCTCCATACAATACAAATACAAACTAACACGTTATTTGAACAATAAATTACCTCGCAGATGTTTTTTGAAGCATTCACGCGAATAAAAGGATAAAAGAAACTTGTGTTTCTTTGTCGGCGAAAAGTAATCCAACTTTTATGTGTTAGGAACTTTTTGGAATTATATTTACATTGATGTGGTATGAATAAACAGGGGCCCGGGATTTTTCGTTCTGTTTTTAGGGTACTACAAAAAACACACAAACTTGACACTGATATTTGATTTCACCATTCTGTCTCACTCTCGCTTACTTATTGAAGGCAAGGCAAGAGTGAACCGGTTTCTTCTGGTCAAGCGCGCTCCACCTTTTATCGTAAAATCGCTAACCATCAGGTGAATTGCGATCAAGCGCAAGCCCACATTAAGAATAAAACAAAAAATATTAAAACAAACACGAATATCCGTAGGGTCATAATTTTTTTAGATAATAAGAATTTCGAGGAAGAAATAATAAAGTAACGTAATATAAATAAAAATCAAATAATTAAATCTCATTGGCTGAACCAACCAACTAAATTATTAAACTTTTTGAGTTTGGGCATGAGACAGAACAGCCCAGACAGCAAATGACATAGACACATGAATAGATGCGAATAATATTTTAAATTTGAATAGTTCATGTTCTGGATTACACATAGGCTATTTTAAAAACCCGATTATGTTAATGGGTCTTAAAAATGTATACAAACAAAATTAAAATTACGTGACAATGCTGCCAGTTTACTGGTTATTTTCCTTCACACACGATTCATATAATTTTTTAAACTTTTGTTGCTAAAAAAATAAACTAAAACCCATGCCAACTTCGGGCTGTTCGGCAATTAGTTGAAAGGTTGACAAATGTATTACCACAGTTTCTGCAAATATTTAGTTATTCTGCAAGTATTCATTAGTAATACTCACTATCTTATTGGGATTCACAACCTAACTTCACTACCTAAAGGGTCCTAACATCGAAGATGGATAAGTCAGTAAAGAAAACTTTAATTATTTTTTTTATTGAAAGAAAATTCATATTCTTACTTGCAAATACACACGTGATGAAAAAAAGGTAATACACAATTATATATTTTGTAAAAATTTCAACTACTTTACAATAAATAAAATAAAATAAACGCTCGATCACGAGGGATACAGCCTGGTGACAGACAGACAAGCAGACGGACTGCGAATTCTTAATAATAGGGTACCGTTGTTGCTCTTTGAATACGGAATAAATATGCCCTTAAAATACACATTTTTATTTTTATTTTAGGACACATTGCACACGGCTGGTTAGCTCCATACTAAACCATTTCTAGTTTGTATTACATATGATTGCTAACACAATTGATATACTACATATACATACATAAATACTTTATACGAGTATGAATATATATTTAACACTAAAAAAAATGACAGACCAACAGCCAACAAATTAAGTCCATCACAAAGTTGATAGCCGTTCCGGGAATCGAATCCGAGACCCTTTGCTTGACAGTCCGGCATGGTAAGCATTTTGGCAATGAGTTTGTTAATAATTTTTTTAATGTTATCTTCTTGGAGCAAGCTTTACTGAATTATCCATTCTGCCTAACATCAAACATCACAACCTACTATAAAACTTATATATAGTCATTTTAATTCACACATACTTATAAACTTATAGTTTTAAGTACATATTATACGCATATACTTTATATTATATAGATATATACAATTTATTCAATTTCAATTCTTTCTTAATTTATTAATTGTACAACTTTTCCCCTTGATATTATCATTTTGTTGCTAATGACAATATCAGTTGTAAAAATGAAAAACAAAGCGACAAAAAATAATTCAACTTACACATTTAAGTGCGAAAAATAAAAAAATAAATATTCTAAATGGTGTACCGAATATTAACGTTTGACGTGTCTATGTATGTGTGTGTGGAGCTCCCAAACAAAAAACGCATTGGCTTTTACTAAATTTTCTTTAAACATTGTAAACTGTTCGCGTAAGGCATCCTAATATTTCCACGTAGAAAACGGTCACACTTACATTATTATCAAAAGGTAGAATGGCGTTGAAATGCGTACATTACTATAAGAAATTCGAAATCTATGCGCGCGCGCGGATCTCGTCGGCGACGGTCCCTGTAACACTCGCCCCGTCGTATTAAAAGTTGGAATGAGTCCAACAGTTTCGGTGCTTTCCGAGCACCGTCTTCAGGGACGAAACTGTTGGACTCTTTCCAACTTTTAATGATAAGTAAGTGTGACCGTTTTCTACGCGGAACTATTAAGATGCCTTACGTGAACAATGTTCATGAATCTCATCTTTTAGAACCAACGAACCTGAAATTCTGAAAGCAACCTCGATTGAGCTCATAAATCTTATGTTTAAGAACATAAGGTTCAAATTCCGAAATCAATCTCGATTAAACTCGTGAATCTTATGTCTTTAACATAAGGTTCAAATTCCTTAAATACAAGATCATAAGGTTCATATTCCTAAAGCAATCTCGATTGAAGTCGTGAATCTTATTGCCAAGAACATAAAGTTCACGTTCCAAAAGCAATCTCGTCCGGTCTGGAGCAAGACGGCTGTACGCGGAGCAGGTCCGCGGAGGTGGACTTGATGCAGTTGTTCATGTGGATGTCTGAGGAGGCGTTGGAGTGGTGGTCGCGCCGGGGACGCTGCCAGCAGTAGCGCCGGGCTATGTCTCCACACAGGCTCCTGGGAAAGGAAGTTATAGATTAGAGAACTTTGATTATAAAGCATTGGAAAAGCTGATTAAAAGAGACACTGATATATGATACGAACTACTATACATATTTAGCATTTGGCGGTTCTTAGTCCTTTTAGACACATATACGTATTCATTAACACACACACACCCAAACACATATACACACACATATACACACACACATATACACAAACACATATACATACATACATTTAATTTAAAAGACTTAAAACTTAAATTATTTATTATAAAAATGTAATAAAGATAGAGATAAGATAAAGATAAAGATAAATTTATTTGTAGTAAAACTTAGGTGTACGTACATGATGACTTAGCGATACGTTTTTAAAGAATTTTTTTTTTTTTGTTGTACGTTGTGGGAAAAACTGCGTCTCGTGCTGGGTCTCCTTGGAGCCTGTTTACCGAGCCGCAGTTGTCCCCGCTCCGTTAGAGTACATACTGAAACACATTTTTTAGAATAGACAACAACAGTTTCGTTTTTGTACGCTAATTATCATTAGAATTGGGATGACTGAGTGCTGCAACACAGCTCACGCTAAAGCAGCAGGCAGGGCCTCTACATTTACACTTTATTAAACAAGTATATTGTTCTATATTATTGTAAGCGTAAACTGTAACGTTGTATTTCTGTCAAATAAAACTTTTTGTATTTGTATATGTTTTAGATACATAGACCAGTACTAAACGACTACGACGGCTAATCTGCCCACTCAACTCAACTCAAAAACATTGGTTTGTTAAGGGAATACAAATTTGAAAGAACATCCATTCATCCGTTTACCGTTTTAATTTGAATATGTGTCCGTCCAAATGTTGTTAGATAAATAGGTTATGTTTTTGTTAGAAATTTAAGTTTTTACAATATTTCTTATTATTGGTTTGGGGAATACAAGTTTGAAAAAAACATCCATTCGTCCGTTTACCGTTTTAATTTGTAATAATATGTGTCCGTCCAAATGTTGTTTGATAAATAGGTTATGTTTTTGTTAAAAATTTAAGTTTTTACAATATGTCTTATTAGTTTAGTAGTGATTAGTAGATATATATATATGTGAATAGTAGATATAAATATAGACGACTGTCGCCCTGCTACACAGGCCTTCCTGTGGGGCTCAAGCGTACTAAATGTAAATTGTATGTATAGTTTTTTAAATAAGTTTTATTTTTTTGTAAATTGTACGCGTAAACATCTTTTTGTAATAAATATTCCTTATTCTTATTCTTATAATTTACCGGTCTCCATTCCATCACGGATAAAAACTAACCTTATAGACGTAGACTTAATTTTATTCAATTTTATTATTTTTGACGTGTAATAACTAATTTGTATTTATTAATATTGTAGAATGTATTTAATGAAAATTCAATTATAATTAAAACTATTATAAACTTTACTTTATATACGACCTCGTTAGCGTAAAGGTTACCATGCCGGACTGCTAATCAGAAGGTTCCGGGTTCGATTCCCGGCCCGGTCAACATCTTTGTGCTTAACTAAATTTGTTGCCTGTGGGTCTGGGTGTTAAATATGTATTTATATATTATGTATGTATATGTAGTATATCAGTTGTGTTAGCAACCATAATACGAGCTAGAAATGGTTCAGCATGGGGCTAACCAGCCGTGTGTGAATGTGTCCTAACATTTATTTATTTATTATTTGCACAAAAAATACGCATCACGAGTAACGCTGTATAAAACCGTTCGAACCCAGCTGAAATGTATCCGATGATTAAATTTCTAACTCCAAATAACTCATTAAATTAAACTTCGCGAAGCAATTTTCGATTACTACTTGTTGAGGAGGCGGCTTAGACAAACAATATTGGCAAATTTAGAGCGAATTTTGGTGGAATTTGCGACGAATTTATTTAGATTTGAGTCAAAGGCGTTCTATCGAACTCATCAAGGCATTCGTTCAAAGTTAAATTGAAGGAACTCAATGACTTTGTCTTAGTTGGCTCTCTTAGATTGCTGCTGTGATCAGATATGCTGGCTTTTTGCTAGGTAGGGCTTTTTGTTGGATTTTTTTATTAATTGGTATAATAAGAATATATGACGACCTCGTTGGCTTGTAATGGTTACCGAACTGCCAACTAGAGAATCCCGGGTTCGTTTCCCGGCATGGCCAACGTATTTGTGATGAACCTAATAAATTTGAACGTAATAATACTTTTTAGGCAATGAGCAAATGATTAAGACAGCTTTTAAAAAGCTTTTTTGACGTGACAACGTCTTAAATTAGGTTGCGGCTGGGAGTCACTTATGAAAAAGTGTAACGCCCGGTAACGTTACGATGAGTCACCGAACGAGAGAGAGGCCCGCCGAATGCCTTGCGTCTCTCTCCCACTCAACTATGATCGGTCTGCCGCGCGCGCAGCACGCGGCAGACGTTGTCACGTAAAATCTTCGCCCGTAAAATCGACTTTACAGGCAACCATTTTTTTTATATTTTATTTCTGATTGACAACAAAGTCAGCTGCCTCACTCCTGCAACTTCTCTCGAGTTTTTGGTGAAAGAAAAAGTCGTAAGGTAACCAAAAACATTGTGGTAGAACATTTTCTAGTGTTTGTGTGACTGGCAACTACACTCAAGTAAAAAAAAATCGCCAAGATCTCGATCAAATAAAGAAAACATTTGCAGGTTCACTTCTTCTTGACCACTCTTTTGGTTATACAAGTGAGAGATTTACGCGAGCTGTTAAAGTGTTGTACCGGCAGCCTCTTTAAGAGCCAATAGTTCCAAACTAGGCTTGCTCCATCTTGCTCCATCTCCACAGTATCGTTTGCTAGTGTGGTTATGTGTAAGTGGTCGCACAAAACAAAAAAATACTTTTGTAATTATTGAATGAGTGAGAAGAAAATATATATTTACGTAAAGATGAGAAAGAGACGAAAATAATAGATAACGAAATCAACGCAGTGGTATCAAACACTTAAGCTTTCATATGTACCCTGCTGGTAAAATGCCTAGATGTACTGTGTAAAAAATGGTTGCCTGTAAAGTCGGTTTTACGGGCGAAGATTTTACGTGACAACGTCTGCCGCGTGCTGCGCGCGCGGCAGACCGATCATAGTTGAGTGGGAGAGAGACGCAAGGCATTCGGCGGGCCTCTCTCTCGTTCGGTGACTCATCGTAACGTTACCGGGCGTTACACTTTTTCATAAGTGACTCCCAGCCGCAACCTAATTTAAGACGTTGTCACGTCAAAAAAATATTTTTAGATTTATAGTTAGCACAGATAACCAAAAGAAGTGGAAAAGCAATGATTTATGAATCACGTATGAATGATGGAATCAAACATCACAATTTCGTATTCAGTGAAAAGAAAAATATAATATCCACTATATAGGTAGTAATAAATTACATATTTCTGGCAACCTGCCTGAAGTACCAGATACGAGTTTATTGACCTTCGGAATAAGTTTACTTTCCTCGTTTTTTGACCTTAATCATACATATGTAGGTGTCTTTTGTGAGGCACACTTTTTCTTTTTTTTTTACTTTTAATGGACTTGCGCTTGATGAAGCTGAAGTTTTTAAAAGGCGCTGTTAGCCTAGTAAAAACCTAGCATATTAAGTTAATGTTGTGTAGAATAAAAACGCTCCACATACATGTTATAATAATTATGTCAATAAATTACTTACAAAATCAAAATCAAATCAATGTTCATATCGCTTACTTAATTTGTCGGTTTTAGCCCGACATGTTTCAGCTATATTATACGCTACCAGCTACGCTCCAAAGTTATATAAAGATTGTGCCTCTATAACTTTAAAGAAAACTAAGACTTACACTAACCTGCAGCAGCTGTCCAGGGTCTTCCTGAATGCGGCCCTGAAGTCGCGGTTGAAGTAGGCATATATGAGGGGGTTCAGGGCCGAATTGAAGTACCCCACCCAGAATACCGCGGCCACCACGGGTGGGGGTGAGGGGCAGAGAGTGTCACCGCACAGGGCTGTTATTATGTACCTGGGGGCATAAATAGGGGGCTCAATATGTATTGACGACCTCGTTGGCCTAATGGTTACCATGCCGGACTGCAAAACAGAGGGTCCCCCCCGGTTTCGATTCCCGGCGCGACCAACGTCTTTTTGATGAACTAAATATGTTGGCTGTTAAATATGTATTGATATTTATGTATATACATATGTAGTAAATCAGTTGTGTTAGCAACCATAATACGAACTAGAAATGGTGTAATATGGGGTTGACCAGCCATGTGTCAATAGTATAATAATAAATGCTTTATTGACTTCAGTAACAAATAGACTATTAAATGAAAGCATTGGTGCTGACTTTGTCATGGACTGTGTTTCAACACCAATTATTAAAAGTCATGGTTGTATATAAATTAAGTGATTATTAATGACAGTATTATAAATACCAGTTATCATAAATACCATAGACCAGTTGTATGGAACTGAGTGATGGGGAACAAAAGTAGGGCATGTAAGATGCATGCAGCAGAGATGCGAATGTTGAGATGGATGTGTGGAGTGACAAGAATGGACAAAATAAGAAATGAGTACATTAAAGGAAGTTTGAAAGTAGAGCCAGTGAGTGAGAAATTAAAGAGTGGGAGGTTAGCGTGGTATGGGCATGTGATGCGTAGAGAGGAGATGCATGTTAGTAGGAGATGTATGGAAATGGTAGTGCAAGGAAGAAGGGCAAGAGGGCGACCGAAGAAGACATGGATAGAGTGTGTGAATGAGGACATGAGAGAGAAAGGAGTGAGTGCAAAGACTCTTCACTGACTCTCTGCTCGTTCTGTAGTTGAACGGAGATGGTGGAATCAAATTATGAAGTGCCAAAGCACACTCCCCGAAATGTATCCGATAAAAAACCGACAAACTAGCAACCTTGCGTCGGTGCTCTAGGCTTTGAAGCTTCGCCTTCGCAACGCAAGAATAGAGAGAGAAGCTGATAGAGAAGAGTGGAAGAAGAAAATTAGCTGTGCCGACCCCACCTAGAGGGATAAGGCAAAGAAGGAGATTTTTTTTACTCTGAGTAGGTCAGCGCTTGACCACAATTCACCTGATGGTAAGTGATATTGAGGTCTACGGTGGATCGCGCTTACCTAGAAGGAACCGGTTCACTCTCACCCTGAAAATCGCTAGATTGAAGTCATTGGGGAACAGGGAATTCGGCAAGGAATTCCAAAGTTTGGCGGACTATCTTATATATAAAATTTCCGTGTCACAGTGTTTGTTACCGTACTCCTCCGAAACGGCTTGACCGATTTTATCCAAATTTTATATGCGTATTCAGTAGGTCTGAGAATCGGCTACTGCATATTCAGATTTTTTTATTTTTTTTTACTAAGGCAAAACAACGTTTGCCGGGTCAGCTAGTAAGTATATGTAAGTCTCACCACAAGAAGAAAGGCAGCCAGCACGCCAGGAAGGCTGACATGATGATGCCGAGGGTCCTCGCAGCCTTCCTCTCCCGCTTCATCTTGTTGCTCGCCATGGGCTGCATCTGTATGCTCTGCCGCTCCCGCATCACCTCGCCCATCGAGATGCCGTTGATCTGCAGGTGCTTGTCCAGGAGTAGTGCTGCTACTTTACTCCTGGAACAAGATAGATAGATAGATAGATAGATAAATTCTTTATTGGACACATAAATAAAAAAGACACAGTATAAGACAATTAACTTAAAATTAGTGTGCCACAATTGGCGGCCTTATCGCTTAAAGCGATCTCTTCCAGGCAACCTTTGGATGGAAAGTAATTTATAAACAACTAAAGAAGGACGTAGTGTACAATAAAGAATAATAAAAAATATACATATAATATTAATAATACAAGATATAACCTAATACATATATAAAATATAGATAATATACTAATACATAACGTACCAAATTAATTAATTGAGTAATAAAAAAAAAACATTATAAATAAATAAACAGTATCTAGTTGAAGGAAAAAAGTGAATTGTCTCAGAGCAGTGAAGATAAATACCACTCTTCCACAAGTTTTTTAAAAGTATCAATCGTCTGAGCTTTCTTAATGTTGAGTGGTAAGGCACAGCCATAGCCGCACAGCTTGTACAGTAAAGGACTAAAGTACAGTAAACAAGAAAGATACATGAGGATGATTACGCTTCCTTCGTTCTAGTATTTGCAACTAAACAACGAAATATACGGAGTTACCCGCGCTAATACAAGATTGAATGTAGGATATGTTTAAACCGGGAACGCATTAAAACGTCTTCGCGCATACTGGTTGGCTTAACATTCCAGTATTTATTTTTAGTAACTAAAGAGTAAATAAATGAATATAAAAAAAGAAATAATAAATATTTTTATCCTTTCATAAAAATATAAATCTCAACCAAAATTTACATGTAATAACCACCTATCTCAGTGACTAATATATCAACTCATCTTTCATTGTAAAATAATCCTGCCATAAGTTAAAGTGATATGTATAAGAATTATTTAAAATTTATTCACATAACTTCTAGGAATATATTTACACTAGTAAATAACTAATTTAACGATCCCCATGCAATAAACGTGTTTTTTTTTGTTCTATATTATTTAATAACGGTAACAGATAGACGATTAGAGTTTTCACAGAATATTAAGTTGTATATTATCTTTCAAATTAATTATAAAATATATATTTAATTTTAAGCAACTTTTTCTAAATTTTTATAACTAGACTTTCTAAGAATAGTCATGATTAAAATAAAAATTATAAAATTGATATTTATATGGTTTCCATACAACAGAAGTACCCTTCATGTTTATTCTGTTGCCAAACCCAACAGTATGTTACGGCAGCCTCCTTGAGAGCCTGTAATTCCAGACTAGGCATGCTTCGCCTTTGTGGAGTGTTATTCAATTTCAATTTCAATTTCAAAATATCTTTATTAATATGAAGATTACAGTACAATAAACACGTAACCGCACTATACTAGTGTACATTTATCCTAGCAGTACAGTAAAGTAAAATAATAATATTCTTAAGTAAGTTTACTTATACAGAACTTGTATCCGGAAAGTAAATTAAAACTATTACATTGACTATTCTTCGAAAACAATTTTTAAATGTATGTTGAGATTATAGTTATGTAAGCAAGTTTTAGAATAGCTTACATTTATAACATCACTTTTATTGTTCAATAGCCTAACACCAATGCAAAGTGTGGACAGTGGAGTGTTATTAACTCGTTCGTAGTTACGCGCCAAATGCCCAGCTTGAAGAAGTAAAAAAAGATATTTTATTTAAGTTGTTAGAACAAATGTTTCCATTAAGGTTTCCATTTCAGTGCCCATTTCATCCAAACAACGTTGGTCCCATTAATTTCTTACTATCGCCACAAAACACCTGATTAGTTAAAATACAGACATACAACTGGCTGATAGCTTGAAGCCAAATTTAGATAATACATATTTTATTAGCCAGTAAGCTGTACCAAATAACAAAAGCAGCAACGCAAAATTTGTTTCTTTTAAAATCTATCTAATATGTAATTCTAATTCTCCTGCATAAATATATTTTGTAATTTATTTGATTTTTATACAATATTTTCCTTCTCATATTAATGCATATATTAAGAACAATTATTAATATTTATTTAAATAACTAAAGTCACGAGATTATATATTTACAATTTACAAAGCATACAATTAGTAATGTTATGTGTATGTATTTTTATTTTTTAATAAATATTTTGTGATATTATTACATTTATATTCTGTCTGCAATTTTCTAGTCTAAGTGGACTCGGACTAATTTGTCTCGTGACCTTAATTCTGGTGTTTTTGTCAACATATTCGGGTGAATTATATTAATATAGGTATATATTTGGAAGATTGCCGACAATAAAAACCAATACCTGGCTAATTCGTAGTTATGATAGAAAGGTGATAAATTACCTCATACTACACGAATGTAGGCTAATATACGAGTATATACAAACTATAATCAAAAGGACATTTATAGATAACTAGCTGATCCGGCAAACGTTGTTTTGCCTCAATTAGGGGTATGAAAAATAGATAGTGTAACTTATATGACACGTTCGTAGATTTACCATAGCAGCGCCATCTATTGATTACTTACTCAACCCAGTCGAAAGGTATCGACATCTGTTAGAATCATTTGGAGTTAACAGATAATTGTGACTGTCAAATAATAACAGACAATAATTAGCAATAAATTAAAATTGAGACTATTATTTGAGATTTAAACTATCCTATCTCTCAAGTTGAATCGAACTGCACATGGTGTGCGAATTTTATTATAATCGGTTAAGTGGTTTAGGAGTCATTGAGGACAAACATTGTGACACAAGATTTATATATATTAAGATTTGTAAAGAAGACAAAAAACACATGGTCACCCATCCAAAGAATGACTTTAGATTAGTTTTTTTTAACTTTATTATTTTGGAACGTTAAGTTATGTAAATAAATGTATATTTTTCAAACGCAGTTCTTGTGAGTCAAACTATTAACTGTGGATTTACACTCGCAAAACAAACATCGTAAGGAAACCGGCATGTTTGAGGACCATAATATGCGAAGATGTATGTCATCCGCTAACACGCACTTGGTCTGTGTGGTGGATTATGGCCTATATCTCTCGTTAAATTATAGGACCCGGCTGTTAGTCTTAGTGCAAGCTGTCGTTAAGCCAAGTCAGAGCCATCAGGCGGTTTGCATATTTAAAACTCTTGACACCAGAGCTCGGCCCCTTAGCTCATACGAAGATCTACTTTTTGAACAGAACCCTTTTTAGTCTCTTAATAAATTCATGTCACTTACAATAACGGAATCTTCATTCTTGTAGCAGTCCTATAGTTATAATGCTTTCAAACGATTCCAGGTGGAAGAATAAATATAGATATTTATGTAATAAGAGTGTGTTATCTTTTTCTCATATATAAAATTTCCATGGAACAATGTTAGTTACCGTACTCCTCCGAAACGGCTTGACCGATTTTTACCAATTTTATATGCGTATTCAGTAGGTCTGAGAATTGGCTACTATTTATTTTTCATACCCCTAAGTGGTAATGGGTTGATCAACCTTAAATTCTATTTTGACGATATTTTTTAATTTTTTTTTTTTATAATGTGGAATTTAAAAATACATACAATCCCAATTAATTACTTTTTATTTCTAACCGCTATTTTAATGGGCATTTTAGTAATTTAATCATTTTTCATCCTGCTCGATAACTGAACAATTTTGGTGATATTAACTGGTCTTAAGGCAAAACAACGTTTGCCGGGTCAGCTAGTATGCATATTAGTTTAATAAATTAATTGTAAATTGACTTGCCCAGTACTGCCCAGTGATGCCGTAACGCCAATAAATAATTTGATTTTGAAGAAGAAGCGTATAAAACCTACATAGCTAAAAACATTGAGCTAAAAACAACACTACGCCTCAAATACAGTAGATACGGTAACATAATAAAACGCCAAAATTCTCTTATACAAGAATTTGTTTGAGTACGAAAACAATATGGTTATGAAACGAAGCGTATTTCGTTCCATTCTTATAAATGCTTATAAAATAAACGGGTTTTGTTCTCATTTCAATGATAAAGCTCCTTTTATATAAGTTTATGTATACTTACTTCAACTTTTGTGTTAATTTCTTTGAATTTTGGCATGAATATGGCTGTTTATTTTTTGAATAAGAAAACTTGGAACTTTGTTTAGAGTCTCTGTTTCCTGAGATGTAGAATTTGGTTTTCAAATTTAGAAAGAATAGCAAAAATCGTATCAGCCAACAATAATATTTTTATCTACCGCCATTTCTTAGGCATTTTTCTTTTGTTTGATTGTTTCTCTTTTTCTAAAGCTTATGTAATATGAGCTACAAGTAGTTTTTAGGGTTCAGTATCTATAAGGTAAAAAACGGGACCTTATTACTAAGTCTCCGCTGTCTGTCTGTCTGTCTCCAGGCTGTATCTCAGAAACCGTAATAGCTAGAAAGCTGAAACTTTCACAAGATATGTATTTCCCGTGCCAAGCTCTACAGTTTACCTACAAAGCTGAATTAGCAACCATTTAAATCGTTGCAAGGGTAATTCCATTCATGAAATTACCATAATACATTTTGGCTCGGTTTATCTTCTTACCTGCCCTTAATGGATCCATTTCACGCTAAGATAACACAATTTAAACAAATTTTAAGATAAATACTTACGGTGATGGCAAGGTCGACACATTAAATTTCCATTTTTTCGTTGCAAATCAAAAATGTTAAAAATATCTAAAAAGAACAACTTAATGGATATTTATACTTATTTTTGTATTACCGTATCAGGTCTTGGTATAGCTTTTTAAAAAGCGAGTGTGGCTCGGTGGTGATAACGTCTGTTTCTCAATCAGACGGACCCTGGTTCGATCCCGGCCCTACCAATGACTTGTTTTTCAAGTTATGTGTGGATTTGCACTCGCTTTACGGTGAAGGAAAACATCGTGAGGAAACCGGCATGTTTGAGGAGCACAATATCCGAAGACGTGTGTCATCCGCCAACCCGCACTTGGCCAGCGTGGTGGACTATGGCCTATATCTCTCTCCTCGTGAGAGAAGGCCCCGAGTCCCAGCAGTGGGAACGTGTAGTGGGCTGCTTATGCTATAGTTTTTTTTACTTCTTAGAAATCATAGATCTTTATTAACCTTATAACATTGCGTTATACTAGGCACGTCAAATTTGCGGAGGATACCGCGCAGCATGCCCTGGAGGTATGTCCGGGAGAAGCCGGGCCGCGACAATCCCTGGTCGCGGTGATTGGGACGGACCTCTCCTTACCGACCATCCTCAGGAGGATGGTCGACGACGAGAGGTCATGGGACGCGATGACCTCCTTCTGTGAGACAGTCATGTCCAGAAGAGAGGCCGAGGAGCGGGAGCGGGAGTTAGACCCTCACTCCCACCCGCTTCGCAGGAGACGGGCACGGAGGCGAGCCGTTCGGGCTCGGACTCCGTCCCCACTTGGAGGCCCTGGGGCATTGGACGCGGGGGTGTCCGGTGCTTCACACCAGGGATAAGGGCCTCCCGAGGAGACGATGCCTTTGGTTGTCCCAGGGCATCGCTCGCGCCGTAGAGAGGGGCGTCGCCCCCCTTGAGGTGGGTCCGCTCGGACTGCGGACAGCGGCCTGGGCGGGGAGAGCAGCGGCAATGCGCGAAGCGGTCCTGCTTCCCTGCCCCCGTCGTGAGATGGGACACCGTGAGGTTTTAGTCGGTAGTGACGGCCCTTCTGGACGTCGAGTCCGACATACCCCGCTCGCCTCCCCCAGGCTTGTAGCGGGAGATGCGTAAAAGCATTTCCTCACGAAAAAAAAAAAAAAAAAAAAAAAAAAAAAAGGCCCGTCAAATTTACATATAACATATTATTATATTCATCAACAATCAATTAATGAATTAGTCAATATCCTAATATTATAATTAGTCATACAATGTCATAATAATATAATTATTCGTACAATGTCATAATAATAAAATAGAAAATAACTTCTTCTTCTTTCATCATACTACTTACTTACGCATTTGACCATTAGGGCGCGTAAGCATACGAATAAGTGACACTCTAGTCTAAGGTAGAGTATGCCTAGTCTGGAATAACTGGCTTTCAAGAAGGCTGCCGGAACACATATAGGTGTTTGGCGAAAGATTTTTCAACTTGAGTATGGTTGCTAGCCAGGCGAGCACTCAATAATTCTCTGAAACCATGCTATGTTTTCCTCGCGATGTTTTTGATGATATGAAAATCGTAGCAACGTAGGTTTCGTAGCAACGTAGGCTTCGTAGCAGCATAGGCCGTGTAGCAGCGTAGGTGTTTCGTTGTAGGATTTATTTCTCAATTTGGAAAGGTTACTCATTGGAATTTGATTTCCATGAAACACAATATGGTGACCTTTTTATTAGACATAATAAATATTGAGCAGTAATACAAGTTAGTTATTTTGAGCAACATTTTCGTGGAAAATTATATCTTTCCACGCCTATGTAATAACATAGGCATTTTATAACAGTTGCCAATAGGCAACTTAAATTACTTGTTACTTATTAAATAACTTATTAAATCACTGGTAGTTTGAAGCATATTATATAATCAATAATAATAAATAGCTAGAAGATATCCTAAAGACTATCCGGGCCCTACAATTTAACGTGTCATTCAACCCACAGAAGCGCCCAGATAAAAATACCATATTTAAACGACAGTGTTAGACATGGTAACCTATCCAAATCCATCCGCATCAAACATTGCTTAACTAAATAGAAGACAAAATGAAATATTTAGTGTACTTCCGCTGTGATCCGAAACCCAAATTAAGACAAGTAAAGGAAAACTTAACTTAAATCAATTAACTAAGATAAATTATATAATATTAATTAAGATTAACGTTACCTGTCACAATCCGGAAATTCTTAACTCAACACGTGTTTCGCCTTTCCACAAGGCATCATCAGGAGATGTTGACTCTTCGAATGACGAATCGAAAGCCTTTCGATTTGTCGTTTTCTTTTACTTGTATTAATTTGGGTTTCGGATCACAGCGGAAGTACACTAAATATTTAATTTTGTCTTCTATTTACAATGGATTTCCGCAAAGTAACGCCTGAGTCAATAAGTTATTTCAGATTCAGATACATTTATTGTCAAACTGTGCATAATTATTAAGGTGTTACAATAAGGTAAATTTAGCCCCAACAGTTTCGTCCTTACCAACATACAATACTATTAAATTAATATTATTATTATCTAGTTAATTGTCTAAATACATGTCAAATAAAATATAACTAAATAATAAATATAAGCGAATTCAATGCCACATATTAAATAAATAAACAAACTACTATACATTTTCAACTTTATCTGTAATAAATAATTTCAAACTATAATAGCACTTGGATGTCACGACTCATTTAAAAAGAATTATATTCGATGATTATTGATTGCAAATAGGTAACATTTGTATTATGGAAAAACCTGTAAATACAGCTATAATAATCTTGAATATAACAGTGTATTCAAGATTTAAGTTTATGAATTTGTATTTGTTTAAATATAATTTGTATTGAATTGTACTAGGCCATTCAGCTAAGGTGTCATTTTGATATTAGGCTGTTTTGCTACTAGGTCATGTTGCTAGTAGGACGTTATGCTAATATGTCGTTTTGCTTTTAGGACGACCTGCTAATAGGGCGTTCTGCTTAAATGTCCTTTTGATACGAACCCGTCAAAAAATCATATAAATATTTACGTTGCTTAACCTCGATGATCGCGTAAGATAACCTTGCATATCCGAGCTACAGGCGCTACGATAGCAATTCCCTGGCAATCCGCCGTCTGCTGTCAGCTGTCACGTGTCAAAGTGCAAGCGGTCCGACCTGGGGAAATGTTGCGGTCGTAGAACATATACCTTCGTAGATAACATAAAACTTTGTCAATTTATGATACTCATAATATTGATCAATATAGAGCAGAGAGTCAGTGAAGAGACACCGATACAGAGTTGAAGTTCCAAACTTTCGTACAAAACGCTTTTCGTCAACCTTTATTGTGAGGACTGCGAAGCTTTGGAACTCTTTACCTGAGTCTCTGTTTCCTGAGAGATATCATCCAGGGGACATCAAAAGTAGAATTAATTTCTTCTAGGTAAGCGTGCCACACCGTAGACTGCAGCACAGCTTAACATCAGGCTAGCTGTAGCATAACGCACACGCATACGCTAACGCAAACTTATCAAAGATAAAAAAAAAATGATCGTTATAAACATGGAAACCGTAACAGTACTATATCTATATGTTCTTTTTTTCTTCTTAGTAGTCAATTTCAGTATTGAAAGTTACATTGCAAAATAATTGTTTTTTTGCTTGGACGTGTCTTTTCATGTTTATTTTATTTAAAAAAACAAGAATAGTGAAAACATTTTCAACTTAGTAAATTTATCAAATAAATAATGCGAAGTTTGTTACTTCATAGCGCTTAAAAAACTGATTTTCGATAAAAAAAAAAAGTATAAAGATAGTTTAGACCCTGGATTAACACATAGGTTACTTTTTATCCCAGATTAACGAAGTAACACAATGAAGTTTGTTATTAAGAAATTACGTTTATTTTGACATAAAAAAATACAAATATTGACACGGGCAATTTAGTAAAGGACCGTTAGTTTGTAGAATTAGATTAAACTTATTGATAACATTACTTTGCTTAAAAAGTGGTTTTGCTAGGACTGAGCCTGTAAGATCAATCTATACACTATAAAATCTAATCTTCTTATCAGATGGAATCGTATCTTGCTCTCTTTTCCTCCAGACTGTTTGAGAATTCAATTTAAAATAGACTTTTGTTTTTAAAACGGAAAACAATCTTAAAGTAGCTAGAGAAATGTATCGCTGGGAATTAAATCTTTATTAAGACAGAGTATACATTTTTTTAAGTTTAGATCCAGATACATGTGTTAGTTAGTTTCAAAGATCACTTACTACTGTATTATAACTGATACGTTCAATTTATGTACTGTTATTATTATGATTGCCTCGAGAAGCTCGTGGTAGTTGGCCAAGTTGACGGAAAAAGAGCACGAGGTCTCCTACCCGCTGGTCAGAGTTCATAAAGACGCTCACTGGCCTACCTATTGCCGAAGCTTTTAAGACCGCCGAGGACAGGAAACAGTGGAAGACCATTGTTAACCGAGTGATCGACACTCCGTATTAGACTCGACCTTCAGTAATGAAGTTACGACTAGAAGAAGATTATTATGATATACCGAATTGAGATGACTTCCCTAGAGTAAAGATCTCCTGTCTTGCTCTCTCTGAAACATAAGAATGTCGCTCAGTTCGGAACCGGACTCTGATCTCTGAGGAGTGTCACTGCAATAGGTTAATGATATACCGAATTGAGATTATTTCCCTAGAGTAAAGATCTCCTGTCTTGCTCTCTCTGAAACATAAGAATGTCGCTCAGTTCGGAACCGGACTCTGATCTCTGAGGAGTGTCACTGCAATAGGTTAATGATATACCGAATTGAGATTATTTCCCTAGAGTAAAGATCTCCTGTCTTGCTCTCTCTGAAACATAAGAATGTCGCTCAGTTCGGAACCGGACTCTGATCTCTGAGGAGTGTCACTGCAATAGGTTAATGATATACCGAATTGAGATTATTTCCCTAGAGTAAAGATCTCCTGTCTTGCTCTCTCTGAAACATAAGAATGTCGCTCAGTTCGGAACCGGACTCTGATCTCTGAGGAGTGTCACTGCAATAGGTCTCTGAGGAGTGTAACTTAAATATATGTACACACCACTGAAGGACGCATCACTCACAGCACGATAGACAACTCTCAGTGTGAGTGCTGCGCGTCAATTATACCTACTGTACTTACATTTACAAAATAGTTATAGTTTTATATTATTATGTGCTTAGTTTTGTAAGCTTTGTAAATGTTTTAGAAGTATAAAAAAAATATACCTGCACATGATTTTTGTAACGCTTAATAAATAAAGGTTAAAAAATAAAGTTGTTATATTCTTAAACTTCTTTTATTCGTCTATATTCTAAAAGTTCTTCTAAATTCTTTTGAGAGCTTTCAGTTGATTTCGAAAATTTCTTGAAACAATATTTGTAACTAGCGGATCCAGAAAACATTGTTATGGTGTTTATGAAATATTGTTATTTCAAGAAAACTGACATGACAGTCATTGCAAATATGTCGTTGTTATGTAAAATGCTAAGAGGTTAAATAAAAATTACTAACTCATATGAAATTATTATTATTATTCGAAGCAAACGCACTTCAGTGTGAATTGCATCATTACTTAACATCAGGTGAGTGGCAGTACAAGACAAGCCTAGAACTTACAAAAAAAAATCTTATAGAAAGAGATGCACGTACGGTTTGATTAATTTCACTCCGGAAATGGCAACTCATCCTAACGCGCTTTATCATTTGCTTCAATAATATCGGTTTAATAGATAGGTTAACTCAGCGAAATACATTTATCACATCACACGATTAAAAATATTTAGTTTATGGTAGAATAATATCATTGCCTGTAATAGTAAGTAAAACCCATTAGTGGAAAGAAAAGTACAGACCGATTTTGACGCTATTATTTATTTTCAAAGTTATTTTGGTCAACATTAAAATGATTGTCGAATAAAGAATACATTTTAACCAACCAAACCAATTTTATTAAT
The DNA here is from genome assembly GCA_035578125.1 of Mellilla xanthometata. NCBI lineage: Eukaryota > Metazoa > Arthropoda > Insecta > Lepidoptera > Geometridae > Mellilla > Mellilla xanthometata. The sequence continues at coordinate 4,476,141 of JAPUBQ010000030.1, read as the reverse complement.
TCCTACCATTATTCAACCTTCGTTTACGTAATTAGTCTGAATTCTCCGTTAATTAACAGAATTGAATGTTTGATCTTCATTTGCCTTTTAAATTTCGCTCCGGATTTGCGGAATCTTTTGTACTTTGTTGGTTCTGGGTCCTTAAGTGGGGCTGTCGTAAAACTCTTCGCTTTGTTCGTTAAGTATTTATGAGAGGTTAATAGTTTTTTTCTTTTTTGAAAACTGCGAGCAGCGACTTCATACAATTGCCGCTTAGAATTTGCATCCATCTACGCCAGATCTACCCACACAATTACACTACTATCCATAATTATTTCTTCTTTGTGTAGTTAAGTGGGCAGGGTCTGTTGTCGAATTTTCAAGCCGCCCAAAAGCCACAGAAATTATTTTTAGATTTTTTTCTTTATACTGTAACGATTGGTAGAAATATGGTTTATAAATCACTTTTATTGGTTAAATTTTCATAACAGTACAAATTATCAGCGACCTAGAATAAACGGAAGAGTAACTCCATACAATTGCCGCTTAGAATTTGGATCCATCTACGCACTCAATTATACTGATATCCCAACGAAACACACATACACAAAGCTCGCACGCGATTGGTCGCATCAAGGTCACGCCACCGACCATGTGACGCGGGAGCGCGGATAGCTGTATTGCCCCGCCCACCGCGGTATTTTACACGCGTAAAATACCGCGGTGGGGTGTAACTATTTTATCGGCCAAGTTACGTTTCTATTTATTTTAGTTCGCTGACTGTGAGTTAATAAAATATTATACAGGCATTTCATTGTTTTCATTAGAAAAAGCAATCGAAAACATCACGTCCGGATTCGAACCCAAAAAGCAGTGGAAAATTTTCGCAGCCCGCGGTGTTACCGCGTCAATTAGGGACAAAAAGAAGTTAATCCGGGATAAAAAGTAGCCTATGTGTTAATCCAAAATCTAACGTATCTTCATAGTAAATCTCATCAAAATCGGTCCAGCCAGCTGAGTGTAAAGAAGTAATAAACATACACACTTACATACAAACTTTCTATTCATAATATTAGTAGGACAGCGCCGGTAGCTCGGCTAGCTAAGGTGATCTGACGCGATCATCGAAACTAAGCAACGGTCGATGCGGACAGTGTTTGGATGGGTCACCAAGCACAAGACTGTCGTTTCAAAAGTGGCATATTCATCTGGGCGCTACCGTGGGTCAGATGACGCGTTGAATTGTGGGTCCAGGCTTTTAGTCTTAGTACAAGCAGTATTAAAGCCAAGTCAGAGGCCTTCGGGTGGCTTGAAACTCGACACTAGAGCTTGGCCACTTAGCTCATACGAAGAAGAAGTAGGATGATAATTGTAATAGATTGTTCTATTCATCCATTGATCAAGTCACAACAATAGGTATAATTCCCACAATCGTTCTAAACCAAAGCTGTGGCTAATGAAATTAGTCTGCAGTCCATACGGCTTTAATACGTACTGCAGTTGTGAACTAGTTTGACTGACTAAGGCTGGCTACACACCGATATTTAGAAAATCTTTTTTTTACTTTAAATAGTTTCATATTCAGTTTTTTTACGTTTGTTGTATGGGAGCCCCCCTTAAATATTTATTTAATTAAAATAGCAATTTATTCAATAAAAGCCATTTTAAAAATAACATTGTCAGATATTAAAAAATAAATTCCTCGAAAAAAGCCTCGGGACTTGGGAGACCAAGTGCCTTAAAATATCCAGACTCAGCTATATCGGCAGCGCAGTTTTAGATACATTTCACACATGGCTGGTTAACCCCGTACTGAACCATTTCTAGTTTATGGTTGCTAACACAACTGATATACTACACATACATACATACATACTTTATATAGATACATATTTAACACCCAAGACCACCAGCCACAAAATTTAGTTCATCACAAAGCCCGTGCCGGGAATCGAACCCGGGACCCTCTGGTTAGCATTCTAGCATGGTGATCATTACGCCAACGAGGTCATTTATAATATATAGATTAGCTGACACGGCAAACATTGTTTTTCCTTAAGTACAGTTAAAAACACAATAATATATCAGTTATCGAGCGGGATGACAAATGATTCAAATATTAAAATGGCCAATAAAGAAAGGGGTTGGTGATAAAAAAGTAAAAAATTTGTAGTGCTTGTATTTTTAATATCACATTAAAAAAGACCTACTGAGTATGCATATAAAATGTTGGTAAAAATCGGTCAAGCCGTTTCGGGGGAGTACGATAACTAACATTGTGACATGGAAATTTTATATATATAGATGAGTGTGAAGTAAGGTGTGTATATCCAGCCTAACAAGTCACCGCACTAACTCCGCAGTGGGAGTTGCGAACTAAATCTAAATCAGCATACAGATAAATTCGAGCGAGGGACTAATCTAGATTTATGTATAAGACTATTACTAGACGTTCTCCTAACACTAGACTTCGGAAAACCCAAGTTTTGGAACATCGTTTGTATCAAAACATGACATTTATAATTTTTTTTTAGATTGTAAAACATGACCTTTTATAAACATAGGTATATCTAAACCAATATTAGAAAGAGGAAAAGTTTGATTGTTTGTTTATTTGACGTGATTAGGCTCCGAAATTAAAGGACTGATTTTACTGTCTGTTTAATAAAAATCGGACTAAGATGGCCGACCCACAAAATGGCGGATGACAAAATTTTCAAACTTCACCAATATGGGTATCAAATGAAAGGGCTTGGCTAATAGAATGCAGAAGTTTAAGACTATGATAAGGGCATCTTGATATTATAGCTTTTTCGCTATACTTTGTAAACAGAAAAAAAAAACAAAAAAGTAGTTTAAAGAACAATTCTAGGAATTTTTTTGTTCTTATTTTGGTACCAATCAGACTTACCAATATGAAAAAAAAATGCAATAAACTTAAATCTTAGATTTTTTAAACCAGTACTGTACTGGCTTAAAAAATTAAGGTCTAAAAAAATCTAGCAAAATCTTTATATAGTAACTATTTCTAATAAATAAAGTAAATTAAAGTAAATTAGAAATTAAAAATAGAAAATTAGAAATAGTAACTTTTTCTAATAAATAAAGAAAATTCAAGGTTTTGCCCTTGTCCATCTTAGTAAATTTCAAATCCAAAATGGCCGCTAGCACAAAAATATCAGCGGCTTTCTAAATTTTGATGCGCACTTGTTCATATATTTTAATCTCGATATTTTAAACCTATAGGTACGTGGAAATGCCAGCAAAGGTTATACGGGAAAGGGTTTATCTTCGACCCTTGTAAGCCTTCGCTTATCTTATGGATATTCTATACCTACACATGTACCTACGACTATATATGCTATTTCGTATACATAATGTAGATATCTATACTGAACCTTACGTTCTGCTTAATCTAATAAAAAATATTTTAAATTTAATATTGTACTTCTAAATTACAATAATCGGCCAAGAGAGAGTCAAGACTCGTGTAATCATTTTTAAGAATAAGAATAAGAATAGTTTATTTATCTAAAACACATGTAAATTCACAATTAGTTTTACAAAAATCCGTCGTTTTATTAATCTTATTAATTTACGCTTTAACATTTTTCTTGTGGCTTCTGCACTAGGAGAACCCTGTTTCGCAAAAGCCACTTCCAAATCATTATAAAAGAATTTGTTTTCCCAAACCGGTGCGGATTTTAACCAGGTACCCTTTAACCTAAATATTTTGTATTTTTAAACTAAAATAGTTTTTAGGGTTAGTTTGTTAAGTTGCATTTTATAAGTTTTAAACAATATGTGAATGTGTGAGTGTGCGTGTATGCGTGTGTGCGTGTATTTGAATTTTATAGCTAATATACATTTATATATTTTGTGAACATTTCATGTGTCTTGCAGCTACCGTTATTGATATATAGCAAAAAAAAAAACGAAACAATAACGTTTATTGTATGGGGGACCCCCCTTGATATTTTTTTTTCTATTTTTAATATTTGTTGTTATAGCGGCACGGAAAATACATATCTTGTGAAAGTTTCAGACTTTCTAGCTATTATGGGGTTTCTGAGATACAGCCCGGAGACAGACAGAGCGGAGATTTAGTAATAAGGTCCCGTTTTTACCTTTTAGGTACGGAACCCTAAAAACTATTTAAATAAGTATGAAACCCACATACCTGTATAGCATCCGCTCCTGCCTGTCAGCTTCCACGTATATCCTATAGTACATATACAGCATTATAACTCCCGGAATCCAGAAACTAACACTACTCGATATCACCGCGTACACCCTGTTCACTGTGAAACTGCACACTTTGGGATATCTTCTCCTAAAGTCTAAATGGTCCTCCGTCGTGTACCACCCCATAAAGATGGGGAGAAACGACACTAAAGCCGGGCTGCACCAGACCACTGCCAGCATTATGCCGAGCTTCCCCGTCGTCATTATCAACGGATAGTCCAGGGGCTGAACTATGGCATAGTATCTGTCAACACTGATACAGCACAGGTGTAATATAGACGCAGACGAAAAGTACACATCCAGAGAATTCCACACATCACACATAAAGTACCCGAATAACCATTCTCCGTTAGTTATCTCCACGCTAAAGTTAAAGCACATCGCCCAAATAGCCACCAACATGTCAGCTAAAGCCAAAGACACGACAAAATAGTTCGTAATCACACGCAACTTCCGATGTCTCATCACTGATACAATTACAAGTAAATTCCCAAATATAGCTGCCAGTATTATAAACAGCATGATCAGACATTTTAATATCACTAAAAACACTATAAAGGGGTCGTCGTTGAACTGGTTCGAAAACAAAACTTGGTCCGCAGAGTCGTTCCCGCCCAGAGTCTTGTTCAAATAACCGTCGGTTAGATACATGGATGTAGACAGATTACGGAAATCGAAAGTGTAGTTGTCGGCGTTGAGCAGAATTTCAACTTGCATGGTTCACATTTTGTTAGTCTGTGGCGTTAAGTTTTGGGGCCTTTTAGCAGTCGTTTAAAGGTGTTGCTGTGGCTTAAATCTCTTCTGAGCGCGTCCATTGTACCTGAAAAAGAAGGTGTATTGTTAGATTTCTTTTGTTACGAGTGAAAGGTTCATGAAAGGGGCGTTTGAGAGACTTTACGGGGCAAATCCGGTTTGAAATCGTGTGAAGGGCCGGCTTACGGGGTATTTGAAAAATCGGGGCTTAATATCGAGGGTGAGAAGTGTTGTACGTACGAGTAAAGGTTTGGTATGCGAGCAAGGTAAAGAAATATGCCATACTTAGATGTGTGGTATTTTTTATCATGCGAGCATTTAAGAAACTAAATTTTTGGCATTTATTATAGACTAATTGCGCTCCGCGGTTAAACGGTAGCCTGCGTTACTCCGAGGTTAAAAGTAGCCTGTGCTTTAATACAAATACAATACAATACAGAATAAATTTATTGCACTTAAACTAATCTAGAGTCTAAACTATTCCGTACGGAATTTCATCAAACTCTGTTGAGTCTTAATTTAGACGTGAAAAAGGATCAAACATTCATACTTACAAGCACAAACTTACGCATATATAATATTAGTTTATTTATTATTGTATACATAAGCCGCATTCAACTCTGTTTAAAAACTTAGAAGCAGTCCTTCAAGCAAATTTCCATATAACCATCCCTTCTTTTTCCCGTTAACTGATTTTGACGAAACAAGTTATCCACCTGTAAAAACCGCATCCTAAACCGTTGAGAAGTTTTAAAGTTACTAATAACGTATCAGACAGACAGATAAAAATTCCAAAAATAGTTTTTTAGGTACATATATGTAATTAAATTGAATCGCCCCTATCAGTTTTTTGGAAAAATATTTAGTGTACAGACACTTGATTTTTACTTTCTTATTATACATATGTATTGATAAAATAGTACGGAACCCTTCATGCGTGAGCCGGAAGCGCCACTTGACTTATTATTCATTAATAATGACAAAACTGCAAATTCAAAATTTTGCACAATTTTGCACTTTCAAAAACACTAAGAACAAACAACTTAATGTTACATGTTGTGGTTTAAGTATGCCAGAGAATCACATGACATAATAGTATCAACAGAATACTAAGCTAATAAACAGGTACAACGCTACCCGGATTTCCTTTCAAGCTTACATACATTCACCACGCCCTCAGCTTTCATACCTGTAACTTATATGACGGACTCAGGGAAAAGAGGGGTATGATTTAAAAAAAAATTACAGTTGATCTTCAAACTATTTAGTCCAAATCCCAATAATATTGTCTTTAAATGTATATGCTAAAGTTTGTTTGCAAATATGTGTGTGTGTTGTGTTTGCGTGTGTGGGAGAGAGAAAGAGAGTAATAGAATAGAATATATCTGTAAAGTACAACCACAAATGAAAACTAATAAACATAAATGTTATTATAGCATCATTTGATTGTTAATATATAAGCAAGGCTTGTAATAACTCTGTGGGAGAGGCCATTGGTGTTGAAACACAGTCTATGACTAAATCAACAGCAATGGTTTAATTTAATAGTGTATTTCTTATTTATGTAAATAAAGGAATATTTTATTATTTATTATAAAATGAAAGATTCAAAAGTACAGTATTAAAGACTTACGAGTTAGCGTCTGTAATTACATTTCTTGTTTACTCTTTTCAGCAAAACATTAGACTGACAGGGCGCGTAACCACACGATATAGAGAAATTCTGGCCTAAGGTAGAGCATGCCTAGTCTTGAATAGTTGGTACTTTAAAAGGCTGCAGGAATGTACTGTAAGGTGCTGGGCGACAGATTTTGATCTAATCCACGGCCTTCAAGGCATGAGGCGACTGCACGCCCCAAAGGTGGGTTTAATTTTTTTATCTTTTATTTTTACTGTTAATGGGCTTGCGCTTGATCACAATTCACCTGATGTTAAGCGATATTGCAATCTAAGGTGGAGCGCGCTTGCCCAGAAGAAACCGGTTCACTCTTGCCTTGAAAACCGCTAGATTATACCCAAGTAGCACACAAGTTCTCTATATCAGCTGTTAACGAGGCCACTTGGAAACTGTTAGCATTTCTCATGTGCTGCATATCAGAGTTATATCCTACTATAGTGCTATTATAATGCTGATTTGGGCACAAATTAAGCAGCAACAAGCTGTATATTGTCTGTTTAATAGCAATGTAATAGCAGTATATTAGCATTATATTTGGTAACCGTGACATTTTTGCTGCATAACGGCTGAATAGGTGGATACATGTTACCCATTAAGCAGCCAACAAGCTGTATATTGGTACTTGTTGGACCCAATATGCAGCTACAAGTGTACAATGAGTGATGTTGTGACTATTTATACTGCTTATACTCTTAGCTCATTTCGCGCGTGTCATATAATAAATAGAATTCAAAATATTGTGAAGTTATATAACTTTGTGTAGACTTTAATGGTGCCATCAACTATTTTGGATCCTGTATAATTTAGGAGAGTACAAATGACATATATATTTTTCATACTATGTGGAATTGATAGAACGCCTGCATATTTATTGTGTAATGATATATATTTAGCAACGTAAATTTTCATGCGCCCTTCGAATAACATTGATTTACAATATTTTCTTATTAAATTGATATATGGTTAATATAATTAAATGATTTGAATATTTTCAAAAATAACGTTTTGTCGTCAAAATAACAAGATTTTGATACACTTTCTAGGTCGCTGGAAAACGAATGTTTAAAACTATTGTTAAATTAATATATTGTAGATAATAAACGTATTGGGTAATTATTTATATGAAATTATTTTAAAATCATAAAATGGCGTCTTTTACTGTGAACCGTGTAAATCACAAAATGATGCAGTTTGCATTACAAATGCTCACATGTGAACCATAATAGAACAATTGGCAATATAAACGTGCTTGTGTTCCCTTCCCTGAAGCTTTTACTCTGATATAAGACACAAAGTGGCTCTTAGTAAAACCATTTTTATACTATATAATATTATGTAACTTTAGGGATCCGTAATTTTAATATTTTATATATCTACACGTACGCATATTAAATTACCTACATCACATTAAGTATATGGTAGAATTTTTAAAACTTAAAACAAAATATGGTTATGTATACCTAATGAAAGAAAAGAATATGTTGATAATGATGGTTTTTTTATACAAATTGACATCAAATGTTAATTCAATCAATAATTATAATTTATTAGGGATCACATTGTTTCGGGATAAACCGATAGAAATATTTAATTCATAAAAGAAATATTTAATTATGCCAATATTCGCCTCCCTCAATCTTTTTTATGTCAATTATTCTGGGTGTTTTCAATATTGTTCTGGGGTCTATAGGTAATGAATCAGATACATATTCGTTTATTATAACTGCTCGATCTTTCAGAGCTACTTGTGTTATTGATATGTCAACAGCCCATTTTTTTATATTTTGTCGGAAAAGATCAACTTTTTCATATAAATTGTCCGAATCAGTTAAACTTCTACTTTCGCAAATGGAGTCTTCATCTTCTGAGGTTGTGCAGTCTGCATTGTTGCTTTGTTCGCCATTGTCGTTATTTGAAGTGTTCGTGAATACGGAACCCTCATGTGACACATTCTGACTCACGCTTGATTTATTGGGAATGTTCGAGAAAGTGGCTAGTATTTGTTCATTTGTAGTTTTTTTACCGTAATTTATAATTTGAATATACTCCTTAGCTATTTTTCTTCGTATCCCTCCAGTTCTTTTTTTTGCTTTCCACATGATTTCAACAAACACTGATAATAGTTATGGTTGCAACGATATATCTTCCATAACACACTTTAGATAGTATTCCTATAGGCCACTATGCAGCTTATAGCAGAATTAAGGGTAACATGTGAACTATTAATAAACAATTAGCTGCTATCTGTTTGCATAGATTATCACATAATGTTTTCATGTGAACTAAATTAATGCCATTAGGGGAGTATGGAATATTAGCTGACTAACGCTTCACATGTGATGCATTATGCAGCATGTGTAGTTAAAACTTCGTTATATAAGTTCACATAAATGTTGCTTGCTTTATTGTAGTTCGCGTGTTCCTTGTTTTAATGCAATCTTATAATGGTTCACAATTGACCTTTCCTGCAGCCATATGCAGGATATAAGGCCACACAAATTCTGTCTTAGTGCCAGTAGTATTCAATTGATTACAGTAATGCTAAGGGCTCTATAAAGGCATTTGTGTGAAATATAATACAGCTAAGTTACAGCAAAAAGCATTAAGTATATGAGTTCCGACGTTCTATAAAGCAGGTGTTAGCGTTTTAGTGAACCTTTATAAGTAACTTATAATGCTGGAATAACCGATGTGAACCGATATAATTCAGTTTTGTGCTACTTGGGTAGTTATCGGAGAACAGGTAATTTGGCAAAGAATTCCACATCTTGGCGGTACGCACATGAAGGTAGAGGCAAACCGCTTAGTACGCGACTTAGGCACCTCCACAGTATAAAGGTGCCGCCTTGGTGTTTTCCTACTCGTCCGATGGTGGAATGGGGCGGGGGGGATCAAATCATGCAATCCCGTTACACACTCTCCGAAAAGCAACCAACCCTCAATGTGGGTTTTTACCCCCTTTGTGCTTCCTAGGTTCGCCCCTGGCCTGCAATCCTCTTCACACCAGTGCGAGCGTTCCCCGCACATTACATTGTGTAAGCCGTCCACCACGTTTGTAAAGTTCCGCCGGAAACTGGTTTGAAAGCCGCAAAACGACTTTGTTACGGCCGAGCGGTCAAATACGACTTTTATGTGAAATGTGTTTTTTTTCACGAGTGGAGTTCGGACTTTTTAAAGTCTTGAGGCTGTTTTTCAAAATTAAACAAGGCCGAAAGTTATAATTAACTATCTAGAGCTGGTTTTAACTTTTGTGTATGTGATGAATTCTGATGTGTTTAGATTAAGGGTGTGGAGACGTGCGCGATGTTTCCTGCAAAGCATCGACGGACATGCGCGCGCGCCAGTGCCCCGGCGCAGACTGAAGGCGCGCGGCGCCGAAATGTTTATTTATAGGAACGGCGCCAACCAATAGCAAGCGCGCACGACAAGCGCGCATTTAGTTAGTAATAAAGCTAGGATATTAAGTAGTATTATGCGTGCCAACTAAGAATAGGATCGCACTTGCTTCAACTTCACACGAAACTTTCTGTGAAAAAAGTACTGCTAGCAAAGAAAGCGTAAAAAAGAAATTTAGTTATTATTTTTTTGGTTCATAGATATAAATTTAATTATAAGTTTAATTATTATTGATTTTATTACTGGATCATTTTGGATTAATTAATTCTACAGGTAAGAAGTACCCAAGGCAAATTAACAACACCTAAAAGAAACGCGGGACGAGACATTGGTTTTGGATAGTTTCGACTTAAGTGTTGTAAGCAGTATAACAAACTATTTTAATTTGGTACAAAAAGAAGTGACAACAATGAAAAATAAATTATATTTTTATAAATATGCTTTTACTTTCAAATCCTACTCATTTACTTATAATTAATTTGCCGTAAAATGTACTCGTATAAGAAATAGCAAAACAGCGTACATTTAACATATAAACTCAATATAATTTGTTCATAAAATCTTTTGCACACCATACACTTGATGGAGATACAAGATGGCGGTTTTGACAGTCCTATTCTTAGTTGGCACGCATAGTACATAAGTAGAATAATTGAATAAACTTACGGAATTTGGATCCTGCCTTTCATTTGCAACTCAGACCTCACACACGCTAGTAGAAGACCATCCTACAAGGGCGATAATATTTTTTTGGATAGTGGCTATAGTGGCAACCATCAAATTGCAAAATCGGTCACCAATCACCAAACAGTGTGTTCTGGCTGCAACCTTGAGAGCTAGTTATTTAAGACTAAGCATGCTTCACCGCAAGAGTGACTCCAACTCGTATGGTTACGCGAGTAATTTTTTGGTCAAATGCATACCTAATATGTGAAAAAAGATTAAATTTCATCTATGGAATTTCAATCCATGAGAAACGAACCCATGACATAAGATCTCTATTTTTTTTTATTAGTTTACAAATATTAACACACATTAAATCTATAGTAACATTACTGAATAAATTTATAGCAGTATGCAACCTTAAATAATAAACCTAACTTACATTTTTACAAAATTACTTACAAAATATACGGGCCAACCGACTATTGAAGCAACCACTAGATATATAATAGGTTAATACGTCCAATACGTTTTTTTAATATTTAAATTAAAACAAATTTTTCATTTTTTCATATATAAAATTCAGACAATCTAACAAAAACTTTACCAAAATAAATGTTTCTCTTTTGCACATGAGAGATTGTGATTTCCTAGAGATAGGTTGGTAATTTAAACTAACGACTCGGACCCTTAAAATCGATACAAAACGACATCTTGTAACGATGTATCGTTAAAAGTTGATAAGTTGATTGGGTCCCACTACTTTCACAATATGACGAGATATAACTACGAGTAGTACAATTTGGGGGTCTTCAAATCTAGAGTAAATAGGTTCCTTCTAGGTAAGCGTGATACTAGACCATAATAAAGCTTAACATCAGGCAAGCTGCGGACAAACATAAGCCATATCGTTTAAATTAAACGCTGCTGAAATTTTTATGACTTACTAGCTGACCCGGCAAACGTTGTTTTGCCTCACTTAGGGGTATGAAAAATAGATAGTGTAACTTATATGACACGTTCGTAGATTTACCATAGCAGCGCCATCTATTGATTACTTACTCAACCCAGTCGAAAGGTATCGACATCTGTTAGAATCATTTGGATTCAACAGATAATTGTGGCTGTCAAATAATAACAGACAATAATTTGAAATAAATTAAAATTGCGACTATAATTTGAGATTTAAACTATCCTATCTCTCAAGTTGGATCAAACTGCACATGGTGTGCGAATTTTATTATAATCGGTAAGTGGTTTAGGAGTCCATTGAGGACAAACATTGTGACACGAGATTTATGTATATTAGGATGGATTTTCCGTGCCACTTTAACAAAAAATGCTCTTCGTGAAGCTAAAAATAATGTTAATTTAAAGGAGGCATACAATAAACATGTTTTTTCGTATATTTTTTTGCTAAATATCAATAACGGTAAGAGATAGACGCTTAAAATTTTCACAGCATGTGTCTAGCTAGCCGATATTATAAGCAAAACTAGTAGACTAGTAGACTATAATTAATTGTATAGGTACCAAGGTAAGTAAAATAGTACGGAACCCATCATGCGCAAGCCGGACTGGCACTTGGCCAATTTTTTCCTTTGTTTTTTTGTCATGAACTACGTCATTTATTAAGATGGTATAGTTGCTTGGTGACTTTCGATCAAATATGTTCCAGATTTAAGGTGATGTCTCAAAAACGGCAAGAAAAATAAGACCGCAGGTAAAAATGTGGTCTTATTTGGTAAGCGTTATTAGTATAGTGATAAAGTTGAATTTTCTAACGCTCACTGCGTACGGTCATAAAATTTTACGAGCACTAGCTGTTATCGCGGAGCAAGATAGCTTATGTTTATTACGGCACTAGTCGAAACTCAACCTTAAGATACAGTGGTTAGGTTGACTTGAATTGAAACATTTTTTGTGTCGTGCATATTTTGTATTTCTGTAAGATAAAATAGTAAAGTAAACTCATGCCATATTTTTTGTGCTTATTTGTATGCAACACAGAATCTGGTACATATTTAATCGAAGTTGGCGACAGATTATTCAACTTAGATGACTTCACAAGTTTTCTCTCAAACTTTTCCGGTTTATTGGAGTATTAAATATTAAACCTGTATCTTTCTTTCGAAGAGTAATAACTGAAGTTGGTTATTAAGATTGAGTGACGCGCCATCTCTTGGGAGATTATAGTTTCAGTCGATAACTAATAACTGAGTTAGGGATCACTGAGGAATTAGTTTGGGTAAAAGAAATTTACTTTCTAAGAAAAAAGAAGTGAATTGATTTTCTAGGAACATTAATTAGTTAAAAAATATTATTATATGTTTATCAATAAATTATAACGCGCTCTATGACCTCTATCTGAAAACAATTCAAGGTACAAAAAATGTTAAAAATGACAGATGACCCAAGACCTGGCGCTTACCTCGGCCAACGTATAAGCTTGGCGACCCAGCGAGGTAATGCCGCCGACATTTTAGGCACCTTACCCTCGGACACTGACTTAGATTTCATCTACTATTTATAATTTTTTTATATTGAGTTTAAAATAAAATTGTTTTATTCAAATTAAATTAAATTTTCTACAGTATTAATTATACGAGTATTTACAAATTGCGTAAACCTCATAGAAAACGAGATATTTTCAAAAAATTTAAAATAAAATTGAGAGAGGGGAGAGAAATTTCGTTGTGTGTAGGAGGGTAAATTAGTATTGTTGGAGGAAAACACCATTTTTAAATTAATTTTTTTCTTTGCTTATCTGATTTTGGTTTCAAATCACAGCGGAAGTACACAATATATTTCATTTTTTCTTTTATCTTCAATTGATTTCCGCAAAGTAACGCCCGAGTCAATAGGTTATATACGGCCATCTTCAATCTGAAATGTATCGTAGGGTTTGTATCCTACTAATTTGATACCCATATTAAAGCAGTTGTGAAAATATATGTCATCCGCAATTATTAGTTTATTTTCATCAAAAATAGCAAAGAAAAATCTGAAATAACTATTAAACATAAAACTAAAGAAACCTTGTCTAAACACACATATACACACACACATGCATATACACATACACACACACTCACACACACACAAAGAGAGAGAGACGCCGCGTCAAACGTATGAAAATCCGTCGTTATTCAATTACCTCAAAAACCAAAGCATTAACTAACTTCAGACTGAGCGAATTCTCTAACAAGTTTACCAACATAATTTCAATTAACAAACTCCATAAGTAGTCATTATAACAGATTTCGTGTAAAATTATAATCGCTTTATCCAACTAATTAGTTTTCAAATAATCCGTATTATACATTAAAGTCATGTTAGCTGAAACTTACACGACGTTTGGTACGAAATTCCGTGGAAACTCGTGTTAAGAACCAACCACAGGGGTAAATAATTTAATTAAGGAGCTTTAGGAGCAAAATAGCATATGTATTTTGAAAAAAAAATATAGCATAAGCATATGAAGCCCTATACACGTTCCCACTGCTAGGACTCGGGGCCTTCTCTCACGAGGAGAGAGAATAGGCCATAATCACACCACACCACCACGCTGGCCAAGTGCGGGTTGGCGGATGATACACGTCTTCGGATATTGCAGTCCTCCCAACGTGTCGGTTTCCTCACGATGTTTTCCTTCACCGTAAAGCGAGTGCAAATCCACACAAAACTTGAAAAAACAAGTCATTGGTGACGAACCAAGGGCCGTCTGATTGAAAAGCAGACGTTTATATCACCGAGCTACGCTCGTTTTTTATAGAAAAAAATAATAATTTGTATATAAAAATATAAAATCTTTTAACATTCTCTCCAATTCCGTTGTGAGATTCAGTAATGTATGTAGTATGAACAAATATGTTCATACTTAAATCTCACATGCATACAACTATGCATTTAACTTTAGGGGTACTGAGAAGTATTTTTTAACCTTATTTATTACTAAGGAATAGTGGCAGAACCTAACATCATGGGCGAAAGTAAAGCACAACGGCTCCGTTGGTTCGGCCACGTGGAAAGGATGGGAGAGGATCGGGCTGTGAGGCGAACGTATGGGACGACCAATTGGCCGACGTCCGGTTGGTCGTCCCAAGTATCGCTGAGAAGACCGAGTGCAGCAAGACCTGAGCGCACTTCATGCCACAGACTGGCAGGAGACAGCACAGGATAGAGAAAAGTGGAGTCTCTTGGTGTCAGAGGCCAGGATCCATTTTGGGGTCAGCGTGCCATTATAGTAGTAATAGATATATGAATTGACTTGTAAAATATTTTTTACCAATAAATATGATTATGATTATTCACAGCAAAATTGTTTCTCGAAGCTGTATTAGAACCGTTCTTAGTAATAAATAAGGTTAGGGGTTAGTTCTTAGTAACTCTAAAGTTAATTATACATATTACTAGCTGACCCGGAAAACGTTGTTTTGCCTCACTTAGGGGTATGAAAAATAGATAGTGTAGCTTATATGACACGTTCGTAGATTTACCATAGCAGCGCCATCTATTGATTACTTACTCAACCCAGTCGAAAGGTATCGACATCTGTTAGAATCATTTGGAGTTAGCAGATAATTGTCACTGTCAAATAATAACAGATAATAATTAGCAATAAATTAAAATTGCGACTATAATTTGAGATTTAAACTATCCTATCTCTCAAGTTGTATCAAACTGCACATGGTGTGCGAATTTTATTATAATCGGGTAAGTGGTTTATGAGTCCATTGAGGACAAACATTGTGACACGAGATTTATATATATTAAGATAGATAGTACGAGTATATTAGTTCATACTTGAATCTCACAACGAAATTGGAATGAATAAGCGAGTAGGCAGTATAACGCCAGCTGCGGATGGGCAATTTGTCGCTAATGGTCATAATAAAAGCCTGCGATGGGAACCAGCCTTTTCTGCTTTTGGATTGGAGTGCAAGTCAAAAGAGTTATGCCATTTATTAGGGTTTTCTTTAAACAAAAAGTCGCAAAAGGTACAAACGGTATTACTAAAACCTTGTGATCCATCCGAATGTCTATCTTCTGTCTGTCACCAGGCTGTATCTCTTGAACTGTGATAGCTAGAAAGTTCAACTTTTTACAAATGATGTTATTTACACTACTTGTCGTGTGTATAATTATTTTTTTATAGTAGTTATTCTGTGTCCTTAATTTTATGTAAGTACGTTCAATTTATCCTTTTCCTTGTTTATCACATAAATTAATGTTTCTTCTATTCTTATAGTTTTTTAAGTACACCTCCCTTCTTCTTTTCTCACTTTTCCATACAAAGGTTGCCTGGAAGAAATCACTATATGTAATTGTGCCTATTGTGCAACATTGTGTATCTTTTATTTATATATAAATTTATTATAACTGCCTCTCTGGTGTACAATAAATAGTTTTTGTATTGTATGTATTGAATGTTGCTCCTATAAAAACAAATAGTATAAAATACTACAAAAGAGACTTTTTTACATTATTTGATTTAAATTTTCACAATTCCAACTCCGTAGCGCCTGTACTCGTCTAACTATAGTGAACAGGCGTGATCGTCGAGAATAAGCAACGATTGATGTGGACATTTTTTGATGGGTGACCATGCACAAAACTGTATTTTAAAAAGTGGTATTTTCATATGGGTGCTGCTATAGGTCGGATGACACATTAAATTGTATTTCCCAGCTTTTATTCTTAGTACAATCAGTCTTTACAAGTCAGTTGCTTTTGGGTGGCTTGATGAAAATTCTCGGCACCAGAGCTTAGCCACTTGGCTCAAACAAAGAAGAACTCCTTGCCGGGATCCCTGTTCCCAATGTCCTTACTGTCTTCAAGGCGAGAGTGAACCGGTTTCTTCTAGGCAAGCGTGCACCATCTTAGACTGCAATATCACTTAACATCAGGTGTGGTCAAGCGCAAGCCTATTATGCGTAAAAAAAATCCAAGGCTGTATTTCGCTATTACTTTAAGGCAGTTTCTACCCGCGTTATAACGGCTTTTTTACGACAAAACGTTGTTGAACGTCCACTGCCCATTGTTGTTGTGATATGCTTTCAACAGGTATTATAAGTAAGCAGCACTATTCCGGTTTTGTGGTCGGCGGCTTTTGTGGTAGTTTCCGGCTTACATTGGGGGCAAGGGGTTAAATCAGAAATAACTGAGGTTTTATGAGTAAAGTTTTGTTTATGTACTTTTTGATATGGGCTTGTAGATTTAATGTTATTGTATATAATGTTTCAAATAAGATAGTTTTACTTGGAATATCATATACAAATAAACACACACACACACTCACACTGTGATTGTATATTATTTAAATAAACGTTTAATTGCTTATAATTATTATGTTGTTTTTGTCTTGTATAGCAGCATTGTTTTCTAATGAATTAAGTACAAAAATATTTAAAAGTTAAGACGTTTTCAACTTTGGAATTCTTTGCCAGATTCCTTGTTCCACAACGACTTTAATATAGCGATTTTGATCTAGTGAACCAGTGTCTTAGGTAAGCGCGCTTCACCGCATCACAATATCACTTACCTTTAACTAAAACCATATGTAACTAAAACCAATTTTAAGTCTGAATAAATAATTAATTCAACCTGCATTTGAATAATCTGGTTTGAATAAAATATTAAGACCGAAGAATGAGTAAAATCTGTTTTAAATAGATATAATTTTACAAACACCTCATTAATCTATCGAAATCCTCTACGAAACCTTAATGAACATGAATTTACTCTTCTGCAGAAGCTGATACTAAATTCACCATCTCTCCACAAAGCAGTTATTTTTACATCTTGTATAATGGAAGACAAACAACCTCCTCCGGACTTGACCTTTGTTCGCGGAAGCTTTATGACGTATGTATTTTTAAAAGTGATGGATTCTGAGCAAACAAATCTTATTGTCTTAAGTTTTTATACGTAGAGATTTAGAAAATCGCAGAGGTTTTTTTAGGGTTTCATGCCTAAAAGGTCAAAACGGGACCCTATTACTAAGCCTCCACTATCTGTCTGTCTCCAGGCTGTATCTCAGAAACCGTAATAGCTAGAAAGCTGAAACTTGCACAAGATATGTATTTCCCGTGCCGCTATAACAACAAATACTAAAAATTAAAAATAAATTAATATTAAGGGGAGTCTCTATATAATAAATTTTTGCTATATATCAATAACGGTAGCGCTCCCGGGTTCGATTCCCGGCACGGCCAACATCATCAGCTAATTTGTTGGCTGTCGGTCTGGGTGGTAAATTGAATCAATATAAAGTTTTTTATGTATGTAGGTATATGTAGTATATCAGTTGTTTAATCATAATACAAACTAGAAATGGTTCAGTATGGGGCTAACCAGCCGTATGTGAAAAAAATATTCAAATAAAACGTGTAACTAGATATTGATTCTACTAGCTACTGTTCAATATTTTAATACCCTAATGGCATAAAACACTGGAACTAAAAGCTGTTACATATTTCTGGAAATCCAATAACCACGAAAGTAGGTACGTATTTAAAATGCAATGTTTTAAACAAAATACAGCCTTATTTGCAGTTACATAAAACTGAAAATTGTCGAGGAAAAATGAAACGGCAATGCAGAAATATGATGTTTTAAAGGAAAATAGAGACTAGCATTTCAAAAATAAGGTTCAATATAAAATTTAGGCCAAAACCGGTGATGCGTTAGTAGGTGCATACTCAAATAAGATTGGACCCAAAGTTTTGGAGTCTTTAGTTTTCCTTATGTTGGAAAGATTGAACTTTTAATTCATTTATTTCATAAATAAAGTCTATATAAGAACATTAATACAACACAACCGTCCAATATAAATCAAATTGAATAAAATATTAGATACAATTACTATGGTGGCGATTCAGCGGCACTGACGACTAAACTAAATTTAAAGAAGCCCCGTCTCTTTTCATCTTAGGTGGCCAGAAAGAGACGGCACGTTCTGAACCACAGACAAAACAACTAAAATTACGTCAAATATGAAAAAATGTAAGCGATTTTAGAGCGCACCCAATTGTATCAGCTCTAAAACTGACGTGTTTGACGTGATTTTAGATGTTTTGTCTATGGTTTAGATCGTACCTTCCCTTTTTGGTCATTTATGACAAAAAGAGCTAGAGCTACTCTAAATTTAGTTTAGTCGTGTGTGCCGCTGAATCGCCACCAATGCCTCATAATATGGATCGAGCAAGTGAAGCCAGAAAGTTCTCTTCACTGGCTAATTTTACTTTCGTATGTCTGTATGTACGTATTAATAGAACCTAATATAACATACCGTCAGGTATGTAATCTTAGAATAAAACTTTCAAATGTACCGAATTTTTTTGGTCAAATACGTTCATTTTGCTTGCTTGAAAAAACAATTGAAAAATGACTGGAACTAGTTTTATTATTATTTATTGCATCATTAACTAATTCCCCCGACCCTTTTCCACTATCGGACGAGCAGGGAGACGGCTAGGAGGCACCGCTATACAGTTGAAGTTCCAAAAATCCACACGAAGCGTTTCGTTTACACATATTATACTGTGCGGACTATTAAACTCTAGATTATCATATCATTAGAGGAATTCAAGATATTTTCTTCTAAACTCGAATTTAAAAAAATACGATCATCTTTATACTGACAACAAAAACTTCAACGAAATCTTCATTCTGTTAAAACTAACTGTTTCGCATTTTTCTTTAGGGCGGGTTTTCATTAGAAATAGGTATATAGGTTAGAAAATGCGGGAGGGTGTATATATATATCGCCACGAATGAAGCCATTCGCATAATTCTGAAATTCACTTAGGTAAGTTCGTTTGATAATTAATTGAATAGACTATACTATACTAAATAGGTGTTTTTTTTAATATCAGGTCATAATATTATTATATTTTTTTCTACAGCCTCGAATAAAATTAAACTTATAACACTCGGTCGTTGTTGGTTTAAAAGCTACACTTAAAATAGTACATTTTGCTGAGTGTAAGGCTTCTTACAACTGAATATGTTGAAAGTTTAAATTGGCTTACCTACCTAGTTACACATAAACACATAGGTACATATACCTAACAACATCTACATAACAAGCGTTTACCTACATATATCGTATCTGCTCTCATCGAAATTAGCTTCCCTCGATACAACAGGTACCAATTTAGAAAACCACAGGGTTACCTCAAAAGCTGTACATAATACTTATATAAAAATCTAATACTGTTACTCATATTTTATCTTTCTTTCGTTTTTTCATTCCTTACAGCTAGGCTTTTATAACGTAACGCGTAACCACACGGATTTAGCGACACTATGACTTAAGGTAGAGTATGCCTAGTTTGGACAAACTGGCTCTTAAGGAAGCTACGGAAACATACAGAATATAGGTGTACATAAAGATAGATTATAATTGTATACAACAGAAGAACTGTGAAGGCAGGTGAGACTACTTTTTATCAAATAATGGTGGTTCCTGTGGGATACGCAAATACGAGTAACTTAAAAATTTATGTTATACTTCACCTATATTGTTATCTGAGGCCTAACCTATCTTTGTAAATTAATTGCGCGTTAATTCAGGACAAAAAGAGGTAAACCCGGGATAAAAATTAGCCTACGTTGTTATATATAAGTAAATCTCATCAAAATCACTCCAGCCGTTGGAGGTTAGGACTGTGATAACAACATAGGCTAATCTTACTAGAAAGATTAGCCTATGTTGTTATCCAAGATTGATTAGCCTATGTTGATGAGATTTACTTATAAAGATAGGTTAGGCCTTAGATAATAACGTAGGCTAATTTTTATCTCGGGTTTATCTTTTTTGTCCCGGATTAACGAGGGTAACACCGCGGGGCTCAACTAGTCTATAATACGAGTAATTGTAGGATACAAGGAAGTGGTGGTACCAAATAAGCAACTTGAAAACGACTTTGAACTTAAACAGTGTTAGATACTTAGTGACAGACTTTCACGCTTGAGGATATTTGGAAAGCAATCCTTAGAAAATGCGCTACCACCATACCCCGGATAGCTGCCGCAATAGAGACCTAATGGTGGCGATTCAGCGGCACACACGACTAAACTAAATTTAAAGTAGCTCTGTCTCTTTTCGTCATAAATGACCAAAAAGAGATGGTACGATCTAAACCATAGACAAAACATCTAAAATCACGTCAAACACGTCAGATTTAGAGCTGATACAATTGGGTGCGCTCTAAAATCGCTTACATTTTTCATATTTGACGTGATTTTAGTTGTTTTGTGTGTGGTTCAGAACGTGCCGTCTCTTTCTGGCCACCTAAGATGAAAAGAGACGGGGCTTCTTTAAATTTAGTTTAGTCGTGTGTGCCGCTGAATCGCCACCATTGTAAACTATACAAATTTAGTTTAGTCGTGTGTGCCGCTGAATCGCCACCATTGTAAACTATAAAAATTAATTTTAGTTTCCCTTCCCCGACATCCCTGTATAACATGACATGCCGAGCCTTAATACGCCCACCTCAATCATTTCAAAATCACCTGACATAGGTCGATATGCCATTAAGCAAGTGAATCCTGTTTGCTTTTTAATTAAGTCTGATGGCTTTCGAGTGCTTCGAAAGGAGCTGATCTGATTTCCTGTAATTGACAGATGCGGAAACATATGTAGGCTTTATTTGTAGGTAACATAGGTTAGAAAATTTAGAAAAAATATTAACACAAGATAAACCAAAAAGGTTATGAGAAAAAGGTTACAGACAGACAGAGAGATAGAAGGACAGCAAAGTCGTACTTCTTCTTCTTCGTATGAGCTAAGTGGCCAAGCTCTGGTGACGAGAGTTTTCAAGACGCCCGAAAGCCTCTGACTTGGCTTAACAACGGCTTGTACTAAGACTGACAGCCGAGACAATTTGACGTGACATCCGGTAGCCACGGTAAGGCCCAGATGAAAATGCCACTTGAAAAACCACAGTCTTGTGCATGGTCACCCATCCAAACACCACCGCATCGACCGCTGCTTAGCTTCGATCGCGTCAGATTTTTTTTTTTTTTTATAATGGATAGGCAAGCGCTTGATCGAAACTCACCTGATGTTAAGTGATGTTGTGATCTAGGGTGGAGCGCGCTTGCCTAGAAGAAACCGATTCACTCTCGCCTTGAAGACAGTAAGGTTATAGTTCAGAGGGAACAGGGATTCTGGCAATGAGTTCCACACCTTAGCTAGCCGAGCTAAAGTCTTACTTAATAATAAGGTACTCTTTGAATATGGAAAAGCAAACAAAAACGAGCAGTCGAAAAATAATAAGGTACTTTTTCGATACGGAAACGCAAAAAGAGCAAGAAGTCGAAAAATAATCAGGTAGCCTGTCGATACGGAAACGCAAAAAGAACGACAAGTCGAAAAATAAAGCAGTCAAAGGACGGCTCTCAAAGTTCCCCGACATATTATGTAGTGACCGTGAAAAGGATTGGATCGACCTCACATCGACCCGCGTCACAGCCTCATTAGTAGATGGGCATGCATTACAGATTCTATACAACGTGGTATTCAAACTAATTATACTTGTAGCTATATTTTTACACGCATAGCTTCACCTGTATGCTTGTTTGTAACCGACTTCTTTGGGCGCAATTTGACCCACTTTAAACGGCCAGATTTCGTTCAAACTTTGTAGATTTATTGAGGACCGATGACAATACACTAATTTGATAAAATTATTCCATTTTTTTTTGTATTTTTGTTTGTATGTTTGTTTGTAACTGACTTCTTTGGGCGCGATTTTGACCCACTTTAAACGGCCAGATAAGAGTGTTTTTTTAGTTTTTTTTTAACTATTATTATTTACGTGCTGCATCCCGCGGTGTCACCCGCGTTATTCCGAGGTTTAAAGTAGTATATTCGTTAATTTAGAGTCCAAACGATGCCTATACCAAATTTCATCGAAATCAGTTCAACCGTTTGAGAGTGAAGAAGTAACAAACATACACTAAGTTTACTCGTATTTGAGTGGAGAGTATGTTTGTTACTTCTTCACGCTCGGACGGCTTTTGTTTTTAAATATTTTTATATAATCCATAATCCGCAATTAACTTTGTCAAAAAATTCTGAAGCAGCGCTTAAAGTACATTTTTTACTGATTGGTAAGTTGCGCAACGGATTTCGTTTACGATACAGTACGCGTATGCTACCAGCGTTCTCGCCGTTTTGACCAATTTCTCCCAATTTTCGTATTGTTCCTTCGTTTTTAATTGTAAATAGTTTTATTGTATGTTTATATTTTCAGAATCAAATTGTCTAACAAAAACGCTTGGTTAAAAATTAAGATGCCTTAACCTTTCATGTGCTTCATAAAAGTTTTTTTTCTTTTCTTTTTATCCATGATAGGTTTGCGTTTGACTACAGTTAGCCTGATGTTAAGCTGCGCTGCAGTCTACGGAGTGTCACGCTTTCCACTTGCCTTCACTTTTTGCTTTGAGCCTGTCCTCCACGACCCGTATTATTATTATTATTTTATTCTAATTGTATCAGTCAAATTATTGGATTATTTTGGGAAGGACTAGCTGCCAAGGCACGGGCTAACGCCTATTTTGGCAACTAGAGCTTAATGTTAAAAATATATACATATTCTTTCTTTTCTTTATATTCTTTTTGGTGCCAATAAATTATATTGAATTTGAATTTTGAATTTTGACCCAGATGAAACCTAGTGTGGAGCACAGAGTCCCCCGAGTTTACCAAACACTAAAATTCTAAAGGTATTTATATTATAATTTCAAAACTCGGTGTAACCTAGATTTATGTTTCAATGACAAATAAATGATTTATTATTATTATTATTAATAAGTTTCCGCTATATTTTAATTCCACGTTGTACGAACTGTATACCTATCCACATACATACTGGCAATGTCCGAAGGATATGCCGGGCCTGTCGGCTCCAAATTCAATTCTCCATCTAATTTCATCTGCTCTGCGGACGCAAATAGGTCAACCGCTAAATTTTTCGCGCGGAATCACTTTTCGTCCTAAATGTTTTAAGGGTTTATATAGAAGTTTTATTTATGTAGATGTTTTAAGGTCTCCGTAGTCCTATAAAAAACTTTTGTGAATAAAGAAATGTATCTTTGCACCTTATTCTATCTGTTTGTCACAGGCACTTATGTACTGTGTAATTGTACAGATTAACTAAATTAAGATTAAGCTAGATTTTAAGCTGTTATCAAAATCAAATCATTTATTAACCTTACGGCATCGCGCCGTACTGGGCAAGTCAATTTACAATTATTCAATTTTAAAATTTAATTTATATACACATGCACGATATACATATATATAACATACTAGATGGCATAATATATATGAGATATCTGATAATGATAATAAAGCTATTTATATCATCCATTGGAATCGTTCAAAACAGACTTTGCTACGAGAAGGAAGATCCTGCAATTGTTTGCGACATAAATTCATTAAGTGAGTAAAAGGGGTGCTTCGTAGAAGAGTCTTTAATTTTGTATTTAAAATCACTTCTTAAGTCCTATGAGTGATATATAAAATGAAGGTTGGGTTTATCCGTAAATTTAATAATACAAATGTGTTTCTGCAATGAAACAAGACTATTTCTTAAATTAAGTATTTAATAGTTAAATCAAATACATTAGATGCATAATTAATAAATTATTAATAAAAGAAACATATATAACGATGCTCATTTGATGTAAGTTTTAAAAAATGCCAAAAAGAAGTGGTTGAAAAATCATACTAATAAAGTATCTCTGTACAATTTTCCATTCTCAACAAAAAATAGACTAACAAGTTTAGCAATATTTCCAAAATGTAATCCCATGTTCTCTTTACCGATTTCCATTTACGGGCGGACGATTCATAAAGAATCCAGCACAATCTAGTAAATCGTGCAACCAGCCAGTGACGGCCGATGGATGAGGTTTGCCTTTTTCACTCGTATTTCAGTGATCCCACTCCAGCTTTATACGGGTTACGATAAAAACAAACGCTCTGCGGCCATTTTATAAATAGCTGCGAGGGTTTTTACATAATAGGTATCTCAAATTTCAAGAAATTTCTAAACACGCTTCATAAATTTTTACAACATTTATAAATAACTGGATTCTCAAAGCTGCCTTATACATAGCTAAATATTTGCCACGATAGAAAATAAGAACGTATTTATTTATCATGTTCTAATACATTTTTTTTACTCTTAATGAGCTTGCGCTTGATCACAATTCACCTGATGGTAAGCGATAATGCAATCTAAGGTGGAGCGCGATTGCCCAGAAGAAACTGGTTCACTCTTGCCTTGAAAACCGCTAGAATATAATAGTTATCGGGGAACAGGGAATTTGGCAAAGAATTCCACACCTTGCGGTACGCACAATGAAGGCAAACCGCTTAGTACGCGACTTAGGCACCTCCACAGTATAACGATGCCGCCTTGGTGTTTCCCTACTCGTCCGATGGTGGAATGGGGCGGGGGGGATCAAATCATGCAATCCCGTTGCACACTCTCCGAAATGCAACTGATAAAAAACCGAAAGGCTGGCCACCATGCGGTTTCTGTCCCATTTATTTATAATCCTTCCAGTTCCTTTTTCGCCTATCCCAGCCATTATATTTTCCCTTAGCATATTCTTCCATCTTTTTTATCCCTTATTAATGATTCTCGCCACGAAAGGGAAAGAAATTTGGCTATTATCACTCCTTTACCAAGGAATATGAACGTGTTAGCAATATTAAACGAGTTTTTTGTGAAATTACTTTTCAGAAAGGTTGCAGAAAAGTTTTTGTGGCTATTCTATATTTGAAATTGTTTCTAGGATTAAGCTTTTTAAAAACCTTGACTTGTTGTAAGTTTAATGCATTTAAATTAAAAACATATAGTGTTTTTAACTTGTTGATTGTGACATGGAAATTTTATACATTAGAAGAAGAAGAAGATAGATGTATTTAAATAGCAAAATAATGAATATCATTATGTATTTATTAACATCAAATTGTAGATATACATTAATTTGTTAACAGATTTATATTGATTAATCTGATAACAAATTAATGACGCTATTGAAATTAATTGACGCTATTGAGCGTCAATTAATCGATCATTATTTGGTTATTTATTATTCTTAACTATTTATTAATGTAGAAATTACTACTAAAATTTCAGAGCTTCAGATGTATAAATCAAATCAAATCAAGTAACATTTTAAAACGTAGCCCTGGCTTCTGAGCTAGTATGCACTATGTTACAGAAGCCAGTGCCTTCTCAATTTTACAAACAGAATTATTAATTTATAACGTAGCCGTACAATATAAGAATAAAAACAAATACTAACACAAAACTATATGAAGTCGGTTAACAATAAATAAATAACATACAAAACTTAAATATGTAACCAATACATAAACATAAACATAAATTATTTAATATATAATGATGAATATACCTAAAATTGTAAATAAATATAAGGACTCATTTCACACACGGTTGGTTAACCCCATACTGAACCATTTTTAGTTCGTGTTATGGTAGCTAACACAACTGATATACTACATATACATACATATATATTTTATATAGATACATATTTAACACCCAGACCCACAACCAACAAATTTAGTTAAGCACAAATATGTCGGCCGGGCCGGGAATCGAACCCGGAACCTTATGAGTTAGCAGTCCGGCATGGTAACCGTTGCGCCAACGAGGTCGTCAAAATGCAAATGAATTGCGATAAATCGCTTTTACTTAATAGTCATAGCAAATAATAGCGCATACTTTGGGAGAGAGCCTATATGCAGCAGTGGACGCAGTCGGGTTGATGATGATGATGGTAAACAGAACCAATAGCTTTCTCTTAAAAATAAATTACAATGCAAAGGAAAACCTTTGTATTTATTCTTGCTAACACACTGTAATAAATTAATGATTGTTAACACAAAAACTCTATTCAGTCTCATTATTTTAACGCTTCAAAAAACCACAATTAATGGAAGTACTGACACAACATAATAACGTAAGCGTATACAGGGTTATGATAAACCCTTTGATTTTGTGAAACGATGTTTGTAAAAAAAATAAGTTGAGCTTTGTTATTTTACATTATTTTTAAATAATGTTAAATAATACGAGTATTCAGTCAAAATTAAACTTCTACAAATATAAGCCAAAAAATTACAAACGTTAAGGTGGTCCCTTCCCAACATTCAAAAACTGTCACTGTATTATATTATGGTATTTCACATAACTAGTGAAATACTTTTCTAAATATTTACTTATCTTAGTTCTTCGTTTAAACTAAGTGACCAAACACTGGTGTCGGCTGCTTGTTCTAAGACTAACAGCCGAGATCTAAAATTTAACGTGGCATCTGATCCACGGTAGCACCTTGAAAAAAATGCCGATCGAAAAACGAGACAATCTTGTGCATGGTCACCCTTCCAAACACTGTCCGCATCGACCGTTGCTTAGCTTCGATGGTCGTGTCAGGTCACCTTAGCTAGCCAAGCTACAGGCGCTTCAAATGTTTACTGAAAAGATTTTAAGTTTTAGATTTTTTTGATATTTAACACCCAGACCCACAGCCAATAATTTTAGCTCAGCACAGATCAGTTCATCAGATGTTGGCCTTGCCGGGAATCGAACCCGGAACCTTTGTGGCAGTCCGGCGTGAACCATTACGCCAACGAGGTCGTCGAATATATTTTAGATTTACTTCTATCTACTAATGGTTTTCCTCAAGGTAACGCCTAAGTCAATGGGTTAATCTTTTAGGTTAGTATTAATCATTGTAAACATTGTAACTGTTCACGTAAGGCATCTTAATATGCACGCCAGTGCACGCGCGGATCTCGTCGGCGGCGGTCCGTGTAACACTCGCCCCTGAAGATGGTGCTCGGAAAGCACCGAAACTGTTGGACTCATTCCAACTTTTAATAATAAGTAAGTGTGACCGTTTTCTACGCGAAAATATTAATCATTTTAGATAACCCTGAAATACTCTCCGCTCCAGTCACCTTTCTCGCTCACTCTAACTCAAAAACAATGCGTCTATCTCTTTCTTATCTAATAAATGACAGGCATTCAAACACGATACAAAGGTATTGGAAAGTAAATCACAAGTCGTTAACAGAATTAAGTACACATATAAATTAGAAACTTTGTAAAGCTAGTCGTAAATTTTAGTGACCTAAGGTTATGTTTCGATCTCTAAATTTCTTTGAAATAATATTAAAATAGAAATAATCAAAGAACTTACAAGTCATTTGTTTTTCATGTTAGCTTTTCGTTTGAAATTTGAGTAAAAAAAGTTACTCGATAAGTTATTAGCAGTCCTGATTTAATTTTCTTTTATTTATAATTTCTTTCAACTGTGAATATTTCTTCTTCTCTCTTTTTGAAAACCGAACGAAAATCCGTTAAATTGTTTTTGAGTTTATCCAGACTGACAAACGTGGCGGAAGACTTTATTATATGTATATAAAGTGATTGAATTACACAAGTATACCTACACATAATTTTGATTTGATTTTTTTTCTTTTTCTTAAATTGAAAGCTAAATCTAGCGAATATGAGAATGTTATATTTAAAATACCACGTAATATGTAACAATAATGTAGTTTCATGATCAAAACAATTCCTTAAACTCTGGTTAAACTATTGTTGTTATACTTTATCTACATTTCAATGCGCTCGTATTTTTCTAAGCGTTTTATATATCTCCCTAGGAAGTGGGTCAATGTTTGCGAAACTTTATTTTAAACCTTTATTTTTTATTTTTCTCACATTACGACCCCGGATAAAAAGCTTTTGTACTAATCCAGGGCCTAAGATTGTTTTTACTCGGTACAACTAGGCAATTGACAAGCAGGGCGCGTAAGGACTCGAGTGTGCGAGACGCTGCCCTAAGGTGGAGCATGCCTTGTCTGGAATAACTGGCTCTCAAGAAGGCTGCCGGAACACAACTGCAAATTTCTTAGTGACCGATTTTAAATTTGAATAAGAGAAAATGATCTACCATCATGACATAACAAATATCATCCAATTCGGTTAATTCGTGTGATTAAATAACAAAAATTTGAACGTCCGTCTTCGCAAAAAAATAATATAACATAAAATTATAAGCATCGTGTATTTTTCAAAAATTATTAAAAGTTAAAAAAATTAACTAAATATAATTTTCAAAACTAGAAATAAATAACTCATTAAATACTCTTGATAACTTTTGAAAACTTAATTAAAAGCAAAAGTCATAAAATTAATAAGTTCATAAAAATTTTAAAGTTTACAAACATTATTTAGTATAACTACATCAGAAGAATATTAGCTAGCAAGAAAATTTAATTTAATAAAACATCTTTTCAACTCCATTATAATAGCCTAACTGGAGAAATATAAGTCTAAGAAACCAGCGAGATTAAACTAAGACATTGTTTTTCTTTAAGCAAAATGATCAAAGAACAATACTCCCACTTAAATATCAATTTGAATACACTTTGTGCTGGTATTGTGATATTTTCTGTTGAGTTAAATTAAGTCAAAACGTGGGCGGAACTGTTTAGGCACAGTTTAACAGTATGGCTGTTTGACCTTTTTGGTTAAGGCGCGTGTATCGAGGTCACACGCGCCATACATATATGAGCGAAGCGCCCTAACGTTCAACAGTGGATTTGTCACGAAAAAAAAAACATAAAATCAGCAATTAACAATATTGAAATTAGAAATCATAGAAATCATAGAAATCATAGATATTTATTAA
This sequence comes from Mellilla xanthometata, assembly GCA_035578125.1. NCBI lineage: Eukaryota > Metazoa > Arthropoda > Insecta > Lepidoptera > Geometridae > Mellilla > Mellilla xanthometata. Next base: position 4,446,668 of record JAPUBQ010000030.1, on the reverse strand, counting down.
CCTTATCACATTTCGTAATAATAGGCACGTCAAAATATACATATAAATTATCCTTAAAAACTACTTCAATTAATTCTAAATAAATACTATATACATGATAAATACTATATACATGATTGATTTCCATACACAAATGAGGACTCTGCAAGAGGCAATCTCATAAATTCATTTATAGAATAAAATGCATTTGCTTTAAAAAACTGTTTAGTACATTTTTTGAATTATAAATTCTAACGATTCTAGATAATATCATTAACGCGAGTAGTCCCTAGGAGTGCGGGCGCAGCCGTCATTAGGAGCGTACGTTGGCTGTGTTCCTGCCCTTGAGAATGGCACACTGATTGAGCTGAAACATGTCCCGCTAATACCGACAAAAAAAACGTAAGTGATAGCCGGTTATACAACGATCAACAATCTTTATGAATTTGAGAAGCACAACATTTAAAAATTATAACGGCTTTTTTGACTAACAATTCTAAACACTCATACTAAACTTCGAAAAATCGAAAATAAACACTGAATCAAAGCTAACAAAACTAGAAAAACCGTAACTTAAACTTTACCTCTTTATAATATTGGTATAGTTGTGTTATCAAAGAAAAACAAACTAAAAATGTTTTAGTATGGGGCTAATCAGGCGTGTGTGAAAGGTGCCATAAAGAAAGAGAAAGAAAAAAGAACTAAGCCTTATAATACAAACATATCCAACAAAAATTAAAAATAGTTTATTTAATTTATTTTTGAGTTATTCTATTTTTTTAAGTTGTTAAGAACTTAATAGCTAGTTTGTTGTAGTCCATACTGTTTCTACAGCTTATCAATTTACACTATAGACGGCCAACGGAATGCAATAAGCGATGGACCGAAACAAAACGATTTTATCGAAATACAATCTACTATCCACTTTAAGGGAAAGGAAAAACAAACTATATTTAAACGGTTTTACACACTCTCTGGCCGAGAAATCGTTCTTTTATCAAATTTGATTCTTCTTCGTATGAAATTAGTGGTCAGACTCTAGAGTCAACAGATTTCAAGCCGCCCGAAGGCCTCTTAGATAAGATTTAGTATAATGACTGCTTGTACTAAAACTAAAAGAAATCAAGAACATATAGGTAAAAAAATACTTTGAGATTAAGGCTTTTTAAATTGTACTCTATTCGAGTCAAAATTGGAGCATTTATAATCCGGAATTTCTGACTCTCAAGTAGTCTGAATGCTGAATAAAAAGCGCTTGAGGATACATTAAATAAGTTCTGTTGTCTGTCTACTTCTATGTTATCTATTATAAATCAGCTGTATTTCTTTATACTTATAAATGAACTAGCTGACCCGGCAAACGTTGTTTTGCCTGACTTAGGGGTACAGCGCCATCTATTGATTACTTACTCAACCCAGTCGAAAGGTATCGACATCTGTTAGAATCATTTGGAGTTAACAGATAATTGTGACTGTCAAATAATAACAGACAATAATTAGCAAAAAATTTAAATTGCGACTATAATTTGAGATTTGAACTATCCTATCGCTCAAGTTGGATCGAACTGCACATGGTGTGCGAATTTTATTATAATCGGTTAGGTGATTTAGGAGTCCATTGAGGACAAACATTGTGACGCGAGGTTTATATATATTAAGATAAGTACTTATTATTTATGTACCGTGCGTGACGTCACAGCCAGCCTCAACGGAAGACCAGCGTTGGTTGCTCTCCAGCAACCAGCATTATGCTGAGTTCAGGCTGTGTTGTGACGAATTAAAGTTTACTCACTTTACTTATATGTAAATGAATTATTTATTATTGTTTGTTATTGGAACGAAGTTCCTTATCGCGCGTTGTGAAGGAGGGCTAGACGGAAAAAAATCTTACGAAAAGTTGTCACGACACTTTTTGCTATAGTAAGCTATTGTAAGCTGTGCGGCGTGCGCATGTTTCTCTGTCTGTCTCTCTCTCTCTCTCTCTCTCTCTCTCTCTCTCTCTTTCTCTCTTTTATAAAAAGCATGCCAAATATTTTCTTTTCTATTTCGCATTGAACAGTGTGGTGTCGCGACGATTATTTTTGTGGAGTGTATACAAGTTTTTTTTTATATAATAATAATAATAATGAATCCTGTCAGTGAAGGAACTTCGTTCCATCCGGGTGTCCCTTGATACCTCTCAAGTTTTTTTTTGTGTTGCTATATTTGACATAATTAATCATTTTCTTTCTTTATAGAAAGAAAATAAGAAAGAAGAAAGAAAATAAATTTATTGTGCACAAAAATCAAAATACACTAAACATAACTATCACTAATAGTGTGCACAAAAGGAGCAAATTCAGCATAATGCTAAGAGCACAAGTACTCCAGCGCTGATTTTCAATTTGCTCCTTAACACTTCATGTAGACATAATACAAGTAGTACGGGTACATACATATAATATATTAAAGCAAGCAAAATTAATATCAATATGTATAAGTTACAATTTACCTATTTAAACCTACAAATTAACCACAAAGTAACAAAAATGATATAATTATACACATACATAATATAGTAGGTTCCTATAAACAAATTAAAGTTACACATGGTGACAAATAAAATGAAATAAACACTTTATGCAAAACAATAAATATTAAACAACTTTATACATTTTAAAACGATCTTACATAGCAGATATACGATCTTACATACAAATATATATTTATAAAAAAATAGAACTTGTGCTGCGCTCTCTCGGTCCCTTAAGTCCAATAAGGTGGGATCGGTTTTATGTTGTACGCAATTAATAAACACAATCATTAATCAAGCCCGTCACTCGCTACGATGAATAATGAAGCTTTGCTAAATGACCGCCGCTAACTTTCATAATCATTTTTATTGACCGAAAAATGTTTAAATTAAAACAGTGGCTCTAGACAATTTAGAGTTTATTTATTAACTCAATGATACATATAATGACACCCTCAATGATTTCTTTGAAGATAAATAGTTTCCATATGGATAAGATTTTATCCTAAGATAATATATAGAAAAAAATCAATATTCTTGTTATGTTCACTGATTTTATTGTAACCTAAAGTATAAAGTATCTTTACTGTTTACAGTCATACATGTTAATTTATTTTACAGAATGATCTCATATGAAGAAATAAATAATTGGAACATTTCACACACAGCTGGTTAACTCCATACTGAACTATTTCTAGCTTTTGTTATGGTTGCTAACACAAATGATATACTACATATAACATACATACATATTTAATACCCAGACCCACAGCCAACAAATTTTGTTAAGCACTAAGATGTTGGCCGTGCCGGGAATCGAACCCGGGACTCATATTAGTTTTCGAGGTACCTAGTTCATAAGACTACCAACACCCTAATGTTATCGAGCGGAATGAATTTCTTTTTTAATTACTAAAATGGCCATAAAAATAGGGGTTGGTGATAAAAAAGTTAAAATTTAGAGTTTTATGTATTTTTGCAACATTTAAAAAAAGAAACAAAAAATCGTCAATTTAAAAAAATATATATTTAAGGGTGAACAACCCTTAACACTTAGGGGTATGAAAATAGATAGAAGCCAATTCTTAAACCTACTGAATACGCATATAAAATCTGGTAAAAATCGGTCAAGCCATTTCGGAGGAGTGCGGTAACTAACATTGTGACATGGAAATTTTATATATTAGAAAATAGATAGAAGAAGATACGGCAAACAACACCGCCGCAGCAAGTTAACAATAAGCAAATTCATATGTATATACAGTGTAAACTCTATATAACGACACTGAAGAGGCTGTGCATTTTATAGCGTTATAGAGAGTAGTCGTTAAATGGAGAGAATGTATCATTGTATGGAATACAAGCTAAATCAACTATGATTTTGACGCTTTAGAGAGATTGTCGTGACGTTACATGTAGTGTATGTAAGTAAAAGTAAAAGTAGAAAAGTCTTTTATTCAACTACAACATATTTACATGCACACATATTAAACTCTTGTCAATTATCAAAATTAATTTCATTATAACTACTCATTAAATCGATTATTAAAATTAAATGTCACATTTTTGATTTATTTGTCAATAGCTATAATAATTGTTGTATCATATTAATAGTGCGATTTCTCTTGTCAGTTAAACTATCGGTTTATGTAGCTGTCGCCTCCTTGGCGTAGGCCTCCCCCAGTTTATGTATTCCTATTTCTCGCCATTCTAGTCCCATGTAGTGTATGTACTCTGTAGATATTGTATTTGAAGATACATACATTTGATAAGCCTCATATTGATTCACACGCGACTGATTTCGAATGGAACGGCGCGACTTGTCATCAATTAACGGATAACGGCGGATAATAGCGGATATAACGGCGTATGTAACGACGTAACGGCGAGCATGTGAACCGTAACGATTATTCGATACTCATGTTAAATGACTGGAGTTAACGCTTCACGGGATCTTCGTTTGTCTTTTGTGAAGGGTTGAGAGAATCTTTTCGAAACCTAAGCCTTGGAGGTTTTGATTTGGGAAAGATTCTCTTGTTTTTTTTTTAGGACCAAATCTTGACGAGATATTTTTAACGCTGGACCCATAAACGTTACCCGCTACAATAAGTTATCTGTATATTTTTTTTATAATTTGTAATCTTTAGAGAAACCTTGGAAATAATTTTCAAAATTCAAATATATTTTGCTCCAGCCGTTGACGTACAAATGGTTAAGAAGAATGAAAATTAACAAACATAAAAATCGCAGCGTATATTTAAAAAAATAGTAATAATTTAATAACGTAATTTATATAAAGATCCTTTGGTTCTTCACGGCCTATAAGTTATTTCTCCATAATATTAACCGTTTATGATTTTTATCGATAAAAAGCAAATTCATGATTTTGCCTATGACCTACGCGGATACAACATTGTATAGCGGTGGAGACAAGTATCCACGTACGCTACCTTCTTCTTTTTCTTCGATTAGCTAAGTAGCTGCGCTCCGGTGTCGAGAGTTTTCAAGCCGCTTGAAGGCAATCAAGATTTGGCTGTATTAAAGTGACAATCGGGACCTACAATTTAATGTGTCATCGGACCTACGTTAACGCCCATATAAAATGTCGCTTTTAAAAAGAAAGTCTTGTTCATGGTCACCCATCCAAAGACTGTCCGCATCGACGGTTGCTTTTTCACCAAATACTAACATTATTTTTAAGTTGTAATTACTAACCCATGGACCCCTTCTGTAGTCTGAATAAAGAATATTTTGAATTTGAATCGAATTAACCTCGATGATTGCGTCAGATCACCTTAGTTAGCCGAGCTATAAGCGCTACATACATTACTTTATCATGTTATTGCTAAAGGTAGACATTGTCAAGTAATTCGTGACACCACAAGCTCTCTCTCTTAACGATGTGGTCAGAGGTCACGTACAACACTACTGCAATGCAGCACTATAGTATAAAGTTAAAGGTATGGAACTCTCTTCCTGAGTCTCTTTTTCCCGAGAAGTACAATTTGGGGGTCTTCAAATCCAGAGTAAATAGGTTCCTTCAAGGCTAGCGTGATACATCTTAGACCACAGTCAAGCTTAACATCAGGCAAGCTGCGGTCAAACGTAAGCCTATTTATCATTAAAAAAAAAAGTTATTACATTTACCTGAAATCAGACACCGATCTCTTTTCATAATTCATTTTTGACTATGGGTCAGATAATACGTTAAGTTGTAAGTCCCGGCTGTTAGTCTTAGTACAAGACGGCTAAGTCAGAGGCCTTCGGGCGGCTTGAAAACTCTCGACACCAGAGCTTGGCCACTTTGCTCATACGAAGAATAATAATAGTAGTTATTTTTTGAGATACGAGAGACAGTGAAGAGACACCGATACAGAGTTGAAGTTCCGAACTTTCGTACAAAACGCTTTGCGTCGACCTTTATTGTTAGGACTGCGAAGCTTTGGAACTCACTACCTGAGTCTCTGTTTCCTGAGAGGTATCATCCGGGGGCCTTCAAAAGTAGAGTTAATAGGTATCTTCTAGGTAAGCGTGCCACACCGTAGACTGCAGTGCAGCTTAACATCAGGCTAGCTGTACTCAAACGCTAACCTATCAAGGATAAAAAAAAAAAAAAAAAAAAAAGAGATTGATACTGTGAGATTTCGACGAAGAAAAAACATTAATAATATATAATAATAATAATATATAATAATAATATGAATATATAATAATAATAATGTGAGGAAAGTTGTTGATAATTGGCTATCCAATTATAATTAAATATCATATTCTTTAGAAAAATTAAATTAAATAAAAAACTGTATATGAATTAAATATGGAGTAAATATTGAGATATGAAAATACGGCCAATATCTTTATGATGAACAAAATTTGTTGGCTGTCGGTCTGGGTGTTAAATATGTATCGATATAACGTATTTTTGTCTGTTTACTCGTATAAAGTATACCAGTTATGTAAACAACCTTAATACAAATTATAAATGATTTAGTATGGGGCTAACCAGTCTTGGGTGAAATGTGTCCAAAAATTTATTTATTTATATATGTATATGTAGTATATCATTTGTGCTACCAACAATAACACAAACTATAAATGCATTAATATGGAGCTAACCAGCCGTGTGTGAAATGTGTTCTAAAATTTATTTATTTGTAATGAAATATGGGTATGAAAAATAGATAGTAACCGATTCTCAGACCTACTGAATACGCATATAAAATTTGGTAAAAATGTCTCAAGCCATTTTGAAGTACGGTAACTAACATTGTGACATGGAAATTTTATACTCGTATATAAGAAGAAGATGTATGTACTCGTAGATGTAGTATATCAGTTGTGTTATCAACCATAATACAAACTATAAATGGCGGAGCGCTAGTCAAGAGTCTTCTAGTCAATAATATTCTCAGGTAGACATTAGGGTAGGTGTTCCAATATCCGTCTTCATTGGTCTGACGTTAGCGGCCGACGTCTTGAATGATTGATACGAAACATCGATCCCACTTTCGCTGTTACTGCAGAATAGAGGAAGGCAGATAGAATAGTCTAAGAGCCCGTGAAGATCGTCCTTCACCGATCTGATAACCAGATGAGACGTATTTTTATTAAGTATTTTTTATAAACAAATATGCCTAAAATTGCTTGCCTATCAAAAAGTGCTCATTTTTTTTTTGCGCATGCTCGTTTATAGTCAAATGATAATTTAGCTACAATTATCAGAAATAAAAATAACATTCTAACTGTTCAGAATCGTTGTTACTCCTATGAAGCGCATCAAAATCGAATGAGTCACCTATTTTGACTTACCTGTTTACACCTGCTTGCCAGGTAGTTAACTGAAATGAGTAGGCAAGCATACCGAGGCATATTCTGTGTATTAAAAACTATCAGTGAAATAAATTTCATTTGGTTATCAAAAGTATGAAGGTGATGAAAAAAAATCAATAAAAGTTTATTTAATTAAAAATAGCCATGAGCACTTTTCGATGGGCAAGTAATTTCAGGCATATTTGTTTATAAAAAATATTTAATAAAAAATACGTCTCATCTGGTTATCAGATCGGTGATCTTCACGGGCTCTTCTGCTAGAAGTCTTTATTTATTAACTAGCTGACCCGGCAAACGTTGTTTTGCCTCACTTAGGGATATGAAAAATAGATAGTGTAGCTTATATGACACGTTCGTAGATTTACCATAGCAGCGCCATCTATTGATTACTTACTCAACCCAGTCGAAAGGTATCGACATCTGTTAGAATCATTTGGAGTTAACAGATAATTGTGACTGTCAAATAATAACAGACAATGATTAGCAATAAATTAAAATTGCGACTATAATTTGAGATCTAAACTATCCTATATCTCAAGTTGGATTGAACTGCACATGGTTTAGGAATCTATTGAGGACAAATATTGTGACACGAGATTTATATATATTAAGATTTATTTTGACGACCTCGTTGGCATAAAGGTTACGATGCCGGACTGCCAATCAAAAAGCAACCATAATACGAACTAGAAATGGTTCAGTATGGGGTTAACCAGCCGTGTGTGAAATGTGTTTTAATATTTATCTATTTATTTTCATAATTGAGAGATATATATGAGTACATTGATTGGAATTTAATTTAAAGTAATATGTACCCTGTAATCAGGTGAAATTAGGGTGTTGCTTCAAATCTTAAAATCTTACAAACTAACTTAATTACGTTCTAGTTCGCTGATTAAAAATTAATTATAAATTTGTATGCACTGATATTAAAGTTTAATTAAATGTAACTCATTATTTATTCAGTCATCCTAAATTACGATTCCACTAGATAGCAAGTCAGTTTTAGAGTATTTAGTGCAATTCCGCTATAAAATAACCAAATGGAAATAAATATGTATGTTAATGTTTGTGACATATTGAATTTAAATATTAAAATTTATTAAATCAGTTTGATTACAAATATACATAATGTATTTTACGGTTAATTTAGCTAAATAAAGACTAATAATTAAATATATATAAATAACAAATATAATTTTTATATAATATAAGTACAGTGTAAACTCTTTATAACGACACTGAAGTGACTGTACATTTTATGGCGATATAGAGAGTGGTCTTCAAACGGAGAGAATTCATCACTATATGGAATACAAGCTAAACCAACTAAATCTGATTGATTTCGACGCTTTAGAGACTTTGTCGTTAAATCGAGTGACGTTACATGGAGTTTACACTGTAAATGGTGTGTTCGAGTGAGAAGAAGGCTGCCAAAACAGATAATAAGGTGCTTGGGACCAAATTTTTGACTTGAAAGTGTTAGCAAGCCAAGCGAGCTTTAGAAAAAACCTTACCATTGTGGTAAGGTTCACACTACTTCTAATCCCGCATTAACGCGAGAAACATAGCAAGACGCAAAATATGCCTATAATTAAAAATAAGGTAACTAACAACATACTCAAACTAACGAAAACAGACCTCCGATTGATGGTCGGTATCATCACCGGCCACTACGATCTAAATTATAACCAGCACAAAATTGGTAGCCCTCTGTGTCGGGGATGTATGAAGACAGACGAGACTATGGAGCATGTGCTGTTGCACTGTGAATCCACAGTGCAACAGCACATGAGAGAAACAAGAGAGAAAACCGGACTAGCAAGAGAATCTCAACAAAACACGACGCGGACGCCTCCTGTTTTAAAAGAAGTACCACAACATCTGACGCAATGACAGTGGAACAGGTATGCCAGCGACCCAACACCGTGCTCCGCTACTTTAAGGAGCTTGGATGGCTTGGGTAGGCTGGAAGAGGGAAATGCACAATACGCCTCCTGCGGGTTGTCAGTGCAGGTCTGATTGCCCCCATCATAGAATAAGAATAGCAAGACGCAGCTAGTTAACAATGTATGTAAGGCAAAAGTTTACCATCTGTATTTTATAATTTTCACAGCAACTTCTAGACTAAAGTTTTTCCTCGAAGCGGCTTCTATTAACTGCATTTGGACTGAATATTTCAGATCCAAAAGCGACCTTCATTTAAATTGGACTAGTGACCTTACCCGGCTATGCCTGTATAGTTATTTTTCTTCATATAAGCTGAGAGGCCAAGCTTTGGTGCCGAGGGTTTTGTAATGTACCCGGGGGCAAAAAAATTGGCTTAAGAACTTTTTGTACTATTTAAAGCTAACAGAAATATAGAATTTTATTATCCATAAGTAACATATGTTAAAGGTAAGTCACACTACAATACTTAAAACTTAAAAATACTAGTTAGATTAAATTAAATAAACTTATAAATTTCATTTATCAGTTGTTAGCAACCATAATACGAACTAGAAATGGTTCAGTATGGGGTTAACCAGTCGTGTGTGAAATGTAAATAAAAATAAGGAAAAAAAAGAAGAAAAGAATATTAGTTTACAAAAGAAACCGACAAAATAATGAGCAGCCATTATCACATAAAAATATTACGAGCCTACTTGTAATCGTTATAAAAATTCATAAGTAAGTAAAGAGATAAAATCTCTCTTGAAGAAGAAATGTAAATAGAAAAATATATTACCCGCTTTTCCTCAATAAAAGATAATGAAAATGTTCACAGAATCATAGCGAGACATACAATTGTTATACTACTCGTAAAATAATCTCGTTAAATCTTCTTGAGATAGAACTTATTGTATTATTTTGTTTACGTCGAGTTATGAATAAAATTCCCGCACTCTATTATAATAGTGGAATTTTGTGTGTGTATCAGTGAGAGTGTTTTCGTGTATAAATAATTGGACAATAGCGAGTCGAACTCGCGCATTAAGGGTTCCGCACAAAAACGAAAAAATCAAATTTATTGTATGGTAGCTCCCTTTAAATATTTATTTTATTTTTATTTCATAATTTATTTAGAAAGGCTATATACATTTATTTTTACGTTTATTTTAACGACCTGGTTGGCGTAATGGTTACTCTGCCGGACTGCCAATCACAAGGTTCCGGGTTCGATTACGACCAACATCTTTGTGCTTTAACTATATAAATAAATAGAAAATAAAAAACTAACTAAAATTGTTGGCTGTGGGTCTGAGTGTTAAATATGTATCTATATAAAAAAAAATATGTTTGTATATGTAGTATATCACTTGTGCTACCATAACACAAACTAGAAATGGTTCAGTATGGGGTTAACCAGCCGTGCCGCCATAATGTAACCTTATGACATTTCACGTAACTGTCAGTCGAAGACAAGTCAACAACGATATTTTTTTTAAAAGAGGCAAGTCAACGTGTGCAAGGTCAGCTAACTATTCTATAATTACATAGGTACATAGTTTCAAGACCAGTTAAACTGTAATTAATACACCGTACGTAAATAACTAGTTGAAAAGATCACGTTCTAGCAATTATAATTTACTTCAGCTATCAGTAAACACATAGTCAGTCATTCAGTTATCTTTGAACGTTTAATCTAACATTACAAACAAGGAAAAAAGACAAGGAATGAGCACAAATGATAATATTTTGCTTATCATTGTTAGCATGATGCGTGTATTAGAGGGTATTTATTGAGAGCTCAATTCAATTCATTTATTTCAAATATAGGTACATATAGTACACTTATGAACGTCAAAATTAACAATCAAAACTGTATGCGGTAAGCCTAATGGGCACGTTTCGACGGGTGGCTTAATATTTTCTTTTCAATTTTTGTTCAGTTATTTTTTTTATTACAAAATTTTCGTTTTACTATGCTTTGTAAAAAATTTTGACTTTATTATTCTTATGTTATGTTTAAAAAAAATTATAAACAAAAGATAAAATTAACAAAAATAATAATTAGTTATATAATGTAGGAAATAGTGGAAAATCCGTGTCATTGATAAATTCGTCAACAGAGTAAAATGCCTTCTTAACTAGCAGAGACTTAACTTTTGTCTTAAATTTAATGTCACTAAATTTTTGTACAGAGTCAGGAATTAAATTATACAATTTGACACTGTAAGTTACAAATGCTTTTTCATTACAAGTCTGGTCGTCAGGTAGTATTTAGCTACTTAATCAAGACTAGGCTTGTTCTACCTTTAAGGCGCTATTGAACAAAGTTATATTTGAATTAAGCGCCTGACGTGCAGTAGATTTATCTCAAATAAAATCATATTAAATCATCAATTAACAAAATAAAATTGTAAGCTCTATTAATTTTAGATTATATAATTATTAAAGTAAGATTTGTTTTAATATCTTTATGACATTCAGAAACACATAATTTTAAAATTTGAACACGAGTGTTTGCGCGAATATTAATAAAACTATCGAGCGAATTCGAGTCGCATGGACGAGAAGGAAATCTTCATTTCCCTCTCGTCTTCATTTCGTTTAGTCTCGAAATAAGGCATTTTTCACCTTTTTTTTATACATGAGGAAATGCATTTACGCATTTCCTGCCACTAGCCTAGGGGAGGCGAGCGGGGTATGTCGAGCTCGAAAAAAGAAAGAAAAAGAAAGTAAGAAACATTTCATTTACGTGTTCTAAGTTTCTAATACGTGTAGTTAAACGCGCCTAGCTGGTCAAATGCCTTGCTGTAAGCGAGTGTGGCTTGGTGGTAAAACGTCTGCTTTTCAAACTGACGGCCATGGTTCGACCCCGGCCCTACGCCAATGACTTGTTTTTCAAGTTATGTGTGGATTTGCACTCGCTTTACGCTGAAGGAAAACATCGTGAGGAAACCGGTATGTTTGAGGACCATAATATCCGAAGACTGTGTCATCCGCCAATCCAAGGCCAATTGGCCAGCGCGGTAGATTATGGCCTATATCTCTCTCCTCGTGAGAGAAGGCTCCGAGTCCCAGCGGTGGGAACGTATAGTGGGCTGCTTATGCTTATGGATTTGCACACGCTTTACGGTGAAGGAAAACATCACTAAGAAACCGACATGTTTGAAGACTGCAATAACCGAAGACGTGTGTCCTATATCTCTCTCTTTCTCCAAGTGAGAAAAGGCACCGAGTCCCAGCAGTGGGAACGTATAATGGGCAGTAAAAAATATTACTCTCTCATCATAAATTAAGTAACCCTAATGCTTGACCATAAAAAATGTCATAAAGCCGAATTCAAATAATAAATCACACAGATATGTCAAAATATGAGTAGGCAGTTCTTTGGGCAGTTAATATAAAATTAATTAGTTAGTTGGTACTGTTTTGGTTATTTATTATTTTCAAGGATCGTGAGTGCTTAACGAGTAGAAATCACGATACCCACACCAATATCCATTAAACTTTTGTGGGTTTGTCTGTTTATATTCTTTTATAATATAAATGTAAAAAATACAAATAGACTTATTGACATAAGTAATAAATACACTATTTAATATTTATCATTCACAATTCTTTTATTACCTATTTACTAGTCACGTATTCATTTATTCCTAAAAAAATTATATAGTACAGATTATGAGTAAAGTCATGGGCCACAGCTAGTTCATATCATATCTCATTACTCTTTTATGTCCAACGATCAATCATATCACGTTTATTTTATCATTTTTCGTAAAAATATACTCAAAAATATTCTTTTGGGAATATTTTAAAAAATATGTTATAGATTTTTGAATGACAGAAGATAAGTAACGATTTTTTATTTTATTTTTACTTTTAATGGACTTGCGCTTGATCGCAATTCACCTGATGATAAGCGATATAGTAATATATTATATAGTAATTATAAAAGAGTGTGTTTTAAAAGCGAGTGTGGCTCGGTGGTGATAACGTCTGCTTTTAATTCAGACGGCTCCTGGTTTGATCCCAGCCCTACACCAATGACTTATCTTTCAAGTTATGTGTGCATTTGCACAAGCTTTACGGTAAAGGAAAACATCGTGAGGAAACCGACATGTTTGAGGACCACAATATCCGAAAACGTGTGTCATCCGCCAACCCGCACTTGGCCAGCGTGGTAGTTTATGGCCTATCTCTCTTCTTGTGAGAGAAGGCCCCGAGTCTCAGCAGTGATATAGTATAGTGAGCTGCTCATGCTATGATGCTTACGTGTTTAAAAAATATATATTTTAATGAAAAAAATAACGATCAAAAAGTATTGCATTGATATAGCTGGCCGTAAACTATATCCTACTAATGTTAAAAATGCGAAAGTCTGTGTGTAAATGTGTAGCTTTTTTACTTCGTTATGCTCAAACAAACGCCTACAAATAAAGTAATAAGTATTCTCCGTCTTCTTCTTCTTTGAATGAGATAAGTAGCCAAGCTCTGGTGTCGAGAGTTTTCAAGCCACCCGATGTCCTTTGACTTGGTTTAACGACTACTTATACGAAGACAGTGCATGGTCACCTATCCAAACACCTTTCGCATCGACCGTTGCTTAGCTTCGATGATCGCGTCAAATCACCTTAGCTAGCCGAGCTACAGGCGCTACAATGAGAAGTAATGAGGTAACATATAGAAAACAGTTCAATTCAAAACCTCCTGCTTTTTCGTAACGGGTTAAAATTTTGACGAATATCCTGTTTAAATAATACATAGAGTGCTTTTCACATATTTTAAAAATACGTATGTATTTAAACTGCACACGGTAAATTAAAAAGAATATAAGGGATAAAACAAACAGACGAATTCAGAATATATAACACCTTCTTCTTTTTCTTAATGGGTTCCAGTTAATAATAAACTGAATAATATCCTGTTTAAATAACACAGAGAGTACTTTCTTTAGATTTATAAAATACGTATGTTTTAACTTCAAACAGTAAATTGAAAAAAAAAACACCTGACACTAGTTGGTCAAATTGCTCTTTTTGTGCACATATCTGAGTATGTATGTATATATATTATTAAATATCTATCGTTATAATAGTATCTACGTGCACAATAAATGTAAAAGCAGTCAATCAAATTCAGAACCCTCTTCTTTTTTTCAACGGGTTTAGGTTAAAAACTAACGAATATACTTTTTACATAACACAAAAGGTACTTTTCTTATTTTTAAAACATTCGTATATTTCAGCTTCAAGCAGTAAATTAAAAAAAATACCTGACACAAATTCGTCAATTTGCTCCTTTTGTGCACATACCGGAGTATATATAGTATTAAATATCTATTGTTATAATAGTATCTAATGAATGTAACAAACAGTCAATTAAATTCAGAACCCTCTTCTTTTTTTCAATGGGTTTAGGTTAAAAGCTGACAAATATCCTTTTAACATAATACAAAGGGTTTTTTCTTATGTTTAAAACATTCATATATTTCAGCTTCAAACAGTAAATTGAAAAAAAAACACCTGACACAAACAAATTCCTCAAATTGCTCCTTTTATGCACATACCTGAGCATATTGTATAAAATATCTATTTTAATAATAATTATCTATGTACACAATAAACGAATTTCCTTTCTTTCTCAATTTCGCATCACATAAACTATTTCTAAAACAACTAACTCACCACAAAACCGGAGCAACAAATCACAAACTTCCAACCGTCACTCACTATTCACTAAACGTATCACTGAATTGCGGAGAGCACTGACACGACCGCTCCGTGCCACGTCACCGGCCAGACTGAGCCTACACCGCTGAAAGTAACAAGAACCTGCAGTGTTCAGCGCATGATATTATTATTTCATATGCAAAGAGGTAAATTTGGAACCGATTCCTTTATGAGATTTAAGAAAATACGTAGAAGTTTTATCAAGTTTTTTAATCACGTTTCTTTATTAAAATATTACAATCTTTATCTTTGTCTGTCGCCCCACAGTTCAAACAGCTTGACTGACCTAGTGTGTAAGGCGCAGCGCACTATTGGCTACTTTGCAAACCATACATGTCTTATACCAATGTACAAGTAGCTGTAAACCTACATTTTCTGTATAATAAAAATCATTATTTCTTCTATAATAAACAAGTTACAAGATTTAAATAAATCTTTGTTCTTTTTTAAATGTTAATATCCCAATGACTACAATCTAGCGATTTTTAAGGCGAGAGTGAACCGGTTACTTCTAGATAAGCGCGATCTACCGTAAACCTCAATATCACTTACCATCAGGTGAATTGTGGTCAAGCGCTGACCTATTTTGGACCATGTGTGAAATGTGTCCTAGTATCGTTTGTTTTGTTACGTACATAATAGCACGAAAAAAGTTATTTAATACATTTTGTGTAATTCAATTTTGTGGTCTTATGCCGGCTGTACACATGGGGCCAATGTGTTGGGCAAAAATGATGGAAACCACATCACGCATTGGCTTACTGCTCATTCTGCATTGGCGCTTCAAAGATGGACGTAGAAGTTCTTGCAGCCGCGGCAATTGTAAAACCTCATTACTTGTCCACACCGGCGCCGCCATCGCTATCGGAACATGGGAACGTAAATTTCACTCACGCGCAACGATACTGTCTCCGCTGACGAGTAACAAATAACTGAACAAGACACCAACGTGTGAACGCTGTTTGCGGAGCGCGCCAAGATCCTTTGATGTGTGCACTAAAAACTGACACTATTCGGATGACCTGCCAATGTTGGTGCCAACTAGACCAACTAAGCCAACATACCGCCAATTAGATCTCTACACGTTGGCCCAACACGTTGGCTCAACACCTTGGCCCCATGTGTACAGCCGGCTTTATCCGGCGGGGATAAATAGCATCACCGGTGACTTCCGCTCCGGGTCGTTCTTGGTGCAGAGGTTGGCCGTAGCTATTCAGCGCGGTAATGCAGCGAGCGTGATGGGCACCTTTGCATGCGAGCATGGGTGGGTTATTTAATTGGTATTAGTTTTTAATATGTGACATGTATAAAAGCAATATTGATATAAATAAATTTTGATATTGTGTGTAATAATAAAATAGATTCCTTAGGCTATATTAAAAAGCACACAAAAATATTTTTAAATACTTTTTGTTTTAAAACTTGGTCTGTTTTGTCCTTCCAACTTAGAATTACTGATAAACTAAAAAACTATAAAATAACCGCACTTACTCGTTCCCATGAAGATTACAATATCTAATAGATATTTCGATTTTATTAAAACATTCGCTGTATTCCGAAACCTAACAACATATTAAGCTCACAAAGTTTAGCTAAATTTGTCGGAATCTAATAAAATCTGTGCCCTAATTCAAACGGCTAGACAGTGTTGAATCTAGTACGGTAAAGGCGCCTCGTTTATGGCATTAAAATAGTGTAAAGGTGACTGACGTAAGGTATAGCCTAAAACTGTTATTAATATGTAAAAAAAGTAAAAGCCATTTATTCAATTACAATCATTATAAGGTTCTGTTTCAAATTCACAATCACGATGTCACTATTTATCAAAATTTAAATTTAAATATAATTATCAAAAAATCTCTTGTATATTAGTTAATTACGAAAACTCTCAGTACTTTTTGTTCAATTTAAATTATTTATTTACAACGCCATCTATGAATTCAGGTGAACCATATGGATATATGGATTTGTTATGTCATTTCTGGCGCTATGTCATAAAATCACTTTATTTTTACAACGAGTATTTTAATAGCTTATATTATTTCTCAAATTTTAAAGTATTGTGTAGTGAAATTGTAACCTGATCCTATATCTAGCCGTGTTGAAGTAAAAAAAGACACACAGACAAGAGTTCAAAAGTTTTAATAATATTAATAAAGAGTTTCATTATCTTCTTCTTCGTATACCGCTACCAAAATGGCGAATTACTTAATTTTTCTTACAATTTTTGAAATATGAGTAACAAATAGCTGACAAATATTATAGTATGCTACATAATGCTCAGTTTAAAAAAAAATGATTGCCTGTAAAGTCGGTTTTACGGGCGAAAATTTTACGTGACAACGTCTGCCGCGTGCTGCGCGCGCGGCAGACCGATCATAGTTGAGTGGGAGAGAGACGCAAGGCATTCGGCGGGCCTCTCTCTCGTTCGGTGACTCATCGTAACGTTACCGGGCGTTACACTTTTTCATAAGTGACTCCCAGCCGCAACCTAATTTAAGACGTTGTCACGTCAAAATGGCCGCCAACAAGAATTTTGAGTCGCAGGATTTCTAATTTTTTAACTTATACTTGTGTTTGTTACTTCAACAAACTGACCGACAAACTCTTAAAGATCGCCTAACCGTGTGTTCTTGATCCGAGAGCCTTAAGCGGAGCTCTATTTATAAAGTTTCCTTAAGGCGCGGCGCAACAAAGAGAGGTAACCGTGACCCTTAACACGTCTCGCTGTGAATGATAGGGTTGTCACAAATTATTTTTTTAAAGTCTTAAAAATCTTTTTATTTTTTTTCCACGTATCATTTTACAAATCTTATATGAACTTTATCCTCTTCTTCTTCGTTTGTCGTTTTATATATTAGTTTTTATATAACAAATTATATAATGCTGATAAAGTTCTAACGACAACACTTATTTGGAATGTATTCAAAATTATTTTTCCAAATACATTCAATATTACATTGACAAGTGCCAATTTAAAAATAATACAAAAACCTTGACATGATATTTTGTGATAGCAGCCATTTTGAATTTCAAATTTGTCTATGTGTACGTATTTTAAATGGCAATTTCAATTTATACCCATACTAGTAAAATGCGAAAAAAGTGATGCATTCTTGGTATGATTTTGGTCAACCATATTATCTAAAAACTGTCCTGGCAACTTTCATGAAAATCAATCAAAATCGGTTCACAGACAGACACACACACACACACACTTGCACGGCGAGTTACAGGCGAGCATCATAATGCTATTGTACTCATGTCACATTTATACAAAATTAAATTTTTAATAGTCACTACGTTAACAGCCCACAATTTATATGTTTCTTCTGCAATATTTTTATTACATTTTTTAGAATATGAATATAAAAACCGAATGCACGAGGACATGAGAGTGAAAGAAGTGAGTGTATAAGAATAGTGTACGACGGCTGATAGAAGAGAGTGGAAGAGGAAAATTTGCTGTGCCGACCCCACCTAGTGGGATAAGGCAAGGAAGAAGAAGACGATGACTATGACAACCCTGCGCAACAGGGATGCGGGTCAAGTAAGCCTCTCCAGTGTAGTGGCACACTATGTGAGTGACAACCCTGGGAGAGAGTGGGGGGCGGGGGGTAAAATACTGCCATTGATTAAACCAAGGTAAGCTTTCTTGTAAAAGAAATTGAGAAAAAACAGGCTTTTACTTTGTTCTAGCCACTTGCTTCGGTATTATTTTCTTTTGCATTCGTTTTTCTTGCATTTATCAGTCTCTTTCTGTATAATTGCACTTGGCTTACAACTTAGACGACCTCGTTGGCGTCATGGTTACCATGCCGGACTCCCAACCAGAGGGGCTCGGGTTCGATTCCCGGCACGGTCAACATTTTCGTGATGAACTGCATTAGTTTGCTGGGTGTTAAATAATAATATGTATCGATATAAGGTGTTTATGTGTGTATATGTAGTAAGTATATCAGTTGTGTTAGCAACCATAATGCAAAATAGAAATGGTTTAGTATGGGGCTAACCAGTCGTGTGAGAAATGTGTCAAAAATTCAATAAGCGTAAGCAGCCCACTATACTTTCCCACTGCTGGGACTCGGGGAATTCTCTCACGAGGAGAGATAAAGGCCATAATTCACCACGCTTACCAAGTGCGGGTTAGCGGATGACGCACGGATTCGGATATTGTGGTCTTCAATCTTTTTGGTTTTTTCACGACATTTTCATTCACCGTAAAGTGAGTGCAACTTAATTCACCGGCTGGTATCGAACCAGGGGCCTTCAGATTGAAAAACAGACGTTTTCTCACCGAGCCACACTCGCTTCTTTCACACCTTCGGTAATGTATTTTTTTAAAGAGAATACTTGTGCAATATCTTGAATTTACAGTTTAACATTTTAAATTATAAACAAGTAAAGTTATTTCAGACTTATCGATATGAAAAAAGCTTAAAGTTTCTGTCACAAGGGTGACATTTTATTAAAACCCTGTATGAAATTAAATAAATGATTTAAAAAAATATTTAGAGTAAAACTTATTGAATAAGTTTTTTTTCTAATTTGTAAGTCTGATTGGCAATAAAGTTCGCATTAGTAAAAATTGTTAAAGTTGTTCTTTAGACGTTTAATGGTTATTTTATAAATAAGTTAGCAATGTAGGGGTCCCATTTGTACAGTTTTTAGGGTTCCGTACATAAGAGTAAAAACGGGACCCTATTACTAAGCCTCCTCTGTCTGTCTGTCTCCAGGCTGTATCTCAGAAACCGTTATAGCTAGAAAGCTGAAACAAGATATGTATTTTCCGTGCCACTTTAACAACAAATATTTAAAATAAAAATAAAATAAGGAGGGTATACAATAAACGTGTTTTTTCCTATTTTTGCTATTTATCAATAACGGTAAATTTTCACAAAATACATAAAAGTATATTGGCTATCAAATTAAATTATAAAATAGAAATAAAATAAAATAAATATTTAAGACGGGCTCCCATACAACAATGGTACGGAACCCTTCATGCGCGAACCCAACTCGCACTTGGCCAATTATTTAAGTCTCAAAAGCGCGTTTTTTTTTTCGTAGGTCTTATTTCTAATTAGAGTTTCGATTTCTGTTTCTGTTGCTTTATCTGTCACCAAGGGTTAAGCTTTGACATTGACATTATAAAGCTGTCGTTTTTGTGACTTATATGTTCCCTCTGGAGATTCAATTATCTTTTTAAAGCATTTGTGCTAGTGCTTATTTATATTCGTGAATAACAAATCATGTGTCTACAAGCTAATTGTGTTTTAGAAAATATACAAAACCTTTTATATTAAGTTGTTCATTGAAGATCAACTTGAGACTAAAATGGGTTGTTTGTATTCAACTCTTCCCAATATTATATTTAAAGTTACTGGATTGGATGAGTAAGTATTATAAAAGTTCCGTCAGCGAACTAGAAGAATAGTAACTTGGCCGATAAAATGGTTCAACCATCCACGCGTAAAATACCGCGGTGGGCGGGGCAAAACAGCTACCCGCGCGTCACATGGTGTGGCGGCGACCAATCACGTGCGAGCTTTGTGGGTGTGTGTGTGTGTTTCGTTGGGATAGCAGTATAATTGTGTGCGTAGATGGATCCAAATTCTAAGCGGCAATTGTATGCAGTTACTCTTCCGTTTATTCTAGTTCGCTGGGTTCCGTACTTATAAGGTAAAAACAGGACCTTATTATTAGGGTTCCGTACATAAAACTGGGCCCTATTACCATGCCTCTGCTGTCTGTCTGTTTATCCACCAGGCTGTATCTCAGAAACCGTGCCGCTATAACAACAAATACTAAAAATAAAAATTAATATTAATATTTTTTTGCTATATATCATGTAGATGGTTAACATTTTCACCGAATGTATCATCATCACCATTTTCAGCCCACTGCATCCACTGCTGGACATAGGCCTCTCCCGAGGCAAGCCACGCGACCCTATCTTGAGCATATCGACTCCATCCACTGCATTCGCACAGAATGTATAGGTTTATACAACCTTCCGAAAGGTTTCCGCTTTCACTAGCGTATTATTGCCGGCGCAGAGGTGCCCAAAACGCTGGCCGCGTTTCCTCGCTTCTCCAAACTTATCTAATAAATCTTTGCGTAAGGGGTCTTTTTCAACTTCTTTCCATCCAAAGGTTGCCTGGAAGAGATCGCTGTTAGCGATAAGGCCGCCGTTTGTGGCATACATTTGTGTTGTTACTTTTTTATTTTGTATTGTACCTTTATTTGCCCAATAAAGAGTTCTATCTATCTAATTAACAAATATATTTTGAACTAAGGTTTACAATTTAAACTTGAGCAAATACGAAAGCCTTATCTTCTTAGACTTTTTAACTCGTAAATAGAAAAGTTACACAAACTACAAAGCAACGGCGGTTTAAGAAATCTAAGTTGTGCTGTCTAAAGGAGGAAGTTTATAAAAAGTTAGTCAGGGAAAATTTATTTAGCTTTTGAAATAAACCGTTCTAGTTAGTTATTGTATAAATTTAACTAGTGTGTGTGTGTTTTTTTTTTAAACACAGATCTGTTATAGCCACGCCACGCCACGCCATGCCACGGCACGCCACGCCACTCCATACCTCGCCACGCCACGCCATGCCTCGCCATGTCACGTCATGCCATTCCACGCCATTCTATGCCAAGCCACGCCACGGCCAAAATTTAATGACTTTGTATTGATATACAGACTACTTTTTATCACGGATTAACTTCGTTCCTGTCCTGGATTAACGCGGGTAACACTGCGGGCCGCAACTAGTCTTTGCCAATATTATAGAGAAGAAAAGATTTTTAGTTTTTTCTTTGTTTTTTTGTTTGACGCAAATAGGCTCCAATCAACTGGACTAATTTGATAAATTCTTTCACTGTTGCAAAGCTACATTATCCTTGAGTAACATAGGCTATATTTTGTTTCTCTTTGCAACTTAGATTTTTTATAGCCCGTGCGAAGTCTTTCTTCTAGTTGTAAATAAAATGAAATTATAGAAACATTTATCTAGTAGCCATGTTTGATTGAAATATCTTTCCAGGCCAACAGCGAAGAAGAATACATGCGAATGTCCCGCAGCAATACCTTTGGATAAGCTGGTTGTAAAGCCCAAGTACCGGACGCCGGTCGACCGGTTCGGCTTTCCGATGAAGTTTTGCTTCTGTTGCTCCACCAGGGTTGCGTCAGGATTCATTTGTTTGACAGCTTTTGTAAGTTCCCTTTTTGCATCATGCTCAAACGAATACACAATACAATCTTCAGGTCACGCAGTGGCAGGAGAAGGCACAGGACCGAGAACAGTGGCGTCTCTTAGTATCGGAGGCCAAGATCCGATTCAGGTCGACGTGCCAACCCAGTTAGCTAGTTTAGACATTTTTTGATATTGTATACTTATAATCTTTTGACATTTCTTTTAAATATTATTGCTTAGCTGTAAACTATAGTGGAGTGCAATTAACTTATAAATTAACTAATTAATTGACTTTTTGCACACCGCATATGCGGAAGCCTAGTAACAAGGGACATTTTATATTATTTTCCATGTGTTTATATTACCTGTGGCTACGCAAATAAATTATTTCATTTCATTTCATATGAAGATGAAATGTAATATGAAGATAGATTAGACCTTGGATGAATATACAAACTACTTTTAATCACGGATTAACTTCTTTCTTGTCCCGGATTTAACAAGTTTAGTTTCCTTTTTGCGTCTTTTTAATTATTTTTTTTTACATTTCACACACGGCTGGTTTAGCCACATATTATAAACTATTTCTAGTTTGTATTATCGTCGCTAACTCAAATGATATACTACATTAACTTTAATGTGACCGTTATTTATGTACATAGACATATTATAAGCATAATTTTTTATATTTTTTATTGATTAATTTTGATTATTGAATAATTAATTGAAAATGCTATGACGTGTAACTATTGTTATCAATAAATAATTATGAATTATGAACATATACACATGAATATATCGATACATACTCGTATGTAACACCCAGACCGAAAGCAACAAATTAAGTTCATCACAAAGATGTTGGCTGTGCCGGTAATCCAACCCAGAACCCTCTGATTGGCAGTCCGGCATAGTAATTATTACGCTAAAAAGCACTCGTGCCTTTTTAGCATAAAAAAAACATCACTGCGAACAGTAGGATATAGAAATGTATACCAAAGCAAAATTCTAGTAGTCTAAAATTACCTATAATAATAAACTTTCTTTAACACATACTAGTTTAAGGCAAACTTTCGCTCGTATTTACAACTTTTAATCCCCTCATGACAAACCGGTGTGAAGTTTATTAAGCTTTAACTTATAACGAAGCCAGTTTTGCAGTTGGCCAACTATTTTAAATTCAGTTTGAAAAAGGAAGACAATTTTTAGGGTTACGTACCGAAAAGTTAAAAACGGGACCCTATTACATAGCTTTCGCTGCCTTTCAGACTGTCACCAGCCTGTTTCTCAGAAACCTCATGGCGTGCAATCTGATAGCTAGAAAGCTGAAACTTTCATAAGATATGTGTTTTTCTCGTGCCACTATAACAACAAATACTTAAACGAATTTTATGCCTGGAAGAGATCGCTTTAAGCGATAAGGCCGCCAATTGTGGCACACTATATTTTTTTTGTTCTTAGTTATTATTTTATCTTTAGTTTTATTTTTAAGTTTGTGTCCCATTAAGTATTATCTATCTATCTATAATGTACACTAAAAACATATAGCCTTTCAGTTTATGCAGTCAGTTAAAAATAAACATTCACTTCAAAGTATAATTTGATGTTGGTAGCAAATTGCGTAGCTCAACGCTACGAGGCTACGAGGCGTAGCCATGCGTGCTACGCCGTAGAGCTCGTCGTAGCGGAAACTGTAGCGCTGTTACACGTGTGCCTTTATACAGGGTTATATGTAGCACCACAAGCGAGTGGAAAGCTTGGTGGAAAAAACGTCTGCTTATCAATCAGGCGGCCCCTAGTTCGATCCCAACCAATGACTTGTTTTTCAAGTTATGTGTGGATTTGTACTCGATTTATGATGAAGGAAAACATCGTGAATCATCGTTTGAGGACCACAATATCAGAAGACGTTTGTCATCTGCCAACTCGTACTTGGCCAGCGTGGTGGATTATGGCCTACATCTATAGAATATGATGAATATATATATTTAATTTATGAGACCTTTGCCCAACAGTGGGACAATATAGGTTAGATAAAAAAAAAAAAAAAAAAATGATAATATTCTAAATATGATGAATGATGATGATATTTTTTATTCACTGCCACATTCCGAATAGCCCTGTACAAAGTTTGCCGTTAAAATATGGTTCCCGGAGGTTTATTACATTTGATTACATGATTTGTGTAAATATTAAGTCACGCACTAATATTTATCTATTGTGGCGTGAGATGTAGGTAGGTATTCATTTTATTTTATTCAGGTTTACTGACGTACTAAACCCTTTGTCAATGATTTTAGATTCTACACAAAAAAAGCTGTGAGTTTAGAATCTATACAAACAACTTTAGTCATAAATCTTAAGGAAACAACATCATACATTTCGGTTTGAAGCTTGGCATACCTATTTGCCATATCCACAAAATTTACCAATTTTAGCTCAAGAGAATTAAAGTAGTATCAATCGATATCAATATATCGATAACAAACCGAAACTACATAACCGGTAAAAAATATCTTAAAGGTCGTCTGATGAGCCAGTCTAAGAATATTTATACTTATTTTCGTATCAAACTTATGGATCAGAAATAAATATAGTTAAAAAGTTCTGAATTTAAGTTTTTTGAACCAGTTTTTTCATATTGATTAGTCTGATTGATACCAAAATATGTATAAATATTCTTAGATTGGTTCTTAAGACGGCCTTTGCTATTTTTTCGTTTACGATTTATAGCAAAAAAAACTGTATAATCAATATTTTGCCCTTATCCTGTCTTATCTTGCCTTAACAATACTTATATCCCGCAGGTGTGGGGTGGTATTGAGCTCCAGTGCGCAGATAAAAACATGACGGCAATATTCCCCGACAAAGGAAATGCTTTCTACTACTGCAAGATGGTCTACATATTCATATGTCTCGGCTTTCTTATGACCTGTGCCTGTTTGCTGCTCGGGGTAGTTGTTGTAAGTTCTATTATTTATTCATTTTTTACTTTGCATAATATTTATATATCACTTAATTATAATAATTAAACAAATGTGAAACTTATCAAGAAAAATAAGGTAAAACTACTGTCGTTGCTTGAAGTCATGGGAAAAAGCGGTTGGGATCCACTGTCGCTCTGCATAACAGAACCATCTGGTACCTAGTGCTAAGCGCAGCGACTCTTCATATACATGACCTCCTTACGGCATTAAATAGAACCTATTTGAATATAAACTTACTTACTTTTACTCATATATATATACTAGCTGACCCGGCAAACGTTGTTTTGCCTTATTAATAATTTTTATTCTAGTTTCTAGACAAATTCTAGTATAATTAAAATGTTACTTACTTATTATAAGTGTTTATGGTATATGCGTGAAATGGGTATGGAGCGCTATGAACAAACGTTAAGGGAATATAAAAATAACAAACGCCATATAGGCGACTTTAGTCCGCACTCATTTGTATCACCTCTAAAACTGCCTGCACATTCCATATTTGACGTGATTTTAGTTGGTTTGACTATGGTACACAGCGTGCCGTCTCTTTCTGGCCACCTAAGATGAAAAGAGACGGGGCTTCTTTAAATTTGGTTTAGTCGTGTGTGCCGCTGAATTGCCACCAGTATATTCAATATTGAGCTCATTCTGGAATGCTAGACGCTATAAAATTGTTTTAAAAACAAATAACCGACTCCAAAATCATATCTTTTTAAAAGTGTTTATTTTAACAAACATTAATTTGTTCTTCTTAGATGGCACCGACGCCAAGAATACAGGATAAATAAAAAATTAAAATAGCATTTTTATAAGTAAATCAAATAAAGTCTTCGATTGTACTTATGTGTAGGCATAAAATTATTTTTCACTTTTTAGATACAGTTAGAATTTATAAATGTACTGGTATGATTTTGAAGTCTGTTATTTGTATAATACAATGTCATTGTAAATTTTTTAAGGTTAGTAATGATACTTTTCCAAAGTTTTAGGTGGTCAAAATTTTTTTAGCGATTCCGTTCAAGCAGTTACCAAACAAATTACATAATATTTGTAGTGTCATAAGCTATGAGCCAAAACGTCCTAGAACCAATCGCGAGCGAAGCGAGTGCGAAAATTTTTAGCATAATATTTGTTCGAGCCATTAGAGCATAAAGAAGTACAGAGCAGAACAAATTACATAATATTTGTAGTGTCGTAAGCTATGACCCAAAACGTCCTAGGACCAACCGCGAGCGAAGCGAGCCGAATGCGAGCGCAGCGAGCTATGCGCGAGCGAAGCGAGCGCGAAATTTTTTAGCATATTTGTTTGAGCCGTTTGAGCATAAAGAAGTCCAAAGCAGAACAAATTACATAATATTTGAAGTGTTGTAAGCTATGACCCAAAACGTCCTAGGACCAATCACGAGTGAAGCGAGCCGTATGCGAGCGCAGCGAGCTATTTTTTGGCATTATATTTGTTCGAACCGTTTGAGCATAAAGAAGTACAAAGCAGAACAAATTACATAATATTTGTAGTGTCGTAAGCTATGACCCAAAACGTCCTAGGACCAACCGCGAGCGAAGCGAGCCGAATGCGAGCGCAGCGAGCTATGCGCGAGCGAAGCGAGCGCGAAATTTTTTAGCATATTTGTTTGAGCCGTTTGAGCATGAAGAAGTCCAAAGCAGAACAAATTTAATTTCATAATATTTGTAGTGTCATCATCATATTTGTTGAAAATTTTTTGCTCATAAGTTCGGGGTCTAGTTTATTAGTACATCAAATTTTATAGCTTCTTCTACGTAAGAACTTAGTGATCAAATTATGGTGTCGAGAATTTTTCAAGCCCCTTTTTTAGTTTAACGACTGTTTGTACTAAGAGGACCTACAATTTAACGTATAATCCGATCCACAGTAGCGCACAGATGAAAATATTTTTTTTACAACAGTCATGTGCAGGAGAGGTTACGCAATAAAGCGACTTACACGCGGGTGGAGCCGCGGGCAACAGCTAGTAGTTAATAAGAGAGTAACATTGAGATAGCAAAATGATAATTTTAAACAGTACTACTACATACGATACATAAACAATAACGAAGGTTGAAATTTGTGTAAACAGTGAGAGAAGTCTTTGAAGAAGAATTTTGTGAGTGAAACAGGAGACCGACTTCAGTCTATGGCATAGTGTGGCATTTCACTCACCAGTAAAGTAAAGGCGCGGCAAATTTTAAGTATTTAAGATTGGTAATACTAAGCATATGTATATCAGGTTAAATTTTGTTAGTTATTTTCTTCAAAACAAAATAGATTTTTACTCGAAGTACAGTTAAAGACACTATAATTGATCAGTTATCAAGCGAGATGAAAAATGAATAAAATACTAAAATGGCCATAAAAATAGGGGTTAATGATAAAAAAGTAAAAAATTAGGGTTGTATGTATTTTTAATGCCACTTAATACAATAATAAAATAAAAAAAATTCGTCGAATAATGAAAAAAAAATATTTAAGGGTGATCAACCCTCATCACTTAGGGGTATAAAAATAGATAAAAGCCGATTCTCAGACCTACTGAATACGCTTATAAAATTTGGTAAAGATCAGTCAATCCGTTTTGGAGGAGTACGGTAACAAACACTGTGACACGGAAATTTACTAAACTGGCCATAAAAAAATAGGGGTTGATGTTAAAAAATTAAAAATTTAGGGTTATATGTATTTTTAATGCTACTTCATATAAAAATCAAATAAAAAAAATGTCGAAAAAATAAAAAAATATATTTAAGGGTGAACATCCCTTATCACTTAGGGGTAAAAACGTTCCACGTTGGCCGATTCTCATACCTACTGAATACGCATATGAAATTTGGTAATGATCAGTCCAGCCGTTTCGGAGGAGTTCGGTAACAAACACTGTGACACGGAAATTTTATATATAAGATTTATTACTCCTTGTTGTAAATATGTTGATTGCTGAAATAAAAAAAAATATTGTATTTGTATTTTTCTTCTATTTGACTTTTATCTATTCTACTTCCTACTATACGATTTTCTAAAACCTGTATACGATTGTCTACCTGTTTGCCATACAAATATTTTATATTTTAGACGTTCATTTACTCAGTTTACGTTAGTGTTAATAATTTATTTATCTTTCTCTTCTAATTTTCTACTTATTTATATTCTACTCTGAAAAATTTCGATCTGTTTTTTTTTCTAATACGAGTATTATTTTATACAATCCTACTTTCTACTATTATATTATTTACCCGCTACTGACCGGTATATGATATTTTTATTAATTGATTTTGAAGTTTTAATCCTTTATTATTTTATATTATAAAAAATAATTATATTACATTATAAAAAATAATTATATTACATTATAAAAAATAATTATATTGCATTATAAAAATTGATTATTTTATAGTTAAAAAAATTATTGTGTCACGGTTTATTTAGTTATTAACTTACTTATCGTACTTACTCGTTGTTTAATACCAATTAAACCTATGATATATGTATAAACATTTTAATATATAAAGTTGTTTCAGAGGAAGCTACACCCGATTCTCTGTTTCATTTGGTACGGGTTTATATTTAACATGATAGCATTGGCTATCACGATAGCGGCGGCTACTTTCAAAATACTCAAAACTGGAGACATCACCTTCGCACAAACTGCTAAAATTCTATTCGCTATATTGTGGTGGATGAGTAAGTTTTAACTTTAAAAAAATCAGGCTGTGTACACCACCACAGTTACATTTGCCGAAGGTAGAGCATGCCTTTAATTTATTATTTTCGTGAAGAAATGCATTTACGCATCTCCCGCCGCAAGCCTGGAGGAGGCGGGCGGGGTATGTCGGGCTCGAGGGCCAGAGGGCCGTCACTACCGACTACAACCTCACGGTGTCCCATCTCACGACGGGGGCAGGGATGCAGGACCACTTCGCGCAATGCCGCTGAGGCCATGTAACCACACCAACACAGTTACATTTGCCGAAGGTAGAGTATGCCTAGTCTGGAATTACTGGCTCTCGAGGAGGCAGCTAGGGCCCACCGTTAGACACTTGGAAACAGATTGTTGAACTTGAACCCCAATGGAAAAGTAGGCCAGGCGAGCAAATACCACCATGATAAAAATAATACTTTCTTTAAATTATGTTTGCGTTTGGCTATAGCTTGCCTGATTTTAAGCTGCACTAGTCTGCGATGTGGCACCCCTTACCTATAAGAAACCTATTAACACTAGATTTGAAAACCCCGGAAAGCAATCATTTCTCGCTTTTACTTTCCTGAAAAGTAGTTTTTTAATTGCACAAGTTATACTTTTAAGTCGCTGTTTTATTAAACTCGTAATGAGCTTAATTTAATTTGCAATGGTAATTTCAAAACAGCTGAAACTTTCCTTTGTATTCGTTTGTTATTATTTATTATTATTATATTTTACAGTATTTATGTATTTGCTGACTGTGGTAAACAGCTACAAATTAAAAGTGTGGTAAGTGAGTAGTTTTATTTTAGTTTTTTTACTTATATGGAGCGATGACGGCCTACCTCTATTTAGCAAAGGGCCCTCCGGCCATATTATCTTGGGTCATGCATTGTAGTTAGAATACGTTGTAACTTTTTTTTTTTTTATTTATTAGGACACATTTCACACACGGCTGGTTAACCCCATACTAAACCATTTCTAGTTCGTATTATGGTTGCTAACACAACTGATATACTACATATACATACATACATATTATAAATAAATACATATTTAACACCCAGACCCACAGCCAACAAATTTAGTTCACCACAAAGATGTTGGCCGTGCCGGGAATCGAACTCAGAACCTTCTGTTTGGCAGTCTGGCATGGTAACCATTACGCCAACGAGGTCGGTTTACGGGATTCAGAACGAGGCTGAGATTGTTAGAAGACCCCGAGTCCCAGTAGTGGGGACGATATATTGAGCTACTTATTTTGTTATGTAAATTTAATTTAGTAAATATTTAGCAAGTTAATTAACTATTTTTTTATATTTTACAGGTATCGCACAATGGGATTCGGTTTGTAAGAGATTTTTATAGTTTTAATAAATAAAGAAGACATACATTTTATTTAGCGATTTTTTATTGGAAAAACCTTATCCATTTAGGCCTCAAATCATGTGTGTGATTCAAAAAAAATCATAAGAAATTGAATATATTATGTTCAAAAAACAATAGTTTTCCGAAACGGTATTGCCAGTTCCTTTCCAGTCAAAATTTTACTACAGTCTTACGTAGAATTGCGACTACGCTGTAGAATCAAAAATGTTTTACTTTTTTTTATTAAGATAGTTCCTTATAAAAAAAGCAAAACTGAAACTAAACTGAAAGCTGATCCTAAAGGCAGATATCGTACTGCCTCCATCGACAAATAAAATACCTTAACTTTTGTTTCAGTCCATTTAAAAAAAAAAACAAAACTAATCCGTATTAAGTAAAAAAAACATTTTTAATTAAACGAAGTTATATGGGAAAAAGAAAAGAGCTACTTTTACGGTTTTTTCGGCAATTATTTGAATTTTCCTCACCTTTTAAACCTTTCCTAGACCTCCACAAACATTTAAAGACCAAGATAAGATAAATCTGTTCAGCTGTTTTCAAGTTTTATCGATATTAATGAACAGCAATTGATTTATATAAGAATAATTTGCCTTGCATTGTTGTATTTGATAATGAGGGATAAAAGTAATCTAAGTTTTAATTCTAAGTGTTAGCTTAACAAACTTCATAAAAAGATGTGGTTTCTTTTTTTTTCAATTAATCAAATTCTAATCTAAAGTATCTTGAATTATTTTATTAGTACGAAAATATTATATTAAACGAATTTAAAATGTCAATATTAAAAGTTAGGACAATAATATAATATTGGATGAGAATAGAGATATAAAAAAACAAGCATACAAAGTTTCGCCTTTGTTACATTAGTAGAAAAAATCGTTTAACGTATTAGTAGTTCGATAATCGAATTTTATTGCACATTTTACTTAGCTGCAAGGGAAATCTAACTTAAAACGGCTTGCAAGTACTTGTATATTATTGCCAGTTTATAACTGCAAACTCCTCAAACCAGTGTTGCTATTTTAGTGCGATTCGGTTAAACTGGCACACTCGACTTTTATATAGGTTACGAGCCTCAGAACGACGCGCCCTAATTTTATACGGAGTTATTTATATTGTGGTAAGTATTTTGTTTACACTCTTTCCCTTTGGAGAGGATTTTATTCAGGGTTTTTTCGTAACTGACGCAATAGCTACAAATTAAATGTCTCTGTTTCCTGAGAGGTATTGCCCGGGGGTTTTCAAATGAAGAGTTCATATGTCTTCTTTAGGCATAGATTAATAAAATATAATAAACGCTCAACCTCTTGTTGAAAATCGTACTACGTATATCATTCAAGACACATAGCGCCATCTATTTGTATTTTCTTAAAACGACTTCACTCTGGTCACGCAATCTGCTATCGTTGTATCACTATGCGACTGCAGCGCGTTGCGGAATTTGGCGGCCGCTAGGCTGCACTTTCGATTTGCAGCGCCATAAATCGGTAATTATGGTAACTTCCGCGCCACGCTTTGTCGAATGGAAATCAGCAATTCTCTCTAGTATTCTGATCCCTGTATTTAGGTAAGCTTGCCACATCGTAGAACTATTGCGTAGCTTTACATTAGGCAAGTTGTAGTCAAACGAAAACCTATCAAGGGCAAAAAAAGCTTTTGAGGCCGTCTGAGAAGCAAAATGTTGAATTTTGTATCTACTATTATAAATATAGAAAATACATTTTGAAAGCTCCGTACTTAATTTTTTATAGCGGCCATCTTTTATTTAAAATGTAACATATAGTTATTCCACTTGTAACGCCCTGTCATTTGATACCCCATTTGAGGTATTTGCAAAAAAAAATGGCCATTACGTTACGCTGACGATTTTGGATCGATTTTCATCAGACATAGCTAAGAACACTCCCGACTTTCTAACAAACAAAAAAAACAAAATCGGTTCATCGGGTTGGGAACTACGATACGATTTTTATTCTTGTTGTGTAACTGTTTTTTTTTATTTGGTGTGCAATAAAGTCGTATTGTATTGTATTATATAAACAGACAGGCGTCTAATTTATAATCGTTTTTGCTTTGAGGGTTGAAAATCGTTTAAAAGATTTTTTTTATTGTAAGGGTTACATGGTTATATCTATTTAATTCACTTAATAAGTCGCCATGACCCGCGCGATTTGAGCTGCTTTTTCTCGTTCTTTAACATGACCTAAAGGGCGGAGAGTTCCGCTAGAGGGCGCACGAGTAACATCAGCTCCGCGTAAATGTATTTCTTAAAAATAAAAAAGTGCAGCATACAGGACAAATTGGGTAAAATCCTATGTTACTAGTGACAATTCATATGTGGTAGTGTTTGTGCAGTGAAAAATAGTGAAATAAGGAGGATATTTACGAACAAAGGTGAACAACATTTTGTGTGAATTTAGACGAAATAAAACATTATTGAGGACTCTGCCTGTGATATTACATCCCGTCGAAACGGAACAGTGCAAAATTAACAATATTAAAAAGTGTTATACGCTAAAATAAGAAATATACACAAAAACAACAAACACAAAAGAAGTAAACGTCATATTATTTCAAACGCACAACCAGCATCGTAACGGCCGAAGCAGAAGGAGACAGCAACAAAGCACACACAATATTGTTTGTCATCGTGTGCAGCGGACAATACGGACGAGGTAGATGGCCAGTTTCAAGCTCAGCATCTAAGCCTCGGTGGTCGAGCGGTTACCGCGTATGGTTAAAAACTACAGAAACGAACGTGCCTGACTTCGGATCTCAGCAACTGAAAAATTTTTTTTTTGACGAATATTTTTATTTATTCTTTGTCAATGGACGATTTAAAACATTTTTCATAGAAGTTGCATAACTTTACTTTGAATTGTTGACATGACTTTACGGGACAATTATTTCGGACTAAAACAGTGAATTATAGTGAAAAGTTACGCTTCTTATGTGAGTGTGTGTGCAAAACAAACAAACAATACGAGACGTAAGATACTTATTTACGTGAACAGTAGAATTCGTGTATATAAGCGTACAAAAACAATTATTATGATAAATATCCCGCGTGAACGGAACAGTGCTCAAATAGTGTAATAAAAAAAAAAAATAAAAAAAAAAAAAAATAATAATAATAATTAGGGAAATAAAATCAAGATCGCAATTGCAAAAGCCAGTGCGCGTCATCTTTAAATATGTGGACTTTGGACCCAGCGCATCTAACAGTCGTCGCATAAAAAGATAACAAGTCTGCATTCCTTTCATTTTGCTAATAAAAGACCTGTAAATTGGAACTGCACCAGTATTTCCAGATTCGTTGGTCTAGTGGCAAACAGAACAGATTCGATAGCCCCTAAGTATTGCCTATGTCGGTTCAAATCTCAAGCAATTGACAGTTATTTTTGCATCATTTTTTGCGTAACAATATATATATATTTTGCAAATTGAACTAGTTATTGGCCACTACTGCGTTCCAATATGTCTGACCAATCCAATATGATGGAGATGTTGGACTTGCTTCGACAACGAATCAAAGAAGACGGTGAACAAAACCTTAAGCAGGCAGAAGATAACATCACGCAAAAAATCAGTAAGAAAATAGATGATAGATTTGATAAAGTTGAAGCTAACATTACCGCAATTCAAGATACTCAGATTGAACAGGAGAGAAGATTAGACAATTTTGATAAAATATTGAGACAAAGAAATTTAATCATTTTTGGGATTGCCGAAGAAGAACATGGCTACGCAGAGCTGGAAGAGATGATAATACAGATTATAAATTTAAAGTTGGACGTAAACTGTGATCACAAAGACATAGAATTTGTTGGTAGGATAGGCAAAAAGAATACGAAGCCACGCCCAATTAGGCTTACACTAACAACATTTGGCAAGAAAGTGGCAATATTGAAACAAAGGCCGAAAAACAAAAACCAGCCTTGGTATATTAAGGAAGATTATCCTCCAAAAATTCTACAGAAAAGAAAAGAGTTACAAGAAGAAGTAAAACAGCTTAGAGAGCAAGGCATAAAAGCCGTGATTAAATATGATAAAATCATTACTTTGCAAAATGAAAAATCAGAAACAGTTTCGACAGGCAAGAAGGAAAGTAATAAAAGACATCTGTCCAGTACTCCTGAAAGCGAGAACAAAAGTAAGACAAACGATGCTAATCATGAACACAAAACGAAGAAAATAAAACCACAAGTTATTACATCCTACATGAACAGTACTAAACCAACTTACCAACCAATAAAAACTAAACACTTACTAAGTCCCGGAACTAGTAAGCAAAATGATAACTCAAGTACAAAAAACTAAACAAAGAAACTCCTCCAAGCCGGCTGGTCACCGTGGAGGAGGATGACCAACCTCCCCCCAGTTTAACAAAAACAAAGACAGGAAACATAATCAATATTACAACATTAAATGTTCGAACACTACTAGCAGAAAGCAGACTAACCGAGCTGATACATGGAACAGATAAAATCAAATGGGACATACTAGGAATGAGTGAAGTAAGAAGAGAAAAAGAAACCATAGAAGAGTATTCAAATTTTATGCTATTACATAGCCACGCGACTAAAAGTCAACACGGAGTGGGTTTCTTAATAAAAAAACACCTAAAAAACAATATTATAAGATTCGAAACTTACTCAGATCGCGTAGCCCTTGTAGATATGCAACTGGAAAATACTAGGATATGGACTATAATTCAGGTATATGCTCCAACTGAAGCTAAAAAGACTAAAAAAGAAGAAATAGAAGAATTCTATGACACTTTAGAAAAAGCAGTGGCTTCTGCGAAAACGAAGAATCTAATAGTAATGGGAGATTTTAATGCTCAAATTGGCGAAATGCAACCTGGAGAAGAAATGGCATTTGGAAAATTCTCAAGAGGAAAAAGAAGCCAACACGGAAAAAGACTGGTACAATTTGCACAAGAATACAACCTTAAAATAACCAACACCATGTACAACCGAAAGAAAAGTAGAACATGGACTTGGAAAACACCTGACCACAAGCACTCCAATGAAATCGACTACATTCTGACTAACAAGCCTAAACAAGTGAAAAACTTCGAAGTACTAAGACTAAATTTTTTCACTGACCATAGATTAGTCAGGTGTAAATTGGACACCAAGAAGACGAGAAGAGTACACAAAAAGAAAATTGACATCATACGGAAAGTCCCGGAAATCTCAGAAACAGTAAAAGAAAATTTAAAACAACAATTTTGTGCAGCTGTAGAAGTTAACGAAGACGATATTGACACACAATACAAGAACCTCCAAAAAGAAATCGAATGCTTTATAAAAGAAATGGCATTTTCGAAATGCCAAAGAAAGAAAGAATACGTAAGTGAAGCTACAAAAACACTATTAAAAGAAAGAAATCTGCTTTACAAAGAAATAAGGTGTCGTGAAGTCAGAAAAGAAATTACGAAAATCAGCAAACAAATAAACAGAAACATTGCGAAGGACAAGAAACAATATAGACAAGAAATTTTTAAGCAACATATAAAGAACAAAGGAGCAATAAAAAAGGCATACAAAGAACTGAATGAGAAAAAGGAATGGACAGCAAATGTAAGAACAAAAGAAAGAAAGCTAGTAAACATACGACCAAATATACTAGAAGAAGCTAGAAAATTTTATGCAGAACTTTACGCCTGTGATTCTACGAATTACTTGATAAAGAATAATATTGTAGGAAATATACGGACATCAATCGGACATGACATGAATAATGATAATTTAGCATGTAACTTGACATCTAATCTATCTTGTAATTATAATTTGTTATTTAGCGAAAATGACACGAACGAACTGGTTACAAGATATATGAAATTACCAAGCGTATTAGATTGCGAAATAGAACACGCTATAAAAACACAGAAAGATGATAAAGCTCCAGGAGACGACTGTGTAACCAATGAACTTCTGAAAATACTCATAGATCCACTACTCTTACCATTAAAAAAGATTTTTAACAATGTATTGAGGAACGGCAACACCCCGGAAGAGTGGAGCAAGTCAACGACTATTTTACTTCATAAAAAGGGCGACAGAAGTGATCTGGGAAACTACCGACCCATTAGCCTTATGTCTAATATATACAAAGTGTTTTCAAAAATAATTCTGAATCGCATCACAACCAAGCTGGATGAAAATCAACCACCAGAACAGGCAGGTTTTAGGAAAAACTTCTCAACTGTTGATCACATCCAAGTATTGGCTACAATAATAAGCAGATGCCAAGAGTACAAAAAACCTTTGTATATTGGATTTATCGACTTCAAAAAGGCCTTTGATTCGCTGATACATCCAGCAATCTGGCAAGCACTTAGGCAACAAGGCGTAGAAGAAGAATATATTACCATTCTGCAAAACATTTATTCCAAAAGCTCGTCTAAAATACGAATGGAAAGGGACGGAGAGGAATTTGAGATAAGGAAAGGAGTTAGGCAAGGAGATCCAATGTCACCAAAAATTTTCTGTTCAGTACTGGAAATGATTTTTAGAAACATAAGTTGGGAAGAAATGGGAATAAAAATAAATGGGGAATATCTCAGTCATTTGCGATTTGCTGATGACATAGTGATTTTCGCCGATTCTGCACCAATTTTGAAGAATATGCTAGTAGATGTAGCGAAAGAGAGTAAAAAGGCAGGATTGTCTTTAAATGCTTCCAAAACAAAAATAATGACAAACGCAGATAAGATAAAAGTGAATATTGACGAAGAAAATATTGAATATGTGGACGAATATATTTATTTAGGACAATCAATAGCATTTGACGACCTCACTGAGAAGGAAATTAATAGACGAATAGGAATTGCATGGAGAAAATATTGGAGCCTAAAAGAAATTATGAAAAACGAGACTATACACATGGATATAAAGCGACGAGTATATGATGTGGCAATACTACCTAGTCTAATTTATGGTTGCCAAACATGGGCTCTACGAAAGGAAGACGAAAAAAGACTCAAGATATGCCAAACCAAAATGGAAAGAAGTATGTTAGGAATAAAACTTTCCGATAGAATACCCAACGAAGATATAAGAAGAAAAACAAAGATAAGAGACATTGTAAAGACTATCAGAACATTAAAATGGAATTGGGCAGGACATATATGTAGGATGAACTGTGATCGCTGGACTAAGAAAGTATTAGAATGGGTACCTAGAGATGACAAAAGAGGTCGAGGAAGGCCAAATAGAAGATGGGAGGACTTGTTCACGCAGAGACACGGACAAGAATGGACTAGAATGGCGAGAAATAGGAAATTATGGCATAAACTGGGGGAGGCCTACGCCAAGGAGGCGACAGCTACATAAACCGATAGTTTAACTGACAAGAGAAATCGCACTATTAATATGATACTACAATTATTATAGCTATTGACAAATAAATCGAAAATGTGACATTTAATTTTAATAATCAATTTAATGAGTAGTTATAATGAAATTAATTTTGATAATTGACAAGAGTTTAATATGTGTACATGTAAATATTATGTTGTAGTTGAATAAAAGGCTTTTTTACTTTTACTTTTACTTTACTAAAGGGCGGCTTCAGGAGTGACTCAACTAATTATATAAATCACCTAATACTTTTTCACAAATCTTAGCTAATTAGTACGCGAAAAGATCTTCAATGTGGGAAAATATTTGTTTATCCAGACGTACTAAAGACGGCTTGACACTACGTTCGTGGTACAAACTGTTTATATTAGATTAATTATAAATTATTGATTTATATTTGACATTTATCTTTGAATTTTATTGACATTTATATTGATTATAATATTTAATGTATTATTAAATTAATAAATTACTTTGACTTTGACTTTAACGCCTTTAAAGAGTATTGCGTTACTACGTAGTAACCCTGATCTAACCTATACGTAATGACGTCAGAAAAAGCTACGACATTTACAGAAATAAGTAGGTAGATAATTATAATTCTGTGGGTGAAATACATACAGTACCTACCTACCTTTTAGTAGAAAGCGGGTTACTAAAACCTACGCGGTCTTTTTACATGGAAAACAAATTAAGACAAATGACGTCAGAGTTAGCAGAAAAACACGAGATTTTCTTTTAACAAATAGATTTGTTTGTACGGAAATATTAATACTTAGGGGCTGGTTTACCTACTGTGGAAAATGTCCTACTATGAGATCATAGGAGTAGAAAGAGTGACAGAACTAAGTGATAGACTGTAGTATGTTTCAGATAATACAACAGCGTATCCGGTATTATACGAGTGGCGATCTCGTAGAAAAGTTGTAGAGTTTGTAAAAATTATGTACTTAGTAATTGTAGCATTTTTAATAAAAAAAATAGTTTCTACTGAGCATAATGTACATGATATTGAGCATCATGTAAATTATAAAATGACAACTTATAGAGCAAAATGGAAATGGATACCATGGTTTGCCAATCCCACAGGGCTGGTTGGCCCCATGCAAACCATTTCTAGTTTGTATTGCGGTTGCTAACACAACTGATATACTACATATACGCATAAATACGTTTTACTGACACTTATTTAATAATTAACATCCAGAGCGACAGCCAACAAATTTTGGTCGTCACAAAGATGTTGGCTATGCCGGGAACGGAACCCGGGACCTTTTGGTTGGCAGTCTGGCATGGTAACCAATACGGCAACGAGATAGTCTTTCTTTCACTGGTCTTTGATTTTTTATATTATTATTTTATCTTAGTTTAGTGTCGATTTTGTTGGTAACTATTGGTATTGTACACTCTGTGAAATTTATCTAGTCTGATGTGAATAATATCTGCAGAGTTTATATGAAAATAACTTCGAAAGAGTATTATCAAGGTAATATTAAAAGCCGTGTTTACTTCGGAAAAACCTTGAATATGAAGGAAAGTTATTTTTCAATATATCTTTAGACTAGCAGAGCGTCCCGGCTTCGCACGGGCTATAAAATAATCTAAGTTGCAAAGTGAAACAAAATAGCCTATGCTACTCAGGGATTATGTAGCTTTCCAACGTTGAAAGAATTATTCAAATCGGTCCAGTAGTTTCGGAGCCTATTTGCGTCAAACAAACAAACTTAAAAGCAAACTTTTCCTCTTATAATATATATTTTTTAGATAAACTTTTATTACTAGCAGCGCTCCGCGGTGTTACCCGCGTTAATCCGGGATAAAAATAGTCCATGAGTTAATCCAGGGTTCAAGCTATCTTCATACAAAATTTCATCGAAAGCGTTTATAATAATCGGTCGAAAAGCGTTTAAGCGTGAATTAAATTAAATAGGTTTTGAAGTTATTTGCGCATCTAACGGGAACCAGTAATAGTAGAAGAGCCGTGGAAGATCGTCCTTCACCGATCTGATAACCAGATGAGACGTATTTTTTATCAAATATTTTTTATAAACAAATATGCCTAAAATTGCTTGCCTATCGAAAAGTGCTCATGGCTATTTTTAAAAATAAACATTTATCGATTTTTTTTTATCACCTTCATACTTTTGATAACCAAATGAAATAATGTTTTCGGTATAAAGAATGTGTTAATCTAGGTCTAACCTATTTTCATCAACTGTGTAGCTAAGCACCTGTGTGAAAACAGTGTTCCGGCAGTCATCTTGAGAGCTAGTTATTCAAGACTAAGCATGCTGTTTGATACAAAACGAGTGGACTGTATGCAAGTTCTGATTCTCACAAGGAAATTGCGAAACTTAGATAGGACCACGTACCTTTCATCCACGACGCCACTCCCCGGGACAACTCCTCGCGTCTGGCGGCCGCTCGGTGGGTAACGATCGTCAAGCTCCTTGTTGAAATGCAGAACAGTATTGACTGTACACGGCACAGAAAATATCCTTTGTGAAGCGACGCGCGACACTAAAAGAGTAACTATGTACTACGGCGCGGCGATGAGAAGCGCGGGTTGTCTCCCATACGATTCCAGAGTCACTGCCTCAGGCCGCGACGCGCGGACTGTAGGTTTTGTAGTTCTACCCTCATCTCACAATAATACCTTTATGAGAATCGAACACCTGCTATACCTTAGATCAGAATGTCACTAATCCGTGATATTACGTGTCCTATTGGTCAAATTCTTAGCTGTAATGTGTAACAAAATTATAAGTTTTAGCTTCGTATTTAGGTACTAAAAATGAGTGTGGCTCGGTGGTAAAACGTCTGGTTTTCAATCAGACGGCCCTGGTTCGATCTCAGTTTACACCATTGACTTGTTATTATTCAAGCGATGTGTGGATTTGTACTCGTTTTACGGTGAAGGAAAACCGACACGTTTGAAGGCCACAATATTTGAAGACGTGTGTCATCTTCCAACCCGCACTTGTGGATTATGGTCTATATCTCTATCCTAGTGAAAGAAGGCCCCGAGTCCCAGCAGTGGGAACGTATAGTGGGCTGCTTATGCTATAGTACCATAGTTTTCTAAGCATGAGAAAAGAATAAGTGCCTAAATAGGTACCTAACTTATTTAGGCACTTATTGTTTCTTCACTAAAAGACCAAATATCGTGAAACCTTTACCTAAGTCCACTTAGTTACGTCCGAGTCCTGTTATTATTTATAGCGTGTTGTAAAAAGGAAATAACCTGCTTTTACTAATGGAACACTGGGGCCTAAGACGGACGCTTTTACTGTGGATCAAAACTCTCATTTTAAGCATTTTGGTAGTAGCCAAACGTTAGTTACTAGAAATATAATATGTCGGAGTAAATAATTTCAATCTTAATATATATAAATCTCGTGTAACAATGTTTGTCCTCAATGGACTCCTAAACCACTTAACCGATTATAATAAAATTCGCACACCATGTGCAGTTCGTTCCAACTTGAGAGATAGGATAGTTTAAATCTCAAATTATAGTCGCAATTTTAATTTATTGCTAATTATTGTTTATTTATTCTATTATTATTTGACAGTCACAATTATCTGTTAACTCCAAATGAGTCTAACAGATGTCGATACCTTTCGACTGGGTTGAGTAAGTTGGGTGGGGCTGTTATGGTAAATCTACGAACGTGTCATATAAGCTACACTATCTATTTTTCATACCTCTAAGTGAGGCAAAACAACGTTTGCCGGGTCAGCTAGTTTAATATATTAAGAGAATGAGTGTGATAAGAACTAGAATAAACGGGAGAGTAACTCCATCAGCTACTAGAATAAACGTAAGAGTAAATCCGTAAAATTGCCGCTTAGAATTTGGATCCATCTAAACACACAATTATATTGCTATCCCAAAGCTAGCACGCGATTGGTCGCATCAAAGTCACGCCACCGATACTAGCCGCGCGGGTAGCTGTTTGCCCCGCCCACCGCGGTATTTTACGCGTGGTATTTTTTTTTATCGGCCAAGTAACTATTCTATTTGTTCTAGGTCGCTGATAAAATGTTTAAATAAAGGTAAGTATCCATTGGTACATATCTTACATGTTGCATATCTGACTGGATAAAACTGTTGAAATACTATATAGTACTTACTTAGTTAAGATCTTTAAAAGTATATTTAAAAACAATGTTCTATACTAATATTATTTTTTGTTTGTTTGACGCGAATAGGCTCCGAAACTACTGGACCGATTTAAAAATTCTTTCACCGTTGGGAAGCTACATTATTCCCGAGCAACATAGGCTATATTTTGTTGTTCTTTGCAACTTAGATTATTTTATAGGATTGATTGACAGACTGGATTGACTTCATCTGGACTGACTGGCTGCTAGTATGCTATAAAAATGTATCTTATCTTATCTGTAACGTCGGTAGTGCCTAACATTGGTAGTGGCCAAATTTTGGTAGTGCCTAACGTTAGTAGTGCGTAACGTTGATAGTGCCTAACCTAACCTAACGTTAGCTTTATGCTATGTGATGTTTGTAAAATTATTTATACCTACTTTGGCGTCTCTGTCGCACTTCATCGCCCGCTACCAATCAGAGCGCTTGTCCCGAATCGCGCAAACGGTATTTTCAACGCACGCACGACTGATTCAAGCTACAATGCATGACCGTCGGACGGCCGTCTCCGGACACAACATCTGTCCGGGAGGACCTTTTGCTACATGGAGGCAGACCGTCGTCGCTCCATACTACTATTATATACGAGGGTGAATCAAAAAATTCTTGAAATCAACATTAAAAAATGCAAAGATTTAAATAATATTTTATTTTTCTACATAGTCTCCCTCCAATGCAATGCATTTAGAATAACACGTTTCTAACTTCCTTATTCCTTGTGAAAAAAAATATTTTCTTGACTCTCGAAAAAGCTCTCTTCGGCAGCTATAACCGCGTCATTATCGTGAAATTTTGTTCCACGAATTTCCTCTTTTAATTTTGGAAATAAGTGAAAATCACTTGGGGCTAAGTCCGGAGAATTTGGTGGGTGGTCAAGGAGATTGAAGCCAGCACAGCGGATTGCGTTGAGCGCAACTTCCGATCGATGAGCAGGAGCGTTATCTTGAAGGAACAACACGCCCAACGACAGTTTTCCACGACGTTTTTCTTTAATCGCTTCACGCACTTCCGGGATTAAATTTGCATAATAGGGTCCAGTAATCGTCTGGCCTTTTGGCATGTAATCAATAAAAAGGATTCCTTCACTATCCCAGAACACAGAGGCCATAACTTTGCCAGCGGTAGGAGCAACTCGAAATTTCTTAATGGATGGAGAGGATGGTCGTTTCCAAGACATGCTGTTTCAGGATCAAAATGGTGGACCCACGTTTCATCCATGGTGACAAGACGTTGGCAAAAATTATCCGAATCACGCTGGAACATTTCGAGATTACGCTTGGAAATTTCCAAACGTCGCTTTTTGTTTTCGTCGGTTAACATTCGTGGCACCCATCTTGAAGACACTTTTTTGAACCCCAGTGAATCAATTAAAATGGATTGAACGCTACCAAAAGATATATTTAGGATCTCAGCTATATGTTTTATAGTCATTCTTCTGTCTTCCAAAACCAGATTCTCAACTTTTTTGACATTTTCTTCTGTAACGGAGCTTGAAGGCCGCCCAGAACGCGGGTCATCTTTACAGCTTGATCTACCTCTTTTAAATTCAGCCATCCAGTACGCAACCGTAGAATAGGGTACAGCATCACCCCCTAATGTCTGCTGAATGTCCAAAAAAATTTCCTTCGTAGACATTTTTTTCAAACTGAGATATTTTATCACCGCACGTAACTCACTTTTATCCATATTTTTAACTTTTTAGCAACTCGTTGCACAAAAAAATTTATTACATGCGAACGAAC
This sequence comes from Mellilla xanthometata, assembly GCA_035578125.1. Taxonomy (NCBI): domain Eukaryota; kingdom Metazoa; phylum Arthropoda; class Insecta; order Lepidoptera; family Geometridae; genus Mellilla; species Mellilla xanthometata. Next base: position 4,403,142 of record JAPUBQ010000030.1, on the reverse strand, counting down.
TGACAAAAACAAGTGACAGTCTGCATAAATATAGTGTGATAGACACTCCTTAATTTCAATATTGAAATTGATCCAAAAATGTTTCATATATATGCACTTCTAAGAACTTTTTGATTCACCCTCGTATAACATTTTATTATATTGCGGCCTTTCTAGACCCTCCAACTAACCAAAAACCTTAACCTTTGCGCGACCTCCATTCGTGATTGCCGAAGTTAATTTTATTTTATCAACATATTGAATAAGGCTCCTATTTATGAAGTACGGCAACGCTCGATTACAATAAACAAAGAGCTTTTAGGCATAATAATATTAAGACCAAGTGGTCAGCTACAGGGTTACTTAGTTTAGAAATAAAATTTACAAGTTTATCGCCTGTAGCTCGGCTAACTAAGGTGATCTGACGCGATCGTCGGGGTTAAGCAACGGTCGATGCGGACAGTTTTTGGATGGGTGACCATTTTCGGTGCGTCGGATGACACGCTAATATTGTAGGTCCGGTTGTAAGTTTTATTACAAGAAGTCGTTAAGCCAAGTCAGAGGCATTTGGGCGGCTTAAAATCTCTCGACACCAGAGCTTGGCCACTTAGCTCATACGAAGAAAAAGATGGGATTTGGATGGGTGACATCATACTCAAGAATATCGTTTAAAAAGTGGCATTTTTATCGGGGGTCGGTCAAATTTGATAAAAACCAAAAATTTTTTTTTTTTAATGTGATACGACTTTAAACATGACATTGTCTATATTAAAAAAACATTTTTGGTCTATGATAATAATAAGATTTAAATTCCCTTCGTTCTAGCTAATGTGCGATTACCTTTAAAGTTTCATTAATCAATTTTACATACATACATTTAAATATTATTTTAGATCATTTTTGTTATAATAAAATTTACCGTTATTCACATAAGAGAAAAAAAAACAATATTTACATAATTCATCTTTATTTTTAAAGTACAAATTGCATGTAATGACAAAAATCAAAGTAACTCATCATATCGTAATAATTATTAATTTCATATAACGTGGTTATTTGGCATATCAATATTAATATAGGTACATAATCTAATGTCAAAAAACAGAATGGCATATTAAATTGTTATACGGTAATGTAAACACTTAATTAATTAATTAACGTGAAGTGAACGCTACAAATAAATGATTATGCTTATTAATAATTTGTTATTCTTAATTAACAATCTTAAAACTATTGAGATTTTAAGTACCTAGCTAGCGACTGTAGCTCGGCTAGCTAAGGTGATCTGACACGATCATCGAAGCTAAGCAACGGTCGATGCGGACAGTGTTTGGGTGGGAGGCATTCGTGATACATCCTAGACCACAGTCAAGCTTAACATCAGGTAAGCTGCGGTCAAAGGTAAGCAAATTCATAATAAAAAAAACAGCTAACAATATTAATTATGCAAGTACTCGTACAACAATAGACTTATGCTAAATAGTATAAACAATGTATCAAAACATATTTATATATAAAGGCAGTATACTAAGGCAGTTTTGAGGTAGAAAGTCAAGATTCTTAAAAAAAAAACATTTTAGGGTTCCATACCCAAAAGGTAAATACAAAGGGACACCTGCTATTGCTTGCTTGGATTTTGCCAAGTTATTGAAGCTATATGCTGAGCTAAAAGTAGTAAAATCAGTTACACAAATACCGCCTGAATACTTTACGAAACGTACAAAAAGCAAATGACGACCTCGTTGGCGTAAAGGTTACCATGCCGGACCGCCAATCAGAAGGTTCCGGGTTCGATTCCCGGCACGGCCAACATCTTTGTGCTGAACTCAATTTGTTGGCTGTTGATCTGGGTGTTAAATATGTATCTATATAAAATATATATGTACGTATTTGTAGTATATCAGTTATGTTAGCCACCATAACACAAACTAGAAATGGTTCAGTGTGGGGTTAACCAGCCGTGTGTGAAATGTGTCCTAACATTTATTTATTTATTTAAATCAAATAATACGACAAAAATTGTAAGAACATCTAGCTCCTAGGCGCTAACATGTCACGATAAATTGTAGGTCCCGGCTGTTAGTCTTAATACAATCAGTCGTTAAGCTAAGTCAGAGGTCTTCGGGTGGCTTGAAAACTGTCGACACCGGTGCTAGGCCACTTAGCTCATACAAAAAGTAGAATACATTTGTCAAGTTCGAAACAATTTGGCTTTCTATATATTGTATTCATTCATTCAATATTTAAGAGCTGGGCTCTTGTCTGTGGAGTTTTTTCTAGGTACTTCTGTCTTCGGCCAAATCCTTGACCTCCCTATACGACATGACTTTCGCCTTCTCCTTAATTTGGTCTAAATATGATCTTCTAGGTCTTCCTCTTCCTCTCCTGGCTTCTATCTTTCCTTCTACGATATTTTTAATGAAATTGTCATGTCGTATAAGGTTGCCAACCATCTTTCCTCTTCTGTTGTCTATTGTATTTATTATGGTTCTTGGTTCTTTTAATAGGCAGAGTACTATATATATGTACTAGAGGTTGCCCGCGGCTCCGCCCGCGTGTAGGTCGCTTTTTGCGTAACCTGTGGAAAAAATCTATTGTATCCTATTCCCGTGCCAATTTTATATAAACACTACATTGCTACGATATCAAAATAAGCCGCATCTGTCTTTCCTCGTTCGATTCCTGAGATCTAGTTAACCTCTGTTTTAGCTATTTTGGTGGTGATGCTACAGATTAGATCGTTTTCTCCAAACCATTATTTTAATATAAATAATAAGAATACGTGAATCATACCACTAAGTAAACCACATACTTAAATTCCAATTCATAAGTATTTAATTTCAAAAACACAAAACTTTCCCTTTGAACTTTAAACCCCAATGGCATACCTTAATTCACTCCTAGCAAATATCATTACAAATTTATTTTAACCACTATATAAACTACAACCAAAACAACGTTCAAGACTGTTAAATTGATAAATAAAAAAAAATCCAAACAAACTTTCACCCCCCTCCCCCCTATAAACCCTTATTTAACCCCTGGCAAAAAATCTTGATTTTACATAAACTATACATATTCCAAATTTCATTGCTAGAAGTTCAAAAACATAGAAGTTTCATACAAACTGTTTTACCCCCTTTCACCCCCTCAGGGGTGGAATTTCCAAAAACCCGTTCTTAGTACACGTTTAAATACTAAAATATATACACACTCCAAATTTTACACCTCTAAGTTCAAAAACACAAAACTTTCATTTTTAACTTTCAACCCCAATGGCATCCTCCTTAATGCACCCCTGCCAAAAAAAAATATAATTTTAATTTAACCATTTAATAATCTATTACCATGACGACTTTCAAGACTTTAATGTGATAAATAAAGAATTTTCCATACAAACTTTCACCCCCCATTACAAACCCTTAGTTCATCCCTGGCAAAAATACTTGATACTATTATTTTTAATTTTACATAAACTATACATATTCCAAATTTCATTGCTGGAAGTTTAAAAACAAAGAAGTTTCATACAAACTGTTTTACCCCCTTTCACCCCCCTTAAGGGTAGAATTTCAAAAAATCTATTCTTAGTACACGTCTAAGTACTAAAATATATACACACTCCAAATTTTGCACATTTAAGTTTAAAAACACAAAACTTTAATTTTCAACTTTCTACCCCAATGGCACCCCCCTTAATGCACCCCTGGCAAAAGTTTTTAAAATTTTAATTTAACCATTCAATAAACTACTACCATAACAACTTTCAAGACTTTAACTTGATAAATAAAGATTTTTCCATACAAACTTTCACCCCCCATAACAAACCCTTAGTTCACCCCTGGTAAAAAAACTTGATACCATTATTTTTAATTTTACATAAACTATACATATTCCAAATTTCATTGCTATAAGTTCAAAAACAAAGAAGTTTCATACAAACTGTTTTACCCCCTTTCACCCCCTTAGGGGTGGAATTTCCAAAAATCCGTTCTTAGTACGCGTCTACAGACCAAAACAAATACACCCTCTAAATTTCACAACCCTAGGACCAGCCATTTGGGCTCTGCGTTGTCTATAGATGAATGAATGAATGAATGAATAGGTCAGGACAAAGAGTCTTATAGTGTAGATAATATAGGTAATTATTGTTTTCAATACAACTGGCTATACAACTTACAGATTTTGTTGTATTATCTGATTATTATTATTTTTTTTTTACACTTAATAGGCTTGCGCTTGACCACAACTCACCTGATGTTAAGTGATATTGCAGTCTTATGATGAAGCGCGCTTGTCTAGAACCGGCTTTCTGTCTTCTTCTTTGACCATTTCCCACAAGGTTCAGTTGGCATGGCACGTCTTCCTCTTCCACGCGATGCTGTCAGCTCTATAACTTATTGACTCAGGCGTTACTTTGCGGAAATCCATTGTAAATAGAACACAAAATTAAATATTTAGTGTACTTCCGCTGTGATCCGAGAGTCTCTCGACTTGTCGTTCGAAGAGTCAGCATCTCCTGATGATGCCTTGTGGTTAGGCGAAACACGTGTAGAGTTAAGAATTTCCGAATTGTGATAGGTAACGTTAATCTTAATTAATCTTAGTTAATTGATCTTAGTTAATTAATCTTAGTTAATTGATCTTAGTTAATTAATCTTAGTTAATTAAGCTTGGTTAATTGATCTTAGTTGATTTTTCCTTTACTTGTCTTAATGTGGATTTCGGATCACAGCGGAAGTACACTAAATACTTAATTTTGTCTTCTATTCATATCTACATTCACTTCTTTTTCTTTCATATCCTCATTTACACAATTCCACGTCTTCCTAGTTCGATCTCTACTTCTGTTACCTTGGAAAATCATATCCATACTTCTCCTTTTTTTTTTCGTGAGGAAATGCATTTAACGCATCTCCCGCTACAAGCCTGGGGGAGGCGAGCGGGGTATGTCGGACTCGAGGGCCAGAAGGGCCGTCACTACCGACTAAAACCTCACGGTGTTCCATCTCACGGCGGGGGCAGAGTCACATGCATTTCTATTCCAACACATACGCCAGGTAGCCCATACGAAGATAACCTTCCGCTCCTCACTTTGCGTTCCGTTAAGTATTCTGGTGGTAAGCATATAGCATTAACACAGCTTGGCTATTACTTAGATAGTGAAGCAAGTGTCCCTTTTTTACCTTTTGGATACTGAATCCTAAAAAGTACTTTTAAAACTAATTATGGCTGAATTAAGTCTCTTCGAGTACCTTATCCGTGAACGGGGAACACAGCACCTGAAAGTTGATGAAAATATCGTAAATAATACAATACTAATTATATGTAGAATAATTTGTCAGTAAGCTCTTTGTTCTTTAGTTTTTTTTTTATTAAGTTACGTTTTTGCTCATATTAGTTGGGCTCGCTCATGAAGGGTTTCGTACCATTGTTGTATGGGAGCCCCATTTCAATATTTATTTTAATTCAATTTCATAATTTTATTTGATAGCCAATAAGGTATTTTGGCTGTGTATTTAGTGAAAATTTTAAGTTTTAGCTTTCTAGCTATTACGGTTTCTGAAATACAGCTTTGCCAAATGTTTAGCAAAAATGTTACAACTTGACAATGGTAGCCAGCCAGGCGAGCACTAGAAAATGCCCTACCACCCATGACCTACACATGACGACCTCGTTGGCGTGATGGTTACCATGCCAGACTGCCAATCAGAAGGTTCCGGGTTCGATTCCCGGTACGGCCAACATCTTTGTGCTGAACTAAATTTGTTGGCTGTGTGTCTGGGTGTTAAATATGTATCTATATAAAATATGTATGTATGTATATGTAGTATATCAGTTGTGTCAGCAACCATAGTACGAACTAAAATGATTCAGTATGGGGTTAACCAGATGTGTGTGAAGTGAGAGAAAAAAAATACCTTACCTTCAAAAGAAGGCTTGCAGTCAAACAGGAACATATGCTCGTTTGTTGGGAACAAATTGAAACCAAAGTACTTGATGGAGGCCAGTTTGGAGTCTTCCTTCTCAAAATAGTTGCGGTATCTTCCTGTGTACCTTGGATTGTTACTCCAGAAATAAATAGTGCCTGAGGAAAAAAACATATAAAATTAATTTATTACCGTATTATATAGTGCCTATCTGAGGCCTAGCTCGGCTATCTGAGGTGATCTGACGCGATCATCGAAGCTAAGCAACAGTCCATACAGACAGTATTTAGATAGGACCATGCACAAGACTAGTATAAGATAGACTAAGATAATAGTGGCATTTTCATCTGGGCGCTACCGTGGGTCGGATGACACGTTAAATTGTAGATCCTGGCTGCAAGTCTTAGTACAAGCGGTCATTAAGCCAAGTCAAAGGCCTTTAGGCGGCTTGAAACTCTCAACACCAGAGCTTGACCACTTAGTTCACAGCTAATCTTGCATAAAAAGAATCATAAACGCGCCTCACCACTCTAGAAGAAAGGAGGTTACGTGGGGATCTAATAGAGACTTTCAAAATTATTATTGTGTTCTACAACCTTCCTAATTTGGCAGATTGCTTTAAAAACTGTAATCGTTACGAGCATAGCAGAGGCCATAACCAAAAAATCCAGCGTGATCTTGCCAACACTAATACGGGGCACCACTCAGCAACAGAGTGCTTCATAATTGGAATAAATTGCCCGAGGAAGTGGTCAGTGCTACATCAGTGAACAGCTTTAATAACCGGCTTGATAGCTGGTTGCAGAAAACAAAGAAATCTCTTGCTAACCTGTGATCAGTGTATTAGTGAACTTTAAACATTGACATTAACAGTGGACATTATGTGAACTATTAAAAAAATACAGTAATACCTCGACTTACGCTACCTCGACTTACGCGAATTCGGAGTTACGCGATTTAATTTTCTCGTCTATTTTAACGTTTTTTGTTTGAAAGCCGCGCACTTCAGATTGTGTTTATACATTTTATTAATATAGTTTTTCATATTATCTAGAATTACTCCGGTCCCAATTAAACATACTTTGTATGACTTTATAGGTATGTACATATATGCAAAATTGTACCCCGACTTACGCGAATTCGACTTACGCGGATAGCGCTCGGTCCCACCTATCGCGTAAGTCCGGGGTATTACTGTAATTTCAACTCAGTGTGATATAGGCACATCAGCATAATGCTGCTCGCCTATAAATCAAATAAATAAATAAATTAAGACTTACCATTCTCTACCTTGAGATAGAATAAAGCAAATGTCCTCGCATTCTCCTTCAACACATCAGTGTTCCTTTCCAATACATATTTATCATTGCCCCATCCAGGTTTCGTAGTATGACTTAACTTTACATCTCTTTCACCAAGAACTGAAACAATATATACAAAAATTTAGATATTTTGTACAAAATATACTATCTATTAAGTGTAAATTCTATATATGTGACCAGCAGGTGTGTAACTACACAAGAAATTGGCCTAAAGTGGAGCATGCTTAGCATAAGCTTAAGCAGCCCACAATATGTTCCCACTGCTGGGATTCGGGGCCTTCTCTCACGAGGAGAAAGATATCGGCAATAATCCACTACGCTGGCCAAGTGCGGGTTGGCGGATGACACACGTCTTCCGATATTGTGGTCAAGCATGCCGGTTTCTTCACGATGTTTTCCTTCACCATAAACCGAGTGCAAATCCACACATAACTTGAAAAACAAGTCATTGGTGTAGGACCGGGTTCGAACCAGGGGCCGTCTGATTAAAAACCAGACATTATTTACAGAGCCACACTTGCTTTTGCAGCATGCATGCTTTTTTGGAGCATTCTTAGTCTGGAATAACTGGCTCTCATGCTTGGCGACAGATTTTTCAACTCAAGGGTGGTAGATACAGAAATGTATTTATAATTCATAACATTGCAAAAAAAAAAACAAGTCAGATTACATGTATAAATGAATAAGTTAACTCAATTATTTATTCATAGCTTTAATCTTGCTTCTATATTTCATAATGAAATATGCTAGATAACTAAAAAATATTTAGAAGTCTATGGAGCAACCACTTTAGCAAAGGGATATCCCAAAGGACAAATGTTGTGTCTGGAGAGATAGGCTAGCCAGCCTTGCGTGAAATGTGGCCTAATATTTAAAAAAAAATATTCTTAATTATTTTTAGTTTTCAACTTCGATCAAATATATACCAGATTCAGTGTTGCATACAAACACAGCGCAAAAAAATGGCATGAGTTTACTATACTATTGTACTATTACAATAAACACGGAAATACAAAATATGTTTCAATTCAAGTTAACCTTACCACTGTATCTTAAGGTTGAGTTTCAACTAGGACCGTAATAAACATAAGCTATCTTGCTCCACAATGTCAGCTATAAAATTTTATGACCGTATATGGAGTGAGTGTTAGAAAATTCAACTGTATAAGTATACTAATAATGCATAAATTCCTCAAACTCAAGTAAGACCACGCTCTCACTTGTGGTCTTACTTTCCTTGCCGTTTTTAGAGACATTAAATCTAGTACATTATTAAATGAAGGTTTTAAATGTTAAGTACCAAAGGTGATCCACACAACCTACCAATTTCAAACACATAATCATCATGCCCAGGGTTGTGTACAGGAGAGAGCAGGATAGCAGCATAATTAGAGGCTCTTACAGCAATACTCATCATGAGGTAAGTCAGTTTGTCTCCGTCTCTCTTTACTTCAATATTCTGAAGGGACGGGTGGTCGATAGGATACAAGTTTTTGTAGGTTTTGCTCAGGTACCGCTGCTCTTTCCAGGCTGAAAATTCATTTAATATACAATCAAGTCAAAAATCTGTTGACAATGGAAAGTCATATTGATAAAAGTACCAAAATATACACTTAAGACTATGATAACTATAAAATAACAAGTTGAAATAGCACTCTTCGACAGACCCCAAACTCGGCAGAGGCTTTAGGTAGTCCTTTAATAAACATTATAATCTATAATAAGATTGATTGCTTCAACATGGGATAGGTATGGCTACTTATGTAGATACATTTTGCACTAGTTATTGGGATGGCAGTAAAAATAAGTTATTTTGAAGGATTAATAATAATTATAAAAAAATATATACCTACAGGTTACAAGGTATGTAATACTTGTGCCACTAAATAAAATCTTTCAAAAACAAAAACAAATTGAATATAGTGTACCAAGCTGTATTTTAACTTACTTGCGCAGACAGTAACATTTTCCAAGGGATCATTCTTCTTTTTGCCGCCCACATTTTGAATATTACCTACTTTCTCGTCAACATTTTTCTCATCAAAAACAGATTGCTTTTCAACAATCTCCAATGTTCTGTCCACTTTTTCTTCAACTTTTTGAAGTTTCTTTTGTAATAAGTCCAGTTTGTTGTTTAGGAGCTCAATGGAAATTGGCACTTTTTCAACAACGGCCGACGTGCTTTGAAGATTTTTTTCGAGTTTTTGATCTAATTTTAATTCAAGTGATGCTAATTTCGAATGAATCGTTGTTTCTAGCTCGACTAGTTTATCCAAAGCAGGTATTTTACCAGGTATCAGAGTATCATCGTTCTCATTTTCAAACTCTTCTGCGCGATTTATGCAAAACAATCGGCGAAAAAACTTAGGCATTGTTTTGTTAATTTTAGTCAATAAATGTAAAACAAAATAACTAACACGACCCGAAAAGTAAGGTTAGAATTGTATTATTATTCTATTTATTTGGAATTTGGAACATGGAACTGAGATTTTGAATTGATTAACGGCTGGCTGTTTTTTTTATTCATGACCATGGAACGGCCATCAGCCATGAAGTTGTAGTAAAACTTCATGGGAACGGCTGGCCGTCCGGTGCCAGTGCTGCCACGTCAGATTTTAGTTTTCACCCTAACGCTCGGTGAAATAACCATAAATAAGTTACATATTTTTCAAAATTATGAATGTTCCTTGATTTTAACTTCCTTTAGTTAAGAAAACATTTGAAAGTTTGTTCCTTGTTCTCGCACTCATTTAGTTTAGCAAACGAGAAGACATGAACTTTTAAAAGTTCCCTTTATTGAATTGACTTATGTAAATGTTAATTTTATGAAGTCGGTTAAAAAGTAAAGATTGGTGTTGGTTATTGGTATGTTTATAAATTAAACTTCTGACTGAATTCAGGAATACATTTAAGTCCCTTATATATCGGTGTCAAAATACTTGGTCTAAATTAGTTGCTCCCCCGTCACCAAAACATGGGTATTTTGTTCTAAAGAGCAACAAATTAAAAAAAAACACTGGCAGTGGCTAACTTAGTCAAAGATATTTTTGAGTTATGGCAACCACTGGTCTCTTTTTGACAGTGAGTTGGGAAAATCTTTTTGAGCAAATTGTGTGCCATTATTGCTAACTGTTTGATTACTCCACGTATCAGAAAAAAAATAATACTCTCAAATTTTTAACTATTTATGTTAGTCTCTGCCAGTGTCTTATAAGAGACTTGACCTCCTGTTGAATTGCGGTCAAGCGCAAACCTGTACTATTTAAATAACTTTGTTTGTGTTTGTTATTTCTCCACGCTTAACAGGTTCAGCTGTTTTTTAAGAAATATGGTATGAAGATAGGTTTTATGACCATGTTTTAACATATAGGCTACTTTTTATCTCGAAGACATTTGTGGTTCCCGTGGGATACTCAAGTACCTTCAAAATCTATGTTACACGCTCAAACTGCTGGACCGATTTTGATGTGGTTATAAAGATAGTTTAGACCTTGGATTAACATTTAGCCTACTTTTTTATCCTGGATTAACTTCTTTTGTCTTGGATCAACGCGAGCATCACGACGGGCCACAGCTAGTCTTAATATATATAAATCTCGTGTTTCACAATGTTTGTCCTCAATGGACTCCTAAACCACTTATAATAAAATTCGCACACCATGTGCAGTTCGATCCAACTTGAGAGATAGGATAGTTTAAATCTCAAATTATAGTCGCAATTTTAATTTATTGCTAATTATTGTCTTTTATTATTTGACAGTCACAATTATCTGTAGCTCCAAATGATTCTAACAGATGTCGATACCTTTCGACTGGGTTGAGTAAGTAATCAATAGATGGCGCTGTACCCCTAAGTGAGGCAAAACAACGTTTGCCGGGTCAGCTAGTCTTTCATAGAATAAAAACAACTAATTATACAATGTGTCTATACATTTATTTGAACACAAATACATTACTTCAATTTACAGAATAACATAAACCTACAGATTTAAACATGTTATTACAAGACTGTTTGTATTCAAAATAAAAACTTACAACTATATCAGATAAGAATAACTTATATACATTTTTGGATTGCTAATATGCTTATCTAAACGGATACATGGTAAAGATTGGAGACTCGCTGCTCTAAACTAGTTTGATTTATTTTACTACAATAAGTCAAATTCTTTAATTTTAAAAGTTAGTTAATAAATGATGAAAAATATAAGCAAGAACATGATGATAAAAAAATATATATATTTAAAGAATTGATTACAGATCAACGAAACACTCCAAAAGTACGTCATATTCTTTTAGACACGAGAAATATAATAACTGCAATATGATTTACATATTATCTTAAGAGTTATTTCAAAGGAAAAATGTGTGGTAACATAATTAATTAAATATATACATACTCGGTCAAATATATAGTACATCGAATCGAATATGTAGTATTAGTAACATAAGGTATTAAAGCAGGGTTTACGTAAGACCTTATTTATTCCAATTTAACCTAACATCAGGGCAAAATTTTGCAACGGCAATATTTTGTTCTCTAGAACAAAACCAATCGAATTTAATTAAAATCACATATCACTTTGGTGAGTTTTTAATTTTGAAACATTGATAGTCTCTCTCTGAGACGTGATTATATTAATGTAAATTAATTATTATTAGTATAATTACAGTAGAAACTCGATTATCCGGCCCTCAGTTATACGGATTAGCGATTATGCAGACTACACTCCAATTGTCCAGTCGTGTTTGAACAAGCATTCCCACGAATTCCCTGTTCCCCAATTACTATAATCTAGCGATTTTCAAGGCGAGAGTAAACCGGTTCCTTCTAGGTACGCGCGCTACACCGTGGACGTCAATGTCACTTACCATCAGGCGAATTATGGTCAAGCGCTGACCTATTTAGGGTAAATAAAAAAAAACGAACGTATTGAACTGAGCTGGCATGACCCCGTCCGCGCCGGCTTCTTAACAGAAAATAAAAAGCCGATTATCTTCAATTCATTCAACAATTAGTTCGGTTAATCGAGTTTCTACTGTATTTAGATATTCATTATACAAGCTATATATTATGCAAGATAAACTAAAAAAATCTACAAAACCCGAAATTAGCAACAGCCTTGTTTTTAGAACACAATGCCAATGTGTGAAAACTAAAGTAGAGATTGTAAACAAACCCAACTTGAGTTTTTTTTTAGTAAAAGTACAAGATACCAAGTTAAGTAAAAGAAACTCGGTTCAATAAAGAAAGCATTAGAAAGTTCACTCATTTGGTCATATAAGTGAGAGGCACTGACCTCTATTTCTACTAGTACGCTGGACAGGCTATGCCATACAAACTGACAGCAATTTTCTGTGCCGATTTGAAGCGCCTCCTTGAGCGTCCTGAGAACTAAATTTGACATTTATTGCGCAATTGCAAATGGATGTCGTGTTGTTAACATCGATTCCGCGATCATATTAACGTTTTAAGTGTTTAATATGTAGTTAATCTGGTACTATACAGTTCAATTTATATTTATACTAGCGTGATACTTATTTTTACCAACAAAGAGTGTTTGTATTTTGCAAAACTCGTATCCAGAAGAAAAGCGGGATAACAAGTAAGTGAATTTGCAATTATATTCTATAAATTAAAACGTTCTGTAAAGATAATATCGTCACTAGTAATATTACATGCCATTAGAACGTATTTGACATGATATTACCGAGTTTTGATAAACATAAACAACACAATAGTGTGGTCGATATTCCATATCGACAATATTTGTCGATGTTTTTTCTGGCATACATTGTATCATTCAATTAACGGTTTGTTTTTATTACAGGTCCCAAAATATTCTTCACTAAAACTGTGGCTCAAAGAGATAAAACTGTTGATCGGATTCCCAACAAACATGATCATCTTCTTCAATCATCATAATAGTATGGCGTCCCGGAAGTGTCATACATAGGCTTTATATCCCAAAATAAGGCGAGCTAAGCCGCTGGCGTCAGCTAGTTGTTATATATATTTTTAAATCATGTTGTTTTTGTAATTATATATTTATGAGCAAAATCATTCATCGTTTTATTGGTACCATCCCAATGTTAAAAAAGTTATTTAAAGACTTAATTGCCTATGTTCACCACAAATCATGCAGAGCCCTTAGTAATAATTTTTTATTTGTTGTCCGTTATCAGTGTTAATATCGACATTATATACAAAATGCGATCAATGGTGAGTGAGGTGAGTTGTGGTCAAGCACAAGCCAATTACACGTAAAAAAAATGTTAAGAAGGATAGAAACGTACCAATAGGCTTAAAGTAGATTATTGTCGATATTACATTGTTACATTGTCCCGTCCCTATTATTAGTTCCGTGGACGTTCACTGGCGCTTTCAGCGACAAAATGGCGAAAATCAAATAGGCACAAAACGATGTGACGTATAGCCAGTCCAGCGTACTAGTAGAAATAGAGGTCAGTGGTGAGAGGACATGAAATTTATAATGTTTTGTTCATTGACTCGAGTTATAACAAGTTTCAAAAAATTGCCATGAAAAAAAAAACAATGTAATAATAGTGACGATGACGCTCGTAATGCGTCGAAACCCGTTGGACGTATATTCAACGATTTTGAAGTAAGTGTGACCGTTTGTATGTGCAAATAAAAAAATTATTCCCCGCAGTCTTGTTAAGATGAATTTTGGATATCGAAAAAAGTATGTAAATAAATACTCACAATTTCGCTTACAACACTTTCTTAAAACCTTTAGTCTCCTCTATGATATTTTATAGCTAAATACATCTCAGCTGATAATTTTTTGAATATTTTTTTTAAAGAACTTTTTCTACCTATAATGCAATATAATTATAGCAACATTGTGATTTAGTGTTGGGGTCCTTACCTAAACAATCACAATGTTGCTATAATTTTATTGCTACTATTTCAATCCCCCACTTCACTAGGATTCTCTTCACACTTAAATTTTTTCACATTCGGTTCCAGACCGTTGCATAGTGAAACTTCTTCCGTTGTAATTGAGACCCTTTTTCTTTTCAACACTCTGGCAACATTGTTGTCTTCCGAATTCGAATCTTGTTCATTTGAAATAGGATTTTCATCTGTCGTACCAGTTGCTTCGCTTTTCTTTCTCAGTGGTTTGCTATTTTTTTCTTCTAATCCTTCTTGGCAGTTAGATAATGTTGTTTCGTCCGTTGCATCAGAAACTCTTTTTGTTTTCAAAGGAGTTTTGTCCTCGCTCAAAGTTTTGTAAGAATCGTCGCTCGATATTGAACTAGTGGCACTTTTTATAATAAGAACGTCTTTTTCTAGCTCTGTTAGTTCTTTAGGTTTAGATGTTCGACCTAGTCGTTTTGTCTTGATCTTTTTTGCAGATGGAGATTCTTCTGGCTTTTTCTTTTTATTGTATGTACGTTTGATTTTCTTCGTTTGAGATTCATCCTGTAAAAAGAGGATTTATTTATAGATACTATTCGTATATGACAATTCTAGTTTTAATTGGTAAAAGAGTAGGTATACTTAACACCAAATTGAGTATTGACTAATTTATTTTGTTTAGCGAAAAAGAAATGGTATGAAACAGCTGTTGTTTTGAGCTGTGTTTATACGCAACACTGAATCTGGTATATATTTGATCGACGATTTTCTTTCTTCGTTATTATAATCGCCCACATAGACCCCATTTCGAATGTTTTTTTTTCAGACTGTACACACGTACCTGTATAGTTATGATATGTACATATTTCTTTCTTTGTTTATATTAAATATTATATTATATCCTATTGCAGTGAAAAATTAGTCTTAAAAATTGTCAAGTCATGCTTGTACATAATTAAATATAATAGTAGATACAAAGTACATGCCTAATGAAATATAATAGTCGTCCCGCAAGCGATAACTATTATCAGGTGTTACTATTATGGCTAGCTATTTTTGTAACGTTTTAATAAAATTTGTAGTTTAAAAAAAATTGTATAAAGTATAAGTAAGTAAAAATAGTATAATATTTATAGTTTATTTTGGAGAAATTTATAGTAATTGGAAGTTCGAAATATGTACTAACTCTTTGTTGCCTGAATAAACGATTATTATTATTATTACCTGTTTAGGTTTGGCCCCGATGTACCCGGAGCACCGCTTGGCGCCGCACAGACACCGCTTCTTCTCAATGCCGGCACACTCCAAGTTGTAGTTGAACGTCACTTCGCTGTTCTGTAACAGCGGCAATCACTATATTAACACTGGCAATTTCAATTCAAATTCGTTTATCTTATACAGTGTAAACTCCATGTAACGTCTCTCGATTTGACGACAAACTGAACGACAGACAGGTATTGCACGAGGTAGCTAGCCGGGTCCCTACCGTGGGTCCCGAGGCTGCCGTCTTGGCGCAAGTCTAAATCGATTTGGCTATCAGATAAAACTTTTTATAATATTAATAATAATAATAATAAATTTATTTATTCAGGTTTCAAGGACCCATATTAATTCTAAATTAGGTACATTGCATTATACATTTTATGATTCAATTAAATTTCATTACAAACACAAACGAATAATAAAAGTTACAAATAGAAATTACAATTTAAAATAAAATGAAAAGTCAAAAAACATTCACAAACAGTACTTCAATAGTCCCTCACAAACGGCACTGCTGGAACATGCCTGTTGCAGCAATGCCGCATGTAGGGACAGTCCAGCCTATCGGCGATCATCGCCAGGATTGTGTTGGAGCTGGTCCGTACTCTGCGCACCAGGGAGGCGCTCCGCCGGCGCATCGAGGTATGAAAGCAGGCGGTGCGCGCCTCCGCGAACATGCCCGAGGCGCTACAGAACCGGGGCAGCCCCACCACAATCCTAAACGCGTTGTTATAGAGAACTCGGAGGTCGCTGTAACTCTTTTGCGTGTAACGCGCCCACAGGCTGCAGGTGTATAGTGATGTACAATAAGCTTTGAAAAGCGATACTTTCACTTCTCTTAATGATTATCTAAAATTGAAAATTGACATTTGATCCATATCATGTACTATTGTAATGATATTATATTACTAGAATTAGATGTGACAATTGACATTTGATTAATATCATATACTATTATAATGATATTATATTATTAGAATTAGAATTGAAAATTGACATGTATACATCTTATATATAAAATTTCCGTGTCACAGTGTTTGTTACCGTACTCCTCCGAAACGGCTTGACCGATTTTTTCCAAATTTTATATGCGTATTCAGTAGGTCTGAGAATCGGGTACTGTATATTTAGTTTTTATTTTTTTATTAAGGTAAAACAATGTTTGCCGGGTCAGCTAGTATCATATACTTTTGTATTGATATCATATTATTTTGACTTGTAACTTTGGTGTTATCAATAAATGATTTTGCATTTGTACTGGCGCCGGGTGCGGTCGCGAGACCTGCGCCCCCTTCCTCAGGAGGTAGTGCGCTGGCGGAGGAGTGCCAGATGCGCGGCCATGGCGACCTGGCAGGAGCGCATCCTCGCTAGACCCGCGGTGCGGGGCACGGGAGCCACTCATCTCCTCGAGACGATACGGCTTTGGCCTTGGGTCCACTTGGACTGCGGACAGCGGCCTGGGCGGGGAGAGCAGCGGCAATGCGCTAAGCGGTCCTACATCCCTGCCCCCGTCGTGAGATGGGACACCGTGAGGTTGTAGTCGGTAGTGACGGCCCCTCTGGCCCTCGAGCCCGACATACCCAGCCCGCCTCCCCCAGGCTTGTGGCGGGAGATTCATAAATGCATTTCCCCACGAAAAAAAAAGGTATTGAGCGTGTTCGTCCGAATCTACGCCGAAGAAGCAGTAAAAAGTTTTAGTTCAGATTATCGTGCAAAATGAGTTTTATTCCGAAATAAATCTTCATTAACTTTATGTTAAAAAGAAACTTACAGCCGGTATATCATCGATAGCAAAGAGGCCGACACGAACGTCTCCGAGCACCGTCCATTTCTGAGTCTCGCAGTTCGGCTCGCAACAGTGGTTCATGAACCTGCACATTAGAAAATACTCCTTAGTACATATTTATTTAAAAGTGGCACTCTCATCTGGGCGCAACTGTGGATCCTACACTGACACGTTAAATTGTAGGTTCCGGCTGTTAGTCTTAGTACAAGCAGTCGTTAAGCCAAGTCACAGGCATCTGGGCGGCTTGAAAACTCTCGACACCAGAGCTTTACCACTTAGCTCATACGAAGAAGAAGAAGAATCTATGACAGAATATGACGACCTCGTTGGCGTAATGGTTACTATGCCGGACTGCCAATCAGAAGGTTCCGGGTTCGATTCCCGGCACGGCCAACACCTTAGTGCTGAACTAAATTTGTTGGATGTGCGTCTCTGGGTGTTAAATATGTATGTATGTATATGTAGTATATCAGTTGTGTTAACTAGCATAACACAAACTAGAAATGGTTCAGTGTGGAGTTAACTCTAGCCGTGTGTGAAAAACTAGAATGCCCCCTCGCACGCGCAATCGGTGGAAAGATCCACCAACGACTGTGTACTCAAGGTCTCGCCTCAAGTTGTTAGCCGGCCACTGTAACAGATGCTACCGAGTAGTAATAAACCGAGTAGTAGTAAACGGGTAGTTTCCCCTCACCTGGCAACATTCCCCTTGGGGCCGGCGTCGATCATCCTCTCCTTGTCGAGCGTGAGGAAGTAGAAGTTCTCGTCGCGTATCTCGTGTTTCCTGCGCATGCGCCGCCTGTACTCCTCCTCGTCTATCAGCTCGCCCACGTACTCGATCACGAACTGACCTGCACAAGGACAAATATGGACTTTATAACACTTGTAATAAGGTATAGAATAGATTAGCGCGATTATCAACAAGTGCTCGTACGTCTAACGACGGAAATCACCGTTTTGAATGCTCGTGTTAACAACAACAGCTTATACAATTTGAACTACATGTAGTTTTTTTCAGGTAAAATTAATGTCATATTTCTTATAAAATAATCTTCTTCTTCTTTACCTTATCAAATACAAATACATCATTTATTGATAACACCAAAGTTACAAGTCAAATCCCACTATCCCACTTCATGTGAGGTTGATACAATATGTACGCTTCTTCCATACATCTATGTCATTCGTCATCTCTGTATTCACACCCCTCCTGGTCATATCATCATTCACACAATCCATCCATACTTTCTTAGGCCGCCCCCTTCCTATCTGTCCGTCCACACTCATAGCCTTCCTCGTGATTTCTTATAAAATAATTAATATTAGGTTATTTATGCTTCATAAACAATTCAAGTCTCAATATTACTGTAAAGCTAGGAACTGGTCACTGGCGTTGTACACAATTATGTTAAGATTTTTGCAAAAATAAAGACTCTTTGAAATTTAATTGATTGAATTGGCGATAGACTAAGTTACCTAAAAGCTAGTGTGGCTCGGTGGTAATAATTTATTTATTGAATTTAATTAATACGGTACACAATCCAATTACATTAATTAAATATGAGTAATCTCATATTTAAGAGTAATCTTAAATTAAAAAATTAGTAAAAAGATAGATTACAGAGAGAAAAAAAAAACATGAACAATAATTAACATTAATTAAATTAGAGTAATTTACAGTTGTACACACATAATCATTAAATTAAATAAAGTCATTACATTACATCACTTCTGTAATTCTATCAGACGGCGTGGTTCGATCCCAGCCCTCCACCAATGACTTGTTTTTCAAGTTACGTGTGGATTTGCACTCGCTTTACGGTCAAGGAAAACATCGTGAAGAAACAGCCATCTTTGAGGACCATAATATCCGAAGACGTGTGTCATCCGCCAGCCCGCACTTGGCCAGCGTGGTGGGTTACGGCCTATATCTCTCTCCTCGCGAGGAAAGGTCTCGAGTCACAGCAGTGGGAAAGTTTAGTGAGCTGCTTATGCTAAGTTACCTGCTTTAATGCTGTCCAAGGTCTTGAGCCCCCAGCCCCGATGTGGGGTCCTGTAAGGCACCAGTTTGGGGTACTGTCGTTTCTCGAACGCGCGATTCATGCACCGCTCGCCGGCGCGGCACGTCGGTCCGCACTCCGTTAGTAGCATCCTGTACATATACAATACTATAATAATAACACAGCTCTGTAAACTGTTCACGTAAGGAATCTTAATATTTTTGCACGCGCGGATCTCGTCGGCGGCGGTCCGTGTAACACTCGCCCCTGAAGATGGTGCTCGGAAAGCACCGAAACTGTTGGACTCATTCACACTTTTAATATAAAGTAAGTATGACCGTTTTCTACGCGAAAATAACACAGCACCACAAAAAAATTATTTATTTTATAGCCCTGGGTATAGTGTAAACTCCATGTAACGTCACTCGATATTTAACGACAAACTCTCTAAAGCGTCGAAATCAATTGACTTCAGTTGGTTTAGCTTGTATTCCATACAATGATACATTCTCTCCATTTAACGACCACTTTCTGTAACGCCATAAAATGCACAGTCCCCTCAGTGTCGTTATGAGTTTACACTGTATTTATAAAAGTACTCAATGTGCTCGTTTTTGAATGACATTTTCATATTGAGAAACAACATTGCAGAAATATTTTTTGTGATGTGGTCATATTTTGTATTTCTGTGTACATCAAACTTAAGAGTACATACAAAAGTAAGTGTGTAAGAGCGTGGTCTTATTTGAGTTTGAGGAATTTAAACGTTATTAGTATAGAAATACAGTTGAATTTTCTAATGCACACTGCATACGGTCATAAAATTTTATAGCCGTTATCGCGGAGCAAGATAGCTTATGTTTATTATGGCACTAGTCGAAACTCAACCTTAAGATACAGTGGTAAAGTTGACTTGAATTGAAAAATATTTTGTATTTCTGTGTATATTGTAATAGATACAATAGTATAAGTAAGCTCATGCCATTTTTTGGGCTGTGTTTGTATGCAATAGTGAATCTGGTATATATTTGATCGA
Source organism: Mellilla xanthometata (assembly GCA_035578125.1). Classification (NCBI taxonomy): domain Eukaryota; kingdom Metazoa; phylum Arthropoda; class Insecta; order Lepidoptera; family Geometridae; genus Mellilla; species Mellilla xanthometata. Next base: position 4,382,940 of record JAPUBQ010000030.1, on the reverse strand, counting down.
AGCTTTTTTTACACATTTCACACACGGCTGGTTAGCCCCATACTGAACCATTTCTAGTTCGTATTATGGTTGCTAACACAACTGATATACTACATATACATACATATCTATATAAAATATGTATCTACATATTTTATATAGATACATATTTGCAACCAGACCGACAGCCAACAAATTTAATTCAGCACAAAGATGTTGGCCGTGCCGGGAATCGCACCCGGAACCTTCTGACTGGCAGTCCGGCATGGTAACCATTACGCCAAAGAGGTTGTCAAATATCTATATTATTATGTAGCTATATCTATATGTAGGAGTATATGCTGACCTGTTGAGACACTGTGAGTAGGGCCCGCACGGGTCGCTCTCGTTGGGGTCGCACTCGCACTGTGTGAGCGAGAGAGATGGATCCTCTGTCCTCTTCCCGCAAAGCGAGCCGCACGGCTTGTTGGTCTTCAGCTTCACGTACTGGGGCGGCAGGAGCGATGACTCTATGTCTAGAACCTCTTCTTCATCAGGCTCCGCGTCTGCGAATGATGAATATATAGATCAGGTCAATACCAAAGGTGATACCCTAGGCATAATTTTATGTAAGTAGATTTAATTTTTCCCATTTTTTTAATATTCGGGGGTTAATCATTATGCTAAATGTTAAAAATAAATTTCAACTCAGTGTGATATAGGCACATCAGCATAATGCTGCTCGCCTATAAACTAAATAAAATAAACATGATGTACGAACATCTGTTCGTATTTGTATATAACAATATATATAAATCTCGTGTCACAATGATTGTCCTCAATGGACTCCTAAACCACTTAACCGATTATAATAAAATTCGCACACCATGTGCAGTTCGATCCAACTTGAGAGATAGGATAGTTTAAATCTCAAATTATAGACGCAATTTCAATTTATTGCTAATTATTGTCTGTTATTATTTGACAGTCACAATTATCTGATAACTCTAAATGATTCTGACAGATGTAACCTTTCGACTGGGTTGAGTAATCAATAGATGGCGCTGGTATGGTAAATCTACGAATGTGTCATATAAGCTACACTATCTATTTTTCATATCCCTAAGTGAGGCAAAACAACGTTTGCCGGGTCAGCTAGTAACAATATACATACTTTTCAATATATCATATGCTCTCTGTGCATGTTCCATGGCGCATATAAAATCCTCATTGATCTTAGACTTCTGACTCGATATCCGACCCGAATCTCCTGCAAACGAGATAAATTAACACATTAAATACTGGAAATTATTAATAATAATATAACTTATTGTAAAGAACTTAAAATAGAGGAAGTTAAATGAATACGTGAATATAAAAAATAATCCATATTGTTGTTGGTTATAATTTATTATTATTATTATACCAATGTATAAAATTTAATGAGAGCGAGTATGGCTCAGTGGTACAAACGTGTGCTTTTCGCCAACGACTTGTTATCAAGCTTTTTGAGGATTTGCACTCGCTTTACGGTGAAGGAAAACATTTTTTTTTTATATTGCAATAGATATTATATTTTTAAAATTTTCTTCTATTGGACTTTATATGCAGTTCGAACTCTATATAACGACACTGAAGTGACTGCGCATTTTATGGCGTTATAGAGAGTGGTCGTTAAATGGAGAGAATATATCATTGTATGGAATACAAGCTAAACCAACTAAAGCCAATTGATTTCGACGCTTTAGAGAGTTTGTCGTTAAATCGAGTGACGTTACATGGAGTTTACACTGTATTTTGGACTAACAAAAATGCTACTTTTTTACTTCCCGACTAGCTGTTACCCGCAGCTTCGCCTGCGATATGTATCTGGTATAAGTTGTAGTATTATCTATTAAAATATACATTGTTTTTCAAGTAATGTGTGGAATTGCACTTGCTTAAGGATGAAGGAAAAGATCGCGAAATCGCAAATGATACAATTATTTCTAATTTTACATAGACTATACATATTCTAAATTTCATTGCTAGAAGTTCAAAAACAAAGAAGTTTCAAACAAACCGTTTTACCCCCTTTCACCCCCTTAGAGATGGAATTTCCAAAAATCCGTTCTTAGTACGCGTCTACATACTAAAACAAATACACCCTCCAAATTCCATACCCCTAGGACCAGCCGTTTGGGCTCCGCGTTGCCTATAGATGAATGAATGAGTTAGGACAAAGAGTCTTATAGTATAGAAGATTGTTTTGGGTAACACCGCTAGCCAAAGCTAGTATAAAGATGATAAACTTTCTTCTTAACTACTTCACATACCTTCCTGATAGGGAAACACTCTGCCTCTATTGACCCAGTAATGGTCGTATTGTCCGAAGAATCGAACAACAAAGTCTCCAGGCTCGTGCTTCACTGCCATTATGTTGTCTGGAATTTCTGACGGATGCAGGATGATACCAGGCCACCACCTGCGGGAGAATCAGTTGATAAAAAAATACTAGGCCATACTAGGCCAGATGGCCCCTGGTTCGATTCCAGCCCTACACAAATGACTTGGTTTCAAGTTATGTGTGGATTTGCACTCGCTTTACGGTGAAGGAAAACATCGTGAGGGAATCGACACGTTTGAGGACCACTACACCCGAAGACGTGTGTCATCTGCCAATCAGCACTTGGCCAGCGTGGTGGATTATGGCCTATATCTCTCTCCTCGTGAGAGAAGGCCTCGAGTCCCAGCAGTGGACTCGGGGCCACTATTACTATTAGTATATTAGGACACATTTCGCACACAATCGGTTAGCCCCATACTAAACCATTTCTAGTTTGTATTATGGTTGCTAACTAACACAACTTGTATACTACATATCAAATTACTTATTAACCTTACGGCATCGCACCGAGGGGCAAGTCAATTTTCAATTATTTATTACTAAAATTTAAGTTAATTTAAATTTTATATCGATACATATAACGGGTGTCTGTACTAAGTATTATAAAGAGGATAAGTTTGATTGTTTGTTTGATGCGAATAGGCTCCGAAACTAAACGTATACGTAGGCCTATTTTGAGAACCTTGACAAATATTTTTTTTTGGAAGGGATAAAAAAATTTGAGAAGCGTTGGACAAAGTGTATAGAGCTCAGGGGACTACATTGCAAAATATTTTTTTTTTTTTTTATAAATTTGTGTTTTATTCCAAAAGTCACGGACTTATTGACCCGCTCTAGTACTTTTCGCTACACGTAGCGCTATCTATTCGTATTTTCTTGAAACGACTTCACTCGGGTCACGCAATCTACTATCGTTATCGTTATATCACTATGCAACCTCAGCGCGTTGCGTAATTTAGCTCGATTTGTAGCGCCATCTAGGTTTCATCGGTAATTATAGTAGACTTCCGCGCCACACTTTATTGTATGGAAATCAGATTTTTTCTAGTATTCTGATCCCTGATATAATTAACTAAGTCTTTCTTGAGATACAAGTATTTAGTACAAACGATGTTCTAAAACTTATGTTCGCGAGGTCTCATGTTCGGAGAACGACTAGTTTAAAAGAAAGAAAGAAAAATTAGATTATCTTTTTAAATTAGATTACCTTTTTAAAAATGAACTTGGTACAATAAGTTCATTAATTTATTTTTAGAATTATGTATGCTGCTTAGTATTGTATAAATATAAGAATTAATCGACTTTTATACCTAACATTATGTAATTAAAAACTTTAAAGAGGTGTTTAGCCTGATAAGTATTATAGAAATTATGTTTGTACAAATTGTAGGCTATGCTTAACTTTGTATGTTATGTTTTTTATTATTACGTAAATAAAGATTTTTTAAAATCCAAATCCAAATACATGAATACATACATACAAACACAATACATACTACATTTCTTATTACTTATTTAATATGCACCTATGAAATAATAATAAAAGGTACCTGTAATGTCCAAGTTTGACCCACACCATTTCCCCATAGAGCGGCAGCCGACCCGTCTCACAATCCTCGCACATGTAGTTACCTGGAACATGCAAACATAATACATAAATAATAAATTTAAATTTAATCTTTAATTTTATTTTCATTTCTTGAACTTTTTTTTACACATTTCACACACGGCTTGTTAACCCCATACTGGACTATTTCTAGTTCGTATTATGGTTGCTAACACAACTGATATACTACATATACATACATACATATTTTATATAGATAAATATTTAACACCCAGACCGCCAACAAATTTAGTTCAACACAAAGATGTTATGTTTTTTTTATGATGGGTAGGCAAACGCTTGATCGAAACTCACCTGATGTTAAGTGATGTTGCGATCTAGGGTGGAGCGCGCTTACCTAGATGAAACCAACCGATTCACTCTCGCCTTGAAGACAGTGACGTTACAGTTCAGAGGGAACAGGGATTCCGGCAAAGAGTTCCACAGTTTAATGGTCCGCACAATATATGTGGAAGTGAAACGCTTCGTGCGGATTTTTGGAACTTCAACTGTAAGGCATTGGTCCCACCAGCAACGATGAACGAGAAACGAGTAGAACTAGAAACTATAAACGAATTGGCGATCAGCGGGAAGCGAGTGTAGTTTCGATAGTTTTGTCGCCGGGCTATAAGCGAGTGTGTAAGGGCCTGGCCACAGCTTCTAGCGGTGCGGGGCGAGGTGCGGTGTGAGGCGCGGCGGGCGGCGCGGATTGCTGTGGTATGCCACAGCTCGACCAGTTGCGACCGCGGCGGCGTTAGCAGTCAACGTATTTAGAACAGCAACATTAAATAAAATGTCCCTTTCAAAAGTGGCACGGTATTGCCTAGAATCAAGTGCGTTTTTAGCACAAGATATTATTCAGTCTAGAATAGGAGCGCACCCAGTTAACCAAAAAAGAAGAGAACTTGGCGAATTTCACACTCTTTATTACGAATACAGGAACTATCCCGATATTTTTTTTGAATATACGAGGACAAGCGTAGAAACTTTTGATTATATACTCAGCCACATACATGAAGACTTAAAAGCTAAAGTTAATTTTAAGAAAATTGAAGAACTTCGCTTATTAATCGTTCTGTATCCATTATTATAAACGGTCAACGCGCGTTAAAAACAAAAGTATTTGTTTTGGTCGCGCGTTGGCTAGTCCGTCCACTTGATGCCGCCGCGCGCGCCGCTTTGAGCTGTGGCCGCCTCGATACTCTCTAGTACATTTGTTTCGTTCGCACACCGCGCCGCCCGCCGCCGCCGCGCACCGCGCTCCTCAACCCGCGCCGCTAGCCGCGCCGCAGATCGCGCCGCCGCTAGCTGTGCCATACTTCGTACGTTGTCTAGCGTTTGTTTTCGCCGCTCACCGCTAGCCGCGCCTCTCGCCGCGCCGCAAGAGTGGCTGTGGCCAGGGGGTAAGTGCGACGAGCGATTACTCGCGCCACTCGCCTCGTGCGCCATTCAATGCCGCACTGTATAGAAATGATGAAGCGGGCGAGTATCGCTGAACGAGTATTGCTGAGCGAGGTTATTTTTGAAAGCTCGTCGCTTAAGCGATAAAACTAGTAAAGCGAGCCGTCGCCGGCAGTGTGAACAGTCAGCGATCAACTATTTGTATGTGCATCTCTTTTATTTACACGGAATGTTATATCTATTGAACGTTTCTTGAGCGAGAAAATAGTCGATAGTTAACCGTTTACTCGCCGTTGGTGGGACCACTGCCTATAGTGGTGCCTCCTAGCCGTCTCCCTGCTCGTCCGATAGTGGAATGGATAGGATATAGGATGTGTATCTTACCTTCTGGTGGCTTGATATTGAGGCACTCGGCGTGGAAGGAAGTGGGGCAGTATTCGCAGCATATGAGCGACCCTCCTAAGGCGCAGATAAAGCACCAGCCCGTGTTCACGTGGCACGGGACTTTGCCCGGTCTGTGGATGGCATACAGAAGGTAAGTACATTATTTTGACACATTTCACACATGGCTGGTTTGCCACATACTAAACGATTTCTAGTTTGATTGCTAACACAACTGATATACTACACATATACATAATACTTTATATCTATATATGTTCATACATATTTAACACCCAGACCGACAGCCAACATATTTAATTCAGTACAAAGATGTTGGCTGTGCCAGGAATCGAACCCGGCACCTTTTGATTGACAATCCGGTATGGTAACCATTACGTCAATGAGGTCGTCGAATGCTAAGGCATAATCTTGAATTAACAGTTTTTTCGTTATTGGTTTTCTTTTAAAAATTATAACAGACAATATGGATAAGTCTGATTGGTACTAAAATAAGTATAAATATACCCCATACAACAACAAACGTTTTTTTTCACCATTTATTAAGATATTGATTCGGAACCTTTTTTTTAAGGATAATGGCACGGAATCCTTTTAGCACGAGTTCGATCTACATACTATAAGGACTTTCGGGGAAATTATTTAGTTTTTTTATATAGTTACCAATTACTTATTTGTTTCCTTTAAAACCCCCTTTTAAATCCCTCTAGATTAAATTAAACAGTGCAACTCACCTCTGGTCACAATGGCGCGGACAAATAATATGTGAAGCGGTCAATATCTGACTGCCAGCGGGCAAACATTTATTGAACGAGTGGTAAGTAGCCGGACACCGCACGCACTTGGCCAATTTGTCCCCACTAAACCTCGTCTTACATCCTCTCGGGTCGTCCGACACACACGTATGGCACACGTGTCTGGGACACGTCAAGGCTTCGAAATGCTCACTTATCTTCTTTTTATGCCTAGAAGGTTCTCCTGAATGGAAGTGAGTCTGAGGCCACTGGTCCAAGCACTCCAGATGAAAATGCTTGTGACAGTGCGCTACGTGACACTTCTGACGCCTCTTCACCCCCGTTTTCGATACGGCGTTCTTACAAACAAAACATATTGGGACGTCGTACTTTTGACAGTTAATGCATTTGAAATCTGAGTAGTCTATAGGCGCGTCTCGACGCTTCCATTTCACGTCAATAATTTCACATTTCCCGGCTTCCGAGTCCTGCCAGTCGATGCCGTCGTCGCTCGAATAAGAATCGTAGTTGACATCGGGCGTGTTCAACATTTCTTTCATTTTAAGCTCCAGTTGCGATTCAAAGGTTTCGGCATCGAATGCTATATCTGGCACTTTAATATCTTCTATGGAAACGTCTGCAGAGAGATCTTGTTTCTCATCGCTCTGACTGCCGGATTCTTCGAAGCTTTTCGTTTTGCGAGCGGCCTTCTTTATTTTCTTTTTCCGACCTCGTGGTGCTTCTATTGTCTTCTCTTTCTCTCTAGCTTCCTGCTGTCTTTTAACACAGTCTGGATGAAACATTCCGTGGCACCCTTTACATTTTACTAGAGGACCTGCGTATTCGCATATTTCGCAAACCTTTTCTCTTGCGAGACCTTTGAAAACATTCGGTTTTGGTTTAGTTAGGTCTGTGAAATAAATCTCTGTGTCGTCGGAATATTCGACAACGTGTTCATCTTCGACTGTATTTTGTATTTCTTCGCTTGTTCTGTTTTCCGTTTTATTTATCTGATTTGTGACTTTGATAGATTTTGTAGGTGGAGATTTAATTTTATCTTTTTCAGTGTCAACTTTAGTTACTACAGTAACAGGAGTTTTCTTAGTTTTAAATATATCAAACAATTCCAATTCTTCCTCAATATCCGAATAGTTTTCGTTGTAAAACGGTTGTGCTATTCGACGTCTAGGTTTCTCCTTAGGAATGATTTCTGTCTGATCATCTATTTGCTTTTCAACTTTTGTTCGCTTTTTAACCTTCTTAGTAGGCCCTGCTTCGTTACTGTTAAGTCCTTTTAGTAAATTAGCCTCGTCCAGTTCTGAGTTCTTCACTAGCTCTGATTTAGAGCTTTCTTCGTAAAGCCAGGTTTTGTGTAAGTAACTAACGATCTCATCTTGGGTCAACAGAGGATTCTCGTCCATAAGCGCGTCTTGTTTTAGTTTTAGATAGTTCAGAAATTCTGGATCTGCTGTTGAGTTTGCTTCGGCCTTTTTCTTCTTTTGTTTGACCAGAGGCTCGTTACCTGAGACTGTAGATGCAATTTCCTCTATTTCTTCTTTTACTTTATCGTTTGGAGATGATTCTTTAGATTTCATAAAATCGTCTTTCTGTTCAGGTCTAATTTCATGAACATCATTAGATACAGTTGTTGTTATCAACTTTGACCGCAACTTGCGTATTGGGACTTCACTATTCTCGGAATTTACTGACTCCGTATCTGCATCTTTTTCTTTCTTCATATTATTCTTCAGCGCATCAGCATGTACATCATTTATTTCTTTTTCCATATACGTTGGTGTCAATCGTTTATGAGATCGTCTTGAACTTCTTTTAGGTGTAATATTTTCTTCGGGCAAATTAGACGCAGAAGTATCATTCACATGGGATACATTATCTTTAATATCAATAGCATTATTATCCTGTGATATCTCATTCACAGAATCAGATATGAAATCTATACATTCTGGAGATTTTGGTCGGGTTTGTTTAGGTACATCATTTGTAACGAACTTCTCTTCAAGTTTTGTTTGAACCATTATCACAGCTTGTGGCTCTTTCTTCTTCTCTTCGGTTTTAAAAGAATCTGAAGTGTTATTGGTGTCACTTATTGAACTTCCACTTTCGGCAGCAAAATCAATTGTTTTTCTTGATTTTTCGTACTTTTCATGAAAATAATTATTTATAATATTCTTCGGTTGAGATTTCTTCTTATTACTTCGCGGCGTATCTTGATTTTTAACGCTCTTTGAGAAATTTGAATGTCGCGCTTCTTCTACTTTCTTTACATCCGATTTTAAATCTTCTTCATATTGCCATGTTTTGTATACATACATCAAAATTTCTTCTTCATTTAGTTCCGAATGTTCATCCATTAAATAGTCTTGTTTTAATTCCAAGTAATTCAAAAATTCTGGGTTCTTTAAAGCATTATCCAAAGTTCTTTCTGGTCTTGATCGCAGATTTCTTACTGGTATTGATTTCTCAGAATTTGATAGAGATATTTCGCTATCTTCTGAATTTAATGAAACTGCATCTATGTCAAAGTCAGTGTCACAAGAGTCTGGGGTAGCTGTAATTTTTCTGTTTACCTCAAGGTGGTATCCATTAATTTTCACTGATTCCGGAATTCTAGTCTCATTAGAAATATTTGTTACATTCCGAATTCTGGGATCAATATTTGGGGTATCTTCATCTTTATCCTCCGTTGGCGTTAGAGTCATTTTGCTTTGTGATGCCATAGGCATTTCAACCTTTTGTGTTTTCAAAGGATCTTGAACTAATGACAGCTTAGGACTTTCTGGTTGGTTTTCCAGTTGCAATTGTTTACTACGACGGCTCCGTTTGAGAGCGAGCCTAGAATTTTTTATTTTTGTATTGCCTTCACTACTAGCTACAAGTTTAGCATCACTGCTCTTTTTAGGGGTTGTACGAGTATCGTCATAACTGGACTCGTCTTGACTTAACGACCTACATAATTTAAGACCTTTTGAATAGTGTATGTTGGCTTCAGGTTTATTAAGGCACTTCCATTGATCCTGTTGTAATCGTGTTAATATAACTTTCGGAGCATACTCTGAACTTTTTCTGTAATGTTCTATTTTAGATGCCTTAACACTTAAGCCAGAACTGTCAGGACTAGCATCTTTTGTGGCGTTGCTCAATGACTTTCGGGTTTGGTAAACTATTTCGGATTTATTTGAATCTGTGATTTCTTTATATGTAGCATTTCCATTAACTGTTGGCTTTGATAGGTTAGTGTGTCTAGTGGCACGTTTATTAGTTTCATTACTGTGTTGTGAGCCAAATTCAACATTTTGATGTTTTGAACCTTGAAGGATTTTACTATTTTTATTTCCAGGTTTTACGTGATTTTCATCTGTCGGCATTGTGCCGAGTTTGATTTTTAGTTTAATATCATTTTTATGTTTATTTTTTAGGTTGGGAGTGCCTTTAAGATTTGTGTCGACTTGCTTAACTACTTGCTCATCTGGTATATACTTAGTAGGGCTCAACTTAGCTTTTTCGGCAATTTCGTTGCATATTTTAACAATTTGATCGTCATTTTTTTTGTCTTTGATGTTACTTTCTATCGACTTAAAATGTTTACGGAAATCCTCAGTGATTTCTTCGTCAAGACTCTCGTACGCCGGTGATGGTTCTTCATCGGATGTTTCTTCAGAGTACTCATCAAATGTTTCACTAACCTTATCATTTTCACTTTTTGATAAATTCTTTATTCCCTCTTTTCTTGGATTTGAATTTTGTTTTAAATCATCATGATGATAAGAATTTCCACAACTTGGCATGATAGTCATTTGTTCTTGCACAGGACTAGAATTTACATCTTTAGAATCTGTTTTTTCTTGATGTAAACTGTATACCACTGTGTCAAGTTCTTTTTTGTTGTCTTTACTATCAAGTTTTGGACTTATGGTAGGTTGACTTACAACACGAAAAAACTCTTCACTGTCTTGCGGTTGTGTAAATGTCGGAGATTCTACATAATGGCGAGTAGAACCATCATTATTTTCATCTTTCGAAAAACTCGGCTGATTTTCGTTATCCCCAACACGTTTGTCTATGTCCCGCGCACTTTCTTCGATATTTAGATTATTTGGCATTATATCTGTTTTGTTTTCATCAGTTCTATAAATTTGATCGTCTGCGCTTAATAAAATAGACTCTGATTGGGCACTTTCGTTCAATAAATTATCTTCGTCATCTAATATAGAAGAATCGTCAATTATATTATCCTCCTGAGTTTGCATGCTCTGTTCCTGTCTTTTTTTATTATATGATTCACTTAGAATTAATTTGTTTTGTACTTCATTGCTTGTTTTCACATTGGTAATTTTATCCAAATGTAACTTTTTTGTACATATGTTACTTAATTTTGTCATTAATGTCTCGTGTCCTTCAAATTTTTCGGGTGTTGAAGAGTTTTTTGGGTTTAATAATAATGCCATATTTTCATTGTGGCTGTTGCGCTCTTCTAAAAAATTAAATGCATGAACATTCGTAACGGTATCTATGGATGGGTTTGGTTTCTCAATACTTCCTTGTTGCTCTTCATGTAGTCGATTGTTTAGTGTGTCATCATCTTTTCTCTCTGTAACAGACACCTCAATTGTAATATTTCGTGCATCTTTCAAATCAGAACAAGCCATCAGAATTGTATTATGATCCACACTTATATTACTTACAGTTTCAGACTTTGGGCTTATGTTCCTATTGGTTTGCAATTCGCAATCAGTATTTCCTTTCACATCTACTACGGAATGATTGAGCGCATGTATTTGATTTGATTTCTCTGTTTCATTTTCTTTAATTTTAATATCTTTCTTCACTTCATCTTCAACTTCCATGTTTGTCGATTCTTCGTCTTTCATAACTATATCTTTGTATTGGTCTTTACGATGATGAGTATCATTAATAGTAACATCTAACACATCACGATTTACAAAAGCATTTTGGTCCACAATTCCATCATTAAATCTATTTTTTTGTATTTCTAAATTATTATATTTGCCTACAACTTCATCTTCGGAAGATTTGGGATCTTTCGTATCACTTTTTCCTTTTGCTGATTTATTTTTCGTTTTTTTATTAGTTTCCATTTCTAATTTTTTTTTAGGGTTGCCTTTGTTGTGGGTACTGGTAAAAGAAGCTGATTTATCTTCTTTCATATCATCAGATTCAACATTAGAATGTGTTTTGGACTGATTAACATTAATGTCGTCATCATCAACAGACATTGCAGAATCATTGTAAGTTTTACCTAAATTATTTGTGGATGATTCATCAATAGAATTAAGTGCACTATCATCTTGGGTTCTTTTATTAGAGTCTGGTATGACTGGGTTTTTTTCTGGAAAGATTACTTCAGAACTATCATCATCAATTGTTATAATGGCATCGTTGCTTGGTGTAGTTATTTCAATAATGCCATCCTCGTCAGTTAAATCTGTATTTTCATTTTCATGACTCACATTCTCTGCTTTGGTATCAGTTGGAACTTCTGCAGGTTGTGTAATAGTTGAATTTGATACTGGCCTTTTTCTAAATCGGTATGGTTTAGCTATTGGTGGTGTAAAAGATTTAGCACTTTTACCACCTAACTTTCTATTCAATTTCATCTGTTTCACTGCCAATTTGGGCTGGGTTGTAGCATCTTGTAGAGGATTCTGTTCAGTTTTCTCTACTTTCACAGGAACAGGTTTTGCCTGATTCTTTTCTGGTGTATTAGATTTAGCTTTTTGTAGCCATCTGTCCATGTGAGATTGTCTTTGTATTTTGGTGATACCAGTTTTTGCAGCCATATTATCGAGACAAGCAGTAACCACTTCTGATACATCAAAAGATTTATTACGCGATATATTTCTCAACCTTACAGGGTCATCTGACTTTTCTTCTGCTTCAGAAAACAACGAATCATAAAGGCTCTCGCTAAGGGACACATCACTGTTTGTTCTGCTCATAATTTTGCCACTTTTCTTTTTGGAAAGTCTCGCATTCCAGAGCATGTCATTGAAAATATCAATCCTCAACCGTTTTGGTTCGCGCAACAATGATTCTGCTTCTTCAACCGACGTTTTCCATAGTGGTTGCTTTTTTTCTGAGATAAAGAATGCTGCATACAGCCTAGGATCTTTTTTCTTTTCCTGAAACATTAAAAAATGACAGATATTGATTTTTCTATGCATTCATAGGATTGCGATTGACCATTACTTGTTGGGTGGTAAGCTACGCTACATGTCACATAAACATAGATTACGAATTTTAGAATTATTCATTTAAGAACCAGTGTGAGATTTAAGACCCATGCATTAACTGGGATTTAGAATAACACTTATAATAAGTCACATTTAATCCAACTATTTTAAGCAAACCATAAGACACCTATCCTTACCTCTGCAGTAAACTTCTCTCGTGTTGCTTCAAACTCCGGCAACCCAAGGTAATTCCTCAGCATATTGTCCACAACCCAGCTTCTCCTACCATTGTCTCCGAAAAAGGTCACATGGATGATATGGTGTTCCACTCGGCCAAATACTGGAAATAACATTCATGAAGAAATTAAATACTTGTGAATACAAAGTAGATGTGAAGTAGGACTGAATAATTACATACATTGGAATCAAATACATGTTACATATCACATAAAGCAAGTTTTTAAAGAAGACTATTACTAAAATATCTGCATGAAATTTGGGTGTATTGAGGATAAAAAGCTTAGAGCATGAAAGTGTAGGTTTGAATTGTTATTTTAGGGGATATCTACCGCCTTCCCTTAATTAAGGACGAATGTATTGAATTTATTAGTCATAATTTTTCATTATTTATAAATTATTATTTGATAAATAATACTACAGCTGAATGAAACTGTATCAACCTCACATTCTGACAAAGTGGAAAAGAATCAAATAGTTTGTTAGCAGACAAAATTTTGGAAACCAATGTTTGGGCCCTTAGGCCAAACAATAAACAAAACTATCTATGACCTGTATTCTAGAACTGTATTAGATTCTGAAGTAGTAGATTATATGATATTATATACAAGATATCATATTAGGAAACTTTTAACCACATATAATAGATTACTTTTGTAAAAAAAGTATAATAGATTACTTTTGTAAAATAAATTAAGTTATATTGTGTTTATTTCCTAACATAAAAATAGCATAGTGTAAAAGCTTTACTTAGTTTATCTTAGTTTATTGTATTACATTAAAAAGTGGTTCAAACAAATAATTTATCTGTTTATATTGTAAGATACTTTATCTTAGTAGGTACATTGTTTTTTTTTTTACATTAATTCTATTATCTTTTAATATTGCCTCTAGTTATCATTAGAGCATAAGAGTAAATTGTATTTATTTAATAAAACAGTACTTTCGTTTTGAAACTGACTACAGACAAAGAAACTTTTAACGTAAGAAATATATTTTGGTTGCCTGGAAGAGATTGCTTTAAGCGATAAGGCCACCAATTGTGTGACACTCTTATTAAAACACAACACAATTTAAAAGAAAAACTTTTATATAAATTTAACTAAAACTTTCTTCCAGGTTCCAAGTTTAAGTTACAGGCAGCCAAAATATATTACTTACTTTAAAAGTTTCTTTGTCTTTAGACTGTTTAAACATTAAAGTATAATTTGACTCAATAAATATAAGTTACTTTATGCATATATGAAAACAAAAACAAATTTAAGAAGAAAATCATAGCTACATTTAGTTAGGCTCTATAATTTTATTGTAACCGGTACATATAACCAGAGAAAATAAAGAAAATATTTGAAAGTTCACATCTTCTCACTTGCATATTTGTTTATATAATACAAGGGAGAAGATGAGTGTTAGTGTGATTTTTGAGTGTGAGCAACAAGAAGTAAACATTCAAATGTTTTTTTACTGTCGCAAGCTATACATACTATGCTATATTAATGAGTTTGTTATAAGGACTAGCTGCACCCTACGGTTTTAGCAATGTTGATCCCAGTTAAAATATATCATGTCCATACCATATTGATTCAGTCATTTGAGCATACAACTTTTAGCATTGATAACCTCATTGGCGTAATGGTTACCATGCCGGACTGTCTATCAGAAGGTTCCATGTTCGATTCCCGGTATGGCCAACATATTTGTGCTAAACTAAATTTGTTGGCTGTTGGTCTGGGTGTTAAATATGTATCTATATAAAATATGTATGTATGTATATGTAGTATATCAGTTGTGTTAGCAACCATAATACGAACTAGAAATGGTTCAGTACAGGGTTAACCAGCCGTGTGTGAAATGTGTCCTAGTATATCAGTTGTGTTAGCAACCATAATACAAACTAGAAATGGTTCAGTATGGGGCTAACCAGCTGTGTGTAAAATGTGTCAAAAAAAAAACTTAGAACTCATGAACACATAAACTTTCGCATTTGAAATTTCAGTGTGATGTTCCTTTTTTTTTTTTTTTTTTTTTACTTTTAGCTTGTTATTTGACCAGCAGGGTGTATAACCACACGAGTTTTAGTCACACTCTGGTCAAGCCCACTCACAAAGTTGAGCATGCCTAGTCTGTAATAACTGGCTGTCAAGGAGGCTGGCGAAACACACTGTTAGGTGCTTGGTATTTTTTCTACTTGAGGTTGGTTGCTAGCCAAACGAGCAATAACTTTAGTAACTTACCGTAAGTACCATAGTAACAGTAACTTTGGTGTTATCAATAAATGATTTGTATTTGTAATAGATAATGCGCTACCACCATTCAAAATTATTATTATTTATATTAATTTAAGGCAATGACAAAAGCAAATTCTAAAATTACAGTTTTTTTGTTATAAATCATAAATGGTAAAAAATTGCTCAAATATGGTCAAAAGAACAATTATAAGAAAATATATATTTAAAATGGTACCAACCAGACTTATTAGTATTAAAACTAGTTCAAATAATGAAAATATATTTTTTTAATTACTTTTTTTTTTTTTTGATAAATCTGATTGGTAACAAATAAGCATAAATATTCTTAGAGTTGTTCTTTAGACAGTCTTTAAGGAATCTTTTAATTTTTTTTCCATATATGATTTGTAATGAAAAAACTGTGAATGATGTTGTCTTTGTCTTCACCTTAGAAATTGTATGTAAGATACTTACACTTCTTCTTGACAAACATGTCATTTTGAGGATCTCTTGTCACAATGCATGGCCAGAATGGGAAAGTGCCCATTCTAGCCCATGCTAAGTCTCCAACCTGATATGGGCATTGAGCTTCTAGTTCAAACAACTCATTCTTTGATAAAGTCTTCTTCTGCTCCTTATCTTTATCATCTTTTTTCTTCTTTTTATCATCAAAATCCAGAGTTTTAACCACAGAACTATTGTCTACATTCCCATTCTGCTTACTATATTTCTCTGCAGATCGCAATGAAACTCTCAAAGAAGTTTTAGATTTAGAAGAACTTTCTGGAGAAAAGAGGTTACTGATAAGCATTATAGGCTCGTCCTCTTCTCTGTTTTGTATCAAATCTTTTCGAGTGTAAACTTTAGGGAATTTTTTAGCTGGAGATTGAGTACTGTTTTCTTCAGAAAAACGGCTCAAAGATGCATTTTCTTGGTAAATATTGTCAATTTGACTTTCCAAAAGTGTTGGGGGGTTTATAGGTGCCTCAGCTTTTTGAGGTGTATTGGAAGCGTGCATTCTGTATGTAGGAGACTTTGTTTTGACAGAAGCCTTTTCATTTCCGGGCGATTTTATTGATGCCAACAATACTTTCTGGGATTCAACAAGTTCAGCCTCAGTTTTCAAGCGTCTAGCTCGTCCATAGCGGCTTGTACTCAGCCCGTCACTTGCAGAAGCCGGGGAAGTGATTCGGGCTGTCAAATTAGTCTCAAGTTCACGTTCAACCAGCGACCGCTTCTTTGGCTTTTTGACACCCGACTGACTGTCAGTCTTCTTCAAATCATCTGAACTCATGTTCTCCTCAGAATCTTCCATTTTGTGTCAGCTACCCGTCACGGCTACTTCGCTATCGGCTCTGACGTAACTCAGAAAAACATCGCAAGGCGAACGCGATAGAACAGTATTATTTTACATAAAATTCATGATTTCTGATATAAATTATACGCGAAACATGACCCCAGCGTGCTATTTATAGATTCCGACTAACCGAACACTGGGAAGTTGGCTAGCTGAAACAAAAGAATCAAAATGAAGTTTCGTTTGCACTGGCAAACAGGTTAATTCAATATTGGATAAAAATATCCCACTTTTCCAGTAGAATCATTCGGATTCATGAATGAAAAGCGTGAAATGGCGACTCACCGTGGTCTTATGCAGATTTGTAGCGTCACAAAGCGTAATTTGCGCTCGACAAATCTGTTGATAGGCGGACTCCTAGCTTCCTTTCGCAGTACATACGGGGAAAACTTGGATTCCTTTTTAGTACAACACACATTCAAGCTACAGTAATTGCAATACCACCGATAAGATCACATAAATCAATAGTTACAGAATTATTATCACAAATGGGTAGCGTCTGGATACGGGCCGAGCAAAGTCTCAATTTGTTACGAGAAAGGTCCAAATGCATCAGTCAAACACGCGCCATCATAGCTTCTCACAACGATATTGGCAGAAGTGCTCGGTATTATCCAATTTTAACTATTCTCATGGTTGATGTCTTTATTTATGGTTTAAATACAAACTAAAACACAAGTAATTATTAAGAAATTACAGATTTTATAAAATTAAATTAATAGTGTTGGTACAGACTACAGAGACGCTCACTGTGCCGCGAAAACGCACACAAGTAAATATGTTGTAGTGTGAGTGCAAATATAAACGTCTTTTTGTGTAGATTCACACACAGCAAACGAATGGTTTCGTTATCAAAATCCACTAGGGAAGTTCAAATTTTTGGAGTTCCTTGTACATTTCAGAATATATTATGAATTCCTGGTTAAATAGGATTTCAGTAACGATAAGTGTTTTAGTATAGAATTATTTGTATATAATATAATAAAAAATCTTAAGTGCAAGTAAATCATTCAAGGAGTTATACTTCCATCGCCATCTATGTAGCATAAGAATAGTAAATATCAGTTTTGAATTCTTATAATACAAATCGCGAAAATGTTCAGCAATTTTATCAATGCCATGTTATCAGTAAAAAAAAAAGGTAGGTACACACGTTATTTTTATTTTTACTGTAACAGTCTTCTGTTGTAATAGAAAAACACACTATTTTAAAATTGTCTATCTTCTTTTTCTAATATATACCTAAAATATCCGTGACACAATGTTAGTTAACGTATTCCTCCGAAACGGCTCGACTGATTTTTACCAAATTTTATATGCGTGCTGAGTAGGTATGAGTGATCAGCTACTCGGCTTCTATCTATTTTCATAACCCTAAGTGGTTAGGTTGGTCCAACTCTTAACTTTTTTTTACTGATCAATTATGATGTTTTTAACTGTACTTAAAGCAAAACAACGTTTGCCGGGTCAGCTAGTTTAAGATGAAACTAAGACCCAAGCCTAATAAAGGTGTAAATATGAATTATACCTTCATTTATTATTATCATTTGCTCAGCATAACATATAGTACAAATTAAATTAAGAATCAGAGTTTCACAATGTATGATAAAATGAATACAGAACTCTAATTTTAATTTTAAGAACTGAAACTGACAGCAGATTTTTTTTCTAACTACCGGATCAAAGTCAATCTTAACGTCAGTGTCAAACAGGATACTAAACGTCATATAGTTTACCTACTTTGTGTCTGTCTTACTCTTCAGTTTCAGAGTAATTTTTAATTTTAAGCAAGAATTCTGCAGTAAATTTGCTATAAAATGACATCGGTGGCTAAATTAAAAGACAACAAACCTGAGCCAGTTGCATACAGCGAAGCAGCACTTAGGAATAATGCTGTGGTTGTCGAATATTGTCGAACTTCCATGGCAGCCCTCTCTGGCTCTACTGCTGGTAAGATTTTTGGGAAATAATAAAAAAGAGTCTAATATTATCCTAATACAATGTTTTGCTACTGATTTATCAGTTACATATAGCATTTTAAACACAAGATTTGCGCAACAAATTTGTAGGTTAGAATCGAAATGATAAAATACTGATGTTACGTTAAAACTTCCTTACGATCACCAACTTTTCTGAATTCCAGGAATCCTTGGTCTCACCAGTCTCTACGGGTTTGCCTTCTACGTTTTTGCCGTAGTCATCTTATGGCTAATGTTTATGGTCCAAGCTGGAGCTAAATGGAGCAAGTATCATGTTACGAGACAGAGTTTGTTAACTGGAGGGTTCTTTGGAGGATTGTGCACTTATGTCCTGTTCTGGACGTTTATATATGGTATGGTTCATGTATATTAGGTTAGGTTAGTAAAGTTTAGTAAAGGAAAAAACTATATTGGCCTTAATCTGCTACATCAGAGTCTGAAGTTTAAGACAGAAATGCCATGGCTCAGTGTCATTATTGCAGTCATAGTACCATAATTTCTACAGTTAATCAATATACAAAAAAAAAAACTATATAACAACACTGAAGGGACTGTGCATTTTATGGACTGGTTGTTGAATGGAGAGAATGTATCATTGTATGGAATACAAGTTAAACCAACTTAAACCAATTGATTTCAACGTTTTTGAGACTTTGCTGCTAAATCGAGTGACGTTACATGGAGTTTGCACTGTATGTAAAATATTTTTTGAGAGCCAAAGTTGTATTTGGAAGAAAATCTGAATTATTTATAATGATAATGATAAACTTCATGCTAAATATTTTAGATTTTCTTCCATCTACAAAGGGTTTCCGCAAAATAACGCCCGAGTTAGTCAATATTATATGCACTTGCAAACTCTGAAGCCAATTCTTTTGATACTGTGTTTTGTGTCAGTATAACCCATCAACTGGCAAGCCGCCAGATACTGGTTCTTTTAAAAAACATTCATCTGGCAACCAAATAGATACTGGTTGTTTTTTTAATGTTATTCTTTGGAACTGCAGTTTGGAACCACAGACCAAGTGATAAAATAAAGTCTGTAAAAAGGTATATTGTACTTGGTAAACTGTCATTGTAAGACATATTATATATATATATATACATATATGCAAGAACAAATGGGCATACTTATTTTAAAAAAACCCTGATGACGATGCTTGTAATGTGTTGAAACCTGTTGGATGTATATTCAATGATTAAGCAAGTGTGACAGTTTGTTCGTTCAAATATAAAAGCTATATTGTGCTGATATAAGTATCTAAATGAGAACTGGCTATGGATGATGATGAAGTATAAAAATTACCTTAGCAGATCAAGGTCTAGTTATAATTATAATTAACATAATCAAATATGAACTACTGTTATGTTTATGTTATATTTATGTTTGAATTCCATTCCATGGATAATATTATTTATATTTAAATGTATTATATAAGTAATGGTAAGGGAATGTTGTGTATGGACTCGTAATAAAAGAGGTGAAATTTGAAGTTCATGTTTTATTCATCATGTCGGTCTGTCCCTAACCTCAGCTATTTTGTTATTATTTATTTATTATTATCACAAACAGAATACATTATAATTACAAAATTTTACCTAAAAAACCTGGGTTTATCCAAGGTAAAAGGTTCTTACTACTTTATATAACAAATAAAAGATGCGTTACATAGGTACATAGATAATAACTAGAACAAAAGAGCTCAGCACTCGCTCGCAGGCCGCGCTGCGCCGGCGCAAGCAGGGCAGCAGTAAGCTACGTATTGTTCTAATAGTGCTGTCCTGCTCTCGCACCGCGCCGCGGTCTCTGTGTGCGTGCGCCGAGCTCCCGATACAGGATGCTGATACTTGTTACGTTGATGTGCAGGCTCCTTTCCGCAACTAGAAGGCCTCCGGCTTCCTCCATGCGTAGGGCCTGACTGGCGGTCGCTAATCCAGCCAGCTGATCTCGCTGAAGAAGGCCAGCAGCTCGCGTACGCCGGCGCAGGCCTCCCGCAGCGTCCTTGGTGTCCCGAGGAATTCTTCTCGCTGTTTCGTCAAGCTCCTGCACTCCAAAAGCACATGCTTAACCGTTTCCTCTGCCTCCATGCATCCCCTGCACAGAGCACTGTCAGTATGCTGCAACATATGTAAATGCTTATTAAGATTGCAATGACCAGTAATAACTCCGACAATAAGTCGCAGCTTATCCCGTCTTAGATTTCTAAGTTTCCGAGAATATCTGGAGTTAAGCTCCGGGAACGCCTCTCTGAACTGTCTACAATCTAACATACCTTCCCAGTACTCTTTATGCAGTCAGCTATTACTTGTTTCATCTTTTGTTTTTTTTTGTTTACCATTAACATTTTAATCATTTCTACAATCAGATGTTCACCAATTGATTGACATTTGGAAAAATGTTGATCTTTTAAACCCACATGGAGTAGAAATTATAAAAAATATTGTAATAAAGAGAGAAGTTGGCCGCTGTGATGCCGCACAGGGCTTGGCTTTTGCTTGCCAAGCCCAGCTCTTACTTACTTACTTCCTGTGGCTCTACAACCCTGGGTGGGTCTTGGCCTCCTCTACCAGTTTGTGCCACTTTGTGCGGTTTAGGGCCAGGTTTTTCCATCCTTCCCGATTTCCCAGGACCAGCAGATCTTCATCCACATTCGCTATCCACGTCTTACGTGGTCTGCCTCTGGGTCGTTTCTGCTGTGGGATCCAGTTGGTAATGGTGCCAAGCCCAGCTCACCTTTCCTAAATCCATAGCTGAATGGAGTGGACTGAAGTCCAGGGTGGCAAATTTTAATAGATGGCAGATTTGACCATTTTTATCATATTTTTTTATCAACTGTATCATGGTAACTGTGGCTATGGTCTTATTCTTATTTGAAGTGGGGGCCTGCATTGACATCCCACTAGGGGCGTATTGTACATTCCCCCCTTACCAGCCTAACCAAGCCAACCAAGCTCCTTGAAATAATGGAGTACGCGCTGGCGCCCTGACGCGCTGTCATACTGTTCCATACCTAGAAGACAAAATTAAATATTTAGTGTACTTTCGCTGTGATCCTGTGGAGTTAAGAATTTCCGAATTGTGATAGGTAACGTTAATCTTAATTAATCTTAGTTAATTAATCATAGTTAATTAATCTTAGTTAATTTTTCCTTTACTTGTCTTAATTTGGATTTCGGATCACAGCGGAAGTACACTAAATATTTAATTTTGTCTCCTAAATAGGAGACATTGGACATTGAGATATTTGAGTTTGGAGACATTGTAAATACAATGGATTTCCGCAAAGTAACGCCTGAGTCAATAAGTTACCTGTTGCGCCAGATAGTCTGTTCTGAATATTGTATTTTTTTTCCACACACGGCTTGTTTACCCCATACTGAACCATTTCTAGTTCGTATTATGGTTGCTAACACAACTGATATACCACATATGCATTATACATATTTAACACCCAGACCGACAGTCAACAAATTTAGTTCAGCACAGAGATGTTGGCCGTGCCGGGAATCGAACACGGAACCTTCTGACTGGTAGTCTCGCATGGTAACCATTACGCCAACGAAGTTGTCTTTATCTAATATTCTTCTATGGTTTTGTCACGATGTTTGTGTGACGGGGTTTTCCAGAGTACCTATAATTATGTTGTTTTGTGATGAGCCTTAAAAATAATACATTAATAGTAGTTTTCGCGAACCGATTCTGAAGTTACAAAAGAAATCACTTGGGTTGCTGGGATGAATAAAACTAACTTATACCTATTTAACGCCATCTAGCGGCATATGAGCACTTGCAGCATGCTAGCAAACAACCTTAACATAATAAATCGCGACGTTAAAGAGAACATTAGAAAGTTCGCTTCCTCTTGCCCACACTCATTTGCAAAAGCAAAGTTCATGTCTTCGCATTTGCATAAGCAAATGAGAAGACATGAACTCTCAAATGTTTTCTTTATTGACCTGAGATATAGTGACTACGTAATTATTATACTGAAGTATGTTAAAACTTTTAAATTTTACCACTGTAAAGAACCGCTGATAGGAGATTCCGCGTTGAAAAAGTTAACAACATTCTCCTCTGCTATGTTTATTAGAATTCCAGCAATTTAGTTGTCTTAGTAATTGCATCGAGCAATCTTCGATAAAAGCCTGACGATATTATATCGATACTGTTTTTCAATATATCGACATTTTCATCCTACGTATCGATGAACATAATATTAGATATTGGTATTTGTTATGGAATGTTTTGTATCGATAATACCGGCTTAGAATATGTATAAACAAATACCTATAATTCAATGTGAATTACGTGGAGTGTTTGATATTGCAGGTACATAAATAATATCTAATCGATATAAAACGACAGATATAAAACATCAAGACCGAATATCGATAAGTCAGTTTTATTTCACTTTCGACATCCCTACTTTGATATGAGTTGAGACATTTATATTGTACTATTTTTTTATACTTCTATACTATTATTATAAAGAAGAAAAGTTTGTTTTTTGTTTGTTTGACGCGAATAGGCTCCGAAACTACTGAACCGATTTCAAAGTCAAAGTCAGAGTCAAACAATTTATTGCAATATTGATTCGATTGCAAGATTTGAAAAATTCTTTCACCGTTGAGTACCTACATTATCCCCGAGTAACATGGGCTATTATATTTTGTTTCCAAAAATATCAGAGATCCTTAGTAAAATGTGTAATAAAAGCCCTTACATAACCCGTGGGAAGCCGGGGCGGTCTGCTAGTGACGATATAATCTTGGCTCTGTTGGGACACGATTTTGTTGAAACAACCGATCTTGACCACAATTACGAGCCAAGTGACCGAACTTTGCTTTCGTCAGTCCGTGTGTATCACGGATCGCAAAAAATAGGTGTATGTATGTTTGGATGTTAAATTTTAAATGTTTACTAGCTTTTATAAAAAATCATACAAGGCTAAGTCCATCCAGTTGTTTAGGCTCAAGAGCGGCACAAATAATACTAAATAAAAAATAAATAAATATTAGGACACATTTCGCACACGGCTGGTTAACCCCATACTGAACCATTTCTAGTTCGTGTTATGGTAGCTAACACAACTAATATACTACATATACATACATGCATATTTTATATAGATACATATTAAACACCCAGACCCACAGTCAACAAATTTAGTTAAGCACAAATATGTTGACTGGGCCGTGAATCGAACCCGGACCTTCTGATTGGCAGTCCGGCATGGTAACCTTTACGCCAACGAGGTCGTCAAAGACATACAAACATATGATCAGAACACATTATCCTAGTGGCGTCACTGTCATACGACAGCGCCCGCTACCAATCACAAAGCTCGTTCTGGATCGCGTAAACTTAGTTTTCAACGCGCTTATTTCCGGTCCAAGCTTCAATGCATGACCGTTGGGCGGCCGTTTCCGTGCACATTAAGCCCTTTGCCAAATGGAAGCAGGCCTTACAGTCTGTGGCGTCTCTGTCGCACTTCATCGCCCGCTACCAATCAGAGCGCTTATCCTGAATCGCGCAAACGGTATTTTCAACGTGCGTACGACTGGTCCAAGCTACAATGCATGACCTTTGGACGGCCGTATCCGGACACAATATCTGTCCGGGGGGATATTCCTTCACCATAAGTCAAAGTTGTTTTTTTTTACTCAGTCTAGATGACTATAATTTATTCATATTTATTCGTTTGAATTCGTTTGAGAAAAAACTACATTACATGCGTCCTGTTGAAATAGGCTTCAAATGAATAAGAAAACACGTTTATTATAACTACAGAGACCCAATATTTTCATTATTTTTAATTTCAGTATTTGTTTTTTAGCGACATGGCAAATACATATCTTGTGAAAATTTTAACTATCACAGTTACTGAGAGCCTTGTGACAGACAGACATCGGAGGCTTAGTAATAGGGTTCCGTTTTACCTTTTAGAGACCCTAAAAAGATCGTATCGTACGCTCTAAAGCAGTGTTTAGTAAAGCGCAACGCGACCGCAAGGCGATTTAACTCCAGACTTCAGATTAGCCCACTTCCCAACTATTCAGCTATTAGCGAGCTATTCTAATACCCTGCTATGCTGCTACAATGTCTGCCAACGATGGGGATTATCTTCGTTATTTTTAGGGCTCCTAAGAGTAGAGGAAAGTCACCAAATATGGAATACCATTTAGTTTTTGGGATATAAAAAAAACTTCATATAAATTAAATCAGTTTTATGTTTTCACTAATCAGTCTTACATTTTTAAGTAGTAATTAAAAGCCTTTAACCAAATATATTAGTTATCAAATTAAAATCTAACACAAAAACCTACTAACCAAGCGGGTAGTGATACTAACTACTTTTGTGTAGAAGCCAATACAGGCACGTCATAGTTACAATTTATGTAGAGTAATGCAAAATGACGGCCTCTTCGCGTGTACCAAACATACATACAGACATACGAAAGCAACATTGGCTAGTAGGTAAATGCAGACTTTTCGAAAACCGCGTGCAAATCCGTTAAGTAGTTTCGAAGTAATAACGTACCTGACAAACAGACAGACAAAACATTCTTTAATTCTCAAATTGTCTTTGTTTGTTTCCAGTTACTCCCCATCAGTTTTTTTGAAAAATATTAAATATACACTCGATTTTTAGGGTTCCGTACCTAAAAGGTAAAAACGGTACCCTATTACTAAGCCTCCGCTGTCTGTCTGTCTGTCTCCAGGCTGTATCTCAGAAACCGTAATAGCTAGAGAGCTGAAACTTTCACAAGATATGTATTTCCCGTGCCGCTATAACAACAAATACTAATAAAAAATATGAAAATTTTAAGAGGGGTCCCTATACAATAAACGTATTTTTTTTGCTATATATCAATAATGGTAGCTGCTAGACTCTTGAAATTTTCACACCACAAAATATATAAATGTATATTAAGTATCAAATTATATTATTTTTTTTTAGAAAAAAATATATTTTAGGGGGGCTCCCATACAACAATGGTACGGAACCCTTCATGCGCGAGCCCAACTCACACTTGGCCAATTATTACTATCTTCTTATAATGTATTGATTATCATCATAAGTCTCCACTCAACTTGATCAGGTGAGTTAGCAGCCACCCGATTCACAGAAATGACAAATTCTGCAATTAAACGTAAAAACGAGAAAATTTTATCCCTTTTTCCGAGTTTTCCTTTAAAATCCAACGCTGCAGTCCGGGCGAGTGTTCGGCCAATATTTGCACAGCATCGCAAATAATTGTCCACAAATGGCGATAATTGATTTCACGTTGGTTGACGTTGGCCGTACGTATATACCTATCTGTGTTTCTATATATTTAAACTTCATGCGAGACAGAAATTCAAATTCAATTGTTTTTATTACCAACACAATCATTGTAGATCATAAAATGTTTCAATGTCTTGTTAGAGGTTAAGTTCACTTTAAAATGCAAACAGGTTTAATTGGACTACTTAGATTCAGGCCTTTGTAGTCACATGAGAATATGTAATCTAGTAATAAGTTAGTAAATAAATATTTTTCATTTTCATTCAAAATGCACTCTGTGCTTAGGAGTTGGGGCACGGCTAGGACTATTTAAAATTAATTAGGTATTTAATATGATAATTAGAATTAGTTATTTACATTTAAATGTGTTTGCTTTCTCTTACACAGTACGATTTAGGAACGTATAGGAACAAGTTGATGTAATAATTTAAGTTATAAACAATGCCCGTCTTTGGATGAATTATCAAGATTGTCGTTATAAAACTGCCAATCTTATCTGGCCACTACCGTGGGTCGGATGACACGTTAAATTGTAGGTCCCAGTTGTTAATCTTAGTACAAACAGTCGTTTAGCCAAGTCAGAGGCCGAACTCTTTACACCAGATCTTGGCCACTTAGCTCATAACAATAATAAACAATGTGGCATTTTTAAGAATGTGGCTTGTTTGGAGGATTTTGGACTGCAGTCAGTTACACTCTGAATTCAGCCCTACACTTGAAAACAAGTCTTTGATGGAGATTGCACTTGCTCGTACGGTGAAGGAAAAAGAAGATCTTAAAGAAATCATAAGACGTAAAAAAACCTAAAATCAGAAGACGTGTGGGTTGAACTGGACTGTCAAGTCTTCAACCATCTGTTGTAAAAAAACCCATTAAATCTCGCTTTCCGTATACTTTTTTTTATTCCGTTTCCACAAAATAAAGTCAGTAATGCAAAGAAGAGCGTTTACAGAATTAAATCCAGGCGTTGGCCTGCGAGAAACTAATTTGATAACAATGCGAGGCACAGCCCTTTGAAACAGGGACAGATTTAGGGTCTTCGTAAGTTCGATGCTAATTTAAACATTTTCCACAGCGGGAAAAAAATTTAATAAGTAAGTGTGACCGTTTTCTACGCGAAAATATTAAGAGCCTTACGCCTTTACAATGTTTAAAAAAAATAGAAAAATATTTTATTAGAAAAAAATATTTATTTCCGCAAATAGTAAAGCAAGAAATAGTAAAAATAAAAGTCCCAAAACATTTTTTTTGGAAAATGGTGTCCTAAAAAGGTGACAGTGGGAAGGAATGGGTTAAGTAGCAATTTTAATTTAAATAGTTTAACTAAAAAATGTTGTAAAACCAAACGTATTGTTCAGAAGCAATACATTATTATTGTATGTTCGCCATGGACACGACTGTTGATTGTATTTACCAGTATTTACACTTAAGATCTTGTAACACAGACAATAAATAATATATATTCTTATTCTTATGGGATGTTAGCTTGCTTTGCCCTACTTTTAAACAAATCGTTTGTTTTAACAAAATTTTATACATCAGCACTATTTGCATTGGTTAATGCCCCCATGGCCCCTGCCTAAATCCGTCCCCAGTTTCAGAAAGTATTTCAAATGATTTGGGTCCGACACAGCTGACGCGTATCCTAGAGAATATCGGTTTCATAATTTTTGACTGGCACTTTCGCAGCTTACACTCAAATTCTCTTTGATGTGGGAAAAGGCCTAGAAATCTATTGAAAATACTAGCTGACTCGGCTAACGTTGTTTTGCCTTAAGTTTAGTTAAAAAAAACTATAACTGATCAGTTATCGAGCGGGATGAAAAATTATTAAGGGTGAACAACCCTTATCACCCTCAATACCCCTAGGCGTGGAATAGAGATATAGTAGCCGATTCTCAGATCTAATGAGTACGTATATTAAATTTGGTGAAAATAGGTCAAACCGTTTCGGAGGAGTACGGTAACTAACATTGTGACATGGAAATTTTATATATTAGAAGATACTTTTTAAGCAAGATCGAATATGACAGTTTTCAAAGAAAGAGTGAACCGGTTTTTTCTGGGTTAGCGCGCTCCACCTTAGATCATAATATCGCTTACCATCAGGTTAAATATGACCAAGAACAAGTCGATTAATTGTAAAAACATTTTTTTCATGCGGTTCTCAAAGCACGACTGAACAAACCGTCTTTTTCTGTGTAAGTGCGCTCTATTTTAGATCATATATCGCTTACCATCCGGCGAATTGTAATCAAGCGCAAGCCCATGTATGGTTAAAAGGTTGTGTGCGGTGTGCGTCCTTATGTCCGCTGGGTATGGGTTCGATCCTCGCCACTGAGTTCAAGCTTCCGCTGAAGAAATACTACTTACTTTTTTGGTACGGAACCATAGAAAAAGGATTAATAAAATAAATAAATATAATAAAAAAATAAAATTGCCTTTATTTCCCTAAGAATATTACATTTAATTAATTAATTCTTAAGTTGTTTAAAATTCTGATTAAAATTTATTTATAAATTATTTATTGATATAAGGGCACCCAAAAGCGGGTAAAGGCCTCCTCCTTGCTGGCCCAGGCGTTGCGGTCTTGGGCTAATCTGGTCCACGTGACTCCAGCCACCTCTACGATACGATAATTGTAAAAAAAACCGTAAGTAACCTAACTTTATTTTAACTTAACTTATTATTTGTTCTACAACGTCAGTTTAAATCACTCATTTATCTCCGCACTAGACATCTTAGCAGCTTTCTTACTCACACTTACGAGATCGCAAAAAAGACGGACAATGCTACAATTTTCAGCAACAAAATAAAAAGTAAGATGTAGAAGCAATAAAGTGATATCAGTAGCCGTTTGCCACGCCATCTATTTAAACTCAATATACGGTTTCAACGCCTCTTTCATCCGATAGCCGCCTCTAGGGATGGGTAAATGTAAAAAAAATACTACTTTAGAGAGTCTTTTTCTATATTATAGAGTAATTGAACCATCGACCTTCATGATTTTATAAAGGTTTTTTTTTATTTGATGACCTATTATAATACAAACTAGAAATGGTTTAGTATGGAGCTAACCAGCCATGTGTGAAATGTGTTCTTATAGTAATAATATTTTATTATTATTTATTGGACATATTTAACTCACGGCTGGTTAGCCCCTTACTAAACCATTTCTAGTTTGTTTTATGGTTGCTAACACAACTGATATAATACATAAATACTTTAAATCGATACATTTTTAACAAATACCCAGAGCGATAGCCAACAAAATTAGTTCATCACAAAGATGTTGGCCGTGCCGGGAAGAAAACCCGGGACCTACTGGTTGGCAGTCCGGCCTGGTAACCATTACGCCAACGAGGTCGTTAAAGTTTAAAGTTTGTCAGCGCATTCTTCCAATACTGGTAAGAAGAACAATTGATTATTATGGAGTTTAGGTTGTGTGAAATGCCGATCTAACTTCATCAAATCGGTAATAAAGTGTGATTTTTGGTATTATCTTCAAAGTCAAAGAATTTCTTGCAATATTATGACGATTTACAGTTACATAATTACCCATAAGGCATTGCAATTATTTACTGGAGATGAGCAACCCTTTTAATTGATTTGATTTTTTTAATGTTCCGTCATTTAAAAAGTATTTTATGTTGTAATAACTTTTTTTATGAGTAAGTTTTTTAAGTTTGTCAGGAAAGTTTTAATATTATCGATACGCTTTAGGTCGTCTGGTAATTTTTTAAATATTTAAAATAACCATTGAATGTGGACCCGAGCTCTGCATTTGTAATCTACACCTTGGTACTTGCAAATTGTATTTATGTCTTAGTACGAGTTTGCGCGCTTCGGAATATTGTATAAAAATCACGTTATGCATCATTGCCAGACAAACAACATTCTGGCAACCCTTTGCCTTGCCGTATTTGGTTTAGTGGGACTGGGTTTTAGTGGGACCAGATGACTGCCACTGGAGTTTAGTGGGACTAGATGGGTCCCACTTCACACCCCATCCCTACTGGCGATAAATCCACCCACAAGACGTCGTCCGTATAAAATGACTTGACATAAAAATGAACGTCTGCGTCCGCAGTAAATCTGTCTCCCGGTAAGTGTCGCCTGGAATTATAATCCTTCAGGAGGCTTGGGTTTTATTAGCCTAGTATGAAGGAAGATACAATGTGTCTTTGAGTTACATATGCAAAGTTCTGGGCCAAATGCTATGGCAATAAAAATATATAACAATCTACCGCCCACATTAAAAAACGTACATTACAGCCGCGTTATTCCAGTCTAGGCATGCTTCATCTTAGGCCTGAGTGCCGCTTGAGTGGTTACGCGCCCTGCAGGTCAAATGTCTAGCTGTAAAAAAAATTAATTACAACTGATAGGCTTTCTTTTGATCACAATTTGCCTTGTGTTAAGCAACACTACCTAATGATATAAAATCATTATGATAAAGTCATAATGATAAAATAAAATATTACGATTTTTTTCCAGATAACGATGACTATGTACTGACTAAACATTTATTTTCATGAAATACAAAAAAAAAAATACAAATTTATTCCAAATTGTGACAACTTAATTCGTCACAGTCGATTGCGCATGGCGACGCGTCGCCATATATAAACCATCATATAGGCATGCCGTGGCGACGCGTCTACGCGCGGCTATAGATGTTTCACATAAAAAAGTAAACAAATATAAACAAGTGAGCGATGTTCAAATAACCATAGCACATTCGGAAAAACCCTAAATGACATATTATTATATACCTAAGTGTTATTATACAATTGACGAATTCCTAAATGATAAAAGTTTAAATGACACATAATTATGTATACCATTCACTGGAAAATAAATAAATCGGCTCGCTTCAAACCAATATTGCCACACCCTGATTAGGGTACATTTTCATGTTTTTATGATAATTTAATATTGTATGACATTTAAATGACGCATTAGATGATTTGAATTTGAATTTAAGTTTTGCAGAGGTATCTCATAAGGACTGGTCCTTTGAACAGTAGCATAAGCATAAGCAGCCCACTATACGTTCCCACTGCTGGAACTCGGGACCTTCTCTCACGAAGAGATATTGGCCATAATCCACCACGCTGGCCAAGTGCGGGTTGGCGTATGACACACGTTTTCGGATATTGTGGTCCTCAAACATGTCGGTTTGCTCACGATGTTTTCCTTCACCGTAAAGCGAGTGCAAATCCACACATAACTTGAAAAACAAGTCATAGGTGTAGGGCCGGGATCGAACCAAGGGCCGTCTGATTGAAAAGCAAACGTTATTACCACGAGACACACTCGCTTTTTCGCAGTACAGTTAGTTCAACTTCCTGTGTCTCTGTTTTCGGAGAAGTACCATGTGACCCCTACATGGTCTTCAAATCTAGAGTTATATAACATCAAAGACCTTAATGTTGCTTAACATATGGTAAATTGTGTAAGTAGCAATATTAACTAAGATACATTTAAGTATGGATAGTGGCCATCTTTTACTTTGTGAATATGTGTATGTTTAAAGAATTTTGAATACAAACAGCTGTTGTAGTATAAAGAAGCAAATAAGTTGATATCGCGTACTCATTGGAGCAAACGTTCGTACCAAAACATTAAGAGCACATTTATATTATAAAATCCTTTTAAATTTTTTTCACTGTACAGCTAGGTATTTGGCCAGCAGATCGCGTAACCACACGAGTTAGTGACACTCTGTCCGTAGGTGGAGCATGCCTAGTTTAGAATAACTGGCTCTCATTTAACCCTTAAGGAAGCAGATCATTTTTTAGTAAGATAAACCAAAAATCCGGAATCGGAAATCCGTTGTAAATAGAAGACAAAATTAAATATTTAGTGTACTTCCGCTGTGATTTGAAACCCAAATTAAGATAAGCAAAAGGAAAAAATAAAATATTAAAACAAAAAATTAGGTGTGTTCCTCCGACCGACCACCACACCTCCACTACAACTCACACCAGTAAACTAATTCTTAATCTACCCTCCTAACACAACGAAGTTTGTGGTCAAGCGCAAACCTATCATAATGAAAAAAAAACATCAATAGATACTGTAATATCATTTTTTTTGCCCATCGCATAAGATAAACGGGTTTTCTCAGTAAACCTAAACGTCCTAGATGTACTCGTAAGCTCTACTTATCCTATCAAACGTACTACTTGTGCTCTATATAGTACGCTAACCCGTGATCCACCCTTTTTTATCCTACCCCTTTACCATATGTATGGGTATAAAGGTAGGAACAGACATTAACCAGTTTACTTGTAAATTATTAATTTTAATTAATAGTACATTGTTTCCCTAGGGATGAAACCAACTTATTTAGCCCCGAGAAGGGGAGACGGGCGCCCCGAACGATGTGTGCCAATAGTTCGAGGGACTTAACAATTAATTTAATCAACTTTACTTAGTTTTAAGTTATTTCAATTTTACACTATTTTTTAAATAATTTGAAAGCTGTCAAATGTTGTGTCAGTTGCAAAGTGATTCTCCCTAGGGATGCAATGTATTACTTTCATCCCGCTCCTCAGGCAACCAGACCTGCTTTTGAGAGTGTGAGTAATGAATAGTACATTGTTGTTGTTAGGGATGAAAGCAACTTATTTAGGCCCGAGACTAGGACTAGATTTAGGGGTTTGGCGTCCTGAACGAAGTGAGGGCTCCAATAGATCGAGGGACTAAATAAGTCTTTAACCCGAGGTAACTGTGCTTTTCCTAACGAATACAAGAAAATTAAAAACAAATTAGTAAAGAAATTTATTTTCTTACTTTCTCAGCGCGCCATTTCATAAGATCGTTATACGATTTTAGGTATCTATGTTTTGATTTGGGTGGTAAAAGTGTTCCACTATCGCTTTAGCCTCTTCTCTTATAAAATCAGGTGTTAAATTCATATAGAAATCAGATAAACTCATTTTATAGGTACAAATCTCTGCTATACGTAACAAAAGTCTTGAAATCGAAAAAATCAATGAAGATCTAATTGCCGCTTTCCCGCCATTTTGTTTATTTTTGTCTGTGGCCGGCCAACTATTCAGGCATTATTGATGATCATTATCATCATTGCAAAAATTGGTAAATATTTTGCCGAAATCTAAGTTATATTAAAGAAATTGTTGAAACTAAATTATAATTAAGTTATTAAAAAAATATAGTGTAAAAAAATATGATATGGCGACGCGTCGCCATGCGCAATGAACTATGACGAATTAAGTTGTCACGATTTGGAATAAATTCGTGAGGTTAAGTATTTCATGACAAAAAAATGTTTATTAAATAAATAGTCATCGTTATCTGGAAAAAAAATCCTAATATGTTTTTATCCTTATGACATATTTAGTTGCATTTACTATATTATGTTCTTTTCTGCATATTACTTTTACAAAATAATGTCGATGTTTCACATCTGCCAGGCGTCTCGTGACGGCTCACATTTTATTTCTGTTTTTCACTTTAAATTGTTTCATGTACTTATCTTGAAAAATTACCGTGACTAAATTTGCGTGACACAATGTTAGTTACGTACTCCTCCGAAACGGCTTGACCGATTTTTACCAAATTTTATATGCGTATTCAGTAGGTCTGAGAATCGGCTACTATCTATTTTTCATACCACTAAGTGAGGCAAAACAACGTTTGCTGGGTCAGCTAGTATTTAAAAAAATAAAATACATACGTAAATTGTTTAATGTACTTATAATTTTAGTATCTAATAATGAAGGTTCTATCCATTCATCTTACGATCTAGTTCAAAACATACTTATTTCTGATTTAAAACAAAAGGATATACACATTTTTACGTAAAATTGTTCTCTTGGGGATACCATACTACCAGTGTGATTATACCCTAACCCGTTTCACGAACAATAACATCTTTTATTCAAGCGGTAACATTTAATTTCGCGGTTGGCATTTTTTCGACGACGTTACGGGAATGATATTACAGTGTGTACGCGCCTTTATCATATTTGCTCGTGGAACTTTTATTTTATAGCCTACCATAGTAGCCGTAGGTCAGGTTCCGGTTATTTGTATTGTTAGAGCGAGTGTTTGTGATAATGATATCAATAAGGAAGCTTTGAAACTTTGTCTCCGAAGTCAGGTAAAAAAGCCAATTATTAGAATAGAATAAAATGAAATGGGAATAGGGTTAGGAATAGGATTAGGTATGGGATTAGGAAAAGGATTAGAAATAGGAATAGGAATAGGATTAGGAATAGGATTAGGAATAGGATTAGGAATAGGATTAGGAATAGGAATAGGGGTAGGAATGTGAATAGGAATGGGAATAGGAACGAGAATGGGAATAGGAATGGGAATAGGATTAGTAATAGGATAAAGAAATTAAATAAAAAATCAAATTCAAGAAAGTAATTCAATCCCTCACCATATAAATAGTAAAGGACAAATACACACACGTCCATTTGTTTCAAGTACTACAAAAATCATATTTTTAAAACATTGCTCGTAATTTTTAAGTTTTCTATTAATTACTTATACTTATAACATTTATCGATAGAAATACAGAAATACAGAACTTTATTAGCCCTAAATAACATACGTTAAAGGCAAGTCATACTACAATAATTACTTAATACTTAAAAACATTAGTTAGATAAAATTAAATAAACTTACAAATTTCATTAAATAAATATTCTACCCCATTAAATACTACACACATTAGCACTTGTTTTCCATGTTTATTAAATTTAAAATACTACTGTTTACACATGAATAACGATTCTGCAAGCTCCATATTCATATATTCGCTTAAATTATAAAAGGAATTACTTTCACAAAAACTCTTTATTTTCTGTTTAAACATACTACTATTAAGATTTGTTATTTTCTCTGGCAACTTGTTGTACATTAATATTTTTGTATAACATCCCTGTTTCTGTACTTTAGCTAGTCTATTTGCTGGTAGAACTTTACCTATATTCCTACGTAAACAATAAGGAATAACATCTTTTTTATTCTGGTACATTTCATTTTCATGAATTTCTAGCAGGCTATTATATATGTACATTGAAATTACTGTCATTATCCTATCCTTTTCAAAATATTTCCGAGCTGAGCTACGCTTCTTTAAACCATTTATTATTCTGATTGACCTCTTTTGACATTTCAAAACTTTGAATATATCAGTTGCATTTCCCCATACAGTAATGGCATACCTAATATTTGAATGTATAGCATAATAAACAGATACAAGTGATTTTTTATCTAATAAAGGTCTAAGTTTAAACAATGCATAATTGGCACTAGCTAATTTCTTACAAAGCTTTTTTATATGTGCACTATGTTGAATAGTGTTATCTATAGTATAGCCTAAGAATACATTTTCTTTTTTTAATGAGTTACCATAGATACCTAATCTGGACTGGTATTCCATCACAATGCTTTTACTTGAATTTAATATAATACCATTTGATTTAAACCAATCTTCAAGCAATGTCATTACTTCATTTACTTTTTCATCTAACTTGATTTTACTTTTATCTCTTATTCCTACATGAGTATCATCGGCAAATAAGCTTATATGGGACCAGTTGGGCATAACATTTACAAGATCGTTAATGTAGATTAAGAACAAAACTGGCCCCAAAATTGATCCCTGTGGTACTCCGATTGATAAGCTTCCTACGGTTGACGATTTTTCTCCTACTGTAACAATTTGGGTACGATTACTTAAATATGATCTCATAATGCTTAGTTCAGAACCTTGAAAACCATAATGTTGTAACTTCATCATTAAAATATCATGCCGTAAACAATCAAATGCTTTAGATAAATCGCAGAATATGCTAGCACATCTATTTGACTTGTCTAATGATTCTAAAATAAAATATACTACATCTCTAATAGCCATTTCCGTTGATTTACCCTTCCTAAAGCCAAACTGTGACATAGTAAATAAATTATTTTCTTCAAAGTATTTGACAATTCTATTTTTTATTACTGCTTCTAAGATCTTAGATAAAGTGGGCAATATGCATACTGGCCTATAGTTACTTAGATCAGTGCAATCACCTTTTTTAAAAAGTGGTATTATTCTACCTGATTTAAAAACATCTGGGAATACACCTTCTGATAAACATGAATTAATTACTAAAAATACCAATTCAAACAAATAAACATTTTTTAAAATAAGATTCCTAACTGTCCTAGTACTCATATCATAGATATCTAAAGAGGACTTCTGTTTCATATTTATAATTATACTATTGAGCTCTTTATGATCTACTGATTTGAAAATGATGACTTGTGTACTTTTTCCATTACCTAAATACTTCAAGCACTTATTTACTTCAATATTTAAGTTGCCAGTTATATTATTTGCAATACTACGGAAAAATTCATTGAATAGATTTGCTATTTCTTCTGGATCTGAGATGGCTTGGCCACTATCATTTTTGACTACATTAATTTTAGAGCTACTTTTACTGTTTTTATTTGAGCCTACCTGCTCATTAATAATCTTCCAAGATTCTTTAATTTTATTTTTAGATTTCATGATTCTATTTTTATACTGTAGTTTTTTAGCTGCAGTCATGACTTTTTTTAATACTTTCCTATATTGTTTAATTTTTTGTTTCCTATCCATACTGGGTTCCATTTGCTGTAACATTTGTAATTCACTTAATTTA
Source organism: Mellilla xanthometata (assembly GCA_035578125.1). Classification (NCBI taxonomy): domain Eukaryota; kingdom Metazoa; phylum Arthropoda; class Insecta; order Lepidoptera; family Geometridae; genus Mellilla; species Mellilla xanthometata. The sequence goes on along the minus strand of JAPUBQ010000030.1, from coordinate 4,346,469 downwards.
TTCTTACTTGTTTCTATACCTATGGTAGACCACATTTTTTGTTTTCTACAAATATTTTTCTTGATTTTCGGAAAAGCAATCCCAAAACAATAATTCAATGTATCTTGCAGCATCGTTGCCCTTGTGTTTGCATCTATAGCCATTAACAATTCAGACCTAACATTTTCATAATTTTTATTGAATAAATAATGGAAATACTCGATATTACATTTAGTAAAATTTCTAGCTGGCACAAATTTGTTTAAATTAGAGTGTAGTTTTTGAAGTGATAGATCTAATCTGATTACATTGTGATCTGACAATTTCTGGCTTAAAATATATATAGGATAGGACAGTGAATGGAAGAATAACGAGTATTATTTATGTGTTAGCTGCGTGTGACAAATACAATCCATCACTAAATAAATAGCAATGGACGGATATCTATCAGTTGTCCATCAGAGCACAGCTGGTTGCTTTTTGCGGTTTCCGCCCATAGATAAATTGAGTTAATCCACTATCCGAGCCATCTATTTACTAAAGCTCTACAAATGGATGAATGACAGGTCTGTCGGTGAAACTTAACTACGCTTTTATTTATTACATTATGATTAAAAACCTATTGTTGTTAATAGATAGGTAGATAGATAGATAGATTTATTGAAACAACTAGCTGACCCGGCAAACGTTGTTTTGCCTCACTTAGGGGTACAGCGCCATCTATTGATTACTTACTCAACCCAGTCGAAAGGTATCGACATCTGTTAGAATCATTTGGAGTTAACAGATAATTGTGACGGTCAAATAATAACAGACAATAATTAGCAATAAATTAAAATTGCGACTATAATTTGAGATTTAAACTATCCTATCTCTCAAGTTGGATTGAACTGCACATGGTGTGCGAATTTTATTATAATCGATTAAGTGGTTTAGGAGTCCATTGAGGACAAACATTGTGACACGAGATTTATATAATTATATCAAGATAAGATAATAACAACATAGTAGCGCTTACTTACTGTAAGCGCGTAAATGTGTACTTTGTTACAATTCGTCAAAAAATAACATTAAACTGAAACCGTTAAAAAGGGGTTAATTGAACCACTATTTCGACAGTGACAAAAGCGAGTGAGGCTCGGTGGTAATAACGTCTGCTTTTCAATCAGACGGCCCCTGGTTCGATCCCGGCCCTACACCGATGACTTGTTTTTCAAGTTATGTGTGGATTTGCTCTCGCTTTACGGTGAAGGAAAACATTGTGAGGAAACCGGCATGTTTGAGGACCACAATATCCGAAGACGTGTGTCATCCGCCAACCCGCACTTGGACAGCGTGGTGGATTAGTCAACTTGAGGGTAGTTGTTAGCGTTAGATAATGTCTTACTACCATGTTACGTTTTTTTCACGATGTTTTCCTTAACCAAAAGCTCGAGATCATTGGCGGATGAACTAACGACCTAAGGAGCATAAGGCGACCGCACGCCCGACTGTGCCGTTATCACTTTAAAGTTAACTTCATTTCGTTATATCTGTAGTGCATTTATTTAGTTACAGTGCGGTTTCTAATATATCTAAATGGAATGTGTATGTTTGTATGTCGACACGGTAACACGAAGACGGACCCAGGTGGTAAATACCTGGTATTTGAATACGGGTAGCGTTGGCAAATAAAATATTTTTATCTATTAATACTTATATATTTATTTGATATAATAATAATTTCATATTTATATCATTTGACCTCGTTGACGTAATAGAAATGTTACTATGCCGGAGTGCTAATCAGAGGGTCCAGGGTTCGATTCCCGACACGGTCATCATCTATGTGATGAACTAAATTTGTTGGCTGTTGGTCCGAGTGTTAAGATGTATCGCTATAAATTCAACGCAAAAACTCCATGTAATGTCACTCGATTTAACGATAAACTCCTTAAAGAAAACTGTTTCCTCATAATCAGTTTATAAGGGCAAAATCTTGATTTAACAGGTTTTAGTTGAATCATAAACTATAAAATAATGAATAGCAGACTGTCCAAAGAACAACTCTAGGAATATTTTATCCATTTTTCAAACAGAGATAAATGCAGCTTAAATAAACGTATTTAAGAATAAACTCGTAATATTATAAATGCGAAAGTTTGTATGTCTCACTTCTTCACGCTCAAACTGCTGAACTGATTTTGATCAGATTTGGTGCGCACATAGTTTAGCCTCGATATTAACTAACTTCAATCCCCCCCCCCGTGGGGCCCCGCATTGTCGAGGTGGGGGGCTCAGTACCCGTGGCCAAGAGGGTCCCTGAGGCGGGCCCCTCCCTAGACTTGTTTTCCTAGTAGCAAGTTCTAGATGGAGTGGCACCAGTAGGTTGCGGAACCTCGCTCCGGGGGTTTTCTGGGGGGTTTCCGTAGTGGGTAGTCCGACATACCCCACCCACCTCCACGGGTGAGTTGGGCATGCGATAATGCGTTTCTTCACGTAAAAACAAAAAAAAGGATACTTTAAATCCCGGAGTAACACGGATAAGCAACTCGATTCGCAGCTAGTATTTATATATGTACATATAATTATATATGTTAGAGGAATGTTTTATTTTAATTTATTCGATTAGTAGTTCCATCCTATCGAATGGCAGCAGTGTGAACGCAAGAGTTTGTTATCTGTGCTGATTGAAGGAACGATTGTGAATGAACGAATGAAGTTGTTTCCTATTTGTCAGTAGTGCGTTCACTCGCGGTTTGACTTGAATATGCTTCAGTCTGCCACGAAACAGCGCCTGCGCTATTTGTGCGCTCTGATAATATTAAAACCCTTAATGGCAGACAACGACGACGACCGCGCTGATTCTAATCTAATTGAATCCGCGACATATATTTTTATGTGACATGTTTTTTCTACCACCAGTACCACCCGTCTTCAATCCAGAGAGCTTTGCTGCACCATTTGCGATGCATCCGTAATCACATCAGGTAAACTCAGGCATTCGGAGTCTACGCGCTCGCCTCTCTTATTATTATTACAGAAATACAGAACTTTATTGGCCTAACGTAACATACGTTGAGATAAAGTTACACTACAAGCATTACTAAATACTGAAAAAAAAAACCAGTGTATATTGTGTTGTGTTGTAAACTCGACAAGACTAGTTTAACAAAAATAAGTTATGTTTTTTATTAGGTTTACAAAAATACGTTATGTTTTTTATTAGGTTTACAAAAATAAGTTATGTTTTTTATTAGGTTTACAAAAATAAGTTATGTTTTTTATTAGGTTTACAAAAATACGTTATGTTTTTTATTAGGTTTACAAAAATAAGTTACGTTTTTATTAGGTTTACAAAAATAAGTTTTGTTTTTTTAGGAAATTCAATTTAATCATCAAATTTTTTAAAAAGTTTTAAAAGAGATTTTTCTCAATTTCTTAATTGACTCCATAATAAAAGTTGTTCGTATTAAAAAGTACATTGACCCCATTTCGGATTCGTTTTAATCCAGAATATTATCAACAGCTATTTAGAATACCTCACACCTTCAAAGAGGCGTGAAAAGATCTAAAGGTGTAGAAAAACATTTTTGCAATATTTGGGTGTATTGTAAAATATAGGCGAGAGCAAAATTATTCAAAGACTAGCTGACCCGGCAAACGATGTTTTGCCTCACTTAGGGGTATGAAAAATAGATAGTGTAGCTTATATGACACGTTCGTAGATTTACCATAGCAGCGCCATCTATTGATTACTTACTCAACCCAATAGAAAGGTATCGACATCTGTTAGAATCATTTGGAGTTAACAGATAATTATGATTGTCAAATAATAAAAGACAATAATAAGTAATAAATTAAAATTGCGACTATAATTTGAGATTTAAACTATCTCTCAAGTTGGATCGAACTGCACATGGTGTGCGAATTTTATTATAATTGGTTAAGTGGTTTAGGAGTCCATTGAGGACAAACATTGTGACACGAGATTTATATATATTAAGACTAGCTGGGCTCCACGGTGTTACGCGCAGTAACAGAATAAAAAATAGTCTATGTGTTAATCAAAGGTCTTAACTATTCTCATTTCAAATTTATTTCAGATCAGTCTAGCCGTTTAAGCGTGAACAACACACGCACACACACACACACACACACACACACTTCTACATATACTTTATTGCATTCATAATATTGAGTTACATTACTAAAATTTAGTTCTTTTCCCATGAAATCTTACGGTTTTGATAGCTACAAATACAAATACGAGTATATTACAGCACGGGCAACAGTTTGTCAGGACACGTTTATCTGAGGGTTCCGTATGTGTACGGGGAAAAAGGGCAATTGTGACTCATCGGGAGTATGTGGGGTGTAGTTCATGACATCACGGATCGAATCCTACCCAAGACCAATAACTTGTTTTTGAATATAATATGTGTGGAGTTTTCATTAGCTCATTCAGCGAAAGAAAACATCGTAAGGAAATCCACATGCACTAAGAACTACAGGAATCTAACGTGTTTCATCCGCCAATAGCACTTAGCTAGCTTGAGGATTTATTTACTACGCGAGGAAATGCATTTACGCAAGCCCACCACACCCAGCGAGGTGGGTGGGGTATGTTGGGCTCGATGTCAAAAGGACATCACTACCGACTAAAACCTCACGATGACCTCCTCACCGGAAAGGGCGGGGTGAGGTTCCGCTCCTCGCATTATCTCATCACCCCGCCCACCTCGGCTAGTCTGCGAAGCTCCTTATCAGGGGATGAGTCCCATTGCAGTGCACATGGTGCACCGCAACCACCTCGGGGATCATAAGCGCAATGGACGCAGGACAAGAGAGAAGGTCCCTAGTTCCAGCTGTGGGAATAGTGGGCTACCTATTGATTTTTGTTTTGTTATATTTTATTCAGATTCCTTGATTTCAAAAATTCGCCTGTTTCTAGTAAATTGGACCATCTAAACATACGGTAATGAGTGATGAGCTCTGATGTAAATATTTGTAAGTAAAAATGAACAAATATTTTCTTAAGAATTTACTGATTGTTTACAAACATTCCGCTTTGATGGATTGCTATGAAGAATTAATAATGGAAACTACATATTTACTTGTACCAGGGATCAGAATACAAATACAAAAATTACAAAATGATTTATTGGTGCATAAATGTACACATGGTGCATATTGAAGCCTCTGGTCTCGTACTAGTTATCAGACCGTGTTACGGGACCAGAGTCCTCTTCCAGTTTTAATATTATTTAACAATAATGTGCAAGATTAATTATTATATTATAACCTAGAATACTAGAGAGGTTTGCTGATTGCCATTATAATAAAGCGTGGTGCGGAAGTTTGACATAATTACCGATGATGAAATCTAGATGGCGCTGCAAATTGAGCGTGTAGCCTAGCTGCCACCAAATTTCGCAACACGCTGCAGTCGCATAATGATATAACGATAGTAGATTGCGTGACCCGAGTGAAGTCGTTTCAAAAAATTACGAATAAATGACGTGTATTGAATGATACACGTAGTACGATTTTTAACAAGAAATGTAGCGTCTATATATTTACTAGTCTATACCTGTACGGACTAAGTTAATGACGTATAGTCAGCCTCGTTTATTTAATAGAATATTACTTTACTGTACAACCACATAAAAAATATGTTTAGTGGTTTGTGCCCTGCATACAGTAAGGTTCAGGATTCATTCCCGTAACAGATCTTTGAATGGTGAAATCGAAGGCTCTTATTCTTATTTGCAATCCTTTTTACGCATAAAAGCGTTTGTAACCGTTTCGTTTTATAGCGTGTTAACGAAATCTATAGCACATTCAATTCAATTGAATTTACGTAGCACATTGGGATTCATTTTTATTACAATTTGTTAAGTGCTGTTAGAAACGCTTCAGCTGTTATGGAAGCCGGGTTCCCTGCGCTCTTTTTTATAGTTTTCTAACATCAAAAAGCCGGGGAGGCGCAGGGAATCCCCCTGCGCCCTATTTTAGAGTTTTCTAATGTTAAAAAGCTGGGTTCCCTGCGCTCTGTTTTAGGGTTTTCTTACGCCCCCAAAGCCGGGTTTAGGGGGCTCCCTATTTTAGAGTTTTCTACCATCAAAAAGCCGGGTTCCCTGCGCCTTATTTTAGAGTTTTCTACCATCAAAAAGCCGGGTTCTCTGTGCTCTTTTTTAGAGTTTTCTAACACCAAAAAGCCGGGTTCCCTGCCCCCTATCTTAGAGTTTTCTAACATCAAAAAGCCGGATTCCCTGCGCTCTTTTTTATAGTTTTCTAACATCAAAAAGCCGGGTTTTCTGCGCCCTATTTTAGAGTTTTTTGACATCAATAAGAATGTTGGTCATCGCGGGTGATCTGACGCGGTCATCGAGGCTAAGCAACGGTCGATGCGGACAGTGTTTGGATGGGTGACCATGCACATGACTGTCGTTTTTTAAGTGGCAGTAGCTCCCGGCTGTTAGTCTTAGTACAAGCAGTAGTTAAGCTAAGTCAGAGGCTCTATGGCGGCTTGAAAACTCTCGACACCAGAGCTTGGCCTCTTACCTCATACGAAGAAGAAGAAGAAATATCGCGGGTTGAAGACTAACAGTAAAAAACGAGCCACTGTATCTATAAGATTCAATTAATTTACGCTAATGAAAGAGGTCAAACTTAATTGAAAAGAGATTAGCAATAGTTACCTTTTTAATGAAAGCTGCAGCGACATCTAAGTTCCTTTGTAAAAGAATTATATATAAGTCATTTCTTCCTTTGCAATCGCATCGCGCGCTTTGAAAGAAAATGTAGTTTAATTTCTTTGTGCAGTTGGAAATCTTGATCCGAATAAGGAATGAAACGCGGTCAAAGGGATAAGATATACTTTTTGCAATTAATTGCAGACCATCTTTTCTCTGGGTCCTATGTATACCAAAATCCAAAATGTCAAATCCTTTACCGGACATCCTGTAAAAGTTTAAATTAACTAAAATTTTAGATTGATAAAACCGAAGTTTATAAATTAAATCAAATCATTTGTTTATTACATATTAGGTACAATATTAGTGTTAAAACATTAAGTTGGCCCTCTATTTTTACCTTCACGCATGCAAGATTACAATATCAGTGTCATTTTGTGAAATAGGTAATTTGTTAAATAGGTAAATTGAAGGTTTTGGCTGTTACAAATACAAATCGTTTATTGATAACACTAAAGTTACAAGTCAAATAATATAATATCATTACAATAGTAGGTATATGATATGATTCAAATGTCAATTTTCAATTTTAATTCTAGTAATATAATATCATTACAATAGTATTTGATATAAATCAAATCTCAATTTTCAATTCTAAATAATCATTATTATTATAAAAAGTTTTATATCCTTAATCTAGTTTTAAAGCTGGCGGTGTTAGTCATAATATAAGCAGTTATTGCCAAGTCAGAGGCAAGCTCTCGACAACAGAGCTTGGCCACTTAGCTCATACGGAGAAGAAGCACGACTAACGAAAAAGGTTCGATACATTTTATGCACGTCCCATCTGTCCGCTATTGATGGTATTTTTACGAACATCGCCACAAAGAAACTGATTCAAAGCGGAGACGACACAAAAGAGTTAGTGCTGTCTCAAAACTATAAAGAAACAAGAATAACCATTATTTTTATCGGAGTTTATACTGTTTATATCGTAATAGACAAACCATTTGAAGTTATCGTGCGTGCGGACGTATAGATGGACGGACAAAAAAGTTTACAACACGGAATCTAAATGCACTAGGATAGTTTTGTGCTTCTAACTTATGTGAGTCTGTGGTTAAAATTAGAACTCCGTGATTGCGTCTTGAAGATTTTGATCATGACCCAGAAATAAACCAGCTACTATTTTTTCTTTTTTTTTTTTTTCGCGTAGAAAACGGTCACACTTACTTATTAAGGTATATAATAAGTAAGTGTGACCGTTTACTACGCGAAAATATTAAGATGCCTTACGTGAACAGTTTACAATGTTTAGTTACTATTTTTAAGCCAATTGCCCATATAAATTTTTGTCCTACACAAATAATTTTGTTATTCAATACAAATTTAAAAATAAATAAACATAAATCATAATACATAAATCATAAGTTAATTTAATTTATTTTTTGATAGTTATTTGTACTATTGACAAATTGTTTGTTTTCAATAACAATAACTAAATAAATTACATAAAATTATGATACGTACATTAAATTATACCGTACATAATTACCGATGAAACCTAGATGGCGCTGCAAATCGAGCGTGCAGCCTAGCTGCCGACAAATGCTGCTACGCGCTGCAGTCGTGATATGACGATAGTAGATTGCGTGATCCGAGTGAAGTCGTTTCAAGAAAATGCTAATAGATGGCGCTACGTGTATCGAATAATAAATATCGTACGATTTTCAACACGAGATCAAAAATCGTATATTTTATGTTTAAAGTATTATAATTATTTATTAGTCTATGATAATAGTTTTTTTTTTATACATACTAGGACACATTTTACACACGGCTGTTTGATCCCATACTGATCCATTTCTAGTTCGTATTATGGTTGCTAACATAACTGATATACTACATATACATACTTATAGATGCATATTTAACATCCAGACCGACAGCCAATAAATTTAGTTCAGCACAAAGATGCTGGCCGTGCCAGGAATCGAACCCGGAACCTTCTGATTGGCAGTCCAGCATGGTAACCATTACGCCAACGAGGTCGCCAAGTTAAGTAAGTCCCGATGGGTTCAGACCTCTAAGAACATAAAGCATGATTTGATGTTGTTTTTATGGGCCTTCTCTTTATTAGGAGATGCCTCTCGAACAAATAACTAAAATGCTCTCTGTTCTAAGTAAAATGTACTGTAATTGTGATGAATCCTCTCCCTTTTGTTTAAATAGGTTTCTATTGAAATATTTATGAAGGTTCTTGTCAGTTTATTTTATTGACAAAAATATTGTATCACATTTGTTGAATTGTTGAAAAGTTTTGAAAGGTTTTTTAGTGTAGTTAAGCTAAATATACGATAGTAAAATTACGTTAATTAATTCTATTGTATTACTAGCTGACCCGGCAAAAGTTGTTTTGCCTTAAGTACAGTTAAAAACATTATCAGTCATCGAGCGGGATGAAATATGGTTAAATTACTAAAATGGTCATAAAAAAATAGGGGTTGGTGATAAAAAATGTAGGGTAGTATGTATTTTTTAATGCCACATAATAAAAAATATTGTCACAAGTCGAGTTGTTCACACTCAAAATTTAGTGTGAACAACCCTTATCAGGTAGGGATATGTAAAATAAATAGTAGCCGATTCTCAGAACTACTGAATTCGCATATAAAATTTGGTGAAAATCGGTCAAGCCGTTTCAGAGGATTACGGTTAATAACATTGTGACATGGAAATTTTATATAAAAGAGAAGAGATAACTTTAATCTAAAGTTATTAAAACATAAAAATACACACAGTACCACAAACTTACCGAATAGTCTGAATATACATACTGAAAATAAAAAAGACCAGGGTTATAGCTAAATTATATAAAAACACTGGCAGCATTGCCACGCTTTTAGTTTTAACTTCAGTTATAATTTTCTCTTCTGGTCTAATTGATTTACTTATAGTTTTAGTAATATACTTAAAGTAAAAGTAATATACATTGTGATTAGAAATAAAAGCTTCTAATTTTACAATTCACAATTCCAAGTCCAAACGTCTTTAAAGAGTGTCAAAGACTTATCACAAGTTTTCCAATAATCTCCTTTAACATCCCTCGTAAATGATTTTCAATCTGAAGTCCACTGGCTTTTCGCGTTCCCTCGCTATCGATGAATAGGGATGGGATAAGTGTCAGATAGTTTATAGATAGAAATAGGCTTATATCGATAATCTGGAATGGTTTGTCCATTTGAAGATAATCTTTCTTTCAAAATCTAGTATCGTAGTTTTGTGCGCTATCACTGTAGATATTTAAGAAAGATATTTCGTATATTGTGTGTCGTTTCTGAGTTGATATAATAGTGATAAAATGTTGTCCTCACCAATCATACCAATGTCTTCGCTCGCAAATAGACTCGCTCCGTATAGTTGTCGATTTTGAGAAAAAATAAATAAATAAGGGGCCGGTTAAATGTTACGATTATAATCTTTGATATTAATCTTTGATTCAGTGCAAAATTCACTACGCAATTATTAACAAATCTATATTTTTTTGTAATTAAAGAATTAACTAGTTCGAATAATGCTTAGATTTTATCGTTCCAATATTACTAGTTGTTTATTCTGTATGAATTATTATTATTATTATGAATTATTTCGTTTTATACTGCGGTTCAGTCGCGCTGCTCAAATATGAATGGAGCGCGTGAACTTGGTAAAACGTCACCTTACTATCGACAACGACATTTATAAAATGTCGTTGACTGTCGATATATTTATGTACGAAAGCACCTCTTCACTAAAATAGTAATGGAACTGGCAAATTACATTGCTTGTTGTCAAAGTTGTTAAAAAAACCTTCTAAAGTTTTTTTTTTTTTTTGACGTGACAACGTCTTAAATTAGGTTGCGGCTGGGAGTCACTTATGAAAAAGTGTAACGCCCGGTAACGTTACGATGAGTCACCGAACGAGAGAGAGGCCCGCCGAATGCCTTGCGTCTCTCTCCCACTCAACTATGATCGGTCATCGTCTGCCGCGTGCTGCGCGCGCGGCAGACGTTGTCACGTAAAATCTTCGCCCGTAAAACCGACTTTACAGGCAACCATTTTTTTTTAAATAAATATTAGGACACTTTCACACACAGCTGGTTAGCCCCATACTGAACCATTTCTAGCTCGTATAATGGTTGCTAACACAACTGATATACTACATATTATACATATTCATAGGTACATACATATTTTATATATGTAGTTACATATTTAACACCCAGACCGACAGCCAACAAATTTAGTTAAGCACAAACATGTTGACCGGGCCGGGAATCGAACCCGGAACCTTCTGATTAGCAGACCGGCATGGTAACCTTTACGCCAACGAGGTCGTCAAGTTAATTGAAGTTAGATAAATAGACCACATATAGCAGACCACATATTTAAGTCTATAGTGATATTTTTCTTCGAATGAGCCAAGTGGATAGATTCTAATGTTTAGTTTTAAAGCCACTCACAGCCAAAAGTATCAGCACCACCATAGGTAGCTGAATAAATCTTTGTTTTACAAGGAACCAATTAGTAACTGTCGGGTTAGTCCATAGAGCGGGTTAATAGGATCCGCCACTGGGTGATAAAACTGTTCGTCATTTCCCTCATTACTGGCCGGTAGCCGAATCAGGGGACAAAGATTTAGAAATCAGTATAGATAGGCTGTAGAAGAACTACCTTGTACAAATACAAATACAAATCATTTATTGATAACACCAAAGTTACAAGTCAAATAATATGATATCATTACAAAAGTATATTATGATATGTTATGGTCGGAAGACTTGGGCAGAACATATTTTTACACGCTTTTTATTAGCTTCACCCGTATGTTTGTTTGTAACCGACTTCTTTGGGCGCGATTTTGACCCACTTTAATCGGCCAGATTTCGTTCAAACTTTGTAGATTTATTGAGGACCGATGACAATACACTAATTTGATAAAATTATTAAAAAAAAAATGTATTTTCGTTTGTATGTATGTTTGTAACCGACTTCTTTGGGCGCGATTTTGACCCACTTAAGCGTGTTTTTTAGTTTTTTTTTTTAACTATTATTTATTAATCTGTGATCCTAGTTTTTAATTAGATAATAATAGTAGTTTTCTTGGTGTTACGTACTAGTTGGTGATAAATTAATAATATACTAATCTATGATCTAAAAGACATAATTTTAATAGTCGTGATTCTATATTAATTCATGAATTGCAACTCTTTGACTTGAAAAAAAGTAGAAATAAATGAATGGTATTTAAACTTTGTAAACTGTTATCGTAAGACATAATATTATTTATTTGCACTAAACAGTCACACTTACTTAAAAAATGTTGATGGTAAATGAATTTGTTTTTAACATGCGTGTCGATTTCTGTTTAATTTGCTTTTCGTATTATGTAGTATTTAATTTCGTACGTGGATCTCGAAGCATTAAGATAATAAAACTTACTTATTAGTCTTATGTGATTTATCTTAATTATTAGCCTAATGTGATGAATACTCATCAATATTATGAATACCATGTTTTTGACTTGAACAATATTCTTGTAAATTAATAAAATAAGGTTAAAAAGCTGAGATTTGGGTAAAAAATATTATTTTTACTTAGAGCTTAGATGTTCTATATCAATCACACTACTACTTAAAGTAACAGCGTTTTATTTTAGCAAAAATATATCGTAAATGATTATAATTGTAACGCCTGTAGCTCGGCTTCCTAACGTAATCGCGATCATCGAAGTTAAGAAATGGTCGACACGGACAATCTATGAATGTGTGACCATGCACAAGACTGTCATTTAAAATGTGTCTTTTTCATCTTGATGCTACCGTGAGTCAGATGACAGGTTAAATAGTTGTCCCGGCTGTTAGTCTTAGTACAAGCAGCCAAGTTAAGCTAAGCCATAGGCCTCCTCATAATCATAGCTTTGAAAATTCTCACTTGGCTCATAGGTTTAAGTAGAAGATGATTGGGCCATTCTATGTTTACCAAAATAGTATTTTCAATTCTCCGATCCATAAAATCGATTTAGGTCAATTGAACTACTCGTGATCCACGTAAAATTTAACGACTGAATGTCGGCCAGTCTCCTGACACTTGGCGATTAGACCTGTGGATACTTTAAGGTAGTTTTATGAAATTCTCGTACTTTTTTAACTTGGACTGAAATGTATCTTATCGAAAAAAATAAAATAAAATAAATACGAAAGTTGTGTGTATATTTGTTACACTTTTACGCTCAAATGGCTTAACTGATTTTAATGATATTTAGAGTGAAGATATGTTAGACCTTGGATTAACGCATAGGCTACTTTTTATGTCGAAAACAATTTTGGTTCCCGTGGGATAAGCAAATAAATTCAAAATCTAAGTTTTCTTCACGCTCTAACGGCAGGACCGATTTTGATGAGATTCACTATGAAGGTTATTTTTTGGCTTAAAGACTGCTTGTACTCAGACGGCAGACTCAAACAGCCGGGACCTACAATTTAGCGTGACATCCGATCCATGATAAAAATGTCACCTTTAAAACGACAGTTTTGTGCATGGTCGATGCGGACGGTGTTTGAATGCACCTATTCAAACACCGTCCGTAGCCGCTTCGATGATCACGTCTGATCCCCTTAGCTAGCCGAGCTACAGGCGCTATTTATTACAATATTAACACATATACCGATGTCAATGTATATATTTTCAAGGCAATGAAATGAATCGATTCGAAATCGAAAGATTTCCGTCGATTATCTAAAGATTTTCTATGATAATCGACGGAGTTCTATGAAATTTAAAGTAAAATATCTGTGTCTTTTCTATAATACGTGAAATCCCTTCCGAGCAGTATTTTGAGCAATATGTCCGCATCACTCACGCCACCTGGTGCCACCTGGCGGTATAAACTGCCGCCTCCGGAGAACGCAGAGTAATCTGTTATTTGATAGGCAGTAAACTGCCGCCTCCGGAGAACGCAGAGTAATCTGTTATTTGATAGGCAGTAAACTGCCGGCGATGAAAGAGGAAATCTTATACTAGTTCTAAGGCGTCGGCAAATGGGTGTTTTGGATTTTTATAAAAAAAAAGCAAAATCAAATCATTTAGATAGATAGACTCAGGGGCAGATTATAGGTACAAGTCAAAATAACAAGTAACAACACAATATTATTTACAATGTGCCAAAAAAACACATTTATTAACCTTATGAATACTTTTCTCATACACGGCACGTCATTTACAAAAACATTTTTTTAAATTATATATTTTTTAAAAACTAAATCACAATAAATAAGATTAATAATAAAACTACTTAATAAATATAAAATTAATGTGAAAAATCTATTTAAGTTACTGAATTTTGTAATTTATATAAAATGTCAAGAAGATGTTTGTTAATCCTGTCATGTCTGAACTAATTACTACTATTTATAATATGCCAAAGTTTAAAACTGCAATGTCAAATGTTGAATTATGTCAGGTTTTATCATATTTACTCGTACTATTATATTGTCAAACAAAAAAGAGAAAATAAAAGCGCAAGCCAAAAAACATTTTTAATGTAATTTTTTTTTGATTGATTAATAGGCTTGCGTTTGACCGCAGCTTGCCTGATGTTAAGCTTGACTGTGGTCTTAGATATATCACGCTTGCCTAGAAGGAACCTACTTACTCTAGATTTGAAGATCCCCAAATTGTACTTCTCGGGAAAAAGAGACTCAGGAAGAGAGTTCCAAAGCTTCGCAGTTCTCACAATGAAGATCGAAGCAATACGCTTTGTACGAATCCTCGGAACTTCGACAGTAAACCGGTATGATCAAAGCAAAAAAGAACTGTTTTCACACTTACTTATTATTAAAAGTTGGAATGAGTCCAACAATTGAAATAAAATATTAAGATGCCTTATGTGAACAGTTAACAATGTTTAAAGAATTGTTAGTCTGTGTGTTTGTTACACTGACAAAGTAATATGTTCTTTATTGCAGGATAGAAGGCATTTACAACAAACTATAGTGTAACTAATCAAAAGTTTTATTTAAACACCTACACAAGTGCACATAAGTCTTGGACAACCCGTGTTAGAAAAACTAACTCTATCTAAACTTAAAAAGTTAGTTACAAAGTTAGGTTATATTTCATCATTCCGTGCTTTCGTGAGAGATGTTTTATAGTCGTTATAGGATGAAATATCTTGGCACATTCTTGGAGACCTAACGTTAGTATTTTTTTTTTCTTCGTATGAGCTTAGTGGCTACACTCTAGTGTTGAATGTTTTTAAGACTCCCGAAGACGCGGACTGTCTTTGGATGGGTGGCCATACACTATACTGGTGGCGATTCAGCGGCACACACGACTAAACTAAATTTAAAGTAGCTCTGTCTCTTTTCGTCATAAATGACCAAAAAGAGATGGTACGATCTAAACCATAGACAAAACATCTAAAATCACGTCAAACACGTCAGATTTAGAGCTAATACAATTGGGTGCGCTCTAAAATCGCTTACATTTTTCATATTTGACGTGATTTTAGTTGCTTTGTGTGTGGTTCAGAACGTGCCGTCTCTTTCTGGCCACCTAAGATGAAAAGAGACGGGGCTTCTTTAAATTTAGTTTAGTCGCGTGTGGCGCTGAATCGCCACCATTATCTTTTAAAAAGTGACATTTTCATTTGGAAGCTACCGTGAGTTGGATAACATATTAAGTAGGTCCCGGTTGTTAGTCTTAGTACAAGCAGTCGTTAAGTTTAGTTTAGCCTTCAGCCGGTTCGAAAACTCTCGACACCAAAGCTTGACCGCTTGGCTCATACGAAGAAGATGTGTTTTTTTTTTGTGAAATCCTACATTCTTAAAACAAGAAGATGTAACATTCACACAAACACACTTTCGCACTTATTACGCACTAGTTGCGCCCCGTGATGCTACCCGCGTTAGGTGTTCTACATAAGCAAGTAGGTAAGTAGTACCTATTTTGAAGTTGAGCTAGAAAATTTGCGTTCGTTCAATGTTTTATTGGAACGAAGTTCCTTATCGCGCGTTTTGAAAGGGGGCTAAAAGGAAAATTATCTTACAAAAAGTTGTCACGACACTTTTTGCTATAGTAAGATATTGTAAGCTGTGCGGCGTGCGTATGAAGGGTTCCGTACAATAGTTGTATGGGAGCCCCCTAAAAAAAATCATTTGCTAGCTAATTTACATTTATATATTTTGTGAAAATTTTAAGTGTCTAGCAGCTACCGTTATTGATATAGAGCTAAAAAATACGAAAAAACAAGCTTGTTGTATGGGGGGACCCCCTTAATAGTTTTTATTTTTTATTTTTAGTATATAACGACACGAGAAATACATATCTTGTGAAAGTTTCAGCTTTCTAGCTATTACGGTTTCTGAGATACAGCCTGAAGACAGACAGACAGCGGAGTCTTAGTATAAAAGGGTCCCGTTTTTACCTTTTAGGTACGGAACCCTAGCAAAGGAATCTGCCCGCTATTCTCCCTGCTCTTTTAAAAGAAGGAGCATAACACCAGATAGAATCAAGTTGGAAGCGACAAAGTTTGATAGAAATCTGTGAGACCGCATTCTCTGCATCGACATATGCTTACTGATAAGTATAGCGCCTGTAGCTCGGCTAGCTGAGGTGATCTGACGAGATCATCGAAGCTAAGCAACGGTCGATGTGGACGGTATTTGGATCGGCAACCGCAAGAATGTCGTTTATTAAGTGGATTTTGTGGAGTTGGTTAAGTCAAGTCAGAAGCCTTCGGGTGGCTTGAAATCTCTCGACACCAGACCTTGACCACTTAGCTAATACGAAGAAGAAGAAGAAGAAGTATCACCACCAAACAAGTTAAGTGACAGAACAGTTTCTAGGATTCTAGGGCCTTACCCAAAAAAACAAGTGTGGTTTGGTGGGAAAACGTCTGCTTTTCAATCTGGCCGTTCCTGGTTCAATCCAGGCACGGCTTGGATGAACCATATTATCCCTGTTCTTTGCTTACACCAATGACTTGGTTTTTGACGTGACAACGTCTTAAATTAGGTTGCGGCTGGGAGTCACTTATGAAAAAGTGTAACGCCCGGTAACGTTACGATGAGTCACCGAACGAGAGAGAGGCCCGCCGAATGCCTTGCGTCTCTCTCCCACTCAACTATGATCGGCGCGCGCAGCACGCGGCAGACGTTGTCACGTAAAATCTTCGCCCGTAAAACCGACTTTACAGGCAACCATTTTTAAGTTATGTGTGGATTTACACACGCTTTACGGTGAAGGACAAAAAAAAGAAATAAAAAGCATTACAATGAAAGCCAATACTAAAATTATACGTATTTATACCTATTTATTAACGTATTTATACCTATTTATTAACGCATTTATACCTATTTATTAACGTATTTATACCTATTACGAAATCCATACCGTGGTTTGATGGATCAGACAAATCTCACCTGCGGAAAGACAAAGCGTGGGATGCGGGATTTGTCTTAGTAAGAGTGTGGTCTTATTTGTGTTTGAGGAATTTAAGCGTTATAAGTATAGTAATACAGTTTAATTTTCTAACGCTCACTGCGTACGGTTTTAAAATTTTATAGCTGTTATCGGGGAGCAAGATAGTTTATGTTTTTTTCGGCACAAGTCGAAACTCAACCTTAAAATACAGTGGTAAGGTTGACTTGAATTGAAACATATTTTGTATTTCTGTGTTTATTGTTATAGTAAATCCATGCCAATTTTTGTGCTGTGTTTGTATGCACCACTGAATCTGGTATATATTTGATCGAAGTTTCTTACGTTACTTTAATAGCTGTTTCTTTTGTTTTCCTCTATCATAACCGCAAATAGTTTATTTACCTATCAATATCCGAGCTATTCCGAGATAAATATCGTTATGAGAACGCTCCTATTTCACAACTAACTGCCGTGTATGAATGATGAGCGCATTATAATCGAATGGATAAAGTGTTTTGGGTTGTTTATCATTGGATGGTTGCGTAAGGAAAATAAACATGTATATTTTTTTTAGGCCTGCCTCGACGTCAGATGCTCTCTGACGACGAGGCCCAGACGGAGATGGCGGGACGAACTAGACTCCTTTTGTAAAAACTGGACTCAAAAAGCTCAAAACCGGGATGAGTGGAAAGAGGATAGAGAGGCCTTTGCCCAGCAGTGGGACGGAACCGGCTAAAATAATAATAATAATAATATTGGGAAATGTAATGGGTGTTAAAAGTGTGACGTTTCTGTTAGTGTGTCTGTCCGTAATATTAGAGCTGTAACAAAAGAAAGAGACAAAAAACTTATCCATGTATGGCAGCGTGCTCATAATGCTGGCGGCATTACCCCGTTGAATAGTGAAACACAGAACTTTATATTATATAACATAAATAAAAGACATTTTACATAACAATAATTACTTTAATACTTAAAAAGACTAGTTAGATCAATCAAACTCAAAATGTCATTAAATTGGTATGTACTAGGTTATTGTATGTACAATAAATAAATAAAAAAAAAAAGACTCGTATAAGAATCCTTACAATTACGTATCTTAAAATGATTTAAATAAATCTAGGATACATTTTTGTCTTACATTTGATTTGCATTATAATTATGTATTTGATATGTTAGATTATATATGGATTTGTGAAAATATCTCAACGATCTTATTATAAATTCTATAGGGTAAATTCTATATAGCGACGCTGAAGAGACTGTGAATTTTATGGCGTTATAGAGAGTGGTCGTTGAATGGAGAGAATGTTTCATTGTATGGGATACAAGCTAAACCAACTAAAGCAAATTGATTTCGACGCTTTAGAGAATTTGTCGTTAAATCCAGTGACGTTACATGGAGTTTACCCTGTACTTTACTGTCAAGTATCAAATGAATGTGTGTGAATAATATAAACCGAATTAATTAACTAAGATTAATTAAGATTAACGTTACCTATCACAATTCGGAAATTCTTAACTCTACACGTGTATCGCCTAACCACAAGGCATCATCAGGAGATGCTGACTGTTCGAACGACTTGTCGTTCAATCTTAGTTAATTAATCTTAGTTATTTTTTCCTTTACTTGTCTTAATTTGGATTTCGGATCACAGCGGAAGTACACTAAATATTTAATTTTGTCTTTTATTTAAACCGGATTATTTAGTGCAAATAAGATAAAAAAATATTCAAACACATTATTAGGTACTAGAGTTCATAAAACATCTCTATCCATTTGAGTAAGCAAAGAACACTCATACTGCCGCCTTGTATTGCTCAATAAATACTATATTAACATGATGGATAGTCCAATTATGAAGAGCGGTGGCCACAGCGCATTTAGTGTCGTTATATTTTGATCTATGATTCTGAGAGACTGTATCTTTAGTTTCTTCGCACATACGAGGGTGAATCAAAAAGTTCTTGGAATCAATATTAAAAAATGCAAAGATTTAAATAATAATATTTTATTTTTCAACATAATCTCCCTCCAATGCAATGCATTTAGAATAACGCGTTTCTAACTTCCTTATTCCTTGTGAAAAAAAATATTTTCTTGACTCTCGAAAAAGTCCTCTTCGGCAGCTATAACCGCGTCATTATCGTGAAATTTTGTTCCACGAATTTCCACTTTTAATTTTGGAAATAAGTGAAAATCACTTGGGGCTAAGTCCGGAGAATATGGTGGGTGGTCAAGGAGATTGAAGCCAGCACAGCGGATTGCCTTGAGCGCAACTTCCGATCGATGAGCAGGAGCGTTATCTTGAAGGAACAACACGCCCAACGACAGTTTTCCACGACGTTTTTCTTTAATCGCTTCACGCACTTTCGGGATTAAATTTGCATAATAGGGTCCAGTAATCGTCTAGCCTTTTGGCATGTAATCAATAAAAAGGATTCCTTCACTATCCCAGAACACAGAGGCCATAACTTTGCCAGCGGTAGGAGCAACTCGAAATTTCTTAATGGATGGAGAGGATGGTCGTTTCCAAGACATGCTTTGTCTTTTAGTTTCAGGATCCAAATGGTGGACCCACGTTTCATCCAAGGTGACAAGACGACGGCAAAAATTATCCGAATCACGCTGGAACATTTCGAGATTACGCTTGGATATTTCCAAACAATGATGTTATATGTACTAGATTGGCAGTTTACGGCAGCGACGCGTTGCAACTTCGAAGACGCCTGTGGCCTAATCTGACGTCAGTTGCCTGCTTGACATGTAGTAAGCGTGACGCGCCCTTTAAAATAATTCATAATGGTGAAATTTGCTGTTAAAAATTGTGTATCGCGGTCTGAAAAGGATGATAAAGCAAGTGGCGTTACTTTTCATGAGTTAGTTTGAATAATTTTGATCATATTGTCTAAAATTAAATCAGAAAATAAAATAAATATATCGTCCATTATTTTTGACATCGATGTTGCCAGTAAAGCGATTTTGATTTTTCCCATTTATTTGGCAGTTTAGTAAATTAAATAATGAATGACGGAAGTGTGTGCCGGTAATATCTGTGAATAAAATTTCGGCAACGTCTGTAATATACTCAATCATTACGAGAAGTATTTTATTAAACTAAGTAATGTTATTTAATCATCGTAATGTGTAATCATCTTAAAATTGTATTAAATTCTCTTAGAATGATATTTTATTTGTTTTAGTAGAGTATGTACCTAAACCTTCTACAACAAACTTATGTTACACAGCGGTGTTTAATCACAATAACACCCTGCAGTTTTATATACAATAGCACACTTTTTATTTTTATTTCTATCTCCAGATCGTGTAACTATCTTAGATTTTTATTATTTACTACCTTTTTAAATAAAAATCTGCCTTTTATTCATATCAAAATCTATTCACTACATCCTTTTCAAAATATTTTCAATGTAGGTACACACACGCTTCCGTTACAGTTTTGTAATAGTATAAATTGAAAGTTTTATTAAACTCTGTTCAGAATATATAACACCAAAGCAATTAAAAACATTTATTCGTTCATTTATTTTGGGGAAATTATTTCGCGCCACTGGCAGCTCTGTCCGTTTTCATGCCAGCAATGTCTTGTCTCACTTCTACGGTAATTAGATAATGACTGGAAGAAAAGAGACAAATATAGTTTACTTTGGCATAATGTATCGGTTTCAAAGCTACGTCTTTTGAACTATCAAGTGGCTACGCATTTCTGAAAATCGTTTGTTGTCATTGCTACTCTAGTATATATAGCTCAATGTTTCCAAACGTTGCTTTTTGTTTTCGTCGGTTAACATTCGTGGTACCCATCTTGCAGACACTTTTTTGAACCCCAGTGATTCAATTAAAATGGATTGAACGCTACGAAAAGATATATTTAGGATCTCAGCTATATGTTTTATAGTCATTCTTCTGTCTTCCAAAACCAGATTCTCAACTTTTTGACATTTTCTTCTGACGGAGGTTGAAGGCCGCCCAGAACGCGGGTCATCTTTACAGCTTGATCTACCTCTTGTAAATTCAGCCATTCAGTACGCAACCGTAGAATAGGGTACAGCATCACCCCCTAATGTCTGCTGAATGTCCAAAAAAAAATCCTTCGTAGACATTTTTTTCAAACTGAGATATTTTATCACCGCACGTAACTCACTTTTATCCATAATTTTAACTTTTTAGCAACTCGTTGCACAAAAAAAATTATTACATGCGAACGAACTGACAAAAACAAGTGACAGTCTGCATAAATATAGTGTGATAGACACTCTTTAATTTCAATACTGAACTTGATCCAAAAAGGTTTCATATATATGCACTTCTAAGAACTTTTTGATTCACCCTCGTAAAAACGTTTGTACGTTGCAATGAAGATATAGAAGATATAGTTTTTTCGTAAAATGATAAAAAAAGTTATATCGAAAAATATATATTTTTTCACGAATTTCTGAACATTTTCACTTATAACTTTTTTATTTATAGTTTTACGACAAAACGTTAATTGACCAAAGTTATAGAGAATTTAATTTGCAACAAAAAACGTTTACAATTTTTTTTATCAGATTAATAGTTTAAGAGATATATCGAAAAAACCGTTACCACCACTATTTTCAAGATGGCGGCCGTGGGACAAGGGTGGCGACCCCACAAACTTGATATTAGCTTTTACACTTACCCCCCAACACATAAATAAAAAAAATTGCGTCCTCTAAAAATCGCAAGGTAAGGCCTTTGATATTTAACATTTCAATGGACTATAAGCATTTGACTATCATTTATGCTATAACGTGTAAAAAAGCCACTAATTCAGCAACTAAATCGCATGTGTGCGTTTGCACTTCCTTATTTTATAGTTTAAATAATAATGCCATGATGTATGGAAATAGTGATGCTTTGATGATGCCCTAGTTATTTGGTGAGAGAAGATATTATGAAAAGCATTACATTATCATGTCCGTGATAGCTAATAACATTTTAGATTGTTATAAATCTGCAAAATAATAAACATAACTTTTCAATCCATTAGCATAATGAAAATTAACTACTTAATACATGTAGTATGACAAGTATCTTTTTTTAGTATTTTAATGATTGGTTTTCTCGACATAAACAATTTTTAAACCCCTGATACAAAAACGACTGGGCATTATAAGTTTGACATGTGTGTGTGTGTGTGTGTGTGTATGTGTGTGTGTGTGTTTGTGGCATCGTAGCTTCCTAACGGAGAAACCGATTTTGATTCAGATTTATTCGTTTGAAAGATAGTTTAGTCAGAAGTGTTCATAGCTATATTTGGTGAAAATTGGACCAAAATGACGGTTTTTATTTCTCAACTGTCTCAATATAGGTATCATATGAAAGGGCCTTATAAGTAGACTACATAAACTGTGATACGTTTCAATTCCAAGATGGCTGCTGCCACAGATTTGAGACGGAGGGTTTTTAAATGTTTAATTTACACTTGTGACAATTTATTGCGATAAAAATTAAACGAGTGAAACGTACGTCCATAAATCCTACTAATAAAATAAATGCGAAACTTTGTGTGTGTATGTTTGTTATTTCTTCACGTTCAAACGGCAGAACCGATTTTTATGAAATTTGATGTGAAGATAGGTTAGAGGTTACCTTGGATTAACACATAATATGCTACCTTTTATCCCAATTTCAATTGTGGTTCCGTGAAATACACGAATAACTTCCAAATCTATGTTACTCCTTCACGCTCGAACGGCTAGACCGATTGATGAGATTTACTATGAAGATAGGTTAGACCTTGGGTAACACATAGGATACTTATTAATATAATATGTTTATCCCGGATTGACATCTATTTGTCGTATGTTATATTCCCTGCTTATTTTAACAACAAATATTATCCTCTAACACTACAACACCAACTTTTAGATTTCACTTGAAAAAGCCCTTCTGCAAAGTAAAAAGGTCCAAAGACCTACGAGAGTCGCATAGTAATGTGAAACTTGGACAATAAAAAACAAAACTTTACTAACGAAATGACGAAAGAAATGCAGAAATAATATTTGCTCAACTTGTTCGCTTTGTTGTTGAGGTTTTCTTAGAGGAATGTCGCAAAATTGAGCCAGCCTGATTATTCAAACCTTCATTATCATCATCAGCCTGTCTATGACGCCTGTAGCTTGGCTAATTAAGGTGATCTGATTCTTTACCTTGATGATAGCCCCCGATCATCGAGGCAAAGATAGCATAGAATATAATATATCTTTATCTACACTAATGTTGTAACATTCTACCATGTTTATATTTCCAATATGTTTCCAACTATGTTTCCAATACTTGACTGTTTATATATATATTACTACTGTTATAGCGCAGAAAACAAAACACTCAATTTAAGCAATTTCACATGATGTTATAATATCCACATCGATATCGTAAAATCTCATCATTTCATCATAAAGAACAGCGCTCGCTCGCTCTCATTGGTTAGATTTAATGGCGGCAAGTTCACTGTGACAATACATGTACGCGTGAATTTAATGTTTCGCAAAGTCTTTTACTCTTGTTGTTTGATTAATTGCATTAGTGAAGATAAAGTAGTGTATGCAACTGCATAATTATAACACGGGTATTAAAACACTCGTTACTAAACTCGCACTCGTGTTTTAATACCCTTCATTATATGACAGTTGCATAAACTACTATTATTGTACAACCACAGGTTAAAATCAAAATACGTAAAACTACTTACATTATTCCTAAAGTGTGAAGGAGCAAATTGAAAACCAGCGCTGAAGTACTTAGTGCTCTCAGCATTATGCTGAATTTGCTTCTTTTTGCATTCACTCGATATTAATAATCATAATGATGTGTCGTAAATTGTGTTTTTTGTGTACAATAAATGACTTTTCTTTCTAAAATTAAAGGCTTAAAAGTAGGGTACAATAGCGGCCTTATGCACGCACGTATGGTGCAAATCCTATGTATATTATATGTACTACATATTATAATATTAATTAGGTGGGTTCGCTCGGACTGCGGACAGCGGCCTGGGCGGGGAGAGCAGCGGCAATTTTTTTTTTATCCTTGATAGGTTAGCGTTTGACTACAGCTAGCCTGATGTTAAGTTGCACTGCAGTATACGGTGTGGCACGCTTACCTAGATGATACCTATTATACCGCAATGCGCGAAGCGGTCCTGCATCCCTGCCCCCGTCGTGAAATGACCAATTTTTTGAACAAGTTATTTTTCTAATCCATAATAATGTGATTGATACAAATATTTTTACTAATGTCTTTAAGATTATTATAGACAGTCTAGAAGATATTATGTCAATTACTTAAACCTTTCAGGTTAACGATAATACCGCAAAATCAAGATTTTTCTCTTGTATGCGGGTTAGATCACGTACATTGACCGCAAACGCAGCATCCACTAAGAACATTTTCATAATTACGAGTATCTTTCAATATTACATTATCTCACTTTTATTTATTGAAGACCTTGTTGGCGTAATGGTTACCATTACGGACTGCCTTTTAAAGGGACCAGGTTTCGATTCCCGGCTCGTTCAAATTCTTTTTGATGAACTAAATTTGTTAGCTATCGGTCTGGGAGGTAATCATAATATATATCGATACAAAGTTTATCTTATATATAAAATTTCCGTGTCACAGTGTTTGTTACCGAACTCCTCCGAAACGGCTTGACTGATCATTACCAAATTTCATATGCGTATTTAGTAGGTATGAGAATCGGCCAACGTGGAACGTTTTTACCCCTAAGTGATAAGGGTTGTTCACCCTTAAATATATTTTTTTATTTTTTCGACAAATTTTTTTAATTTGAATTTTATATAAAGTGGCATTAAAAAGTACATACAACCCTAAATTTTTATTTTTTTATCATCAACCCCTATTTTTTTATGGCCATTTTAGTAAATTTCCGTGTCACAGTGTTTGTTACCGTACTCCTCCGATACGGTTTGACTAATCTTTACCAAATATACAGTATAGGTCAGAGAATCGGCTACTATCTATTTTTTATACCCCTAAGTGATAAGGGTTGATCACCCTTAAACATTTTTTTTTCATTTTTCGACGAAGTTTTTCATTTTATTTTTGTATTAAGTGGCATTAAAAAATACATACAACCCTAATTTTTTTTCTTTTTTATCATCATTCCCTATTTTTTATGGCCATTTTAGTATTTTATTCATTTTTCATCTCGCTTGATAACTGATCAAATATAGTGTCTAACTGTACTTCGAGTAAAAATCTTTTTTTTTTTTAAAGAAAATAACTAACAAAATTTAACCTGATATACATATGCTTAGTATTATTGCCAATCTTAAATACTTAAAATTTGCCGCGCCTTTACTTTACTGGTGAGTGAAATGCCACACTATGCCATAGACTGAAGTTGGTCTCCTATTTCACTCACAAAATTCTTCTTCACAGACTTCTCTCACTGTTTACACTAATTTCGACCTTCGTTATTGTTTATGTATCGCATGTAGTAGTATTGTTAACTATTATTATTTTGCTATATCAATGTAACTCTCTTATTAACTACTAGCTGTTGCCTGTGGCTCCACCCGCGTGTAAGTCGCTTTATTGCATAACCTCTCCTGCACATGACTGTTGTAAAAACATGTATTTTCATCTGTGCGCTACTGTGGATCAGATTATACGTTAAATTGTAGGTCCTCTTAGCACAGACAGTCGTTAAACTAAGGCAGGGGCTTGAAAAACTCTCGACAACATAACTTGATCACTTAGTTCTTACGTAGAAGAAGCTATAAAATTTGATGTACTAATAAACTAGACCCCGAACGTATGAGCAAAAAATTTTCAACAAATATGATGATGACACTACAAATATTATGTAATTTGTTCTGCTTTGGACATCATTATGCTCAAGCGGCTCGAACAAATATGCTAAAAATTTTCGCGCTCGCTTCGCTCGCGCATAGCTCGCTGCGCTCGCATCCGGCTCGCTTCGTTCACGATTGGTCCTAGGACGTTTTGGGTCATAGCTTACGACACTACAAATATTATGAAATTTGTTCTGTTTTGGACTTCTTTATGCTCGAACGGTTCGAACAAATACGCTAAAAATTTTCGCGCTCGCTTCGCTCGCGCATAGCTCGCTGCGCTCGCATCCGGCTCGCTTCGCTCGCGATTGGTCCTAGGACGTTATGGATCATAGCTTACGACACTACAAATATTATGTAATTTTTTCTGTTTTGGACTTCTTTATGCTCAAACGGTTCGAACAAATATGCTAAAAATTTTCGCGCTCGCTTCGCTCGCGTATAGCTCGCTACGCTCGCATCCGGCTCGCTTCGCTCGCGATTGGTCCTAGGACGTTTTGGGTCATAGCTTACGACATTACAAATATTATGTAATTTGTTCTGCTTTGGACATCTTTATGCTCAAGCGGCTCGAACAATTATGCTAAAAATTTTCGCGCTCGCTTCGCTCGCGATTGGTCCTGTGACGTTTTGGGTCATAGCTTATGACAGTACTAATATTATGTAATTTGTTTGTCAACGGCTCGAACAGAATCGCTAAAAAATTTTGAATACCTATTACTTTAAAAATATCATTACCTACTAACCTTAAAAGTTTTACAATGAAATTGTATTAAACAAATAACAGACTTCAAAATCATACCTTCATTTATAAATTCTAACTGTATCTAAAAAGTGAAAAATAATTTTATGCCTACACATAAGTACCATCGAAGCCTTTATTTGATTAACTTATAAACATGCTATTTTCAATTTTTATTTATCCTGTATTTTTGGCGTCGGTGCCATCTAAGAAGAACAAATTAATGTTTGTTAAAATAAACACTATTAAATTAATATTGTTTTGGAGTCGGTTATTTGTTTTTAAAACAATTTTATTGCGTCTATTATTCCAGTATGAGCTCAGTATTGAATATAATGCTCATTTTAAAGAGGTAATTGGTGCTATGGATAAGGTTCACGCTATAGCATTAAAATATTGATGTTGTTTGTTATTGTTCCTGTCGTTATTAATATGTGATATGTAATTTTAGGTAATAAACTATAAAAACTTGAACATAATATTTTTTGGCGTTTGTTATTTTTATATTCCCTTAACGTTTGTTCATGGCGCTCCATACCCATTTCACGCATATACCAAACACACTTATAATAAGAAAGTAACATTTTAATTATACTAGAATTTGTCTAGAAACTAGATTAAAAATAATTAATAAGGCAAAACAACGTTTGCCGGGTCAGCTAGTTTGTATATACATATATGTAGTATATAAGTTGTTTAGCAACCATAATTCAAACTAGAAACTTATTTACTTTAGTAATTACCTGACTTCAATTATGTCTTACGCCCAGCGAACTAAAATAAATAGAATAGTAACTTGGCAGAAAAATGGGTTCCACCGTCCTCGCATAAAATACCGCGGTGGGCGGGGCAAAACAGCTACCCGCGTGGCTAGTATCGATGGCGTGACCTTGATGTGACCAATCGCGCGCGAGCTTTGTGTGTGTGTTTCGTTGACATAGCAGTATAATTTTTTTTTTTGTGTGCGTAGATGGATTCAAATTCTAAGCGGCAATTGTATGGAGTTACTCTTCCGTTTATTCTAGTTCGCCGCTTACGCCGTTTCTAGTATGCGCTGCATCAAAACAAGAGTTTATGATAATCATAGTTTCAGAGCGGAGTGTTATTTCTAAGTTTTGGGGTCGGCGTAATTACTTTAACTTGTTTTAGATCTGCCGAGAAATATTTATGTATGTAAGTTTGTTTATAAAGGATGAAAGGATTATAAGATTGCTTTTATAAGATCAAACGGATTTTTTTATAAGGATCTCATGTTGTTTCCAAAATAAATCACAGACATTTTAAAACACCTACTAGAAATGCTAAAATTAAGCCAAATGGCTTAATTTTAGCATTTTTTAAGCATGTAACTTATCTTTTAAAATCTTATCTAGGTATTATTAACTTAAGAAACAGTAATAGCAGTCTGGACCTATTCTTCCATCGGTTAGCATTTCATTATCGTGGCCTGCTCGTCAAATGCCTAGCTGTAAAATGTAATAAATAAAATATTAATAATGTAATGTAAAATACATAATGTAATTTATAACGTATACAAAAGTTTTAGATCTTTTTATTACCTACAACTTTGCCATTTATCTTTTTTCGATAGGACTTTTAGTTTTGCTGGAAGTTGAAAAAAAAAAGTTTTTTACCCATATAACTCACCCCCATCCCCTTCCCAATCTCAGATCGCCCGTAAATTATTTTTCCTTTTATTTTTGTAATATTCCCCTCCTTTTTTAATGGGTTTCATCATACTATGACGACCTCGTTGGCGTAAAGGTTACCATGCCGGACTGCTAATCAGAAGTTTCCGGGTTCGATTCCCGGCCCGGTCAACATCTTTGTGCTTAACTAAATTTGTTGGCTGTGGGTCTGGGTGTTATATATGTATTTATTTATAATATGTATGTATGTATATGTAGTATATCAGTTGTGTTAGCAACCATAATACGAGCTAGAAATGGTTCAGTTTGGGGCTAAACCAACCGTGTGTGAATGTGTCCTAATATGTATATCTTTTTTTTTTGTTTTAAATTATTATCGACCCTGGTCTAATGGTTATCACGCAGCAGAGTCCCGGGTTCGATTCCCGGCACCGTCAACATTATTTGTGATGAACTAAATTTATTGGCTATCGGTCTGGGTGTTAAATATGTAGTATATCAGTTGTGTTAGCAACCATAATACAAACTAGAAATGGTTTAGTATGGGGCTGACCAGCATTGGATTATACTATACGGCACCGAGTTTTTGTGCGGTTAAATAAAACAAAGTTGAATTTAACAAGTATCAAAATAATAGCTAACACAAAGAATTGTTAACGCATTCTTATTACGTCCTATTTTATTTCTTTCCAATGTTTTCCTGTTTACTGATCCCCGAAAGCCGTATACTTTACTTAGGGTAAGCTCCATAGCACTATTAACCTTCAAAAAGAAGATTACCACTTGTAGATATAGCGTTATGAGTATAACGCACTCTAAATAGGTGAGCATTAGATATTTTTTGACACCCTTGCTCGTAAAGCTGATGTAATCCGGTTTTAAATATGTAAAGTGGGTCATAACAAACGCGTGTTTTATCAAAGCATCGAGTTATAGTCTACACAAATTCCATAACAGCATTAATTGCTATTTCAAATAAGGAACTGATCGCCGCTGCACGACTCCAGATAGCGTTTTGCCTCCACCTTTGTGGTCCGAACCGCCTAACCTTGGAATTCCTTGCCGAATTCCCTGTTCCCCAATGACTAAAATCTAGTGATTTTCAAGGCGAGAGTGAACCGGTTCCTTCTAGGTAAGCGCGATCCACCGTAGACCTCAATATCACTTACCATCGGGTGAATTGTGGTCAAGCGCTGACTGACCTATTCAGTGTAAAATAAAAAGAAAAAAGATAGTGAGCAGCGCGCTGTTGCTATTCAAATATCGAACCGTGCTGTTAATCGAATCCGGGAACCTCTGGTTGGTAATCCGGCATGGTAATCATGACGTCAACGAGGTAAAGTCACTCATTTGTTTTGTTATTGTTTATTAATATAAATTTTAATATAATATTTAATATAAATTTTAATAAAATATTTTAATTTAAATGTTAATAAAATATTTTAATTTAAATTTTAATAAAATATTTAAATTTAAATTTTAAAAAAATATTTAAATTTAAATTTTAATAAAAAAATTATTTGTAACCTTCCTGTAATTTCGTATGTGTCGTCACCGGTCGGCTCCAGCGGAAGACCAGCGCTGATTGCTTGCAGTCAGCACACGCTGAGCTGGGGCCAGTTTTGTGCCACGTAAATGTTTTTTTTATTGCTTTTTATGTATTGTTTTTCTTTGTGTCACAAAATAAATGTTTCTTACTTTCTTTATTTCTTTCATTAATTAACATGAATGATTCATATTGAATTAATAATCTTTCAGTACAGGTTTTTCAATGTAGCTACAAAATAATTCATTAATGCTTAATATTATTATTAATCAATAATTATTTAATATAAGAAAGAAAGAAAAGAAAGAAAAATAGTCTATTGTGCACACATAGACGATTTACACAATTATTTAAGTTATATGTACATACTACATACTCGTACATATATAGGTATAAACGGTTACTTGCAGTATCTATAACTAGTAATCTACGTAGCTTTCCTCGATAAACCGTAGGCAAAACGGCCAGTGACCTTAGCAGGACATTCCGATAACTGCGATTGTTCGCAAATGGCGCTCCGTGGAATGAAATTGGGCTTTTTGTTTAATTTCCACTGGGTTTTAGTAAATTTCTTCTGAAGAAACCGTCGAAGGATACCGAGCGAATGATTAGAGGCGAAGAATTGGTTGAAAGAGATATGGGGGGGGATTGGTCGAATTGGATTCTTTTGAGATCTTGTTCTGAACCATTTAAGGAGTTTTATCCATTCATGTTTTAAACTAACTGAGCCTCCCGGTATTACTACTGCTGGTCGTGAGTGTGTTGAAAATATTTACCACTCAAAAAATATATATTTATAAAAATATGTATAAGTAATTTAAATCAGTAACGAACGCTGTGATTGGTAGTCGGCGGTGACGTGTGGCAGTGGCGCTACAGATATTTAATCATAGCATAAGCAGCCCACTATACGTTCCCACTGCTGGGACTCGGGGCCTTCTCTCATGAGGAGAGAGATATAGGCCATAATCCACCACGCTGGCCAAGTGCGGGTTGGCGGATGACACACGTCTTCGGATCTTGTGGCCCTCAAACATGTCGGTTTCCTCACGATGTTTTCCTTCACCGTAAAACGAGTGCAAATCCACACATAACTTAAAAAATTATACTTGATGTAGGGCTGGGATCGAACCAGGGGCCGTCTAATTGAAAAGCAGCAGTTTGTACCACCGCACCACACTCGCTTTTTGTTAAATGATACGAGTAGGTATTAGAAAACACGAAAATATATAACCTATTTACTCAGGCGTTACTTCGCGGAAATCCATCGTAAATAGAAAAAAAGTTTCAATATTTAGTGTACTTCCGCTGTGATGGGAATGGATGGGATGGGATTGGTTTCAGATCACATTGAAAGTACGCTAAATATTGCAATTTTTCTTCTACGAAAATAGTCTTTGTATAAAAACAATATAATGTTCAGAAAGAGACTCTGCGAATTCTCAATAATTGTTCATTTAAAATCGGGTTTTTAGATGCGTCGTTCGAAGAGTAAATTTTTTTATATTTTGATGTTTCCTTTTTTGCCTTTCTCAATTTGGTTTCAGATCACAGCGCAAGTACACAAAATATTGCAACTATTCTTCTACGAAAATAGTCTTTGTATAAAAACAATATAATTTTCAGAAAGAGACTCATGCGAATTCTTAATTGTTCATTTAAATCGGATCTCTTGATCCGTCGTTGAAAGTTGAAGAGTTATTTTTTTTTATATTTTGATGTTTCCTTTGCTTATCTCAAATCACAGCACAAGTACACAAAATATTGCAACGTTTCTTCTACGAAAATAGATCGCAAGAGTCGCTAGACCAGGTTTAAGTCCTTATTTCGTGCAGTGCCCTAAAACAAAGTATTTATTTAAAAAAATAGAATTGTCTCTTTCAACTACGTCTCTGCGAACTCTTAATTATTCATTTACCTATTCATTCCATTGAATGAAGTAAACGTCGCACCACTTTGCTGCTTCTACGTAAACAATGAGAAATTATAACGTATAACGAGTCTCGTAATTGCTCTAAATGGGACTCCAGTGGGCTATGATGATACATTCTATTGACTGCGCATAATAAGACAATAATTACATGAGCATAGCATAAGCAGCCCACTATACGTTCCCACTGCTGGGACTCCGGGACTTATCTCACTAGGAGAGAGATATAGGCCATATTCCACCAATCTGGCCAAGTGCGGGTTGGCGGATGACACTATTCATTGGTGTCGGATTCCTCGCGATGTTTTCCTTCACCGTAAAGCGAGTGCAAATCTACACATAACTTGAAAAACAAGTCATTGGTGTAGGGCCGGGATCGAACCAGGGGCCGTCAGATTGAGAAGCATACGTTTTACCCCCGAAACACCTGAATGTGTGTAGTAATTACGCTAACTTATAAATATAACTAGCTGACCCGGCAAACGTTGTTTTGCCTCACTTAGGGGTACAGCGCCATCTATTGATTACTTACTCAACCCAGTCGAAAGGTATCGACATCTGTTAGAATCATTTGGAGTTAACAGATAATTGTACTAGTATGTACTAATTGTATTATATAATTTCAGACCTGTAATATTTTTATTATGAATAAATGAACTATGATAATTGTGACTGTCAAATAATAACAGACAATAATTAGCAATAAATTAAAATTGCGACTATAATTTAAGATTTAAACTATCCTATCTCTCAAGTTGGATCGAACTGCACATGGTGTGCGAATTTTATTGTAATCGGTTAAGTGGTTTAGGAGTCAATTGAGGACAAACATTGTGACACGAGATTTATATATATTAAGATTAGTATATTTATAGCTCTATCGGGTATGATGCTGCCTTACGTCTTGAAACCGTGGTTTCGATCACCGCCAATGCCAACTGCCGATGCGGACAGTATTAGGATGGATGTCCATTGACCAAACACAAGACCGTCTTTTAAAAAGAGAAATTGAAGGAACTATCGCGGTGCTACCACAGGTCGGGTGACACGTAAAATTGTCGGTCCCGGTCGCTAGTCTTAGCGCAAGCAATCGTAATGCCAAGCTCTTGGGTGGCTTACTAATAACTATCGACACTCTTGTCGATATTTTAGTTGCCACTTAACTATTATTACCATTATTAAAATAAAAGTAAAAGTAAACAAGCCTTTTATTCAACTACATCATATTTACATGCACATATATTAAACACTTGTCAATTATCAAAATTAATTTCATTATTATAATTACTCATTAAATTGATTATTAAAATTAAATGTATTTTTTTCGATTTATTTGTCAATAGCTATAATTGTTGTATCATATTAATAGTGTGATTTCTCTAGTCAGTTAAACTATTGGTTTATGTAGCTGTCGCTTCCTTGGCGTAGGCCTCCCCCAGTTTATTCCATAGTTTCCTATTTCTCGCCATTCTACTCCATTCTTGTCCGTGTCTCTGCGTGAACAAGTCCTCCCATCTTCTATTTTTATTATTACCATTATTAGTATAGGTTAAATAGGCTATCTATATTTTGACCTATTCCTATTAATGTACTAGGTGCAACCCACGGCTTTGCACGCGTTTATCCGAGACATAAGTGTAGCCTATGTCTTAATCCTAAACCTAGGCAACTTTCATTTTCATTTTATACACACTCGAAGAGGAAGACCTAGAAGATCATATTTAGACCAAATTAAGGAGAAGGCGAAAGTCATGTCGTATAGGGAGGTCAAGGATTTGGCCGAAGACAGAACTACCTGGAAAAAACTCCACAGACAAGAGCCTAGCTCTTAAATATTGAATGAATGAATGAACACACTATTTTTTTTAAAAAACTGCGCCATAACATATCAACTGGCTAAGTAATCTGTGGACGTAAAGCTTACTTAAGTATTATACACTGTATTATATTTATATATCACCATTAAACGCACTCCTAGGCTGTATAATTTACCTTGCTTTGTTAGGTTTGGATAAAGCTAATTAATTAGTTAATTATTAGTCTCGTCTTACCGAATGTTTTAGCGCCCGTAGCTTGGCTAACAAAGGTGATCTGCGGTGTGTTTCACAATGACACGGAAACAAGATCCGAATCGACTCAGGCCGAATATTCGATTCGAAAAGTCTTTATGCGATTCACAATGCCGGCCACGGAAACTTTTGTCATTCATATTCGGATTGACAGCTGATTTTCGATCGGTTGGTTTCCGCGAGCCAAAAGCAGCCGGATTCGTTTCCGAGAATAATAATTTGTGTGTTACGTACAGTTAATTAAGCCCAAATATATTACAGAAGATTCCAAAAAGAAAAGTATAGGATATCTGCTTGAATTAAGCTTATTATTTCTTTTTTTATGATATTTCTGTTGTGAAATTTATTTTGAGGTTAACTTGATTTGTGTTTACCAATTTCAGTGGTAAATTGATGGAGTTTTTTATGAAATTAACTTCGCGCCGCAATATACTCAGTGAACTACAGCGACAGCAAACGTTACGTCTCCACAACGCCATACGAGACGTAACTGATCCATTCAACGAACCGCACTTCAAGCTCACCTATCGGCTAACTCCCGAGATGGCAAAGTGCTTGATTGAGGAATGGCAGCCGTACTATCCGCACACGCTATCTCCATACCAAAATGCAAGTGTTCGACCGTGAAAAAAGGACAAACATCCTCATGCATAATATACCACCTACACAGAAATATTGTTGTGTAATATTAGTGGATCATTATACTTTATTTCTGAAAGTGATGCTGTAGATTTGCTGTGCCATCTTGTAAAATAAACACTCTATATTAAAAGTAAAATATTGCATTGATTCTTAGTACCTTTATTCAGTCTCCGTTGAAATAATAATCAGTTCTTAAAGTACTTCTCTATCTTACAAACAATACACATATATAATAATCAATAATAACAATGTTGAGAGAAGCTGATATATTCTAAAAAGAGTAAAACGAGCTCTTAGACTACTTGGCTTTAACATCTTAGGAACAATTCACAGATATGATCATTAATAGCAATGTTGAGAATACTACAGCAGTATCTTGTACAACATGTAAACTTAATCATAAAGAAACAATTAACAGACTAGAATAAAAAGATTTTTAATTTCAAACACAAATTGAAACTAGTTCCAAACTAGCATTTCTTCCTAATAATTTGAATCAGTATTCAAATTCATTTATTTCTTAATATAGCATAACAGAGACATAGTCTCTTGAGCGCTACATTCTTAAAAAATAATGCATAAACACTAAAGTTTTGTATAATACTTTAACAAAAAACTGTCCAAAGGTTTAGTTTTGTTAATTTATTGTAAATTGTATGTTGTGTTTGTTTTATAGATTAAATTAAATCAAATCTAATATGTAAACATTTCATGTTACAATGTTAGTTACCATACTCCTCTGAAACGGCTTGACCGATATTTACCAAATATTATATGCATATTCAGTAGGTCTGAGAATAGCCTACTGGCTATTTACCATACCCCAAATGATAAGGGTTGTTCACCATTAATTTTTTAATGAATAGTAATAATCTCTAAGGCAAAACAATGTTTGCCGGGTCAGGCAGAAAAAATAAAAAATAATACATAACTTGTTAACAAACAAATTTTATATCAATATACAAACACAATTACTACACATAGAAATAGACTTAAATATACATATAAAAGGACTGAAAATTAATAAAATGAAACAAATTAATATTACTAAAAGATATTAAATTATTGTTCACTCAATAAAATAAAAAACCTTTTATTCTACAGTTACAAATAAGTTCATATATACTAGTTATTTATCACCGTTTTACATGCTTTTCTATACTTATTTTGTAAACAGAAGTTGAGTGAAAGGCAAAGGCCTCCCCTTTAAGATATTCATTGCAGTGTAAAACTAAATCTTTATTCTACATGTAGGTTTTCTTTGTTTCAACTATTGGTTATATATATATATTGTACAGTTAAGAATTATAGGTTTATTCAACATAGTGTACAACTGTTATTCTAAATTCTTTCCTTTGTTTCTTATGATATGTTAACTTATACATTAACAGTATATATTTAGAGCCATTATTTTCATATATTTATTTATTTCTTAACAGTATCTTCATGGGGTTTCGGTCTGAAATCTCCTCGGTGACCGGCCGGCTTGGAGATGGAGGAGGATATTGTTCACTTATACTACTCTTAATAATGTCCTGTTTTTCACAGTATGTTAGAGTACTTTCTGGCGCCAACTGTCCGCGAATATGTCTAGGTGGTTGTGAGCAAGCTAGTGTGTTAAGGTGGTGATGCGCTCTCAGCAGCGGTGGCTGAGCACGCGCTACC
Organism: Mellilla xanthometata; assembly: GCA_035578125.1. Lineage (NCBI taxonomy): Eukaryota > Metazoa > Arthropoda > Insecta > Lepidoptera > Geometridae > Mellilla > Mellilla xanthometata. The sequence continues at coordinate 4,310,241 of JAPUBQ010000030.1, read as the reverse complement.
GTGCGCGGCGGCTCCGGGGAGAACAGCCGCACACGCCTGCTCCGGTATCTCGCCCGATGCTCTGGTATCAACGGCCGAGTCACTTCAGAGAGAAGGACATTGATGCCGTTTAAAATCTTGTGGTCTGTAGTAAATCGTGTAAGCGACTGGTTTCGAGTTAAAACCTAACGCACCTAGAACATAGTTCGACGGGTATAGGAAAGGTTTGTATCCATATACCCTTTCATGTATGATTCAAACTCAGAGTAAATATCTAAATCAATGTGATTCGTCTTCGTCTGAGGATTAAAACTTCCACTTTTACAGGATTTTCAACCTTATTTTTTCTAATTTGACACTGACTTTGATAAAAAAATTGACACAAATGTAATTTTTAATTTTCTACCAAGGTATTTAATTTCTACCATCACCAAACGCGCCCATTCTTGTTTAATCTGTGATCCGCAGTCGGAAAGGCTAATCTATGGTTGATGTTGAGTTCCGACGGAATTTGTGAATCGCGTTTTATCAATCGATCGGAAATATCTTCATCTTTCCGTAAATCGGATGTGAACCGAACGGATCATATCCGACTGATTGTGAAACACACCGCTGACACGATCATCGAGGTTAAGCAACGGTCGATGCGTGCTTTAGATGAGTTACCGTACCCAATATAGTCATTGAGAAAGTGGCATTTTCATCTGGGTGTTACCATGGGTAGGATGATACGTTAAATTGTAGGTCCCGGTTGTTAGTGTTAGTACAAGACAGAGGCCTTCGGGCGGCTTGAAAATTCGACACCTGAGCTTGGTCACTTAGTTCATATGAAGAAATAGATCTAATGTTGAAGCATTAATATAGCATACACACATAAATTTAATTAAAATATGTCAAGTGCGAGTCAGATTCACGCACGAGGGGTTCCGTGTATTCGTGTGTAAAAATCACGTTTGTTGTAAATATTTATTTTATTTTGTTGTACCAGTGGCAATTAAAAACCTTATGTCTGAAAATTAATTCCGTTATTATCTACGGTCAGAAGACAGACGGATGGACATTTTATTGTCAGAGTCCCATTTGTACCCATCGCTAAAAAAACCTTATCATCAAGAAGATTATTATAGAATTTATCTACACTAATGTTGTAACATTCTACTTATGTTTCCAATACTTATAGTTACTACTGTTATAGCGCAGACAACAAAACACTCAATTTAAGCAATTTCACATGATGGTAAAATATCCACATCGATATCGTAAAATCTCATTATAACATCGCTCGCTCGCTCCTGATTGGCCCTGCGCGCGTAGCTGCGCTTTCATTGGTTAGATTTTAATGGCGGCAAGTTCACTGTGACAATACACGTACGCGTGAATTTAATGTTTCTTGTTTTAAACATACAAATTCAAAGTTAAAAATGGATAGTGACGATGATAATATTTGTTCACCTTCGGATATTCTAGAACTGGCAACAAACGGAACTCACAATCTTATGCCAGAAAAAGCTACTAATAATGCACTATAGTACCGATTACAATACAATAGTGCATTGACGACATCATTGAAGTCGCAGGTCCTACTTGGCGAGGACTGCACAAGATCGACGCAGGTGGCACTTGCAGAGGGAGGCCTATACTCAGCAGTGGGATGAAATCGGCTGTGGATGATGATGATTATGATGATTGTATCGAGTCCGGCCGTGCCATACAAATTTGACGAAAAAAAAGACAAACGATTCTAGATTCTTCATTAAGTACAAAAAAATCTATGATTTGTTATAATTACTAGCAACTTAGCTTAAGCAAGAGTGAGTGTATTGGGCAACTGTGAAGCTCACTTATTGTATGTACAATAAATAAATTTCATTATGACATTCTGAAGCGCAACAGTTTTAAATTCTAAAACGACTATTTTTCAAAATAGAACTCTATCAATCGAGTTTTACGCAATCGTGTTTTGGAAATCTAACGATCCTTTACACTGAATGAAACTGATAATGAAATAAAACTGATAATAACACTGATAATAAAACTGAAAAAACCATAGCCCTATTATTTACGCTATATTCTATAGGGTTAAAAAAAAACAAACAAACGTATTGTTAAGAAGTACATTTTTATTGTATTTAATACGTCAAACATCAGTTACGTCGTTTTCGCGTCGGGTGGAAACCGTTGGCGAGATCTACACTGACAAGAGCCAAGCTTAAATAAGAAGAAGCAAAAGTAAATAAATCTAAGTCATTGGCCAAACTCTATCAAGAGTGGTAGATATCTTAGGTTAACTATTCACGGTGCTAGCTGGCTTTCCAACTCAGGGTTCACAGAACTAGTCTAAGAGGTGGTTCTGACAAGGACTTGAAAATATACATAGAATGGAAAAATGGGGATTGAACCGATTAGGGTATGCTTTGTTGTGGGCGGGGTGGTGAGTTAATGCGAAGAGCGGAACCTCACCCCGCCCTCTCCGGTGAGGAGGCCATGGTGAGGTTTTAGTCGGTAGTGATGCCCTAGTGGCATCGAGTCCGACATACCCCACCCACCTCCCCGGGTGTGGTGGGCATACGTAAATGCATTTCCTCACGTAAAAAAAAGGGTATGCTTTGTTATATTCATAGGTTTAACCTTAGTTCGATGTATAGAAAGTATTCGGTAATCCATAAAAAGGAAAAAAAAAATATTTTTTCACTTACTCTTAGAATGGAAAAACAACGATATGCTAGTAAAATGTGCACTGTTCATAACTATATAATTAACTGCAGAATAAGAGATTTTTAATTAACAATATGTTTTGAAAACATAATATAAAGTTTTTCTAAGCAATTTAATAGACGCTCAACCTCTTGTTTAAAATCGTACTACGTGTATCATTCGATACAGATAGCGCCATCTATTCGTATATTCTTAAAACAACTTAACTAGGGTCACGCAATCTACTATCGTTTTAACATTATGCGACTGCGGAATTTGGCGGCGGCTAGGCTGCACGCTGGATTTGCAGCGCCATCTACGTTTCATCGGTAATTATGGCAAACTTCCGCGCCACGCTTTATTATATGGGAATCAGCAACCCTATCAAGTATTCTGATCCCTGATAAGACTTAAGTATTTTAATAGATTTTTTATACCGTAAAACAAATAGGCATTCGACTAGCAAGGCGCGTAACAGAGTATCGCTACGCGCCTTTTTTACACGCTTTATATTAGCTTCACCTGTATGTTTGTTTGTAACCGACTTCTTTGGGCTCGATTTTGACCCACTTTAAACGGCCAGATTTCGTTCAAACTTTGTAGATTTATTGAGGACAGATGACAATACACTAATTTGAAAAAATTACGATTTTCTATAAAAAAGCGTGTTTTTTAGTTTTTTTAAACTATTAATTATTTTTTTTTGTCAATAGCGAATACAATCATTCACGTTCACTTTTAAGTGAAAAGTCTAGTTGTACTGCGTAAAAAATTTTAACGGCCAAAACATATATTGGAATACAGTGCTCATACTTCTCAATTGTCGCGGCGGTTCTAAGAAATTAAACTCTCGCTAAGTGTAGTCACAAAACTACTTCGATATGTGGTTCAGGTCCAAATCGAATTTATTTCTAGCGTAGCACGCTGGGAATAAGAAACGCTTGATAACTTATGGATGTATGTTTTGTTACTGTCATAGTTTTATCAACAATATCGCAGCACTAGTTGTATCTTGCGGATTGCTTCATTTCAGTTATTGCTATATATTTTCATTGCATAGGTGATATATTTAGCTAAGCTAAATTTTTCTAATACAATACGATACGATACAAAATAAACACTTTTTATCGCACACCAAAAACAAGTCAACGGCTAGCTAAAGTGATCTGAAGTGATCATCGAAAGCAACTTAATAATAACCTAATAATATCCATAGAATGTGGGCCCGAGCTCTGCATTTTTGATCTACACCTTGGTACTTGCAAATTGTATATATGTCTGAGTACGCGTTTGCGTGGTAAATCGGCTAGTTTTTGGAACAGATATGGATATTTTTTTTACAAAGTAGCAAATTTCATAAATATAAATACATTTTTAATGATTAAGTAATTATTGTAGTGCGACTTGCCTTTAACGTATGTTATAAATGGCTAATAAAGTTCTGTATTTCTGTATTCACAAACTAAAATACTATTTCAATTACGTACATGTATTAGCAATTCTACAGACTACAACAGCAATTGCAAGTATGTATTTTCCACTGAAGTTAGAGTGGGAGTAAAGGTTACTAGCTCAAGGCAATACTAACTAGTAGGTACAATTAAAATACTCATTTCATTTTGAAATGTCACCTTAAATTGAATATCTAAGCACCAGCTGTAAGCCTAATGGTAATTAAAAAAAAAAGAATACAAGATTATAGCATATGGGATTAGATACGAGTATTATATTTGTATAACCAAATTAACGAAGCGAGTGTGGCTCAGTGGTAAAAACGTCTGCATTTCAATCAGACGGCTCCTGGTTCCATCCCAGCCTATATTAATATAGGCCATAATCCACCACGCTGGCCAAGTGCGGGTTGGCGGATGACACACGTCTTCGGATATTACAGTCCTCAAACGTGTCGGATTCCTCACGATGTTTTCCTTCACGATAAAGCGAGTGCAAATCCATACACAGCTTCAGAAACAAGTCATTGCTGTAAGGCCGGGATCGAAGCAAGGACAGTTTGATAGAAAAGCAGACGTTTTTCCCACTGAGCTGAACTAGCTTTTAAAGAATGATAAACGAAAAATGAGAATAGAAGACAAAATTAAATATCTAGTGTACTTCCGCTGTGATCCGAAATCCAAATTAAGACAAGTAAAGGAAAAATTAACTAAGATTAACGACAAGTCGAGAGTCGTTCGAAGAGTCAGCATCTCCTGATGATGCCTTGTGATTAGGCGAAACACGTGTAGAGTTTAGAGTAGAGACACTGACTAAATACCTTAAATTAAATAATTTAATATCTCCTAAGCAATTTGGTTTTCGCAGAGGAATGAGCACAGAAGATGCTATTTCACTTTTAACAGCTACCGTGGCATCCCATTTAGACAAGAATCAATCATGTATAGGAGTCTTTTTAGACTTAGCCAAGGCTTTTGACAGTGTCTCCGTTCCGATACTCTTACGTAAATTAGAAGGTACTGGAATACGCGGTCTTGCCCTAGAGTGGTTTAGGAGCTATTTGACGGACCGGAGACAGTGTGTGAAGGTAAACGGTTTCACCAGCAGCTTAAAGAATATACATTTTGGCGTTCCTCAGGGAAGCATTCTCGGGCCTACGTTATTCTTGCTGTATGTTAACGACATTCATGATCTTCCACTAGTCAATTCAACAATTTTATGTTATGCTGATGATACAGCCCTTATCTTCCATGACCGTAACTGGGATAGCGTGATATCAGTAGTTGAGCAAGGTATGGCTCTTATCTTTAATTGGCTACAACAAAACCTTTTAACGCTCAATACTAAAAAAACTATGTACGTCTGTTTCCACAAAACCGCAGCATCTGAACCTAAATTTCCTACGTCTATCAAGATTCATTCATGTAAGCAGAATACCGTAGCTCTTTGCTCATGTGAGATCATAGCTCGTACATCTGCAATAAAATATCTTGGGGTACAACTAGATGAAAATTTTAATTTTAAATTGCACATAAACTCTTTATCAGGTCGAATACGTAAAATCATAAATATAATGCGGAACCTACGCGAAGCAGCTTGCAAAGACACTTTAATCGGGGTATATTATGCACTATGCCAGTCCTTAATAGTATACTGCATCACATGCTGGGGCAGCGCAGCTAAATCAAACCTGATACAAGCAGAGAGAGCACAAAGAGCGGTCTTAAAGGTGATGCTCAAGAAGCCATTCAAGTACCCAACTGAAAACTTATATAGAGAAGCTGGCGTACTAACGGTGCGTCACTTATTTATTCTAAAGACTGCTCTCAGGGCCCATAGGTCTCTGCTAGCTTCACCCGACTACCAGCTAATTGCTAGCCGCCGGACTTACAGGGTGCTTTCACCTTCTGTGAACACCAGCTTTGCCCAGCGTTTTGGAGATTTCATTAATAAGTATATATACAATAAAGTAATTAAATATTGTGATTTAAGGAATAAGAAATTACTTCAAGCTTCATTTGATATACGAAACTGGTTGCAATCTTTGTCTTATGATACAACAGAAGATTTGTTAAAAATAGTTAAATAAGTTAAATGTAAGATAGTTAAACAAGTTAAATGTAAGATAGGTAAATAAGCTAAATGTAAGATAGTTAAATAAGTTAGTAATGTGTTGTCTTGATTAGAGGATAAGTTATATTTGTAACTGGAGAAGGTTGCTTCGATACAGGCCAACCGCCTAGTGAAGCAACCACTAGATATTCTATAGGTTATAATAAGTTTGGTAAATAAATATTTTTCATTTTCATTTTCATTTTTTTCAGTTAAGAATTTCCGAATTGTGATAGGTAACGTTAATCTTAATTCATCTTAGTTAAGAAATCCTAGTTAATTAATCTTAGTTAATTTTTCCTTTACTTGTCTTAATTTGGATTTCGGATCACAGCGGAAGTACACTAGATATTTAATTTTGTCTTCTATTTACAATGGATTTCAAATGAAATCAATAAGTTATTTGAAATATGTGAAGGCAAAAATGTAAAGCTAAACAACGACTTGGCACTGGATAGCATTACCTCTTGGCGAGCACACAACAATATCAACTGACATAGTGCTTTCTAACGTACTGCCACTTCTAATGGCAGAGAGCGTATAGAATTTCTTACATTCTTGACCTATGACTTTTCCCTTCTGCCTTTGATACACCCGCCGCTAAACATTAATAATATAAAAAAAAATTTCACACTAAATAGGTTGTAAATAAAGTAAATAGTAAGTCAAAGTATACTAAGATAGAATGATGTTAAGTAGGATAGATGATATTAAGTAGGATAGAATGATATAAAGTAGACTAAGATCCCCAAAAATCAATCTGGGGAGTAGGAGGATTAATTTAATAAAAAAAAAAACTTCCTATTTTAAGACAACTTCTAATAAGGCAGATTGTATGTATAGATTAAACCGGTCTTTATTTATATACTTTCATAATATGCAAACTTAACGATAACATGAAAAATCAAAACACTATAATTTAAATGAAAGTAAGCTCACCATCCAGGCTGTCACTGCGGGGCAGAGTTCCCAAGATGCTGGCAGCATTGCCCCGTTGAACAGCTAAACTTAGTCTTTGTAAGAAATAGCTGCCAGCTCTCTGGATTAAACCCCTTTTATAAAGAAACTAGCTGACCTGGCAAACGTTGTTTTGCCTTAATAAAAAAAATATATTCTAAATATACAGTAGCCGATTCTCAGACCTACTGAATACGCATATAAAATTTGGAAAAAATCGGTCAATCCGTTTCGGAGGAGTACGGTAACAAACACTGTGACACGGAATTTTTTTATATAAGATCTTATTTTTTTTACTTCACAATCCGTTTCGTAGGCAAATGCCCACAGTGAAAAAGACTAGGATAGGATCTGGTTCTTCAACCCCACCTTCCAACTTCCATTCGTAACTATTTAATTGAGCTGTCAAATTCAATATAATTAAAGCACAATGAGAACCATTACAGTGTTCATTTTTAATTAAAATTCTCATTTCAATTTGAAACGGTCCCGAAATGGATACTTTCCTCAGTTTACAATTCAAAGGGTCTTAATGGAGTTTAAGAAGTTTAAAAGTTTAAGAGCGGTAACCTTATTCATTTAATACCCACTTCTTCTTTTTCGTATGAGTTAAGTGGCCATGGTCTGGTGTCGAGAGTTTTCAATCGCTCAAAGGCCTCTGACTAGGCTTAACGACTTTTGTACTAAGACTAACAGCCGGGACCTACAATTTAACGTAATCCGACCAACGGTAGCTTTTAAGATGAAAGTGCGACTTTTAAAACGACAGTCTTGTCTGTTTTGTATTGTTTAGAAACTAAACACCAATTCTACTGTATGGTACTCCGCGGTAAGGTTGACAATCCGACTGTTTTGAGCTCTTTCTATTTGTACGTCCCTGATTATTACACTCGCTCGTGTGGTCGGCGATGGCACAAGTTGTTCAGTGTCCCTCATTCTCGCACACAATATGCTAAAACGCCTCCTAAGCGACGACCTATAACTTATCCTAACGCTATATCCGAAATACAAGATATCAATGTCTTCTGTAGTGCCATTAACATTGTATGGGCATTCAGACTTTTAGTTTTTAGATTTAAACTAGTTAGCGTTTTGATAAAGATAAAGATAAGATAAAGATACATTTATTTGTAAAATAAGAAAGTGTACGTACAAAGTTCTTACGTCTACATGATACCTTAAGATAAACTGGTACGCTGTAGAGAGCACTACGCCCTGCTATAGGACTGCCAGGAGCCTGTATCACAGGGCCGTAGGATGTAATAACTATTCTGACTATTTTATTCAATAAATTAATCATGAATTACCCATAAAAAGACCCAAAGTCATTTACATATCCATGGCATAAAAACCGCTGTAGACCAGTGTTAATTATATTTATTAGTCTACTAGCTGACCCAGCAAACGTTGTTTTGCCTCACTTAGGGGTATAAAAAATAAGATAGTAGCCGATTCTCAGACCTGCTGAACACGCATCAAAATTTGGTAAAAATCGGTCAAGCCGTTTCGGAGGTGTACAGTAACTAACATTGTGACATGTAAATTTTATATATAAGAAAAAAACGGTCAAGCCGTTTCGGAGGAGTACGGTAACTAGCATTGTGACATGGAATTTTTATATATAAGATGTTATAACACACATAATGAAATAAATATTTAAGGTGCTTACATCAACACCCAAAACGTGTTGCATTGTATTCATCAAATCATCAGTGGAATTGCCGATACACAATCAAACACTTGCGATGGAAATTCAGGTCAGACCGAAATTGGCAACAAGGCAATTGTAAATGATTCTATCATTCAGTCAGGTGAGAATTCAGAATTCCGCAAGATGAAATAACAATTCTCAAATATTACTGTTTATTGAATAGACACAATTCAATGAAAATAATTGGCCAAGTGCAAAAAAAGGGCGGGGCAAAACAGCTACCCGCACGGCTAGTATCGGTGGCGTAACCTTGATGCGTCCAATCACGTGCGAGCTTTGTGTGTGCGTAGATGGATTCAAATTCTAAGCGGCAATTGTATGGAGTTACTCTTCCGTTTATTCTTGTTCGCTGATACAAATGAAGGCGGTGGTACAATTAAAGAACACAAATAAATACACCAAATACAAACATAATAATAGGAAGAAGAGAATCAATGGTTAAAAAGTGATTAAATAATTGAGTTTTGGAAATACTTAGAGATTTAGACCTTTATTAGGGTCATAGATAATCCTAGTTGTTATAATGATGTAAATGTGGTGTGATGATCGCGTAGTACTCCAGTTAATGTATGTCTTCTTCGTGAGCCGTCTCTCCAGCGTCTGCCTTGTGCTGTTCCCCGCAACACCCTCTTGCACGTCGTTGTATTGTCGAGAGTGAATCCGCCAATCATAGACGGGCATTCGACCAATCACAAAGGGTAGATTGCGCGCATCGCTGGCGGAAATCGCGCGCAGCTGACACGGTCACCGATAATTTAAACAAACTCAAACAAATATCAATAGATGGCGCTGCACGACATTTGAACATTATGTAGGACAATTATTTCAATGAAATATTAGCTAAGATATTATTTTATTGTAAAAAGCGATATAGGCAACTGGCTTCCGCATTAAATTAATTCTCTTAAATAATCGCTCGCTTGAATGATTTTATTAATTAAACATACACGATTAAATTTGCGACTGTCCATTGATTCATCTCAGTCTATCGCACAATAATGCGACTAATTCATGATATACGTGACTAGAATACAGTACTGTATGGTGCTGAAGCAGAAAATTACATGTCGAATTAGATTTAGTTGCATAATAAGATGACTTTGGTCATAGACATACTATAATACAATTAACGCACAATCTCATGTTTAGAATCATAGCACTTTAAATTAGTGCCTTTTGTTGCGTCAGATGTCGCTACGTGTATTGAATTATCAAATTTAAATAAAATGAGTGCAAAATTTTGAACTTCGAATATTAACCACTCCTGTTGGTGGTACAGAATAAATCCGATAGATGGAGCTTATAACGTCCAACTAGATCAAGAGCCCGAAAACCCCCGACCATCGTTATTTTATAAAAGTTGACGAAAAACGTCAACGAAATAAATAATCAAGTCATTAAATATCCATTTTGAGGGAGTTGTGTAAAAATATGTTACATGCCATTTTGTGGCGTCACATTGAACCAATTTTCATCACAAATATGTCCATATGAACACTATCGAGGAACAAAAAAAACAAACCAAAATCGGTATATTCGGTAACATTGATGCCACAGACACATACAAACGTCAAACTTATAATGTGATGTGTATGTATAAAATGTGAGTAGTAAGTTTAAATAGACATGTTTCCCTCATATAAACAAATAAGATTCATTATTAAAGTGTATGTGTGTATTCTCGTTCTCAATTGAAGCGGCAATTCCTACGGCCCTGTGATACAGGCTCCTGGCAGTCCTATAGCAGGGCGTAGTGCTCCCTACAGCGTACCAGTTAATCTTAAAGGTATGATGTAGACGTAAGAACTTTGTACGTACACTTTTTATTTTACAAATAAATTTATCTTTATCTTTATCTTTATCTTTATCTTTATCTTTATCTTTATCTTTATCTTTATCTTCATCTTCATCTTTATCTTTATCTTTATCTTTATCTTTATCTTTATCTTTATCTTTATCTTTATCTTTATCTTTATCTTTATCTTTATCTTTATCTTCATCTTCATCTTCATCTTCATCTTCATCTTCATCTTCATCTTCATCTTCATCTTCATCTTCATCTTCATCTTCATCTTCATCTTCATCTTCATCTTCATCTTCATCTTCATCTTCATCTTCATCTTCATCTTCATCTTCATCTTCATCTTCATCTTCATCTTCATCTTCATCTTCATCTTCATCTTCATCTTCATCTTCATCTTCATCTTCATCTTCATCTTCATCTTCATCTTCATCTTCATCTTCATCTTCATCTTCATCTTCATCTTCATCTTCATCTTCATCTTCATCTTCATCTTCATCTTCATCTTCATCTTCATCTTCATCTTCATCTTCATCTTCATCTTCATCTTCATCTTCATCTTCATCTTCATCTTCATCTTCATCTTCATCTTCATCTTCATCTTCATCTTCATCTTCATCTTCATCTTCATCTTCATCTTCATCTTCATCTTCATCTTCATCTTCATCTTCATCTTCATCTTCATCTTCATCTTCATCTTCATCTTCATCTTCATCTTCATCTTCATCTTCATCTTCATCTTCATCTTCATCTTCATCTTCATCTTCATCTTCATCTTCATCTTCATCTTCATCTTCATCTTCATCTTCATCTTCATCTTCATCTTCATCTTCATCTTCATCTTCATCTTCATCTTCATCTTCATCTTCATCTTCATCTTCATCTTCATCTTCATCTTCATCTTCATCTTCATCTTCATCTTCATCTTCATCTTCATCTTCATCTTCATCTTCATCTTCATCTTCATCTTCATCTTCATCTTCATCTTCATCTTCATCTTTATCTTTATCTTTATCTTTATCTTTATCTTTATCTTTATCTTTATCTTTATCTTTATCTTTATCTTTATCTTTATCTTTATCTTTATCTTTATCTTTATCTTTATCTTTATCTTTATCTTTATCTTTATCTTTATCTTTATCTTTATCTTTATCTTTATCTTTATCTTTATCTTTATCTTTATCTTTATCTTTATCTTTATCTTTATCTTTATCTTTATCTTTATCTTTATCTTTATCTTTATCTTTATCTTTATCTTTATCTTTATCTTTATCTTTATCTTTATCTTTATCTTTATCTTTATCTTTATCTTTATCTTTATCTTTATCTTTATCTTTATCTTTATCTTTATCTTTATCTTTATCTTTATCTTTATCTTTATCTTTATCTTTATCTTTATCTTTATCTTTATCTTTATCTTTATCTTTATCTTTATCTTTATCTTTATCTTTATCTTTATCTTTATCTTTATCTTTATCTTTATCTTTATCTTTATCTTTATCTTTATCTTTATCTTTATCTTTATCTTTATCTTTATCTTTATCTTTATCTTTATCTTTATCTTTATCTTTATCTTTATCTTTATCTTTATCTTTATCTTTATCTTTATCTTTATCTTTATCTTTATCTTTATCTTTATCTTTATCTTTATCTTTATCTTTATCTTTATCTTTATCTTTATCTTTATCTTTATCTTTATCTTTATCTTTATCTTTATCTTTATCTTTATCTTTATCTTTATCTTTATCTTTATCTTTATCTTTATCTTTATCTTTATCTTTATCTTTATCTTTATCTTTATCTTTATCTTTATCTTTATCTTTATCTTTATCTTTATCTTTATCTTTATCTTTATCTTTATCTTTATCTTTATCTTTATCTTTATCTTTATCTTTATCTTTATCTTTATCTTTATCTTTATCTTTATCTTTATCTTTATCTTTATCTTTATCTTTATCTTTATCTTTATCTTTATCTTTATCTTTATCTTTATCTTTATCTTTATCTTTATCTTTATCTTTATCTTTATCTTTATCTTTATCTTTATCTTTATCTTTATCTTTATCTTTATCTTTATCTTTATCTTTATCTTTATCTTTATCTTTATCTTTATCTTTATCTTTATCTTTATCTTTATCTTTATCTTTATCTTTATCTTTATCTTTATCTTTATCTTTATCTTTATCTTTATCTTTATCTTTATCTTTATCTTTATCTTTATCTTTATCTTTATCTTTATCTTTATCTTTATCTTTATCTTTATCTTTATCTTTATCTTTATCTTTATCTTTATCTTTATCTTTATCTTTATCTTTATCTTTATCTTTATCTTTATCTTTATCTTTATCTTTATCTTTATCTTTATCTTTATCTTTATCTTTATCTTTATCTTTATCTTTATCTTTATCTTTATCTTTATCTTTATCTTTATCTTTATCTTTATCTTTATCTTTATCTTTATCTTTATCTTTATCTTTATCTTTATCTTTATCTTTATCTTTATCTTTATCTTTATCTTTATCTTTATCTTTATCTTTATCTTTATCTTTATCTTTATCTTTATCTTTATCTTTATCTTTATCTTTATCTTTATCTTTATCTTTATCTTTATCTTTATCTTTATCTTTATCTTTATCTTTATCTTTATCTTTATCTTTATCTTTATCTTTATCTTTATCTTTATCTTTATCTTTATCTTTATCTTTATCTTTATCTTTATCTTTATCTTTATCTTTATCTTTATCTTTATCTTTATCTTTATCTTTATCTTTATCTTTATCTTTATCTTTATCTTTATCTTTATCTTTATCTTTATCTTTATCTTTATCTTTATCTTTATCTTTATCTTTATCTTTATCTTTATCTTTATCTTTATCTTTATCTTTATCTTTATCTTTATCTTTATCTTTATCTTTATCTTTATCTTTATCTTTATCTTTATCTTTATCTTTATCTTTATCTTTATCTTTATCTTTATCTTTATCTTTATCTTTATCTTTATCTTTATCTTTATCTTTATCTTTATCTTTATCTTTATCTTTATCTTTATCTTTATCTTATAACACTCCGTCTTTTTAATGTCCAAGGTTCTAAATTAACAGCTTAAATTAGCTGAAGCTTGATACTGAAAGAAGATTAAATTAGCTGAAGACAATGATGTTATATGTACTAGCTCAATGGCTGAAGATACGTTTTACTGGATTTCCTAGATTCTCAATTCTAGCACAAAAAAGATAGTAATTGAATTTAGAACACCAATTGAAAACGTTTCCAGTTACTGAAATGTTTAAACAGAGCGTTATCAAGAGTTTATCCACTTTACAAAGGCAAGATAACAGAAACACGGTAGCCTATTTATAGTATAGATAGCTTTCAATAACAGTTATATTCAAATGGATCTGATATTTCGGGGTAAGAGACCTTTGAATGCCACGGCGTTTGTCAAAGTACAGAGTTATACCGTATCTCTATCTTCCAAACTGAAGTACTTATCTGACAACCTTCTTCTTCTTCTTCTTCTTTTGTATGAGTCTTCTAATTCTTCTTCTTAGTGGCTCTAGTGTCAAAAGTTTATAAACCTAAAGGGCTCTGACTTGGCTTAACGACTTCTTGTACTAAGACCAACGGAATCTACAATTTAAACAGACTATAATTTTGGGTCGGATTCGACAACCAAACAATAGGACTGTTGAATGGGAAATAAATCATTTTTACTTATTTATTTACCAAAAAACACCAAAAAAATACGTCTTACATAGTCATTCAGAGGTCCAAAAATTCAAATTTTTAAACGACTTCAAGTAACATAATGTCTCAAGTTTACTCTAAATACTCCATCGGTCTGTGACGGCAAGTTTTGGTTATGACATTAAACTTTGGTTTTGACCAAAGTCAAAACTTTGACTTTGGTCAAAACCAAAAAACCAAAAAACGGACGAGATGGAAAAAACATTTTTTTTTCGAGTAACCGTCTGAATGAACAGTAGTTTTCACCCAAAGCCACACTCTGTGTTTTTATTTCCCAACTATTAGGTACTTGAAATATAAAGTAAAGAACCAAGAAGGAACTAACAACAACAGAATGATCTGCGTTTCATTCTGGCATGGTTGGTTTGGGTTATTCCAATAATCGCCATTGAAGATCCCCAGTAATGGTGGACATTTTGACGTTTTTATTCCAGAAATCCCCCATTGGTATCTTGAAATACTCGCAATGGGGATTTCTGGACATAAAAAGTTAAACATCCAGAAATCCCCATTAGGTTCAATATTAAAGATATACACATAATCAATCTCATATCATATTATGATAAATCTTTTCCCTCTGCCAAATTCTTTTTCCCCCATATCAAGAACTCTAAATTCTGTGAATTTCCCGTCTCTGTATCATCTAACCCTGTATTAAAGAAACTCTGAAACATGAGTCGGAATGGTACGCCTATAACAATATTATTTGTACACCCACCTCACAACTTTAAGGTTTCCCAAACGAAAAGATCAAAATAAACCGGTAACTGTCAATTTACAAAAACACGCACATTTCTTTGAGCTTTTGAAAAGTTTTGGAGATATATTTGTACGCTAAGTTAAGATTAAAAAAAAAAACATAATTCAGGTCTCAGGATTTTATTCATGTTTTATTATTGTATCCAATAATTAAAATTAAAAAAAACCTTACAAATAGTGAATTAAACCTAAGTCAGTGTCCGTGGGTAAGGTGCCTAAAATGCTGGCGGCATTACCTCGCTGGATCGCCAAACTTATACGTTGCCCAAGGTAAGCGCCAGCTCTTGGGTCATTTAAAATACCGGTAATAATCCTTTATTTACGAGTATATAGAAAGAAATTACATTTTTAAACAAAATAAAAAGTAAGTATTAGAAAACGTTCTATCAATATTTAAAACACCTGAAAATTACGAGTACAGTCTTCTTCTTTTTCGTATGAGCTAAGTGGTCAAGCTCTGGTGTTGAGAGTTTTCAAGCCATCCAAAGATACGAAAGGTAAGTTGATGTACTAAGACTGACAGCCGGGACTTACAATTTAACGAGCCATCCGACCCACGTTAGCGCCACTTTTAGAATTACTTGTGCATGGTCACCCATACAAGCACCGTCCACATCAACCGTCGCTTAGCTCTGACGATCGAGTCAGATCACCTTAGCTAGCCGAGCTACAAGCGCTAGGGTAAGAAAGTATAACCCTGCAGCCTGAGTGAAAGAATAGGTCTGCGGAATTGCCCCTGCCTGTCGTAAGAGGCGACTAAAAGGGGCATCAGACTCGAAGGTGTTCGGAGATGGGGCTCCGACACCCGCTCCATCGAGTCCGGAGTGAACGACGACGGCGTCGCGTGACCGTCGCCGTCGCGTGGTTGGTGAAACAATCCGGGAAGGGCCACAGCGCAGTGCAAGGAGGTCTCCGGAGTGTTTCACATAAGAACCCGTAGACCTCCGTTAAGCACAGAGGCAGGTCACCGGGGGGGTTTTAGAGGGTACAAATCCCACATAACCTGGCTGCGCCCCATCGTAGCCAGGTATCTTGTTGAAGATTTCCCCCTCGTCAACAAAAAAAAAAGGGTAAGAAAGTAAGTTTAAAAAAGGGTAAGAAAGTAAGTTTTTACAGCATTAATAATATATCTTACAGCGTACGCGATATTAAAGCGGTCGTCTCTATCTAGCTATTGAATAATGTATAAAGATATCGATTTATCCATTCGTCATTAAAATTACATTATACTTACATGAGGTCGAAACAAAACGTTAACTGTTTAAGCAATTGTTTTGTTTAGATTCTTTGTTTCTTTCTAATACTTATATTTGTTCATGTTATGTACACATAGTTAGGAAATTAATCTAGTTTTGATCCTGGTTAATTAATCTTTTTTAGTTATAGTTTTGATTATTTTCTTTAACCAAGTTTAGTGCACCATAATAAATAAATAAATAAAAAATACAATAAGTAGACTGATGCATAATCACTTCTCTATCTTACTTCTTACTATTTTTTAGGGTTTCGTACCTATAAGGTAAAACCGGGACCCTATTACTAAGCCTCCGCTTTGTCTGCCTGTCTCCAGGCTGTATCTGAAACCGTAATAGCTAGAAAGCTGAAACTTTCACAAGATATGTATTTCCCGTGCCGCTATAACAACAAATACTAAAAACAAAAATAAAAAAATATTAATGGGGGCTCATACAGTAACTTTGTGAGTGTGTTTTTTTTCGTATTTTTTGCTATATACCAATAACGGTAAATATAAATATTTAAGGGGGGTTCCATACGATAAAGGTACGGAACCCTTTATGCGCGAGCCAAACTCGCACTTGGCCAATTATTTAACTTGATCAATAATATATCGAAAAACAAACATGAATATAAATACCCGATATGGTTACTAATGCGGGTTTAAAAGCACTCAGATTTTATAATTAAAATAAGGCCAATAAAATTCATAATTACGATATCATTTCGGTTTTCCTTAAGTCAGTAACATTAATTCTAAAGGTAACTGTGGAGCTTATTTTAACCTATTTTGTAAAATACTTAATATTGAGAGACTTATAACTTACTGGTTTTTGTACTTACTGTATTTTTTGAATTCTCCATCCATTCTTTATTATTATATTATACATATGTACTTTATATATTATTATTATATACATATTATGTACTTATCTAAGCCACTGGAAGGCACTAGCCTCCATGGCACGGGCGCAAATGCGTCCAGTTTGAGGGTTAGTGAATAATAAGTTTGTATTGTACATGTGAATTTGAATAAAAACATTTAGAACACTTTAATTTTGTTTTTTTTTTTAATTTTGAATTCTTACGAGACTTTCTTGCCTCAAATTGCCAAAAATCTCTGCTTTTCAATTTGGCGACCCCTGGTTCGATCCCGGCCCTGGAGCAATGTTAGAATAGTTTAGAATAGAATATTTATTTCAGCATAACATGTACAGTACAAATTAAATTAATACAGTAACATGTACCCTGTAATTATGTAACATAAGGGTGTTTTTCAACCTATGTGTGGATTTGCTCTTGCTCTACGGTGAGGGAAAAACTTCGTAAGGGAACCGACACATTTGAGGACCACAAAATCTGAAAAAGTGTGTTGTTATGCGCCAATTCGCTCTTGGCCAGCGGTGGATTATTACCTTAGTCCCCAGCATTGGGAACGTATAGTGGGCTGCATTTTATGTTAAATAACTGAAGGATTTATCAAGAACATTTTTCGAACGAAGTTCCTTATCACGCGTTATGAAAGGGGGCTAAAACTTCTTACGAAAAGTTGTCACGACACTTTTTGCTATAGTAAACTATTGTAAGCTGTGCGGCGTGCGCATGTTTCCCTGTCTCTCTCTCTCTCTTATAGAAAGCAAGCCAGATATTTTCATTCCTATTTCTCATTGAACATTTTGGTGTCGCGACAATTATTTTTGTTGAGTGTATACAGGTTTTTTCTAAATAAAAAATATTGAATCCTGAACGTGTTTCTGCACAAGTTCCGGATATTGCTGATGGAGTTCAGAGAACTTCGTTCCATCCGGGTGTATGGACACCTGTCAAGTTTTTTCCTTCGATGTGACTATTTGTATGGGTACTGTACGAATAAATATAATTTATTCGCCCTGTACCTGTACAAATAGCATGTTTTTTAAGAATGAGATTCATACGGATATTATTATATTTATTACCAAGTTTCTTTAGTATAAAAAAAATTACTTAACAACGATATAAAAGAAAATGTTCAAGCTAAGGCATCAGAGAGATACATAAATTTGCACTCTAATTGATAAAATAAAATAATTCGTGCGACTTCTGTGCGAATAATAATAAATGGTTCGTACAGTACCCGTATTAATAGATTCAGCTTTTTTTTAAAGTTTTACCAACTTTTTCGAATCGGACGAAGTAAGTACATATATTTATCGCTAGTCCGATGCAAAGTATCCGTCTATAGAACCTTAAAGGCGCGAAAGCCTCCATAAAATACAGAAACATGTTAAAGCTCGCAGTTTTATTTGATTTTAGTTTCATGTCAGCGCGTTAGAGGGTTATTTTAACCCGTTTTACGATTTACCCAAGAGTACGTTTAAAGGTTTAAGGGTTAAACTATATTATATAGTTGTATGCGTACATTTTATATACTACTTTGAATCAATATTAAATAGGGATCTGTACTTTATGCTATTATGTACACTGTTTTAAATAATAATATTTTATGTTATGAACGCCCATCAATGGCTAGTAAATTTTATTTAAAATAATATTTTTTAGGCATGTTTTTATTGATATAAATATAACCATTATAAAATTCAAATAAAAGCAAATCGCTTTTTGATCGTACTATCGTACTATCAAAAA
Organism: Mellilla xanthometata; assembly: GCA_035578125.1. Lineage (NCBI taxonomy): Eukaryota > Metazoa > Arthropoda > Insecta > Lepidoptera > Geometridae > Mellilla > Mellilla xanthometata. The sequence continues at coordinate 4,291,168 of JAPUBQ010000030.1, read as the reverse complement.
TTTATTTCTGTAAAAGTCTGATAGTACGATATAATAGAATATTATTACGATATTTTTGTTTTACTTTACCTTGTACCTTACTATTTTAATCTTTTCTTATTCTTTTCTGTAATTTATTTAATTATATTAGTCAGTATAAATGTTACAATTTACAATATTACAAGATCTAACGATACTACATAATATTACCTAACTATGTAGGTAGTTACCACAATAAAAATTGAATGAAGCTCACATAATATATACATAATCTACTTGTATGTTTACACGATTGCCAATATATGTATGTATGTTTTTAAATAGTTGTAGTTCACATGTAGTCTTTTTAAGAAACCACACATATTTTTTTTTATTTACCATTGATAGGTTTGCATTTGCCCACAGCTTGACTGATGTAAAGCTACGCTATAGTCCACAAGTAGCACGCTTACCTAGGAAATACCTCTTTACTTTGCTTTTGAAGCCCCCTTAGATGATACCTCTCAGGAAACCGAGACTCAGGTAAAGAGTTCCAAAGCTTCGCTGTCCTCACAATAAAGGTTGATCTTGCTTTACTTCAAAATTAGCAGTTATGATTTCGCATTTCCACAAATTCCGCATAAAAAGATAAAATCTTCCTTTTAACGACACTTTTGGATTTCAATATCTCGAATCAAGTCGAGGTTTCATTGAATTGAAATTTTAATATCCTTCTGATTTAAAAACCTCCATGTTGAAATTTATAAATTTCGTTAATGTATTAAAAGTGGATTATTAAAATCCCATAACTTTTTATGTCTCAATCGGTATGATGTTAAAATTCTCCGTCGTATATTTTTATGTTGATGCGTAAACACTGTTAACGGAATTTATTGAACTTTTGCATTAATTTTGCTTTTAAAATAAAATCATTTATTTAAGCAGTTTTAGGTAAAACTTGTGCCGTGACATCACGGATGAAATTCACAAACCCATACTAATATTATTATCGTAGAAAATATATTCTCGGAGTATTTATTATAAATAAAGATATTAGGACACATTTCACATACGGCTAGTTACCCCATACTTAACCATTTCTAGTTTGTATTATGGTTGCTAACACAACTGATATACTACATATACATACATAAATACTTTATATAGTAACTCATTTAACACCCAGACTGATAGCCAACAAATATAGTTCAGCACAAAGATGTTGGCCGTGCCGGGAATCGAACCCGGAACCTTCATAGTTGGCAGTCCTTACAAGTTAACGGCTGTACCTTACCATTGGAATTTAATTTAACATAGACCTGTATTAGGCTACATTTTTATGAGTTTTTCACAACGCCTATAAGTTAAAATTTAGAAAAAAATTAAATCAAATCGTACTTTTTCTAGGTAATGATGTTATGCAGAAATGCTAGAGCTTATAATTTCAGTATTGATTTTGATTATTAATGACTCATTTCGAGAAATATTTTAATATTTTTTTATTTTCCAATATTTTGAGGATACTTACTAACAAAAGTTTTCAATGGTGGTCTCAAACTTTTAGCCGGCAGTGTACCTTCTTTCACAGCTAGTTTAGCCACTTGGCTTAAATATGAACGGCGTGGTTCAATGGTACATTGGTGGCGATTCAGCGGCACACATGACTAAACTAAATTTAAAGAAGCCCCGTCTCTTTTCATCTTAGGTGGCCAGAAAGAGACGGCACGTTCTGCACCATAGTCAAAACAACAAAAATCACGTCAAATGTAGAAAATATAGGCGACTTTAGAACGCACTCACTTGTATTACCTCTAAAACTGCCTGCACATTCCATATTTGACGTGATTTTAGTTGTTTTGTCTGTGGTTCAGAACGTGCCTTTCTGGCCACCTAAGATGAAAAGAGACGGGGCGGGGCTTCTTTAAATTTAGTTTAGTCGTGTGTACAGCAGAATCGCCACCATTATCTTCTTAAAATGTATGTATAATAAATTCTGGTAGGAAAAATCATAGCAAAGTTGTGGGTGGCTATAAAACAAAATATAAATGTAAACATACATGTAATTCAACTTGCGTACATAATACAATACTTTACCGCATACAAATATTCATCTCGCCATTAGGTACAGTATATAAACTCTACGATTTAATTCCTTTAGAGCCTTGCTTTTGGCACAAAATGTTTTACAATATTAAGTATTTTGTTAATATACTCCCAATATGATTATGATAATAAATATAATCACTTTTACACAAAGTAGGTTCTTAAATTAAAAAAAAATATAATCCACAATAATGTTTTTAAAAAAAAAATATTATTGTGGATTAGAAAAATTTTACCATCAGGACGCGTTAACGACACTCTGACTTAAGGAGAAGCATGCCTAGTTTGGTATAACTGACTCTCAAGACAGATATTGGAATACATTGTTAGATGATTGGTGACAGATTTTTCAACTTGAAGGTGGTTGATAGCCATATCAAAAAAGACTAGAAAAAACCAGTGACCAGAGACTAGCAAATGCCCTACTACCATATTAGGGTTTCCTCACGATGTTTTCCTTCATCGAAAACTTGAGCTTATTGATGGGAATCGAACCGACGACCTTCAGGAGCTAAGATGGCCACACGAACTAGTTTTGTAAAAGGCGTCTCTGTCGCACTCCATCGCCCGCTACCAATCAGAGCGCTTGTCCTGAATCGCGCAAACGGTATTTTCAACGCGCGTACGATTGGTCCAAGCTACAATGCATGACCGTCGGACGGCCGTCTCCGGACACAACATCTGTCCGGGGGGATATCCCTTTGCTAAATGGAGGTAGACTGACTTGCTGTATAAATTTGTACATATTTTTACTAATTAAAATAACGCGTTACGCATCTTTGTGTAAAATAAATATGAAAGAAACATACATATTTCGTGGGAGAAAATTAACATTTTAATTTATTATTTCTGTTAGTTAAACTAACAATGTTTTTTTTACAAAAGTTATTTTACATTAAGATATAGTTAACTATTAAATAGGTATAGTACGAGTTTAATGTCTTTTCGAGTTAATTAATTAGTTATTAAAATGGCAGTGAGATTACACATACTTACAATAAACTGTAGTAAAATTAACTAAGATTAAATTAATTTGGACAGAGATTTAATTATTAAGTTTTTATGAATCGTTTTACAAAAAGCTTGGTTAAGGCGATGGTGACAAGGCCAAACTTTTGAATTTACTGTTTTTTCGTAATAAAGGATAAACGATAAAAATAGAAAAAAAATCCAAAGAGCAACTCAAGAACAACTTTAGAAATAAAACTGGTTTAAAAAATATGATATTAAGTTTTTTGAACCAATTTTTTTTTTCATATTGATAAGTCTGATTTGTACCAAAATAAGTATAAATAGATATAATATATTCTTGTTCTTCTTGAGTTGTTCTTTAGAGGGTCTTTTTTTGGACTGCTATTTTTCCGATATTTTTTATTATTTATTAGTAACGAAAAAAACTGAAAAGTCGAGATTTTGCCCTTGTCATCGCCTTAAAAAACATATTTTCATAAAAACAGATAAGACTCTGGTGTTGAGAGTTTTCCCACATTTACATGATGGTCACCCATCTAAAACTGTCCCGCATCGACCGATTAACTTTGTTGATCGCTTCAGATCGTCTTAGATAGCCGAGCAACAGACGCCACAACTCAACTAAAATAGCATTGCAACGTTTAAAATCTTCAGAAACTAGAAACAGGATGTTTCTTGGAAAGTAAAACAGTCAATTTATTCCTCCATTAATCAAGTCGTGGCCGCTCATAATTTATTTAGTCTGCTCAATTTGCTTCGGCTGCCTTACATTTGTCAAACCAACAGAATTAAAGCGCTGCAAAAAAGCGAGTGTGGCTCGGTGGTAATAACGTCTGCTTTTCAATCAGACGGCACCTGGTTCGTTCCCGGCCCTACACCAATGACTTGTTTTTCAAATTATGTGTGGATTTGCACTCGCTTTACGGTGAAGGAAAACATAATGAGAAAACCTGCATGTTTGAGGACCACAATATCCGAAGACGTGTGTCATACGCCAACCCGCACTTGGTCAGCGTGGTGGATTATGGCATATATCTCTCTCCTCGTGGGAGAAAGCCCCGAGTCCCAGTAGTGGGAACGTATGTACGGGCTGCTTATGCTTATGCTGCGAATTTTATTTTACCTTTTTACTGATTATCTTATATATAAAATTTCCGTGTCACAGTGTTTGTTACCGAACTCCTCCGAAACGGCTTGACTGATCTTTACCAAATTTCATATGCGTATTCAGTAGGTATGAGAATAAGCCAACGTGAAACGTTTTTACCCCTAAGTGATAAGGGTTGTTCACCCTTAAATATTTTTTTTTATTTTTTCGACGAATTTTTTTTATTTGAATTTTATATGAAGTGGCATTAAAAAATACATACAACCCTAAATTTTTATTTTTTTATCATCAACCCCTATTTTTTTATGGCCATTTTAGTAAAATTCCGTGTCACAGTGTTTGTTACCGTACTCCTCCGAAACGGATTGACTGATCTTTACCAAATTTTATATACGTATTCAGTAGGTCTGAGAATCGGCTACTATCTATATTTTATACCCCTAATTGATAAGGGTTGATCACCCTTAAATATTTTTTTTCATTTTTCGACGAATTTTTTTATTTTATTTTTGTATAAAGTGGCATAAAAATTACATACAACCCTAATTTTTTACTTTTTTATCATAAACCCCTATTTTTTTTATGGCCATTTTAGTATTTCATTAATTTTTCATCTTGCTTGATAACTGTTCAAATATAGTATCCAACTGTACTTCGAGTAAAAATCTTTTTTTTTTTTGAAGAAAATAACTAACAAAATTTAACCTGATATACATATGCTTAGTATCATTACCAATCTTAAATACTTAAAATTTGCCGCGCCTTTACTTTACTGGTGAGTGAAATGCCACACTATGCCATAGACCGAAGTCGTTCTCCTGTTTTACTCACAAAATTCTTCTTCACAGACTTCTCTCACTGCTAACATAAATTTCGACCTTCGTTATTGTTTATGTATCGTAGGTAGTAGTATTGTTAACAATTATCATTTTGTTATATCAATGTAACTCTCTTATTAACTTAACCGCGGCTCCACCCGCGTGTAAGTCGCTTTATTGCATAACCTCTCCTGCACATGACTGTTGTAAAAAAAATGTATTTTCATCTGTGCGCTACTGTGGATCGATTAGCAAAAACAGTCGTTAAACTAAGGCAGGGGCTTGAAAAACTCTCGACAACATAACTTGATCACTTAGTTCTTACGTAGAAGAAGCTATAAAATTTGATGTACTAATAAACTGGACCCCGAACGTATGACCAAAAAATTTTTAACAAATATTATGATGACACTACAAATATTATGTAATTTGTTCTGCTTTGGACTTCTTTGTGCTCAAACGGCTCGAACAAATATGTTAAAAATTTTCGCGCTCGCTTCGCTCGCGCATAGCTCGCTGCGCTCGCATCCGGCTCGCTTCGCTCGCGATTGGTCCTAGGGCGTTTTGGGCCATAGCTTACGACACTACAAATATTATGTAATTTGTTCTGCTTTGGACTTCTTTATGCTCAAGCGGCTCGAACAAATATGCTAAAAATTTTCGCGCTCGCTTCGCTCGCGCATAGCTCGCTACGCTCGCATCCGGCTCGCTTCGCTCGCAATTGATCCTAGGACGTTTTGGGTTAAAGCTTACGACACTACAAATATTATATAATTTGTTCTGCTTTGGACTTCTTTATGCTCAAGCGGCTCGAACAAATATGCTAAAAATTTTCGCGCTCGCTTCGCTCGCGCATAGCTCGCTACGCTCGCATCCGGCTCGCTTCGCTCGCAATTGATCCTAGGACGTTTTGGGTTAAAGCTTACGACACTACAAATATTATATAATTTGTTCTGCTTTGGACTTCTTTATGCTCAAGCGGCTCGAACAAATATGCTAAAAATTTTCGCGCTCGCTTCGCTCGCGCATAGCTCGCTACGCTCGCATCCAGCTCGCTTCGCTCGCGATTGATCCTAGGACGTTTTGGGTTGTAGCTTACGACACTACAAATATTATGTAATTTGTTCTGCTTTGAACTTCTTTATGCTCAAACGGCTCGAACAAATATGCTAAAAATTTTCGCGCTCGCTTCGCTTGCGCATAGATCGCTGCGCTCGCATTGAAGACTTTATTTGATTTACTTATAAAAATGCTATTTTCAATTTTTATTTATCCTGTATCCTTGGCGTCGGTGCCATCTAAGAAGAACAAATTAATGTTTGTTAAAATAAACACTATTAAATAGATATGATTGAACATAATATTTTTGGCGTTTGTTACTTTTATATTCCGTTAACGTTTGTTCATGGCGCTCCTTACCAATTTCACGCATATACCATACACTCTTATAATAAGTAAGTAACATTTTTATTATACTAGAATTTGTCTAGAAACTAGAATAAAAATAATTAATAAGGCAAAACAACGTTTGCCGGGTCAGCTAGTACATTTATATAAACGTACGTTGTATACGTTATTTCTTTTTATTTTAATTAAATAATCTTTCTTAGTCTCATTACTCAGATCCGTAACTGAAATTAGTCATAATTATTGAGCTGGAGTCGAACCGGGGGTCGTAACATTGAAAAGAAGTCGTTTGCCCGTCGAGCCACGCTCGCTTTTTAAATAATATGTTGCTTTACATTAAAACATGTTTGTTTATGAAATCACTAAGAAACCAAGTTTATGGAAAACAAATTATCAAGATTCTTTTACAAAAACGCGGCGTATTCAAAAGTAATTTTGTTACTATGCCAAATATAATATCAGAAGACAATATGGGAATTGCTTGCAAAAATCATCAAGTAACCACGTAATAGTAACTCATATATAATAAAACTATAATAAAGTAACCAATAGACTATAAAAAGTGAATTTAATAAGGTGCATCGATCGTGTCGTGAAGAGTAAATAACACCACGTTTCGTTTCGATAAATCATCCCAAAACTCCTAAATGCATTGATTTACTTGGCTCCAAGCCAATCGCACCGAATTCCAATAAACTCATATATAAAAAACCTACACAAAACTTTCTTTACTGCTATAATCGTATATAAATATATTTCCGTTCTCCTTAACTTGATTCGGTACGCATACAAACCTATTCCTCCTTTCATTCTCACTTACATCTAAAGTTATAGAATATACATTGTTAGTTTTAACGTCTAGGTTTAATATTTGTATTTGTTTATTGTTCTCAGTGGCAGTGTCAGTTATTGCTTCTGAATCATCATTAATATAATGATTTTCGTGTACTTCTACTTGTACATCGTTTACATTGTTCATTTCGTTAAGAGCTGCTATGATTTTCATGCTATTGCGTCTAGTGTTTTCTACGTTGATGATTTCACTGACTTTTTTCTCTGGTTTCTCTGTCTCTTTTAGCCGTTTGCTCTCTCTGCTCAGAATGTTCTTTTGCGAAGATGCTCTGTTGCTGTATCTTCTCCAAAAAGAGTCTGAGGTGTTCTGGCTGCTCGAAAAACCGGTCGAAGTCGTCGTGTTAAACGTGTCACGTCTTTGCATCGTTTCTCTCAAATTCCTTCCACACCTCATTATCTTATTAATCTTTAACAGCTTCACGAACCCTTCGCGAAATTTCGACGACATCAAATTATACAATATAGGATTGATCGCCGAGTTTAAGTACAGCATTACTCTACAAAAATACAAAAGTATATAATAACCGTCTATTCCTAACGACATTATTGTCTCGGGTGGGAAAACGATGATCCAGAGAGTGAGAGCTTTGAAGGGGAGAAGGCAGATGAAGAATGAGAGGACGACTGTTCCCAGCATTAGTATGACTTGTTTCCGGTATCTGACGACGTTTCCGGAACTGTTTGTGTTTTTGGTGTTTTGAGCGATGATGGCAGGGTTCTCCATGAGGTTCTTGGCGATGACGCTGTAGAGGACGAGCAGAACTCCGAGTGGGACGATGAAGAACACGGCGATGGTGAGAATGAAGAAGAGGGCTGACCAGAAGGTGTCAGCTTGCGTGAGGCACACCGGGACGAGGGAGCCGTCTGTGTCTTCCTCGTAGGTGAAGGTGGCCACGCCAAGGATGGGGCTGGGGAGAAAACAAACTCTGATTACTAAATGATAATAATAAATTATTGCAGTCAGCCTTAAAATTAGTAATATTCCCTTTTAAAGTAGTAACAGAAAGTAAAATGAATTATTAGTATTGACTACCAAAATGAGATGACAGTGAGTCATAATTTTTTTGTTCCAATTTACGTGACTACGGTAAAATCAACCATTAAATCTTAATTTGATCTTGAAAAAAAAAGTCATTCAAATCGCAACTTAACTAAACTACTAATCCATAAATCAATATCATTTTAAATGAAATAGGGAGGACTTTAGGTTGATAAACTCTGAGTTTAAATCAACTAAAAGTCTACTCGATTATTACCGATCCGAGGTTTGCCACTTACGTGAAAAAAGAAAAATCCACAAATCTTGAACTATAATTAATTCCGCTTTGGAACGTACCTGACGCAAAGGCCATGGCTATAATAATACAATGCGGCGATGCTACCAGGGTTTTTTTTTTACTCTAAATAGGTCAGCGCTTGACCACAAATTCACCTGATAGTAAATGACATTGAGGTCTACGGTGAAGCGCGCTTACCTAGAAAGAACCGGTTTACTCTCGCCTTGAAAATCGCTAGATTATAGTCATTGGGGAACAGGGAATTCGACAAGGAATTCCAAAGTTTGGCGGTTCGGACAATAAAATTGGAGGCAAAACGCTTAGTGCGTGCCTTAGGCACCTCTACCGTAAACCGATGCCGCCTTGGCGTTTCCCTGCTCGTCCGATAGTGAAAGGGGGCGGGCACCAGTGTTATATTACCTTTCCGTCAGGTTCTGTCTGAAGCGGTCTTCTAAATTCGTTATATAGTTTTCTAAATGCATTATTTATATCTTGTTTATAAATTTTTATTTCTAGATATTTATTTAGTTTCATTTGCATTCATAAATAAATATTTCACATGCGGCTGTTCAGCCCCATACTAAACCATTCCTAGTTCGTATTATGGTTGCTAACACAATAAATATACTACTACGCATAAATACATACACACTTACATAAAATATAAATTAAAGAAACCTTGAAATTTTATGTTTATCGTTTCTTTAATTTCTTGTAATCTGAAACTAAAACAAACCTATCGGTTTGCAAGATCGATGAATCACTATCCCGTAAAGGCCTTATATCAACACTAGACAAATAAAAGACTAATGTTACATGTCGATAGTCTGTCTCTAAGTTATTTCCATTGTTTTGCTTGGACTGCGGCTCTATAGAATGGGTTTTTGTAAGAATTGTTTTTGTAAAAACATTGACTAACGATTATTGCAAAGCCATATAGGGACGTTCGAATTGTATGATTGCTTTTGTGCTATACAGAGTCTAGGAAAATAATATATGGAAACTACCATAGGATTTCCGGATGTGCTCGAAATAAAGGACTATAAGACGAGAAACTCTGTTAAAAATCTTTCTAAAAATTTACCAAAAACAAGAGCATGCAATTCCGCTAATATTATAAAAGGGAATGTTTGTACGAGTATGTTTTTTTAAACTATATAACTGATTTTAATGAAATTTGGTATGAAGTGAGTAAAATAGAATAAAATAGAATAGATATTTATTTATATTATATTCTTATAACCTAATGACATCGCGTCATATAGGGTAAGGCAAATTACAATGTCATTAGGGCAAGTCAAATTACGAATGATTACTATGTCAATCTTTATAACCACTCGTATCTTATAGCTGCGTCTTTACTATCGTCCATAATGATTAACATATAAATATTAAACATATTTAATATGTTATATATATATTACGAGCCCGCGGCTCCGCCCGTTTTTAGATATAGTTAAAATCTATTGTATCCTTAAACCACAACCATAACAACTTTCAAGACTTTAACTTGATAAATAAAGAATTTTCCATACAAATTTTCACCCCATTACAAACCCTTAGTTTTCCTCTGGCAAAAAAACTTGATAGCATTATTTTTAATTTACCATAAACTATACATATTCCAAATTTCATTGGTAGAAGTTCAAAAACAATGAAGTTTCATACAATTTGTTTTACCCCCTTTCACCTCATTAGGGGCGGAATTTCCAAAAATCCGTTCATAGTACGCGTCTACGTACTAAAACAAACACACCCTCCAAATTTCACAACCCTGGGACTAGCCGTTTGGGCTCTGCGTTGCCTATAGATGAATGAGTCAGGGCAAAGATTCTTATAGTATAGATAATAATATGACCACTTACTTTTGACCCCTGATTAATGAACGTAGCACCGTGGCGCGGAGCTAGTTTAGTATAAAAGTTGTTGTAATATGAGAAAGCTCTACTTCCCATAACTGCAATGTATAGAGAAGTATGTGGTGACCATGATTTACCATTATTGCTCTTGCGGAGGCTCGCGATCCAGTTGGCAAACAACCAGCCACTACTGGCGGAGACTTATAACTTCTGGGAGAATATCCGTCCGTATCTGTTCTGGTTTGTTGACCTCTTTCGCGTGATAGTTACCATGCTGGACTGCAAACTAGAGGGTCCCGGGTTCAATTCCCGGCACGGCTAACATCTTTGTGATGCACCAAATTTGTTGGCTGTCGGTTTGGGTGTTCAATATGTATCGATGTAAAGTATTTGTGTATGTAAATTTAGTATATCAGTTGTCAATCAATCAATCAAATCAAATTGTTTTTATTGGGAAACCAGTAAATTTGGTATAAAGATATTAATTAAAGGAAAAAATAATGTATACAAAAAAAGAGTCCATTTGCTGTGTACATCAGTTGTATAAGCACCCATAATAAAATTAAGAATTGGTTTAGTATAGGGCTTACCAGACGTATGTGAAATGTGTCCTAGTATTTATTTATTCACACCAGGTACTCCGGTGCTGATTTTCAATAAAAAAATATGAATAACCACGTTTGATTGTAAGAGTCATTAAAATTAGATCCACTTTATGAGCACTTTCATGATATATGAGCAGAGAATCTTTTTCTGCTCATACATCATGAGCTTTGACATAATATGTTTTGTCCAATTCAAATTCAAATTCATTTATTTCAAGAGCAAGTCAAATATCTAAATATTACAATAAATTATTATATATTATATAATCAAAAATATGTCACAGAAAAAATAATAAAAAGTCAAATTTAAATACAAATAAGAAATGGCCAATGGCCACTCTTAATAGCACAGAAATATTGCCAGTGGTTTGGTGAGAGCAAACACACTCGACGTGAGACAGACGCGAGCTATTGAGAGCTAATGTACTTTCTGCCACTCGACATTCGAGAACGGTTCTATATCATATCTATATCTATGTATGTACGAAGACGCTTTCATATCTAACGTTTAGAAACGTGTACTAGATTGTATGCTAAAACTGATGAATCTATCAATATTCGACGAAGATCGTTGGCGTAATGGTTACCATACCGGACTGCCAACCAGAGGGTCTCAGGTTCGATTCCCGGCACGGCCAAGATCTTTGTGACTGACTAAATTTGTTGGCTGTCGGTCTGAGTATTAAACATGTTTGTATATAAAGTATTTATGTATGTATATATCAGTTGTGTTAGCAACCATAAACCAGCAGCCGTGTGTGAAATGTGTACTAATATTTATTCATTATTTATTTACCTGAGAATATTTTAAGCGAAAAAAATACATTTTCTGCATGCTCTCATGCAGTAAACGTATATTATTCGCTTCTTTTTTTCGCCCATCTTACACTTATATTTTATTATAATTTCATTTATTGTTATAGCAGCAACAGAAATACATCTTCTAATATATAAAATTTCCGTGTCACAGTGTTTGTTACCGAACTCCTCCGAAACGGCTTGACTGATCATTACCAAATTTCATATGCGTATTCAGTAGGTATGAGAATCGGCCAACGTGGAACGTTTTTACCCCTAAGTGATAAGGGTTGTTCACCCTTAAAAATATTTTTTTATTTTTTCGACGATTTTTTTTCATTTGAATTTTATATGAAGTGGCATTAAAAATACATACAACCCTAAATTTTTAATTTTTTAACATCAACCCCTATTTTTTTGGCCATTTGAGTATTTTATTCATTTTTCATCTCGCTTGATAACTGATCAAATATAGTGTCTTTAACTGTACTTCGAGTAAAAATCTATTTTTTTTTTTGAAGAAAATAACTAACTAAATTTAACCTGATATACATATGCTTAGTATTACCAATCTTAAATACTTAAAATTTGCCGCGGCTTTACTTTACTGGTGAGTGAAATTCCACACTATGCCATAGACTGAAGTCGGTCTCCTGTTTCACTCACAAAATTCTTCTTCAAAGACTTCTCTCATTGTTTACACAAATTTCGACCTTCGTTGTTGTTTATGTATCGTATGTAGTAGTATTGTTTACAATTATCATTTTGCTATCTCTTATTAACTACTAGCTGTTGCCCGCGGCTCCACCCGCGTGTAAATTGAAAAAGACTGTTGTAAAAAAATGAATTTTTATCTGTGCGTTACTGTGGATCGGATTATACGTTAAATTGTAGGTCCTCTTAGTACAAACAGTCGTTAAACTAAGGCAGGGGCTTGAAAAACTCTCGACACCATAACTTGATCACTTAGTTCTTACGTAGAAGAAGCTATATAATTTGATGTACTAATAAACTAGGCCTCGAACGTATGAGCAAAAAATGTTCAACAAATATGATGATGACACTACAAATATTATGTAATTTGTTCAAAATTTTCGTAAAAATTTTCAATAATAAAAAATTTCGCATAACTCGCTGCGCTCGCGTCCGGCTCGCTTCGCTCGCGATTGGTCCTAGGGCATTTTGGGTCATAGCTTACGACACTACAAATATTATGTAATTTGTTCTGCTTTGGACTCTTTGTGCTCAAACGGCTCGAACAATTAATGTGCTAAAAAATTTTGCGCATGCTTCGCTCGCGCATAGCTCGCTGCGCTCGCATTCAGCTCGCTTCGCTCGCCATTGGTCCTAGGACGTTTTGGGTCATAGCTTACGACACTACAAATATTATGTAATTTGTTCTGCTTTGGACTCTTTGTGCTCAAACGGCTCGAACAAATGTGCTAAAAAATTGTGAATACCTAATACTTTGGAAAAATATCATTACTAACCTTAAAAATTTTACTATGAAATTGTATTATACAAATAACAGACTTCAAAATCATACCTACATTTATAAATACTAACTGTATCTAAAAAGTGAAAAATAATTTTATGCCTACACATAAGTACAATCGAAGACTTTATTTGATTTACTTATAAAAATGCTATTTTCAATTTTTATTTATCCTGTATTCTTGGCGTCGGTGCCATCTAAGAAGAACAAATTAATCTTTGATAAAATAAACACTATTAAATAGATATGGTTTTGGAGTCGGTTATTTGTTTTTAAAATAATTTTATTGCGTCTAGCATTCCAGTATGAGCTCAATATTGAATATAATGCTCATTTGAAAGTGGTAATTGGTGCTATGGATAAGGTTCACGCTATAGCATTAAAAGATTGATGTTGTTTGTTATTGTTCCTGTCGTAATTATTACGTGATATGTAATTTTAGGTAATAAACTATAAAAACTTGAACATAATATTTTTTGGCGTTTGTTATTTTTATATTCCCTTAACGTTTGTTCATAGCACTCCATACTCATTTCACGCATATACCATACACACTTATAATAAGTAAGTAACATTTTAATTAAACTAGAATTTGACTAGAAACTAGAATAAAAATAATTAATAAGGCAAAACAACGTTTGCCGGGTCAGCTAGTTATCTGTAAATTTCAACTTTCTAGCTATCACGGATCATAATAGCTAGAAAGTATTCATTTTTTTCACTATGCCTGGTGAAAGACGGAAAGATAGACAGACTGACGGACGGAAAGCAGTCTTGCACAAAATATAGTATTAAAGTCTTCTGAAAGGGTTTTTAATTAATTTGCAATACACACAATTAGAATTACAATTTCGTTCACAACTCTATACTTACGGACGAAAAATATTTTTAAAGGTTTTGTTACAAAAAAAAAAATATTTTTAACATTTCATAATACCAAACTTAGTTGAACTATTGCTACGACTATGCGTAGATGGTCTACAAATTAATAGACTTCGCTACGAAATATCGTAGCTACTATCTACGGAACTTGCGAGTTCTTTTACTTGGCCATGTACGTAGCGCCTGTAGCTCGGCTAGTTAAGGTGATCTGACGCGATCATCGAATCCAAGCAACGGTCGATGTGGACAGTATATGGATGGGTGACTATATGCACATGACTGTCGTTTTCATCTGGGTCCGTGGGTCGGATGACAGGTTAAATTATAGGTCCCGGCTGTAAGTCTTAATACAAGTAGTCGTTAAGCCAAGTCGGAAGCCTTTGGGTGGCTTGAAAACTTTCGACACCAGAGCTTGGTCACTTAGCTCATACGATGAAGAATACTTAGGCAAAATCTAGAATTTGCAGGTCTATCGCTATAAATCATAAACAGTTAACATATTTTAAAAACTTGCTTAGATGTCTAGCGTCAAATAAACAATCCTTACAATACTTATACTAATTTTGGTACCAAACAATTAAAAATAATGTCGTTGCAGATTTTTTTTAACAAGTTTTTTTCCTAATTCATAAGCTATTTTGGTACCAAAATTGGTATATAAATTTGTAGGGTTATTCTATACGTGGTCTAAAGTCTACTATTTCAATATATTTAGCTTAAACATTTGTGCATTTTATAACGATAAAATTAATAATTAAAAATTTCATCCAACATCATCGCCTCAAGTAAATTAAATACTTAAGTATGTATTTTCGGCCAAATCCTTGACCTCCCTATACGACATGACTTTCGCCTTCTCCTTAATTTGGTCTAAATATGATCTTCTAGGTCTTCTTCTTCCTCTCCTGGCTTCTATCTTTCCTTCTACGATATTTTTAATGAAATTATCATATCGTATAAGGAGGCCAACCATCTTTCCTCTTCTGTTGTCTATTGTATTTATTAGGATTTGGCCGAAGACAGAACTACCTGGAAAAAACTCCACAGACAAGAGCCCAGCTCTTAAATGTTGAATGAATGAAGTATGTATTTTATAGGTAAGCGTGTAACATCGTAAATTTTCATCAGGCAAGCTGTAGCCTAAGCGTAAATCTATCTCTAACCTAGAGTAAAAAAACTTTGCATAAAACAGATTCTACACCAAAAATCGTATAATTATTTATCTATCAACCGATTTTAGACTGTACCCTACCAAAAATAGGTTCTAATTTCGCAATTCCCAGAGAGAAATTGAAAAGTTAATTATGCAGAAGACTAATGGGAACCATCAGAAATTGTTCCTAGAAATTGTGTTTGACAGAGGTCCATTTCTTATCTTTTGTTGGTTATCTAATTAGCTATTTAACATTACAAAAAGACTTTATAATAACATTTGCCTTTCAGAGGTACTGTTGATTTTGTTACGTTAATTTTGACTTGTGGTTTGAATTACGTATAATTAGACCTTAATGAGTATCCTTTTGTTAAATTTGGTGTAAGAGTTTAGAAGATTGATTTTGAAAGGAGCTAATGAGTGTAAAATTTTGTTTAAAAGCTGGATTTAAACAAATTATTAACTTCTCTTTTTTTTCTGTGTGATCTTAGTGGCCTAGCTTTAGGGTCGAGAGATTTTAAGCGGTGAATGGGCCTCTAATGGTACGTTTACACGCTCGCTAAGCCTTGGCAAGGATCGACAATCGCAAGCATGTAAATAGGGCGTTTGGCTTGGCTTGCGTGGGCTTGTGCCTGCTTGCTTCCGATCCAGTCGAGTGTCGGTTTTTTTACGCAGATCAAAGGGCCCATGCTTGGATGTATATTGCAGACTGATGTATTCACAAGCGTATAAACGCCTTTCAAACGATTTGTGGAGATTTGTAGAGGCTTGGGACTGTTTGCAGTTAGCCAAGGCTTGGCAAGCGTGTAGTGTCATGGCTTGACATTTGCTTCGTACTAAGACTAACAGTCGGAGCCTACAATTTAACGTGTCATCCGACCACGGTAGCGCCCAGTGAAAAATGGCACTCTTTGAAATCTCTTTGCATGATCTATCCAAGCACTGTCTTTGTCTACCATAGCTTAACTTCGGTGATCACGACTGATCACTTAGTTAGCCGAGTATGTAAATACTTATTTAAATTAATTCCACAAACATAAAACAAACATTTCGTAAAATAAAAAAATCTTCTAATATTATATAGGGAAATTTTTTATGTGTGTGTGTGTGTGTGTTTATTACCTACGCCTTTACGCTAAGACGATTTAATCGATTTGGGTAAAATATTTCAGTAGTATAAAACTTTGATTTACACATTGGCTTACTTACTTTACTCATGTATCCCGGATTAACGGATTAACGGAACGGACGGATTAAGTAGCATCATGAGGCTAGCAGATACATAATATACTATTAAAATAGTGAATCCATATAAGGCCTTCTTTGTTAGCTAATAATACATGTGTGTGTATGCACATCACGTTATAAATGTGTACGACGACCTCGTTGGCGTAAAGGTTACCATGCCGGCCTGTCAATCAGAAGGTTCCGGGTTCGACTCCCGGCCCGCTCAACATCTTTGTGCTTAACTAAATTTGTTGGCTGTGGGTCTAGGTGTTAAATATGTATCTACATAAAATATGTATGTATGTATATGTAGTTTATCAGCTGTGTTAGCTATCATAACACGAACTAGAAATGGTTCAGTATGGGGTTAACCAGCCGTGTGTGGAATGTGTCCTAATATTTTAATGTATTATATTATTTTTAATATTTTTAATTACCTTGACCAAAAAAGTAAAAAATACAACCTCGATATCTGTTAAGTGTCGACCAATTAGAATTATTTTATTTGTTTATCAGATAAAGTAAGCAATATTTTTATTAACTGGGGGAGTTATTGTATCAGTTTTACTAGTTGATTCCATTATACGTTCAGATAGGGCTGTCACACTAGAGATACTTTTTTTTATCTACTACTTACTAGAGATATTACAAAAAAGTATTCACATTATTTAACCTGATATACATATGCTTAGTATTACCAATCTTAAATACTTAAAATTTGCCGCGGCTTTACTTTACTGGTGAGTGAAATTCCACACTATGCCATAGACTGAAGTCGGTCTCCTGTTTCACTCACAAAATTCTTCTTCAAAGACTTCTCTCATTGTTTACACAAATTTCGACCTTCGTTGTTGTTTATGTATCGTATGTAGTAGTATTGTTTACAATTATCATTTTGCTATCTCTTATTAACTACTAGCTGTTGCCCGCGGCTCCACCCGCGTGTAAATTGAAAAAGACTGTTGTAAAAAAATGAATTTTTATCTGTGCGTTACTGTGGATCGGATTATACGTTAAATTGTAGGTCCTCTTAGTACAAACAGTCGTTAAACTAAGGCAGGGGCTTGAAAAACTCTCGACACCATAACTTGATCACTTAGTTCTTACGTAGAAGAAGCTATATAATTTGATGTACTAATAAACTAGGCCTCGAACGTATGAGCAAAAAATGTTCAACAAATATGATGATGACACTACAAATATTATGTAATTTGTTCAAAATTTTCGTAAAAATTTTCAATAATAAAAAATTTCGCATAACTCGCTGCGCTCGCGTCCGGCTCGCTTCGCTCGCGATTGGTCCTAGGGCATTTTGGGTCATAGCTTACGACACTACAAATATTATGTAATTTGTTCTGCTTTGGACTCTTTGTGCTCAAACGGCTCGAACAATTAATGTGCTAAAAAATTTTGCGCTTGCTTCGCTCGCGCATAGCTCGCTGCGCTCGCATTCAGCTCGCTTCGCTCGCCATTGGTCCTAGGACGTTTTGGGTCATAGCTTACGACACTACAAATATTATGTAATTTGTTCTGCTTTGGACTCTTTGTGCTCAAACGGCTCGAACAAATGTGCTAAAAAATTGTGAATACCTAATACTTTGGAAAAATATCATTACTAACCTTAAAAATTTTACTATGAAATTGTATTATACAAATAACAGACTTCAAAATCATACCTACATTTATAAATACTAACTGTATCTAAAAAGTGAAAAATAATTTTATGCCTACACATAAGTACAATCGAAGACTTTATTTGATTTACTTATAAAAATGCTATTTTCAATTTTTATTTATCCTGTATTCTTGGCGTCGGTGCCATCTAAGAAGAACAAATTAATCTTTGATAAAATAAACACTATTAAATAGATATGGTTTTGGAGTCGGTTATTTGTTTTTAAAATAATTTTATTGCGTCTAGCATTCCAGTATGAGCTCAATATTGAATATAATGCTCATTTGAAAGTGGTAATTGGTGCTATGGATAAGGTTCACGCTATAGCATTAAAAGATTGATGTTGTTTGTTATTGTTCCTGTCGTAATTATTACGTGATATGTAATTTTAGGTAATAAACTATAAAAACTTGAACATAATATTTTTTGGCGTTTGTTATTTTTATATTCCCTTAACGTTTGTTCATAGCACTCCATACTCATTTCACGCATATACCATACACACTTATAATAAGTAAGTAACATTTTAATTAAACTAGAATTTGACTAGAAACTAGAATAAAAATAATTAATAAGGCAAAACAACGTTTGCCGGGTCAGCTAGTTATCTGTAAATTTCAACTTTCTAGCTATCACGGATCATAATAGCTAGAAAGTATTCATTTTTTTCACTATGCCTGGTGAAAGACGGAAAGATAGACAGACTGACGGACGGAAAGCAGTCTTGCACAAAATATAGTATTAAAGTCTTCTGAAAGGGTTTTTAATTAATTTGCAATACACACAATTAGAATTACAATTTCGTTCACAACTCTATACTTACGGACGAAAAATATTTTTAAAGGTTTTGTTACAAAAAAAAAAATATTTTTAACATTTCATAATACCAAACTTAGTTGAACTATTGCTACGACTATGCGTAGATGGTCTACAAATTAATAGACTTCGCTACGAAATATCGTAGCTACTATCTACGGAACTTGCGAGTTCTTTTACTTGGCCATGTACGTAGCGCCTGTAGCTCGGCTAGTTAAGGTGATCTGACGCGATCATCGAATCCAAGCAACGGTCGATGTGGACAGTATATGGATGGGTGACTATATGCACATGACTGTCGTTTTCATCTGGGTCCGTGGGTCGGATGACAGGTTAAATTATAGGTCCCGGCTGTAAGTCTTAATACAAGTAGTCGTTAAGCCAAGTCGGAAGCCTTTGGGTGGCTTGAAAACTTTCGACACCAGAGCTTGGTCACTTAGCTCATACGATGAAGAATACTTAGGCAAAATCTAGAATTTGCAGGTCTATCGCTATAAATCATAAACAGTTAACATATTTTAAAAACTTGCTTAGATGTCTAGCGTCAAATAAACAATCCTTACAATACTTATACTAATTTTGGTACCAAACAATTAAAAATAATGTCGTTGCAGATTTTTTTTAACAAGTTTTTTTCCTAATTCATAAGCTATTTTGGTACCAAAATTGGTATATAAATTTGTAGGGTTATTCTATACGTGGTCTAAAGTCTACTATTTCAATATATTTAGCTTAAACATTTGTGCATTTTATAACGATAAAATTAATAATTAAAAATTTCATCCAACATCATCGCCTCAAGTAAATTAAATACTTAAGTATGTATTTTCGGCCAAATCCTTGACCTCCCTATACGACATGACTTTCGCCTTCTCCTTAATTTGGTCTAAATATGATCTTCTAGGTCTTCTTCTTCCTCTCCTGGCTTCTATCTTTCCTTCTACGATATTTTTAATGAAATTATCATATCGTATAAGGAGGCCAACCATCTTTCCTCTTCTGTTGTCTATTGTATTTATTAGGATTTGGCCGAAGACAGAACTACCTGGAAAAAACTCCACAGACAAGAGCCCAGCTCTTAAATGTTGAATGAATGAAGTATGTATTTTATAGGTAAGCGTGTAACATCGTAAATTTTCATCAGGCAAGCTGTAGCCTAAGCGTAAATCTATCTCTAACCTAGAGTAAAAAAACTTTGCATAAAACAGATTCTACACCAAAAATCGTATAATTATTTATCTATCAACCGATTTTAGACTGTACCCTACCAAAAATAGGTTCTAATTTCGCAATTCCCAGAGAGAAATTGAAAAGTTAATTATGCAGAAGACTAATGGGAACCATCAGAAATTGTTCCTAGAAATTGTGTTTGACAGAGGTCCATTTCTTATCTTTTGTTGGTTATCTAATTAGCTATTTAACATTACAAAAAGACTTTATAATAACATTTGCCTTTCAGAGGTACTGTTGATTTTGTTACGTTAATTTTGACTTGTGGTTTGAATTACGTATAATTAGACCTTAATGAGTATCCTTTTGTTAAATTTGGTGTAAGAGTTTAGAAGATTGATTTTGAAAGGAGCTAATGAGTGTAAAATTTTGTTTAAAAGCTGGATTTAAACAAATTATTAACTTCTCTTTTTTTTCTGTGTGATCTTAGTGGCCTAGCTTTAGGGTCGAGAGATTTTAAGCGGTGAATGGGCCTCTAATGGTACGTTTACACGCTCGCTAAGCCTTGGCAAGGATCGACAATCGCAAGCATGTAAATAGGGCGTTTGGCTTGGCTTGCGTGGGCTTGTGCCTGCTTGCTTCCGATCCAGTCGAGTGTCGGTTTTTTTACGCAGATCAAAGGGCCCATGCTTGGATGTATATTGCAGACTGATGTATTCACAAGCGTATAAACGCCTTTCAAACGATTTGTGGAGATTTGTAGAGGCTTGGGACTGTTTGCAGTTAGCCAAGGCTTGGCAAGCGTGTAGTGTCATGGCTTGACATTTGCTTCGTACTAAGACTAACAGTCGGAGCCTACAATTTAACGTGTCATCCGACCACGGTAGCGCCCAGTGAAAAATGGCACTCTTTGAAATCTCTTTGCATGATCTATCCAAGCACTGTCTTTGTCTACCATAGCTTAACTTCGGTGATCACGACTGATCACTTAGTTAGCCGAGTATGTAAATACTTATTTAAATTAATTCCACAAACATAAAACAAACATTTCGTAAAATAAAAAAATCTTCTAATATTATATAGGGAAATTTTTTATGTGTGTGTGTGTGTGTGTTTATTACCTACGCCTTTACGCTAAGACGATTTAATCGATTTGGGTAAAATATTTCAGTAGTATAAAACTTTGATTTACACATTGGCTTACTTACTTTACTCATGTATCCCGGATTAACGGATTAACGGAACGGACGGATTAAGTAGCATCATGAGGCTAGCAGATACATAATATACTATTAAAATAGTGAATCCATATAAGGCCTTCTTTGTTAGCTAATAATACATGTGTGTGTATGCACATCACGTTATAAATGTGTACGACGACCTCGTTGGCGTAAAGGTTACCATGCCGGCCTGTCAATCAGAAGGTTCCGGGTTCGACTCCCGGCCCGCTCAACATCTTTGTGCTTAACTAAATTTGTTGGCTGTGGGTCTAGGTGTTAAATATGTATCTATATAAAATATGTATGTATGTATATGTAGTATTTCAGCTGTGTTAGCTACCATAACACGAACTAGAAATGGTTCAGTATGGGGTTAATCAGCCGTGCGTGGAATGTATCCTAATATTTTAATGTATTATATTATTTTTAATATTTTTAATTACCTTGACCAAAAAAGTATAAAAAACAACCTCGATATCTGTTAAGTGTCAACCAATTAGACTTATTTTATTTGTTTATCAGATAAAGTAAGCAATATTTTTATTAACTGGGGGAGTTATTGTATCAGTTTTACTAGTTGATTCCATTATACGTTCAGATAGGGCTGTCACACTAGAGATACTTTTTTATCTACTACTTACTAGAGATATTACAAAAAAGTATTCTAATTTTTTTGGATGCCTTTGGAAATAAGTGTTGTCTTAATTATTTTTCTTTATTAACCGCTAACTTTGCCCCACGGTGTTGGTACGAAATAAAAAAAAAGCTGACGAGTTATTCTAGTGTCTAAGTTATCTTCACCAAAAGTAGTATAGCCGTTTGGACGTGAAAAAAAAATTATCCTCGTAAACCAAACCTAAAAAATATGTACAGTGATGCTAAAAGTATAACGATATTATGATATAGATAGATATATAGATAAACGGTATTACTTAAACTTTAAATTATTAAAACAATCACAATAAAATAAAATTACAGAGAATACACAAAAAACTTACAAGCTAGTGCCTTAACAGGTGACTTTATCGCTATGAGCAATCTCTTCCAGGTAACCTATTCTAAGAAATTAGAAAAAAATAAGACGAGGTGAATTCAAATTATATTCGAATTCACATATTCGTGATATAATATAATAAAAAATAGTGATAGCGGCAATCTTAAATTTAAAATGTATTATAGTGTATGTATTCTAATAGTCAATCCCTTTAATTTGATATCCTTATTGTAGAGCAGCGCAAAACATGTAATCCACCATTTTCTGGCAATGCCAATCTAATATTTATTTTCATAAAAACAGACACACTCACAGAGCTCTCTAGAATAACACTCCTTTCGACTAAAAATCGCTTCATTCGTTTGGGTGCTACGATAGGCAGGCATAGGGAGACAAACACATATAGGTACACTCACGCACACATAGATACCTACACTCGTCATTTTAGCGTCATGGAAAAAAAATGGTTGCCTGTAAAGTCGGTTTTACGGGCGAAGATTTTACGTGACAACGTCTGCCGCGTGCTGCGCGCGCGGCAGACCGATCATAGTTGAGTGGGAAAGAGACGCAAGGCATTCGGCGGGCCTCTCTCTCGTTCGGTGACTCATCGTAACGTTACCGGGCGTTACACTTTTTCATAAGTGACTCCCAGCCGCAACCTAATTTAAGACGTTGTCACGTCAAAAAACATTTTTGTTGTATTTTTAGAATTTATTCGTCACTCGACAGCCCTAGGTTGATTGCGTGGGGCATTTTACGAGTCACGTTTTTATTTTATCTTGGCTCAAATTAAGGACAAAGTATTATTATTCTTGTTGTGGATAACTTTTGGGACTTCAGTAGCTTTTTGTATAACGACTTTTTGTGGGAAAATGTAAAGTTAGTCTTACTTTATTTTGGGAAATGTAATCAACAACAATCACTAAAACGAAGTCTAATTTCAAGGAAAAATAATATTTTGAAAACTAATGTACGAGTATTTTATCAACATTTTCAGATGTTTATTGCATAATGCATAAGCATAAGCAGACCTCTATATGTTCCCACTGCTGGGATTTGGGGTCTTCACACATGAAGAGAGAGATATAGGCCATAATCCACCACGCTGACCAAGTGTGGGTTGGCGGATGACACACGTCTTTGAATGTAGTGGTCCTCAAACATGTCGGTTTCCTCGCGATGTTTTTCTTTGCCATAAAGCGAGTGCAAATCCACACATAATCTAGCCATGTCTAGTGCAAAAATTTTAGTTTTATATTCTTTTTAAATCTGTTTTATTTCTAATTAATAAGTCTGATTGGTCCAAAATATTTATAAATATTCTTAGGGTTGTTTTTATGCGGTTTTAAGCTATTTTTTTTTAATTTCAGCAGTTTATGATTGATAAAGCAAAAAACTGTAAATTCTACATTTTGCCCTATACTCGTACATCGCCTTAAGTACCAATTGTGATACCAATCATACTTATGAATTAAGAATGAATGAATTAAGAAAGATATAAATACAAAATCTTACATTTATTATATTATCATATACCATAATAGTATATAAATTCTATTTACAACAAGGATTTATTTACTTTAATTTTAAGGTTTAATACAAAATATATTAAATTTTAAACATGTATATTTTATTATTTATTTTTTACTATAGACCCCATTGAGAATTGAAAACTTAATACTACCCAACTTAATGTGAAGAAATTATCTTACAACCAAAATAGGGACATAAAAGTGGTTTATGTTATATGTTATGTTCCAAAGACTAAGTTTTTCCATTTAATCCATATTGCTTTAGCTGTAAGAGAGTGAAAAGTAACAAACATTCATCCATCTTCACAAACTTTATAACATTTATTGGATTTTTTCGATTCTCAAGCGAACAGACGTCAATAGCTATTTTGTATTTTCCACTAAATTGACAATTTAAATTGATGAAGTTTAAAAATAAATTTATTATTCGTAAGTCTCAATGCAACTTGATCAAGTAATTTTAAGGGTTCCTTACCTTAAAGGTAAAAACGGGACCCTATTACTAAACCTCCGCTGTCTGTCTGACACCAGGCTGTATCTCAGAAGTCGTGATAGTTATAAAGCTGAAATTTTCACAAGTTATTTATTTCCAGTGCCAATATAACAAAAAATACTGAAATACAGAAAGTAGAAAAAGAAAATATTAAGGTTGATCTTCCCCTACCCTAGGGGCGAAAGTAACTTATTTGGTTTCGAAACGAAGTTTGGCGCCAATAGTAACCATAGGTAAACACTGTGCTTTTTATTACAAATACAAGGAAAGTAAAGCTATTAAAAAGTATACACATATTTTTTAATCAATATTTAACTTTAAGTTATTTCAATTTTACATCGTGGATGTATAGAAAGTTAGAATATAGTTCAATAGATATGTGAAAAAGAACTATTTTTGTTAATAATTTCACAGCTGTCAGTTGAAAGCGATTCTCCCTAGGGATGAAAAGTTTTTTTTTTGACACATTTCACACACGGCTGGTCAACCCCATACTGAACCAATTCTAGTTCGTGTTATGGTAGCTAACACAACTGATATACTACATACATATTTTTTTTAATATAGATACATATTTAACACCCAGACCCACAGCCTACAAATTTAGTTAAGCACAAAGATGTTGATGATGAGATGCACGGAACCTTCTGATTGGCAGTCCGGCATGGTAACCTTTACGCCAACGAGGTCGTCAAATTACTTTCATCCCGCTCCTCAGGCAACTTCAGATCTACTTTCAGAGTATAAGTAATGAAAAGTTATATATTTCTGCAGTAACGGTATACATATTATATGTCCAAGCTCGTTTGTGCCGAGCTCCCGGATATCGAAGCTGGATAATCCGATTGACGTGATATGCATTACACCAGACTCGTTAAAACTTCATGTGAGCGCTTTACAATGTATTAAAATTGGTATCAGTGGTTGTTGACAATATGCGGGATTTTATAATGTGACTAGCTGACCCGGCAAACGTTGTTTTATTTCACTTAGCGAGTATGAAAAATAGATAGTAGCCGATTTTATGTATAGTCCGTTCGCGTTAAGAAAATAGTGAGTCATCTGTGCAACTACAGGATAAAGGTGTATTCAAAGTAATTTTTTTTTAAACATTTAATTATTTTAATGGAAAAAAATGTCTTCAAATTACTTAAACGACTAATCAGTATCGCTAGATTCTTCAGTTACATTTATTATGAAAGAATTTTGTTCTACGTGTTCCATGACGTTAGCCAAATGCCACATAAGTTATGTTTAAATTTATTTTATATGAAAATTTTATGCGAATATATGAAAAGAAATCATTTGTTAACTTAAAAGTTAGTTAACAATACGAAAATTAACAAATAATCTTAAGTCGTTAATATATTCTTAAATTATAGACATTTGACCATCGATGCTGAAAATGTCATGAATTTATCTCGTACGGTTGATTTTTAATCCATTTTTTAATTAAATGTGCTTAAAATTTTCATTGTAAAAAAAAAATTGTTAAAATCAAAATTTTTAAAAATCGTTTGGGGGATTATTAATCCATCATTAGTACTTATAAAAAATATATATAGATTACATTTTTATGATCAAGTGGTAAATGGGGGTCCACTTGACGTGATCTTGCTTAGAATAGTAAAAAAGAAAATTTTGTAAACTAAAATAAAATAGTAATATCCGTACCTGTATTTATATGGCTGAGTATCTTTTTTTTTTTTTTTACACATTCACACACCGCTGGTTAGTTCCATACTGAACCATTTCTAGCTCGTATTATGGTTGCTAACACAACTGATATACTACATATACATACATACATATTTTATATAGATACATACTTAGTCAGGTCATAAGTTCTGTCACACAATAAAAACTTTTGAATTTTCATTGCAGGCCACAAAAAAAAAATTGAATTTGAATTCCCAATTTTTCATGAAAATAAAAATATGTACTTTTTAAAATTTTCCTCATTTTTAATTATGGAAAGGACACTTAAAGAAGACCGTGTCGGGGTTATTGCATTGCATCGTTGCGGTTACGCGCCAATTCAGATTTTCGACTTACTGAAAAATTTGAATGTAACCAAAAGATTCATTTATCGTACCATAAAACGATACGATGAAGACTCTAGTGTAGATGACAGATCAAGAAGTGGTCGACCGCGCTCTGTTAGGACTCCAGCAGTGATAAAAGCTGTGAAGGCGCGAATTCAAAGAAATCCCATACGTAAGCAGAAACTGTTGGCCCTTCAGATGGGGTTAAGCAGGACCACGGTGAAAAGGGTGTTAAATGAAGACTTAGGGCTTAGGGCATATCGAAAAAAAACAAAACATCGTTTGGACGCTCGTTTATTGGACCTGAGACTGAAGAGATGCCGCGCTTTGTTGAAGCGGTACGCAGGAAAAAAGCGTCGGGAAATTCTTTTTTCGGATGAAAAAATTTTCACCATTGAAGAGAGCTACAACAAACAAAATGATAAGGTGTACACACACAGCAGTGAAGAAGCGAGCAACCGTATTCCGCGTGTCCAACAAAGTAATTTTCCATTCTCGGTCATGGTTTGGCTGGGAGTCTCTTATTGGGGCTTAACTGAGGTACATTTTTGTGAGTTAGGCGTAAAAACGAATGCAGTTGTGTATCAAAATACAGTCCTCAAGAACCTTGTGGAACCTGTTTCTCATACCATGTTTAATAACAGGCCCTGGGTATTCCAACAAGATTCTGCGCCAGCCCATAGAGCGAAAAGCACTCAAGACTGGCTGGCGGCGCGTGAAATCGCCTTCATCCGACACGAAGACTGGCCCTTCTCCAGTCCAGATTTGAGTCCGTTAGATTACAAGATATGGCAAAACTTGGAGGAAAAGGCCTGCTCAAAGCCTCATCCTGATTTGGAGTCACTCAAGGCATCCTTGATTAAGCCAGCCGCCGATATTGACATGGACCTCGTTCGTGCAGCAATAGATGACTGGCCGCGCAGATTGAAGGCCTGTATTCATAATCGCGGGGGTCATTTTGAATAAACTTTATTACCATAAGAATCTTCGTTTTATTAAGTTTATTTTGATATATAAATGTTTACATAAATATTAAACATGTCTAAATTATCTCATATTACACATGTGACAGAACTTATGACCTGACTAAGTATTTAACACCCAGACCGACAGCCAACAAATTTAGTTCAGCACAAAGATGTTGACCGGGCTAGGAATCGAACCCGGAACCTTCTGATTAGCAGACCGGCATGGTAACCTTTACGCCAACGAGGTCGTCAATAGCATAATATGATAATGTGTATATCGCTAGGTAGTGGAGTGTCGGTAGCTCGCAATATGCGCTCCATTGAGTACAGCGGGCGCCGAGTATTTATAGCCCAGTCACGAGGACAATCCCACAGTGTTGACACAGTATAGGTATATTGTACAGTGGGTAAACTTGGACATTTGTTTTTAAGTCAAATAATTGGCCAAGTGCGAGTTGAGCTTGCGTATGAAGGGTTCTAAACTTGGACATTTGTTTTTAAGTCAAATATTTAGCCAAGTGCGAATTTGGCTCGCGCATGAAGGGTTCCGTACCATTGTTGTATGAGCTCCTTAAAATATATATTTTTTTAATTTATTTAATAATTTTATACATTATTCATAATTCTGGAAATGTGTAGAGGGTCTACCAATCAATATCGTTAGAAAAATTGTGAAATAAAACTACTTAAATATTAAGTTTGTTGTATGGGAGCCTCCCTCGAATACTTATTTTATTTAAATTTTAATTTAATAGTTAATATACATTTATATACATTGTGAAAACGTCAAGTGTCTAGCAGCTACTACTTATATTGATATATAGCAAAGAAAAAAATGGTTGCCTGTAAAGTCGGTTTTACGGGCGAAGATTTTACGTGACAACGTCTCGTAAAATCTTCGCCCGATCATAGTTGAGTGGGAGAGAGACGCAAGGCATTCGGCGGGCCTCTCTCTCGTTCGGTGACTCATCGTAACGTTACCGGGCGTTACACTTTTTCATAAGTGACTCCCAGCCGCAACCTAATTTAAGACGTTGTCACGTCAAAAACACGTTTATTGTATGGGGACCCCCCTTAATATTTAACTTTATTTTATTTTAAGTATCCGTTGTTATAGCGGCACAAAAAATACATCCCAAATTGAAACGATGGCAATTTGGGATTTCACATTTATCATAATGCATGTTACACAAAAATAAAATACAAAATTAAATTCGGTTCATCCGTTTGCGAGATCACACACAAACACACACTCATACACAGACACGTAAAAATTACAACACACGTTTTTGCTTTGGGTGCTAAAGAGACGTAAAGCAAATTACCCTGCTGCTTCTCGCTCCACTGTGTCAGAACAATACCCGTCAGATTAGCATCCGCTAAGTTATTGCAAGTTAGCCAAGTTATGTGCTTATTGTGTGCTAAACTAAGTGGCGGTTAAGTGATCGTATGCGGCTTCAGATGCCGATACTGCGTGAATTATTCAGGTGCGATTAACTTATTGTTAAGTTACATTTAAGTTGAGCGTCTGATTATGAGTCATATAATATTGTACTAACCACGACTATTTTTGTTTTATGATGGATAGGCAAGCGCTTGATCGTAACTCACCTGATGTTAAGTGATGTTGCGATCTAGGGTGGAGCGCGCTTGCCTAGAAGAAACCGATTCACTCTCGCCTTGAAGACAGTAAGGTTATAGTTCAGAGGGAACAGGGATTCCGGTAATGAGTTCCACAGTTTAATGGTCCGCACAATATATGTGGAAGCGAAACGCTTCGTGCAGATTTTTGGAACTTCAACTGTATAGCGGTGCCTCCTAGCCGTCTCCCTGCTCGTCCGATAATGGAAAGGGGCCGGAGAAATTAACTGATGCAATTCAGACGCATAACAACAAAGGAACTAATTAACAAAGGAAGGCAGATGGCAAGCGATGATAGCTCAGTCGAGAATACGTCCCGCAAGTCGTCAGTTTGATCCCCGCGAATGATACAGGTGGAATATTCACGAAATAAATTCACATAAAATAAAAAATATCAATATTGAAATTATAACGGTACTAGATAACGCTCAACTCAAGTACTTGATAATATCATTACAAAAAAAGTAAGATTTGTTGTGATATCTCTATTTCGTTCAGTATCAAAACATTTTTTAATTTTAAGACGACTATAAAAAAAAACTATCAAGTAAATTTTATGTAATCGTGTTTTAGAGTTTTAAAGATTTTTGACATTGAATCAAAGCTAATCTTAATATATATAAATCTCTTGTCACAATGTTTGTCCTCAATGGACTCCTAAACCACTTAACCGATTATAAGAAAATTCGCACACCATGTGCAGTTCGATCCAACTTGAGAGATAGGATAGTTTAAATCTCAAATTATTGTCGCAATTTTAATTTATTGTCTGTTATTATTTGACAGTCACAATTATCTGTTAACTCCAAATGATCCTAACAGATGTCGATACCTTTCGACTGGGTTGAGTAAGTAATCAATAGATGGCGCTGCTATGGTAAATCTACGAACGTGTCATATAAGCTACACTATCTATTTTTCATACCCCTAAGTGAGGCAAAACAACGTTTGCCGGGTCAGATAGTAAGACTTATAAGACCGTAGCTCTATTATTTACATGTACGTATTTTATAAGTCTTCTCCAAAAATGCCATTTTTCTCTCACAATGCTATAAAACACTTAATTTTTTATTTGTGTTTTATAAGCTATCACGAACAAACATCTGAATCCCGTAGCAGAACTCAAAGCTCGTACCACAAAGAGATTGTCACTGACTATTTTCAGCTTCAACCTATATGCTGGTCTTCTACAACAAGTTTATGGCAATAAATTTACAACCTGATATCCAGACGGCATCGTGTTGCCTAGATTTGGGTCGCGAAATATGATACCTATACCAGCATATACGTGATAGGTATGTAGGTATTTTAGGGTTAACAGACAAAATCAGCGTATAGCTTGATAGGTATGTATAATATGCTATTTTAGGGTTAACAGACAAAATCAGCGTATAGGTTGATAGGTATGTATATTACGCTATTTTAGGGTTAACAGACAAAATCAGCGTATAGGTTGATAGGTATGTATATTACGCTATTTTAGGGTTAACAGACAAAATCAGCGAATAGGTTTATACGTATGTATATTATGCTATTTTAGGGTTAACAGACAAAATCAGCGTATAGGTTGATAGGTATGTATATTACGCTATTTTAGGGTTAACATACAAAATCAGCGTTTAGGTTAATAGGTATGTATATTATGCTATTTTAGGGTTAACAGACCAAACGTGAGCTAAATAAATTCCTAAAAGGAGGTTCAAAGTACCAAAACAAGGTACAAAGTTAGTATTTATTACTATGAGACCTAATTCGTGGAAAATGTATCTGAAGCTACATCATTTTTGTTTCTTTTGTGTATTGTATCGGTAATTTTAGAATAAGAAATGTATTTTAATTTAGGTAAATCTATATACATTTTTAGGTTACAACGGAAAAGGTCTATAAAGACTGAAAAATCCTCCTTTCTTAGATATTGCTTTTAGTGAGAAGGCTGCCATTTGTAACACTACTTATAAGTCTTTTTTCATGGCTGACCATGCGCAAAGATGTAGTTATAAAGAAGTGGAATTTTCATCTGAGTGCTACCGTAGGTCGGATACGTTAAATTGTAGGTCCTGGCTGTCAGGATTAGTAGAAGCTGCCGTTAAGTCAAGTCAAAGGCCTTAAAACTTTCGACACCAAAGCTTGGCCACTTAGCTCTTACGAAGAAGGTCAAAAAGTAAGATACGTAACCTTCTTGAATAAACAGGAAAATAGATATAGGACGCCAAGAAAAAAACATGATCCTATAGTGATACCAATATTTGCATAACTTAAATGCAAGAACCAAAATGGTATGCTGCGCTAATTTCGACCTTTACGTATCTTGAATAAAGATCGGTCTGTAAGCAAGACTTTTCACACGCCATCTAGTTTTGCACATCAAAACTAGAACAATGATAAAATGAATGCTATGCAAATCTTAACTCCAACTTTTTGTCATGAAAGACTGTTTAGAGTGCAATACATAGGTTGTAACACTGATGTACGATTGACTAGATCGGCTTCTACAGAAGTAATGTGTAACACCTGGATAGTAAAACCAAAGACAGGATTCGAATTAGAGCAGCGTAAAAGCAATGTAAATATCGTACTAGAGAAAAGGTCTATGCTTAGCAGAGGTCGATTACAGGTTAAAAATTATGACTAATAAAAAAAACTGATAAAAATAATAAATAGGCTTTGATTTTAAATATACAAACAAATAAATTTATGTTTATTTTTTTGAAGTTATTATTGATAAATAAATAGTTATTTACTTACATGGCCGTGTGAATTGAGAATAAACTGTAGGTTTCATACAAATAAAGAAAACAACACAAATAAATTAACGCTACATATTTATTCAAATTCTTAAACATAAAAGTACCCAAATAAAGTTTTAACTGGCAGTTTCTTTAACGCTTTAAAAATAATTATTATGACTAATATAAAATTCTTATTTTATCACCTTTACACGTTTATAAATTGAAATTAAACTCACTAATTAACTATGCAAAAGTCTTTCTCCTTTCGTTACATTTAACAATTTTGCAGACAAGATAAAATCTATTTACATAATTTCAAACATTAGCTACTCGTTCGTTGCAAATAAAAAATATACTAAGGAATAATTGCATTAAGAACTTCATGATTAACTGTTGCAGTTTATTTTTTAAAATTATAATTACAATTGTGCTTAGAAAAAGAGGTCCAATTTCTTCTTCTTCTTCGTCGTATGAGCTGAGTGGCCAAGCCCTGGTGTCGAGAGTTTTCAAGCCGCCCGAAGGCCTCCGACTTGGCTTGGTTTTAATAAATATTTGAATTTAGAATCTGTTTGAAATTTAAATAAAAATAAGGTCTCGTATCAATAAAGAAAACCATTGATAATTGATATCCTCTCCCTTTCATAACCTAATAAGTGCGAGCAAGATGAAGCTAACTTTTAAACGTTTTCTTCATTGAATCGAGTTATACAAATCTTCTTTGACAGGTACGCAATCATTATTCGATTCCTTAAAATTGGTCCTACATACACACAAATAACAAACTACTAACTTACTAAACAGATTTTCTTGAAACGTATCAACCCTATTAGAATAGCAAGTTTTATCCCTCGGAGAAATCACGGGTCGCTAAGCAGGCAACATGTGGAGATAAGAGAACCTGCACACTACAGACTGCGGAACGCAGCGGTTATGAAATGTAATGTGATGGTAAAGTTATTGTAATGTGATGGTAAAGTTATTGTGATTTAACATCATTACGCAATAAAACTATTTTATTTATTTTAATGCATATCGCTCATTAAATGCAAAAGGGCCACAAATAAAAAAAAACAAAAATCGTCTTATTGCAGAAATAGATTTAAATAACTTATTTGTATAGCTCCGTTTAAAACAGCCAACATTTTGGCTCAAATAACCGTCTTTTTTGATGTTTGACGGTTTAGTTGCTAAGTTCAGTGCAAACACACCATAAAAGGCCAAATTTTATATAACAATTGACACTAGAAAGAAAAACACAACTTTTGATATATTAAATATTCAATACAATATGAAAAAATTACAAATCTTTGCTTCTCCTGTAAAAATAGCATGTTTCGTCCTGTGGCCCTTTTGTATTTAAGGAGCGAATATGTCAATTCCTTAAATAAGTAAATTAAATTATAATCAAAATAAAATGTCCTTAACGAGAAATGTCAGGACAACCCGCCAACGACCGTTTCCCGGCGCAAAGGTGCCGATAATAGTTAAATAACTACATAATACTGTTGTTTGTTGAATAAAATATTTTGTAATTTGTCAAATTTTATTATCGCGTTAAATTATATTAAAGTTTTATTGTAAATGACAACAAAATAGCGCAATGTTCATAAAAGACCTGTTTAAACTTTATTTTCTAATAACTTATATTCTCTAAAATACACTGCGCTTCTCACACTAACGTAATTACAAATAGATGATTTAGGCTATAAGATTTCATGTCACTTTCATTTCATTACAACACCATTATTGATATTTACAAAAGTGATGTCAAAAAAATTATGCCACTCACGCCGTTTTAAATGTCAACACCGACTCTAATGTAGTGTGCTGGCTCTCTTAGCTTACCAAAGCCTCGAGTCAGACGAAACTTTCCGGCAAATCGTAATCAACGCTCTTAGACTTCTGGAACGCGACCACGCAGTCGACCTTAATCTTCTGGTATGACACCTTCTTATCTCCATCCATGCTCTTCGCCTTGGCGCTGTTGATGAGCACACTCCGCCTGAGCGAGCCTTGAGCGCGACATGCTTCTTCTACGTTTCTACTTGGAACCTTAGTTTTACTGTTAGTGGAATGACCGATCCTGTCCTCAATGGCGTCGACAATCGAGGGCATGTGACCCTCGCTCTTCATTCGGTTTATGACGGCAGGTTTGGTCGTCGGACAAACGGGCGCCGACTGTTGCCGCACGAACGTTCTATGCGAGAATATTCTGCCGAACAAACTCCGAGACTCTCCCTCGTCCCGACTCTCCGAGTCGACGACTTCGCTTCTATCGACGCTCCCTCTGTGACTGAAAAGCTTCTTCAAACTATTCGTCGTTCGCGTCAAACTACTGCTCGTCGTGGACCCGTTTGTAATCGTCCTCGTGGCTCGCCGATTTAAGTCTTCAGACTTTTTGTAACATATACAGACTTTGCAGAATCCGATCCTAAATTTGGACGACATTAAGTTGTACAATATGGGGTTTATCGCCGAGTTTAAGTAGAGCATAACTCGCGAGAAATACAGAATATTGTACCACTTTTCCGGGGTTAATTCGTCGTATAATTCCGCTGGGGTTATGATGATCCAGAGCGTTAGAGCTCTGTAGGGCATTAAGCATAGAAAGAAGCAGAGAACGACGGTGCCCAGCATTAGAATTACTTGTTTTCTCGCGCGCGCGTTGTAAGGGTCGAAGGTTTTGTTCATGACGACTTTTGAGGCTGCCGTGATGAGGTTCTTAGCTATAATACTGTAGAGGACTATTAATATAATTAGAGGTAAGAGGTATAGTAGGATGATGATCATGACAAAGAAGACGATGGGCCAGAAGGTGATGACTTGAGTGAGGCACTGGGCGTACACGCTGCCGTCTGCTCGCGTCACCTCTTGATGCTCCGCAATCGCCAGGATTGGGCTGGAATGGAGAAAAAAAAGCATGATAATCTCATAATAAAAAGAAGTTAGTCTATTTACAAGTCGCTGGAAACCTCCGAAACAGTGTCAGAACGAATGATTACCAAATGATTTTTGAAACTAAAACTGAAATCCAACACTAAAGAGTCATCAAGAGACATAGTTAAACATTTATTTTATACTGAAACGGTTTCAAAGAGATTTCCAGCAAGCTCCATTGACCCTGTTACTACATACATATCTACAACATAGGTGCTGTACACAGACTATTTACGGCTGATTCCAGAGGGATAGCGAGAGTTAAAGGACACCAACTTGTGTGAACGTTGTGTGAGGGTGGACAGTAAACATGAGACGACAAATTGGTTCGCTATTCGTAGAAAATTGCATTATAAGGTTATTTTTTTCATTCGAAGAAAGTTTTTAGGGACTTATATAAAGGTATTTTATAAATGGTTTGTAAAAAGGACATCAAAGCCAATTAAAGAATGAAAAATATATATTTTACTTTCACATTTAGGCCTGCTGGACGAATGTCCAGCCGTGTGCGTTTGGATTCAGGTAAGCGATACACCGGCCTAAGGTTGAGCATGCCTAGTCTGGAATAACTGGCTCTCAAAGCGGCTGCCTGGACAAACTGTTAGGTGCTTGGTGACAGATTGATATATCTTTCATTCTTTTTTCTATACTGTTATTTTATGGTCCCTAAGGAGAAAGTAGTTAAACATTGTATAGTCTTCTTTTATCCAAAGTAGGCTTATTTGACCTCTATAGAAATCACTTAATATATTTTAAGTATGTCTTCAAATTTTTAAAGATACTTCGTACAACTAAGTCTAAATAAGACTCTCTATCTCCTCTAGAATCAGTTAACAAGATATCTACAATTAATTTTACTTATACAATATCTACAAATGAAAGTGCTTTTAAATAAATGTAAAGAAGGAAGGAAATCTCAGTATATGTTATTATATACTGCTTATAAAATGTATTCAGCTTAATTTTAACTCAAGGAATGTAATTTTGCATTTCTATTGCATATTTTATGATGTAAAAAATAAATTATGAAAAACCAAAACAAAAACTAATAATTATTCTTTATTTCGGACTAACGATCCATAATAAGGCAAATATAAACAAATGTTTCGTAAATATGACAATTAAATTAAACCTTAATGTCATAAAAGAAAACATAGAAAGAAAACATAGAAAGAAAACAATCTAGAAAAATATTCAAAATATAAAAGTGCTTACGAACGAAATTTTAAAATTACCTTCACGAATGAAACACTTTACTCGTAAATGACTAATATCTACTCACTATATAGAAACATGCACACTATATACAGAAACATCCACATTTTCTACAAGCGACTATAATTCTCAGCATAAATGATACAACGTGGTTCAAACATAGACTCGGAAATAGATGAAATTCTTGTAAAAAAAGCTGTTGTTGATTAATCTTTATTACAATGTAAAAATACAAAATTACAATTGATTATCCTAACAACTATAAAAATGATAATTAGGAAATGTACTCATAATTATTACTTGTGTTATTTTATTGGGTCACTATTAAATATTAAATTGCTATAAAAACTTCTAGGCAAGCGTGTTACATCTTAGACCACAGTCAAGCTTAACATCAGGCTAGCTGCGGTCAAACGTAAGCCTTTCATCAATAAAAAAATGCAATAATTTTAAAAAAATCCACCAATCATATTTTCTTGTGAGTAACTATCAAAAAAATAATAGTATTAGTATTTACATATCACAGTGATAGTACTCTTTTAGTCACTCCGTTTTCTTCTTATTTGAACACCATATTGAGGTAGTTTAATAAAATATGCAATTGGGTGATTCGAAATAATATTTTTTTATATTGGACGTTTGAAAAGCATCTCTCATCTGATCTATGATATAAAAGATTTTATCGAAATAAAATCATATTAAGCCCTGCTATACAGGTTTAACCTAGTGCAGAGCTTACATTCACTCGCACAAGCGGTTACCTACCATTTTAATACGTTTTTAATTATGTTTCAACTTTTCTGAAACCATATTTTTATTGGAAAATAAATAAATTTGTATTTGTATAACACCGTGTATAAAATAATACAAGACAAAATAATTTCAAGTTCTCGGCAATTGCTAAAATTTTACAACTCTTTAAAGATTGTGAAAATTTCGTTTACACTTTGTTATATTAGATTTTTTATCTTCAATTCTTTGGAAGAGATAAAATTGTATTTTTGTACGAAAACGTAAGTGGCTATGAAATTTTAGGTGAAGAGTCCTGTATGTAAACTATTCTTTATCTTGCGTAAATCTCTTTTTAATCTTTGTGATTTCATCCCACCAATATTATAGTGAGTGCCAAAGTGTGTTGTAAGCTTGTTAATTCTTCGGCTGAACTAATTTGATCTTCTGAATTGAGAAAGCTTAGATTCTGATTTAACACAGACTATTTTTAATCCTGAATGAACGCGATTAAATAATTAATAAATCTTTACTGATGCACCTTTACAGTAAAAAGAATATAAGAATTTCATGTCCGTAAGTATTTTTCTTACATAAAAAATTATACTGATTAAATTCATGAGTGTAAATAAACGTAACGTAAAAAAGTTTTGACGTAAGTTATATCAAAAAAGGCTCTGGTTAGTAGCAATTTTTTTTAATGACTTTTTAACTATTTTTTCTTACACGTCTACCAATGTTTGCTATAAATTAAAAATTAAAATTAATAGTCACGCTGGGTTTAATAAAAAAATGTTCAACAGGTAAACAATACATGACTTTGGTACATGTTTAAATAGTGTATTCAAATTTAAAAGTTGTTGGCCGAAATAAACAACTGAAAGTCTGCCATAATGGCGCGCTTTTTGTGACGTCATAGCCGTTTACTTGTTAAAGTTTAGGAAAACAAACAATTTGTTGTGATTTTTTTTATAAATAGTTAACTATTCCATTGTAATAGTTAACTATTACAATGGAATCTTCTTCAACTGTGCAACTGAAGAGTGCGTTTAAATATGACTACATTATTTTAGTTGAAACTGTGTTGCAAAAAGTATAAATTGAAAGAAGTTCAAATATTTTTTTGTATATTAATGTTTTTCCTCCTTTCATTTACTATACAAAGACAGTCTGCGGCCTAGTTAAGGGGTCCACAGGAAAAATATTATTTTTTTAATTATTTATTACTATTTTTATTACTTATTATATTATCCATTCTATGTTGTGTAAAAGTATTGCCTGTAAATAAATACATTTTGATTCGATTTTGAAATAATAACTCGCAGAGAGTTATTATTTCAAAATCGAATCAAAAGGACTTCCAAGTGACTTCTATCAGATAAACACCCATCTCTCAATCTATCCATTAAAAGCGGTACTAAACCTATAAATTGCCTAAACCGCTATTGTGAACAAATATCACGTCCCATTAGTAGGATGTCTAGAGTAGGCGGAGATAAAGGTAAGCGCACACGGCGCAAATTGTTATAAAAAAGATTGAAATAAAAACTAGCATCCGTATCTCAGTTGCCTCCGAAAAAACACTATAAGAATTAGAAATATACAAGAGAAAACTAAAATTAAAAAAAACGCCGCAATATTTTTTTGGGTTAACATATTATGATTAACTTCAAATCTTTGGATTTTTGTTAGACGCTGCTCTTATGTGTGATGAAAATCGGTCCAAGACAAAATTAGCGGATTATATAATTATACACAACTTCCTCAATATGGGCATTTCAATGAAAGGTCTTGACTAGTAATTATACACATTATATTAACTCCAAATCCAAAGATTCGACTAAAACTATACTACAACGATACACATTATGATAAACTTCAAATAAGTTTAGTAGACCTTTCATTTGATACCCATATTGAGGAAATTGTGTATGAAAATTAGCTATTTTTTACCTGTGACCATTTTAACCAATATTCATCACACGAGACATAAGAGCACTACCGTCTAACAAACCTATCAAATAAAAATACTAAATTCAAAATGGTTCGTCCATTCAGGATCTACGATGCCATAAACAGACAGACAGAGAGAGAGAGAGAAAGAGAGAGAGAGACGTCATACATACAACAACGTCATTGCAACGGAGGTTAAAAATGAAATGACAATTAGCCTTAATTCGTCGACGAAGTTCGACAAAATAGTCAACTATTCATTTAAACCAGCCTTAACGGAAGACCAGGGTTGGTTGCTCTCCAGCAACCAGCATTATGCTGAGATGAGGCTGTGTTGTGACAAATTAAAGATATGTGTACTATTTTAAATATTATATCTTGTCTTGTGTTATTGTCATAATAAATTATTTTCTTTCTTTCTTTCTTATAGTGTGCGTTGTCTCTAAATAATGCTGACGGGCCTTCTAAAGTGGCTTACACACTTGTTTGTTCCGGTTCCGAATGTCGTACCGGTAGTCCGGTGGTTTAGATCCGGATCTATGTTTTGAGTGTCCTTGTAATGTGTTTGGCCTTTATAAGTTTAGCTAAGTTTCTACTAACTACAATTTATTCTGTGGTTCAGGGTAGATTAACTTTTATGAGATCTGTGGGCTTTTACTGACTGAGCAAAAGTGAAGGTCGCTCAAGTACTTAATTCTAGAAATGATTACGAATGTCTGACTTTGTTTGTCGAAAGAAAATAATTTTGGCACTTATTTTTCTGTTGAAAGCAGAAAAATATGCATAAAATATTGATTATTTTCAAGCTAGTATTGATCAAGGTCAAACTTATTTAGCATCAAATAGGTTAATAATAATAAAGCACAGTTTATTAAATCTTGCAAAATTGTGGCCAAAAAACATTATGCTGTAGTTCTCGTATGCACAACATATTATAATTGAATAAACACACTAAAGCAAATCAATAATTAATATAAGTTATTTATTCGTTTAATTTTTTTATTAAATTTTATTATTTAGTACGGGTTTGGTAGCTCAAATAAGCAACAATATTTTGTATGTCAATCACTAGTTCCTACTAATTATTAGATTGTAATATCTTAGTTAAGGTAAAGTAATTTTTTAAATGTTTTTTGTTTCTTCTTGTAGGATTGCAGTGTATCAATATTTATTAAAAGGATCTTCTTCTTCTTCCTTCTTTACCTTATCCCATTTAGGTGGGGTCGGCACAGCAAATCTTCTTCTTCCACTCTCCTCTATCAGACGTCATCTCCACACTCAATCCTTTCTCTCTCATGTCCTCATTCACACACTCTATCCATGTCTTTTTCGGGCGCCTACAGGATGCGCCCTAGTCCTATCGCCCTTATCATATATGTATTTTTCTACCCATTGCTGTGAAAGGTTATGGCTAAGTTTCTATGACCGGCCGCCTACCTGACGTCAACCTTCCTTCCTTTATTAAAAGGAATATCCGAGTATAATTTTTGAATTAGGTTCAACTTTTGTATTCTTGTACTTTATTGAAAATTGTAATTTTTAAGTTTTCTTGAAATTATTTCGGATATACCTACGGTTTTTGGTTACGGTAATATGGCAAATACGGTTCCTCCGCATTTGCCGTATTACGGGATACTGGATGCAAGTGTGCAAGGACCCTAATCGTCTAGATGACTCATTTCACGAGTTCGGAAGCCAAAAAGGGTGACGGCCCACTTCCCAGGCTGGGCTTTGATACTCCATTAGTTTTACTTCACAATACAAAAATTATACAGTATGGGCACTTACATGCTTACATTCAAAATTCAAAATATTTTTACAAGATTATTAAATATATATAATACTAGCTGATCCGGCAAACGTTGTTTTGCCTCACTTAGGGGTACAGCGCTATCTATTGATTACTTACTCAACCCAGTTGAAAGGTATAGACATCTTTTAGAATCATTTGGAGTTAATTGGGACTCTCAAATAATAACAGACAATAATTAGCAATAAATTAAAATTGCGACTATAATTTGAGATTTAAACTATCCTATCTCTCAAGTTGGATCGAACTGCACATGTTGTGCGAATTTTATTATAATCGGTTAAGTGGTTTAGGAGTCCATTGAAGACAAACATTGTGACATATTAACATGTTCGTCAATTTATATGTATTACCCTGGAAAAGGACAATTT
The DNA here is from genome assembly GCA_035578125.1 of Mellilla xanthometata. Lineage (NCBI taxonomy): Eukaryota > Metazoa > Arthropoda > Insecta > Lepidoptera > Geometridae > Mellilla > Mellilla xanthometata. The sequence continues at coordinate 4,250,356 of JAPUBQ010000030.1, read as the reverse complement.
CACACCCGTATCATTAGGCTAGTTCCTTCCAGTGATTTGACTATACATTAGTTAATACACCAAGTTACAATATTTTACTACGTGCTGAAAAAAATTAAAATTATTATCTTGTCAAGCTGATAGTTTCTGATTCTTCTGATAGCTCAACTTTTTTTATTGTGTATTTGATTTATACTTAGATTTGATTGGTATTTTTTTTAGTTCTTTTTATTTAACCCTACCACTCATGACAAATGACCTTCCCTTTTTCTTTTAAAGCTTTACAAAATTTAGTTTTTTTTTAGCCACTATAAGCTTTATATAGTCAGTCAAATAAATGTTATAGTATTTTATGCATAATAATTTATTTTACTCATTCACTTGCCAACCAAAGTATAAATTAATATTGTATTTAAGTTTAAATAAAATTAAGAGTCGTTTAAAAACCATAGCCATTGATTCTCCATACTGTTATTACGGTGTGTACAGAGCAATAAACTACAGTAAGATGGGAAAAGTTTCATTAGCCATGTTTATTTGTGGCTATCTCGGAATAGAGATGTCTTTTTTAGGTAATTAGAATTAATGTTAGGATGATTCGATTTAACTTGTATACATAAGCACAAGCATCACTATAGGTTCTCACTGCTGGCACTCGGGGCCATCTCTCACCAGGCGAAAAATATAGGCTAAAATCCACCACACTGGCCAAGTGCGGGTTAGCGGATGACACACATCTTTGGATATTGTGGTCTTCAAACATGTCGGTTTCCCCACGATGTTTACCTTACTGAAAAGCGAGTGCAAATCACACATAAGTTGAAAAACTAATATTTGGTGTAGGGCTGGATCGAACCAGGTGCCTTCACATTGAAAAGCGGATGTTAGCCCACGGAGCCACACTCGATTTTAGATCAGCCCACTGTAGGGCAAAAATCTTTCTACCGTTCCTTCACTCTTGTCAGCCTAGGACAACGGTCTTCCAGTCTGGATTGTGTGTACCTATTTACGTCGTTAGCTATGACTTTGGAAATTAACGTAAAATAAATTTGCTTTTCCATACCTTTTGACAAAGTTTTTGTATGGATCTGCTTACAAAAACTTTGTCAAAAGGTATGGAAAGCAAATTTCTTATACGTTAATTTCCAAAAGTCATAGCCAAATTTATTTTAAGAACTTTCGGAATTTACTGAAAAAGGATTCACCTTTTATGGAGGTCCATACAAAAACTTTGTCAAAAGGTGAATCATTTTCAGTAAAATTCAAAAGCTCTTAAAATAAATGTTATTTGTCTAATCGCAAAAAAATCGGTTTCATAAAGTATTGCGTTATTTCCCAGTAAACTTGTACAATCAAAACCACCAGACACTATTTTTAAACGTTTTAGAGCACATACGAAATAGGTTGATATAACACAAAACTCGATCATATATATACAAAGCATAACTTTCCATCTAAATATTGTACACAACATCAACTATCAGACGAAAGCCATCATCTAAACACCACGACATTTATAAGCAGCTAAAAATTAATAGTGCAAGAAAAGCTGAAGACTGTACAGAAAAAAAGCACCAATACCATTCTCAACTCTATTTAAAAAGACATAGGGTTAACAATCGTGTAAGTAAGTTTAATAAAGAACAGACAAACAAATGAATAAAGCTTTGTACATTATAGCTGTCACAGATAATATTAGAGGCGAAATATGTTACCTTGTTTCTCAAAGGGTTTCGATGGTCCGGCTTAAATGCACAGTTAGATGTTTTTTTTTTATAGGTATAAAACACGGCTTGCACAAAACTGAGGCATTTTAAATATATTTGCAGGCTTTAAATTAAGAGGTCTATTATAAAGGGTTTTTCAGTAACTAACGCGTAATCTTAAGGGCGATTTTGGTACGCATAGACAAACAAGTTTTGTTCTATGCAAAAAAAAATGGTTGCCTGTAAAGTCGGTTTTACGGGCGAAGATTTTACGTGACAACGTCTGCCGCGTGCTGCGCGCGCGGCAGACCGATCATAGTTGAGTGGGAGAGAGACGCAAGGCATTCGGCGGGCCTCTCTCTCGTTCGGTGACTCATCGTAACGTTACCGGGCGTTACACTTTTTCATAAGTGACTCCCAGCCGCAACCTAATTTAAGACGTTGTCACTTCAAAACGTTTTTTTGCAAATTTTGTAAAGTCATTTTACCGAAATTTTCAAACGATATACCTGTTTGTAGAGTTCCTTAGTATTGCAAAGGATTCTTATACTTTCGCTCTTTATGTCTGTTCGTACGTTCTATGGTTGTAGTTGAAGTTGTAGAACAAAAGTTATTTTTCCAGGCATACTAAAACCGACCATAAATGGATTACGATAGTTACTAATAACCTTCTCATTAAATATTATGAATTATTTCAAAGCAACACCCTTAAGTCGTTAAAATCTGCAATTTCACACTTAAGTTCAAAGTTACAATAAATGGTATCACCTGAAAATCGTCCTAAATTTGCGTACCTTGGCTAACTAAAGTGATCTGACGCGATCATCGAGGTAAAGCAACGGTCGATGCGGACAGTCTTTAGATGGATGACCATGCACAAGACTGTCATTTAGAAAGTACCATTATCATCTGAATCGGATGACATGTTATATTGTAGGTCCCAGCTGTTAGCCTTAGTAATGGCAGACGTTAAGTCAAGTCGGAGGCCTTCGGGCGACTTGAAAACTCTTGACACCTGAGATTGGCCACTTCACACACACAGCGCATACGTAGAACAAGATCACAAATTTCGGGTTCTAAAATTAGGATGTATACATATCCTAATTAGGATGTATACAACTATGTTTATACCATTTTTTTTAATAAGGATTTAGGAGGGAAAAATATTATTTTCCTCCTAAATCCTAATTTAGATGTATATACATCCTAATTTTAGAAATCGAAATTAGGATTAATCCTAAAATTAGGATGTATACACATCCTAATTTGTGCAGCTGACACAATGATCTTTTTACGAAATGTTTTTCATAAAACCTTGTAGATAACATTTATTTTCTAAAGTGAAAATGTAACCACTTTAACAGAGAGTCGTTAAGCAAGGTTGCTACGTAGTTTAAAGTATGGAAGCACATTCAATTTTACGAGTATGAGCAGGTACCTTACTATTCCATTTATTTCTATTGCCACAGATCGATATTATCTAGATTCTTGCTATTACTTACTAGTCAACAGACATAGTTCTAACAAAAGCGAGTTAATACATAAATTTAACGTCATCTACTTTTCGCAAATTACTTGGCTCCCTAATAAACTTCCACATATATCTGGATACAAATATCTAAGGATTTTTTTTGGTTTTAAAACTATGGGCAGTTAGGGAGCAGATGCGAAAAGGCTGGTGGTAGAACTCACTCGAAGACTGGTAGATAAGACTGGGTATACTCATTCTCGATCGTACTTGGTGCAGAGGATAGCCATCGCTATTCAGCGTGGAAACGCAGCCAGTGTTCTAACATTTAATGTTTATGACATGTCTAATGTAATATTAATTACATTAATCAAGAATACAGAATAAAGGTATAAAACTAAACCACTTACCTACTAAAAATATTAAGTACGAGTTTTGCCCGCGTATTAGCTTAAATTTAACTTTAAAAAATTTTAATTATTGATAAAATTTCACTATACAACACTTCATTATTTTGCTTGTACTTAGATGTAAGTACTTAGTTTGAATGACAAATACAAATCATTTATTGATAACACCAAAGTTACAAGTCAAAAATGTTTGTGATTTTACAATTCCGTCTTAATATAAGTAACATTCAAGAAGAAAACACTTTTGGAAAATAAAATTAAACAATACAACACTTCACAGTGTGTATTAATAAATTATACTTGACTTTTTGTACTTAGCAAGTTACAAATCAAGGAGGCTTAGTAAGAAAGAGGTCCTTATCTATGGTTTCTATGAAACAAAAGGTTGGAACAATTTCGTGGTAGTTCAAGTGTTATTTAATTCAACAATCAAGGATAAATCATTCCAAATCGTGAAACGCGTTTATTTTTATACGTTTCATATCTGTAGTATATATAATCTATGATTCAAACAATGAAAACTGAACAAAAAGATCGTAGTGAATCCAATATGGCGCGGCAGGATATACGAATATTTCAACGCCATCTATTATTAACTCGGGGAACCAATAACACAGCATGCCTGACTTCAATAAACTGTGACTATTAAAAATTCTTCAAGTTATTGTACGAAGCGAAGTTCAACGTTTCTTTTGTGTTTTTGTGAGACATTTTTAATGTTTCAGATTTTTGTTTTGTTACTTTTATAATGTTTTGCTAATGGGTTATTTAAATAATTATTTTTCCAATATAATTATTAAGAGCAAAAAACAAAATGACTTGGTATAGTTAAAAAATTGTAGCTATACCAATATTATAAAGAGAAAAAGTTTCATTTTTTCTTTGTGTGTTTGACGCAAATAGGCTCCAAACTACTGGGCGATTTGAAAAATTCATTCATCGTTAGGAAGGTACGTTATCTCCGAGTAACATAATATGCAGATTATATTTTGTTTCTCTTTGCAACTTAGATTATTTTATAGCCCGAGCGAAGCTGGGACGATCTGCTAGTGTTTTATAATGATGATAAATAAAATATTTTTTCTTTACATAATAATTGGAACAAAAAATTACTTTCAAACATCTGATTCTCAAAAAATATAGTTACGATTTTTAATAACCAGTATAGTACCTAGTTATTGTAATTTGACACCACAAACATTAACTTTAACTATCACGCTACTGTTCAGGAATTACGTTTCGTTTCACGAGTTACGTTTTTACTTTAACGTTTACTTAAAAATACTTACAAGGACCAATTGTCATCATTCCAATATTATTCTCACATGTATAGAATTTATTTATTTAAATTTATTCATCTGTAGTTATAAAGTCAATGTACTTGTAAGTTAGGTCATAAGCATTTACTATGTATTTGAACAACAAAGATTTATTTAATTTTATATATATATATCTATCTATCTATATTATTTTTAAACATAAACCTTACCTATCTTAATTAATTTATGTTTCCCGTGATATATCCAATTAAGAAAGTTACTCTAATATTCATGTACTCATTTGAATTATTATCAATGATAAGTAATATAGTTTTCAATTGAGATAAACATCTTTTTTTTAAGATGCTCTTGATCGCGACTCACCTGATGTTAAGTGATTTTGCAAATATCTAATGAAACCTCCTCACACTATTTATTATTGACGTTTCAATCAAAGCACCAATCATTACGGCACCTATTCAATTACTAATTGACATTTGAATAGATCAAAGGACCGAGAACCTTAAAGCAAGCAGAAGACCTTAGATATAATCTTACTACTGTTATAAAGACGTACGTTTCTGTATTTGTGTGTGTGTGTTTGTAGCTCTTTATACTAAACTGACTACATCTATTAAATTTCTTAAAGCTTGTGAATGCACTATGAATTAGTTTTTTTTTATTATACTTTTACACTAATTAACAAATAATATACCTTTTATCTCGGTTTAGCGCAGGTAATGACAGGGAAAAACTACTAGTATAATATAACGTTTATCTCCTCAGGCTATGGAAGCGATGTCTACTCAGAAAGGACGCCTGGCATCCTGCAGAACGTAGATTCGACCCCCGCCAATGAGCATGACCTTTCGGTGAAAGAAAACATCGCGAGGAAACTATAGCATAGTGGGAGGGCATTTTCGAGACGCTCGCTTGGTTAGCTATCACCCTGAAGTTAAAAAATCTGTCGCCAAGCTCCTAACGGTGTGTTTCGGCAGCCTCCTTGAGCCAGTAGTTTCAGGCTTAGCATGCTCCACCAACGGTCAAACTGTCACTGACTCTAGTGTCCTGCTGGTCAAATGCCAAGCTAGCTGCATAGTGATAAAAATATGCCCACTTACTTACTATTAAACTATACGGTTGCTAACAAAACTGCTGATGCTATGACTTTTCACTCAATATCTTTAAACTAAACGGAGTCCAGAGTCCAAGAGCTTGTACCACTTCCTAACCCTAATAATACGGAACGCGATAAAGCGCTTTAAGCCGACCTACGGAAAGCAAGCTATCGCTATACTGACTACTACAATGATATTCAACTTTGCTGATGTTCAAACAACAAATAATTGACAATGCTAGCGTGAGTGTACTGTATCGTGCAGACGCATCGTCACAGAATAGATGATAGTAGATTTAGGCTAAGCAATATAAATATCGCTTTTGCTATAAGATGGTGTTTGGTGATGAGCCCTAAAAATAATAAATTAACAATAGCTTTCGCGTAACGATTCAGAAGTTCCAAAAGGGATAATTTGAGCCGCCAGGATAAAGAAAACATACTTATGAAAATTTAACGCCATCTAGCGGCATATGAGCACTTGCAGCATACTATCGAACAACCTTAACGCCTGTCATGTTAGTACCGCCTAAATTTTAATCGTTTAACATGACACATTTACTTGATACGACTACAATCACATATATTTATCGTGTGAACAGACCATATTACTCAAGACAATCGCATATCAATTCCTTTTATGAAGCAGTGTCAAGTGCAGTTCAAGTGTCAGTGTCAAAGGACTATCACGATAAACGAAAGCAGTTGCTATGCTTTCCATTAGACGGTCGGTCTGCTGTCTCAACAGCTGTGAAGATCGTAGTAGAGCCTTAGTTTTACAAGAGGGCAATAAAATGCAAAGCTGAGAATCCTTCGCTTGCAAGTAATGTCGTGACAAGATGAGACGTTCCTTTACTGCCACTAGGTTAGGGCAGTCTGTTTTACCCATAGAGAAATGAAATAAAAGGAGATGCATCAGCTACATTTTTGCTAGAGTAAACTGCGGCTAAATTCGGTATACTTTTTTTTTATTTTTATAATGGATAGGCAAGCGCTTGATCGAAAGTCACCTGATGTTAAGTGATGTTGCGATCTAGGGCGGAGCGCGCTTGCCTAGAAGATACCGATACTTATTAACACAAACGCTGTTAAATATCTAGGAAATAACGATAAAACGTTGAACGTATTTTTAGTTAAAAGTTACTGCCATTAGTTACGTTTTCGTCAAAGTAAAATGTGGCGAAATTGTATATACTTTTCATACAAACGCTATCAAATTTCAAAGGAAGGTACGACAAAAATATGGCAGCATTCCTAATAGAAAGGTACTGACTGACATTTTTTTTTTTACTCTGAATAGGTCAGCGCTTGACCACAATTCACCTGATGGTAAGTGATATTGAGGTCTACGTTGGATCGCGCTTACCTAGAAGGAACCGGTTCACTCTCGCCTTGAAAATCGCTAGATTGTAGTCATTGGGGAACATGGAATTCGGTAAGGAATTCCAAGTTTGGCGGTTCGGACAACAAAGGTGGAGGCAAAACGCTTAGTGCGTGCCTTGGGCACCTCAACTGTAAACCGATGCCGCCTTGGCGTTTCCCTGCTCGTTCGATAGTGGAAGGGGGCGGGGGGAATCACGTCATGTAATTCAGTCGCACACTCGCCGAAATGCAACCAATAGAATACCGACAGACTGGCAACAATGCGGCGGTGCTCTAGGCTCTGCAACCTTGCTTTGTTTTCGACAAAATCAAATCTAATTGTTTTTATTTGCACATTAGTAAAATTGTTACAAATATATAAATTAAAGGAAAAAAAGAATGTGTACAAAAAGAGTACATTTGTATTACTTGAGCAGTTGATCTACAGCTGTCTAGGCTAGGCTGTAGAGCCTGTAATATAGACAGAATAAGCTGTGCCGAAATTTGGTACACTTTATCATAAAAACGTTGTCGATTTGCCTAGAATAGTACGCTAAAACGTGGCACGCATTTGTAGTAAAAAGTTCCTGTCCATAGAGTATATATCACTGCACTAGGTTGGGACAGTCTCTTTTACCCTGTAAAGTGGATGGACCTTATTGACTGACAATAAAATCTATTTTCGCTTGAAGCTAGTCTTATTAAATTTCTGCTTAAGTTTGCTAGGGTAATATTGGAGGATATGTCACTCACCTCTTTTTAATTTGTTCTTTCAGTGTTTTTGAGTGCGAGTTCGAATTTTTTTTCCATTTGTTTTCAAATTCAAAATTGAATTTGACAGAATAATTATTTTGACAGATGACTAGTTTTTGACTTAAAGTCTAAATAATATTTAACAACTACCTACTAAGTAGACCAGGTTTTAAAACCATTACTGTTTTATTCCTCTTGTATCACAGATAAACAACAAAAATTGTTGGATATTTTCACATTTTTCCTATTCCATGTTTTGTGAAAAGCGACTTTGTCAAATGCAGACAAAAGTGATACGCTACGGCGGCGGCGGAAAGGTAAACAAATGTGTCTATTTTTTATACTCTCTTGAAAAATGTACAAAAATACTTTATGTACAATAGTTAGTTGTTTTTCCTGAAAAACTAGCTACTTTTTTCTCGCGTTTGATCACGATGGGATGGTTGTAAAACAACTTTGGACAATGCTAGAATTTATAAATTATTAGTAGCACCTCCCGGCTTCGCACGGGCTTGTGTTACACTATTGGATTTTTAGTGAGGATCTCATTTTATTTTTATCTCGCAACTAGCTGACCCGGCAAACGTTGTTTTGCCTTAAAAATATATAGTAGAAGATTCTCAGACCTACTGAATACGCATATGAAATTTGGTAAAAATCGGTCAAGCCGTTTCGGAGGAGTACGGTAACTAACATTGTGTCATGGGAATTTTATAATTCTTTATTGGACACATAAATAAAAAAGGCACAGTAAAAGACAATTAACTTAAAATTAGTGTACCACAATTGGCGGCCTTATCGCTTAAAGCGATCTCTTCCAGGCCACCTTTGGATGGAAAGGAATTTATAAACGATTAAAGAAGGACGTAGTGTACAATAACGAATAATAAAAAACATACATATGATATCAATAATCTTATCTTAATTTATACATATAATCTCGTGTCACAATGTTTGTCCTCAATGGACTCCTAAACCACTTAACCGATTGTAATAAAATTCGCACACCATGTGCAGTTCGATCCAACTTGAGAGATAGGATAGTTTAAATCTCAAATTATAGCCGCAATTTTAATTTATTGCTAATATAATTTGTTATAATTAACTGTAAGTAACCTATCTATATAGTAATTGAATTATCAATGAAGTAATTCGTAAAAATGAAGTATCTTTTTGTACGTGTAACTCCTAACCAAAAAGAAACCTGGCAATAACTAACCTTAGGCCTATATTACTTAAAGTAGGCGACCATACGTTTTTATCAAATCGCTAGTGCCTTGAAAATTCGCAAAACGGACACAACCGTCAACGACGTCTGCCCTCATGCGTCTGCCCGCGTTCGAGTCGCGCACTCAGCGATGAGCCACTTCTTCCCCACCGCACCTACCCCCGCTCCCCCCACGCCCCGTTTGCCTGGCGCCGCTGCATTTTAAATCTGTGATATCTTCGAAAATATTTATTTAATTTACATGCTGTAAAAAGCCATATTGATCTTTATTAAATGCACAATGTATTTAAGATACTTAATTGGATAAGGATTAATACTGTATTGCTTAAAATCGCTTCGTAAATAAGCCATTATTTCTCGTACAAAGTAAAGGATAAAAAATGGTTATTGTGGGTTATTCCTAAGAGATAAACATATACCATCACGGACTTTTTTGTAGACCTTTTTAAGTTGTACAATACTGTAGTAGATTGTTTTGATCTATCTTGTAGGATTCAGTCAGCGTTTGCAATGTAAGCGCAAAAAACCTCAAAAATTGTAGCCTATGTGTTATTCTGATGTATAAGCTATAGCCTATGTGTTATTCTGATGTATAAGCTATATTGTGGTAAAGTTTCATTCAAATCCATTCAGTAGTTTTTACGTGAAAGAGTAACAAACATCCATACATCCATACATCCACACATCCATACATCCATACATACAAACTTTCGCCTTTATAATATTAGTAGGATATCACTTAACATCCGCTTAGTGGTGGTCAAGCGCAAGCCTAACATTCATAAAAAATGATGTTGAAACTGTGATCTTCCAGTCACTTGTGTATTACCTTTATTTCAATAGCAGAGTGTCAAAGTCAAATATTGAACGCAATCTTATATTTAAATTCAAATTAGAACATCATGCTCAAAAAAATTGAGCAAAGGCTTAACGAATCAACCGGTGACTCCCGCTCCGGATCTTTCCTGGTGCAAAGGATAGCGATTGCCATTCAGCGCGGGAACGCTGCTAGTCTGATGGGCACCTTTGCACCGGGAACTATTAGGGGCGGGTTATTTAGTTAGAATTAAGTAATTTATAATAAATTTAATTTTATTTAATTTCGACATTTCATTTGTATATTGTGACATGTAGGTAAGTAAAGTTCTATATTTTTGTAAATAATCATTTTAATATAGGCAAATATACTCATGATATAATTAGAACATTATTATTAATTTCGGAATAGATTTTCTCTTCACTTCTTAAAAAAGCCAATACTTATTAAATTTAAAAAGAACATGTCATAAACATCAATGTCAGGACAACCTGCCTGCGATCGAACCGTTGTGGCGCAGAAGTGGTGAGCATACAAATCATTTCACTCGATATTAGAATTTATTTAAAAAAAGCATCACAAACCACACTCATCATTGCAGTTTTTTTTTTCAAGCACAAAACTTATATCGATGACCTCGTTGGCGTAATGGTTACCATGCCGGCCTGCCAATCAGAAGGTTCCGGGTTCGATTCCCGGCACGGCCAACATCTTTGTGCTGAACTAAATTTGTTGGCTGTCGGTCTCGGTCTGGGTGTTAAATATGTATCTATATAAAATATGTATGTATATATATGTAGTATATCAGTTGTGTTAGCAACCATAATACAAACTAGAAATGGTTCAGTATGAGGCTCACCAGCCGTGTGTGAAATGTGTCCTAATATTAAAAAAAAAATATCCAGCTTATAAAATGTCTATCAACTGGCAACCCTTATCACTAAATGCGATCTTTTCCAGGCAACCTATTCTTAGAAATAATTCTATATTTCTTTAACTCCACATTTTTTCGTAACATTTATTTTATCTTTCTCTTATTAACTTGCTTGTATAAACCATTTCTTTAATTCACTGTAATTGAATATGTGAACCATAATTATAGTGAACCAATGGTGGCGATTCAGCGGCACACACAACTAAACAAAATTTTAAAAAGCCCCGTCTCTTTTCATCTTAGGTGGCCAGAAAGAGACGGCACGTTCTGAACCACAGACAAAACAACTAAAATCACGTCAAATATGGAAAATGTAGGTAGTTTTAGAGGTAAAACAAGTGAGTGCGGACTAAAGTCGCCTATATTTTCTACATTTGACGTGATTTTAGTTGGTTTGACTATGGTGCGGAACATGTCGTCTCTTTCTGGCCACCTAAGATGAAAAGAGACGGGGCTTCTTTAAATTTAGTTTAGTAGTGTGTGCCGCTGAATCGCTACCAATATGAACCATTTATTTTACGTATAAACACTTATACAATGATACTCGAATGCGGATAATCCTGTTTATTCCACACCAGTCGTTAATCACGATTACCGCATCGCCAATTCTATTCAGCAATAAATTATTTAGATTAGGAGAATACACCTTACCAAAATATGTATAACATTACATTAATACGCAATACAGTTCGTTTCGAATGCTATGCGACCTGGCCGTAACATCACTAGTGATATTTGGTAAAATTTGCCAACGCTACTATTGACGTTATAGCCCAAAGTCACATAGCATTTTAACAGCGTTGTACCTACAGCTAAAGCAGCTAAGGTGGGGAAACATAAGGCATTGATTTAAAAAAAAAACACTATGTACGTAGTTCCTCAAATTTAGTAATTAATTAACCTAAATTTTCTTTAAAATATGTAATTTTCTTTAAAATAATTCTGAATACATAGATCCTTATCGTCCTGAAACTGCAGAAAAAAAAATCAACGAACAGTTAATACTTTACAGATACCACGCGTAGTCTCCTTGAAATGGTTGATAGATGGCGTTATAACAAATTGGTTAAGACGGTTGCAAATTACGTATAGAACTATATAAGTGCTGCCTTAGGACGAGGCAGAAATTAATGTCGTTGTAAAATTACCCTTCTTACCTAGAAAATAAGAACCACATCAGCGTAGATATCGTCGTCACCTTGGTGCTTCTTGATGCAGACACGAACTACACGAAGCAGCCCATAGATGGCGTTGTAATAAACTATGCTTAGGGCTAAGATTTTATAAGGACTGTATAGTTTACTATATGTGTAAGATAGATGTTATTGTAAAATAACCCTTTTACACAGTAAATAAAGCGATGGATCATACTAGCGTTAATATCAACATCGCGTCGCCCTGGTCTCTATTCAGAAAGAATATGTCTGAACTGGCCGATAGATAGCGTTGTTATGATACTTAAGACTAAGATTTTACAAGATCTGTATTGTATACTATATGTTTACGTTAAATGTTTTGATAAAATAGCCCTTCTTACCTAGTAAATAAAGTCACAAACGATCATACCAGCGCTAAATCGATGTCGTGTCGCTCTGTCCGCGTCGTTGCATAATTGGTCAGAAACGGCCGATAGATAGCGTTGTAATAAACTATGCTCATGGCTAAGATTTTATAAAGACCGTATTGCTTACTATATGTGTTAGTTAAACGTTTTTTATAAAATAGCCCTTCTTAACTAGTAAATAAAGTTGCGAAAGATCAAACCAGAGCTAATATAGATGTCGCGACGCCCTGGACTTAATGCAGACATAATCTTTCCGAACCGGCCGATAGATGGCGTTGTTATGATACTTAAGACTAAGATTTTATAAGATCTGTATTGTATACTAAATGCGCAAGTTAAATGTTATTGTAAAATAGGCTTTCTTACCTAGTAAATAAAGTCACGACCAGCGCTAAATAGACGTCGTGTCGCCCTGTCCGCGTCGTCGTATAATTTGTCAGAATCGGCCGATAGATGGCGTTGTAATAAATTATGCTTAGGATTAAAATGTTTACTATACGTGTTAGTTAAATGTTATTGAAAAATAGCCCTTCTTACCTAGTAAATAAAGCCGCGAAGAACCACACCAGGGCACAGATGAGCGTTGCCCGAGTCTTGGTACAGACGTAGCCTGCCCGGAGCGGCTCACAGATGGCGTAGTACCGCTCGAAGCTGATGGCCAAGATGGTGAGGACTGATGCGTGAGTCACCGTTAGCTCTACGAAGGGGACAGCCAGACCTGGAAAGGATAATAGTTTTAGTAGCTGACCGGGCAAACGTTGTTTTGCCTCACTTAGGGGTATGAAAAATAGATAGTGTAGCTTATATAACACGTTCGTAGATTTACCATAGCAGCGTCATCTATTGATTACTTACTCAACCCAGTCGAAAGGTATCGACATATGTTACAATCATTTGAGGTTAACAGATAATTGTGACTGTCAAATAATAACAGACAATAATTAGCAATAAATTAAAATTGCGACTATAATTTGAGATATAAACTATCCTATCTCTCAAGTTGGATCGAACTGCACATGGTGTGCGAATTTTATTTTAATCGGTTAAGTGGTTAAGGAGTCCATTGAGGACAAACAGCGTGACACTAAATTTATATATATTAAGATATATCTGCGTCGTTATGTGCTACAATAAATTGTTATATATTTTTTACTTATATATATTTTTACTGACAACAATATTTACAGATTATGTAAAAAACATGTCGTTTATTCGTATGGTAACGCGCCACTTGGCCTAATATCTGTCTCCTGCTCGCCCCTGGTACAAAGGCGCCCCATCACGCTCGCTGCATTAGTTTAAATAAATACAATTTGTATTTGTATAACATGTTATTCTGTAGTGTGAGAACACAGTTTCTAAAAATAATTTAAAATTCACTACTAAATTCACGCATTACTAAAACTAAATTCGAATTCTGTCTCCAATCAGCTGTATTTCGACAGCCTCCATATAACACCTAGTAATTCCAGACAGGGCATGTTTAACCTCTTGCCAGAGAGTCACACTTATATTTTATAACCTATTGACTTAGTCATCACCATGCGGAAATCCATTGTAGGTAGGAAAATCTGAAATATTTAGTGTACTTCCGCCGTGATCTGAAACCAAGTTAAATCAAATCAAATAATAATTTATTTCAGACTTACATTTATCCATACAATGTTAACAAAATTACATATGACTGTAGTTTGTTAAAACAAAATAATTTAAATTTTACTAGCAATAAAAATGGTGATGCACAAAAGAAATACTAAACACATTCAAATTAATTAAAATAAGCAAAGACACCATTAACAAATTAAAAAAAACATGCGAACACACCAATTCTTTTTTTTATGTTTGCTTTGCTTCTCTTAGTTTGGTTTCAGATCGCAGCGAAAGTGCACTAAATATTGCAGATTTTGTTCTATCTCTAGTCACTCACTCGAATGGTGACGCGTCCTATTAATCAAATGCCTAGCTAAATGGAATAAAAAAATATCCTATACATTGGCAACCTTGCTTTAGTGCTCGAAGCTATAAAGTACACTCTTGTTAAAAATGTTGAGGACCTCTCACTTGAAAACAAGGCCTCTCATCTTATTTCCAGCTCTAGAGCCTAACTTAGGTGTTACAAAGCACACCACTCGACGAAAAACATTTACAAATTCCAAACGTTTCACTAAAGCAATTCCGTATTTTTGACACAAAACAAACTGCGAACAGCCAAAACCGCGCGAGAGCGGAACTAAATTATATCCCCAAAACACGGAATATTATTTCCAAGTGAGCTTTTTTACTATCTGTCGCCATGTTTGAACAAATAGGAGGCGGGCCGGCCTCAGGGTTACCAGGCTTTCCCAATCTTAATACTGGGAAAATGGCGCTGCAGTAAACTACTTTTTTGTGTTAAATAGCCCACCAATCAAAAACCACGGTAAACTAAAAATCTATTAATGAGTAGAACCTGTGCGTAGAACCTACGCGAGAACAATCATCCAAACATACAAATAGCCGAAAGCAAATTTCGCCAGTCAATACAGTTAACTATTGCTCGCTTCAGAAATATTTATATGTTCTCTTTTTTTTCTTTTGATTTGCATCTTTGTACCAAATTTACTGATGTGCCAATAAAACAATTTGATTTGATTTGATTCAGCGTTGAGAATCTTTAGAGTTCCAAAAGACGATTACGTAAAATTTTCTCTATACTTTCATATTTTCGAAAAATTGGTGTTTTAAAATTTTAAAAAGTTGTGCTTTTTGAGAATAATAAAGATATTACAGAGTACTTTTTTGTTGATGTAAACTAGACTCGTTAGAGCTTCAATATTGTTAATTTTTTTATTTTATATGAATTTATTTCGTGAGATTTCCATTACTGAACTTGGTACAATAAATAGTGCCTTTACTCGTAAGTAAAAGTAAAGTAAAATAACCTTTATTCATCTGCATTACATTATGATTATGATAACCTACTTTTTTAACATGCACATTATCTTATTATATTTAATATTATTTTAATGTCAAATAAGGATTAATTAAAGAATATTATGTCAATTATAATGATGTCAAAAATATAATTATAATGTGTTAATGTCAATGCCATTATTAAATTATATCAAATGTTGGAATGCTGATGTCGCCTCATTAGCGTAGGCCTCCCCCAGTTTGCACTCTCTAGTCTTCACTCAGTAAACATGGCTAATAATCTTCCAACTCCCCATAGGCTGGGGAAACCTGTCGCATGGCAACCCTAGACAGACACAGCCCATGGTCGACGTCGTAAATTCAGCCCGCATCCCTGTATCATAGTTTTCACATTATCCACTAACGAATAGTGGCCTTTGTCCAAAGATTTACAGCTCTGTTACAGATAAAAACTGTTTTTTGACCTCTCCCTGATATATATTGAATTGTGACGATAGTTTTTGTGTTTCGAGGTATTTATATAACAGTATAGGGGCTTGGATAGATAGATGAGTTTGTTTTGGTCTTGAAGTAAGTTAAATAATAAATAAATATTAGGACATATTTCACACATGGCTGGTTAGCCTCGTTCTAAACCATTTCTAGTTTTTATTATGGTTTCTAACACAACTGATGTATACCTACATAAAAACTTTATTTTGAAACATATTTAATACTTAGGCCGATAGCTATATAATATGTAGTATATCAGTTGTGTTAGCTAACATAACACAAACTAGAAATGGTTCAGTATGGGGTTCAACAGCCGTGTGTGAAATGTGTCCTAGTATTTATTAATTATTATGTATTATTTAAGTTAATATTAGAATCATAATTCGATTTGTAATTCCTCATGTAGGTATGTATTTGACTAATTCGCGTAAGTAAACGCGTTATATTGCCACGTGACCCAATAACAGGTTCAAATTAAATTCATAAGCATACTGTTAGTACCATACGAGATATGATTCTGTGAGCACTTAAAGAGCTTTAGCCGTTACCGAGTGGTGGCCGAGAACTGGCAAGCGAGGAGTTGGTCGTCCAGCGGCGAGATGGGTCGACGATATCACCAAAGTCGCAGGTCCTACCTGGACGAGGACTGCACAAGATCGACGCAGGTGGCACATGCAGAGGGAGGCCTATACCCAGCAGTGGGATAAAGAGGGCTGTGGATGATGATGATGAAGCACTTTAATTGTAGGTTCTATTTACAGGCTTTTGCTGTTTAAAACGGAAGATATTTTAACATGGTCCTATTTTTTTACTCAAACTCAGGGAATTATATTGAGACAGACAAAATTTTGTATTGTTGGTGGAGCCACCAACAATACGAAATTTTGTTTCAAATTGAAAAACAAATTAATTTTGTTTAAAAATTTAATAATTTTTACATGAATAAGTTATTATTTTTATTAAATTTATGATGATCTGTGTCCGTCCAAATTTTGTTTGCTAATTAGGTTACGTTTTATGATTTTTGTTAGAAATTTAAGTTTTACAAAATTTTCTTATTAGTTTAGTAGTTATTATTATAAATATAGACGACTGACGTCCCTGCAACACTCGTCTCTCCCCGAGGCTTCCTGCGGGGCTCAGGGCTTAACCAAGCGTACTAAATGTAAATTGTATGTATAGTTTTCAAGTAAGTATTTTTGTTTTCTTTTGTCATTTGTACGCATAATTATCTTTTTAATAAAAATAAAAAGTAATAAATATTCTTTCAAAATATATTTGGCAAAGCATTTCTTGTTAATAAAAAACAGTAGGACAGATAAAAATGTATAAAATTAAATTTTATTGTAAAGCTAAAATTGAGACTAAATATAGTGTGTTATGCTTACTCAATCCTATAATTAATAATTACTGTATTTACCAATAAACACTCTAAAATAATAAAACCTTGTTAACCAGTACCTAAACCTTTTGTAAATTCGAAGCCAAAGGGCTTCCTACGCATTTTTTGTAACCCATTATTTGAAACGATCTTTCATCCATAACGACTGGATGAAATTGTAATTAAACGCTCAATTCTAGGTCAACATATTTTTTCCCCTTTTTATGATGGCACGTTTTCGGTATTTTCAGCGAATTTGATATCTCAGGTACATGAGATACAGCTTTTATTGATTGGATGAGAAATTTCCCGCCAAATTTGATACAATAAAGAATTAAAAAACTGTAATATTATGAGTCAGGCATGGCTTTGTTTTCCAAAATAAGAAAAAAAAAGCTTCTTTTTTAATTGTTATAGAGAACCACACAGTTTTTAAAATTACATTGTCACGTTTATAAACAAAACATGTTGTATAATGTTTGTAGAATCTTTACTCGTCTAAGACAACAATTAACTCTGAATTATTTTTTGCACGCAATTTTGACGTCATATTCGCAATGCAAGGGCGTTTAACGTAATAACCACATCAACACATACATATAATTTAAATCTAGAAATCTTCATATATATATGAAATTTCCATGTCACAATGTTAGTTATCGAACTCCTCCGAAACGGCTTTTACCAAATTTTATATGCGTATTCAGTAGGTCTGAGAATCGGCTATTATCGATTTTCCATGCCCATAAGTGATAAGGAAGAACAACGAATTTTTTTTGTTTTTATATTTGAAAATGTGGTATTAAAAATACATACTACCCTAAATTTTTACTTTTTTATCACCAACCCCTATTTTTATGGCCATTTAAGTAAATAATAATTTTTCATTCCGCTCTATAACTTATTCAATGACATTTTATTATGTATTAAAATACAGTATAAACCCTATATAACGACACTGAAGGGACTGTGCATTTTATGGCGTTATAGAGAGTGGTCGTTAAATGGAGAGGATGTATCATTGTATGGAATACAAGCTAAACCACTTAAAGCCAATTGATTTCGACGCTTTAGAGAGTTTGTCGTTAAATCGAGTGACGTTACATAGAGTTTACACTGTATTTGAAAGTCATAATAATAATTTGCAAGAAGTTCTTTTAAAGCCTATAATATAGCTCTTAATAAAAGAAGCATTTTAATATTTGTTCTGAACCTTCCTTGTGCTGATTTGTGACCTAATGTTTTCCAACAAGACCCCGGCAAACAAAACTGTCACATGTAACCATCAAGTAAACTATCACTCGTTTCCTTTTACCATTAACCAAGTCTTCCTAGACGCTATAAACTGACGTCCTTAAGTGCTAAGCAGGTAACTTAGACGCTCTAAGTAGAGAACTTGCTACTTAACTTACAATAAAAAACAGGGTTTTTAGTAGCTTTGTGAGTCTGGTAAACTTAAGATGTTGATATTGTTAATCGATGACAACTTAGTCGGGCTTGCGGCTGCCATACGCGGGTTCGATGCCCGCCAATGAGCTCAAGCTTTCGGTGAAAGGAAACATCGTGAGGAAACTATAGGATAGTGATAGAGAATTGTCTAGAGCTTGTATATTGCTAGCAACCACCTTCCAGTTGTAAAATCTATCTCCAAGAGTTTTGGCAACCTCCTTGAGAGCCATTTATTAACTATAATAATAAATCATATATTTCCACCAAAAGGTTATATAAATCAAAACAGATACTGTTCATTTGCGGTTTGCGTCCACCTCCATTGTGCGTACCGCCAATAGGAATTCTTTGCCAATTTTCCTGTTACCCGATAACTATAATCTAGCGGTTTTCAAGAGCGAACCGGTTTCTTCTGGGCAAGCGCTCTCCACCTTAGATTGCAATATCGCTTACCATCAGGTGAATTGCGGTCAAGCCCATTACCAGTAAAAAAAACAAAAGGACAATTTAAGTAGGTATATAACGCTAAACACATATTAAACAGGACGTGACACTTTAAGAATCATGGGGCCCATGAAAAAAACTTTCTACAAACTCATTATAAAATGATGTAAGATTAAGTACCTAACATTACTAAAATACTAAAAATATACACTCTAAAACTACACACTATAAGAATGTACATCTTAATAATACTAAAAAATTGTGTTTATAACTAGGCATGCTCCATCTTAAGGTTGTTCGTTAGCATGCCACAAGTGCTCAAATGTCGCTAGATGGAGTTAAATTTTCATACGTATGATTTCTTTATCCTGGCGGCTCAAATTATCCCGTTCGGAACTTCTAAATCGTTATGCGAAATGATGTCTATGATCACTCACACAAGTGTATTTATCTGAAAATAATTGCACTGAGATATCTGTTTTGTGATAATAATATTGTCTATTTTGCGATCTATCTACACTATTTTAAGTTAATTAAGTGATTACTATTTAAAAATTTTAGAGGAAATGGTTGCCAGTCTGAGAAGCATTTATTATGACGCTCTTAAAGCCTAAAGCCTAGTTAGTATGTGTAACACTTTGTATTAGTCTACAACACTTTGTAGACTCGTGTGTTTACGCGCCCTACTGATCAAATAGGTATGGATAAAAGTCCCATTCTACTTTTCAAAAACTCTGTATAAAACAGTTTGAGAGATAGACAACTTCGATCAAATCTTAATAGCCTAAAAATGCACGTTGCCTAGAAATAAGATAGAATTGCAGATAAGTATGCAAACCAACAGTTTTGCTAAAATTTTAATGGCATAAGATTAAGTTGGAAACGTGACCGAAAGATAAATTAGGTTAGATATTAAAATTAGAAAAAATTTAAAGACACAAAAACCTAGACGATGAAGCTGACAAAAATATTATCTTTAATAAAAGTTTCTACAATTACCTAAATGTTTTGTCGCATCTAGGATATATACTAACACGAGCATTTTTATATAAAACCACCGTGTCAACATTTTGTACGACCAAATTGAATTTAAAATTCGTCACGGATGAAAATTTACAACATGTATGTATTCTACTAATCAGCCCGCTACTTTAAATAAAATAAATAAATATTAGGACACATTCACACACGGTTGGTTAGCCCCATACTGAACCATTTATAGCTCGTATTATGGTTGCTAACACAACTGATATACTACATATACATACAAGTTATTATATATTTTATATAGATACATATTTAACACCCAGACCCACAACCACCAAATTTAGTTAAGCACAAAGATGTCGGCCGGGCCGGGAATCGAACCCGGAACCTTCTGATTAGCAGACCGGCATGGTAACCTTTACGCCAACGAGGTCGTCGTATATTGCGACCTGCTGGTTAAATGCATATCTGTACAAAAACAGCAAATCCAATCTAGAGCGCAACATCACTTAACATCACGGAAGGTGCGACAAGTGCAAGCCTAGCATAAAATAATAATTGGCCAAGTGCGAGTTGGGCTCGCGCATGAAGGGTTCCGTACCATTGTTGTATGGGAGCCCTCCTTAAATATTTATTTTTATTAAATTTTATAATTTAATTCGATAGCTAATATACATTTATATATTTTGTGAAAATTTTCTAGCAGCAACCGTTATTGATATATAGCAAAAAAAAAAATACGAAATATAATACAAAAATACGTTTATTGTATGGGGACATTACTATTTTTTATTTTTAGTATTTGTTGTTATAGCGGCACGGGAAATACATATCTTGTGAAAGTTTCAGCTTTCTAGCTATTACGGTTTCTGAGATACAGCCTGGAGACAGACAGACAGACAGCGGAGTCTTGGTTATAGGGTCCCGTTTTTACCTTTTAGGTACGGAACCTTTCAAAACGACAGTCTGGTACCGGAAAAAATGTCTTCAAATGGCCAATGATGTTGATGATAGACGAGGACACTAGGTGGTACAAATGCTCCGCATATTCAGACGTACAGCAGTAACTTATTACGAGCAGTCATCGACAACAATGTGATGTTTCTCCGGAGAAACCATCACCATTCCATCATCACAGACACGTGCAGTTTTATACAGAGTTGTTCTTATCTAGAATATCGTGGTATGGTCACGTTATGAGAAGTGGGAAAGACCACAAGGACAACGTGCTGACTTAAAAAATTGTCCAAGTGCGAGGTGGGCTCGTGCATGAAGGGTTCCGTACCACTTTTGTATGGGAAAATGTAAATATTAATTTTATTTAAATTTTATATTATCATTTGATATTTAATATACATTAATATATTTTGTGAAAATTGTAAGTGCCTAGCAGCTACCGTTATTGATATATAAAAAAACACATTTGTTGTATGGGGACCCCCTTAACATTTTAATTTTCTTATTTTTAGTATTTGTTGTTGTAGCGGCATGGGAATTACATATCTTGTGAAAGTTTCAGCTTTCTAGCTATTACGGTTTCTGACATACAGCCTGGAGACTGACAGACAAACAGACAGCGAATTCTTAATAATAGGGTCCCGTTTTACTTTTTAGGCACGGAATCCTAAAAAGTATGGATGGATTGTGTGAATGACGATATGACCAGGAGGGGTGTGAATACAGAGATGACGAATGACAGAGATGTATGGAAGAAGCGTACATACTGTACCGACCACACATGAAGTGGGATAGGGGATTATCTTTATACTAGCACTATTTGTTTCTCATTAAAGTGCTGATGTATATTACTAGCGTTAATAGAGAAAACACTTGATAGTTCGTTCCCTCTTGCTCACACTCATTTGGTTATTCAAGTGAGAGGAAATTAACTTATCTGAAAATGCTGACTGAAAGCTGCCGGTGCTTGGCAATTTTTCAACTTGAAGGTACTTGCTAGCCAGGGAAGCGCTGAGAAACCACCATGCTATGTGCTCCTCACAATATTTTCCTTTACCGAAATCTAAAACTTATTGGTGGGAATCGAACTTACGACCTACGGGACGTAAGGCGGCCACACGCCTGACTGAGCTGCCATCGCTTTAAAAAGTGTAGTAAATCATATACTCAGCAACAGAGTGGTTCATAATTGGAATAAGTTGCCCGAGGAAGTGGTCAGTGAACAGCTTTAAAAACCGGCTCGATAGCTGGTTGCAGAAAACAAAAAAATCTCTTGTTAACCTGTGATCAGTGCACTAGTGAACTTTAAACATTGACATTGAACAGCAGACATTATGTGAACTATTAAAATAAATAATTTCAACTCAGTGTGATATAGGCACATGAGCATGATGCTGCTCGTCTATAAATCAAATAAATAAATAAATAAAGTTTGCAAGTAACCCTTTATCACACGTATATGGGCCACACGCCTGTCGCAGACGTTCAAAAGTCCATAAAAACATGTCCCACGCGGTTAAATATTATGCAGAATACATTAGACAAAGTTTTTGTGGTACCATAATGTCATTTTAATGCGTTTTGTCGCGGGTTCCGCCAATTTGGTCGATTTTGGCGCTTTAGACGGAGTATTATCGTTTAGGTTTCGCGATTTCCACGTTTGATCTGTTATGGTTGAGGTGAATGGGGATTTTATCTTTAGAAATCTATTTAGAAGATTTTATTTTTAGACTAATGCGCTTGGAACTTACGCTAGAAAGTTTGGACCACTTTTAAGATCTTTGATAATTTTATTAGGTACAGCGTATTTCGTGATGGGTGCTTTTTTTATAATTTTACTTACTAATTTAAACATTAATAATTTATAAAGAAAATTCCGTAAATCTTAACCTGACCAAATATAATGATAAAACTGTTAACTTTAACCTGACCAAAGTTCTTAAAAAGTGGCCAAGAGCTTGTCAAGACTCATGTATGCGAATTCCATTCATCTCATAATTATTTCGTCACTCGATCGAATGCAAAATTTGTGAACTTTACAGCTCTCTAGCCTTCACGGTTTCTGAGATATAGCCTGCTAACAGACAGTCAGCAGAAACTTAGGGATAGGGACGAACGAAACGAAACCATAAAAGACATTAAAAAAATATGTGACTTTAAATTCAAATCAATCAAGAGTATAGACCGGTATTCTTTCAATCAAAAGAGCCCCATATTAAATAATTAAATTGAGATTTTCGCGTAGAAAACAGTCACAATTACTTATTATTAAATGTTGGAATGAGTCCAACAGTTTCGGTGCTTTCCGAGCGCCACCTTCAGGGGCGAGTGTTACACGGACCGCCGCCGACGAGATCCGCGCGCGCACTGTTTCTCCGCGAAAATATTAAGATGCCTTATGTGAACAATGGTGGCGATTCTGCGGCACACACGACTAAACTAAATTTAAAGAAGCCCCGTCTCTTTTCATCTTAGGTGGCCAGAAAGAGACAGCACGTTCTGAACCACACACAAAACAACTAAAATCACGTCAAATATGAAAAATGTAAGTGATTTTAGAGCGCACCCAATTGTATCAGCTCTAAATCTAACGTATTTGATGTGATTTTAGATGTTTTGTCTATGGTTTAGATCGTACCATCTCTTTTGGTCATTTATGACGAAAAAAGACAGAGCCACTTTAAATTTAGTTTAGTCGTGTGTGCCGCTGAATTGCCGCCATTGTTTACAATGTTTAATTAAATTAAATTAAAAAAAGACTTACAGAGTTCTTTCCCCAGCACCCAGGTCTCGGGCTTGGAGCCGACCTCCACCAGCACTGTCGGCGTACAGACAAGCAGCACCATCAGATCAGCTATACTCAAGTTCACCAGAAAAATGTTCGTGGAATTCCTCATGTCCTTCGTTTTCAATATCACAATCGGCACCATCACATTCCCAATCACACCCAAGCACATTATCACTATACAAAACGTCATAGATGTCGCTTTTATGTAATACGGAATCTCAGCGTACTCGCTGAAGTTTCCATTCGATATGTCGAATGTCGAATTCGAGAAGTTTCTATTCGAATACGTTGAGTTATCGAACTCGAGATCGTAGCTCGCGTTGTCGGAGACATGTTTGTATGTGAGGGTGAGGTTCTGTGTGTGTGTCGCGTTCACATTTGTCGTAGTGTGTGTGAGGGTGGTTGGAGAAATCATGTGTGAGTGTCAGTTCATATTTTCACATTGTTCGTCACTGTTTTGAGGATCGCAGCTATGACGTCATTGTGGTTTCTTTCTCCGGTTCTGTAACAATATAAAAGTGGAGTTAGTTTTACAGTGAAAAGGAAATTAGTAATTTACTTATTTAGGGTCTATCATAGATTAAAGAATATTGTTTTATGAGCTACATCTAAAGTTGACAAGAGTACTGAAATTAAATAATATTAAAACCTCCAACAAATTTGTTTTTTGTAGCAGTCATCTTTAATTTGAAATGTATCATAGTGTATGTAATTTACTACTCAAGCATAGCTTTGATACTCATATTGAGGGAATTGTGAAATAACAATTAATACGCCATTATATGGCAGCAGCCATCTTAGTCGGTTTTCACAAAACGCTCTCGACTTACACAAAAAAAATTGTATGAAACAATTAAGGCGGTCTTATTCAACTTTTTGCTGTTTTAAGTTACGTTTATTTACTTCCTTGATAAACTAAAAAATATAAAACTAGTCTCATATCAAAATTTAACATAATATCTAGTGATCACAAGAAACAGAAACACGATTAGTAACAATTCGCTCGATAGAATTTTGTTTTGAAAAAAGCTCTAATTTACCATAAATTGGGTATTATCCTTTATATATTTTTGGATTGGTGAGAGATCCTATCACTAAAATGATGTCAAAAAAATATCAACAGACAAAGCACAAAATTAACAAGGATTCTGTAGAGATACTTTTATATCTTGCCATACAAAAATTAACCAGGAAAAAATAAAACCCTAATAAATGAAACCGATTCACGCCATGGACGCGCTCGCGCTCGCCGGCCAGTACCCGCCGAGGCGTCTCAGAGAGTGGACGTATCGCTCGTTGTTCCTAATTGTCAGAAATTCCGAATTTTTGTCGCGGTGATTTTCATCCTAAATATGGACAGAAAAAATAAAAGATAATGACTCCATAGGCATATCGGAAAATGGTAAGTACCTTCCACCTTTTTCCTTGTTGTAGATTGTAGACCACTTCGTATGAAAACAATCATGCCACAGTCAAAAATAAACAGAATGAAAAAATTAAATCAGAATTAGGTATCAAGGTTTATCTTTTTTGAACACAGGTTTATTTATAAAATATCTTATTAGGATACTTGTACCTATCTTTTTAACCGACTAAGACAAAAGGAGGGTTATGATTTTAACAGCATATGTACGTTTGTACGTAGTGTATGTTCATCTGTGCCACCATATCTCCTCAACTAAGTAGTAATCATAATTTGGCAATCGAGGTACCTATCAACAGACGCGTCTTTACGCTCCCCGCTTTTACGCTATAGGATATATATGACGTCACACAAAATTTAAAAGACGTAGAAGTGGCTCGCAAAATATTTTATGAATTGAGTTAATTTTACATGTACCTAAGATTTATAATGTGCTTGTTGCAGTGCTGCAATGACAAAGCGGAAACAAAAATCCAACGTCGAAATTGGATCTGTTTCGAGCGTCGAGTGAGTATTATTATTACATTATATAAAGTATTTTTATATATTCCTATTTAAAATAAACGAAATTTAAACTCTTACTGATTGTTTGTGTTTAAATGTGACGTAATTTTCTGTTTCAGTGTTGAAACAGAATTGCCAGAAATTACTGTTGAAAAAGTCAGTGAAAGCGATGATTTTCGACCCATAGCTGGAAGGAGATTGATCTTTACGTGAAAATTAACTAGATGGCGCTGATGACGCCTTAACTCGCACAATTGTTTCTTTCGCAGAATATGTATACGAAATTATATTGTAATTGCAGGGTTTTTTTTTATGTGAAAATTAACTAGATGGCAAGGCGACGCTTTAATTCGCGCAATCGTTTCGTTCGTTCGCAGAATATGTATGTGAAACCATATTGAAATTTCCAATATTTGTTTACGTAAAAGTTAACTAAATAATCTTAGAATTTCGAGACAATACTCACGAACTAATTGGTGCGTGATTTAATTATTTTTGATGTCAAAGCGTTAAGTTCGGAAATATAAATTATGATAATAATTTGTGGCAGTGCTTATATCCGTTTGACATCGATGTCAAACATCAATCATCATATTAATTTAACAGCACATAGGTAACAAAATTCGGTTGTGATATATAGATAAGTCTTTACTGTTTACAACAAAAATGTAAGAATAAAACTACTTAATTTACTTTTGCAATTTAGGGGAGATAAGGAGGTTAGAAGTAAAGGTTTTCCTCTATTGTTTTATTCAACCCTGTCCACTGCACTAGAGGTTTCATGACATAAACAATCTAATAATTCTTTTAGATTTATAATTTATAACTTAACTTTGTTGTTTATGTGACTTTGAATATGATAATTGTGATTGAAATTTGAAATTTAAGTCATCGTCAATTCTTATAAAATCAAAACGCCCCTTTATGCAAAACTAGCTGACCCGGCAAACGTTGTTTTGCCTAATAATTATTTTTATTCTAGTTTCTAGACAAAATCAGTGCCAGCAAAGAAAGATAATGTTATAGTGTTTTATTTAACAAACATTTATTTGTTCTTTTATATGGCACCGACTCCAAGAATACAGGATGAAAAAAAATTCAAGATTTTTCAATAAAAATGTGGTTGTTGTGCCTCACTCGACATAGATAGGTATATTGTGTCGCGCACTTTTTTGTAGATATTTGTAAGATCTACAATTAATTACAACATTTTATGGTACTATCTTTTGTAGTTTAGGCAGCGTACGCAAAATAAGTAACTTCTTGGGTTGTTTTTTTTCAGTTTGTGTCCGAAAAATCCAAATATCTTACGGAACCCTATTTTATTCCAAAATAAAATATAGCTTATGTTACTCGTGGATAATGTAGCTTTTGTATGGTGAAACAATTTATAAAATCGGTCCAGTAGTTTTTGAGCCTATTCGTAACAACCAAACAAACAAAGTTTTCCTCTTTATAATATTAGTGTAGATAAAAAGGTATTGTTTATACAAATAATTAAATAAATAGGTAATCCAACAAGATAAAAAAAATCATGTGTGTTATTCACACCTGGTAGAAGTGAAACCTTCAAAAATACGATGAAAAAGCTCTACAAATAAACGTATAATACGTTCACGTATACAAAACACCATTGTTGTTGTTGTGATGCCTTTTCTAAAACTTTGTACTACGCATGCGCGCACAATACAGTCGCTTTTTCGTTTCATCGACTTTCAAATCACAACGATGCTCAAGAATTTTTCACTTCAAAATATGATTTCATTTGTACCTAATATTTCACAAGTTGTTACAGTATCATACAATTTTAGAGAAATTATACAAATGATGAATAAAGAAAACTAACGTTGTGCTAGCCTTAGTTACCTTAGTAACTGCATTTACAATGTCTAGAATGAATCTGTAAAAAGATAAAAATATAAAATAATAAGTTTGCTCACTCTGTCAACTTATTTTTTACACTGTGGCGCCGGAACGACTGGTCGCCGGGACAACCACCCAGTCTTAGATCGCGAGTTCGCCGCGCGCGCTTGTGTGCGTAGCGACTTTGTTCGTATCGAGCGCTATTTGCCTAAAGTTTCAAACTAAGCTCGCCTTAAGTAATTCAAAATCGGTTCGTTAATTCACCAGCTACAGTAGTTTACAGTACCACACACACACATACAAAGAGAAGTAGTATAATATTCTGCATTCTCACACATCAAATTTATAACATCCCATCATTTTGCGTCGGAATTAAAAAATAATAATTCGCAATTAATTTCGTGTGTTGCAAACACAGTCGACAAGAAAAGCCCTTTTATAATAAGCCAAATATTAAGCAAGACACAATAAAGTTGCCTATTTATGACAATTAGTGACAACAAGGATTATCTGCAACAAATTCTTGTAAGCTTTCCTATGCGCCAACATCTTGATATATATAACCTTTGAAGATATGTTACGTTGCCCTAATTCTGCGTCGATTACGATTTCCCATACTTTATTAAATTTTATTAGAGTTTTTATGACACCTACCATATGCCACAGTGCATCAGCACGTCTAAAGGATTATGTTTCAAAACAAAATAAATGTTAAATTGTTTTGACTTGACTTTATTAGATTTCAGCCCATTAATTTAATTGTTATGATGGTTCGGTTTGGATGTTTTACGAGTGAGATTATGTTAACAGGTTTGCGTCTCGGAAATGGCTCACGAGTTGAAGTAATATATGAGGTTTTGGTTGCAGGAATTTCGTGAGGTTTTAGCTTGTTTTTGAAGAGTTACTGGGATTGGCCTATACTTCATGTGTTTTATGTTTTAGTTTGATGACCGTGCATAGTTAATAGGGCATGGATATTTAAACTTAATTATTTAATACTATTTATAGTATTAAGTATTTTATTTTAAATCAGCTACATGCCCCGGCTTTGCACGGATGCAATGCTGATACTAAGTTCACTACAGAAAAACATATACCATCGCAGAGTTTTCTGTGGACCTTTTCAAAAAATATATAGGGGTTGTAGTA
Source organism: Mellilla xanthometata (assembly GCA_035578125.1). Lineage (NCBI taxonomy): Eukaryota > Metazoa > Arthropoda > Insecta > Lepidoptera > Geometridae > Mellilla > Mellilla xanthometata. The sequence continues at coordinate 4,221,409 of JAPUBQ010000030.1, read as the reverse complement.
TTAACTTTCCATGCATACACGCCTTCAATTTCTATACTTAAGATACGTGCTTTCACAGTTTTATTATTACTTAAACTATAGTAATGGTATTACATAAAAAAACACTTATTACCTTTAAATATGATGTAAAATACTATTTTTATTGTATAATTAAATGATAAAGTATATAAAAAAAACTATTTCAAAACAAAACATCCCATATTTTGCAGCAAGAAGAACTTAAAGCTATTTTAATGCTTACAATGTCGCTTTGTTTAAATTGTTCATAATTTCAAATAAGTCCACGAGTAAAACTTGCGACCCGTTCTTTTTGCCCTCCATACCTTTGCCCCTTTGAATTAATGTTTAATATTGTATAGCATTATATTCATTTTCATACTTTTGCCATTTCAATTATTATTTACCATTTGTTACGAGTAACATTATAGTTACAGCTGGTACTCTAATACACATAAACAAAAGAAAAACACTGTTATCTATAGGTTAAGATTATTTTACTACTAATTATATACGTAGTAGTTGTTGTAGTTACCCATGATAGGGTTGAAAAAAATGAAAATGAAAAATATTTATTTACTAACTTATTCCTAGATTACATATTCTCTTGAGACTACATCTAGGCAAGGCCTGAATCTAAGTAGTCCAAAAGTAGTGTTAGGTAGTCTTATAGTTTTATAGGAGGAATCGGTTAGAGGAGCAAAATGACAGCTCCTCGGCTCATAGGTCTTCGGGGCGTGAAATTACTTTTCAAATTAAGAGCCCTAGGGCCTCGTTGTGAATCCGAGCAAGACAAATTAAATAATACACGAACATTAAGAATTTAGAGATTTGCAGAAACTAAGTAAAACCAACTATGCATTTAAACTCAATTTTTTTCCCATATATTTTTTTTTTCAAATTAACAATTTATTAAAATACAATTAGATTAAAAACTAATAAAAAAAACCACTCATAAAATTAATTTAATAGGCCACTCCGGATAGAACCTGACGAAAAGGTACCCATAACGCTCGTGGCATTGCCGCGTTGTATAAATGAAATTAAAAAAATTTCTATTTCTAACAGTTTCGCTTTCCAATACTTTTAAACAATTGTTGATCTAATCAGAATGTGATAAATTTTATATGTGCAAATAAATGTATACGATCAAGTTAGAAGACTATTTTATAGCAAGTCTGGTAGTTATTACTAGACTTCACAAGTAATAAAACTTGAGGTTTACAATCGTTTTATTTCACTGTTATTTACAATCGCCGACTAGGCACGTGCTCCTCTTTTATATATTGTATATGAATAGTATATTACGTATTTTACCTAAGCTATATATAGTTTGAAAGTGGCACCTGTGTCAGAGAAAGTGAAGAGTGGACGGTTAGCATTAACGGAAAGCCGTCGAATAACACTTGTTTAACACTTAAAAATAAATAATACAACGATTTACAAAACTAATTGCTCCGAAAATGTTGTAAGAAATATTGAATAGGTACTTTACTCTTTGAATTAGACAAACATTATATTCTTACTCTATTAGCTTAAAAAATCTAATACTAACTACTCAAAAGTCTAACTCACTTATGTTTATAACGGTGTATAAATCAACTTGCCTAGTACTAGTTAGTTGTTATTATTGTTAAAAAACGAATTTATTTATTTAATAAGGTAAACAAAACAGAATACAACCTTAAATTACTAAACATTTATACATTGTTTCGTTCTAGATTATATCCTAATCAAATGTGTACACGTCATGATCTAAATAATATATTTACATAAAATACAAAAAGATTTGCAAGTACCTATACTAGTAAGTACCTAAATACAAGCCTTTAATGACATCCCAAAAGTAAGCTAACATGTAAACTCAAAATTAGACTGACTCGTAAGTTATAGGTATTTTATGAAACTTTGCTACTATTTTTAGCACTCAAACAACTGTGAGGTTCCTTCATCAAATAGTTTCGACTATACCTAAGTCTAGGGTTAGATCGTGTCTAGACTCCGATACTCCCACACGTCGCTAGGCGACCTAGCTTTAACTAGATGGAGGGATTTAGTTTAGGTGCATTTTGTGTTACGTAGTATGCTGTTTTCTACTTAGGTATGCAGCATTATTAAATGTCTCATCTTGTTTTCGATTGCTCGGTTAATACCGAGAAAGTAAATCGAGTTAAGTCTGTCCATTAACTGGGCAATTTTGACCGCGTCGGCGTAATGGTTACCATGCCGGACTGCCAACCAGACGGTTCCGGGTTCAATTCCCGGCACGGCCAACATCTTTGTGATGAACTAAATTTGTTGGCTGTCGGTCTGGGTGTTAAATATGTATCGACATAAAGTTTGTATGTATGTATGTATGTATATGTAGTATATCAGTTGTGTTAGCAACCATAATACAAACTAGAAAAGGTTTAGTTCGGGGCTAACCAGCCGTGTGTGAAATACACATTTCAGATCTCAGTTTTGTATTATGGGTGTTAAATCAACTGACATATTAACATAACTTAAGAATAATAAAATGAAAAACACAATAAAATTATTTACAATCGATAGAAAGAACCAAATAAATTGTAAATTAAATAAAAACACGCTTATCTGGCCGTTTTAAGTGGGTCAAAATCGCGCCCAAAGAAGTCGGTTACAAACAAACATACAAACAAAATTACAAAAAACTGTAATAATTTTATCAAATTAGTGTATTGTCATCGGTCCTCAATAAATCTATTAAGTTTCAACAAAATCTGGCCGTTTAAAGTGGGTCAAAATCGCGCCCAAAGAAGTCTGTTACAAACATACAAACATACAGGTGAAGCTAATATAAAGCGTGTAAAAAATGTTGTAGTAGTGCATGTAGCTCAGCTAGCTAAAGTGATCTGACACGATCATTAAAGCGTGTGTGTTTAGATGGGTGACCATGCACAAGACTGGCGTTTTTCAAGTGGCATTTTCATCTGGGCGCTACCGTGGATCGGATGACACGTTAAATTGTCGGTCCCGGCTGTTGTTAGCAGTTGTTAAGCCAAGTCAGAGGCCTTTGGGTGGCTTGAAAACTCTCGACACCAGAGCTTGGCAACTTACCTCATACGAAGAAGAAGAAGATAAAAAAACAAAACATAAGTTTTGATAATAAGTTTATATATAATAATTTGTGTACGCTCGCGACTAGAATATAACCGCACGAGCCCGCTCGGAGTTCTAATAACCAGTAATGATGCGCGCTCCCACAGGACGCGCCTGATGGAATATCCTCGCTTCATCACAGCTTGATGGGATGAAAATTACTCGGAAACTTGTAGATTATATGTTGAGTTTATTGATGGAGTATCTGTCTATACATATCGATATATCATATAATTTTACTAGCTGACCCGGCAAACGTTGTTTTCTCTCACTTAGGCGTATGAAAAATAGATAGAAGCCGATTCTTAGACCTACTGTAATGATATTAAATTATTAGAATTAGAATTGAAAATTGACATAGATACATATCATATACTATTGTATTGATATCATATTATTTGACTTGTAATTTGGTGTTATCAATAAATGATTTGTATTTGTACTGAATACGCATATAAAATGTTGGTAAAAATCGGTCAAGCCGTTTCGGAGGAGTACGGTAACTAACATTGTGATATGGAAATTTTATACATAAGAAGATTGCTTACCGTTATGATTTATTACGAAAAAAACTGTAAATCCAAGATTTTGCCCTTAACACCGCGTTTAAACAATATATGACTAATGTTTGTCATTAGCTTCATACTTAAACTTACGTCTGTAAGCCCTACAGTAAAAACTGGGAGAATCCGAAACCTACTGTGTTTTAGTTGTAAATAGTTTTTACTTTTTATGACATTTTATAATACCACCTATGTACATATGAACCTAGTTTTATGGACAATAAATAATTCATTCATTCATTCATTCATTCATTCATTCATTCATTCATTCATTCATTCATTCATTCATTCATTCATTCATTCATTCATTCATTCATTCATTCATTCATTCATTCATTCATTCATTCATTCATTCATTCATTCAGTCATTCATTCATTCATTCATTCATTCATTCATTCATTCATTCATTCATTCATTCATTCATTCATTCATTCATTCATTCATTCATTCATTCATTCATTCATTCATTCATTCATTCATTCATTCATTCATTCATTCATTCATTCATTCATTCATTCATTCATTCATTCATTCATTCATTCATTCATTCATTCATTCATTCATTCATTCATTCATTCATTCAGTCATTCATTCATTCATTCATTCATTCATTCATTCATTCATTCATTCATTCATTCATTCATTCATTCATTCATTCATTCATTCATTCATTCATTCATCCATCCATCCATCCATCCATTCATTCATCTATTCATTCATCCATTCATTCATCCATTCATTCATGCATTAAAAGATAGGGTTGTCATTACAAAATTATGCCACTCTCGAGATAATACACATAGCGGCCTACCCCAAGATCTCCGCGCGGCAAGTCCGCTCCACTCGGCACCCGCTGCACCTCGCCAGCTTGCCGCGTACTCTGTACAAGTCCGACAAACTAACACGTATCATAGGCCCGGCGGTGTACAATAACCTGCCCAATGATATTACTGCAGCCGTCACTCTGCACGCTTACAAAATGAAATTGAAACAGTGGCTCATTAATCGAACTTTTTATTTTTTTGACCAATTTATTCCTTTTTTGTGAGGAAATGCATTTATGCATCTCCCGCCGCAAGCCTGGACGACACTATCGACTAAAACCTCACGGTGTAAACTGACCAATTTATTCCTAGTATTGAGTAATTTACTGATATTAATTGTATTTTTTGGAAGCGAGTGTGGCTCGGTGGTAATAACGTCTGCTTTTCAATCAGACGGACCCTGGTTCGATCCCAGCCCTACACCAATGACTTGTTTTTCAAGATATGTGTAGATTTGCACTCGCTTTACGGTGAAGGAAAAACATCGTGAGGAAACCGGCATGTTTGAGGACCACAATATCCGAAGACGTGTGTCATCCGCCAACCCGCACTTGGCCAGCGTGGTGGATTGTGGCCTATATCTCTCTCCTCGTGAGAGAAGGCCCCGAGTCTCAGCAGTGGGAACGTAAAGTGGGCTGTTTATGCTATGTTGATGCTTAATTGTATTTTCCCATTAATTGACATTTAAATTATTTATGTTTAGTGGACTATAATGTTGAATTTCTGACACGTAATAATCCTTTATTATCAATAAATGAACTCTGACTTAAATGAAGATTCAACAAGTTGCATATCCAAGAATTCTTTTCTGGAATAAAATGGACAAATTTTTAAGAATTGTTTAAGCGTCTACCCGTTTTACCCTATTTGGTATTCCTAACTCTCCACATCGGCAGTGGAACTTTGACTCCGCTTGTTTACCGAGTTCTGAAGATAAATCACAGCGGTCAGGGGGCGAACAAACCACGCATTTAGATACAGTATCGATGCTAGATATGGAATTAGTGTACACCCAAGCGTTAGATTAGAAAAAAATACATAGAAAATAGTTAATTATGACAGATTTGAAGACTCCCTAAGTTGTACTCATGATCAATTTTTCCATTACCCTTTTATTTCTAGGCTCTTGTCCATAGACAACTCCATAGTTATCGCCAATGATTTCTGTGTCTTTCCTTAGTCTTAAGCTTTGATTCATACAAAGGCTACTTTATTATTCTATGGTACTTTAATAGATAATTAAAATGTACACTTTTAGCATTTAAAATACAAATTCATTTCAGAAATAGCTTTATTTATATTTTTCGGTTATTTATAAAGATATCGATGTAATATTTTTGATGTAGGTTTTATATTACAGGTAAAGGTTTTAAAATGTTACTTGTTTATTAATAAATTATTTCATCTTACTAATAAAACAAATGCAAAAGTTTGTGTGTGTGTGTGTACTTCTTCACGCTGAAACTATTGAACCGAATTTCATGAAATTTGGTGTGAAAATAGTTTAGACCCTGGATTAAATACATAGGCTACTTTTTATCACGGATTAAATTATTTAATCACTTTCTGTCCATTGTTTAATATAATTTTATGTTTTTTCTTCTTTCCATTATTACGTTTGTATTTATTTATGTTGTTTACTTGTACCACCGTTTTCTTTTGTATGATTATATTTATCCATTTCCGGTTGCCTGGTAGAAATCACCATAGGTGATAAGGCCGCCATTGCACTTTACTTTTTAGTTTTTAATTTTAAATATGTTATTTTTTTGGTTGTACAATAAAGATAATTACACAGCTCTACAAAAAATCAATTTTTTTTGTTGCCCTGTTTATCATCGCAAATTGTTACGTTTTTAAGTGCCCAGATTACGAATATATTCGTAAAAGTACCTACTAAATTTGCTCATTTCTACAAATTGAATTTTGAACGATTTATCGTCAAAATTAAATTTTTCAGTCATTTGTTGAAAAAAAAAATGGTTGCCTGTAAAGTCGGTTTTACGGGCGAAGATTTTACGTACCGATCATAGTTGAGTGGGAGAGAGACGCAAGGCATTCGGCGGGCCTCTCTCTCGTTCGGTGACTCATCGTAACGTTACCGGGCGTTACACTTTTTCATAAGTGACTCCAAGCCGCAACCTAATTTAAGACGTTGTCACGTCAAAAATCCGAGCAAATCTTACAAAATTATTGATATTTTCACGAATTGTGTGTATAAACGGACCCAAAGTCAGTCATCATCATCATATCAAAGGCAACAAAACCACTGTAGACCAGTGTTATTATTAACGTGGATAGGACCGCGGGGTGTAGCTAGTTTTGACGACCTCGTTAGCGTAAAGGTTACCATGCCGGTCTGCTAATCAGAAGGTTCCGGGTTCGATTCCCGGCCCGGTCAACATCTTTGTGCTTAACTAAATTTGTTGGCTGTGGGTCTGGGTGTTAAATATGTATTTATATATAATATGTATGTATATATAATATGTAGTATATCAGTTGTGTTAGCAACCATAATACGAGCTAGAAATGGTTCAGTATGGGGCTAACCAGCCGTGTGTGAATGTGTTTAAAAAAAAAAAAAAAAAAAAAATTCAAATAAATTGGAAAAGTATTTTCCAGTCGTGAGAAGTCTCTAGGTCTGTGAGCACATCCCATATCGCTTACACAGCTGTTTCGCTGGCACATTTCCTGGCGGCTGGTCCGTGGACAGCCTGCCTGAGAATATTACGAGGAACAAGGAACAAACCCATAAATCTGTGCGTCGATTTATTAGATTAAGACAAATAATAATTGGGTAAGTTTGAATCAGACTCGCGCATGATGGGTTGTGTATCTATAAAAAATGTCAAACATAAATTTTGTTGTATGTATGTCCCTTTAAATATATATTATTTAAATTTAATCTATTTTCAATATAATTAGTATTTTGTGAATATTTGAAATATTTGTTGGGGCTGAGTGGCTTAATTTTGTCTTTTTTTTTAGTTTACTTTTCTTTTTCGACTGTAAATATGTTTTTGTGATTTTCACTTTATTTATTCTTAAGTTATATACATTGATTGGTATCATTTAGTCTTAGGTTGTAAATTTGTATATAAATAAAAATAATTAGATGAAAATGCTTCGTGATTAGATAACCATAGATTATACGTAGAATTAATTACATATGAAAATGAAAATGAAAATATTTATTAACTAACTTATTAATAGATTACATATTTTCTTGTGACTACTTAACTAGGCAAGGCCTGAATCTAAGTAGTCCAATTCAACCGGTGTGCATTTTAAAATTAACTTAACCTCTAACAATAATATGCGTAAATTGTACAGATTTTTAATATTTCAGATTTTTAATATTTCAGATTTTTAATATGCGTAAATTGTACAGATTTTTTTGTCGCTAGAAATTAAGGAATGGAAGTAGAAAAAGAAACGAGACAATTTGACTTAGATAATGCCGTGGATTACTTCTAGTTGTGTCAAAGTATACTCTCCTGTCTAAGTTAACTGATACCAACTATCCTAAAGTCAAGCATAAAACCACTTAGCCCTTTACTTGAGTAAATAACTATGAAGGGCCATCAACACTACAAACTAACCATATATATATATACAGAGTGACTGACAGATAGGCGACAAAATTAATGGATCGACCCTCTTCAGATTAAGGGTGTTTTGAATCATATTGTGTTGAAGATTAAGGGTTCGAATAGAGGGATAAAACAATATGTCGTTTTAAAAACAGCCTTAACAAATAAGGTGTGATTGACCGTAACAGAACTAATTGGCAAAGTGCGTGTTGGACTTGCGAATAAAGGGTTAGGTACCATTATTTATGAAAAAAAGGCAAAACAAACACGTTTGTTTGTTGTATGGAAGCTCCCTTAAATGTTTAATTTTATAGTTAATATTTTTTTAACTCAATAGAACTAGGTAGACCAGCATGGCATGTGACTACAAGAGTTAATGTCATTCTGGCCCAAGGTACAGCATACCTAGCCTGGAATATCTGGCTCTCAAGAAGAATAATAATATAAGTACACACCATTGTAAGCTAAAATATTCAATCTTATATTTTACATAAATATATCTATACTATATAGCATAAGCAAGTATAGCGCAAGCAGCCCAGTTTACGTTCCCACTGTTGGGACTCGGGGCCTTCTCTCACTAGCAAAGAGAAATAGGCCATAATCTACCACACTGGTCAAGTGCGGGCTGGCGGCTGCCACACGTCTTCAGATTTAGTGGTCCGCAATCGTGTTGATTTCCTCACGATATTTTCCTCGGATGACAAACCACACATAACTTGAAAAACAAGTCATTGGTGTAAGGCCGGGATTGAACTATAAGTCGTCTAATTGAAAAGCAGACGTTTTTCCCACCGAATCACACTCGCTTGCTTATCCTATTCTATTATATTCTATTTAAAATATTCTATTCTATTCTGTAGAAATACATGAAAATAGAATCACTGACGAAAGAACCAGTTCAAACTTTAAAACTTTGAACACAATACGAGACTGCCTGCTGTAGAGTCACCTCAACAATTTCAGAACTCCACAGAGTTGCTTGCTAAATGAAAACTTAGTAAAACTTAAGTCAACTCATTATCTGCTCCTACCAGCTTGCTGTTTACTTAGTTCGGAATACAAGTTTGTTGTAAGTTAGAAGCGATCAGAGCTCAGTCAGGTGTGCGATCGCTCTACGTAGCGTAAATCGTGGGTTCGATCCCTGCTAATGAGCTTGAGCTTCCAGACAAGGACTACATCGTGAAGAGACCATAGTATGGTGATAGAGTATTTCTAGCGAAGTTTTTTTAAGTTTTTTTCTCGCCTGGTTAGTAAGTAGTAGTAAGTTACTACCCCAAATTTCAAACTGACGCCAAGCGCCAAAGAATGTGTTCCAGTTGATCGTAAATAATTCTAGACTAGGCATACTGCAATACCAAAAGCATTATATAGAAAATTATTCAGCGCGATAATGCAGCGAGCGTGTTGGGACCTTTGCACCAGGGGAGAGCAGGGGTGGGTTATTTGATTAATTTTTTGCACACATTATTTTTGTATAATTTAAATTGTCATTATGATTCCTTTTTTTGAATAAATTCATATGTTTTATTTGTATTATAGAAAAACCCAAACTCGTAATTGTATGAGCAACATTTTTTGTAAGAAATTAACAAAAGTGAAAATACAATAATAGAATTTCTAAAAACATTTAAACCGCATTTAAAAAGACTACGATCCCTACCAGTATTAGTGTAATCAAATAATTAAAAAAAACTTCCCAGAAACTTCAGCAATCTCTTACTTATCAACTTTGTATAGTAGTAAGTAACTCGTAATACCATTATGACAAGTCACAAATAAACACCGAGTCCCACGATCTCTGATTAAATCAGCGAACGGTAAGTGAAAAGTTGCGAAGTTAGCATTAAGTTTGTTGTTCTATACTTAGGAACTGAATGATTAGGGTCTTGGCACACTGTAGGTCTTTTTTGATTGATAAGACGGAAATATTCAAGAAGATATCTGACTACATAGGGACGCAGCCACGTTATAATAATAAATAATAAATAAATCCTTTATTGAGGCAAAACATACATTCACATATCAGGACGTTTATCATTACTTTTATTATATTTTGAACATTACAATACAAATTATCATAATTATTTTTATATTTTTCCAAAGATTGTTATTTTTAATTTTTAACAACGGTTTCGGAGATAATTTCTAAGCAGGTAATTTAAGGGCACTAACTCCCTCAGTAGGATTTCCTGAGTTTGAGGGAGTTAGTTTCTCTTCTAGGGTGTCAGATGTGAGTTTGTGGATAAGCAGCTTGTAGACCGCAATTGACCGTAATTGTATTGTTTTGACATTATAGTTATATTTTCTCTAACATGTACGAGCCTTGTTACTTGTAAATAAAGTTTTAAATTTTGATTTTTTTAAAGTATTTTTATATGTTTAGGTAGTACATCAGTTGTGTTAGCAACCATAATACAAACTAAGAAATGGTTTAGTATGGGGCTAACCAGCCTGAAATGTGTCGAACAAAAGACAAGAATTTATTTCACTAAAAGTTCAACTCACTATTTCGCTTTAGAATCGCACAGATACTAAGTTACGCTATATCTGTGAGTTAAAAAGTGAACCAGCCACAGTAAAGCTGGGCTGGATATTAGACAAACTCGTTGGTTACCATGCCGGACTGCAGACTGCCAATCAGAAGGTTCCGGGTTCGATTCCCGACACGGCCATCTTTGTAATGAACTAATGAACTGTCAGTCTGGATGTTAAATATGTATCTATATAAAATATGTTTGCATATGTAGGATACAAATACAAATCATTTATTGATAACACCAAAGTTACAAGTCAAAGTTACAGTTGTGTTAGCAACCATAATACGAACTAGATATGGTTCAGTATGGGGTTTACCAACCGTGTGGTGTGAAACCTTCCACGGTTGTGCAAAATATACTCGTATAGTATAACTGCCTTAGGCCACACTCTCCGAAGGGACCCAAACCATATACCGAGGCAAGCCCTAGACTGGAATCCCCAAGGAAAACGCAAACGTGGTCGTCCAAAACAGACCTGGCGGCGGACTATTGTTGACGAAGCGAAGGCTATCGGTAAGACCTGGAGCGAGATCAAGCGAGACGCTCAACACAGACCGGGATGGCGACGCACTGTGGACGCCCTCTGCCCCATCTAGGGGACATAGGACCTTAAGTCAGTATAACTGCTTTCTTATACATTAAACAAGTACTTCAAATGCTAAGTTACTTTATTTCTTCCAGTTAAAAAGTGAATCAGCCACAGTAAATCTGGGCTGAATATAATAATATTAAAAGCGAATCAGGCAAGGCAATGCGATTAGTGGCGCATATAATGAATTGAATCCGCCGGCGCACTCCCAGTGGAGCTCTGCTCGTAGTTACGGGGGAATCTCATTTATGTCATTTTAAACGAACGCTGGAAATAGTGGAGGAATTTACTTGCATTTAGCTGATGATGATGAAAAAAACGCGGGGAAAATGGAGGCATGTGTTTGCCCTTTGATAGGCTCTCTTTTTTTACTCATAATGGGCTTGCGCTTGATCGCAGTTCACTTGATGGGAAGCGAAATTGCGATCTAAGGTGGAGCACGCTTGCCCAGAAGAAACCGGTTCACTCTTGCCTTGAAAACTGCTAGATTATAGTTATCAGGGAACAGGGAATTTGGCAAAGAATTCCACACCTTGGCAGTACGCACAATGAAGGTGGAGGCAAACCGCTTAGTACGCGACTTAGGCACTTAGGCTCTTTATGTAGGGTGTACGTACCTAAAAGGTAAAAACGGGACCCTATTACTAAGACTGCGCTGTCTGTCTGTCTCCAAGCCGTATCACAGAAACCGTAATAGCTAGAAAGCTGAAACTTTCACAAGATATGTATTTCCCGTGCCGCTATAACAACAAATACTGAAAATAAAAAAATGAAATATTAAGGGGGGTCCCCATACAATGAAAATTTTCACAAAATATAGAAATGCACATAAGCTATCAAATTAAAAAATAAATAATTAAGTTTGTACCACTTTATATATTCAGATAATTTAATTCCCCCCTCTTCCCTAAAGTTGTTATTTTTCTTATTTTTTCCGACGCTCGAATTATTATCCTCATTTCTCAAGGCGGCGACAACAAAGCATCTGAAATAGGCCACGCCATCCATACGGGGCTCTTTATACCCCAGGGCCCATTCCGGGGTCTATTGTACCCCATCTATGTATTATATCGAATCCTTGTCTTCATATTTAGCTTATTTACTATAAATACTTTATATCTGTTCACACACATATGTTGGGCATAAGCATAATTCGTTCCCACTGCTGGGACTCGGGGCCTTCCCTCACGAGGAGAGAGACTTAGGCCACCACGCTGGCCAAGTGCCGGTTGGTGGATCTTCATCTTTGTCTTCACCTTCTCCCACTATGTGAGGTCGGCACAGCCAGTTTTTTTCTTCCACACTCTTCTGTCAGCCGTCATATCTATTCACTCCTTTCTCTTTCATATCCTGTTTCACACAATTCATCCTTATCTTCTTAGGTCGTCCTCTACTTCCACTACCTTGTGCAATTAGTACGGGTTGGCGGATGTTATTATTATATATACCAGATAAATGTGACAAATGTTAACTCTGGTGGCGATTCAGCGGCACACACGACTAAACTAAATTTAAAGAAGCCCCGACTCTTTTCATCTTAGGTGGCCAGATTGAGACGGCACGTTCTGCACTATAATCAAAACAACTATAATCACGTCATATGTAGAAAATATAGGCGACTTTAGAACGCACTCACTTGTATCACCTCTAAAACTGCCTGCATATTCCATATTTGACGTGATTTTAGTTGTTTTGTCTGTGGTTCAGAACATGCCGTCTCTTTCTGGCCACTTAAGATGAAAAGAGACGGGGCTTCTTGAAATTTAGTTTAGTCGTGTGTGCCGCTGAATCACCACCTCTGTCTCATAATGTTGCAACGTGCAACACGGAATCCGAGCTCTATTTTCATAAAATGCCAGCCGGAGGTGTTGCCAGCGTCGATCAGGGAAGGTATTTTAATTATTTTGCAGCAACACCTCACCTCCGGGCATGTGTTGTGGACCTGTCGTAAATAAGATAAACCAATGTAAGACTCACATTACTGAACTGGATGTATTTAGTAACAGTCTCAGTCAATTTAGAAATAATAAGTATAAGTTATAGGTTAAATTGTTAAATTGATTACTTTTTTATTGATTTAGGTAAAATTAAATTGTTTAGTACTTAAGATTTCCCCTTTTTTATGTATATCTGAACCTTCCTTATCATTAAGTTTACACTAGCATGCTGTGTACTCTTTTTTGGATTGCAGACTTGTTTTTGTTCCTTTTAGTTTAGTTATGTTTGAAATGAATGTTTGTAATCTGTCTGAGTGCCTAATAAATAAATAAATAAATGCTTTCATGAAAATTTGCGAAAGGAAATTTAGTTTCGAAAATGACACTCGAATTTATTTCCTATGACACTTGCGTTTAGTGAATTTGTTGATATATAATTTTAGGGTATTGTACCTTAAAGGTAAAAACGAGACCCTATTACTAAGCCTCCGCTGTCTGTCTGTCCCCAGGCCGAATGTCAGAATCTGTAATAGCTAGAAACCTAAAACTTTCATAAGATATGTATTTCCCGTGCCGCTATAACACAACACTACTAAAAATAAAAAATGAGAGTTTTAATATTTTCATTATTTTTATTTTTATTTGTTGTTATAGCGGCACGGGAAATACATATCTAGTCAAAGTTTCAGCTTACTAGCTATTAAGGTTTCTGAGATACAGGCTGGAGACAGACAGACAGCGGAGTCTTAATAATAGGGTCCCGTTTTTATCTTTTAGATACGGAACCCTAAAAACATCTAACCAATTTCGTAAGTAAATTTTTGGCTTGTACATAAGTTTGAAAATCAGTTAAACGTTTCTTGCCAAACACTTATGCCACAGTTCATTAACTTTTAAAGTTGAAAGTTCTAAAATTCACCACAATTTCGTTGCCAAAAGTATCCGCAGTCCAAACTAACAAACCAGAAAACTTAACACTTTACTGCTTTTGAGAGATAGTTACTGCTATCTTTACTACAATTATTATTAATTTAGTAGACTTAGAATCGAAAATTGATAATTGAAAATTGACATTTGATTCTTTTTATATACTGTTGTAATGATATTCTATTACTAGAATTAGAATTGAAAATTGACATTGAATCATATTATATACTTTTGTAATGATACTATATTATTTGACTTGTAACTTTGATGTTATCAATAAATGATTTGTATTCGTATTTGTACTTCTTTTTAGTGTGTGTGTGTGTGTATGTGTGTGTAGCATCGTAGCTTCCGAACGAAGAAACCGATTTCAAGAGTGTTCTTATGAAAATCGGTCCAATATGAACTAATAAAAAATGGCGCATAACATATCTTTTCTCCTTAAAGTATCTTATGAAAGAACCTGCCTTGCAAAATGCATGAATTATGATAAATTTCAAATACCTACCAATTTTTTTTTCTCTGAGACATTTGACCGCTACGCTATCTTGCGTGGTTATCGATTATTGCTATACTCTGTCCTAAAGTAAACCTCTTTTGTTTTTTATTTATATACTAATGACAGAATGATAGAAGAATTCACTCTCATTTTGTAGTTCAGTGGGCGTGCATAGAGAGCCTTTTTTTTTTTTTCGTGTAGGAAATGTATTTACGCATCTCCCGCTACAAGTCTGGGGGAGGCGAGCGGGGTATGTCGGACTCGACGGCCAGAAGGGCCGTCACTACCGACTAAAATCTCACGGTGTCCCATCTCACGATGGGCGCAGGGATGCAGGACCGCTTCGCGCATTGCCGCTGCTCTCCCCGCCCAATGCATAGAGCGCATAGTTGAACGGGGCGAAGTAGAGGGTACTAGACCGCGCGGGAGGTCACCCACGCAATGGACTGACCAAATAAGGACAATCGTGGGTACACCCTTAAATGAGTGCGCCAGGATGACTTCAAGAAGAGAGAAAAGGCATCGTGAGGCGTGTACTATCTGTCCCATCCACCACTACTTCTTGACGACCACGACCGCTCTGGCAAGAGCGTACCGACTTAGAAGAAGAGGGAACAGTTTGGCCGGCCGTAATCCACTATTCACACACACGCACTTTGAATTATTTCAACGCAGGGGTGCTAATAATACGTGGGATCTACGTAGCAACGTGAAGAAGATGCAACTGAAAACGCCGGTTCATCGACTTGTGAAATTAGAGAGGTCCATTTACGTGTTGGGGCCCGCGATCTACAACCGCGTACCCGCGACTGTCCGGGATGCACCTTCCACCGCCAGCTTTAAGACTAGACTCAGGGTTTGGCTATTAGATAAAACTTTGTACAATATGAATGATTATCTAAATTTGAAAATTGACATTTGATTCATATCATATACTTTTGTATTGATATTATATTAGATACTAGAATTAGTTGTGAAAATTGACATTATGATTAATATCATATACTATTGTGTAATGATATTATATTATTAGAATTTTATAATTGAAAATTGACATAGACACATATCATATATACTTTTGTATTGATATCATATTATTTGACTTGTAACTTTGGTGTTATCAATAAATGATTTGTGTTTGTATTAGTTTTACTAAAAGCTGATTTTTGAAGCGCGTCTAGTTTGGAATTACTCTCAAGGATGCTTCGACTTAGTTCCCTAGGTCAATTGCCTCACCCAGCCATGCGTGGGATGCTCCATTGAAGCGTGAGATAACGTAGGTTTTGCACACGAGTGTACTAAAGTTTTCCAAGTTATCATAGAGGTTGGTTAATAATTAAACTTGCCGGGGTAAACTTAGTTAAGTGTTAGTGAGTATGTGTACATCTATACACGTAGTTTCAGTAAGGAATGTCGAAACAGGATTTTCAGTCAATTTGACTTGGTAATAAAAAAACAAATTTGAACGTACGGGCGCTTGTTTGTTTGGAGGGTTTATTTCAGAACAGATGAGAATAAAATTTGGGTCAAAGATACGCCCTTCGATTAAATACTAGGAGACATTTCACACACGGCTGGTTAGCCCCACACAAAAAATATTCTAATTTGTATTATGGTTGCTTAACAACTGATATACTACACAACGCATATCCTACTAATATAATAAATGCGAAAGTTTGTGTGTGCGTGTGTGTATTTTTGTTACTTCTTCACGCTCAAACGGCTGAACCAATTTTGATGGATATTGGTGTGAAGATAGGTTAGATCTTGGACTAACACACGGCTTACTTTTTATCTCGATCAATTGAGGTTTCCGTGAGATACGCAAATAACTTCAAAATCTATGTCCTTAGCGCACCAACGGATGGATTTTGATGAGATTTATTACTATGAAGATAGGTTAGACCTTGGATTAACATAATTATAGGTTTTTATCACAGATAAACTTTTTATCCCGGATTAACGTGGGTCCACGGGGCGCAGTTAGTAGGCCATAATTCTTCATGCTGCGGCTCCATAGGCGAATGACACACGTTTTCGGTTATTATAAATATAAAGAGGAGTAAACTTGAGTTACTGCAACTTTCTTCCAGAGTATAATCTATGTGAAATATTGCGGTGCGCACAAAGTTTTTACTACCCGCGGAAATGTTAATTACAAACACCTGTAGTGCGTGTTTTGTTAAATTTACTGCCAAAACTGCTGAGAGCGGTGAATTCTTGGGTGCCTCCCGGGAAAGTTGGGGATATACAAGTCCGGTGGCGATCGCGGTGGGTAATAGATTAAAATCATAGACTAATAAATATAATAGACTAGTCGCAGCAGGCTAGCACTGTGAAATGTATTTTATCCGTGCCGTTATGTGCTATAATAAATTATTATTAATCGTAGACTCTCTACCTCTTGTGTAAAACCGTACTACATATGTCATTCTTTGACGACCTTGTTAGCCTATTGGACACCTTATCAGACTGCCAACCAGAGGGTTCCGGGTTCGGTTCCCGACACGGCCAACATCTTTGTGATGAATTCAATTTGATGGTTGTCGGTCTGGTTAAGTATATACGCGTTTACCATACATTTTGGAGCGATGACAGCTCTCAGTCAGGCGATCGACCGCTTCGCGTCCCGAACGTGGTAGTTTCAATGCCCGCAAATGAGCTCATGAGGAAACCAAAGCATGGTGTTAGGGTATTTTTAATGCTCGCCTGGATAGCTAACCTCAAGTTGTTTAATCTATCGCCGTGCACCTAACAACGTAAACAATAGCCTCCTTGAGAGTCAGATATTCCAAACTAGGAGTAAATTTGGATGTATAAATTGATACTTCTATTAGCTCAGTTTGTAGAGAAAACTTTTATATAATATTATCAAATCAAATCAAATCAAATTTATTTATTTATACACAATTTTATACAATTGGTAGCAAGAATGTTTCTTATACCTATGGTTTTTTACATATTTTGTATTAAGAGCTACAAGTAATGAGCCTGCATCTCCAAACTAAGTGTGTAAGCTTGTATATTAGAGATGCATACTCCCCATTGGACATGATTGCAATAGTTGCGTTATAATCATTATGTGTTATAATTATCATGCCGCAAGCAAAAAATCTTAAGACTAGGACGGTTAGCCGCTTCTGTCTGGTCACATCTTAAAAATGCCATAAACTTGGGTGTTTAGAGGAAGCATTTACGGAATGCGTGCAAGAAATCTCCGGCTTTTCCCCACAGATTTTAAAGAAAGTTATGATAGACCTACTGGATGAATAAAAATTCTCAAACTCATTTTTACTTACAACTATACTTATTGCTAAGACAGTTAGATCTCAAATATTATATTGAAGAATAATTGAATGTCTTTGATATTCTTAAATCAAAATTCCTTTGTGATGAGAATGTTCTTTATTGAAACTTTACTATCAATTTTATTTTAACGTTATGTTACTCCTTCAATTATGGAGGAAATAGTTTATTAAATTAAAAAGGTATCATTTTGATAACTATTTGTTATTGATATTTATAACGTAAATATTAAAGTAATCCACACAAAATAAAACGAATTTAGATCGATCTAAGTAAGATTACCCACTTATATTATAATATTAGCATTTATAATTATAAATGCTTCTTACTCACTTTATATTTATTGTAATGATATTATAGTACTCGAATATAATTGAAAATTGACATGGATACATATCATATACTTTTGTAATGATATCATATTATTTGACTTGTAACTTTGGTGTTATCAATAAATGATTTGTATTTTGTATTTGTATAAATTCAAATATTTGTGTTTACTAGCTCTAAATTTCAATCAAGCTATTTAATCTTCAAGAGAAGCGGAGTGTAAGTTCAAAATATAATATTGTGTGTAATAACTAAATTGCAACCTAGCTATTTAATCTTCAAGAGATATTCAAAATACTAAAATAATTTCACAAACAACCCAATATTTAGAGCATGTTCCGTGATGAAATGTGCATTTATTTTACAGTTAGGTTTGCTCGTAATTAATTAAAAGCATCTAGTCAAGGAGATACCGCGGGATATAATCAAATTAAAATTTTGCAGGAAAAGTATAAATAGGTACGTAGTATAAATAAAGTCAAGGGGAATATGTACACATGGAAGCGTTTCGCTTCCACAGTTATTGTGCGGACCATTAAACGGTGGAACTCATTGCCGGAATCCCTGTTCCCTCTGAACTATAACCTTGCTGTCTTCAAGGCGAGAGTGAATCGGTTTCTTCTAGGCAAGCGCGCTCCACCCTAGATCGCAACATCACTTAACATCAGGTGAGTTTCGATCAAGCGCTTGCCTATCCACCATAAAAAAAAAAATATGTGAATCCATCATCATCATTATCAGCCTGTCTGCGTCCACTGCTGGACATAGGCCTCTCTCAAGGCACACCACGCGACCCTATCCTGAGTATATCGTCTCTATCTATAATTGGGACCCTATTACTAAGCCTCCGTTGTCTATCTGTTTCCTCTATCTCCAGGTTGTTACTCAGAAACCGTATTAACATTTTCTGTTTCCAATTAACATAATAGGTGAATTAGACATATGACAATTTTGATAATGTGATCTATATATTTACTTTTGTAAATATTCTTATACATATTCTTTCTAATGTAATTTAGATGTTGACTTTTTACAAGTGTCTTATAACTGTTGTTATACATTCCTATGTGAAAAAATAAATTGAATTGAATTGAGAAATTGACATTCAATTAGTTGAATAAATACCATTAAACTAAAAATTATCTCCCAGCCCACATCGCGTGAAGCACAGCAACTCAGTACTGGCTTCTCGTAGAATGTTTTGCTCGCAATCCTGAAGTTTGCAAACGTAATTAAAGAGTTAACTTTTCATTTCACTGGATTCTCTCGGATTATCTCGGTGCTTGAAAAAACTTGTGATAAATTTCACCTGCTTATTTACTTATTGTTAACGGATAGGACTTTTATTGTTATTAAGGAAATGAATAAATATCCTATGATAAGCGAATGTGGCCTGGTGGGAAAACGTATGTTTTTCAATCAGACGGCCCCTGGTTTGATTACAGCCTTACACCAATGACTTGTTTTTCAAGTTGTATGGATTTGCTTTGCAGTGAAGGAAAATGTCGTGAGGAAACCGGCATGTTTAAGGACCACAATATCCGAAGACTGTATAAAACAATATAAAAAGTGTCATTTTACACCAGTACCCACCGTGGCTAGGATGACATGATAAATTGTAGGTGCTGCCTGTTAATCTTAGTACAAATAGTCTTTGCACCAAGTCAAAGGTTCTAGGGCCCCTTGAAAACGCTCGACACCAGATCTGAGACACTTTAGCTCATACGATATTTATATTGCACATATCATGTTTTTTAAAAGGTTGCCTTTGCTTGTTTTCTTAATTTGTAATTAGTCTAGTCAACAAGTGCCTTTTTGGTCAACATTTTTCAGCAGTCTCCGAAAATTATGATTGAGATGTACTTAATTCGATTCGGAATGGTATCTAGATAATTTTCGAAAAACAATGAAGTTTCGCAAAAAAAAAATAAGACATTTTTAAAGTTTTTGACCACGGATTCATTCAAGGTCCGAAGGAATGAATAAATATTATTTAAACTTATTAAATATGAAAATTAAAATTTGAAAAAATTCAGGTTCCTACAGGACAGATCAATAAACAATAATCCGTGGTCAAAAACTTTAAAAATTTCTTTTTTTTTGCGGAACTTCATTGTTTTTGAAAACTATCTAGATGCCATTCCGAATCGAATGACACCTCAATCATAATTTTCGGAGACCGCTGAAAAAAGTTGACCAAAAAGGCACTTGTTGACTAGACTATATCAGTCAATTATAACTAAGAACGTAATTTAATATGACCAGCACCAATATTTTTAACAAACAAACAAAGAAAATAAATAAATATTAAACCTTTAACTCTTGAGTAAAACCGTGGGGCTCAGCTAGTATTTACTGTATGTAACACATCGTTTATCAAGTTTTTCTCAAAAAATAATATATACGGAAGACGAGGGAAGTATTTTATAGGCACGCGTGACGGCGCATAAGGGAAGTGTTTTTTTTTGTGGACTTGTGACAGTTAAGTAGGAAAACTCTACCGTGTCCTAACTAAAATGCCGTTATTTTAACTAAATTGTTTAGTACTTAACGGCATTATAGTCAAATGACGGCAGATCTGTA
This sequence comes from Mellilla xanthometata, assembly GCA_035578125.1. Lineage (NCBI taxonomy): Eukaryota > Metazoa > Arthropoda > Insecta > Lepidoptera > Geometridae > Mellilla > Mellilla xanthometata. The sequence continues at coordinate 4,200,600 of JAPUBQ010000030.1, read as the reverse complement.
CACTTTTTTTATCTTTTTCACACACGGCTGGTAGCCCCATACTAAACCATTTCTAGTTTGTATAATTAATGAAATGTCAATTAAAATTATACAAAATTAATATGTAAATCTAATTAATTTAAATACATTAGTTGAACCCAAGTCAAAATGTAAGCCTACGCGATGACAAAAAAGTTTGTACTATGTTACACTGTGTCACAAAGCCAAGTCAAACAATTTTTGTTCTTCGCCATTTTCAAATTCGCGAGACGTATTCTGCTTCTCAGTAAACTACAATTATGTATTTCTGGATTGACGTAAGTATGGATGGATTCGGTTCTTTACTTTTTAACCGCATATTATTATTTTTCGAAAAATTCCAAAACTTGTTGCAGAATATCATATATATGAATAAAAGCGAGCGTGGCTCGGTGATATAAACGTCTGCTTTTCAATCAGACGGCCCCTGGTTCGAACCCTACACCAATGACTTGTTTTTCAAATTATGAGTGGATTTGCATTCGCTTTACGGTGAAGGAAAACATCGCGAGGAAACCGGCATGTTTGAAGATCACAATATCTGAAGACGTGTGTCATCCGCCAACCCACACTTGGCCAGTATGGTGGATTATGGCCTATAGATATAGCTGCCTGCTTTCAAGAGAAGAGAGATTTCTTCTCTTGAAAGAAAGCCCCGAGTCCCAGCTGTGGGAACGTATAGTGGGCTCCTTATGTTGCAGAATAGTTGTTTTTTTTTACTCAGTACAGCTAGGCATTTGACCAGCAGGATGCATAGCCGCACGCGTTTGAGACACTCGTCTAAGGAGAAGCATGCCTAGTTTGGAATACCTGGTTCTCAAGAAGGCTGCCGGAACACACATAGGTGTTTGGCTACAGATTTTTCTATTTAACGGTGGTTGCAAGTAAGACGAGCACAAAAAAATTATTTGCCATCACTACATCATTTTCAAGATTTTAGAAAAACTTTCTAAACTCTACACCCACTAAATCCGCCCTTGAAACGATTTGCCTCAGTTAAAAAAGCACCCGGCATACAAAATCCATACGACAAAAATTATCCTTAGCAACTAGAACAAAAAGGTTCCAAACCAGCCTCCGAACCTAGCACTTTAGCAAACTTGTACAAAAAAATCTGGCTCATTAAACCGCTAACCACATACTTCCCACTATTCCGCAGAGTGTGCGACAAATCCACAAGGTCGTCCGGGTAGGGTTACCACATCTCCGGATTTTTCCTGAGATTACAGGATTTTTCGTCTTTTCTCAGGATTGCGGCCGGATTTTGCAAATCTCGTGATATCTCAGGATTTTTAATAAAACACATGTTACATTATAAAATCTCTTTGATTAAAAGTTAAACAAAATAAAAATAATCTTCTTTTGATAACAATTGAACAGTCACTGCCACCCCTGCTCCGCCGATTTGAGTGCAACATGCAAGTTTCAACATGCGCGCGAGTTATTTCGGCAGTGTATAAAACGATACCTTTTTGAGAAAAAATGTTAAACTGTATAAAATCTCAGGACTTTTCCATGGAAATCAGGCCTTTTCTCCGGTCTTTTGATTTTTTCAAAGTCAAAGTCAAAGTAATTTATTGATAGCAATACAGTTACAAGTCACACAATCAAATTAAATATATTATAATTAATACAAATGTCAATAAAATTTCAAATATAAATGTCAAATATAAATCAATAATTTATAATTAACCTTATATAAATAGTGTACTACGAACGTAGTGTCAAGCCAATTTTAATTTCAAAAAATCGTCAAAAGAATAAAATGCCTGTTCGATAAGCCAATTCTTTAATTTTCGTTTAAAAACAGCTCGTGAAGGCACATCTGTTATCTCGCGCGGCAGCCGGTTAAACACCGCCGGCGCAGTACCGCGTATTGTACCCTACCCCTATATACACCCTACACTATATATACCCTACGTCCGGGTCCTTATAAATTAATCGACCTCTCAGTTACGAGGTCCCGGGTTCTCCGGGTCGGGGACCTTTGTAAGAACAAGTAGAATTAATCTGTTAACTGTCCACGGAAGGTTTTTGTACATAGTTGCGTGTTAAAGGATTATTAAGGGTTAGTATGAGAAGTAAGTACGCATAGTTTTTAGTGGCCGTTTAGTTTTATTTGCCGGGAAGTGGTGTCCTTTCTTGTCAATAAAGGCTTGTATTATGGCCCTTTAGGTTATACTTTAGGTTTTGGTAATGCATGTGGTTAAAACTTGGCAAATATATGTAACAAAAAAGTTAACACAAGAAACTTTGCTGTGCCGTGGTACAGAAGTAAGTACGGATAGTTTTTAGTGGCCGTTTAGTTTTATTTGCCGGGAAGTGGTGTCCTTTCTTGTCAATAAAAGCTTGTATTATGGTCTTTTAGGTTATACTTTAGGTTTTGATCATGCATGTGGTTAAAACTTGGCAAATTTATAACAGTGAAGTTAGCACATGAAACTTTGCCGTGGAATGGGACAGCTAAGGTTGAAAAATACGAAAAACATACCAGTTGCGAGTAAATACGAGTATAAATAAATATACATAAGAACACATTTCACACACGGCTGGTTAGCCCAATACTAAACCATTTATAGTTTGTTTTATGGTTACTAACAAAACTGATATCCTACTACACATACGAGTTCATACGTAACCTTTATATCGACACATATTTTTGAATTTATATAAGAATAAAATTAATTTATTATTTTTTTGGATTTGAATAAGTATGAACACACTTATAAGATTTATTAATAAGAATTTGACGTGTAAATTGGTTTAAAAAAAATGATTATGATTATTTAACCCAGAGCGACAGCCAACAAATTCATTTCAACAAAAAGATATTGGCCGTGCCGGGAATTGAACCCAAGACCCTCTGGTCGGCAGTCCGGCATGGTAACCATTACGCCAACGAGGTCGTCTAAATATGAGGAGCTTTTGATGTTTGGCCAACGTGGACCAGTGACGTAAAAGTTTTTGGAGTCAGTTTAAACATAAACAAGATTTTTCATGTAATTAAATATAAGTAATTTTTTATTTATTTTATCGTTTAATTTACATATTGCGGAGCTTTAAATTGACAACATCATTATGACTCAGTCAACTATGACATTGCCGTGGCTGCAAACTTTACTCCAAATAAATATTCAATGTCTTCTTTCAAATAAACGGTACTCACAATTTGCGCCATGTTTAAAGCTAATTTATTACCCAAAAAGCGCTACCTGTGTTCGTAAAAATAAATGGGCATTCAAAGGCGATAAATTTTCTTGACAAATTATTATTTAACGCTCATGTCGCGTTATGTTGAGAAACACAGCTTTACGTTATCAGATGAGATCTACAAGATTTGATACCGTCAGTAAGACATGCTGTTACAATAAATATATTGGATTAATCGTGGGAACTGCAGAAGAACTTACGTTTTTACGAGTTTTTTTTAGTAAATAACAATTTTTAGATATAGTGGCCGGCAAACATCTTGAGCAAAGACTTTGAGTACGCAGTAGACGATTTTAAGGTATCATTGGTGGTATGAGAGGTGCGCGGGGGCATTCTGTCGGCACGAGGCCCCACGATTGGACGATCAGTTTGCCGCTGTCCCCCGCGCCGCGCGTTCGTCCCGCTAGCATCTGTACTAGCATCGACTACACTTGCGTGCAGTTTTAATAGTCTATTTCGAGTTTAGAAGTTTTGTTGTTAAAGTTTTATATTCATTTATATTATTGTTACTTTGTTTTTTATTATATTGTGTTTATACCTACTTAAAACATTTCTGACTATGCCGCCAAAACATAACACAGTTCTGAAGAGACAAGCTAGTAAAATGATGTATGGTGTGTATTGCTTCCTTAAACAGGAATATACAAAACAAACGGAAACTATAAAAAAGACTGCGGAAGCAACTAAAATGTCTGTTAGTACCGTAAAAAAAACATAAAAGAAAGCAAAGACTCGGAGTTGCTTACCGTATTTAGGACACCAGGCAAAAAAAGATCTGAGAATTGTAATTTTTTCAATGTAGAATGTGTAATATTAATTTTATTGTGTAAAATAAATATTTTTTGTATATACATTTTGGTTTTATGAAGAAAGTTTCACGATATTTATTTATATATATATTTTTTATATTTCAACAATAACCAATAAAATATGTCCGGAAGTGTACATGCGCTAACTTACCCCCTCTACGTCGACTTTTGCTCAAGTTGTTTGCCGGCTATTATACTATAACTATTTTTAATAACTACTTTTTCAGTGCAGGCCCTTCCGTCACCGCGGACGTACTATGGCTATGTTCCTGCCCTTGAGAATGGCACACTGATTGTGCTGAAACATGTCGGGCTAATACCGACAAAATAAACGTAAGTGATAGCCGGTTAAACAAACATTATTTTTAGATAAGTAACAAATACTGCTTATTATGTCAACCAAGTCTATAATGTGCTAAGTATTTTTATCTCAGATTTCACACACGGCTGGTTAACCCCATACTAGACAATTTCTAGTTTGGATTATGGTTGCTTACACAACATATATACGAGTACGATATTTTACACATTATACGATTTTTATTTTAAATATGTTTGTTTATATAATGGTTTCGTCGATCAAATTCGTTATGAATCAAAAACTTATTTGTTTTAAATTATTATAAAAAACTTATGTAATAAAATATAAATTTGCCCAATAAAGAGTTTATCTATCTATATATTAAGTAGGTTATTACTCGTACCTTATTTCGAAACTTCTCTAGATTGGATAGATAAACGTGAAATATACACACTTTTGTATCATTTTATTTGGCACATTTTAACTTTTAAACAACTTGCAATTTTGCGTGATCAATATAATATAAAAAATATTTTATTGAAACCGACTTACTAGTCGGTTTCAATATAATATTTAGTTAAATAGGCGAAAGTTATTCCAAACTAGGTGTGCTTTGCCTTGGCCAGAGTGTCACTGACTCGTGCAATTACGAACTCTGGTGGTCAAATGAGTAGCAGTCATTTGGAAAAAAAATGTCGTAATTAATAATAACAAATATAAAGTATTTTCTCTATCATTTTCTTTTATATATTCACACACGGACAGGACACATTTTCACACACGGCAGGTTAACCCCATACTGAACCATTTCTAGTTCGTATTATGGTTGCTAACACAACTGATATACTAGATACATATACATTACATACATAATTTATATAGATACATATTTAACACTCAGACCCACAGCCAACAAATTTAGTTAAGATGTTGGCCGGGCCGGGAATCGAGCCCGGAACCTTCCGATTGGCAGTCCGGCATGGTAACCTTTACGCCAACGAGGTCGTCGTCAGCTGTATCGAAAATATGAACAATAAGAAACACGCGACTATGTTGGACACAGCAACGCACTTAGAGTAGGTCTCGAGCTCCAACTAATGCGAGACCACTCGGGAAATTATGATTTTTGCCGCAGAAATAAAGTTTACGCTCAGTTTTTGTAGAATGAATTTCATCATGGCAGAATTGTATGAGCAAAAGTCAGCCAATTAATATTATACCAGCGTGAACCGATGACTAACTTACCTGATGAGAAGTAATGGAAGAGCCTGAACTCTACGACACAGGTTCAACCTTCTGTGGAGTTCAGTGCACCCCTTGTCTTAAATACCTAGTTCTTACTTGTAGCCTAAATTTAACTAATACATAATTTAAGACTTGGTGTATATATGATAAGTGGTATTGTGTACGATATAAATAAACTAAAACTGAAACTGAACAAAATAATAAGGTAAATCTTTATAATATCTTTTTAAAATTAATAACTACAATAATTTTCATCGACTTTAGTTCAAAGTACATGTATTAGTTAGTGCATTTAATTGGAAGTCATAAAATAATAAGATAAATCTTTACAATCTCTTTTTTATAATAAAAACTACAATAATCTTCATTGACTTCAGTTCAAAATGCATGTATTAGTACATTTAATTGAAACTATTGGTACTGATTTAGTCGTATACTTTGTTTCTCCTACAGAAACAAGATGCGATCGAAAATGTAGCACATCGGCCATGTACCTTGAACTTGAATAGATAAAATATAAAAGTATAGACAAAAGCAATACGTTCCATTAATTTGCTGTTCTTAATATAAATAATAAAGAAGTTCATAAATAAAAAAAAATAGTCACAATAAAATTTCGTAGCCCAAACTAATAGCATACTGCAAATTTAACGGAAAATAAAAAATAAATACAAGTTTGTTTTTATCTTTCTCATCTCTTTCTCCCTCTCTCTTACTACCATCATTTCTTTCTTATTCTTATAAATATGTTTTTAAGAATAGTAAATAAGTTACTAACAAAAAAAATATTTTTTTGAAAAAAAATAAAAATAAATAAATTCTTCTATTTCCATTCTATTTTTTTTTCTAATCTCACGGAGCCGTATTTTTACCCTACAATGATTCAGAAGCATATTTACTTCAAGTATTTCTATTTGCCCGGCTAAATGATTCACTGCGCTATTTCTCAAGTGTTTTTTACCTTCAGACAAATGATTTAGAGTGGTATTCTTCAGCTAGAAGAGTCTCTCATTAGCGTTTTATTGTTGGGTATTGTAGCTTTTCCATGAGTTTGTTGAAGAATACAATTAAAATTAAATTCCACTACAGAACGAGCAGGAGTACCTACAGCGAAGAGACACCGATTTACTGTCGAAGTTCCGAAGATTCGCACAAAGCGTTTTGCTTCGACCTTCATTGTGAGAACTGCGAAGCTTTGGAACTCTCTTCCTGAGTCTCTTTTTCCCGAGAAGTACAATTTGGGGGTCTTCAAATCTAGAGTAAATAGTTTCCTTCTGGGCAAGCGTGATACATCTTAGACTACAGTCAAGCTTAAAATCAGGCAAGCTGCGGTCAAACGTAACCCATTTATCATAAAAAAAAAACGCAAGGCAGTAGAGGCTTTACTAGCGCTCGCCTGGCTAGCAACCACCCTCTAGTTGAAAAATATATTGCCAAGCATCTAGTAACGTGTTCCGTCTGTCTCTTTGAGAACCAGTTATTCCAGCCTATGCATAATCCACCTTGGGTCAGAGTATCAAAGAACTGTGAGGTTACGCGCCTAGGTGGTCAAAAGTCTAGTCTAGTCTTTTCATTAATTGAAAATATCCACATACATAACGGCAAAAAGGGTTCAGTACATAAACTCCGTCAAACTTCAAAAAGTAAAGTGTGAAGTCTAGTGGAGCGGTTTCCCTGCCAAAACATCCATCAGACGCTGTTCGTCTGTCAGTTTGTAAATGGACTTGTTCACTTTTCACCCGCTGACGAAGATTGGTCGACTAGAATTTTCATTTCAAATTGCTTGGTGCAAAGATGGACATTGGGCGGCAGCAAACGCGCCGAATGTAACGAATTTAAGAATAGCTCATATAAAGTTTTGTTACAACACGCACACTGTCCGTATCGAACGTAACTTAACCCTTAAATGGACCCTTTTTGTTTCACGTTTGAAAAAAATATATTTGTGTAATAGACATGTATGTATTGTCTAGGAAAAATGAGTAAAAAATCTAGACATTAATTTACTATACTTTTTTTGCAATAATGTGAGTGTTGTTTATAAACTACATTGCGCAAAATTAAAAAAATATATATATGAAGGTCAATTTTATGTGTGATTTTTAGTATGTTGTTTAAAAACAACATTGTCCATTTAAGGGTTAACCTCGATGATCGCGTCAGATCACCTTACTTGGCCGAGCTACAGCCTCACCGGCCAGTGTCCGAGTTGTAATATATTAGTTCTTTACACTCAAACGGCTGAACCGATTTTGATGAGATTTACTATGAAGATAGGTTAGACCTAGAATTAACACATAAGCTAATTTTAATCCTGGACTAACTTCTTTTGTCCCGGATTAACGCGGAAAACACCGCAGGACGCCGCTAGTTAACAATAAAAACGTAGTAATGTTTATACGCAGTAAAGGATACAAAACGTACTCGTAAACGTAGTAATGTTTATACTCAGTAAAAGATACAAAAAGTATTATATCAAAACAAAGCCATAATCTATTCGTTCGCACAAATCAAACAAACTTCTCTTTCCGTGGAAAGCAACTGGATATCTCTATAAATATGACACAACCCTTTTAACCATTACTCTGAGAAGGAAAACATCGCAAAAACATGTGTCTTTCAACTGCGGGACTGTCAAGGACGGTCTGACAGTGGCATTGTCATTTGTTGTGAGGATTTCCTGTGGCAAAATGTTAATATTTTCATGCATAAATCAATATAATCATAAGCATAAATAACACTGCTCTACAAAAAAAATTTTTTTTTTGTTGCCCTGGATTATCATAGCCAATTGTTACGTTTTTAAGTGTCCAGATTACGACTATATTTATAAAATTACACAATTCGCTCGTTAATTTTTATGATTGTATCGTTTTGAGTTTAGAACAATTTATCGTTAAAATTGAATTTTCTTGTCATTTTTTTAAATTAATCTGAGCAAATCTTACAAAATCATTGATTGTTTCATAAATTGTTTGCATAAATAAAACCAAAATCATTTTCTTATCTACGGCAACAAAAACACTGTAGACCAGTGTAATAGTAGCTGGTTGATAGTTTTTTTTTAATATGACATTTTCTTAAAATGATTCCTAGCTAGATCGATTTATCGCCCCCGAAACCCCCTATATACTAAATTTCATGAAAATCGTTTGAGCCGATACCGAGATTACAATTATAAAATAAGATAATTAGAATAAATATAGATATAGAAGAATTGCTCATTTAAAGATATAAGATATATTTAAAACTATATATACATAATATTTATTTAAACTATATATGTACAAGTATAGGCATATGTATATCTATAGGCTTAGATAGATAGATATATGTACAAGTAACACTTTAAATAATTAAATAGGTTCCTTCTAGGCAAGCGTGATTCATCTTAGACCACAGTAAAGTTTAAAGTATTTTTTGGATGCTTTACTGTAAAAAACTTGACACGTAGATAACATTGTGCCTTATTTTAATGAACATTTCTACCAATTACTCATTCATTCATTCATTCATCATCAGAACATTTCTACCAATTAATAGTATACATTAAAATAAAGTTTTCAAAACTTTAAAACCGCGGAAAAGTTTTTTATTTACTGAGGATTTCAACGTCGTTGCTTTTCGACCTTTTTTTAGATATTCGTGTCATTTATAAAGCGGAAACCTTAAAGATTGTGTCTTGATAGATGTGGTCGATTTATTTTGTCACTTCTACGTAAACAGATGCTAATTGTAGGACCCAGATGGAAGGCAGATAAATGGTAGCAGAGTGGAAAACAGATTAGAGAGATTAAACTGATAACTCTCAAAGAAAAATTGACTTCAAAAAATGTCCGGCGGAAAGCAGATAAGGGGAATTTTAACTGGTAATTGCGAAGTTAGTCAAGACTTTATAACAAAAAAATATCCTACTAATATTATAAATGCGAAAGTTTGTGTTTATTTCTGTATGTTTGTTATTTCTTCACGCTCAAACAGCTGAACCGATTTTGATTCAATTTGGTGTGAACAGTGTTTAGACTTTATAACACATAGGCTACTTTTTATCCCGAAAACAATTTTGATTCCCGATCAAATCTATTTTACTCCTTCACGTTTAAATACCTTGACTGATTTTAATATAATAATACTAGCTAACCCGACAAAAGTTGTTTTGCCTCACTTAGGGGTATGAAAAATAGATAGTAGCCGATTCTCAGACTTACTGAATACGCATATTAAATTTGGTAACAATCGGTCAAGGCGTTTCGGAGGAGTACGGTAACTAACACTATGACATAGAAATTTTATATATTAGATATAATGACTTTTGATGTGAAAATAGGTTAGAATTTGAATTACTACAAAAGTTACTTTTTATCCTGAAAGCATTATTAGTTCCTGTAAGATACGCAAATTACTTCAAAATCTTTGTTGTTCCTTCACGCTCCAACGGCTGGAACGATTTTGATAAGATTTACTGTGAAGATAGGTTAGACCTTGGATTAACACATAGGCTACATTTTATCCCGGATTAACTTCTTTTGTCCCGGATTAAAGCGGGTAACTCCGTGGGGCGAGCTAGTAAATTTATAAACTTGTGTGTGCATGTCATGTTTAGAAATTATGTCACTAGTTAAGTAATGTGTGAAACATAAATAAAATAATCTTTTATATAAAATTTCCGCGTCACAGTGTTTGTTACCGTACTCCTCCGAAACGGCTTGACCGATTTTTTCCAAATTTTTTATGCGTATTCAGTAGGTCTGAGAATCGGCTACTGTATATTTAGAAATAATTATTAAGGCAAAACAACGTTTGCCGGGTCAGCTAGTAATAAATAAAAAATCTTTATTTCAGGCTAGTTGTACCCATATGATTACATAAAGTTAATATTAAATTGTTGACACTGTAGAGGGGTGCCAGTCAAATTTTTAAATTAAAATACAACGGCACAAATATGGTGCCAGGTCACTTTTTGTTCTGCACTCTGTGAGCAGAGATCCAGCGGTTATACATGGGACTCGTCGTCAGACACAGCCACGAGAATTTTATTGACAGAACGGCGCAGCCCTTGCCAAAAAGTAGCAATGCGAGATCTGAGTACTGCAAAAAAGTCGGGGACCCCTGTGTCTGCAAACATAGTGGACGCGCTGCAGCACCGCGGGAGCCGCTTATGAGTTCGGAACGCATCATTGTACTGAACTCTTATTCGAAACATAAGTTGTGTGGAAATGTGCGACAATTCATCAATTTAATATTAAATGTGCGACCGAATTGCACAATTTAATTCCCCCCGCCCCCTTTCACAATCGGACGAGCAGGGAAACACCAAAGCGGCATCGTTTCACTGTGGAGATACCTAAAATGCGCACTAAGCGTTTTGCCTCCACATTCATCGTACGTACTGCCAAGGTGTGGAACTCTTTGCCAAATGCCATGTTCCCCAAAAACTATAATCTTGCGGTTTTCAAAGCACGAGTGAACCGGTTTCTTCTGGGAAAGCGCGTTCCACCTTAGATCTAAATATCGCTTACCATCAGGTGAATTCTGATCAAGTGCAAACCCATCTTAGAATAAAAAAAAAATGTAGGATCACTGAATTAGTTAAATCACTGAAACTCCACGGAGCACCAGCAGCTGGAATCACGTACGCTACTTCGCCATATGTCACACAGTTATAGTTCAATGTTTGGTAAACCAAAAAGGGGTCAGTAAATACATTTAATACAATCAAGTACGTTTAATACGAACAAATAAATTTATTTTCAGTTGGTCTGGGTGTTAAATATGTATCTTTATAAATAAATATATATGTATGTTGTATATGTAGTATACCAGTTGTGTTAGCAACCATAATACGAACTAGAAATGGTTCAGTATGGGGTTAACCATCCGTGTAAAAAAAAATCTATAATATTTTACAGGCAGACCCGATTAATACGATAGGATAATAATAATAATAAATATATTTATTAATTCATTCATTTGTTCTTAATGCTAATGAACATAATTACAACTAACAATACAATAAGGATACGATACGATAGTATGATTAGAAAGAAAGAAATAGAGAAAAAATATTTTGTGACACGAATAACAAAGAAAATCAATACACAAGAAACATAAAAAAAAACATTAAGATTCTCTTCTGTTAATATTTTTAATTGAATGACTATAACCTAGCGGGTTTCAAAGCGCGAGTGAACTGGTAAGCGCGCTCCACCGTAGGTAGACTTCAATATCACTTACCAAGTCAAGCGCTTACCTAGACGAGTAAAAAAAATGAAATGACAGAAAATTAATTAAAATGTTTGTTATTAGACTAGGCATTTTACCAGTTATTAACATTCCCAGACTTTCCAAAAACAGCCGATACATACTAGGTAAGCATAATACATAATACATACGAGTAGGCCGTGTAACCACGCCAGTCACTGACACACATGCCTAAGACGGATCATTCCTAGGCTGGATAAACTGGCTTCAAAGAAAAATCCTAAAACACAGGGCTGTTGCAAAAATTAAGTATAAATATTCTGTTCTTAATATAGAGTACTAGCAAACCCAGCGAACTCGGTTTCCCCACAAAGTTGAATTTTTCCCCAAATGTAATTTTGAGAAAAAAATGTTACAAATCTCACGGAGCCCGAGACCTTTCCAACGAATGCTGTACCGTGGAAATCGGTTCGTGCGTTCTGGAGTTATAGCGTCAGGAAGGAAAACCCGACTTATTTTTATATTATAGATAGTTGATTATACTTATTTTCTCTATAGCCCTGAATCATCCGTGAGTTATCTCGCTAGATATTTCGTTCGAGAGATGTAGCGACACATCCCGCGATGTTATCTCGTGTGTATCTGGCGCGCGGCCAGCTTTGATGTTGCCGCCTACTGGCGGTCTAACTAAGCCAATTGACACTATACAGAGCAATGACGTTTAAGATTAATATACGGCAAGAGTGAAGCGGTTTCTTCTGGGCAAGCGTGCTCCACCTTAGATCGCAATTTCGCTTACCATCAGGTGAATTGCGATCAAGCGCAAGCCCATTATGAGTAAGAAAAAAAAACCTCTACTTCATATGAGCTAAGTGGCCAAACTCTGGTGTCGAGAGTTTTCAAGCCGCCCGAAGACCTTTGACTTGACGCCTGCTTGAACTAAGACTAACAGCCTATAAATGATATTCTATTCTATTCTAAGGATACAAAACGTATTATATCAAAACAAAGCCATAATCTATTCGTTCGCACAAATCAAACAAACTTTTCTTTCCGTGGAAAGCAACTGGATATCTCTATAAATATGACACAACCCTTTTAACCATTACTCCGAGAGAGAAAACATCGCAAAAACATGTGTCTTTCAACTGCGGGACTGTCAAGGGCGGTCTGACAGTGACATTGTCATTTGTTGTGAGGATTTCCCGCGACAAAATGTTAATATTTTCATGCATAAATCAATATAATCATAAGCATAAATAACACTGCTCTACAAAATTTTTTTTTTTTTGTTGCCCTGGATTATCATAGCCAATTGTTACGTTTTTAAGTGTCCAGATTACGACTATATTTATAAAATTACACTATTCGCTCGTTAATTTTTATGATTGTATCGTTTTGAGTTTAGAACAATTTATCGTTAAAATTGAATTTTCTTGTCATTTTTTTAAATTAATCTGAGCAAATCTTACAAAATCATTGATTGTTTCATAAATTGTTTGCATAAATAAAACCAAAATCATTTTCTTATCTACGGCAACAAAAACACTGTAGACCAGTGTAATAGTAGCTGGTTGATCGTTATTTTTTTAATATGACATTTTCTAAAAATGATTCTTAGCTAGATCGATTTATCGCCCCCGAAACCCCCTAAATACTAAATTTCATGAAAATCGTTGGAGCCGATTCCGAGATTCCAATTATAAAATAAGATAATAAGAACAAATATAGATATACAAGAATTGCTCATTTACTGATATAAGATATATTTAAACTATATATACATAATATTTATTTAAACTATATATGTACAAGTGACACTTTAAATAATTAAATAGGTTCCTTCTAGGCAAGCGTGATTCATCTTAGACCACAGTATAGTTTAACGGCTAGCTGCGGTCAAACGTAAGCCTTTTTTATTTTTTAAATGATGAATAATCATTAAAGAAAATAGAGAGTGAATCGGGTTCTTCTAGGTAAGCGCGCTCCATCCTAGGCCGCAATGCCACATAACATCAGAGAACACATAACATGTTTTGAATAACATGAACATGCATTATAACATGTTTGCAGATTGAATAGAATTGTTTCTCATTTCACTGAATATTTGTTACCAATTACACTGTATACTATTAAAATAAAGTTTTCAAAACTTTGAAACCGCGGAAATATTTTTTTATTTACTGAGGATTTCAACGTCGTTGCTTTTCGACCTTTTAAGAAATCCGTGTCATTTATAAAGCGGAAACCTTTAAGATTGTGTCTTGATAGATGTGGTCAATTTATTTTGTCACTTCTACGTAAACAGAAGCTAATTGTAGGACCCAGATGGAAGGCAGATAAATGGTAGCAAAGCGGAAAACAGATTAGAAAGATTAAACTGATAACTCTTAAAGAAAAATTGACTTCAAAAAATGTCCGGCGTAAAGCAGATAAGGGGCATTTTAACTGATAATTGCGAAGTTAGTCAAGACTTTATAACAAAAAATATCCTACTAATATTATCTATAAATGCGAAAGTTTGTGTTTATTTCTGTATGTTTGTTATTTCTTCACGCTCAAACAGCTGAACCGATTTTGATGTGAAAAATGGTTAGACTTTGTAACGCATTGGCTACTTTTTATTCCGAAAACAATTTGGATTTTCGTGGGATACGCAAATAACTTCAAGATCTATTTTACTCCTTCACGTTTAAACGTCTTGACTGATTTTAATATAATGAAATATAATGACTTTTGATATGAAAATAGGTTAGAATTTGAATTACTACAAAAGTTACTGTTTTCCTGAAAACATTACTAGTTCCTGTGGGATGAGCAAATAACTTCAAAATCTTTGTTATTTCTTTACGCTCCAACGGCTGGACCGATTTCGATGAGATTTACTATAAAGATAGGTTAGACCTTGGATTAACACATAGGCTTTTTATCCCGGCTTAACTTCTTTTGTCCCGGATTAAAGCGGGTAACGCCGTGGGGTGAGCTAGTAAATTCATAAACTCGTAAGTGCATGTCATGTTTGGAAATTATGTCACTAGTTAAGTAATGCGTGAAACATAAATATTACCTAATAAATAAAAATCTTTATTTCAGGCTAGTTGTACCCATATGATTTCATAAAGTTAATATTAAATTGTTGACACTGTAGAGGGGAGCCAGTCAATTTTTAAATGTATAAAATACAACAGCTCAAATATGGTGCCAGGTCACTTTTAGTTCTGGTCTCTGTGAGCAGAGATCCAGCGCTTATACATGGGACTCTGGACGTCGTCAGACACAGCCTCAAGAATTTGTATTGACAGAACGGCGCCGCTCTTGCCTAAAAGTAGCAATGCGAGATCTGAGTACTGCAAAAAAGTCGGGGACCCCTGCGTCCGCAAACATAGTGGACGCGCTGCAGCACCGCGGGAGCCGCATAAGAGCTCGGAACGCATCATTGTACTGAACTCTTATTTGAAAAGTTGTGTGGAAATGTGCGACAATTCATCAATTTAATACTAAATGCGCGACCGAATTGCACAATTTAATTCCCCCCGCCCCCTTTCACAATCGGACGAGCAGGGAAACACCAAGGCGGCATCGTTTCACTGTGGAGATACCTAAAATGCGCACTAAGCGTTTTGCCTCCACCTTCATTGTACGTACTGCCAAGGTGTGGAACTCTTTGCCAAATGCCCTGTTCCCCGAAAACTAAAATCTTGCGGTTTTCAAAGCACGAGTGAACCGGTTTCTTCTGGGTAAGCGCGTTCCACCTTATATCACAATATCGCTTACCATCAGGTGAATTCTGATCAAGCGCAAACCCATCTTAGAATAAAAAAAAAATGTAGCATCACTGAATTAGTTAAATCACTGAAACTCCACGGAGCACCAGCAGCACGAATCACGTACGCTATTTCGCCATATGTCACACAGTTATAGTTCAATGTTTGGTAAACCAAAAAGGGGTCAGTAAATACATTTAATACAATCAAGTACGTTTAATACGAACAAATAAATTTATTTTCAGTTGGTCTGGGTGTTAAATATGTATCTTTATAAATAAATATATATGTATGTTGTATATGTAGTATACCAGTTGTGTTAGCAACCATAATACGAACTAGAAATGGTTCAGTATGGGGTTAACCATCCGTGTAAAAAAAAATCTATAATATTTTACAGGCAGACCCGATTAATACGATAGGATAATAATAATAATAAATATATTTATTAATTCATTCATTTGTTCTTAATGCTAATGAACATAATTACAACTAACAATACAATAAGGATACGATACGATAGTATGATTAGAAAGAAAGAAATAGAGAAAAAATATTTTGTGACACGAATAACAAAGAAAATCAATACACAAGAAACATAAAAAAAAACATTAAGATTCTCTTCTGTTAATATTTTTAATTGAATGACTATAACCTAGCGGGTTTCAAAGCGCGAGTGAACTGGTAAGCGCGCTCCACCGTAGGTAGACTTCAATATCACTTACCAAGTCAAGCGCTTACCTAGACGAGTAAAAAAAATGAAATGACAGAAAATTAATTAAAATGTTTGTTATTAGACTAGGCATTTTACCAGTTATTAACATTCCCAGACTTTCCAAAAACAGCCGATACATACTAGGTAAGCATAATACATAATACATACGAGTAGGCCGTGTAACCACGCCAGTCACTGACACACATGCCTAAGACGGATCATTCCTAGGCTGGATAAACTGGCTTCAAAGAAAAATCCTAAAACACAGGGCTGTTGCAAAAATTAAGTATAAATATTCTGTTCTTAATATAGAGTACTAGCAAACCCAGCGAACTCGGTTTCCCCACAAAGTTGAATTTTTCCCCAAATGTAATTTTGAGAAAAAAATGTTACAAATCTCACGGAGCCCGAGACCTTTCCAACGAATGCTGTACCGTGGAAATCGGTTCGTGCGTTCTGGAGTTATAGCGTCAGGAAGGAAAACCCGACTTATTTTTATATTATAGATAGTTGATTATACTTATTTTCTCTATAGCCCTGAATCATCCGTGAGTTATCTCGCTAGATATTTCGTTCGAGAGATGTAGCGACACATCCCGCGATGTTATCTCGTGTGTATCTGGCGCGCGGCCAGCTTTGATGTTGCCGCCTACTGGCGGTCTAACTAAGCCAATTGACACTATACAGAGCAATGACGTTTAAGATTAATATACGGCAAGAGTGAAGCGGTTTCTTCTGGGCAAGCGTGCTCCACCTTAGATCGCAATTTCGCTTACCATCAGGTGAATTGCGATCAAGCGCAAGCCCATTATGAGTAAGAAAAAAAAACCTCTACTTCATATGAGCTAAGTGGCCAAACTCTGGTGTCGAGAGTTTTCAAGCCGCCCGAAGACCTTTGACTTGACGCCTGCTTGAACTAAGACTAACAGCCGGGACCTACAATTTGTCGCGTAGTCCGACCCACGGTAGCATCCAGATGAAATTGCCACTTTAAAAACGTCAGTTTTGTGCACGGTCACCCATCCAAACACCGTCCGCATCAACCGTTGCTTAACTTATTTATTTTTGCTGTTATGTTGTCAAAAATGAATGCTCTGTTATTTTTTAACTGTTTGTCTTTATTTTTAAATTTTTATCTTTTCTGAACACCGTGTATAAAAATTGTACCTACCTACTCTATGGACTTTGTGTCTGACAATAAAGATTTTATAATTATTATTAACTTTGATGATCGCGTCAGATCACTTCAGCTAGCCGAGCTACAGGCGCTACTTGGCTATAGGAAAATAAATGATTATGATTCTCATAGACCGTTATATTAAAACCAATTTCAATATATCTTGTGCCTTCAAAATGTGTATTTAGAGCTAATTACAATAATCCAACACATCAAATTTACTTCAATATGGTAAATACGAGTAAACTGACATTCTCAAACATATTGGTTTAAATTAGACATTCTGAGTACGAATGCTGAGCTAAATTAATTCAAAATATAAACGCAAGTTCGTATCATAATAACGTTCAAGCAATATTAACATAATATAATATTGCCGTAACTTTGTCTACCTGTTCTAATTTACATTACAAACATTGAAATACTTTAGGTATAGGAATAGACCTAACAAGTTCAAAATCAAAATATATATTTGCATACATATAGGTAACAAGCACAAATCCTTAGAGCGTACTGAAACATGATCTCAGCTTTTTTCACCTGTAGCTCTGCTAACTAAGGAGATCTGACGCGATCTTCGAGGTTAAGCAACGGTCCATGCAGACAGTCTTTGGATGGGTGACCTTGCATACACTGTCTTTTAACCCAAGTTAGAGGCAAAGAAAACTCTCGATACTAAAGCTTGGTCGAATAGTATAATTATTTTTATTTTTTATTGTGACTGTATAATTTCAATTGTATTTTATTTAATATTACTTTCGAAATGTTATTATGAATTTTATGTTTTCATAATTACTCGTTTATGGATTATTCTGAAAATAAATTAATTAATAATAATCAAGGTCTCTAATCTTGGTGACCCTTAAACTTAATTACCACCTAAAATAAGCGATTACCTAAAATTTGCCACTAACTAAAATTTGTCACCACCTAAAATTTGCCACCACCTAAAATTTGTTACCGCCTAAAATTTTCCATTGCCTATAATTTCCCACCGCCTAAAATTTGTCACCATCAAAAATTTGCCACCACCTTTAATTTGTCACCACCTAAAATTTGTCACCACCTAAAATTTGTCACCACCTAAAATTTGTCACCACCTAAAATTTGTCACCACCTAAAATTTGTCACCACCTAAAATTTGCCACCACCTAAAATTTGCCATCTCCTAAAATTTGTCGCCACCTAAAACTAGTCGGCTCTAGGCTTCAACCACTCAGTCTGTTGGTAAATACACCACTCACTTTACCCCTCAATTACTTTAGTAGCCAGTAAGTAGTATATATACGTTATCTAATCTACGGATTGTTTGTTCAACTAATGTTAGGCTTTCAGTGCTAGTGGGTCGCACAGTAGTTTGTTTTGGGTCATATCGGTGTAACACTAATTCTATTTGGAGAAACTGAAATTGGTGGGCAAATATTGATGGTTGACTTTAGTATGGGTGCTGTTTATCTTGGTTATAAATATATTAAATATAAATATTAGGACTCATTTCACACACGGCTGGTTAACCCCATACTGAACTATTTTTAGTTCGTGTTATGGTAGCTAACACAACTGATATACTACATATACATACATAATATATTTTATATAGATACATAAAACAATACTTTAACTTTACTGCTATTTCTTACAAAGACTAAGTTTAGCTGGTCAACGGGGCAATGCTGCCAGCATCTTGGGAACTCTGCCCCGCAGCGACAGCCTGGATAGTGAGCTTACTCTAATTTAAATTGTCGTGTTTAAGTTTGTTTATAGTTATTTATTTATTGTAATAATATTATTTACTTGTAATAGAATTTTGGTTATTATTTGAATAAAATACTTTAATTTAATTTGTCATTTTAATTTAATTTTTGACTTGTCTTTATTTTATTTAATAATTCCATTGTTTATAATATTTTATTTAGGTGTGAGTCTTTGTGACTCGTAATAAACAATTAGATTTTTTTTTAAACAAACGCCAAGTTAGAGGACTCCCTAAACTTTGAAAGCTTCTGAAATTCTTTTGTTCTACAATTTATAATTTTTTTAAGTTCAAAAACTTATTTATATGTAACGCCTAACTTTGGAATGCCTTGCCGAATTCCCTGTTCCCCAATGACTACAATCAAGCGATTTTCAAGGCGAGAGTGAACCGGTTCCTTCTAGGTAAGCGCGATCCACCGTAGACCTCAATCTATTATTTACCATCAGTTGAATAATTGTGGTCAAGCTCTGACCTATTTAGAGTAAAAAAAAACTATCACCTGGACTTATAAAATCTGATGTAAGTTTGAGTTAAAGTTAAAGTACACTGTTGATGTCAATAAAGATTTATTTTTTAATTATAGAAACAACTATAACACTTGTTTTTGGTGCAGCAGTTCTTTATACGTTCCCACTGCTAAGACTCGGAGCCTTCTCTCACAAAGAGAGAGATACAGGCCATAATCCACCAAGGCCAAGTGCGGGTAGGTGAATGACACACGTCTTCGGATATTGCAGTCCTCCCAACGTGTCGGTTTCCTCACGATGTTTTCCTTCACCGTAAAGCGAGTGCAAATTCACGCATAACTTGTAAAACAAGTCATTGATGTAGGGCCGGGATTTGACATGGTCTGGCATGGTTGGTGTAATACCAACGTTGTCTAAAATTGTATCAACCAATGTCGAATACCAAAAAAGTTTTCAATATACTTTTAATCAAATCTAAAAAAGCTCGTCTTCTCATTCATTGAACAAGTTCCCGACACAATGCGGTATAAGACAAAGATTGGATTCCGAAATCTGAAAAGAATATATTAGCATAGATTTAGAGCAATGCAGACTGAGCTATCGAGATTTTTAAACTATTTACATATGCGACGAACTATTGTGAGAGGGCGAGTTTGGCGCCACTTGAATATTGGACTACTGACCTAGATTTCTTATTGGAATCTGATAAAATATAGTTGAATTTTAACTTATTGACTCAGGCGTTACTTTGCGGAAATCCATTGTAAATAGAAGACAAATTAAATATTTAGTGTACTTCCGCTGTGATCCGAAATCCAAATTAAGACAAGTAAAGGACGAAGGAAGTTACTCTCGACTTGTCGTTCGAAGAGTCAGCATCTCCTGATGATACCTTGTGGTTAGGCAAAACACGTGTAGAGTTAAGAATTTCCGAATTGTGATAGGTAACGTTAATCTTAATTAATCTTAGTTAATTTTTCCTTTACTTGTCTTAATTTGGATTTCGGATCACAGCGGAAGTACACTAAATATTTAATTTTGTCTTCTATAGTTGAATTTAATTATTTCCTACTCACAATAAGTGAGAAAGGAGTAAATGTAGCTATGACGGCTAATAGAAGAGCGCGCTTAACTTCCTATTGTCCCTGATTAACACGGGGCACAGCTAGTCTTAAATAATAATGTAATATATAAATCTCGTGTCACAATGTTTGTCCTCAATGGACTCCTAAACCACTTAACAGATTATAATACAATTCACACACCATGTGCAGTTCGATCCAACTTGAGAGATATGTTAGTTTAAATCTCAAATTATAGTCGCAATTTTGATTTATTGCAAATGATTGTCTGTTATTATTTGACAGTCACAATTATCTGTTAACTCCGAATGATTCTAACAGATGTCGATACCTTTCGACTGCGTTGAGTAAGTAATCAATAGATGGCGCTGCTATGGTAAATCTACGAACGTGTCATATAAGCTACACTATCTATTTTTCATACCCCTAAGTGAGGCAAAACAACGTTTGCCGGGTCAGCTAGTGATATTAAATTACTAGAATTAGAATTGAAAATTGACATTGAATCATATTATCATATACTATTGTAATGATATTATATTACTAGAATTAGAATTGAAAATTGACATTGAACCATATCATATACTATTGTAATGATATTATATTAATAGAATTAGAATTGAAAATTGACATTCAACCATATCATATACTTTGTAGTGATATTATATTATTTGACTTGTAACTTTGGTGTTATCAATAAATGATTTGTATTTGCAATAGCAAAAACACGTTTTTTGTATGGGCGCCCCCTATAATTTTTTTATTCTGTTTTGACAGGTAAATCGGTTTATAAAAAATCAATGTTTATTATTTACTTTTTGAAAACTCAGAGTAAAATATGATACGAGTATAAAGCGCATCAACTTGTATTAAAGTTAATTTGAGAATGGCACGATATTCGAAGGATTTACAGTAGATTTTTAAAATTTTAGTACAGTGGGCTGCTTATTTACAGCAAAAAACGAGTGTGACTCGGTGGTAATAACGTCTGCTTTTCAATAAGACGGTCCCTAGTTAGATCCCGGCCCTACACCAATGACTAGATTTCAGTTGTGTGAATTGGCACTCGCTTTCAGTGAAGGAAAACATCGTGAGGAAACCGGTATGTTTGAGGACCACAATCTTCGAAGATGTTATGTCATTCGCCAACCCGCACTTGGGCAGCGTGGTGGATTATGGCTTATATATCGCTCCTCGTGAGAGAAGGCCCAAGTCCCAGCAGTGGGAACGTATGGTGGGCTATTTTTGCTTGCTTAAGCACTGACAGGTGGAAAAAAAATGGTGGAAAGACTATAATCCCTCATCCCGTGCTAGCCCTGCTGATTCGGGTCAACGCTCCACAGAATATGATTCTTATACTTCTTCTGGGACATTAAGCTAATGCGATAAAAAATGTTACACTCACGATATGTCATGGTGATATTTAATGGTGATTAATGGAGCTGTCTAATTCATATTCGTGTTTATAGAAACATGGAAATAAAAAAAAAACATACAGTCGAATATATAACCTCCTCCTTTTTTGAAGTCGGTTAAAAAAAGAATTCATGTCTAGAAGGTCACAAGTTTTATTTTCTTCTATATATAAACTAAGTTGTCTATTGTATTTATTATGGTTCTTCTAAATACAATAGACAACAGAAGAGGAAAGATGGTTGGCTACCTTATACGACATGATAATTTCATTAAAAATATCGTAGAAGGAAAGATAGAAGCCAGGAGAGGAAGAGGAAGACCTAGAAGATCATATTTAGAACAAATTAAGGAGAAGGCGAAAGTCATGTCGTATAGGGAGGTCAAGGATTTGGCCGAAGACAGAACTACCTGGAAAAAACTCCACAGACAAGAGCCCAGCTCTTAAATATTGAATGAATGAATAAACTAAGTGTGCATAAATATCTGTATTTCCTAATTAATTTATTGAGCGAAGCACCTGCCACGTGGCGGAAAATTTTACACATAATAAATAAATACAAAATCAGCAATTAACAATATTGAAATGGTGAGGATTAAAGATTCTATATAGGTAATATCATTATGTACAAAATAAGTAAGATTAGTTTTAATTTCAAACGAATTTAATTTGAGAAGCACAGCATACTTTTTTTTATTACAATTTTACAAAGCGAACCACTGAATATATGTAATAAATGAAAGCTAATAAAACTGATAAACCGTAGCCGCACTCACGCAGAATTTTGTAGGATTTTTCAAAATATGTTATTTTACACTCGTATCGTATTAAGTTATTTACGCATTACTGCAAAATTGAGCTTACCCGTAGAAAGAAAAAGCAGAATCATCAAAAGAAGCAATCATCCAGATTTTGTTTATTTAAACATAAAATAAGTGCGTAGGAAAGAGTAAGTGATGAATCGCTTACTTGTTCCGGAAAAGGGTTAAAGCTCTGTATCATCAAGTGGGATAATGATGGCAATTCAGCGGCACTCACGGCTAAACTAAATTTAAAGAAGCCCCGTCTCTTTTCATCTTAGGTGGCCAGAAAGAGACGGCACGTTCTGAACCACAGACAAAACAACTAGAAGCACGTCAAATATAAAAAATGTAAGCGATTTTAGAGCGCACCCAATTGTATCAGCTCTAAATCTGACGTGTTTGACGTGATTTTAGATGTTTTGTCTATGGTTTAGATCGTACCATATCTTTTTGGTCATTTATGACGAAAAGAGACAGAGCCACTTTCAATTTAGTTTAGTCGTGTGTGCCGCTGAATCGCCACCAATTCATGCACACTGCACGGAAAGAGTTAGTGATAAATCACATACGTTAAACACATAGGTAGCACCGGAGGGGGTTTTAGTGGGTACAAATCCCACATAACCTGCCTGCCCCCATTGTGACCAGGTATCTTGTTAAAGATTTCCCCCTCGTCAACAAAAAAAAGGATATTGGTGGCGATTCAGCGGCACACACGACTAAACTAAATTTAAAGAAGCCCCGTCTCTTTTCATCTTAGGTGGCCAGAAAGAGACGGCACGTTCTGAACCACAGACATAACAACTAAAATCACGTCAAATATGGAATGTGCAGGCAGTTTTAGAGGTGATACAAGTGAGTACGTTCTAAAGTCGCCTATATTTTCTACATTTGACGTGATTTTAGTTGTTTTGACTATGGTGCAGAACGTGCCGTCTCTTTCTGGCCACCTAAGATGAAAAGAGACGGGGCTTCTTTAAATTTAGTTTAGTCGTGTGTGCCGCTGAATCGCCACCATAATCAATTCTTTACCTTTCACTAACACTTACCGTCTGCAATTAAACTTTTTCTCCAACTTGTGAGTGGAGTTAACCTAGTTTATTTACAGTTTAAACACTGGATCTCTGCTATGAAAACTTTTTAACTGAAGTTCAAATGACAAAACCAAATAACAAAAAAAAGTATTTCAATGCTAGTTTTTCAAGTTTTTTTTTTCATTCATATTAATTTTAATATCAAGTTATGTACGAGTATATTAGTCCGGTCATTTTAGACATTAAAATAGTGATCAAATATAGAAAATTCTGACAGAGCCAAATCTTCGTAGAGACCTTAGGTTAACCACAAGGAATAAAGTGTCAAAAGTCCCCATCAGTCCCATGTGAGCTTAGGGACTTATTCGGGGCTTATTATATTATTTATATCCCGTGCCGCTATGACAAAATAAAAAAATATTAGCGGGGGTCCCCATACAATTATCGTGTTGTTTTTTGTTCTTTTTTGGTACCTAAATAAGTATAAATATTCATAGAGTGGCTTTTTATTTTTTCCCATTCACGATTTATAACGAAAACACTGTGAATTTAAGATTGTGTCCCATCGACTTAGCTCGGTGATAATAACGTCTGCTTTTCAATCAGACGGCCCCTGGTTCGACCCTGGCTCTACACCAATGACTTGTTTTTCAAGTTATGTGTGGATTTACACTCGCTTTACGGTTAAGGAAAACATCGTGAGGAAACCGGCATGTTTGAGGACCACAATATCCGAAGGAAGACATGTGTCACCCGCCAACCCGCACTTGGCCAGCGTAGCAAATAATGGTCCATTTCTCTTCGTGAGAGAAGGCCCCGAGTCCCTGCAGTGGGAACGTATAATGAGCTGCTTATATTTATGCATCGCCTTAAGATTTAGCCCAGCCGTTTTTAACGCTTTTAATCTTTAAACCGCAACAAAGAAACATAAAAACAAATTAAACAGCTTTAGCACACAGGAGTAATCCCGTATTACATCAATGCCAGAGAGAAAATAATTATCAAGGACAAGAAAAATATACAACGATGTCGCGTTTCTCGACAATACAGACTGCAATTATTAGGGTTCCGTACCTAAAAAATAAAAACGGGACCCTATTACTAAGCCTCCGCTGTCTTTCTGTCTGTCTCCAGGATGTACCTCAAAAATAGAAATAGCTAGAAAACTGAAACTTTCTCTAGATATGTATTTCCTGTGCTGCTATCGCAACAAATATACTTGAAATAAAAAAATTATAATATTGTAGTACAATACAATAAAAGTGTTTTTTTTTTGCTATATATTAATAACGGTAGCTGCTAGACATTTTTTTTTTTTACAAAATATATTATGTATATGCTATCAAATTAAATTATAAAATTTAAATAAAATAAATATGTGAATGAGGCAAAATTAATAATAATATTTAAGGGCTCATAAAACGATGGTACGGAACCCTTCATACGCGAACCAAACTAGCACTTTGCCAATGTTTTTTTTATTTACCGACGTGTGTTTAAAAATAACACAACAATAAACGTAAAACGCTTTCAAGATTTTCTTCATTACAAATGCAAAGTCAATATACACTTTTTCTTTAAGAAAGCAAAATATATGGCGACCTCGTTGGTGTAAAGGTTACCACGCCGGTCTGCTAATCAGAAGGTTCGATTCCCGGCCCGGTCAACATCTTTGTGCTTAACTAAATTTGTTGGCTGTGGGTCTGGGTGTTAAAAAATATGAATTTATATATAATATGTAGGTATGTATATGTAGTATATCAGCTGTGTTAGCAACCATAATACGAGCTAGAAATGGTTCAGAATGGGGCTAACCATCCGTGTGTGAATGTGTAAAAAAAATATATTTAAAATACACATTTTTGAAGCTATGACCGCTCAGTCAGGCGTGTGGCCGCTCACGTCCCAAAGATCGTGGGTTCGATCCCCTTCAATGAACTCGGAGGAAGAGTTTTGGAGTAAAATATCGTGAGGAAACCATATTCTCATGATGTTTTCCTTCACTGAAAGCTTGGTTGTAAGCTATTTTCTAGTGCTCGCCTGGTTATCAACCACCCTCAATAACCTTTTGACTCAGGCGTTACTTTGCGGAAATCCATTGTAAATAGAAGACATAATTAAATATTTAGTGTACTTCCGCTGTGATCCGAAATCCAAACTAAGACAAGTAAAGGAAAAACTAACTAAGATTAATTTATTAAGATTAACGTTACCTATCACAATTCGGAAATTCTTAACTCTACACGTGTTTCGCCTAACCACAAGGCATCATCAGGAGATGCTGACTCTTCGAACGACAAGTCGAGAGTAAATCTTAATTAACCTTAGTGAATTAATCTTAGTTATTTTTTCCTTTACTTGTCTTAATTTGGATTTCGGATCACAGCGGAAGTACACTAAATATTTAATTTTGTCTTCTATTAACCACCCTCAAGTTGAAACATCTGTTGCCAGGCACCTAACGGTATTTTTCGGCAGTCTCCTTGTGAGACAGTTATCCCAGACTAGGCATTCTCCACCTTAGACAAGAGTGTCACTAACTAATATGGCGGTGAAAGAATTTTTCACATCGGTCCAGTAGTTTCGGAGCCTATTCGCGTCAAACAAAGACACAATCAAACTTTTCCTCTTAATAATATTGGTATAGAAATAACTCCGTAATAAAACATTTATTGAACCTTGCAAACGCTTGTCTTAAAATTATTTCTTACTAAAACACATTGTCCAAGTGACCGATATGCGGCATTGTTTTTAATGCAGCTTCGTAAAGAGTAAGGGCGCGGCTGCACTAGGCAACACGATCCGACGCGACACGTATATATAGTCTGGCAAACGAAACATGACCCTGGAAATGAGCGGCAAATTTAAAAAATCTGAGTATAGCAACCCCAAAACTAATATGAAATACCTGGAATAAACTAATTTGATACTTTGAAATTATTTATTTTATTTCGTCAGAATAAAAATGCTTTAAGTACTTTAAGAAGTAATACTTTAGAAATTATACAATCAATCTGAATAAAAAAAGCAGTATTATATAATCGTTCCGTTATAAAACCGTCTTTGTTTCTTATTTACTTAAACGAACTGTGTAAACTTACGTCACCCGGGTTGGAACTCCTAATGTTCGCTGATGATACAGTGCTACTTTTTCATGATACGTCCTGGTCATCTGTTACAAGTATTGCTGAAAAAGGTTTAGCCAAAGTCACGGCTTGGCTCGAAGATAGTCTTCTATCGGTCAATGCTGGTAAGACACAATATATTTGCTTTTGTAAAACAGCTGCCTCCTATCCAGACTCAGATCATAGCTTAACAATACACACCTTTCCATGTAATCGAAAAGTAATATTGAGTAGTAAAGATTGCTCATGTGAACAACTTACTAGAGTAAATACCGTTAAGTACCTGGGAGTACTTGTAGATGATCGCCTTAACTGGTCTGGTCATGTCTTGTCGTTGTCGGGTAGGATACGTAAGCTTATCTATGTCTTTAAAAACCTCAGAACAGTTGCTAGTCTGCCATTGTTAATCCAAACTTATAAAGCCCTGTGCCAATGCATTATTAATTACTGCATCTGTGTCTGGGGTAACGCAGGAAAGACCCATTTAATAATAGCGGAAAGGGCACAACGCGCCGTTCTCAAAGTCATGATGTATCTACCATACAGACAT
The DNA here is from genome assembly GCA_035578125.1 of Mellilla xanthometata. NCBI lineage: Eukaryota > Metazoa > Arthropoda > Insecta > Lepidoptera > Geometridae > Mellilla > Mellilla xanthometata. Next base: position 4,172,929 of record JAPUBQ010000030.1, on the reverse strand, counting down.
CCCACTTTTGAAGTTTATGAACAGGCCCAGGTTCTATCTATAAGGAAATTGTATATTTGTCAAATTCTTAAAAGATATCACAAAACTATTGTCCCTTACTTATCTGCTCCTAACCTACGTACTGATAGGTGTCCTATACCAATGACCCACAGCCAGGTAGCCTACAATCACTTTGACTGCATTGCTCCTAGATTATATAATAAATTAATCAAAGATAATAAGAAACACAAAATTAGAAACTTATCCATTAAAAATTTTCAAAAAATTCTACTTCACTGGCTTAATAATTACGACTATAACGGTATAGAGAACATACTATGTGAGAGTAAAAAATGGTAAAAAAAAAAAAAAAAAAAAAAAAAATTTTTGTATAACATTCTTGCCTGATGACTACATCAATACATATAAAAAACTCGTGAAATAGGTTTTATTTCCCACATATATGTATGTGAATAATATTAACACATTTTGTAAATAGTATTAATTATTTTTATTAACTAATGAGTATGAAATTATTTAAAGAATAAAATTAAATATTGCTATATAGTATGATCTACCTACTTTCCTACAGACAAAAATAGAAAAACAACTCCTATGCACCTAATTGTAACACTAGCAATTTTGAAGTCAACACTCTGCACCTTTCTATTCTGCAAAAGATTAACTACTACCTGGTGACACACTCACGCGCATAATACACCACACGCACACTTGTGCATGTTAAAGATTATGCACTCGCAGACTCCTCTATTGCTTACTAGTTGTATAAAATAGATAATTACTAATATGTAATAAATATAACATATTTTTACTGAATTTCCTACTTACTAAGATGTAACTATTAAAAATGTGTTATTTTATATCACCTAATGATGAATATAAAATTGTATATACATGTCATATGATTGTATTATATAAATTAAAAATGTTGTAATTATATAGTAATGTATGCATAACTTTGTTTATAAATAGACAAGATTATAAACGAAATGTAAACACAGTTACCTAATTGTAATCGCAATTGTTATGTTTCTGTGAACTCATATTCTGTCTACATTCTATTGTAACGCGCACAAAAGCGGGCGATAACAGAAACAAGTAAACAGTGTGCATGTAGTAGTTAGCAAGTCGTATACCTGTGTGAGTGTCCCGCGGCCGCGGCTCTGTTTACTACTAAAGACAAATTGATGTAGGGTAGATTAGTAAATGTTTCTATTTTGAAGTAACATATTATTTTGTTTTTCTAAATTGTTTTATTAACGTATGCATTTAGCAAATATTGTATTGTTTGGAATTTATTATTTTTCTTTTGGCATTGTACAATATATTATTATTGTTTAATAACATAGTAACTTGCATATATATATATATATATTAGATTAAATATGTACTAGTAAATTTAGACGTAAGAAATATGTAAAAGTAAACTTTGGGAGAGGAATCTGGTCTCGTAACACAGTCTAACGACTAGCACGAGACCAGAAGCTTCGTTATTATTATTGTGTACTTGTACCTTATGTCAATAAATATTTTTGTATTTGTATTTGTATTTGTAAATAATGTTTTATTCACTGTAATAATTAAAATGTGAATCTAAGACTTAAATTTGAAAAGATTCACCGGTGTCACTAGAATCACAGTTTTATTTATTTATATTTATTAGTTTCCTACTATAATGAAACTTTCCAAATTATTTTCGGTGATCCTGTCCCGATCTTATTTTCATATTAATTTTCAATGTATATTACATGATCAGCCATATCATGCTTCCGCTGTGGAGTTATGGTTCCAAATATCTCTTTAATCACTTTTTCTGATTCAACACCGCAAGACAGACAAGGCAATATTTTCACTTGACACTTTGCGTTTACCCAAACTTCATATCAGCTCAATGGCAGAATCCAGATTAAGAAAAACCTGTTAAACCTGTTAAAGAAAAAAATGTGTTAAATTTAAAATGTAACATTTTATGATAAATAACCAAAATGCATTATTAGGAAGGTGGGAAGGTTTTGACTAATGATAAAAGAATGTGAATCGAAATTGATAATTACTTTATGCAAAAAGATATATAGTAAATACGAATTAAAACAAAGTATCAATTTAGTAGCGTCATACTAACCTAAGAAATCAAACACCACATGTAAACAAACTTGTTTTCGTTGAAATTACGCCGAATTTCAATTCTTTTTCTTGTTGTTTTTTATGATACTTTGAGATCATGCAGAACAACAACTCCCGTACTCCACACTTGATGATTTTTTTCATTTTTCGCTGAGTAATTAGTGTTTAACAAAATCATAACAACACGCCATCTTGTTTTGGATATTCACGTTGACATTATTATAGCATTGCCATATAAAAAGTTTGCAAATAATTCGAGTCTCATGTTTCGTTTGCCAGACTATAGTTCTTCTTCGATCAATAATGTACTAGATATACGGTAATGTCTCTAAAAACGGCAAGGAAAATAAGACCACAAATAAGAGTGTGGTCTTATTTGAGTTTGAGGAATTTAAGCGTTATTACGAGTACTATAAGTAATACATTTGAATTTTCTAACGCTCACTGGGTACGGTCATAAAATGTTATAACTGCTATCACGAAGCAAGATAGCTTATGTTTATTACGGCACTAGTCGAAACCAAACTTAAGATACAGTGGTAAGGTTGACTTGGATTGAAACATAAATGTTGTATATCTGTGTATGGCGTAATAGATACAAAAGTATAGTAAACTCATGCCATTTTTTTGTGCTGTTTGTATGCATGTAACACTGAATCTGGGATATTTTTGATCGAAGGAGTTCTTCTTCTTCGTATGAGCTAAGTAGCTGCAAATTCTGGTGTCGAGAGTTTTTTAAGTCACCCGAAGGCCTCTGACTTGGCTTAATGACTGCTTGTAAGTAAGATTAACAGCCGGGACCTACAATTTTACGTGTTTTCCGACACACGGATAAAAAAGTTTCTTTTTAAAAGACATTCTTGTGCATGGTCATCGACCGGTGCTTGCCTCGATGATCGCATCAGATAACCTTAGTTAGCCGAGCTATAGGCGCTACTAAAGTAAAATTTTAAACGTAAAATGATGTAAAAGCGGCTCAAGCACGAACATAAATTTGATTCGCAATCAACGAGTTTTAGCCCTTATAAATATTTATTTTTTGACAATTTTCACAGAATATACAAATATATATCACTAACAAATAAAATTATAAAATGTACATAAAATAAATATTTAACAGGGCTCCCATACAACAAACTTTTTTTTGCCATTAATTTAAGATAACCGTACCGTTACCTTAAATTACTCTTCATGCGCGTGCCTAACTCGCAATTGGCCAATTATTTTACAGTCGTGCCAAGACGCTACCCACCTTCCCGGGTGTAGTGGGCATGCGTAAATGCGTTTCCTAACGTTAAAAAAAAGTCGTGCCAAGACGCGACGAGGCAATGAAGCACCCTGTTCCCTCTGAACTATAACCTTACTGTCTTCAAGGCGAGAGTGAATCGGTTTCTTCTAGGCAAGCGCGCTCCACCCTAGATCGCAACATCACTTAACATCAGGTGAGTTTCGATCAAGCGCTTGCCTATCTATCATAAAAAAAAAAGTTTCCCGATGCGTACGCGGCCTAAAGCTAATTCCGTTCATGATGATTAATGTACTGCTTTGCACTCGCTTGCAATGCTTGCGATGTGTACGTAAATATTTTGTTCATAACGTGTCTGCTTCATTTCTTAGTCATTCGCTTTTTACAGAATACAGTGTAAACTCTATATTACGACACTTATTAACGTATATTACGACGACGATATAATTACAACGTAATACAGATAGCCCCCTGTGTTGGGGATGTATGAAGACAGACGAGACTGTCAAACAAGAGAGAAAACCGGACTAGCAAGGGAATCTCAACAAAACACGACGCTAGACTTGGACGCTTCCTGTTTTAAATAATAATAGTTAAAAAAAAAAACTAAAAAACACGCTTTTTATAGAAAATCGTAAATTTATCAAATTGGTGTATTGTCATCGGTCCTCAATAAGTCTACAAAGTTTGAACGAAATCTGGCCGTTTAAAGTGGGTCAAAATCGCGCCCAAAGAAGTCGGTTACAAACAAACATACAAACATACAGGTGAAGCTAATAGAAAGCGTGTAAAAAAGTACCACAACATCTGACGCAATGACAGTGGAACAGGTATGCTAGCGACCCAAGACCGTGCTCCGCTACTTTAAGGAGCTTGGATGGCTTGAGTAGGCTGGAAGGGGGAAATGCACAATACGCCTCCTGCGGGTTGTCAGTGCAGGTCTGATCGCTCCCACCATAGAATAATTAGTATAAGAATATATTACCACACTGAAGGGACTATGCATTTTATGGCGTTATAGAGAGTGGCCGTTAAGTGGAGAGAAGAAAAGGAAAATGAATACAAGCTAAACTAAAGCCAATTGATTTCGATGCTTTATAGAGTTTGTCGTTAAATCGAGTGACGTTACATGGAATTTACACTGTATGAAAAATAAAAATGTGTTTAAAAATAGACATATTCATTAATTGTACATGTTTATTCGACCGACGCAAAAACGAAGGGTCTTATAGGTTTAACGTGTCTATAGTAATAGGGACCTTAGTACCCTTTGTAGCCCCAAAAAACTTCCTCATAATAAATTCAAAACATTCAAAGATAAAAGTACTAGGGCGACATAAGTTACAAGGCGATATCTTATCACATAACTTATGGTACTAGAGAACTGGAGTAACGAGTTTTTTAACAGACTTTTGACGCAACTCGATGGAAAATGCACCTTTAATGACCAAGGGAAGTCGTTAGACTAAGTGGTATGCATTTTGGTGAAGGACAAAAACATGCTGATAAGTAACTTATCCGATAAGTACATGAATACATTAATGTATTCAGGAATACCTTAGATACGCCTGTACTACCTTTTAGTGCATTCTTTTAATAAAAGGTCTATGAAGTTAATGACCGGATATGAAGAAAACATAATGTCTCATACAATACTACTAATATTATAAATGCCAAATTTGTGTGTGAGTGTGTATCTCTGTTACTTCTTCACGCTCAAACGGCTATACCAATTTCGATGAAATTTAATTTGAAGATAGGTTAGAACTTGGATCAACGCATAGGCTACTTTTTGTCCGAAAGCCATTGTAGTTCCCGTGGGATACGCATTTTTAATAACTTTGAAATCTATGTTACTCCTTCACGCTCCAACGGCTGGACCAATTTCTATAAGATAGGGTAGATCTTGGATTAACACATAGGCTACTTTTTATTCCGTATTAACTTCTTTTAGTTACAGCGGCTTTCTTTTTCACATTTCTCTCGAAGCATATTAAGAAAGGCTGAGTCTGTTGGACTCTAATTACCAGGAGTTGATGACTCGCCAGGGGATAGCGTGCCCTGCTACCAGGGTTCACATAATTTCTTTATTCTACGAAAATATTAGGAATGTTAGGTTAAATTTTACTTACTTTTGAAGCCAAAAACGATAGTGACTTCTATATTAAAACTGGTTGTATGAAACCTTGACGCTTATTATATTTTGCAAACGTTGGTGGTAGGTTTTAGTCAGGACGATTAAATTAATTGTACACCATTATTACAACCTGAACCCGCAATAAATTATTTGACTTTGATTTAGACTTGAGCAGTTAAAAAAATTGTTTATAAAATAAAAAATAAAAGCACTAATTTAGTATTGACATGTGAGCCCTGTAGTGTTATTCAAGTTAACCCAGAATAAAAAGTAGCCTATGTTTCAATGCAAGACTTAAACTATCTCCATACTAAATTGCATTGAAATCGCTTTAGCGGTTTGAGCGTGAAGAAGTACGAGTACTTTTGCATCATTGAAATATAATATTAAATTAGAAGTAAGCCAAATATCCTCCCACGGCAGATTTCCTATACACATTTATTTATTTATTCACATAGTATAACAGATAATTACATTAACTTATTAGTTAATTAATTATTGTACCCTGTACATAGGGTACAATGATTGACATACTATAATTCTACATCTTTAGTGGAAACGCGAAAGTTTTCATCGGTCGTCGACAGCTTCATATATATCTCGACGAAACCAATTACTGAACTTCCAACGTACCCTCGAAATGTTTGACCTGGCTACTTGTTCACTTACTTCTCCTTTTCTGGCATGATATTCACAACGGCCTGGAAATGTCCAACAAACAAGACATTTTTTTTTAACATTATATCGAGCTATTTTAGGAAATTCATACATTAACATCGATATCCCGAAAGAGGTAGCTTTGTTAAAAAGAAATACAGAACTTTATTAACCATTAATAACATAGTACGTTAAAGGCAAATCACACTACAATAATGACTTAAAACTTAAAAATACTAGTTAGATTAAATTATTGAAATTTACAAATTTCTTTAAATAAATATGTATTTATATATAATATGTATGTATATATATGTAGTATATCAGCTGTGTTAGTAACCATAATACGAGCTAGAAATGGTTCAGTATGGGGCTAACCAGCCGTGTGTGAATGTGTAAAAAAAAAAATCAACCCCATTAAAATTATAAAATTACTACACACAATAGCACTTCTTTTTCATTTCTATTAAATTTCAAATACTAACTACTTTTACATGTGAATAACGATTGCAAGCTCCATTCATATATTCGCTTTAATTATAAAACGAATTACTTTAACAAAAACTCTTTATTTTCTGTTTAAACATACTACTATTAGATAAGATACTTTGACGACAATGCACGGCATACGGAGATTCGGGAAAAAAACAACTGTTCTTTTTAACAGCTAGGCTAGACTAGCAAGTAGCTTAACCACAGGAATTAACGACACTCCGACCTCAAGTGGAGCATGCCTAGTCTGGAAAAACTGGCTCTCAGGGAACCTTGCGGAACACACTGTTAGGTATTTGGCGACAGATTTTTCAATATAGTTGCTAGCCAGGCGAGCATTACAGAATGCGTCGGTTCCATGCTATGGTTTCCTTCACAGAAAGCTCAAGCTCATTGACGGCAATCGAACCCGCGCCCTTCGGAAAGTGAGGCACCCGCACGCCCGACTATGCTGTCATAGCTTTAAAATTAAAATTTCAGTCTACTCAATACTCAACTCAACTCAACTACTGTATTTAATTCGCAAATACTGACTTGTTATTGCCAAATATATGCTAAATAAAAAAATCGTAATAAAATAAATTTATATTATATTTATATAAAAATAAATTTATTATTATTAAAATTGTAATATTAGAACACTACTAAATGTACACCCAATATAGTATATCTATAAATGATAGATGTATAGCTAGCTACTTATAGTTAACGACTGTTTGTAAACTTTACAAAGTTCTGTTTTTTATGGACTGAAATTCCTTTCAAAGTTTAGGTATTCGGAATTAATGTGCAGCAGTTTTAACGGATTTTTCATATTTATGGGCAAAGTTTTAATCTCTCTGATCATTGTACGTATTTTTGGGCATAGTTTTATTTTTTCGATATTATTTGAAAAAGTTGGGCGCTTTTCTACTTTTACATCTGATATTTTTGTGGTATTTCAATTTTTTTTTTACTCTTAACAGGTCAGCGCTTAACCACAAGTCACCGGATGGTAAGTAATGTTGAGGTCTACGATGGAGCGCGCTTACCGAAAAGGAACCGGTTTACGCTCGCCTTGAAAATCACTAGATTATAGTCAATAGGAACAGAGAATTCGGCAAGGATTTCCTAAGTTTGGCGGTTCGCACAACAGATGTGGAGGCACTTATAATGAAACACTAAGTGCGTGCCTTAGACACCTCAACTGTAACCCGATGCCACCTTGGCGTTTCCCTGCTCGTTCGATAGTGAAAGGGGGCGGGGGGAATTACATGATGTAATTCATTCGCACACTCGCCGAAATGCAACCGATAGAATACCGACAGACTGGCAACAATGCGGCGGTGCTCCAGGCTCTGCGCAACTTTGCCTTGCAAAATTTGTCGTTACTTATGAGCCTAAGAGGCACGCCGTTGAATAAGACTTATGAAAAAAATTGAAAATTGACATAATATAGTAAGAATTAATAATAAAATTTAAAAGAAGCTTTAGACGCGTTAATAAAAAAATCCCTTGAAAGTTTCCTCACTCTCACTTAGTTATATAAGTGAAAGATAGATGATGTTGTAAATATTTTCGTTATTGAATTCTTTATTGTTTTTGTTTTTCATTTTTCTAGATTTATCATGCTTCCATTCCCGCTTAATCCTGCTAAGCATTTTTTCAGATCAATACGGTAAGCATAAAACTTCAAGTATATAGTTACTACACAGACAACACTGATCTAAAAATAATCAAGCCTTTTCTACACCTTAATAAACTTTTAATTAAACTTTATTATATTTAGTTTTGTATCTAATCTAACTTTTGTTATAAAAAAGCCAATTTCTAAACCTACGAGAACGTATTAAAACAACAAACTGAAACTTTACTCGCATTTGTAAAACGATATCTGTTTTAATTTCGGTTAACAAGTAAAAGTATTATTAACCTTACTTTAATTAGTATATGACTGTTTTACTTACATGCACAATTTGCACAATCTGAATTTGTTTTTTTTTTCGAGCCAGTTAATCTAGATTAGGCACGCTCCACCTTAGGCAAGAATGTCGCTACTTGTCAAAACCTACTTAGCTGAACTGTGTAAAAAAATTGCGATAGTCAATTACCTAATTTTACTATGAAAAAAAAATCGTTCAAATCAAAGTATTTTTCTTATCCTTAGGCTAATTACAAGCTCTTGGTTTCGTCAAGCAGTTTAAAAATAGCAAAAAAAAAAAAACATAATAAATAAATAATATAATATAAAAATAGCACTCAATTAATAAAAGTTGAATTTTGCAATAATAATGAAACAAATGTTATACATGAATATTCAAATAACAATAGAATATTCTAACCTACAAGTACATGTAAGTCTTTAAAAGTGTGTCTATCTTCGTTCACGAATACTAACTGGTTTTACATTTAATCCTTTCCTTTATATACCGGAAAATATTACCTCTTATATCCCTTTTCAGTCCCTAATCTATTCTGGATCGTACGTGTCCCGCAAAATCCGTATTTTGACGAGAAATGCCGACATGAGCAGGCAAAATAATTCAAACTTGTCTTCCCTCAACTCTCTAGAGAGGTTAGTTCTGATCATGCATAGAAGTAAGAACAAGTCTTGGAATTATATTTATTATCCTTTCTAAGAGTGTGAGTGTGTGTGTGAGTGTGTGTGTGTGTGTGTGTGCCTGGATGTGGCAACCCGGCTCTCGAACGGTTGAACCGTTTTGATTTAGTATTTTTTTTTGGTTGATAGTTGTGTTAGTGAGTGTTCTTAACTCTAATATGCCTTAGGAAAGTTTGAATACAGTGGTTCTTAGCTCTGTTCCATAAAAGTTGGTCCAAGATGGCCACGCCGCCATAAAATGGCGGATTGTTTTTTTTTCCAAAAATAAACCTCGATATTATGTATCTAACAAAAGAGCTAGATTTGAAATCCAACATGGCTGCCACGTACGTAATTTTTTAATTAACACTTGTTTGATGTTTTTTATATTTGGTTTGATTTTATGAAATTTATTTTAGTATTATATAAAAGTAATACACACTACTGCTTTGAGACAGGATAAATGTAAAGTATAGTGTAAACTCTACATAACGACACTGAAGGGACTGTCCATTTTAAGGCGTTATATAGAGTGATCGATAAATTGAGAGAATGTATCGTTGTATGGAATATAAGCTAAACTAACTAAAGCCAATTGATTTCGACACTTTAGAGAGTGTCGTTAAATCGAGCGACGTTACATGGAGTTTACACTGTACTATATTAATTTTTTTTATGATGGAGAGGCAAGCGCTTGATCGAAACTCACCTGATGTTAAATGATGTTGCGATCTAGGGTGGAGCGCGCTTACCTAGAAGAAACCGATTCACTCTCGCCTTGAAGACAGTGTGGTTATAGTTCAGAGGGAACAGGGATTCCGGCAAAGAGTTCCACACTTTAATACTTGACTAATCAGAAAACCAGTCTATTTTCCCTTGTATTTTCGCCCGCTTTACTACGTAGACACTGTTATGTAAGCTGTGACCTCGATCCACAATACATTTTCCAAGGAAATACCAGCTGCCAGCGAAGAATTTCATTTTTCTATTGTGTCCGACCGAGATCACAAAAGTTTTATTACGCATAACTCCTTTAGTTTTATGTAAGCCGATGATGTTTTGCGTCAAACTGTGTTGAACTAGCTGCAGTGTGCGACTTTACTTGTGAATTTATGTTTAGAAGAAAAAAAAAATGGTTGCCTGTAAAGTCGGTTTTACGGGCGAAGATTTTACGTGACAACGTCTGCCGCGTGCTGCGCGCGCGGTTGACCGATCATTGTTGAGTGGGAGAGAGACGCAAGGCATTCGGCGGGCCTCTCTCTCGTTCGGTGACTCATCGTAACGTTACCGGGCGTTACACTTTTTCATAAGTGACTCCCAGCCGCAACCTAATTTAAGACGTTGTCACGTCAAAATAAATATTTAGTGTAACTACGTTGTGATCTGACTAGAGGCCTATGACAGGCAAAAGAAGCGTCGGTCGACCATTAACACGCTGGGTCGACAACCTCCGCAACATCACAGGCAGGACATGAATGGGAGCAGCGCAACACCGAGATGACTGGCGTACAAGAAGAGAGGCCTATGCTCAGCATTGGGCGACTACGGGCTGATAATGATGACGCTGTGATCTGGAACCGATTTTTTTTATTCTACAATGGATTTCCGCAAAGTACCGCCTGAGTCAATGGGTAATTTATGTTTTAGTTTTTTTTATCGGCCGTTTGTGTCCCTCTGCTGGGCAAAGGCCTCTCTTCTCTTCTTCTAGACAGCCTGGTCTTCAGCTATGGTGGTCCAGTTGACAGTTTACAGATTATGTATTTCTGTTGGCACTATGAAACTAATATTTTAAAATAGTATACATTAAATAAATATGTTAGACAGGCGGGAATACAACTAATGTGATTTTATGTAATTTTATAGACTCACGGAACCCTTCATGTGAGAATGGAACTCGCACTTGGCCGGTTTTGTACCAATATGTATTCTTCTTCTTCTTCTTCCTTGCCTTATCCCACTAGGTGGGGTCGGCACAGCAAATTTTCCTCTTCCACTCTCCTCTATCAGCCGTCGTCTCTACACTCACTCCTTTCATTCTCATGTCCTCATTCACACACTCCATCCACGTCTTCTTTGGTCGGCCTCTTGCCCTTCTTCCTTGCACTTCCATTTCCATACATCTCCTACTAACATGCATCTCCTCTCTACGCATCACATGCCCATACCATGCTAACCTCCCACTCTTTAGTTTCTAACTGGTGCTACTTTCAAACTTCCTCTAATATACTCATTCCTTATTTTGTACCAATATTTATTCTGTACTAAAATTTTAAGACTCACATATCCATTTGAAATAAGGACAAACAAACACACTTCCATATTGACAGTACACTTAGTATCATGTTGCTAAATTTACTTCACAAAATATTTTCGTCTGGTTTACAAAAGTCTATTGTTCAGAACCAGGTCAAGTGTACACTTTCTTTCAAGAAAACATAAAAATTGGACACGTGCGAGTCAGGTTCGCGCTTGAAGGGTTCCGGACCATAAACTTAAAAGCCATTATTTAAATATTCATAATATGATCATTTATATAATTTATTTTTTAAAGATAAGTAAATATCCACAAAATACTATGTGAAAATATCGAATAGTGGATACATAAATACAAATATATTACGTGGATGAATTGTGTGAAAGAGGATATGCATGAGAAAGGAGTGAATGTAGATATGACAGCTGATAGAGTGGTGTGGAAGCAAATAGAAGCTGTTATAAGCGGTCGTGCCACCTATGTGTTACGTTTAACACAACGATGATATTATGACGTGGAGCAATATATGCGGCATGCTAAAGAAACAAAACGACTTTTGTAATTATTGTTAGAGTGAGACAAAAACATTAGAGATGTCAAGGGACACCCGTATGGAACGAAGTTCCAGAAACACTGTCAGGTATTATTATTATTTACAAAAAACCATTTATTGTGTATACACAATAAAAAAAAACCTGTCAACAAAAATAATCGTCGCGACACCACACTGTTCAATGCGAAATAGAAATGAAAATATCTGGCTTGCTTTCTATAAGAGAAAAAGAAAGAAACATGCGCACGCCGCACAGCTTACAATTAGAGCAAAAAGTGTCGTGACAACTTTTCGTAAGAATTTTTTCCATCTAGCCCCCTTTCTCAACGCGCGGTTATGAACTTCGTTCCAAAAATATATGTTTACGTTAAATAAGAAAGAGACAATAAAAGACGTTGAAATCAACGACGTGGTATGAATCATAACCTTACACTGTGACACCACACCCAGTGGGAAAAGGCAAAGACAAATGCGAATCTGTGAAAGTTTAAGCGTCTACCTGTTGCCGTTGTTTTAGAGCAAAATAAATACGGTAATACATGTTTTTGCATTTTTTTTTTATCCTTGATAGGTTAGCGTTTGACTACAGCTAGCCTGATGTTAAGCTGCACTGCAGTCTATGGTGTGGCACGCTTATCTAGAACATACCTATTAACTCTACTTTTGAAGGCCCCCAGATGATACCTCTCAGGAAACAGAGACTCAGGTAGTGAGTTCCAAAGCTTCGCAGTCCTCACAATAAAGGTCGACGCAAAGCGTTTTGTACGAAAGTTTAGAACTTCAACTCTGTATCGGTGTCTCTTCACTGTCTCTCTGCTCGTTCTATCGTCTATTGCATGGGGGCCTCTGATGACAAACTGACAGGCAAACGGACAGACAGACAACGGAGGCTTCCGATTTTATTTTTTAGGTAAGGAACTCCAAAATTCGGCTCATGTTGTGTTTACGAAGAGATTTTCGGTAGTGAAGTCACGCGGCGGCCTGTTCAAACATTGTTTGAAGATAATTGGATTATGTGATTAAAATATTGAGGCAATTACGCATGGTCGAGACAACTATAATGCAGCTGTTTGAAATGAGATAGTAAAGAAACTATTGATATATTTTAGATACACATATTTTTTTAACATAAAATAAAATAAAAAAATTTATCCACATAATAATTATAATATAACTAGCTAACCCGGCAAACGTTGTTTTGCCTTAATAATTATTTCTAAATATACAGTAGCCGATTCTCAGACCTACTGAATACGCATATAAAATTTGGAAAAAATCGGTCAAGCCGTTTCGGAGGAGTACGGTAACAAACACTGTGACACGGAAATTTTATATATAAGATAAAATAAAAAAACACTCATAAAATTAATTTAATAGGCCACTCCGGAAAGAACCTGACGGAAAGGTACCCATAACGCTCGTGGCATTGCCGCGTTGTATAGCTATGGATAGCCTTTGCGCCAGGTACGATCCGGAGCGGTATTCGCCTGATTTTTCTTTTAATCTACGCCCAAATATATTAAAGTTATCATATGGTCTATGAAATTGAAGTCTACGGTATATGGTAAGTACTATGAAAAAAAAAGGTTTTATACTCGCGTCAATAAAGAAAAAGTTTAAAAATTCGCTCTCTCTTGCTTACACACTTGGTTATGCAATTAAGAGGACATGAATTTTCTTTCTTTCTTTACTGTGTGCCGTTTTACTTCATTGTGTTCTTTTCTTTATGATATTATTCCAGACTTAATGATGTTAAGGACCTAGGAGCATGACAAGCTCCTAGGTCCTTAACATCATTAAGTCAATGTATATCAAAAATATTTTCCCCCGCTATAAATCACTTACGATAACACAAGGAGTCACCCATCTAAAGCACACACTTCAGCAAGCTTCATGAGACGTGAAAGAGCCGATCATTTCCAAAGACAAGGGTCAGACACCGAAAGGGCGGAACTTATCCTTTCCACCGAAAAATGCCCATAAATAAAACAAGCAGGCGATAAATTATCCAACTCTGACGTAGTGGATGCGATAATTCAAGAAATGCTTCTGTTTTCGTGACTTTCTCACGAACAATTGTCTGAATAAAATATTCTAGATTAAGACAGAAGGAAAGTTAGTGTCGTCGCACATGGGTGAGTTAGTTGAAAATTTGTTGATAGATACAATTCCCAAGTTCGGTTTTTGAAAATAAGTATTCATTCAAAGTTCATTTCAAATTACTCGTAATTTTTTTATGATTTAATTTTTTTCTGGCTCGGTTAACATCTTCTGTTATATCTATCCAGTTAAGTTCTAATCTGTCCAGTTGGGATAATCCTGTCCAAAAAGTATTTCATGCAATTAATTGTTTAAGATTTGTTCGTAGCTACCACTTTTTAGCTAAGTAAAAATATGGCTATATCCTTATTTTGATTTTGCTAACGAGATCCCATACAAAAAACATACAATCCACAAACATTTAACCATACAAAAAACACATTCCAACTTTCAAGCAATTGTTCTATTCGTCCACAATTAGTTCCGTGTACGCTGGTACTAAACGTTTGTGGGTCACAGAGAATTGCTACGACAATACAGTACTTGGTTAAAAGCTAGCGCGATCGAAGCCAATTAAAAATGCAAAGATGACTTTTAAACCGCTCAATAGTTTGTTCGAAAGAAAAAATAATTTGGAGAGAAAAATATCGTAAGCAAACTATAGCATGGTAACAAAAGGTTTATACACAATTAATCAAACCCAGATTTTGTTTGAATTGAAACTTTTTTCTGTGAACATATTACATGCACTTAACAATATAATATTTATTTGGAAAATATAATAAGTATTAGTATTAGTTAGTATACATGAGCATAAGCAACCTATACGTTCCTACTGCTGGAATTCGGGGTCTTCTCTCACGAGGACAAAGATACAGGCCGTAATCCACCACGGTGGCCGATTGCGGGCTCGCGGATGACACACGTCTTCGGATGTTGAGGTCCATATGTCGGTTTCCTCACGATGTTGTCCTTTACCGTAAAGCGAGTGCAAATCCACACATAACTTGAAAAAACAAGTCATTGGTGTAGGGCCGGGATCGAACCAGGGGCCGTCTGATCGAAAAGCAGACATTATTACCACCAAGCCACACTCGCTTGTATGAAAACGATTATTATTATTTATAGTAGTAGTTCAGTTTATTTATTAGCTTGCAACACATGTATGACATAAAGCTATGTTACATGTACCCTGTTCTAATATCTTGCTTCATAATAAGAATGAAACCTCAAATCTTTACTCGGTAGAAAACTTCACGCTTTATCAAAAATGTTACACAAAACAAGATTCTTGAGAGAGAAAATCAAACTAAACTCAATAAATATAAAATCTAAAAAGGCAACCGAGTTAACACCGCGTTCTAAGCTCGCCGATTGTTCTCGAACCCCAAACGTGCCAGAAAAGGTAATCAGACGGAAAATTGAAGATGCTGGCAATACTACAATGTTGCCAGTTCATAAAACGCCGAGTGGAAATTCTAAAATATAACCTACTCTTTTTCTTCTTTACCTTATCCCACTTCATGTGGGGTCGGTACAGTATGTACGCTTCTTCCATACATCTCTGTCATTCGTCATCTCTGTATTCACACCCCTCCCGGTCATACCGTCATTCACACAATCCATCCATACTTTCTTAGGCCGCCCCCTTCCTATCTGTCCATCCACACTCATACTCATTGTCTTCCTCGTGATATGGTCTTCCTCACGTCGCATAATATGACCATACCACGACAGCCTATTACTAATATTAAATATAACTAATATACTAATATTATAAATTCGAATGTTTCTTAGTGTGTATGTTTGTAACTTCTTCACGCTCAAACGGGTAAACCGATTTTGATGAAATTTCGTGTGAAGACAGGTTAAACCTTGGTTAACACATAAGCTAATATTTTCATAAAACAATTGTAGTTCTAATGGGATACGCAAATAAATTCAAATTCTATGTTACTTCTTCACGCTCCAACGACGATTATGTAGATAGGTTAGATCCTGGATTAACGTATACGTCGGTTACTTTTTATACCAGATTAACTTGTTTTTGTCCCGAATCAACGCGGGTAACACCATAGGACGCAGCTAGTAATAAGTAAACATTAGGACTCATTTCAAACACGGCCCCATACTAAACCATTTTTAGTTTGTAAAACACAACTGATACTCTAAATAATCACAAATAATCACTTTATATCGATACATATTTAACACGCAGACCAGTCAATAAATATAGTTCATCAGAAAAATTATGACCGTGCCGGGAATCGAAACTGGGAGCCTAAGGAGACAACAACCCAAATAAATTTGAATTAAATTAAACAAAATAATATATTTACTGTCCTTCTTTCTCGAACTTACGAGTACAAACTTTATCTCAGTTTAAAATAATTAAAACGAAACTCAGAATTAGAATGCATAATATCTTAACTCATTTTATTTTAATAACCTCCTTAAACCATTAAGGACAATCTAAGCTGTTATTCGCTTATTAAACTCTAACGTGAACACGAAAAACATCTTAAAATGCTTCAAACAGTAAGCTTAAGTACTAAGTACTACACCTAGCTAAGAAAATGAGGCAGAGGAATTATAAAATTAACATAAACACGGTTAAAACGGTAGATTATTATGGCAGTCCCGAAATAAAAAGGCTAATGGAAGGCGCCGCGGCACGTGAAAACTTAATTTTAACTTCAAAATATGATTTATGCATGCTGGTAAGTAGGTGGGAAACTTATAAAATGCATTACAGACTTTGTTTTTGCTATCAACTTTACTGTACTGTAGCGCCTGGAGCTCGGCTAGCTAAAGCTTCGGTCTGGTGATCATGACGCACAACGCGCTGCGGTATGCGCCGCAACGCAGCGTCACGACGCAGCATTTAGCGTCCCTGCGGAGAGGTGGTCAGTTGATTTTGCCGCAGCTACCTAGGTAGACGTGAACATGAACAATTTCAGTGACGCACACCGCAGCGTTGAACCGAGAATGACGCCGCGCTGTGCGGCAGTACACCTCCCCACTTCACCGCGCTTGCCCCTCGCCGTTGACGCATACTGCGACGGAACAAGAGAACATTCTCGACGTTTTTCATATGATTGAGTGTCCGGCAACGCATACTGCATACCGCAGCGTTGTGCGTCAAGATCACCAGACCGAAGCTTAAGGTGATCTGATGCGATCATCGAAGCTAAGCAACGGTCGATGCGGACATTCGATTGTTGTTTGATGGGTGACCATGTACAAGACTGTCGATTTTAAAGTGGCATTTTTATCTGGGCGCTACCGTGGGTTGGATGAAACGTTAAATTGTAGGTCCCGCCTGTCAGGCTTAGTACAAGCAGTCGTTAAGCCAAGTCAGAGGCCTTCGGGCGGCTTGAAACACCAAATCTTGGCTACTTAGCTCATACGAAGAAGCAGATAAACTTTACTTAACAGTGGGTTGAGGTTAAAAGATGATAATGATGATTTTTTCTAAAGAAGGTTAAGGAATGAAAACTGCTCCAAAATCGAATTAACTGCACGAATAAATGTCGAAACTTATTTAAGTAGTAGAAAATAAGAAAAATATCATTGGTGCAAAGACCATTTAAAAATGTGCGTGAAGATTAAATTGATCGGATCATTAATTCAAAATTGATTTTGTTTGAATTAGTGATCTAATCAAAATACATATTTTTATTTGTTATTTTATAAAACTTGAAAAATTGTTGTTTTTTTTTACATTTTATAGCACGTTCACAGATAAACTTCCTCTATTGTCTTACGTAAAATCGTGAAAAGACTGTTGAATAGGAATTGTGTTTTGTAATTTTAGAGTGAAAACTTAGTTTAACATATTAATAGTTTGATATTCCGATACACCATTCTAGGTAAGAGTGTAGAGGTAAAATAAAAGTGAACCAATTGTATCTACAATGCCCTTTCCAAAACATAACAGCTAAATAAATAGCTCTTTTCATTTGGTCCTAAAACTTTTGCGTCCTTTACCCAAGGGATGAATTTTAATGATAGAAAAAAAAGCAGTCTCCAAAAGACGATAAAAAAGTTTGTGTACGTATAATCTCTGGGCAGTCCTAAGAGGATTTGTCCATATTTTAAAATCAGAGCCCAGTAAAGCATCATTAGAGACCGGTTCTGTTCGCGCCATTTGTTTGCTGCTAAACAGTAACGGAATATATCTGAGGGGACGTACTTAAGATATATTATTTTAAGTTATTTTTGAATTTGGACCAGCAAAGCGCTTGGGGGTTATCGACACTCTGGCCTTAGGTTAATCGTGATCTTAAGAGCTTGTTAATATTTTTGACGTGACAACGTCTTAAATTAGGTTGCGGCTGGGAGTCACTTATGAAAAAGTGTAACGCCCGGTAACGTTACGATGAGTCACCGAACGAGAGAGAGGCCCGCCGAATGCCTTGCGTCTCTCTCCCACTCAACTATGATCAGTCTGCCGCGCGCGCAGCACGCGGCAGACGTTGTCACGTAAAATCTTCGCCCGTAAAACCGACTTTACAGGCAACCATTTTTTGTCCTCTAATGATTACAATTTGCCTACCGTTGAGTACCTAGCTTTTACTTGGAGTGCTCTTGTCCAGTTAAAACGCGTACTATCTTGCCTTCAAAACCGAAAGGTAAAAAGGTAACCGAACAATATTTTTAATTATTCGTTGTTTAGTGCGTTCAAGTCAAATTTTAACTTGTAATATGCCCGAAAATATGGCATTTAAAAATATACTTAATTTTTTGTTTACACAATACAGCTAAGTATTTCACAAGTAGAACGCTTGGCCACAAGAACTAGCGATAATCTGGCTGAAAGCGTGTCTAGTCTTGAATTACTGGCTTTCAAGGAACATACGCGTCTCTGACATCTTTTCAGGAGTGGTAAAGTCGTATTTTTTATTTTCATTTTAAATATGGACTTTGAAAGCGTGGCCCTACCAAGGTGACCTTAGATACGTCCCTGTCTGTTGGGTGAAAACAGTGACCCCACATACGTCTCCATTTGGACACAGAAACAAATGTACTATAAACGCGTGGGGCATCGCTACGGTGACCATTATTTAGCAATTTGAGAGATACAAGTCATAAAAAAATGAATACAAATTAAGAAGTCAAAAATATTTTAAACAGTCGCTTCAACTTGATTTAAAAAGATGCTTGCCATTTCCATCTTACTTTTATGTTAATAGTCATAGAAAAAAATTAATGAATACAAATTAAGAAGTCAAAAATATTTTAGTCGCTTCAAACAAACAAATATTTAAAAAAAAATAACTTAGTTTTAAAAAGATGCTTGCCATTTTCATCTTACTTTTATGTTAATAAAAATTGTTAAAAAATATGTTGACTAAAAAATTTTACTCACAATATATAGAAACTAAAAAATATATTATTATTACAACAAGTTATGCGAACATTTTTATTTCCACCCCATTTGATCGCGCTGAAAGAGTAATGTCTTTACTAACACTACATGGGATATTTTAGAAATTATATTTTAATTTTATTGTAACACATGGGCACCTATAACCTATTCGCCCAGACTTGTCCTGTATCAAATCGTGTTATTTTTCCTTTACACTGCACCTTGGAGCAGGGCCAATGCTAAATTCGGACTAGAAACGCTTTGGACAGACCTCATAATGAGATAATACAAAACATTTTTGGTAAAACAAAAAAAAAGCCGTGCAATATATTTATTTCTCACAAAAGATATTACAAATTATTAATAACATAAGAACATATTCACATTTTTTTTGTAACATTTATAACATTTTCCGATATAACTTCTCAGAAATCGCACATCAAATTATAGTATTTTTGGTGTCAATTTGCATTAATATTATAGTAAAATGGTTTTTAAAATAATAACTACAGTTAAAACCTGTTGTACGATTCATATTTTTTGTTGGTATCATTAGTATTATCCTGTCACCATAACTATTGATATCAATATACTAGATTAAAATATATATTTTTTTGCAATAAATGGGCTTGCGCTTGATCACAATTCACCTGATAATAAGCTATATTATGGTTAAGGTGGAGCGCGCTTACACAGAAAAAAAACCTGTTCACTCATGCTTTGAACTTTTGGTGATGTTAAACCTCAAACATTCCTATAAACACATTCTCACTTCTCTCGCTCTCTCGTCTCTCGTCTTTAAGTGTCGTCAGCAATATGGTTTGATGTATACGAAAATACTATATCATTCATAGCTTCAATTCAGAGATTTGTACTCTCTGCCTATATCTTCTGCCATCCCTATTAACATTCTCGCATCTTCCATCTTAATGTTTCGTCAGCAATATGGTTTATTATATACGAAAATACTATATCATTCATAGCTTCAATTCACAGATTTGCATGCTCTACTTTTATCTCCTCTGTTAAAACTAGTCGACTTTATTTATTCCGACAGATAGGATGTTGTTAAACTGATATATTAGCGCTTCGTATCATATGCAAGACGTTTATAGGTTATTTCCATGATTTAAAATTATTTAAAATGTATGTGTGATTAAGTAAATGTTTTGGTTGGCCGATGACGATGTTGTGATCCAGTTTTCCATTCATCTTTTGTTATTAGATTAATGGAATGGATATTGCTTGTGAAATGTGTTTACAAAATAGTCCTCGAGAAATTATGCGAAGTATAGTTGTTAAGCAAATGTGTTTATGGAATTGTGTTTTTTTAACTAGGACAAAGCGATAACGTGTTTTAAATAAGTGTATTGTATTCACATACTGCAACAGGATTAGACTAACATGTTTATACTAATTATCCAAATTTACCACAAAAAACATCGCTTTTTCTAATTATGTCATTTTGCTATATTTTTTTTGCGTCTGCTTTTCAATCAGACGGCTTCCGGTTCGATCCCAGCCCAAGACTTGTTTTTCAAGCTATGTGTGGATTTGCACTCGCATTACGGTGAAGTAAAACATCGTGAGAAAACCGACGTGTTTGAGGACCACAACGTGCGTGTGGTCGACACTTCTCCTGCCTGACATTGGTCTCCAGTCCGTTAACGCCTTACACCATCAGCGATCACTCTGCCAAGCAATGTGTCCTGCTTAACACCACTTGAGTTAAGTAATAGTTTTTCCGAAACTTTTAAGTGTACAACAATTTGGTTACAAATCATAGCGGAAGTAAACAAGATATTTCAAGTTATCTTCCATCTACAATGGAAATTGCACAAAGTTACTGAGTCAATAGTTGGTAGTTTTTCAAATTAGGGTATCGATATAAGTATGTATTGCTTAAATAATTGTGTAAATTGCCTATGTGTGCACAATAAACTATTTTTCTTTCTTTATTTCTTTCTTTCTTTCAATATGTCATCTACAAAACGCGCACAACATACGCAAATAAATTATTTCATTTAATTATTTTTTTTTATAACTTAGTTATAAAAACATTTGGTTTGCGTTTGACCACAGCTTGCCTAGTGTTAAACAATACTATGGCCTACGATGTTACACGCTTACCTAGAAAATACCTATTAACTCTAGATTTGAAGACCCCCAGGTGGTACCTCTCAGGAAACAGAGACTCAGGAAGAGAATTCCAAAGTTTCATTACAATGAATCATGGTCACAGTACGCCTAGTTAGACAACCCGGCTGCACTTGCCACATAAATCCGTTCAATTGAAGACAAAGTGATGCTAATTGCCGACAGATCATCTGGCGCGGGCAGGAATAGAGGGGGAACTCTTAGATAGAGAAATTGGCACGAGCAGAGACTCAGTGCAGTGCGAGTGTTTTTTTTTACACGCTTTCTATTAGCTTCACCTGTATGTTTGTTTGTAACCGACTTCTTTGGACGCGATTTTGACCCCCTTTAAACGGCCAGATTTCGTTCAAACTTTGTAGATTTATTGAGGACTGATGACAATACACTTATTTGATAAAATTATTAAATTTTTCTGTATTTTTGTTTGTATGTTTGTTTGTAACCGCCTTCTTTGGGCGCGATTTTGACCCACTTAAAACGGCCAGGTAAGCGTGTTTTTTAGTTTTTTTAAACTATTATTTTTAATTGATGAATAGGCTTACGTTTGTCCGCAGCTTGCCTGATGTTAAGCTTAACTGTGGTCTAAGATGTAACACGCTTGCCTAGAAGGAACCTATTTACACTAGATTTGAAGACCCCGAATTGCGGCGACCCACAGAGTGTGGCTCGGTAGTAACAACGTCTGCTTTTCAATCAGACGGCTCCTGGTTCGATCCCGGCCCTACACCTATGACTGGTTTTTCTAGTCGTGTGTGGATTTGCACTCGCTTTACGGTGAAGGAAAACATCGTGAGGAAACCGACACGTTTGAGGACTACAGATAATCCGAAAACATGTATCATCCACTAACCCGCATTTTCAAGTTATGTGTGGATTTGCACTCGCTTTACTGTGAAGGAAAAAGTCGTGAGGAAACTGATATGTTTGAGGGCCACAATATCCGAAGACGTGTTGCACCCAACAAAATCACACTTGGCTAGCTTGTTAAATATAATCTAGAGATATAAATTATATAGTACTGTCTATATATCTCTCCTCGTGAAAAAAGCCTCGAGAACCAGCTGGGAACGTATAGCGCCTGCTTCTGCTTAAATGAGAAAATCCTTTTTCCCGCAAAAATATACGTTAATAATTTTATTTTCTAAAACATTTGTTAATAAGAGTTAGTCGCCATTTTGAATACAAAGAATATTTTTTATAATTAGTACCTGCTGCTAGCAGAGACAATATTTAAATTCTTCCAAAATCGTCCAAAACCTACGTCACAGTAGTAAAAAACTTTCTAAATTCCTAATGTATTCATATACATACCTAATCAGTTTGCCTAAATTCCTTTGCGAAACAAGAAAGTTGCCATGTTCACTCTATTTCTATAATTAATTGTTTAAACCACGCAACAAACGGTTTAGCCCGCAGCTCAGTTAAATAAATATACTGAACCTCCGATTAAGGCTTTAATCGTCGGTTAAATGGCTAGCCATTAACTATTCGTGTGGGTTAATTAGTAGAAAAACTTATGTTTGAGAGTAACTAATTACTGTACAGCATGATTGAAAAATTACAGTAAAGTTTTTTCGAACTTTTTACTACATTAGTATAATTATCTCACTACACGTTCCCACTGATGGGACTCGGGGCTTTCCCTCACGAGGAGAGAGATATTGGCTATAATCCACCACGCTGGCCAAGTGTGGGTTGGCGGATGACACATGTCTTCGGATATTGTGGTCCTCAAGCATGTCGGTTTCCTCACGATGTTTTCCTTCACCGTAAAGCGAGTGCAAATCCACACAACTTGAAAAACAAGTCATTGATGTAAGGCCGGGGATCGAACCTTCTGATTGAAAAGCAGCCGTTATTGCCACCGAGCCACACTCGCTTTTTTAACTGTAATGGCTTATTTGGAACTGTAATGATTCTTAACACTTAATTAAAGATAATTAAACTAAAAAAAAAATAATTTAAATTTATTACAAATAACTTAAAAAAATCTAAATAAATAACCCGCCCCTAATAGTTCCCGGTGCAAAGGTGCCCATCAGACTTGCAGCGTTCCCGCGCTGAATGGCAATCTCTATCCTTTGCACTAGGAAAGATCCGGAGCAGGAGTCACCGGTCGTTTTGTTAAGCCTTTGCCCAATTTCTTTGAGCAAAGCTCTAGCATCCTTGCCCCAACAGCCCAGGGTCTCCACGGCAATAGGCACAAAGTGAGAAAAAATAGTAGCCTTCATAGTCGTATTATATTATTTCGAAAAGATATATTTCAAAATTTGCCTTTCTTTGCTCCCATAATGTGTTAATCCAAATCAGAAATAGATTCACAATAATTTACCTGTCTTTTTATAAAGTCATCATTAGTCTGATGCTTTCAAGTTAATTTAAGAAGCTATAAATTTTATGAAATAGGTGTGAACGCCACGATGAACATAATTATGTAATACTAGCTTCGCCTCGCGGTGCTACCCGCAGTAATCCGGGACAGAATTAATTTATTCCGGGATAAAAAGTAATCATAGAAATCTTAGAACTTTATCAACCTTATAACATTGCGTTATACTAGGCACGTCAAATTTACATTTTACATATATTCATCAACAATAATTAATTAGTCAATCGTACAATGTTAAAATAATAATTATAATTATTATTAGTCGTACAATGTCAAGAATATAGTTAGTCGTACAGCTAGTACATATACTTTTATTTTGTTATTATTATTTTTTTAGTTTAAATTTTCGTCCTTTCTATGTTTTGTAAATATTCTTAAGTCCTGTAAAATACATCTTTTAGTTTATTAATACTTACTTTATAATAAAATAATTTATTAGTCTACAATGTCATAATAATAAAAAAGAAAATAACAACACATTTACACATAATTCATGTCACTTTACAAACTGTAATACTTGAGTAGCCTATGAGTTAATCCAAAATCCCGTTTCATAGAAAATTTAATCAAACTCGGTCCAGCCGTTGGAGCGTGAAGAAGTAACATAGATTTTTAAGTTCATTGCGTATCCCACAGGAACCACATTTTTTTTTCGGTTAAAAGTAGCATATGTGTTAATCCAAGGTCTAACCTATCTTCAGAGCAAATCTCATCGAAATCGGCCCAACCGTTGAAACGTGAAAGAGTACCATTGATTTTGAAGTTATTTGCTTATCCCACGACAACCAAAATTGTTTTCGAGATAAAAAGTAGCCTATGTGTCAATCCAAGATCTAACCTATCTTTGCACTAAATACTTCAAAATCGGTTCAGCTGTTCAAGCGTGAAGAAGTAACAAACATACACACTTACACACAAACTTTCGCATTTATAATATTAGTAGAATAGGATATAATTAATCTCCGAGGACATAATTAACCTGTAAGCTTGATTAATGCACCTAGCAGGTATTTCAGTAGGTATTTCTTAATTGTAATAAATTACTACTTCTAGGGGGACCAGTAAATTTCACTGTTTTATGAGCTACTGGCATACCCCGCGATGTTACTCACGTTAATCCAGGATAAAAGAGATTGAGCCGGGATCAAAGTAGCCTTTGTGTTAATCCAAATTCTAGCCTATCTTCATACCAAATTTCATCATAATCGGTCGAGCCGTTTGAGCATGAAGATGTATAAGCATACGCACTAACATACACACACACACACAAACTTTGAACTTACAAATGTTTTCTTTATTTTCTTTATTGACTCGAATTATATATTTTTTTTTTTTTATATAATTGGTGGTATCGTTTAATTTAGTACCTAACGCTATTTGACTTCAATATTCTATTTTGTATTATCCAAAAATTATGTGTACTTGTATAGCATTTAAAACGTAAATTGCTAAGTTTATTGATTCAAATAAGTAAATAAGATTTTTTCATAACGTAAGTTAATTTAGTGAGTACCATATACTTTTTTTTACACGCTTTCTATTAGCTTCACCTGTATGTTTGTATGTTTGTTTGTAACCGACTTCTTTGGGCGCGATTTTGACCCACTTTAAACGGGCAGATTTCGTTTGTAGATTTATTGAGGATCGATGACAATACACTAATTTGATAAAATTAAGGTTTTCTATAAAAAGCGTGTTTTTTAGTTTTTTTAAACTATTATTATTACGCTTAAATCTTATATTTTGTACTATATAACATATTTAACATTAAGTATCGTAAATAAAATTAAATAAAGTAAAAAATCCCTCGAGATAAAGTCACTTTTATTTTATTTGAAATACGCCAAAAGCAAATCACCAGCTTCCTTAATAAAATTTAGTTGCTCATTAGTTAAACCGTGATATATAAATTTTCTTAATAGACTTACTATATTCAGATTTAGTTATAACATTAAAAACAAATTTAGGTTCTTATTGTCCTTAGTCATATCATAATTATTATAATTATATTTTTACTCATGTTTTTCAATAAATAATTTAGTATTATGCTTGAAGTCAATTTATAACGTTTAATTAATAAATTTGCTAGTATATTTATTTTATTTTATTTATAACGCTTAAGCAATAAATAGTCTTTAATTGAACAAATGTATTAAAAGGCACTAATATCTCTTTATTTAAATTGCAAATTAAAAATTCAGCATACATTTTATTATGTCATAATTAATATGAGTAGCTCCATTGAAAAAATCTTTCAGTTAATACTATAATTTTACAATTTTTAATTTCAATTAGTACATAGACAATAATTTCATTTCACAAATCGTTTCAAACGTAATATATATCAGAAAAATTGCCCAATTAATTCAAGTAACCACTAAAAAAACAGAGCTTCAAATTTTCCCGACCCATTTCTCTTTTCGAAAATAATTTAAAAAGCAAACATGTCGCCCTGAGTGACGCGTTAAAAAATAAAACTCATTATAAAAGTCAGTTCGACGACCGACATTTCAATTATCTTGACCATAAAAAAAAAAACTTACAGACATCGGCGAATTTGGAGCACCAATTCACGGAAAAACACTCAACACAAATAAAATATGTAACACAATTATTCACACAGTCGATGCGTAAAAACTTTCGCGGGAAACTTTGGTTGCTTGTGACGTGAGCACTACAGACGTCTGCTCTCGACGCCGGCTTCGCGTCAACTGAAGTGACTGATACCCAGCCTATGGTATGGAATATGGGGTATATTTTTCATGCGCACTCATTTTCCTTTCAGCAAGTCTACGAGAACAGATTTAGCGGCCTAGAGGATAGAAGATGGAAGAGACTTAGAAAAATATCTGAAATCTATACCAATATTATAAAGAGTAAAAGTTTGTTTGTTTGACGCGAATAAGCTCCGAAATTAGTGGATAGATAAAAATCAAATCTATCCACTAATTTCGGAGTTTATACCTTTTTTAGCACCGTTGGGAAGCTACATGTGTCCTGGTAACATAGGCTATAAGTTGATTCTTATTGCAATTTAGATTATTTTATAGCCCGTGCGAAGTTGGGTCTGGCCGCTAGTATTATAAAATTATACTATGTGTATACTTCTGCTGTGACCTGATACTGCTAAATTGATTGATGAATAACCAATAAACAGCAAAGAAAACATTTCAAAATTGGTGTCTATATAAAAAATACGTGATATATTTATGAATAGTATGTAACACCTCTTTGCTATCTTTAAGGCTATCATCGCTTCTAAATTTAAAATTCAAAATGTTTTATTCAAATCCACATGTACAATACAAACTTATTTACTAACTCTCAAACTGGACGCATTCGCGCCCGTGCCATGGAGGCTAGTGCCTTCCAGTGACTTAGAAAGGTACCTACATATATACAATTTTTAAGATTAATAAATAGTGATATTTTCAGACTTTCGTGGAAATAATTATTTAAAAATGTAAACTTATTTTAATAATTTATTTGTTTGTATAAACTAAAATAAGCTTCTATTAGACTACTTTAAGATAAGTTCTGTTACAAATAAGTTGAAAATAGATGCACATCGCGTGACTTAAAAAAGGCGCTGAAAAGTGGAAATATTTTATTTATTTTGTTTTTGCATTACAAGACGAACAAACATCTATCTACATCATCTATACCAATATTATAAAGAGGAAAAGTTTGATTGTTTGTTTGTTTGACGCGATTAGGCTCCTAAACTACAGGTCTGATTTGAAAAATTATTTTACCGTTGGGAAGCTACATTATCTCCAAGTAACAAAGGCTATATTTTGTTTGCTACTCAGATTATTATATCGCGCGAACTCTAAAGTCTGCGCGAAGCCAGGGCGAGATGCTAGTAAAGAATAAACTTGATAAAGAAAATATTAATTAAGCTGCAAAACATTTTTTCTGTCAGTTCTCTATTTCCGAAATTATATATGAAAGTTTGAGCCCACGAGTTGCTATTTTGGGTAATTATATGTATTTGCACGTTACTAGGGCAAAAAAGTTGATTCGAACCACGATATTCGCCTTGTCTAGAGATGCGTGACGACAAAAAACCGGCCAAGTGTGAGCCAGTCTCGCGCAGGAAGGGTTCCGTAACTTTATCATTAGCTCTACAAAAAAGAACTTTTATTTTCGGAATACTAATAAAAAAAGGAGTAATATAATGAAAAGGAAAGTTTTACTCTTTAATGTGCTTGTATATACATAATTTTTCCATATCCTATATTTTGAACTATTAAATCTGCTTGTTAATAACAAAACTTGATTTACCAGTAACTTACAGAATATTAAGAAATGTCAATACTAATTAATAAAATGGTAAGGTATTAAGTATGCAAAAAATAGAATTGTCAATCTTATGTATAAAATTTCCATGTCACAATGTTAGTTACCGTACTCCTACGAAACCAAATGTTTATCAAATTTTGTTTGCGTATTCAGTAGGTCTATATCTTAGTGATAAGGCAAAACAACGTTTGCCGGGTCAGCTAGTACTTTTATAAAATGTATCTACGAAAGTAATTGATGTAAGATGATGATCATGTTACTCATTGTGTACGGAACCCTAAACATACGATTGTCACTATTTCTGATCTGTACGTGATCCAGCGTGGGTTTCCGCTATTTATATCAATTTCAGAAATATAGTCTAGAGTTTTTTGGGCCAAGTCGTGACATTAAATATATATACTTACCACGTCCCGTGGTTGTACTCGTATATGCGATCTTCTACGTATGAGCTAAGTGGCCAGGCTCTGGTGTCAATTATTTTCAAGGCAAAAAAAAACCCGACTTTGATAAACTGTTTGAATAACTCACGTCAATAAAGAAAATATTAGCAAATTGGCTTTCTCTTGCTCTCACTTATTTCGTTATTCAAGTGAGAGAAAGAGGAAGTGAACTTACAAAATTAAATGTGTTCTTTATGTTTTATTACAAACAAATATAAAACTAACTAGCTGACCCGGCAAACGTTGTTTTGCCTCACTTAGGGGTACAGCGACATCTATAAATTACTTACACAACCCAGTCGAAAGGTATCGCCATCTTTTAGAATTAACAGATAATTGTGACTGTCAAATAATAACAGACAATAATTAGCAATAAATTGAAATTGCGACTATAATTTGAGATTTAAACTATCCTATCTCTCAAGATGGATCGAACTGCACATGGTGTGCGAATTTTATTATAATCGGTTAAGTGGTTTACGAGTCCATTGAGGACAAACATTGTGACACGAGATTTATATATATTAAAGATATCTAATCTAAAATTAATTAAAGTAAAACTTTTTTATTATAAGTGACGTGTATTTAATATAAATATACTTTATCTTATATTGGACGTACGTATAATTTAATAGTAATTTAATTTAATTGAAATATACTTGCATTGTAAATAATTACATATTTGAAAAAAAAAGTATGACTATATCTAATCTAAAAAAACCAGTGTCAGTGGGAAGAGTACCTAAAATGCCAGCCGAGTTGCCACTTTGTATAGCAACGCTAATTCGCTGTGCAAAGTAGAGGCCGGCATTTTGGTCACGAGTAGCGTCGACCAAGCGCTTCTTTAAATCATTAAATAAAGATTTAGCTCTCGGTCCCAATGTTTAATTTATTTTTAATTTCTTTATTGACTCGTTATGCTAAAACTAATTGCTACTTTACAACTTTACGTGTCATCTGACATACGGCAGCGCCCAAATAAAGATGTCACTAAGCTTATACGAAATAAGAAGAAGAATACAAGAAGTAGTGAACAAAAAACTTTTAACACTTTTTTAATCTGACATAAATTGTAATCTTGGCACTTTCTCCAAATGTCGTTGGCATTAAAACAACAGAAATAGAAGTCGAACTTTTATTCCATTGTAATTTTATTTATTTTACGCTCAATAATAATAGTCTAGTCAACCAGTGTCTTTTTGGTCAACTTTTTTCAGCAGTATCCGAAAATTATGATTGAGGTGTCATTCGATTCGGAATGGCATCTAGATAGTTTTCGAAAAACAATAAAGTTCCGCAATTTTTTTTTTTTTAAGTTTTTGACCACGGATTATTGTTTATTGATCTGTCCTTTGCCTACAGGTGAGAGATTTTTACTAAAAAAGTTTACCAAAAAGGCACTTGTTGACTAGACTAATAAGTAATATCGATGTCATCTGTAGTGCCATCACTAACATTGTGAGCGCAATCACGCTTTTACTCATTAGATCTAAATCTTTGGTGTAATAAGTGTTCTATTTTATTGAATAAATGAATACAAATATACATAAATGAATATAAATAAATACTGGAATATTTTTAATGAATACTATAAACTAATTATGAATAACTAACTGTGCCACGTAGTTAATCAAGGATAAAAAATAGCATATATGTTTTAATCCAGGGTCTTATTTGTTCGAAATCAGTTTAGCCATTTGAAAAGAAGTAACAAACACACTCACTTGCACACAAACTTTTGCATTTATAATATTAGTATGATTATGAATTGATGCGTTCAATCAACCAAAACCACAATTTTCCTGATGGTTTGTTTACACCTGTAACTTGCAATATATAAGTTTAAGTTTGCGCTACGGCGTAGCATGGTAATCAATCATTTCTGTCGTAGTACTACGTAGCAGACTTGTTTTCTACGTCTCGTAGCACTAAACATTATCAAAGTAATGGCTTGATTACAATTTTGGATATCAATCTTGGATAGGACACCTAAAAACCTTGACGTTGCGTGACATTAATATTAGGATACATTTTAGGTCCATTGCACTCACGGTCCCCGAGGTGGTTGCGGTGCACTACGTGCACTGCAAGGGGAGTCATCCCCTGAGGAGGAGCCTCGCAGACTAGCCGAGGTGGGTGGGGTGGTGGGTTAATACGAGGAGCGGAACCTCACCCCGCCCTTTCCGGTGAGGAGGCCATCGTGAGGTTTTAGTCGGTAGTGATGCCCTTCTGGCATCGAGTCCGACATACCTCACCCAGGTGGGTGGTGGGCATGCGTAAATACATTTCCTCACGTTAAAAAAAAATAGGATACATTTTAGGTTAGCCTCCTACTAAAA
Source organism: Mellilla xanthometata (assembly GCA_035578125.1). Classification (NCBI taxonomy): domain Eukaryota; kingdom Metazoa; phylum Arthropoda; class Insecta; order Lepidoptera; family Geometridae; genus Mellilla; species Mellilla xanthometata. Next base: position 4,141,844 of record JAPUBQ010000030.1, on the reverse strand, counting down.
CATTTCTAGTTTGTATTATGGATGCTCTCACAAACCCTCAGAAAACTTCATCTTTACGAATAAATAAATATATTCCGTGATCAAAAGGATAAAAAAAAACTTTCCAAATTCTTGTCTAAAGATTTCCCTGTGAGCAATTCACAGATCATTTTGTGCTGTTTTAATAAATTCATTGACAATTCTCAGTACACGAATGTAGGTCAAACATTAATAAATAACTCTGAAGCCGCAGAAGGTCAAATATACAATTATTTACCTAACACATTTTTCCTCTTATATTTCCTGAAGATGAATGAAATGATTTTTATTTGGGAATTAGTTTTATGATTTGTCATACAGGGTTGCCATTTATTGTATATTTTCTGTTACTGTAATTTTGAATATTTTTTTTAATAATTTCAATATCATTTATTTTTTACAAAAAGAAGAATTCTTAAAATGAAACGTTCAATAATAACGTATTTTTTTTTATTTAAAATACCTATTGCTTAAACCAACATTATTTGTTAATTTGCTTTGACATTTATCTAGAAACGATGACGTATCATCTAATATTAAAACGAACTTGCCGGCAAGTAAGCTCTTTAAGCGATAGGGCTACCAAATAAAAAATTAAACATATTTTTTTTTTTACTAATGGTGCACTGCTTTCTATATCTCGCTTGGCTAGCAACCCAAGTCTGTCGCTGTTGCCAAGCTCCTAGCACTGTGTCTCAGCAACCTCTTTGTCTAGGCATACTCCACCTTAGGCTAGAGTATCGCTAAAATGTGTGCTTACCTGCCCCACTTGCCAAATCCCTAGCTGTAAAGAATAAATAATAAATAAATAAATATTAGGACACATTCACACACGGCTGGTTAGCCCCATACTGAACCATTTCTAGCTCGTATTATGGTTGCTAACACAACTGATATACTACATATACATACATACATATTATATAAATACATATTTAACACCGTTATGTGCTATTCTTCTTTTTCGTGACGCTCTTGACAGAGTGGTCGTGGTCGTCATGGAGGGTCACTAGAGAGGGCGGATATAATTTGCCTCACGACATCTCGCCATCTCTGCCTGCTGGATGTCATCCGGCTACAGTCATTCAAGGTGCCTCCAACTGCTGCCTTGATTTGGTCAGTCCACCTCGTGGGTGACCTATAATAAATTATTATTATAATATGTATGTAAGATTCCAGCTAAGCCTGTATAAGAATCTCTATGCTCAAGAGAAATATGAGAGGTTCATACAATGACATCAGTTCACAGAATGTTGATTCACTCAACACAAATACTAGCTAATGGATGGATTGGGATTCCCTTACTGGCTACGCACATGGAGACACTGGTTCTTCTTCTAATTCATCATCATCAGCATCATCACCCTATATCTACCCACTGCTGGGTATAGGCCTCCGCTCTCTTATGCCAGTATCTGCGATCTTGTGCTCCACGGCCCTAGAGCGTTTTGTCTTCTACTTCGTATGACCCAAAATCATTTGAATATCTTGGGCAGCTGTAGACCAGTGTTATTTATCTTAAATCTTCTTCTTCTTAGTGGGGAAGCTTTGGTTTTTGATCATTCTTAAGCCACCCAGTTTTCAAGGCCTTTGTCTTGGCTCTTAAGGACTGCTTGTACTAAGACTAACAGACGCGGCCAATACTCATACAAAGGACGAAGATTTTTAATCGATTTTTTTTTACACATTTGTCACACGGCTGGTTAGCTCCATACTGAAGCATTTCTAGTTTGCATTATGGTTGCTACCACAACTGATATGCTACATATACATACATACATTAGAGATACATACAAAAGATATATATTTAACACCCAGACCGACAGCCAACAAATTCAGTTTAGCACAAAGATATTGGCCGTGCCGTGAATTGAACTCGGAACTTTCTGATTGGCAGTCCGGCATGGTAACCATTACGCCAACGAGGTCGTCACTATTGTGTCACTGTTAATTCTACTGGACGCTCCGTGTGCGCTTACCTTTAATTATTGTTTGCATTGAAACTTTTTGCAGTTCAGAATACACAATTTTAATTCTATGTGGAAACTTTTGTATGTTACTGTGATTTAGTATTTTATGTCACTTTTCCTAGGAAAAAAATTTAGGGGTCCGTACCTAAAGATAAAACTGAACACTATTACGAGTACTCGTACTAAGCCTTTGCTGTCTCTTTGACACCAGGCCGTATCTTATAAATATTATAAATTGTTATAAAGCTCGATAGCAAACAATTTCACACATTGTTTATATTGGATACCGCTATAACAACAAATACTAAAAATAAAAATATAAAAGGAGTCTCCATACAATAAACGTGTTTGTTGGCTTCATATTAATAACGATAATATTACTTACGCTTACCCTCTATATTTTGACAAAATATTTAGTTGTATATATAAAATAATTTAAAATAAATTAAAAATTAAAATAAAATACATATTTAAGGGGGGTTCCATACAAAAAACATATTTTTTTAACATTTTATGGTACGGTACCCTTCATGCGCGAGCTCGACTCGCCCTTGGCTAATTATTAAATGTTATCTTTTTAATTTTTAACATTGTATTGTATTATTAATTAATTAATGTTTGCGCCCTAGGTGAAATTACAACCTAATATTGTTTTATCACAGTAAAAAAAGCGACTGTGGCTCGGTGGTAATAACGTCTGCTTTTCAATCAGACTGCCCCTGTTTCGATCCCGGCCCTACACCAATAGCTTGTTTTTCAAGTTATGTGTGGATTTGCAATCGCTTTACGGTGAAGGAAAACATCGTGAGGAAACCGGCACGTTTGAGGACTACAATATCTGAAGACGTGTGTCATCCGACAACCCGCACTTGGCCAGCGTGATGGATTAGGGCTTTTATCTCTCTCCTCGTGAGAGAAGACCCCGAGTCCCAGCAGTGGGAATGTATAGTGGGCTGCTTACGCTTATGACAATAAAACATTTACGTAAAAATGAAGGTATTTCTCAGAAACTTCAAGTGACACACAAACAACATGATCGATTGTTATTAATTAATCTGAATCAAAGTGAAAACTAGAGGTTAACAACTCGACGAAAACATCTTCATTAAAATGAATAAGCAACACTTTGATAAAGTGCTCGCTCTTTGTTTGACGGCAAACAACTATGACAAATAACAATATTCTGAATGAAATCAATAAAAATAATTAAGGCGAAAATAAGGGTAAAATCTTTTATTGCATTTACATTTTTGTTTGTATAAATGGTTAGATTTGAGTAAGGCCGCTGAGATTACTCCATGGACCCCAACCTAGGCGTGAGCCTGTGTCTTGGCGATCCATATTTTCTCTGGTACCTAATCTGATGTTCGCACGCTTGTTTTTTAGCTTGGTATTGCAGTTTTCGCGAAAAAAATATAAATTTAAAATAGCTTAAAGAAGAATGAGTAATGGTAAGAAAAAGAAGAGAAATGAGTGAAGGCGATAATAATGTAAATTTGAATCTACAGCTTTTTTCGCTATAAAAGGTAAAAATATCGAAAAAAATTGCGAACAAATTTTGGAGATGCGACGTTGCCATACCGTGCGCAAAAATAGTCGTGACAACTTTTCAACTTTTCACCATAAATTATTTCACTTTGTTTTCTTACTATGACTTTTCTTCTAACTTTTGCTTATTATCAATAAAATCAAGAGATCATAAAAAAAATCTGTACCCAAAATCAATTTCATTTTAAAACGAAACTAAACAAAAATGGTGCTACCCCGAGAGATAGTCGTAAAATAACCCAAAACCATTTTAAAGGAATTCGTAACGCGTTGCGTAAATCATGTTTACTATCTGTAAACTATCTGGTGTTGAAAAAATTCAACACACATGTGCGAAGTGAGGTGAGGAAAACATAAATCTTTAGTGAAATACATCACAATAAAGATATACATCACTATCAAATGGTGAAGACTAGTCGACCAAGCGAGAGAAGCGAGCGAAACTTCTCGGTATCAACTGGTCTAATTTGTTTTCGTCTGTCCGATTGGATTTTTATATAATTAAAACAAAATGTATCAAAGTCAAAGTCAAAGTCAAACCATTTATTGCAATATTATGTCACTTTACAGTTACATAATTACCCATAAAGCATTGCAATTATTTACTGGAGATGAGCAACCCTGTTAATTCATTAGATTTTTTAAGTGTTCCGTCAGTTAAAAAGCCTTCTATTTTATAATAACTTTTTGTTATGAGTAAGTTTTTTAAGTTTGTTAGGAAAGTTTTAATACTATCGATACGCTTTAGGTCGTCTGGTAATTTGTTAAATATTTTAATAGCCATAGAATGTGGGCCCGAGCTCTGCATTTGTAATCTACACCTTGGTACTTGCAAATTGTATTTATGTCTTAGTACGTGTTTGCGCGGTATATCTGCTAGTTTTTGGAACGGATACGGATATTTTTTTACAAAATAGCAAATTTCATATATATAAATACATGCCACTTTCAGTATTTTAAATTTAATAAAATATTGTTTATGAAATTGGGATTTTGTGATATCGGGGGCTTTTATTTGGGCAAGTATCCTTTCTTTCTTCTTCTTCAACCTTTTCCCACTAGGTGGAGTTGGCACAGCAAGTTTTCCTCTTCCACACGATTCTGTCAGCTGTCATATCCACATTCACTCCCTTTTCTTTCATATCCTCATTTACACAATTCAGGCAAGTCTTCCTAGGTCGACCTTTCTTTACATGGATGAATATGATAGGTATTATAATTCGTATAAATATTCTTAGAGCTTTTCTTCTAATGGTCTATAAAATATTTTTTCAATAATTTTAACAGATTTATAACGATAGAACTTTTCGACTGAGCGGTCAAATAGTTATTAATATATCTAAACAACTACTTTTTATTATTAGATCTTGACAAAGTCGTTAGTGTTATGGTCACCATGCTAGACTGCCAACCAGAGGGTCCCGGTTTCGATTCCCGGTACGGCCAACATCTTTGTGAAGAATTAAAGTTGTTGGCTGTCGGTCTGGGTGTTAAATATGTATCGATATTAATATTTATGTTCGTATATGTAGTATACCAGTTGTGTTGTTAGCAACCATAATAACAATCTAGAAATGGTATATAGTATGGGGCTAACCAGCCATGTGTGAAAAAAAAACAATTAAAAAAAAGTTCAAAATTGTTTCAAGAAAACGTTTTCTCGATGTTTGTTGTTCGGAGAATCACCAGTATTATTAATAGTTACTGGAAAATTTGATTCTCATTTTATTTTATCTTCTTGTTGTTTATTTTACCTGTATCCTCCCACTGCTTGTAAAATAACTACGAGTGCCTCACTAGTGTAAATAACTGTTTTTGTGAAATAGATTCAAATTCAATTTATGTATTGGATCTAAAAGAATAATCATAGTGGCCATCTTGTATATGAAATGTATCATAACTTTGGAATGTGTATAATTTCTTAGTGATTATTACATTACTACGAAAAACCATTTTTTTTGATGATGAATATAGGCTTACGTTTGACCGCAGCTTGCTTGATGTTAAGCTTGACTGTGGTCTAAGATGTATCACGCTTGCCTAGAAGGAACCTATAACAAGATTACTAATTTTACTAAATTTAAAGATTTATAATTAGGTAAAAAGTAACCCGTCCTTAGACTGTTCGCATCGGCTGTTGCTTAACTTCGATGATTGCATCAAATCACCTTAGTCAGCCGAGCAACGCTACAGGCAATACAGGATCGTGAAAATCTTCAATCTGTATAATATTTTGGCATGTGGTTTTTAGCCGCTCAGTAGCCATGCCAAAAACAAATCCCTTTAGTCATTTCTATTTGAAAGGTATGAGCAGAAATCTAAGACGCCGACATAAAATCCGTAAATAATTCACACTAATTTTATAAAAGCGAAAGTTTGTTTGTAGGTATGTTAGTAGGTATCTGTAATTTTTTTCAAGCGTTATAGCGTAAGCGATATTTCAATTGTTTTCTTTATTCTTCTTATTTATACTAATATTATAATGAAGTAAAGTTTGATTTTTTGTCTGCTTGTTTGACGCGAATATGCTCCGAACCTACGGGACCGATTTGAAAAAATTTTTCACCATTGGGAAGCTACATTATCCCTGAGTAGTATAGGTATAAGCTATATTTTGTTTCTCTTTGCAACTTAGATTATTTTATAATTTGCATGTTTCTATTTCTCGGTACTTGATAAATATTTAAATACTTATCCAGGACCAAGAAATTAATTTCGAAATAAATAAAAATAAAATAAATATTTAAGGGGGGCTCCCATACAAGAAACGTAATTTTTGAGCAATCGCTTTCTCGTTTTTTCTAACGCATTTGATTATGTATGAACTTTAAAAAGGTGGTACGGAACCCTTCATGCACGACCTCAACTCGCACTTGGCCAATTTTTTTTCTTCTCTTCTTTGCATAAACTAAATGGCCAAGGTCTGGTCGAGAGTTTTCAAGAAGCCGAAGGCCTCTGTCTTGAATTACGATGTTTCTATTGCTCGGTACTTGATAAGTATTTAAATATCTATCAAAAACCGAGAAATAGAAACATGCAAATTATAAACTAATAATAATTTGAAATTACTTTTAGTAATATAATAAGTGTTTAATTCGCTACTGGATAAGTATTTAAATAAATACGGGATATAGAAATACGCAAATTATGAATTAAGGTAAAATTTTAAAAAGTTTATAAACACATAGATTATTTTAATCTCTATTCTATTAACGCAGGTAACGCCGCAGGACGTAGTAGGTCCGCAAATAAATCACAAGATATGTTTATTTATAACGAGTGTTAAGGTCGAACAACCCATATATCAATGTTTCTGGATTTTGTCGTAGAACAAACAAATGCCTACTGTTATACACGTACACTCATACAAAGCGTATTTTATTTATGTGTTTAGGACTTCCGATGTAATACTTGCTGACTATTATCTAAGTTTCTGATGAAAAGAAAGATTTATGCGTACGGCAAATTTATGCGATTCAGATCACAAATAATACTAGTTAGATATTTCATTCAAAGAAAAAATGCGATGAGAACGCTATGTTCTTTTAATTAAACGTCTTATAGCTCGGCTAACTAAGTTGATCTGACACGATCATCGCGACTTAACAATGGTCGATGCGGACAGACTTTGGATGGGCGACCATGCACAAGACTGTCTGTAGATAAAAATAGGAAAAATTACCCCCATTAATATTTTCATTTTTTATTTTTAGTATGCCTTGTTATATCGGAATGAGAAATACATAATTTGTGAAATTTTTTGCTTCATAGCTATCACGGTTTCTGGGATACAAACATTGGCCTGGTGACAGACAGACAGACAAACAGACAGACCGACAACGAAGTCTTAGTATTCGGGTTCCGTTGAGCTAGAAAACCTAAAAACAAACAAAAAACGAGTTTTTCACACACATTTTTCATGCATACGTTTCGATATTCCTCTAATACGTTTTATTGCTTTAAAATACACAATAGTAATAACCACAGACACATAAAATGGCGTCTGTTTTTAATTAGAACAAAACATATTTCTTTTTATTATTCACATACCGCAAACAACTGCTTATATTATACCAGGCACAAGTTCGATCATGCATAGAGTACTGTTCGCACCTTTGGGATGGATCGACAAAGTACCAGCTTCAGGCGCTGGAGTCAATTAAACGGCGTGCTAAGACGCTTATAGGCAACGACAATCTTTGCAAGGCAAAGTTGCAGAGCCTGGAGCACTGCCGCATTGTTGCCAGCCTGTCGATATTATATCGGTTGCATTTCGGCGAGTGTGCGACTGAATTACATGGTGTGATTCCCACCGCACCCTTCCACTATCGGATGAGCAGGGAAACGCCAAGGCGGCATCGGTTTACAGTTGAGGTGCCTAAGGCACGCACTAAGCGTTTTGCCTCAACCGGTGTTGGACCGCCAAATTTAAAATTCCTTGCCAAATTCCCTGTTCCCCAAAGACTATAATCTAGCGATTTTTAAGGCGAGAGTGAACCGGTTCCATCTAGGTTAGCGCGCTCCACCGGAGACCTCAATGTCACTTACCATCAGGTGAGTTGTGGTCCAGCGCTGACCTATTTAGAGTTAAAAAAACATGAATGTCTAGTCCCTCTCTTGCAGTCGGGTAAATATGAAAAATGTGTAGTAAAAGATTTATAACAAAACGAAACTGCTCCAGAAAATCCCGACGCATGTAAGAGGATAGACGGGCAAACTTTGATACGTCCTCCCAACTTTACCTCTCGGACTTCCAGCCACTGAGAGTGGACAGCGGAAACTATGATATCATACTCGTAATATGACGTCATACATACTTGCACCATAAAGTTAAACGTGTTTATTTTTAGAGTTCCGTACCTAAAAGACAAAAACGAAACCATATTACTAAGCCTCCGCTGTCTGTCTGTTATCGGACTGTATCTCATACACCGTGATAGCTAAAAAGCTAGAATTTTCACAAATTATGTAGTTCCGTTATGACTACAATTACTAAAAATAAAAATAAATTATAAAAATTAATAACTAAATGTGTTTTTTTTTGTGATAAAAGGTACATGCCTTAAATTTTCACATAATATTTAGTCATATACCATCTTTCAAAATACTTACATTATTGTGCGGACCATTAAACTGACCGGACCATAGAACTCATTGCCGGAATCCCTGTTCCCTCTGAACTATAACCTCACTGTCTTCAAGGCGAGAGTGAATCGGTTTCTTCTAGGCAAGCGCGCTCCACCCTAGATCGCAACATTACTTAACATCAGGTGAGTTTCGATCAAGCGCTTGCCTATCCATCATAAAAAAATTAATATATGAAAATGTATAGTTTTTTTTTATAGAATATATAGCTACGTATTTGATCAGCAAAGAGCGTAACTACACGCGTTAGCGTCCCTTGATTTGACCGAGATAAAGCATGCCTAGTTTGGAACAACTGTTTCTCTACGAGGTTGCTGGAAAATACCTACGTCCTCTGTGATTTTCAACTTGGCGGTAGCTAGGTAGGCTTATCGCCTAGAAAATGCTTTACCGCCATATTTTTTTTTTATTTTACACTTGTATACTTAGGTATTATATTATATACCTAAGTATACAAGTTTTAGGTTATTAGGTATTATAGTATATTACCAAACACTTGAACAATAATAAAGTGAATTACATAATTGTGGATGCTGCCATTAAAATAGTATAATTTTATTGATAAAAATAGAAGTTCATTTATAGTTGTTGTTTGTTAATAAATTGACATAAACAAAGCGTGGGAAAATCATTTGCATGTTTCCTGAAATAAAAGATAAAATAGAGGACGGACTGACATTAATCTTACTCGTACGTAGATAAATAATTTTATGATAATAACAATTATTAATCATGAAGGAATATTATATTGTGGTTTGAAAAATTAATATTTTTTCAATATTTTAAGAAATTAAAAAAACAAAACATTGATTCGTAATAAAAGACTTTATTTGATGCTGTATCCTTTGTATTTATTTAGAAAATTAACAAAATAAATATTGCATCATTTGATGAATTTATTACATACATACCAAATTATAGTTAGTGCTTATCTTAGTCTTATGTAATTTAATATTAAATACATTTCATAAATAAACGTAGTTCTGAGAAGATCTTATGAACCTAAAGATCTCTTTTGTTTTTTAAGGTTCCGTACCTAAAAGATAAAAAACGGGCCCCTATTTCTAAGCCTCGACTGTCTGCTTGCCTGTCTGTCTGTCTCCAGGATTTTGATAGCTAGAAAGCTGAAAATTTCACAGATTATATGTATCCATTGCCACTAACAATAACAACATTTACTAAAAATAAAATAAATAAAAATATTAAAGGGGTCTCCCTACAATTTAGGTTTTTTGCGCATTTTTTTGCTCTATTGTAATAACGGTAATAGTAGACACTTAAAATTTTCAGAATATATGGTTATAGTATAATATCTTTCAAAATAAATAACATATTTAAAATATAGTAAATATTAAAGAGGGCTTTTATACAAAAATATACAAAATAGGCATTTTTAAGATAATGGTACGGAACCCTACATGCGCGAGCCCGACTCGCAGTTGGCCAATTATTATATATTTTCTTTTATTTATTTTTTATCTGGTCCAAAAAAAATCTTTTTAACACTTTTTGGATATTCATAGTTTAGCGTAGTTCTTAAGAGATATGGCACATTGCGTGGTCCACATTCTTAACACTTGCTCACAGTTTTCTCTTCATTGGACTCGGTCAACTATTTGTACAAGATTTTAATGGAACAGAAGCAGGTGTGGCGGGCTGGCACGCGGCGAGTGTACCCGAGCCAAGCCGTCTACACCCGGGACACATCCAGACACGTTTTATATCATCCGTGTTTATTACACGTGCGTTATAAAATATGTGGCGACTCGATGATTAAGAGGCCTAATAAAATAAACTTTCCAACATGGTTATAAAGAGATACCGAATGTCGGTTTCATAGTACATATTCGTTATTTCAGCTACACAAGAAATACATAACCTGTGAGTCCTGTTTTAGCTCTTAGGTACAGAACCGTAAGAAGGTCTTTTTAACCTAGTGCTTTTAAAGCCGTGTGTGAAATGTGTCCTAATATTTATATTTATACTAGCGGACCCGGCAAACGTTGTTTTGCCTTAAAAATTATTTCTAAATATACAGTAGCCTATTCTCAGACCTACTGAATACGCATATAAAATTTGGAAAAATTGGTCTAGCCGTTTCAGAGGAGTACGGTAACAAACACTGTGACATGGAAATTTTATATATAAGATATATTTATTTATAATAGGGTCCCGTTTTTACCTTTTATGTACGGAACTTGTAAGACGGGCACTAGATGTCTCAGTAATAGAGTTGGTAGCTTACGTGCTAATTCTAAAGCTGTATTGTATAAAGTTTGACTAGCGCTAGTGTGTCACTGCTCCGCCCAGGTGATTCACTTCTCACCTGCGGTCGCTCGCTAAAAAGCTATTAGTTTCCCATGTCAGTGCAATGACAACTACTTAACGCCAGCTGGCTTGGCTCGGGTTTTATCCTATTCTACTAATATTATAAATGCGAAAGTTTGTGTGTAAGTGTGTAAGTTTGTTACTTCGTCACGCTCCAACGGCGGATTCAATTTTGATGAAATTTAGTGTGAAGATAGGTTAGACTTTGGATTACCACATAGACTTTTTATCCCGAAAATAACTGTAGTTCCCGATGGACGCGCAAAAAAGTTCTAAAACTATGTTACTTCTTCTTGCTCCAACGACGGGGCTGATTTTGATGAGATTTACTATGAAGATAGGTTAGACCTTGCATTAATACATAGGCTACTTTTTATTAACTTCTTTGTGTCCATTTTATACTTATTTTGGTACCAATCAGACTTATAAATATGAAAAAAAAATCTGGTTCAAAAATCTTAATTTTAGATTTTTAAACCAGATTTATATTTCTAATTCATAATAGTCTAGTTAACAAGTGCCTTTTTCGTCAACTTTTTATTCATTCCTTCGGCCTTGAATGAATAAATATTATTTAAACTTATTAAATATGAAAATTAAAATTTGAAAAAATTCAGGTGCCTACGGGACAGATCAATAAACAATAATCCGTGGTCAAAAACTTTTAATTTTTTTTTTTCAGCGGAACTTCATTGTTTTCCGAAAACTATCTAGATGCCATTCCGAATCGAATGACGCCTCAATCATAATTTTCGAAGACTGCTGCAAAAAGTTCCTTGTTCCAAAAAGGCACTTGTTGGCTAGACTAATAAGTCGGAGTTGTGCTAAAATAAGTATAAATATTCTTAGAGTAGTTCTTTAGACGGCTTTTAAGCTATTTTTCTATACTTTTTATATACTTTTTATCGAATATAGAATTTTCAAACTGAACTGAATGATTAAAATTAGGAAATACCTTAAAGCTACTCTTTGTTCCGGATTCAAGCAGTTACACCGTGGGACGCAGCCTTATAAGAAGTTTAAAAATCTATTAAGTATTGCGTAAAGCTCATTGGTTACCAATTTGGAGTGGTCATTGCGTCGAGTTTCGAAACAAAACAGGTGAGGCCGCCGACCTCTGTGTGATGAGTCAGAGGTTTTGCTGTCTCTGATTAGATACCATATGTCACATTTTGTTATTTTTTAATGGGTTTACGTTTGACTGCAGCCAGCCTGATGTTAAGCTTGACTGTGGTCTAAGATGTATTACGCTTGCCCAGAAGGAACCTATTTACTCTAGATTTGAAGACCCCCAAATTGTCGGGAAAAAGAGACTCAGGAAGAGAGTTCCAAAGCTTCGCAGTTCTCACAATGAAAGTCGAAGCAAAACGCTTTGTGCGAATCTTCGGAAATTCGACAGTAAATCGGTGTCTCTTCGCTGTACCCCTGCTCGTTCTGTAGTGGAATGGAGAAGCGGGAATTAAATTATGCAGCTCCATTGCACACTCTCCAAAATGTATCCGATAAAAAAATAGACAGACTGGCAACCTTGCGCCTATTAAAATAGACGACAGTAAAGCTTTGGAACTCTCACTTCTAATACTTATTTTTAGACTTATTTTTACTCTTAATGGGCTTGCGCTTGATCGCAATTCACCTGGTAGTAAGCGATATTGCAATCTAAGGTGGAGCGCGCTTGCCCAAAAGAAACCGGTTCACTCGTGCCTTGAAAACCACTAGATTATAGTTATCGGGGAACAGGGAATTTGGCAAAGAATTCCACACCATGGCGTTACGCATAATGAAGGTGGTCGCAAATCGCTTAGCACTCGACTTATTATATGTAAGTCTGTGTTTCCTGAGAGGTATCATCCGGGGTTCTTTAAAAGTAGAGTTAATAGGTATCTTCTAGGTAAGTGTGCCACACCGTAGACTACAATGCAGCTTAACACCAGGCAAGCTGTAGTCAAATGCAAACTTATCAAGGGTAAAAATGTCGATTTTATTATTTTTACACCTTACAGTAAGGCAATTTTGGTTTGGTTTGGTTCACGGTTCACGAGGTTCCTTTAACGAAAACTCGGGAGCATTGGCGAGGATCGAATCCATGACTTCCAGGACGTGAGGCGGTTACAAGCCCGACTCGTCATAGCACTAAGAAAAAATCAGAAGACACTTCCAGTTGAGATGTTTATGAAAAAAAAACGGCCTTGATACAGTAAAACTCGTAAATATCTCTACGAAGCGATTCGGACAATTAATTTGACAATTTCTGAGCATTTTGGGAATTTGTAGGGACGGAATGGTGTTTGGTGATGGATGTATGAAACATTTGTTTATTTTTCTGGAATAATTTATTGTTGTATGGTGACGTTCTTTTTATTTATTTTTTGTCTATGTTTTATGGCAGTCAATTTACATGAGTATATATAAATAATTTACAACTAAAAATATTTTCATACACTTACTATTATTTTATACAAAAATAAAAGGAGTACATAGAATACACAATTAGATTTAAAATAAAATATTAAAAAACTGTAAATACATTGATAAAACTAGTGGTCCTCGCTTCCGGAGCATTAGGAGCTAGTAGCAATTTTTTATACAGACTTGCTTTAGCTATGGGCAACGGGGCAATGATGTGCCTACCCAAACTTAAATTGTAGAGTGTATTTATGGTTTATGTTTTGTACTTTTGTCAGTACTTAATGATATACTAATGTATATTACACATGCGCTAGACTTTATCTCGCCTGATTGTAAGTCATACCTACTGCTGTCTAGAACCGATTTCTTTTGTCAACGGAACTAATTACCTATTTCTTCAACCTAATGATCAATCAACTGCTAAAAGACATGATAAATAACACGAAGACAAGGTAACAAAACAACCGGAACGTCTCAAATATATTCCATACAAGTTTCAGCTTTAAAAGTTATAAAATATGTTTCAAATTTCTTTGGAGAAAATTTGCCCTGTTCTAATAGGGCTGTTCACGGTTGTTACTGAAAATTAACAAGACCTTTCAAGCAAATATAGTATCTATATTTATATAAATACGGTTTATAATTGTGTGAATATTTTCTCTCCGCTCGAATGACTGTCTCGCATGTAACTGAGAGTTTAGTGAGAAACGCATCTTGCATCTGGTTAGCAAGAAACTGCAGATAGAATGTGAATGAGTGACAGGGTTAGGTTTGTGGTGTAGTGGAAGATATAGTTTGTTTTACGAATTAGCTTGCTCTTGAACACAACCATAGACTCTTTTCTGATTCCCACAACTCACCTGATGGACCAGTTTTTTGTGTTCCGTACCTACCTAAAAGGAAAAATCCGTAACATATTGCTATTTATTTGGTTGAAATGTGTGTTAGTGGAGAATGTTCTTAGCTATGTTTCCCGAAAATAGATGCAAGATGGCCGCCCCCACAGAATGGTAGACAAAATATTAATACACAATTGCTTCAAAATACTATACATTAAATAAATATAGTAGACATACATATTAAAATACTTACATGCAAAATGTTAGTCGGGGGTCTATTTTCTTAATTTACCAATAACACATAAAACATGTTACTATAAGTTAAATTCCATCAATAACTTGTTCACATGCTTAGCTATGAAAATAAATAGATAAATATATATATTTCAAGTAAAAACATCTCGTCCTTGTCGCATACTGCTTTGCTTAGCTTTTGATTGAAGTAATTATATTGGGGGATATATCTTATAGTGGATGACCATCTTTACACAAAGACCTATCATCAAAGAGGAAAACTGGTGTTTCTTAGAACGCGACATGCTTGTAGTTCAGTAATGCAGATGAAACTGCTATTTATAACAAATCCCGCACTAAATTACACTCAAATGTACTTAACTGTCCTATAACATTGTACTAAATAACTAATTATGTTGATACGAGGGCTCAAATTGGCCTGCAAAAGATCACAGAGTTCGCTGGCTCGACATCGAATTATACGAGTAGAAAGGATGGAAGCGAGTCATGTGGAAAAAAGAGCTTACTTGGGACAACCGAACAGCTGGAAAGACAGGTAGAGGAAACTTGCTCTGACTCCAGGCTATCCAGTGCCAAGAGGCGCTACTCTCTTCGGTCCTGTGCCTTCTCCTGCCACTGGATGGCCTGGAGTCAGAGCAGGTTTCTTCTACCTGTATTTCCAGCTGTTCGGTTGTCTCAAGTACGCTCTTTTTTCCACATGACGCGCTTCTATCTTTTCTATAATTCAGTGCCGAGCCAGCGAAGTCTGTGATCTTTCGCAAGCAGCCAAGAGACGCTACTCTCTTCGGTCCTGTGCCATCTCCTGCCTGGATGGCCTGGAGTTAGAAAAGGTCTTCCTCTGCCTGTCTTTCCAACTGTTTTGTTGTCCCAAGTAAGTCCCTTTACCGCACGAGCCGATTCCATCCTTTCTGTAATACGGTGCCGAGTCAGCGAAGTCTGTGATCTTTCGTTTCAGGATACGTTCCAACCGCTGGGACTGGGGCCTTTTCCCGCGAGATGAGAGTCTGCACTAATTAATATTCCGCAACACACAGGTTCGCATCTACGAGTAGCTTAGCACAAATCACTAGTGGTTTGCGAAAAAGATCGCTTCTACTAAAAATGCCACCGTTTTATATTGCGGTTTCTCGATTTTGTTTTGGAATAAAGAGTTTATGAAACCGAAGAGATTTTATAGAAAACCATAAAGAGTTTATCTATGTATCCTTTCCATGAAGGACTAACCACTTAAACCTCCTTTATTTAATGTTCCTCCATGAATATCATTAGCATCCACAAAGAGCCGTACGATACATTAACGTAATGAGAGACTGCTCGAAACGTAGCCTATATACATACTTTGTTGATAGCTTATACTCGTACATAGAAAAAGTTTCTATTATTTTTATTTTCATGATTTCCAACTTAATCGTGCATTAAAAGTAACCCTAAATAAATTAAAAAAATAAATTAAGCGATAATATTTTTTCCCATATTTTTTATACTTATTTTAATTAATTATATTTATTATTTTTTTGAAGTAGCTGTGTGTTTGTGTGTGAGTGTCTGTCTATCCAAAGGCGTACTAATTAGGAGTATCTTTAACAATATTTAAGGAAAATAGGCTGATGAAAATAGCGGCCATATTTATATTGTAATGGTAGAACAATAACTTAGTTATTTGGTTATACTTTTAAGGCGATAAGTGCAAGATATTGAATTTACAGTTTTCGATTTAAACCATAAATGGTTAAAAATATTGAAAAAATTGTAGAAAGACCGTCTGAAGAACAACTCTAGGAGTAAATAAACGGCAAAAATAGTTTAAAGAACGTCTAATTTACGATTCAAAGAATATTTATACTTATTTTGCTACAAATCAGACTTATGAATTAGAAATAAAAACTGGTTCATAAAACCTGAAACTATTTTAAACCAACTTCAACAAAGGAGGAGGTTATATATTTGACTGTATGTATGTATTTTTTTTATGTATGTTCACCGATTTCTCAGCCATTTGTGGCCCGAATCTTAAAAAAAAAACCTTTTTTTTTCACCAAAGTATAAATATTGTTAGAGTTGTTATTTATGCGTTTTTTTTTTACAGGTTACGATTAACGTAAAAACGTATAAGTATTTAAGACTTTGCCTTTATCATTGCCTAAAGCGCCACACGAATATTCAATCAATATTTTAATTAGTCTGTGGCTCGAATGCTCAAAATGTAGATTGTGGTGGAATCACATTTCCTGTGCGTTTGATATATTGGAGGATGCGGCACTTTGTTACACGCACGTGGATCATCAAAAGGTTTGCCTGGCTTTGTGATATTGACTCCAAGGACAACAAACATTTAAAGAAAAAAAATGTAGAAAAAACATTCTACTAAATTTATAAATGCGAAAGTTAGTGTAATTATGCTCTAACTTCATTCTCAGCAAAAAAGGTTTACCAGTTTGTAGGCGTGCTTCTACGTCCGATCTCCACACTGATGTTTTACAGACCTCTTATGAGTAACCAAAGAAATTTTCTTCTAAATTCGAATTTCAAAAATTGCGATCGTCTTTATTCTGCTTCAACAAAATCTTTATTCTGTATTAATAATAAGAAGTATTCGCATAATTCTGATCGAACTTCAATTAGGTAAGTTCGTTTAATCATTATTTGTGTAAGTGTCAAATCAAATCAAATCCTTTATCAGGACGATTTATATTATAAAAATTTGTAAAAAATGTTTCTTATATTATGTATGTATAAAGTTTTTACATATTTGCTATTAATAGTTATAAAAAATGAGCCTATTTGTATGTATCTCTAGACATGAAAGCTTGTATATCAGTTTTTCAGGCTCAGTCGGCTAAACAGATCTCAATGAAATTTGGTTTAAGGATAGTTTAGACACTTAGGCTACTTTTTAACCTGGACTAACGCTAGGTTAGACCTTGGATTAACACATTTTATCCCTCTACTTTTTACCCCGAAAACAAACGTAATTCCCGTAGGATATGCAAATAACTTCAAAATCTATGTTACTCCTTCACGCTCCAACGGCTGGATTGATTTTGCTGAGATTAACTATGAAGATAGGTTAGACCTTGGATTGAAACATAGGCTACTTTATATCCCGGATTAACTTCTTACTGTCCTAGATTAAAGCGGGAAATACCGCGGGGCAAAGCTAGTTTAATATAATAAATAAAAACTTTGTTTAATGATCAAGAAGTTACAACCAATTTCTACTCGTCACATAGGTACATATCTATCAACTTCTCATAAAATATCAAAATGGTTTTGATATATCACGCCATGTCATATTGTTATGACAAGGTTCCATCGCTACGTCCAACAAAATCCCGACGATTTCCCCTAAAACAATAACCATTGAAGCTTAAGCCAAGACATATTTACAAGACGTCTGTATTAAACAAGCAATGTGTAACGAGGCAAAGAAAGTTATAGCTGTTTCTTGTTAAAGTTGAGTGACAGAGAAAATATTGTTTTAAGGAGAAGAGAGAAATATGAATAATCAACCGATGATGTGTGACTTTTAAAATGGACTGTATTTATAACTGTGTGAGTGAGACAGAAGAAAATGTCATTGAACTGGATTCACCATGAACTTGTCAGATGTTCAAATTTTTAGATTTTTTAGACAGTAGCATAAGCAGCCCACTGCGTCATACGTTCCTACTGTTAGGACTAGGGGCCTTCTCTCACGAGGAGAGAGATAATAATAACTAAGCACCATAATTAACCAAGCTGGCCAAGTGCGAGTTAGCTATGACACACGTCTTTGGATATTGAAGTCCTCAAACATGTCGATTTCCTCATGTTTTCTTCGCCGTAAATCGAGTGCAAATCCACACATAACTTGAAAAACATGTCATTAGTGTAGGGCCGGGATCGAACCAGGGGCCGTCTGATTGAAAAGCAGACATTTTTCCACCGAGCCATGCTCATTTTATAAAGAAACGAGCTGACCCGGCAAACCTTGTTTTGCCTCACTTAGGGGTATGAAAAATAGATAGTAGCCGATTCTCAGTATACGCATATAAAATTAGGTAAAAATCGGTCAAGGCCAAGTTTTGGCGGCTGCTAAAATTTAGATTAGTAGGGTACGTAACCACATGAGTCAGTGACACTCTGGCTTAAAATAGAGCATGCCTAGTTTGTAGTAACTTGTTTTCGAAAAGGTTATCGCAACACGCCGTAAGTTGATTGCTAAATTCATCTAAATTGACAGCACTAAATTGATAATTCCTTTTTAGGCACAAAGGTCTTTTCGAATTGTACGCTCAGTTAACTTCCAACCAAGTTCCTGAACGCCATTATCATTCTTCGGAACAGTAAAAACGTTTTCATTAAAACTTCCAATGGCCTATTAGGACTTGAGAATTGGAGCTTTGGTATTGATGTCACCTTATTTATATCGGGAGCTTTTCTTTCAGAGCTTTTTTAACAATCTAGCTATATTTTATTTTCAGACTTCTTTAATCACATTGAGGTAGCATTTATTTTTTTATTTAGACCGCATTTTGCACATCACTGGTTACTAGTTTGTATTATGGTCGCTAACACAACTGATATACTACATATAGATAAAACTTAAATACTTTATATCGATACATATTTAACACCCAGACCGACAGCCAACAAAATTAGCTTATCACAAAGATATTGGCCGTGCCGGGAATCGAACCCGGGACCTTCTGGGTTGGCAGTCCGGCATGGTAATCATTGCCGCAACGAGGTTTTCAGATCTCTAAATATACTTAATTTTTTTATGCGTTCTAAAGTATTTGCAATGTATAAGTACATGTATGTGTTACAATAATTTATTCAATCAAAAATGTCCAAAAAGCAAATACGTCAAAGTTTCACCCTTACATGCCCATCAAAGTCGAAGCGATACCCCGATGTATAGAAAAGGAAGGCATGGCAAGGGAAATTTGCTGTCGCAGGAACTCCGCGGCTTTTTTTTACTCTAAATAGGTAGCGCTTGATGACAATTAACCTGATGGTAAGTGACATTGAAGGATGCGGTGGATTTTCATTGGACGTTGCCGAGGATAGATTCCGACTGTTAGTCTTAGTACAAGTTTTACTAAAAAAATTGTCGTTAAGCCAAGTCAGAGGCTTTCGAAAGATCTAAAAGATCTCGACACCAAAGCATAGCCACTGCTAAGCGGCCACACGATAATGAAGAAGAATCTTATTGAAGTTCAAGTCAGATTGAGTTACGCCAGAAGGCCTCGATTGGCCAAAATACACTCGCAACTACAATGGAAGAATATTGTCACAGGGTGCGCCCTAAAAGGATACAAACCCTGCAAACCTTGCCCTGCCTGAGCAAATACCATCCGACCCTGGAGCCGCAGAAACGAGGTATCATAAAGCTATCGGGCTACCAACAAATATTGGCTACAAACATACTACCTCCATGCACAGATTATTCGGTATAGATTCCACTTATGAGATGGCTTCGAGTTTGTACATCTCGTCTGGAAACAAATACAAATAATAATTATTCTCTTATTTTAATTCCTCACTGTTCACATAAAATGTATAGATTTTTTCCAGCAATGATAGCTCAGTTAGTATATATCTACGCATATTATTATATTTGTTTTCATTTGATTTGATTGACACTTACTTTGTAATTTGTTGTGGCCTTTATAAATTCCCCAATAACTACAATCTAGCGTTTTACAAAGCGAGAGTGAACCGGTTCCTTCTAGGTAAGCGCGATCGACGTAGACCTCAATATCACTTACCATCAGGTGAATTGTGGTCAAGCGCTGGCCTATTTAGAGTAAAAAAAAATATGGCAATCTACGGTCAACGTGAGCCTGATTCAACATAAAAAAAGTTGTTGGGGTAGATGAAGAACAACTGAAATATTTAGAGTCCTTCCTCTATGATCTGAAAACAAATTGACATAAGCAAAGAAAACATTTTATCATGACTTGTCAATGTTTCGTTTCTGTCATTCAAACAATGATGTTATATGTACTAGATTGGCAGTTTACGGCAGCGACGCGTTGCCACTTCGAAGACGCCTGTGGCCTTATCTGACGTCAGTTGCCTGCTTGACATGTAGTAAGCGTGATGCGCCCTTTAAAATAATTCATAATGGTGAAATTTGCTGTTAAAAATTGTGTATCGCGGTCTGAAAAGGATGATAAAGCAAGTGGCGTTACTTTTCATGAGTTAGTTTGAATAATTTTGATCATATTGTCTAAAATTAAATCAGAAAATAAAATAAATATATCGTCCATTATTTTTGACATCGATGTTGCCAGTAAAGCGATTTTGATTTTTCCCAATTATTTGGGAGTTTAGTTAATTAAATTATGAATGACGGAAGTGTGTGCCGGTAATATCTGTGAATAAAATTTCGGCAACGTCTGTAATATACTCAATCATTACGAGAAGTATTTTATTAAACTAAGTAATGTTATTTCATCATCGTAATGTGTAATCATCAGTTTTATATACAATAGCACACTTTTTGCTTTTATTTCTATCTACAGAACGTGTTACTTAGATCTTAGATTTTTATTATTTACTACCTTTTTAAATAAAAATCTGCCTTTTATTCATATCAAAATCTATTCACTACAGCATTTTCAAAATATTTTCAATGTAGGTACACACACGCTTCCGTTACAGTTTTGTAATAGTATAAATTGAAAGTTTTATTAAATTCTGTTCAGAATATATAACACCAAAGCAATTAAAGACATTTATTCGTTCATTTATTTTGGGGAAATTATTTCGCGCCACTGGCAGCTCTGTCCGTTTTCATGCCAGCAATGTCTTGTCTCACTTCTACGGTAATTAGATAATGACTGGAAGAAAAGAGACAAATATAGTTTACTTTGGCATAATGTATCGGTTTCAAAGCTACGTCTTTTGAACTATCAAGTGGCTACGCATTTCTGAAAATCGTTTGTTGTCATTGCTACTCTAGTATATATAGCTCAATGCATTCAAATATTTATGTTTCCGCTAAATTCACAAAGTAACACCTGGGTCAATAGGTTGTAGGAGTAGTCTAGTCAACTATAATGCTGGATCTTTGAAAGGTAATCTCTGCCGACAAACACATCGCGCAGCCAAAGTGCAAATACGGAGATACCTTATAGATCTAACTATTTGGCCAACCTTGAGACCGTGAAGCCCAGGGTGGCTTCACGGAAAGGGTTGTGATTTTATTTGCAGAAATCTATACTACATTTCTACTTCCTACTAATATTATCATCACTAAAGTTTTGTGCACGTACATGCGATAGTGTTTATTTTTTTGTAACTTAGGTTCACTATTAGAGGTAGTTCTACTGTACAATAGAATAAGTCTGTAATTTTGAAGTAATTTAAGAACAACTACGGGTACTATGACGGTTTAGTAGGGCTACGGGTACCAGGGTGGCCAGGACATGGATATGGACGGATGTCCATATCATGTTTCTAGTCTGGTCGACCCGCGTATTCGGGTATTCGCGTATTCGTGTATTTGCGTGTTCGCGTATTCCTGTGAGCACAAATTCGCGAATTCGCGTATTCCCGTATTCGCGTTTTCGGGCATTCGCGTATTCGCGTGTTTTTATATTCGCGTATTCGCATAAAAGTGTATTCGCGTGTTCGGGTATTTGCGTATTCGCATGGTCGTGTATTCGCGTGTTCACGTATTCGCGTATCCGCGTATTTGTGTATTCGCATGTTCGAATATTCGCGTGTTCGAGTATTCGAAAACGAAAGTTTTATAACGAAAAAACTATAAATTCGATATTTTGCCTTTGTCATCACCTTTATGGATTTTAAATCTATCACCAAAGGACAGACCTCTTTTCATCCCCGAAACCCGTTATCAGGTCTGTAAAGCCGACATGGGTTGGATTTGTCCGGTCGGTTACAAATAGAGTTAACCGGAGCCGCGCAATGGGTCTGACCGCTGACGGCTCCTGTTGAAAGAGGGTTGGCTAATGAACTCTGGGTTGGCTGTTGTTTAATACGAGTATACTTATATTTATTTCCTGTGATTAGCGCAAACCATGAGTTTGTTGCGCTGTCCGTGGATACTGTAGGCTCGTAGTCGGTGATGGTTACCATGCCGGACTGCCAATCAGAAGGTTCTGGGTTCGATTCCCGGTACGGCCAACATCTTTGTGATGAGCTAAATTGGTTGGCTCCCGGTTTTAGTGTTTTTTTACATGGTAAAATATGGCTGTTGTTTTGAGTGTTAATACATGGTTAAATATGTATCGATATTAAGTTTTTATGTATATTTAGTATATCACTTGTGTTAGCATCCATAATACGAAAATTCAAATGGTTTATTATGGGTTTAACCAGCCGTGTGTGAAATGTGCCCTAGTATTTATTTGTTTAATTTATTTATTCTATCTAATTTCGTGCGATTTTGGTCTAAACTTCTCCGATTTTCGAATCTTCAATAAGAACAAATAAATATAGGACTATTTTTCTTCTTGTTCGTATGAGCTAAGTGGCCAAGCTCTGGTGTCGAAAGTTTTCAAGCCACCCTCGGTCTCTGAATTTGGCTTAACGACTGCATGTACTAAGACTAACAACCTACAATTTAAAGTGTCATTCGAGCTACGGTAGCACCCAGATTAAAACGCCACTTGAAAAATTACTTCGTCTTGTGCATGGTCACCCATCCAAACACCGTCCGCATCGACCGTTGCTTAGCTTCGATGATCACGTCAGATCACCTTAGCAAGCCGAGCTACAGCTACAATAATATTCACAGCCACACCACACTATTATGTAACCACAGTAGGACGTCAAAGGTAAACATTGCCCCATGGATTCCCAATAAGTTTCCATGCCAAGGCCTCAGGCCCTTCTTGCGAGAATAACATTGCCTCACGGGTTCCTCAGTAAATCATATTCGTATTTGTGAATCTTCAAAGTATGCCATCTTTGCCCTTGTTTATTCACCTTTGAGAACAGGATGCACTAGTGGCCCCTGCGATATCAGGAGTAGATTTAAATATTGACAGAGACAAATTGACGACCTTTTGGCGTAAAGGTTACTATGCCGGACTGCCAATCAGAAGGCTACGGGTTCGATTCCCGGGCCGGTCCAACATCTTTGTGCTTAACTCAATTTGTTGGCTGTGGGTCTGGGTGTTATAATATGTATCTATATAAAAAATATGTATGTATATGTATATATTAGATCAGTTACGTTAGCAACCATAATATTAATTTTCAAATTTTGCTTTTATAGCATTAAATATAACACCTATGTTTGTATGTAGTTTTCATAGACATAATAAATCATTCATTCATTCATTATAAATACCAACCGTTGTTGTGAATTGTTCCATTTCACTTAAATATCTATTTACTTTACTAAAGACCCAAAAAGAAATGAATCGGCACCATCGACGGGCCGATTTGGCGCGAGGCCATCCATTTCAAAACTTATCCATTAATAACAACAAAACAATGGGGATCTAAGTTATTGGAAACGAAAAATTGGGGAAAGGAAAATGGAACGATATCTTGGTATTTCATTTTCGTGTCGACAGGGCGGAAACTCGAGCTGTTTTGATAAAAATCGACGTAATTTTGTACGCAATGTACCGGAAGTGGAAACGCCGGCAAAAATAAAATTGTTTTTTTTTAGGTTGCCCTTTACAGCAAGGCATTTACCAAACAGGGCGCGTTAACTACACGAGTTAGCAATACTCCAGCCTAAGATGGAGCATGCCTAGTCCTACTAATATAATAGAAAGAAAGAAAGAAAATTATTTATTGTGCACATCAATAAATATATACAATTTCATAATATTATAAAATAAGCCTATATGCACAAAAGGAGCAAATTCAGCATAATGCTGAGGGTACCAGGTACCCCAGCGCTGGTTTTCAATAAATGATAATGTTTGTGTGAAATGTGTCCTAATAATAGTAGTTTGTTACTTCTTCAAACTCAAACGGCTAAACCATTTTTTTATGAAATTTGGCGTGAAGATAGGTTAAACCTTGGATTAACATAAATAGGCTTTTTTCATCCCGAAAACAATTGTGGTTACCGTGGGTTACGCAAATAACTTCAAAACCTATGTTACTCCTTCACGCTCCAACGGCTGGACTAATTTTAATGAATTTTACTATGAAGGTAGGTTAGACCTTGGATTAACACCTAGGCTATTTTTTGTCCCAGATTAACGCGAGCAACAAAGCAGGGCACAGCTAGTCTGGAATAAATGGCTCTTAAGGAGACTGCCTAAACCAACGACATTAATAATTCCTACACTCTTTGCGACAGATTTTTCAACCTGAGGATTGTTACTAGCCAGGCGTAAACTAGATAATACCCTACCACCATGCTATGGTTTCCTAACGATGTTCCGCTTTTCCGAAAAGGCCAGATGTGAAAAAAGTTTTTTATTTTTATTTTGCTTGGCTAATATTACAGCGAACTCATACAATCTGACAGTTTTCCCATCAATTACCCAGTAGTAGCATGTCATCTATCTCTGCGGGTGTCAAACAGACAGACTTACTGCATAATATTCCACATAAGATATAAATTCTAGTCATTCTGCGTGATACGCCGTTTCTAAAATAGTCATAGATGTATTAAACTTTAGAGGAGGTAAAACTAAATTAGATTGGTGGTAACTAACATTTTACAAATAGAGAAGTGAACATTATTTTTAGTACCACCTGTTATTTATTATTATCTTTGCCTTTAAAAATTTTACGAAAAAGCGAGTGTGGCTCGGTGGTAATAACGTATGCTTTTCAATCAGACGGCCCCTGGTTTGATCCCGGCCCTATACCAATGACTTGTTTTTCAATTTATGTGTGGATTTGCACTCGCTTTACGGTGAAGGAAAACATCGTGAGGAAACCGGCATGTTTGAGGACCACAATATCCGAAGACGTGTGTCATCCGCCAACCCGCACTTGGCCAGCGTGGTGGGTTATGGCCTATATCTCTCTCCTCGTGAGAGAGAAGGCCCCGAGTCCCAGCAGTGGGAACGTATAGTGTAGTATGCTTATGCTATATATAATTTATATATAGGATTCCGTACCTAAAAGGTTGACACAAACCCCTATTTCTAATTATGGCGTGTTTTAAATAGAGGGACGGAACCCTTCATGCGCGACAATGCTCGGGCATTTTTTTTGTTACTATCTTACATCAGTTTTTTTATTGTTTTCTTTTGGCAGGTGTAAGTTACAAAATGGCGGATCACTTATTTTTCGTAATTTCCCTAATATGGGTATCAAATAAAAGGTTTGTTAACTCAATTTCATACATTACTAGCAGTTGCCCGCGGCTCTGCACGCTTGTATGTTTTTTATGCGAATCGAATTTTGCAACGAATGCAAATCCGTGGAAATCTGTTCTGGAGTTATAGCGTCAAGAAGAAAAACCCGACTTATTTTTATATTACAGATGATTAATTTCGAATCCAAAATGGCTGCCACCATAAAATGTCAAGGGTTTTCTACACTTTATTTACAATGTGTTTTCTTACCACCAAACTAATTACTACTGTGTACACCAATATCTAAAGATGTATTTCTAGCTAAAGAATCCCGTCCTTATTTATTTATTTATTTATTTATTTTATTGATCATAATTAGCACCGCATACACGAGTTACACTAATGATAGATTAATAGTATTACAAAGCACAATGAATACGAACAAAAATAAACAAACATTAGCATTCAATAAATATACATTCACAAAAATTAAAAGATGTCCATAACTGATAAATATAAATAAACAATAATAATAATTAAATAATAAGTCATCATCAAATTCAATGGCAAGACATAGTCATTAGCTTATAACGGTAGATTCCCTTGTAAAAGCTAATTCACAGTACTTTAGACAATCTGTTAAGATATCTTCCCAGCAACCATCAAATATGTCAATCAGTGGATTTAATTCAATAATGCGATTGAGTGCGACAAGGGAGCGAGGTATCGGAGAAACCTCGTGAGCAACCGTTCGACATCGAGAATGCGCAAATAGTTTGGGGAGGTTGCCACGCACATGGTGATGAGGCACCTGTAACCGACACAACCGCTCAAAGAGATCAGGCGCATCAACCTTGCCCCGTAAAATCTTGCACATCATAACTATCTGATCGTGCGCACGCCTAACTTCTAAGGAGTTATACCCAAGGGCGCCAAGCAGATAGTTCGTGGGATATAAATACGGGTAATACCCGAATGCGCGTTTGTACAGGTTCCTGAGAAAGGCTTTTTGAACTTTCTCCAGCATTAAGGTGTAGTTATCCTCGTGGGGATGCCATACACATGCACTTGCTTCCATTTTAGTTCTGACGAGTGCACTGAAGATTAACCTAATCACACCAATATTGCTAAAATCTCGAGAGTTTCGCAGCACAAACCCCAGTCTCCGATACGATTCTTTAGCAACCGTAGCAATGTGGCCATTGAAAGTAAGCGTTCGGTCGAATGTGACACCCAGATCTTTAACTGTAGAGGTGCGTGACAATTCATTATTACCCAATTTATAGTGAAATTCAATTGGGTGACGCATTCGGCCGAAAGTCAACTCAAAACACTTAGTGACATTAAATTCCATTCCATTAACCACGCTCCACTGATAGATCGCGTCTAAATCCTGCTGTATTCGCAAGCAATCTTGTAAGGTGTTAATTTCAAGAAAGAGCTTCAAATCATCCGCGTACAGGAGACACCGTGAATGGCGTACAACTTTAGGTAAGTCATTTATCATGAGGATAAAAAGAAGCGGACCTAGCACAGAACCCTGACTGACTCCAGAACGCGTGTGATAGGTGTAGGATTCGTACAGGCCAAGCCGAACATACTGTTGACGATCACGTAGGTAATCTGCCATAAAACATAGGAGGCTAGGAGAAAACCCAATAGTGCTAAGCTTTGCCAGCAATCTATCATTATTCACTCTATCAAACGCCTTCCGGAAATCAAAATAGAGAACATCAACCTGTCTCCCACGATCCAGACTGGAAGAAATATAGTCCACGATAGTTAAGAGGTTTGTATTAACTGAACGTTTTCTTCTAAACCCATGCTGTTCGTTGCAAAGAAATGGTTCAACCAATTTATACAGTTTGTTTTGTATAACATGCTCAAAAACTTTAGCTGGTGTAGATAAAATTGCTATAGGACGGTACTCCTCGACGGCCGTTCTATTCGAGGTTTTTGGAATTGGAGTGACACGCGATACCTTCCACTCTGGTGGATCCCTTTATTTCCTTACTCTATGGCCGTATTCAGTTCAAAGCAAAACATAATCTCGGCCATTCATCTAATTCAAACGTAGCCTGCTAGCGAGTAATCTCTTTTGATATTTTCAGCTTATTATAGCGTTCTGTGTATTTGTAGATGCTGACTAACATGCCAATTAATTTTGATACAGAAGATAGAATTTATATACCACGCTTGTGTCAGTTTAGGTTAGTGTACATTTCTAATAACAACAAGTATCCTACTTCCCACTAATATCATTAATACGAAAGTTTATGTGTCTATAGTTCGATGGGTCCTATGTATAAGGGCCAAACTAACAATTTGGCTATTTTCACTTTTTATTGGTAAATGCTTCTTATCGATATAATTAATCATGTTAGCTATTAAAAAGAAAATATTTCTGCATAGAAACACGTTTTTGTGTTGCAGTATAACGGCATATGTAACATGAATTTAAACGTATAAGGTCCAATTGAGCGTGAAGAAGTAAGAAACATAATATGTTTCTTACTTCTTCACGTTCAAACGGCTGAACCGATTTGATGATATTTAGTGGTAAGATAGGTTAGACATTGAATTAATACATAGGCAAAGTTTTATCCCGAAAATAATTGTGGTTCCCGTGGAATACGTAAATAACTTTAAAATCTATTATTACTTTTCATCCCAGCCTATTCGCGTCAAACAAACACATCTCTCGATACGGATATCAAATTTAAGCAAATGACTAGTAAAATACATATACTATGATATATTAAAAATCAAACTTGGGCGCCTACAAAAAAAAATCAGGAAGTTTTCTTAATTTTTTAATTACCTAGCTGCGTTAGCTGTGTTACGCGTTAATCCGGGATTTATCCCGGATTGACTTCTTTTAAAAAAGAAGTTGATCCGGGAAAATTAAGAAAACCTCCTATTTTTTGTGTAGGCGCCCAAGTTTGATTTTTAATATATCATAATTGCATATGTGTATTAAAATAAAATTGTTTTAAGGTACATTCAATCTCATGGTAACAACTAATTATAAATAAAATAAAATATATTATAGTATATGTATTCTACTAGTAAAGCGCTTAAATTTGATATCCGTATCGAAAGAGATGTTAGTTTGACGCGAATAGGCTCCGAAACTACTGGGCCGATTTAAAAAAATCTTTCACCGTTGGGAAGCTACATAAACCCCGAGTAACATAGGCTTTATTTTGTTTCTCTTTACAACTTGGATTATTTCATAGCCCGTGCGAAGCCAGGACTGGCTGCTAGTGTATCTATAAAGCCGGGATTCTTTCAGCTGTCATCATGAGCCTTGATAGTGGATCCTTTTAGCAGCTGTCTGGATGATGGATGGCATTTGATCTGATGGTCTGTGACCTCGACCTCGGGCTTTCTCTATAGGGGTGGTTAACTCAAGTTCGGTGAAGAGGGATTAGGGCTAAATACAGGGATGTTTACAAGAATATCTAAATGGTATTAAGGCGTACTGCTTAAATATGGGCGGAACCTTGAGATTACAGTTTTTTGACACATTACATACACGGCTGGTTAGCCCCATACTAAATCATTTCTAGATTGTTTTATTGTTTAATTGACATACATATATTTTAATATATGTTTGTGAAATAACTCCTAATCAGGTTCCTTCTAAGCAAGAGTATTACATCTTAGACCACAGTTTTGATGACAGTGTTGGCGTAATGCATACCATGCCTGACTGCCAATCAGAAGGTTCCGGCTTCGATTCTTGGCGCAGCCAACATCTTTGTGCTTAACAAAATTTGTATTAAATATATACCTTATCGAACGAGTGAAGTAAAATCTTATTTACTCATACTATTGACGACCTCGTTGGCGTAAAGGGGTCCCGGGGTGCCAGATTGCAAAAAAGAGGGTCCCGGGTTTGATTTCCGGAACAGCCAACAGCTTTGTGATGAACTGAATTTATTGGCTGTATGTCTGGTTTGATTCATATCGATATAAAGTATTTATGTGTGTATGTATTTGTACATCAGTTGTATGAGCACCCATAATATAAACTTTAATTTTAATAGTAATAAAATCGTTATTTACAGACACAAAGTCCGTAGAGTACGATTTTCATACATGGTGTTCGAAAAAAAAAAATATTTTTTTATATGTGGTTTATTTAGTATGGGCTAGCCAGCCGTTTGTGAAATGTGTTCTTTATTTGTTATTGATAAAATTGTCGTTTCTCCCTCCAGAATAAGTTTTCTTTGTGATGAACGGAAGAAACGGAAGCATTCAGACTCACGTAAAAATTATAATATTTTAATGACTTACAGGTGAAGAGAATGCCTAAAAAATGCATTTATGTAAATCGCTACCGAGTCCACGAAAACGTAAATTCAAAGAATCGCAAAGTAAACCAGAGAGCAAGATCTTTAAAAAATGTTTATGGTGTTTTAAAGATTGTCTTATTTTATTTGCTCCGCAGCGTAACCAAAGTTAATCCAGGATAGAGGATAGGCTATGTTAATCCAGTTTTTAAGGCTATTTCCTTATTAAATTACACCCAAATTAGGTCAGCCGAAAATGTGTAAAAGATCCTTACATACATTCCCACATACTTTTTTGTAGTACACCTTTACTACTAAAACAAATACACCCAAAATTAAATATTTAGTGTACTTCCGCTGTGATACACTAAATATTTAATGTTGTCTTCTATTTACAATGGATTTCCGCAAAGTAACGCCTGAGTCAATATGTTACAAAAACACCCTCCAAATTTCACACTCCTAGGACCAGCCGTTTGGGCTCTGCGTTGCCTATAGATGAATGAATGAATGAGTCAGGACTACAATTTTTATAATTTAGTACATAGTAGTGTACAGTTTATGTATGTATATTTATATATATCTATACCACAATTGTTTTCGGGATTAAAATTAGCCTATGTGTTTATCCAAGATCTAACGTATATTCACACCTTGAAATTTAAATCAAAATCGGTTAAGCCGTTTAAACATGAAGAAGTAACGCACATACACACTTACACACAAACTTTCCCATTAGTAGGATATGAAAAGTTCACAAACTGTACCTAGGTGTGGAATTCTTTGCCAAATTCCCTGTTCCCTGATAACTATAATCTAGCGGTTTTCAAGGCAAGGGTGAACCGGTTTCTTCTGAGCAAGCACCTTAGATCGCAATATCGCTTACCATCAGGTGAATTGTGATCAAGCGCAAGCCCATTATGAGAAAAAAAAGTTGTAGCAGCAACCAAAAAGAAAAACCGTCGTTTTTCGTAATCGGATTAAAAAAAAACATAAAAACAAATGAAAACGTCCCCCATTCGTTGATTCGGGAAGGGTCAGGAATAGAGCTCTCATGAAATTAGCATATCTATTGGTTTTGGTGTAAAATTTTAGCACTACACTTAGTTTTCAGTGCTTGAAGTGTTATTTTTACATTTTCATTTTTATTTTATTCCGATTAGGATTCTAGAATAACTAATATGCTTTAAAATGTGAACCTCACCTGACCCCAAAATATCTAAGGTAAGGCGTTGACATGGGCAAATCTTGAGTTTACAGATTTATTACCACTACGATTTATCATTATGAAGAAAGACTTGTTTGAAAATTTAAATATCGATTTTTTTAAGTTTATTCTACTAATTAATTCATTGAAATTAAAAATTGAATTGAAATTAAAATTTGAATGTAAAACATTGAAATAATAAGGGCTATTCGGTTAGAAATGGTTTAGTATGGGGCTGACCAGCCGTGTGAGAAATTACTCCGAATTATCTTCCTTCTAAGCAAGCGTGTTACATCTTAGACCACAGTTTTGAAGACCTTGTTGGCGTAAAGGTTACCATGCCGGACTGCCAATCAGAAGGTTCCGGGTTCAATTCTCGGCGCGGCCAACATCTTTGTGCTTAACTAAATTTATTGGCTGTGGATCTGGGTGTTAAATATGTATCTAAATAAAATATGTTTGTATGTATATGTAGTATATCAGTTACGTTAGCTACCATAACACAAACTATAAACGGTTCAGTATGGAGTTAACCAGCCGTGTGTGAAATGTGTACTTATATTCATTTATTTATTTAAAGCTTAACATCAGGCAAGCTACGGTCAAACGTAAGCCTATTCATCATTAAAAAGTAATGTGTTTAGGTACATGATTCGTTAAAAAAAACAAACGCACTATTAAAATTTAATTAGTTTTATAAGAATAAGTCAATGAATTCTTAATTGAAAGTTGAATCCTTTATCTAAAAGCGCTTGTCTAAAAGTCGGACTAAAAATAGATAGAAAAATGGATTTCCGTCATGTCAAAAGGCTTAGGGTCCTGTCGCACAATCTGCGATGCTATGGCAGATTCATTAAAATCATAACTGATAGAAAAAGCCTTTTGATTGGAGTCAAAGCCCTTCTCCATTTGTTGATAAGATAGACAGTGATAAAACCGAACGGACGCTAACCAGCTCGTAAAATAAATTACTGGAATATTTTCAGTGATAAAATTTGAAATGGTTATGTGGAGATAAAACATAGAAAAAAACTTGAGAGGTGTCAAGGTACACCCGGAGGGAATGTAATAAAATGTTATTTTTCTTAAGTTATTATAATATTTTTTTATTATTGAAAATGAAAATGAAGAATATTTATTGACCAAAAAACTTATTATAACCTAAAGTATATCTAGTGGTTGCTTCACTAGGCGGTTGGCCTGAATCGAAGCAACCTTCTCCAGTTACCAATATAACTTATCCTCTAAACAAGACAACACAAATTATTTCACTAACTTTACAATTAATCTAATAGCTTACATTTATTTTACATTTTTTAACATATCTTCTGTTGAGTCATAAGATAACGATTGCAACCAGTTCCGTATTATAAATGTAGCTCTATATACTTATTATCAAATATAATGTAATAATTTATAAACTTATCAGTAGGCTCAATCGCAACTCCACTTGAAACGACTGGCGCTGTTGTCAATTAGTGAATACTTTCATTGATAGCCGTATTTGACTTCCGAACAAATTTTGGAGATGCGACGTTGCCATACCGTGCGCAAAAAGTGTCGTGACAACTTTTCGTAAGAATTTTTTCCGTCTAGCCCCCTTTCACAACGCGAGATAGGGAACTTCGTTCCAAAAATAATTTTATTACATTCTAGTTCAATATGTATCGATATTAAGTATTTATATAAGTTATATTTTTAAATAAGTATTTATATACTTATATGTAGTTGTGTTAGTAGTTGGTAGTTGGTAGTTAAAAACCAGAAATGGTTTATTATGAAGCTAATCAGCCGTATGTGAAATGTGTCCTAACTTGTGTCGTATTAGGTTAAATCACCGAATATTTAAGTCAAAAGTTATTTCTCTCTTCCAAATTAAAAGAGGCATAATAAAACGCCAAACAAGATTTTATAGATTCCGCCAACTAAATTGGAAAGAAAGAGAAAGTGTCGTATCTAATTCGCGAAACCGAAAGCTAAAATATGCAAAACAACTTGTAAATAAAGCAAGGCGAGGCAATAAAATTCCAGAGACGACCGCCGCCCGCCGAATAAGGTTCACTACAAATATAAATTAAGATTTTTAAATTCACAGACATTTGCTCTTTTTTTATATTAGGAAACATTTTACACACGGCTGGTTAACCCCATATTGAATCATTTCTAGTTCGTATTATGGTTGCTGATCACTCTCTCATTTATTTATTCATTTATTCAATTAAATAGTTATAACAGTTTTTATACCAAAGCGCTATTTTAGACTTATAAACTACACTCCTGAATGCACACACAATGCAAGTGACGGCACTACAGAAGACATCGATATCTTTGATCGGATAGAGCGTTAAGGTAAGATATAGCACGTCGCGTAGGGGCCGATTTAGCATATTCCGTGCGAGAATGAGGGACACTGAACCACTTGTGCCATCGCCACACACACAAGCGAGTGTAATAATAAGGGACGTACAAAAAGAAAGAGCTCAAAACAGTCAGATTGTCAACCTTACCGCGGAGTACCATACAGTAGTGCACAACCATATTGATGCTTCTCATGTCCTCATTCACACACTCCATCCATGTCTTCTTCGGTCGGCCTCTTGCTCTTCTTCCTTGCACTACCATTTCCATACATCTCCTAGTAACATGTATCTCCTCTCTACGCATCACATGCCCTTACCACGCTAAATACCATACCAAGACGACCTCGTTGGCGTAAAGGTTACCATGCCGGACTGCCAATCAGAAGGTGCCAGGTTCAATTCCCAACCTGGCCAACATCTTTGTGCTTTACTAAATTTGTTGGCTGTGGATCTAGGTGTATAAATAAATATCTAAATATATATCTATAAAAATAATGTATGTATGTAAAATAATGTATATGTAGTATATCAGTTGTGTTAACTACCATAACACAAACTAGAAATGCTTCAGTATGGGGTTAACCAGCCGTGTTTGAAATATGTCCTAATATTATTTATTAAATAGCACACACAGATACGGCAAACTTATAACACCCCTTTGTTTTAGCGTTGGGGGCTAATAAAAAACGGCTTTAACGAAACGAGCAAATAATTTGAGAAGTTTGTAGGGGACCCAAATAGAGAGAAGGAAATAAGCTTACAAAGTAGCGCCACTTATATAGAGCTAAGGCATTATTTATTGCTTAGCTAAATAAACCTAACCTAACTCTTTCTATGAGTGTGAAAGCGTGTTTGTTTGTCTGTCCTTATTTACGAAGCGACTTTTAAACCCCAAAGTAATACGACGGGATGTTATTAGTTTGACGTGTCTCTGTCTCACTCTCTTTGCGTATGTATGTTAGTGTGTGTCATTATAGATCATCACAGATCGTAGCTCCCAAACGGATGAATAGATATTGTGTCCGTTTTTTTTTTACAAAGAGAAGCGGGAATTGAATTGTGCAGCTCCATTGCACATTCTCCAAAATGTATCCGATAAAATACAGACAGACTGGCAACCTTGCATCTATGTTCAAGGCTTTGTAGCCCTGCTTTAGATACGCAAGGCAGGCCGATGAGCTTCTTGGCTCGCCTCTCAATCGACTCTAACGCCTCCAGCTGGTATTTAGCCGATCAAGGTGCGAACAGTACTCCATGC
Source organism: Mellilla xanthometata (assembly GCA_035578125.1). Lineage (NCBI taxonomy): Eukaryota > Metazoa > Arthropoda > Insecta > Lepidoptera > Geometridae > Mellilla > Mellilla xanthometata. The sequence continues at coordinate 4,106,975 of JAPUBQ010000030.1, read as the reverse complement.
ACAACCGAACTTGCGCTTTACATAACGAAAGCAACTGTTCCGGCTTGAAGTACCGTCGTACCAAACTATGGTGGGTAAGCCATTAAACACACACGCGGAGACACTTCAAAGGTAAAAGATATTATATAATTATATTTTATGTTATTATTATGTTATTCATTTACGTCGTATTTGCATCGGGAATTAAAAACTATATATGTATAAAGTATATAGCAGATAGGTAGGTACAGTCTCCTACGATAAATATTGCACATCGACCTTTGGAAAAAGACAATCGGCTAATTTCGGCTTCGTAGATCGTTATCTTCGTGGAGCGTTAACACACTACCTATGTAACGTTTTTTCAGTCGTTGTTCACAGACATCGGTCTGTTTGTATTTCTAACGTTCTATGAAACCGGAATTAGCCGACTGTCTCTTTCTAAATGTCGATGAGCAATATTTATCGCCAGGAACTGTAGGACTGGAACTATTCAGGCACAAACCCGCCCTAACCTAGGCTAACAGAAGTTATTGCATTCCTAAGACAAACAGCGCACTAGTACCTAGCAGTGAAAGAAAACATGCAATAATGGGCCTCGGCGTCACTCTTTGCTGACTGACCTAGGGAACATAGAACCATGAAACATAGAGAAAAAATGTCTATAGGGAATTTGAATGTTCAGGAATAAGCATATTTTTTTATTGCATAATGAACATTTTCTTCTTCTAACCTATCTTCAAATATGTAAAATTTCCATGTCACAATGTTAGTTACCGTACTCCTCTGAAACGGCTTGACCGATTTTCACCAAATTTTATATGCGAATTCAGTAGGTCTGAAAATCGGCTACTATCAATTTTTACCCTTAAGTGATAAGGGTGGTTTAGCCTTAATTTTTTAACCGACTTCAAAAAGGAGGAGGTTATATATTCGACGTGTATGTATTTTTTTTTTTTTTTATGTATGTTCACCGATTTCTCAGCCATTTGTGGATCGATTCTCAAAATTCTTTTTTTAATTGAAAGAGTATGGTTCTGAATTGGTCCCATTGTCACCAAAACTGGTTCTGATGATGGACTCCTAGGGAAATCGAAGAAAAACCTAAAAAGTTAGGTTGTTTTTACGCATGAAGAGAGATTCACGCTCGTTTGGCTGTACTGATATTCATGAAATTTGAGAAGAAAATAGGTAAGACTATGTGTTAACACATACGCTACTTTTTATCCCGAAAATAAATACTATTCCCGTGGGATGCACCAAATAACATATAAATCTTTTTAACTTCTTCACGCTCGTACGGTTGTACTGACATTGATGAAATTTGGAATGAAGATAGGTTAGACTATATGTTTACACATAGGCTACTTTTTATCCCGAAAATAATTATTGTTCCCGTGGGATGCACCAAATAACACATGACACACTGATTTCGCTAAAATTTGATATAGGGGGTAGACTAGACCTTGTATAACACGAAGGTTACTTTTTATCTTAATTGTTTAAAATTAAGTCTGTTTTTAATTAAGTCATTGTTATTCCCGTGGGATGCCCAAATAACTCGATAACCTGTTTTACTTCTACGCGCTCATACGGCAATACAGATTTCGCTCATAAAATTAGCAGCCTGGCTAACAAAAGTAATCTGACGCGAACATCGAGGCTAAGCAACGGCCCATGCGGCCAGTCTTTGGATGGGTAACCATGCACAAGACTTCCATAAAAAAATGTGATATTTTCATCTGGGCGTTACTGTGCTTCGGATAGCACGTTAATTTGTTGGGCCTGGACCACTACTCTTAGTACAAGCAGGGGTCAAACTAAATCACGGGCTTGAAAAACTCTCGACGCCAGAGCTTGGCCACTTGGCTTATACTTAGAGGAAGAAGGAACTGTAAAATTTGATATATTAATAGACAAGACCCTCGAACGGATACGGAAAATATTTACGCGCTCGCTTCGCTAGGAGTTATCCCGCTTCGTTGGAATTTCCCCCAGGATGTTCTGGGCTTATGACACTCCAAATATTATATAATTTGTGCCGCTTTGGACTTCAAACGGTTCGAACAAATACGGTGAAAATTTTCGCGCTCGCTTCGCTCGCGCATAGCTCGCTTCGCTCGCGCGTAGCTCGCTTCGCTCGCATCCAGCTCGCTTCGCTCGCAATTGGTTCTGGTACGATTTGACACAACAAACATTATGTAATTTGTGCTGCTTTGCACTTTTTTATGCTCAAACGGTTGGAACAAATACGGTGAATATTTTCGCGCTCGCTTCGCTCGCGCATAGCTCGCTTCGCTCGCATCCGCTTCTTTTCACTCGCACTTGGTTCTAGTAAGTTTTGACACAACGAACATTATGTAATTTGTGCTGCTTTGAACTTCTTTAAGCTCAAACGGTTGGAACAAATACGGTGAAAATTTTCGCGCTCGCTTCGCTCGCGCATAGCTCGCTTCGCTCGCATCCACCTCTTCTCGCTCGCACTTGGTTCTAGTAAGTTTTGACACAACAAACATTATGTAATTTGTGCAGCTTTGGACTTCTTTATGCTCAAACGGTTGGAACAAATACGGCGAAAATTTTCGCGCTCGCTTCGCTCGCGTATAGCTCGCTTCGCTCGCATCCAGCTCGATTTGCTCCCAATTGGTTGCCTGCCTGGCACACGCCAAATTTTTTCATCGTGAAGTTTATTTGGCTCTCCATAGCTAAAACTTAAACAAAATATCATTACCAACCACTAAAAATGTAAAAATAAAATTGTTTTAAAAAACAAACAACCGACTTCAAAAACACAACTAAAAAGGGAAAAATAATTTTAAGCCTAAATCAAATCAAGAATATATAAATAGAATAGGAGAGTTTATTTCATGTACTTATAAAAAACTATTTGCCATTTTTAATAATCCTGTATTCTTGAAGTCGGTGCCATCTAATAAGAACAAATTAATGTTTGTTAAAAAAAACTATTTTCAATTGTCTTTCTTTGCTAGCACCGACTCCAAGAATACAGGATTATTAAAAATGGCAAATAGTTTTTTATAAGTACATGAAATAAACTCTCCTATTCTATTTATATATTCTTGATTTGATTTAGGCTTAAAATTATTTTTCCCTTTTTAGTTGTGTTTTTGAAGTCGGTTGTTTGTTTTTTAAAACAATTTTATTTAGACGACTTTTTTTGTTGACAGACGCCTGGCAGATTTAAAACATCGACATTATTTTGTAAAAGTAATATGCAGAAAAGAACGTATTGTGATAGGAACTATGTCATAATGATAAAATAAAATATTACGTTTTTTTTTCAGATAACGATGATTATTTACCTGAATTTTGACATCTGAACTATATATTGTGACATGTATTAATAATTATGGCTTCTACTGTAATGTATTCTATGTTATGGGCCATAGTTATAAAATAAATTTATTGAATAAACAATTATTTACATGAAATACAAAAATTTACGAATTTATTCCAAATCGTGACTACTTAATTCGTCACAGTCGATTGCGCATGGCGACTGTATAATATATATACCATCATATGGCGCCACGGCATGCGTCGCCACGCCAAAAATCGGTTTTACGTGTGCTATAGATGTTTCACAACAATATACCACATCCAAATATTTTCTCCTACTTGTGTTGAAGTTAGTGTTTGTGCTAGTCTACGTCACCACCCCAAGCACTCGTTTCAAGCTGTAAGGCTGTGTCTTCACGACTGAACCTCTGCCACGGTGTAGGAAATATAGCGATATGTTGACATATTTTTAAATACAGTGCAAACTGACGACCTCGTTTGCGTAAAAGTTGCCATGTCGGACTGCCAATCAGAAGGTTCCGGGTTCGATTCCCGGCCCGGTCAACACCTTTGTGCTTAACTAAATTTGTTAGCTGTGGGTCTGGGTGTTAAATATGAATCTATGTAAAATACGATAACGGCCTCGTTTTGGCACCGTCGGTCAAGCACCCTTAGTCAGAAATGTCGACAAGACATATCCAATTCTATTTTAGTTCTTTCACAGCATGTGCGTCAATCCATTCAGAATATGATTAGAACCAACGTATACCTTTTTATCTATGTCGTAACATGATACGTGTTATACTGCTTTTTTTTCTATACCAATATTATAAAGAAGAAAAGTATTATTGTTTGTTCGTTTGACGCGAATAGGCTCCGAAACTACTGGACCGATTGGAAAATTCTTTCACTGTTAGGAAGCTATGTTATCCCCAAGTAGCATAGGCTATTGTTTGTTTCTCTTTGCAATTTACCGTGCAAAGCCGGGACGGGATGCTAGTTTATTATATTAGCTAGATTCCCTAAAATGATCAGGGTAAAATCGGTCCAGCCGTTGTAGCATGAAGGCATAACATATCCCACGGGAACTACAATTGTTTTCGGAATAAAAAGTAGCTTATGTGTCAATCCAAGATCTAATCTATCTTTACACCAAAATTCATCAAAATTGGTACAGCCGTTTGAGTGTGAAGAAGTAACAAACATGCACACATAAATACACACACACGCACGCATTCGCATTTATTATATCTTAGACATATCTCTTAGCACATAACTATTGTACGTACCCAACCTTATAGTAAATAAAAAAAAATGTATTTGTATTTATTATATTAATAGGATAAGTATTTATAAACCCACGTTTTGCCTTACCCTGGATTTTACTACATTTTACATTTTATCCTGGATTTTACTACATTTACCATTTTATCCTGGATTTTACTACATTTTATCAGTCTGTAAACTAGTTCATAAGAATTCCCCGAACAACCCTACACTGGCCACAAAAGACTGGCCTGAAATCTCGAAGGATTTTTTTATGCGAGGTTGCCGTCTTACCGCCATAATTTGCCCACTTCAAGCGGGGTTACCAGTGATAAAAAAGATTACCAACTCTCAACCGAGGAATTTAATCAGAACATAGTGGCTTTCTTTATTCAGTCAATACCGGGTTAGTTGTAAAATTTAAATTCAGAAAATTAGTTTTCTTGGTAAATGGTAGGTATGTAATAATATATCGACCACCTCGAGGGTGTAATGATTGCCATGCCGGACTGTCAATCAGAAGGCTCCGCGTTCGATTTCGGGCACAGCCAATATCTTTGTGCTGAACTAAAATTTGTGGTTGGCTGTCCGTCTGAGCGTTAAATATGTACCGATTTAAAATATGTATGTATATGTAGTATATCAGTTGCATTAGTTACCATAATACGAGGACAAACTAGCAATGGTTTAGTATGGGGCTAACCAGCCGTGTGTGAAAGGTGTAAAATATAGAAAATACATATTTTTGTTTAAAATTGTTTGTACCTCTGATTAATAAAATGGCCACTTTCTTAGTTTGTATTATGGTTGCTAACACAACTGATATACTACATATACATACATACATACTTTATATCGATACATATTTAACACCCAGACTGACAGCCAACAAATTTCGTTTAGCACAAAGATGTTGGTCGTGCCGGGAATCGAACCCGGAACCTTCTGATTAGCAGTCCGGCATGGTAACCATTACGCCAACAGGGTCGTCTAATAAGTTTTTTAGTATATTTCATCTTTTCTGTAACCATATTTTTACTGGAAATAAAAAATTTTGTATTTGAAATAATAACTTATGTATTATTATTACTAACTGCTTATGCAGTAACTCTGTATAAGGGGAATTTCTTTCCGAGCGGTCGAATTCACTATACTTACTATGCCATATTCTGTGAGCTAAAGAGGAACTATATTGGATGTAAGTTGTGGACTAATCTGGAGGGATCTTCATGGAGGTCGTGTCTTATGAGACATGACATTCTTCATAAAATTGATTCTTGGTCAGGATTAATTTATATGAGCAGATCAAAGATTTTAAAAGAAATCTATGGAGTAGATTTGATTTAATGGAATTTTGTAGAAAAAACCACTACTAATATGGTATGATGATAAACTAATATAGTATGATTTAGGGTTCAACAGATACTCAAAATTCTTATATTAATATATATAAGTTTACAAGTAAGTAAATGAAAAAAGCGCCATACAAGTTTACTGTTTAAAAAGTTTAGTAAACAGTCTAAAATGTTTTAGTTAAATTATCTTCAAACATCAGTCTTTGTCCGTCTGTTGATTATTTTAATTTTATATTTTTTTAAACCATTGGCTCCAATTAGTTGGGACACGGTTAATTGGGACCACAAAACCGCATCCCAGAGGTGTGAAAAATTGATCCAAGGTTTTTTTAACCAAGAAAAAACTTAAAATTATACTTTCATCATTAAAAAAATATATTAATTTGTCTATGTCTGTATAAATATTTTTTCTATGCTTTCATATATAAATATAACTAAAATAGATGAATAATCTCAATTACGAAATACTAAAAATTCAATTGTGATATACTAACATTTCATTTTTTAAATAATCTTAAAAGCTTCTCATAAAAGGATTATATATAATCTAAATAATAATCCTTAACAGGATTCACGTTAATAACCTTAAAGTGATACTTTAATACCTACGTCTGTGCAATAAATTTTCAATAAATCATCTTTATTACAATGCACTAAAGTCGTTCATAAAAAACACATTAGTTAAATAGAATTGTACATCGTATAATGAAGTAAACAACAAAAAGGAAAACGAACGAATGTATTAGAAATAAGAGAGACAAAGACAATGTAGGGTAACCAACCGCAGCCGAGTTTGCGGGAAGTCCTAATGCACGCCGCGGGGTGTCCATATTCAGGCGCCTTGCAGGACAACCTCGTTATTTAGTGGACAGACAGATAAATACATATAGAGGGGAAATATATTATGCTAAACTTACAACTCTCTACGTAAGAATCATGATTCTGTAAGTACCAGTTTCATGGATTAACAAGCCATTTTCATGGATTTTCATGCATGAACAATTAAAAAAATTGTAATACAACTGAAATAATATAGAAACTTATTGAATTAAATTTATATGGGACTGATCTGTGAGTAATAGTTTTCTACTTTTTTAATCGGATAATATATGGGTTGTAATGTTATAAAAATAAAAAATACAGTTGAATTGTGAACTTTTCCTTTGTTTTTGGTGTCTGTTAAGAATGAAAAAAAATAAGTTAAACATATTACTATTAAGATTTGTATATCTTTGAAAACTTGTACAACGTCTCTGTTTCTATATTTTTGCCACTCATTTGGATAAAAACTTACTAAACGTTCCCACTGCTGGAACTCAGGGCCTTCTCTGATGAGGCTCATAGGCCATATTCTACCGCACTGGCCAAGTGCAGGCGTATGACACACTTCTTTGGATATTGTGATTCTCAAACATGTCAGATTTTTCACAATGTTTTTATTAATCGTAAAGCGAGTGCAAATCCACACATAACTTGAAAAACCAGTTATTGGAGAGATCGAACCAGAGGCCGTCAGATTGAAAAGCAGACATTTCCCCACCGAGCCACACTCGCTTTATTAGAACTTTACCTATCGATATTCTAGACTTTTCTACGACACTTGAAGCACAAGCAAAGCGGGAGCTATTGAACAAATATTTTCTGGTGTCGCTTACACTAATGGCACAGATGGTGTAAGTAATTGATATTTTTGCTCGATATTCTGCAAAAATGGCTTGTCGGCTTAGGACAAAGGAACGGTATTAGATACATACACTGTGAGTATAATTGGTAAACATATATTTTCTATACATACTTGTACAATGTACCTACTCTTGCGTATCTATAAAACTAATTCAATTTCAATTCAATTTTAAAATATCTTTATTTACGTGAAAAAAATATTACAAACACATTGGTACACACTAGTGTGCATCAAATCCTGGTGTGAAAACAGAAAACAATCATAACATTCTTTGTTTTTCCTTGTGCAACAAATTTCCCTTGCAATACAAAGAGGCAATGCGGCAAGCAAGTGATGGGCACGTTTGGGCGGGTGTCTTAGTTTTTATTTTGTTTTTATTATTTTTTTAGTTTACTAAATTTTCGTCTTTTCTAAGCTTTGTAAATAATCTTAAGTCCTGTAAAATATAATTATTTATAAACAAGAAATTACATACATTCTTTGAGTTAATAATTACACTCATTTTGAACTTGTTACATGGTAATAATAATGTTACAATATGATAAATATGAACTAGGTTATACAAAAAAAAATTGCTGTGGATATGTTGTTTAGATACAGGTTACATTTTTGAAATAATATCAATAAAACTAATGAATATTAGAGGAAATAGCATAAAACCCTATGAATCTGAACTTGGTATAACATCGCTTTAACTAGCTATTTTTGCTTTCGTCTGTCTGTATGTTTGTTGTTGTTTTAGTCATCGTTAATTATTGCTCAAAGAAACGATTTCAACAAAAGAAGGGAAAATTTGCTGTAACTTCAAAGGTTGAAGTTAACAATGCTCTGCCAAAAACAAACGAATACCATATTAAATGTTCAAAATTTCATCATGTGACATGATGAGCTCATAAAAGTCCTAAAACAAGTAATTAAAAGGAAAACAACACAACAACTAGTGCTAAACTAACGCTCCAAATCCTTACAGGGTTAAAACTACCCCCGAATAGGGTTAACGGCGTAATAGGCCGTTAACGGCCTCCTAACGTACTGCCTGATTATTGTCTGAATAACTGCCCTTCTGGTTTTAATTGCTTACAATCCTTTTAGGGTTGTTGTGCACCTGTTCGTTACGGGGCTTGGAATAACCGGCCAACTGCGAGTCGGATTCGTGCACGAAGGGTTCTGTATTTAATTTATTGCTAATTATTGTCTGTTATTATTTGACAGTCACAATTATCTGTTCTCCAAATGATTCTAACAGATGTCGATACCTTTCGACTGGGTTGAGTAAGTAATCAATAGATGGCGCTGCTATAGTAAATCTACGAACGTGTCATTTATGCTACACTATCTATTTTTCATACCCCTAAGTGAGGCAAAACAACGTTTGCCGGGTCAGCTAGTATATGTTATAAAATAATCTTAGTTGCAAAGAGAAATAAAATAAATCCTATGCTACTCAGGGATAATTTAGGTAAACGGTGAAAAAAATTTTCAATTCGGTCTAGTAGTTTCGGAGCCTATTTGCGTCAAACAAATAAACGAAAAAACATTTCTTCTTTATAATATTGGTTGGTATACATGAAAAACGTTTGTTGTATGAGAATTTAAAGCAATAACATCGCCAGTTAAGGCACTAGTTTTTAAACCCAAATTAATATTATTGATTCTAAAATATAGTACATTACATTTTACATTAGAGGTGAATATCAAAGGTGTTTTTAATTAAGTGTTTATCTAACTTTTATTTTATTCTATTTTTGTTGTTATAGCAGAAATAGAAATACATTATCTGTTAAAATGTTAACTGCCATGGTTCTTCAAATGTTAACTCTATCATGGTTCTTGAGGTCCAATCTAGTGACAGACGCACAGCGAAACTTAGAAAAAAGGGTCCCGTTGGGTATGAAACCCTAAAATTTTGTTTAATTGATTATGGGGATAACATAGTATTGTATTGTTTTAAACCAAACATATATACAATTTATACGAAAGTAAAAGCAAATAGTTTCTAATATAAATTTGTATCGGAAATGGTTTAACAATCCTAAAACAAATAATTGTACAGTTAGTATAGTTAAATTCACGTATGGATGATTATTTGCTTCTTACGCTAAAACTGCTGATCGAATGAATGAATGAATGATTTATTTGTCCATAAAACTAGGTACATAGTTGGTATCATAAAATGACATAAAAGTTAAAACTATTTACAACTAAAAATTAAGATCTGCTTTGGATGACATTCAATAGAGGTAACCTTTAATTTGGTTTCATTTTATCCCGAAAAAAATAGACTAGAAGGTCTATTTTGGGTCATAATCAGGTTCTAACAGTGCAATGCGCTTGGACTCTACGAGTCATTAATTATGAGGACGTCATATTTTATGGCAAAATCTTCCTAAGCTTCATTATTTTATAGATTACAACTTTCGATTAGGAATATAATTATACAAACCAAGGTCATAATAAAATTATTTTGTACAAAAGGGTTTCGAAATAATAAAGTTTTTGTTTCAGATTTTATATTACGGGTTCAGATTTTCTTGTACTAGTTTATTGTAGGTACACACAATTACTACATGTATGTATATTGTATATGGACGACCTCGCCGTAATGGTTATCATGCCGGACTGCCAATCAGAAGGTTCCGGGTTCGATTCCCGGCACGGCCAACATCTTTGTGCTAAACTAAATTTGTTGGCTGTGGGTCTGGGTGTTAAATATGTATCTATATACTATATGTATGTATGTATATGTAGTATATCAGCTGTGTTAGCAACCATAATACGAACTAGAAATGGTTCAGTATGGGGTTAACCAGCCGAGTGTAAAAAAAAGCATCTAACGGTGTGTTCCGGAATCCTTCCTGGACAGCCAATTATTTCAGACTAGGCATGCTTCACCTCAGGCCAGTGTTCTGGTCAATTGTCTAGATGTAATGACTGAAAAAGATAATTAAAAAAAGGTTTTCTTATGAATCTTTTCTGAGGTAAAAAGAATCTAGAATAAAAAAATCTACTCACGTATTTATTACATAGATAGCTTCGATAGATAGGGCATTGAAATCTTCTTCTTCTTCGTATGAGCTAAGTGGCCAAGCTCTGATATCGAGATATTTCAAGCCGCCCGATGGTCTCTGTCTTGGTTTAACAACTGCTTGTACTAAGACTAACAGGCGGGACATACGATTTAACATGTCATCCGACCCACGGTAGCACCGAGAGATAAAAACTCATTTTTTTTAAACGACAGTCTGTTGCATGGCCACCTATCCAAAAACCGTCCGCATCAACCGTTACTTGACGCTTGATTGTATCGGATCTTAGCCGAGCTACAGGCGCTACAAATTTAGATAATGTATGTTTGTGTAACCAGCTATTACTTACTTTTACATTAGTGCTAGATCCAACATAAATTTGCACACCCTAACGGGTATAGTATAGAGTACATTAAATTTTAATACCTATGTAACACCTTTCGACCTATACTTTGCAAATAAAAACATTTGATTTGATTTGATTTGATTTATTAATATTGACAAATTACTTGAAACTGGCAAATAAACAAAGTATGACGCCAGAATAGAAAGCCAAAAAAGAGCTCAGTAAATTGGAAGCGAATTAGTTGTTAGATCTCGTTTTTTTTTTTGTTTTCGCAGTAAGAGGCCCAGAAACTCGAGTGTTGTTGATGGTAATAGAAAAACTTTGCCTCCCACAAAACAATTTTATCTGAACTCTACAGGATCGGTAACTTTCTAACTATTAACTTTGGTGGTTATCCCTTAATTTTGTAGCTCCGAACCTATTACTAACTTGAAACTATTTTTCGTGAAAAAAATTATTACTGTTTTCTTATCAACGAATTTCCAGCCATAGACTAGTAGTAGATTATTCTTTTCCACCCTAATTATATGGTGGCGATTCAGCGGCACACACGACTAAACTTTACTTTAAATTTTTAAAGAAGCCCCGTCTCTTTTCATCTTAGGTAGCCAGAAAGAGACGGCACGTTCTGAACCACAGACAAAACAACTAAAATCACGTCAAATATGGAATGTGCAGGCAGTTTTAGAGGTGACACAAGTGAGTGCGGACTAAAGTCGCCCATATTTTCAACATTTGACGTGATTTTAGTTGGTTTGACTATGGTGCAGGGCGTGCCGTCTCGTTCTGGCCACCTAAGATGAAAAGAGACGGGGCTTCTTTAAATTTAGTTTAGTCGTGTGTGCCGCTGAATCGCCATTTGTTTTAAAACTCTATTTACAATAATACTAACTAGGTCTTACAAGAATAGCTATTTGGATTAACATTACTGAAGTTAAAAACTTAAGCCAGTCTAAAAGATCTTGCCCACTGCCAGAGGGCAGCATGCCCAACATGCAACAGATAGATAGATAGAAAATTCTTTATTGGACACATTAAGTAGCATTACCACGTTGAAAAGCCTTGCCATTGCCAATTTTTTTTTTATCTCTATACTATAAGACTCTTTGTCCTGACTCATTCATTCATCTATAGACAACGCAGAGCCCAAACGACTGGCCCTAGGGTTTTGAAATTTGGAGGGTGTATTTGTTTTACTATGTAGACGCGTACTAAGAACGGATTTTTGGAAATTCCACCTAAGGGGTTGAAAGGGGGTAAAACAGTTTGTATGAAACTTCTTTGTTTTTGAACTTACAGCAATAAAATTTAAAATGTGTGTAGTTTATGTTAAATAAAAAATAATGCATCAAGTTTTTTGCCAGGGGTGAACTAAGGGTTTGTAATGGGGGGTGAAAGTTTGTATGGAAAAATCTTTATTTATCATGTTAAATCCTTGAAAATTAGTATGATAGTAGTTTATTAAATGTTTAAATTAAAATTATGAAAACATTCGCCCGGGGTGCATAAAGGGTTATGCCATTAGGGTTGAAAGTTTAAAGGTTACGCGAATACCTACACGCGGGCAGCGCCGCCGGCAACTGCTAGTATTAAATACATACGAGTACAGTCTGAATAAAACTGGCAGATCAAAGTTTGTTTTGACTCGATATGAGATGGACGTGTGTGAATCGTAGATCAGACAAGTAAAGGAAGAAAACATAGGATCAGGAAACTCATAAATTGAGTTGACAGATTGTACGTTCGGATAGATTGTGTATGTTTTGGAGACAGAATAGGAAGTACCTAACCATAATAATTATATAAAAAATTTCATTTTGGTTTTGGTGAATAACGGTCAAGCGTAAGCCTATCTTAAATTAAAAGATATTTTTAGTAGATTTAAAGCCCCGACGCAAAAACGCGGGTTGTTATAAGTTTGACTCGTATGTGTGTGTGTGTGTGTGTGTTTGTGTGTGTGTATGTGTGAGTTTGTGTGTATTTGTCTGTCTATAGGTCTTAGCTTCTGAACTGATGACCAAATTTATTTTAAAAAGTGTGGTATTTGGGGATTTCTATATATCTTATCAACTTATTGAACATATACTTACGTAACTTGGTCACTTTTGTAGAGAAACAAAGTATGCTAGAAACGCATTAGGCCTTTTACAATTGGTTTTGAATCACTTCCAATACCCTTTCAAAAGATAAAGTAATCAATCTGTAGAATCCATCATGTTTTGAGTAGAAACCTTCCTCCAAGTTTTTCGTCTCCATTTCAATAAAGCTGAATGAGCACGTCATTTATCTTGGTCACAGCTGGTGCAAACCTTATATTTTCATGGATATGGCATACTTAGGCAGGTGCAATATTATCATGAAAAAATGACATTCTTTAATTATATATAATGGTACGTGTACACGCTTGCCAAGCCTTGGCAAACTGCAAACAGTCCCAAGCCTCCACAAATCTCTACAAATCGTTTGAAAGGCGTTTATACGCTTGTGAATACGTCAGTCTGCAATATACATCCAAGCAAACGCCCTTTGATCTGCGTAAAAAACCGACACTCGACTGGATCGGAAGCAAGCAGGCACAAGCCCACGCAAGCCAAGCCAAACGCCCTATTTACATGCGATTGTCGATCCTTGCCAAGGCTTGGCAAGCGTGTAAACGTACCATAATAGTGGTACAATATGACCATTTAGTTTTATCAGAGCATTTGGAAAAAGACATATCCATGTTCCATGGCCTAGATCTAACGCTACCTGATTAGTTTTTAATTTCCACACAAAATATATTATAATAATTTCGATAAAGTTTTTTTTTATAATCATTTTTTTAGCCATTCATGGCTTATTCAATTATTTTAATTCAAAAATGTTGACATGCCTGCGGTACAATATACATAACTACAATATATTTAATTGACAGGTTTTTCATTAGTGTGTGGATTTGCACTCGCTTTACGGTGAAGGAAAACATAGTGAGGAAACCGACATGTTTGAGGACCACAATATCCGAAGACGTGTGTCATCCGCCAACCCGCTTGGCCAGCGTGGTGGATTATGGCCTATATCACTCTCCTCGTGAGTGAAAGCCCCGAGTCCCGGTGGGAACGTATAGTGGGCTGCTTATGCTTTATGCTACTACAATATATTTGTAACAGTTATAACGAGCAGTATCCAGATGTAAATGCTACTAAGGTTCCTAAAGCTCGTAAGAGTCAGTTCCATAAAAATCTACGTCTTTGTGAAATCGGACAATATGTCTCACAAGTTCAAACTGTGTAGACATAAACGCCTTTAAAATCTGAGTGCTTGCGACTTTGTTCATTCTCATAAAGTGAAATAATAAAAAAATATTTATTTTAAACTTGCAATATATCAAAATACTCATTTTGATACCAGTCAGATGTAACAAAAAATCTCACCTATACGAAAAATATAATTTTCTTAAAAATATATATATTTTATTTTAATATTATATTAAATAGCAAATTGGTATATGTATATAATATTATTAGTGTTTTTCTTTTGACGATAACGAAGTTATTTATTAAATTGCATATAAACGGTAAAAATTTAAATTTAAGATTTTTCCCGTGTCATCAATAAGTACTGATGTTCGATACAAAATGAGTGGGCTGTATGATGCAAGTTCTGATTCTCACAAGGAAATTGCGAAACTTAGATAGGACCACGTACCTTTCATCCACGACGCCACTCCCCGGGACAACTCCTCGCGTCTGGCGGCAGCTCGGTGGGTAACGATCGTCAAGCTCCTTGTTGAAATGCAGACCAGTATTGACTGTACACGGCACAGAAAAATATCCTTGTTGGTGAAGCGACGCGCGACACGATTTAGGATATATTAAAGAGTAACTCTGTACTACGGCGCGGCGATGAGAAACGCGGGTTGTCTCCCATACGATTCCAGAGTCACTGCCTCAGGCCGCGACGCGCGGACTGCAGGTCTTGTAGTTCTACCCTCATTTCACAATAATACCTTTATGAGAATCGAACAACTGATATATATTTTTATCAGTATATTTTTTTTACTCGTTACAGTTAGGCATTTGACCAGCAGGGTCCGTAACCACACTAGCGACACTCTGGTCTAAGGTGGAGGATACCTAGTTTGGAATAACTAGCTCTCAAGAAGTCTGCCGAAACACTGTTAGGTGATTGGCTACAGATAAATCATTTGAAAGTTACATAGTATTATGGAAACTCTAGTTATTTAACCCATACACGTTAATATGTGATACTGACCGTATAGATCGAACTATTGTTCTTGTTTTTTTTATCGTTAATAGGTTTGTGTTTGACTACAATTAGCCTGATGTCTACGGTTTTTTTTTATTCTTAATGGGCTTGCGCTTGATCGCAATTCACCTGTTGCAATCTAAGGTAGAGCGCGCTTACCCAGAAGAAACCGGTCCACCCTTGAATTTTGCTAGATTATAGTTATCGAGGAACAGGGAATTTGGCAAAGAATTCCACACCTTGGCGGTACGCACACGGTATGGCATGCTTAACTAGAAGATACCTATTAACTCTACTTTTGAAGACCCCCGGATGATACCTCTCAGGAAACAAAGACTCAGGTAGTAGGTTCCAAAGCTTTGCAGTCCTCACAATAAAGGTCTTGCTCCGCCTAATCTTAACCCAGTTAGTAAAGTTATATATTACGAGCAGAATTCCGAAACATGGAATCATAAATAACGTCAACATTAGCTTGCGAAACATTAAAAGGGAAATCTTGTTTGGTAATACATGTATGTATAAGTAAATATGTACAAGTAAATATGAAGGAACTAAGTACGTGGATTGGAATATAATTTGGTGCGAGTCAAATGTATGGGCCTATTCGCTTCAGAATATCTACGTAATATTCGGAAAACAAACTGAGAAAGTCTTTATAATTATTATAACTAGCTTCGCCCTGCGGTGTTACCCGCGTTAATCCGGGACGCAAAGAAGTTAATCCAGGATAAAAAATAGCCTATGTGTTAATCCAAGGTCTAGCCTATCTTCATAGTAAATGTCACCGAAATCGCTCCAGCCGGTGGAGCTTGAAGGATTAACATAGATTTTGAAGTTATTTGCGTATTCCACAGGAACCACAATTATTTTCGGGATTAAAAGTAGTCTAAGCTATCCTATATATATATAATAATATATACATAAGTGTATGTAAGCAAGGTCTAAATTATCTTCACACCAAATTTAGGATTAAGCGATTTGCTTCCACGTTTATAGTATGGACGGCCAAACTGTGGAACTCCTTGCCTGAATCCCTGTTCCCACTGAACTACACAACCTTACTGTCTTCAAGGCGAGAGTGAACCAGTTTCTTCTAGGCAAGCGCGTTTCATATTAGACTGCAATATCACCTAACATCAGGTGAGTTATGGTCAAGCGCAAGCCTATTAAGCGTAAAAAAAAAGTTACTGCAATAGTAGTAAATATATTTTGTAAATATAGTAGGGATAGTTACAATAAATCTTCTTCTTCTTCGTTTGAGCTAAGTGGCTAAGCTCTTGTGTCGAGAACGTTCAAGCTGCCCGAAGGCCTACGACTTGGCTTAACGACTGCTTCTAAATAATTAGTCACCTACAAATTACCAGTTACAAAAACGGGTGTAGTTAAAACATGGACAAGCCTAAGCTCTCTAATTGATCACGGCAACATTATGTTGGATCCATTTGTTATAGGAAACCCATTACGAGGTTGTCATGTCTAACGTTTACTCATTCATCATCGACCCTACGCCGCGCCATGTTTTTCCTTGCATACATTGTTGAATACGCTCTTCTGTACCTACTTAAAGCAATGATAAGAAAATGTAAACTTATTTTTGGTACCAATCATGAAAAAACACTACTACAAAAACTTTATTATAGATTTTTTAAACCAGTTTTATTTCTAATTTATTATTCTGAGTGGTACCAACATACGTATAAACATAGACAAAATATACTAATGTTTATTATACTTTGTCTATGGTATGTATAAATCTTCTATTTATCGTGAGAATGATATAAAATAACGATTAAACTTGTGTACTAAGTTGCGCCCTGTAGTTTTACCTGCGTTAATCCGGCATAAAAAGTAAATCTTGTGTTAATCTAGGTTATCCTTTACATTATTATCATCATACAACGCGACAATGCCACAAGTGTTATACCCAAATCATTCCGACAGATTCTCTCTTCTAAATTAGTAATGTATTCATCAAATTTGTTATTTGTTTCAATTAGCGTGTATTGTTTGTAGCAAGAATTTTTCGTTTTCCTTAAGTTTTGATTTTGATTTCTCATTTTAATTATTTTGAATATATTTAGAGACACGATTTACTCGTATAAGCGGCGGGCGTGTTACATTAAAGCACAACTAAAATTATTTAGAGAAATAGTAAATTAGTGAAAACTGACTGATTATTTGACGCGAATAGGACCAGAAACTACTGGACCGATTGGACACACTATTTCACCGCTAGGAAGCTTCATCATCTCCGACTAATATAAGCTATATTTTGTTCTCTTTACAACTTAGATTATCTTATAACCCGTGCAAAGCCGAAACGGGTTGCTAGTACATTATAAAAGAAATCTCAATTCAAAAGCACAAACTCAATTTATTACAAAACAACCACTCAAAACAATCACATTACCGCCGCGCCGGTGCTGGGTCGTAATGATACACCCTGAAGGCACAATATTCCATTAAAGCCAGACCCAAGGGGTACAGCAGCTTCGGCCCACTCTCTGTCCTCGCCAGATAGTAAGCTACGAGACCGCTGGCGGCCGTGTACCAGCCCCATTGATTATTAGTCTGGTGCGATTTTAATGCCAGCGAAATAATATTGCAAGCTATAACCAAATTGCCAAGCGGCACGTTTTCGTTTCCCGCCAAAGCTAAACCAAAGGGAACTAGCCCTGACAGTAAATGCAGTGTTGCCAGTCCTTTGTCTGAAGCATAGAGGTCTGCGTTCAAACAGGGCAAGGCTAAATAGCGGGTGGCCTTGTAGCTTAGGGCGTAAGCTGCTGCGAAGTCCCTGTTGAAGGTTCCGCCTGTTGGGAACAAAAGAGCAATGATAACGTTTTTCTGTTAGATTGATGTGTGAGTGTTATAAGTTTATGGAGCGACGATAGTCTGCCTCCATTTAGCAAAGGGATATCCCCTCGGACAGATGTTGTGTCCGGAGACGGCCGTCCGACGGTCATGCATTGTAGCTTGAACCCGTCGTACGCGCGCTGTAAATACCGTTTGCGCGATTCAGAATAAGCGCTCTGATTGGTCGCGGGCGATGAAGTGCGACAGAGACGCCACACCACTCCCCCAAGGAGAACGGAGTCCTGAAGGTGTTTTTTTTTTTGTATGACGTGCGCCGATCAGAGTTCCGAGGTGAAGGTCTAAAGCGCCCCCAATGCCTCAGTGAGTCGAGACTGGGTAGCTGGTGTCCACAGTGAGTCGGGACCCAGGAGACCAACAGCGGATAATCGGATCACGTCGGGGTCACCAATATGGAGCGACGATAGTCTGCCTCCATTTAGCAAAGGGATATCCCCTCGGACAGATGTTGTGTCCGGAGACGGCCGTCCGACGGTCATGCATTGTAGCTTGAACCCGTCGTACGCGCGCTGTAAATACCGTTTGCGCGATTCAGGATAAGCGCTCTGATTGGTCGCGGGCGATGAAGTGCGACAGAGACGCCACAAGTTTATCCTTTACTCCCTAAAAAAAAATAACACAAAACATTTTTTTTATTTTTCTGTAACCAAGATCAATGTAATTTAAAAAAACCTAAAATTGAAACTGCATACTTGTAATGTTACTCCTGTTCGAATTATCATAGCACATCTATGTTATAACAGTTATATTCGCTCTTTCTTATATTTAATAAGAAAGAGCGAATAAAGACTTAAGTAATACAATAAGAATATAAAATAAAGATAGTTAAGATGACTTATAATAAAATTAAACGCTGCATGCACTTTGTATTAATATCTAACCGGACTAGAAGGTTTTACAGTACTAACTTTGAAAATGTAAGAAGCCCAAGACGCTGTGTATGAAGAAGTTAGCATGCATCCCGGGGTGAGTGCAGTCTCCTTTAGATACTTTACTGATTCCGTGGCAGGCAATGCAGCCCAATACGATGTGGGCGAGGGACGCGTTGAGATTGTCATCTTGTCCCATATCACTTCACCATACACCTAATAAATAAATTAATTAATACATCCCAGCCATACGTGTAAAAAATTGAAAAATTATGGTGAACTGTCGAAATGATAATTATGTCTATTCTTTTGTTTTAAAGGGCAACGGAAGAAGTTTGCAATACGAAAACAAAAAGTTTTGTCCATTCGTAGTATAGATAGAGCCTAGTAGATTTTGATAGAACTCCCTGGCAACATTTTGTCTATGAAAATCGATCGATTTCGTTCCTGTGTTTCGCTCTTGACCAAATTATGACAAATCGTTAAAAAAAAAAAAAAATCTGCCATTTTGCTGCGTTGAGTTTCATCGCGTTAATTTTTGGAAAAATATATAACTTTTTTAGCGTTGTGTGCTTCTAGGGCCATTATTTAACGTTTTAAGAAGTCAAAGCAGCATATTGTGGTAGAATGGCGGCGTGTGATTCTGGAACGGATGAATCATTATACCCGATCGCGGTACTCATCGACGAGTTGAAAAACGAGGATGTGCAACTACGTTTAAACTCCATCAAGAAGCTTTCCACTATCGCCTTGGCTTTGGGCGTGGAGAGGACCCGATCGGAGCTGATCCCGTTCCTCACGGAGACTATTTACGATGAAGATGAGGTGCTTTTGGCTCTTGCTGAACAGCTCGGTAAGTGAACATTATTGACCGATCGGCGATCGACACGAAAAGAAGTAGCCATACAAATAATGCGACACTTATAATTATTCTCTCCTTGATTTAATTATTTGTTTATTGAATCAATAAACAACTAAAGTGGTTAAACTCATAGATAAGATTCCTATTAGAGGCTGAATATTACATGCCATCAAAATCTTTGACGCGTTCTGTATTGGTTTTGTTCTTCTCGTTTTTGATTAAGAAGCAATAATTTGACTGTGTCACCATATCCCAGAATTAAAAGCCTACATTGTCGTTTGTAGGACCAAATACTTATCTGAGTAGCAAAACAGTGTAATGTGATATACCCAATTTTTTTGTACTTACTCTTATTATACATATAGTTTACAGAGCTGTACTATGTATGTCATGTAAAAAATGTTCTAAATTAAGCTGACATTGATCACATTAATTTTGCTAATTTATTATGATTCATAGTGTTGCTTCTAAATCACCAAGAAAAATACGACATCGTTGTTCTTAGTCTGATCCACAAATTAATTGATAAATACCTAACATTACAGGTAACTTCATCAACTTGGTTGGAGGTGGGGAGTATGCCCACTGCCTGCTGCCTCCCCTGGAGTCGCTGGCTACCGTTGAAGAGACAGTAGTGCGAGACAAGGCTGTAGCGTCGCTCCGGGCAGTCGCTGCTCATCACACCCCTCAGGCTCTGGAGCAGCACTTTGTGCCACTCGTGCAGCGTCTGGCTGGTGGAGACTGGTTCACATCACGTGCTTCTGCATGTGGACTTTTCAGGTAAATATCAAAGAGAACTTAGTATGATGAGCTTTAAGCCTTGCTCCATTGCTTCAAGGAGCTCAGTTGGCTTGCGAAGGTAGCGGAGAATACACAACTCATCCCTAGAAATATAGATATAAACATATTATTATTTTACCAATTGTTAATACATGTCACAATATACAATTAAAATGTCAAAATTAAATTTATTATAAATTACTTAGTCTAACTAAATATGTCAGTGCAGGTAATTTATCAAATTCATTGGTGCACTGATCACAGGTTAGCAAGAGATTTGAATTTACTGCAAAATTGTATTGGCAGGATCTTGCTGGATTCTGTGTAACTAATACACATACTAATAAAAACTTTTGCATTAATAAAATTAATAGAATGAGTACCACAATATTTCATATTGTGTATAACAGTGACACTTCTAAGAAAGTCAAAGCTCAATAAATTTAATCTTAGTTAATTGATCTTAGTTAATTAATCTTAGTTAATTAAGCTTGGTTAATTGATCTTAGTTGATTTTTCCTTTACTTGTCTTAATTTGGATTTCGGATCACAGCGGAAGTACACTAAATATTTAATTTTGTCATCTATTGTCAATAAATTTGATAACAACAATGTTCTGGCAGAACCCACCGCATATTCCGCCAGAACACTGTATAGATTAATTAATAGAGTAAGTTTAGGAAGCATCATAGACACTATTACCAGGGATCAGAATAGGCTTATGAGGTTTACTGATTACTATACAATAAAGTGTGACGCAGAAGTTTTCCATAATTACCAATAAAACCTAGCGGATGGCCTAGCTGTCACATACTGATATAACAATAGTAGAGTGCATGCCCTGAGGAAAGTTGATTCAAGAAAATACGAATAGATGGCGCAACGCGGTTGAGCATCAATTATATTTATTAGTTTAAGCTATAAGGCAACATACTCTTTATCCACCTGTATGTTGAAACACTGGCTCCTGGTATAAACACATTTTCGCCACAACTGTTGACATACCGGGAGCTGGTGTGGGTAAAACTAAAACTTGGAACTTGGACTTTTTTTAACAGATAATACAAAATGGGCTAATGTCATTCAACACACGAACAATTATAAGAATATTTTTTTCTTTAGAAAAATACATTAAAATAATGTGGTAACATTCCAGTGTATGCTACACCCGCGTGTCGGCCCCGGTGAAGGCGGAGCTCCGCCAGCACTTCAGGTCTCTCTGCCAGGACGACACGCCCATGGTGCGCCGCGCTGCTGCCTACAAGCTGGGCGAGTTCGCTCGCTCCGTAGAAGTGGAGTATGTCAAGAGCGATCTCATACCCATGTTCGTTAACTTGGCTCAGGTATGTTTGCCTCATGTGCATACTTTTATCTCACGAGACAACCACCTAACCTAAGTTATATACTTTGAGCTACCTAAGTTATACAAAATACAAAATTTATTTATTTGACACATATAAATAATATCAACAAAATTATATGGAATCCAAAGGCTTCCAAATTAGTTGTATAAACTATATATTGGAAGCCAATGTCTTCTCCCAAAAAAATTTTACTATCCTATACATATGTCAGTTTTACAAACTAAAATATAATTTATTAATTTACTGGTAGTAAGAAAATTAAACATCAAAATTATGAAAATTGAGAGTAACAAAAATTGTTTATTCATCAAAGTATTAATAAGTTACATTTAGATTTGAATTCATACTTATTTGAGACTTGAGTCAACATCTTTTGAAAAATTCATAATACTTAGGTTAGTGCTAGTCAGGATTCAGGTTCACTTTTGCTTTGAAAACTACCCCAGCTTCTTGGCTGCCAATTGACTCAATGTAAGAGCCAAAGTTGAGAGTCGGAAGACAACGAAACGCCTAGAAGCACAAGGTGGTCAGTGAACAATGGGGTTATATTTTGGAAAGTAGGTGCTGATTACGATTTATTTATTTGATTTATAGGCGAGCAACATTATTGCTCATGAGCAATACTATAGTGCCTATATCACTCTGAGTTGAAATTTATTTTTTAACTGTTCACATAATGTCCACTGTTCAATGTCAATGTTTAAAGTTCACTAGTGCACTGATCACAGGTTAGCAAGAGATTTTTTTATCAAGTCGGTTTTTAAAGCTGTTCACTGATGTAGTACTGACCACTTCCTCTGGCAATTTATTCCAATTATAAACCACTCTGTTGCTGAGAATATGATGCCCGTATTAGTGTTAGCAAGATCACACTGGATTTTCTGGTTAAGGCCCCTGCTTTGCTCGCAACGATTACAGTTTTTAAAGCAATCTGCTAAATCAAGAAAGTTGTAGATGTAGAACTCAGTAATAATTTTAAGTCTCTATTAAATCCCCACGTAACCTCCTTTCTTCCAGAGTGGTGAGGCGCAGAGCTTCCAATCGTTGCTCATAAGTCTTGCGGCGTAAGGCTTGTGGCATCTTGGTAGCTCTTATATTGCTATTTCCTGCCAGTTGTTTAATTTAAGTATTTGTCCAGTTCGTGCCGATATCCTGATGTGATAACAGCACGACATTGTAAAGAAAAAGTATGATGTTGTATGTACCATGTTTGCAGGACGAGCAGGACTCGGTGCGTCTGCTGGCGGCGGAGGCGTGCGCCGCGGTGGCCGCGCTGCTCCCGCCCGAGGACATGGAGCAGCTCGTGATGCCCACCGTGCGCGCCCGCGCCGGGGACACCTCGTGGCGCGTGCGATACATGCTCGCTGACAAGTCAGTAATAATAATAATAATAATAAAGCCATTTATTTCCAACTTGTTAACTTATTTTACAATGCAAATGATGTTAGTAAGATTGTTAGTGGTCTTTTTTTGTAGGCTAGTTGTTAGTAATGTTAGTCAATCAATCCTTAAGTTGGACCCCTCTTAGGGTGAAGGCCTCCTCCAGCTTGTCCCATTTTCCTCTGTCCTTTGCCTTGAGCAGCCAGTCTTTCCCTGCTGTTTCGACTATATCATCCTTCCATCTTTAATGGTCTCCCTACATTTCTTTTCCCAGTGGGACCTTTGACAAGTCAGTACTCAAATTCAAATAATTTATTTTGGAAAACATGGGTAATACATAATACATAAACCACTTGTATGTTGAAACACCGGCTCCCGATATAAACACATTTTCGCCACAACTGTTGACATACCGAGAGCCGGTGTGGGTAAAACTAGAACTTGGAACTTGAACTTTCTTTTAACAGATAATGGGTACAAAATGGGCTAATGTAAATGTAAATTCAACATACGAACGGTTAATGGAAAATAATGTTATTGAGATAAGTCTCACCATGTTTTAGCCTTATTATTAAGGCATGCAAAAAATTATAAATTACTAAAACTTATTCTAATTTAAATTCAGTCATTACTCATTACATTATATGGTACATAAATAAACACAATAAACAGTCTTAACTAAAAATAAAATAATCCAATAAGCAGTCATAACAATATTCCAATCATTTAACGTTCTAAAAACTCTTTTATGCTATAATAACATTCTTGAACAAGGAAAGATTACAATTTTATCTTAAAAGCAAACAAAGAATTCTTATCTCATATATAAAACTAGCAGTTGCCGCGGCTCCGCCCGAGTGGTTTTTGCGTAACCCGTGGGAACTACGACCCCAATAGCATCCCCTTAATACACCCCTTGCAAACTGTTTCATAATTTTAATTTAAGCATTTAATAAACTACTACCATAATGATTTTCAAGACTGTAACTTGATAAATAAATAATTTTCCATACAAACTTTCACCCCCATTACAAAACCTTAGTTTCACCCCTGGCAAAAAAATTCCATTATTTCTAATTTTACATAAACTATACATATTCTAAATTTCATTGCTAGAAGTTCAAAAACAAAGAAGTTTCATACAAACTGGTTTACCCCCTTTCACCCCCTTAGGAGTGGAATTTCCAAAAATCTGTTCTTAGTACGCGTCTACATACTTTAACAAATACACCCTCCAAATTTCATAACCCTAGGACCAGCCGTTTGGGCTCTGCATTGCCTATCGATGAATGAATGAGTCAGGACAAAGAGTCTTAGATATAGATACCTATAGTTTTCCATGTCATAATGTTAGTTACCGTACTATTCCGAAACGGCGTGATCGATTTTTACCAAATTTTATATGCGTATTCAGTAGGTCTGAGAATCGGCTGCTATCTATTTTTTAAGGCAAAACAACGTTTGCCACCCGGCAACGTTGTTTTGCCTTAAAAATTACTATATTTAGCTAGTATAACTATATTTTTTACATCATTTGATGACCTCGTTGGCGATGGTTACTATGTCGAACTATCAACCTGGGGGTTTCAGGTTCGATTCCCGGCATGACCAACATCTTTGAGATTTGTTGGCAGTCGGTCTGGGTGTTAAATGTGTATCAAGCGCCTGTAGCTCGGCTAGCTAAGGTGTTCCGACGAGATCCTTACTGTACATTCCCACTGCTGGGACTCCGGGCCTTCCCTCACGAGGAGAGAGATATTGGCCATCCACCACGCTGTGGCCAAGTGCCGGTTGGCGGATGACACACGTCTTCGGATATTGTGGTCCTCAACATGCCAGTTTCCTCACGATGTTTTCTTTCGCCGTAAAGCGAGTGCCTTAAAAATTACTATATTTAGCTAGTATAACTATATTTTTAACATCATTTGATGACCTCGTTGGCGATGGTTACTATGTCGAACTATCAACCTGGGGGTTTCAGGTTCGATTCCCGGCATGACCAACATCTTTGAGATTTGAGATTTGTTGGCAGTCGGTCTGGGTGTTAAATGTGTATCAAGCGCCTGTAGCTAGGCTAGCTAAGGTATTCCGACGCGATCATCGAAGCTAAGCAACGGTTGATGCGGACGGTGTTTGAATGGGTGGTGATTATACCACAAGACAGTCGTAAGAATGTCGTACGAGTCGGTAGAGCGGGCGAGGTGTCCCGCCCACTTCCATTCTAAGCGGCACAACACCGTCACTGCGTCAATAACTTTGGTCCCCCGTCTTATTTCTGTGTTCCTTACTTTGTCAATGAGAGTGAGACCAAGCATGGAACGCGCGGCGGCTCTTTGGAACTTGGACTTTTTTTACTGAATAATAGTAAAAGATTATTTCCGTGCCTGGCGTGAATACGTTGACATCTCGACTTGCACGTTTTTTTTTTATTGGCCTAATGCATTCTATGCATACGATATTTATATGTAAAAAAATTGACAGCTCTTAATGTACACAACTTTTTGAGATAAAGCCAGTGGTAATAACATGAAGAGGTTACATTACAGGAAGGGGTCAAACTTTTAAATGGCCGTCCTGAAAAATTGTCATTTTGGACATGCCAACTTATTTGGCCAGGCACGGATTTATAATGTGCTGTTTGGTTCAGGTTTGTGGAGCTGCAGCAGGCGGTGGGGCCGGAGCTAGCCCGCTCGGATCTCACGCAGATCTTCCAGGCTCTACTCAAGGACACGGAGGCAGAAGTACGCGCTGCCGCTGCTGGCAAGGTCTGTGTTGTACACATATTATTTTTATTTTTTATACCTTTATTTCAGGCAACTATGGCCCTTAACATTGAATACATACCATTAAAATAATAATTATAAATAAACTAAATTAATACATATCAATCACCTTCAAACTAGACTTATTAACACACGAAGAGGCGGCGTCGTGTTTCGCTGGCTGGTGTCGCGCAGCTGGCCACGAAAACGCTGGCACACGACAGACACCTTTCGGCCAGAACTCATCCTTGTGAAATCTATCGAGACAATGCGTTGGTATCCGCACCACAAAATACTTAGTTGGTTTTATGACGAGGCTCCAACTTCTTGACCCTCAAATTTTTACTTACAGCCAAGATTTTGACCAGTATTTTAGGCCTATGGTGAAGCATGCCTAGGCTGCAATAACTGGCTCTAACTACCTCTACTAAAGGAGGCTTTTTATTTGAAATAGGAAAGCAGCATTTAATATTGTTTTAAGACAATAACTTTAAATTCCTTTGGAAAATTTGATCATCACAAACATAAATACTGTAAATAGAAGACAAAATTAAATATTTAGTGTAATTCCGCTGTGATCCGAAATCCAAATTAAGACAAGTAAAGGAACAATCAACTAAGACGAGAGACTCTCGACTTGTCGTTCGAAGAGTCAGCATCTCCTGATGATGCCTTGTGGTTAGGCGAAACACATGTAGAGTTAAGAATTTCCGAATTGTGATAGGTAACGTTAATCTTAATTAATCTTAGTTAATTGATCTTAGTTAATTAATCTTAGTTAATTATTCTTGGTTAATTAATCTTAGTTGATTGTTCCTTTACTTGTCTTAATTTGCATTTCAGATCACAGCGGAAGTACACTAAATATTTAATTTTGTCTTCTATTTACAATGGATTTCCGCAAAGTAACGCCTGAGTCAATAAGTTATAAATACTGTACATTAAAATAAAAATTATAGTTTTACATTACTCACATACATGTAATACAATTTTCAGGTGAAGGACTTCTGCATGAATCTGGACAAGGCTCACCAGGAGCACATCATCATGACAATGATCCTGCCGCAGATCAAGGACCTGGTGTGCGATGCCAACCAGCACGTCAAGTCGGCTCTGGCCTCCGTCATCATGGGCCTCAGCCCCATCGTGGGCCGCCAGAACACCATAGAACATCTCCTGCCCCTCTTCCTGACACAACTCAAAGACGAATGCCCCGAAGTGAGGCTCAACATCATCTCCAACCTGGAATGTGTCAACGAAGTCATCGGAATCCAACAGCTTGTCCAATCCCTTCTACCGGCCATTGTCGAGTTGGCAGAGGACACCAAATGGCGCGTCCGTCTGGCCATTATCGAGCACATGCCACTATTGGCAGGACAGCTGGGACAGGAGTTCTTTGACGAGAAGCTTACAGGTCTCTGCATGTCCTGGCTCATTGACCACGTGTACGCTATCCGTGAAGCTGCAACTCTCAATTTGAAGAAACTCGTCGAGCAGTACGGTTCTGCCTGGGCAGAGACCAATGTCATACCGAAAGTCCTCGCAATGTCTCGCGAACAGAACTACCTACACCGTATGACGTACCTATTCTGTATCAATGTGCTCTCCGAAGTATGCGGCAAGGATATTACCACAAGGGTCCTTCTCCCAACCGTATTGTCTATGGCCGATGACAATGTTGCCAACGTAAGGTTCAACGTAGCCAAGACTCTGCAGAAAATGGCACCATTCTTAGATCCAGCTGTAATCCAGCCTCAAGTCAAACCTGTTTTGGAGAAATTGAACGTAGATCCCGATGTAGATGTCAAGTACTTTGCCTCGGAAGCCATTGCGGGGATTGCCGGTTAAAATATTAATCTTATTAGTATTGAAGCCAGTTTTAGCTGTAGTGCAGAAAGAAAATAATTCAAAGAATTGAGGTTATATCATGCGCCGATTAAAATGTACTTATTTAAACTCTGATTAAATCTGCTTGTTGTGATTTGCTTCACAATAAAATAATATTTTTACATTAGATCTCTATTCTGTAATCATTCTCTTTTTGCACCTTCTAAAAATAATTGTTTCATAATACAAAATCAATTAATACAGTTAGCTAAAATCGGCTTCTTATTTGTAGGCGATATTCTGTAGATGACGATCAATATTATCTTAAAATAGTTTGAATTATTGTTACAGTAACATGGTGAAGTTAGAAAACAAGTTGCAATATATCCTTGTAGGAAACTATTTCTTTTTTCTACTTATTTTGGGCATAGATAAATAGTTTTGTCTATGTTTTGGGCCTCAAAATGTAAATTGGATCCCAGTTGGTTTTAAAATAAATGTTTAGTATTAACTTTTTGTGAAACCGTAATTTTGTATTAATAAACTAAATTATATGTATCTTCATTCCATAGCATTTGAAATTGAACCTTGGAAAACATCTTGCATTGTGTATTTGTAAGTATATTATGTATAGCACTGAAATTATTGTAATAAGTATGAAATAAATTAACAAAACTCCCAAGTGTTGGTTTTATTTATAGTATTAATTTGTATATCCATAAATAGATAACTCCAATTCAAAGAAAGCGGCCACTGGAGTCAGATAACTCACGTAACATAATTACGAGTTACGACATTTTGGATAAAATAAATTTACTCAAACTAGGGGTTTCGGGGGCGATAAATCGATCTAGCTAGGAATCATTTTTGGAAAATGTCATATTTAAAATACCGAGCAAAGCTCGGTCAACCAGGTACTTTTTATTTAAACGGTGTGTTATTCGAATGTTCATTGCTGTTTGATCAGTCAAAGAAGGCAAAAAAAAATTGCGGATTACTTTTTCTTCACTTCCTCAATATGGAAATCAAAGAGACTTTGACTAGTAAAATACATACATTATGATAAATTTCAATTCCAAGATGGACATCACAATGTTTTTATTTAGTTTTAGATTTTTTAAATATAATCTTTAAAAGTTTGCGCTTACGCCCGCGTCGAAACGATATCCGCAGTCAGCCTCTATGGAGGTGAATAATGTTTGAAATATGCTTATAGCGATAACAGGAGGCAAGAAATGAAAATACAAACACTCGTTCCAAGCTTTTTGGTCGATCTGTAGCCTAGGGGGGATAGTAGGGAACTGCTTCCTATCTGTTAAGATAGGATTAAACCCTTTACTTGACATTCGGAACGCGCTAATACGCGGTCGCGTTTATGACCTAATTTCAGTACGACAAAACTTGTAACTTATATTGGCTATACAATAAAACAAAAATAAACTTTCTATAAGTTTTATTTCCATCGAAAAACAACAGTATCTTAATTCATTGAATTACAGCGTAACTATCTCTGAAAGAACAGGAAACACGAATTTTGGAATGTAACAATCCGTTACTGAACTATTGCTTTCAACGATTATTTACATAAATACTTTTATCACTTCACATCATTCAAGCGTTATATAAGTTATAAGTTACAGTATATATTTTCCCATTAATAATCCTTGAACACATTAACAATTTGAAAAATTTGTGCACAAAATAAAGTCGCTCTGTGTCCGAATTTACTGAAAAAAGAAAAACAAAAGCTGAAATGGCATCTATTCAAAATATAATTTGCAATAATTTATCACACGTTTACATTAACGGACAAAGTATTTACATGAGACGGCTTTTCGTTTCGGCTACATGTCCCTAAGAGTTTATATATTTTATTTTTGTAACTTGATCGTAATACACATTATAATAAAATCTATTAACAACTTACTATTAAACAATACAGTTATCTTACAAGTTTTTGTACCGGCCCGTTTTTAACTTTCATACAAATCTCAAACAAATGAGTATAATTTCGCATGAAAGATTTACACCACTGTTTATTTCCTGTCATAGATTTTCCACGTTACTTCCGTCGCCGCCATTTTGTTTTTTTCATCCCTAGCTCTGATAAAGAATACTTTTAAAAGTTACTTTCTTGTGCTTGCACGCAATTGAGAGAACATTGGCGCTCATTTTCTTTTCTTTACTGACGAAATTTATCTGACATTGTCACATACACTAGAATGAGGCACAAAAACAAAATGGCGTCGATGACAGCAAACAAGATGGCGGCCATATATTGTCGATACCTAAAGACCGAGAGGTACATATTTTCCACATCAGGCTGGAATACAATCAGCGGTAGAGTGGAGCGGTACAAAAGAGGCCTTGAAAGTGGTTATTGTCGGCCGCGGGTGTCGTATGGCTGGTGGCGCGAGTTTAATGGCGCGAGTCTCTCGGGTAGAACTCGGCGAGGGTGCTGGCCGGGATACGCTTCAGCATCTCCTTGGGGAAGATACGGAGCAGCTGCCAGCCGATGTCCAGCGACTCGAACACGGTGCGGTTCTCGTAGTTGCTCTGTGAAGGGCGAATAGTTCGTGTTATTTTTGTTACACTTTACTCAAAGGTTGGAAATGAAATGAAATAATTTTACACATGTGCCACATGTAATATACTGAAAGTTAACCTATTTGTTTGTTTATTTCTATTTGTTATGTTTATTTCTTATTTGCTAGTAGTTTTTCAAAAAATTCCTTTCGCATAAATGTGTACCTACAATATTTACGTTTAGTCATTCAGTTACAAGTTGTTAGCTGTACAAGTTGTGGTATAATTGTATCGTAGTGTGAGATCTCTGCTGCTCTGCATTACAGGCCCCTTGAGGTACCTAGCACAGAGCACAGCTACTTTCTCAGGTACGATACAGCCCTCCACACACAACTCTAAGATGTATACATACAATAACCGAATTCGAATTTTTGAATCAGGGATCAGGATGCTAGAGAGGATTGCTGATTCCCATACAAAAAAACTTGACGCGGAAATTTGCCATAATTACTGATGAAACCTAGATGGCGCTGCAAATCGAGCGTGCAGCCTAGCTGTCGACAAATTCTGCAACGCGTCGCATAGTGATATGACGATAGTAGATTGTGTGACCCGAGTGAAGTCGTTTCAAGCAAATACGAATAGATGGCGCTACATGTATCGAATTATACACATAGTACATTTTCATCAAGAGATTGAGCGTCTATCATATTTAGGTCTATGCAGGTAATATAAACATGGTAAATTTATATTCAGAAGTGGTTCTCGTAGGCTATTTTGGCACCAATCAGACTCAATAAATCTGGTTCAAAAATCTAAAATTAAGTTTTATAAGCCAGTTTATTTTCATATTGATAAGTCTGATCTCTTCGCCGTAAGTTTGTCAGAAACTCTTTTTCTATCAGAAACTCTTTTTGGTATCAGACTTATGAATTAGAATTAAAACTGGTTCAAAAAATCAAAAATTAAGTATTTGGAGTCAGTTTTTTTCATATTGATAAGTGTGATCTCTTCGCCGTAAGTTTGTGAGACAACGAGTGAGGGCATCACGTGTCACGTACCTGCGTGATGAAGTTCTTCTCGAACTTGGTGAGGAACTCGAGGTAGAGCAGGTCGTCGGGCGTCAGCGCCTCCTCGCCCACCACGGCCTTCATCGCCTGCACGTCCTTGCCGATGGCGTAGCACGCGTACTGCACACACACACACACATACACATTATAAATAAATAAATACATCAAATAAAAACGCTTTTATCCACTTGTATGTTGAAACACCGGCTCCCGGTATAAACACATTTTCGCCGCAACTGTTGACATACCGGGAGCCGGTGTGGGTAAAACTAAAACTTGGAACTTGAACTTTTTTTCAATACATAATACAAAATGGGCTAATGTCATTCAACATACGAGCGATTATTATTGCGATTAATTACATTTTTTTTTTACTCAGAATAGGTCAGCGCTTGACCACAATGCTGAAAACCTGATGGTAAGTGATATTGAGGTCTACGGTGGATCGGAGTTCTGTTCTGTTAGTCTTTACAAGTAAATACTAAATGTTTTAGGTGGTTATTGCATCGCAGTCGGCGTAAGGTCCGCCTGTGGCGGTAAAAGCCTCCTCCAATTGTTTCCACAAACCTCGCTTTTGGCTGTTCTCGACCAGAGAGCCCCGGCTAGCTTCACTATATCTGTTGACCATCTTTGTAGAGGCCGACCTTTCCTTCGAGCACTGTCTCTATAGTAGATATTGTAGTCCTCAAACACGCCGGTTTCCTCACGATATTTTCCTTCACGGTAAAGCACAATGAAGCGTAATTATCACACACATAAGGAAACAACCACGTTCAATATGCCACTACATCCATAAATCATGTCCCCTCTTAACACGCACCTAAGAAGAGAATCTAGCTCTCACAAACTCAGGGTATCCTAGCGTGAGAGCTAGGGGACTATACAAATATTTAATAGTCGATAAAAGTTAAATATGATAAATTTGATGCTCAAATGCTAATATTGTATTAATTATTGTTTATTAAATGTAATTTGTGTTATATGTACATATATGTGTGTCAAATAAACGAATTATTATTATTATTATAATGCGAGTGCAAATCCACACATAACTTGAAAAACAAGTCATTAGTATAGGGCCGGGTTGAAGGCCGGTGAAAAGCATATGTGTTTACCACCTCTCATCTTATATTGAAATTACATAGACAGTGCTGCTACGCATTAGATCAGTAGGGCGCATAACCACACGAGTCAGCGACACTCTGGCCTAAAGTGGAGCATGCCTAGTCCGTAGTAACTTGTTTTCGAGAAGGTTACTTAAAGTAGAAAGCAAATGATCTACAACAAAATATGTATGTTAAACCAACTGCCTCAAAGTATGACAGACCTACCTTTACACACATTTAAAAGAAAATTGAAAAACTTCTCTGTGGAAAACCCTTTTTATGCCTTTAATGAATATATGAGGTTGCCTCTTTCAGAATCTTTATTTAAGTATAACAGACTATAAAATGAAATTAATTATGTGTAAATGTGTGTGTTTTTTTTTAATATTAGGATACATTCACACACGGCTGGTTAGCCCCATACTGAACCATTTCTAGCTCATATTATGGTTGCTAACACAACTGATATACTACATATACATACAAACATATTATATATAAATACGTATTTAACACCCAGACCCACAGCCAACAAATTTAGTTAAGCACAAAGATGTTGACCGGGCCGGGAATCGAACCCGGAACCTTCTGATTAGCAGACCGGCATGGTAACCTATACGCATAATTTATTATTATGACTGAATATATGTAAAAGTTTGTAAATTTGACGTGCCTAGAATAACGCCATGTTATAGATTAATAAAGTTCTATGATTTCTATCACTTCTTACCCTCGACTTGACATAATCATAAAAAGTAATATATAACACTGGTCTACAGTGGTTTTGTTGCCTTTGATATGATGATGATTTTGGGTCCGTTTATACACACAATTCGTGAAAATATCAATAATTTTGTAAAATTTGCTCGGATTTTTTTCAACAAATGACTGAAAAATTTAATTTTGACGATAAATCGTTCAAAATTCAATTTGTAGAAATTAGCATATTTAGTACTTTTACGAATATATTCGTAATCTGGGCACTTAAAAACGTAACAATTTGCGATGATAAACAGGGCAACAAAAAAAACAATTATTTTTTGTAGAGCTGTGTAATTTACCAGCTGGTTGGAGACATCGGAGTGGTCCTTGCGCGTCATGCCCTCGCCGATGGCAGACTTCATGAGACGGGAGAGGGAAGGCAGCACGTTCACCGGGGGGTAGATCTGTCTGTTGTGCAGCTGACGGTCCACGTAGATCTGAGGGTAATAAGTAATAAATAAATATTAGGACACATTTCACACACGCATATTTTGGCCCTTTATTAAACCATTTCTAGTTTGTATTATGGCTGCTCACACAACTAATATACTACATATACATACATAAATATTTTATATCGATACATATTTAACACCCTGACCAACAGCCAACAAATAACATTAGTTCATCACAGAGATTTTGGCCGTGCCGTGATTGATTGCTGATTCCCATACAATAAAGCGTGTCGCGGAAGTTTGCCATAATTACCGATGAAACCTAGATGGCGCTGCAAATCGATACGTACAGCCTAGCTGCCGCAAAATCCGCAAAGCGCTGCATAGTGTCGCGCTGTAGTCGCAACATTAGATTGTGTGACCCGACTGATGTCGTTTCAAGAAAATACGAATAGATGGCGTCACGTGTATCGAATGATACACGTACGAATTTTAACAAGAGTTTTAGCGTCTAGTATATTTATTAGTCTACTAGCTGACCCGGCAAACGTTGTTTTGCCTCACTTAGGGGTATGAAAAATAGATAGTGTAGCTTATAATTATGACACGTTCGTAGATTTACCATAGCAGCGCCATCTATTGATTACTTACTCAACCCAGTCGAAAGGTATCGACATCTGTTAGAATCATTTGGAGTTAACAGATAATTGTGACTGTCAAATAATAACAGACAATAATTAGCAATAAATTAAAATTGCGACTATAATTTGAGATTTAAACTATCTTATCTCTCAAGTTGGATCGAACTGCACATGGTGTGCGAATTTTATTATAATCGGTTAAGTGGTTTAGGAGTCCATTGAGGACAAACATTGTGACACTAGATTTATATATATTAACTCACCTGTCCCTCAGTAATGTACCCGGTCAAATCGGGAATGGGATGGGTGATGTCGTCGTTGGGCATAGTAAGGATGGGGATCTGGGTGATGGAGCCGTTGCGTCCCTCCACACGTCCCGCGCGCTCGTAGATCGTGGCCAAATCCGTGTACATGTAACCTGGGGACATACATCACACGAACATAATGCATGTTTCTGTGTTTAGCCTGGAGACATACATCACACTAACATAATGCAGTGGGGACAAACATCACACTAACATGGGGACATACATCACCCTAACATGATGCAATGTGGACATATATCATACTAATATTAAAAATGCAAGTTTGTGAGTGCATATGTATTTTACTCCTTCATTATGAAACCGCTGAACCGATTTGTATAAAATTTGGTACAGATATTGCTTGCTTAAACCTTGTATTAACGCATAGACTAGTTTAATCCTACTAATTTTATAAATGCACAAGTTTGTGTGTGTGTGTTTATATATATTTTACTCCTTCGTGATCAAAACGCTGTACCGATTTGTATGAAAATTAGTATGAAAGTAGCTTACGCCTTGTATTAACGCATAGGCTACTTTAATCCTGCTAATATTATAAATGCACAAATTTGGGTGTGTTTTTGTATGTATGTATATTAATTACTCCATCATGATCAAACTGCAGTACCGATTTGTATGAAAACTTGACTTTTGTACTAAAATATTCTTATATTATATATTCTTATACCAGTTATCAGATGTTTATATTCCTGATGCCACTTATGCCTTATACTACTTGTACTAAAATGATATTTATCCAGTAATCATCATCCAATTTATCCAGTTTTAAATGTACCTGGGAAACCACGACGTCCGGGCACCTCTTCACGGGCGGCGGACACCTCACGCAGAGCCTCGGCGTATGAGGACATGTCGGTCAGGATAACCAACACGTGTTTCTGGAAAAAATCGAAGATCAATTTACAACATGACTTGTCTATGGTGTTAAAGTTAGGTTATGAAAATATCATTCAAAAGTATGAAAAAAATATCACTTTGTTTTAAGTCAATAATTTATCTAACGACACGATGAAACACTGGATCGAATCAAAGTCAAACTTTTATTGCATTGTTAAAATTGAAGAACCATTTACACATGACTTGTCTATGGTGTTAAAGTTTGGGTATGCAAATATATCATTAAGGCTTTCCGAGCCCCATACTAAATGCTTCTCAGACTGGCAACCATTTCCTCTAAGATTTTTAAATAGTAATCACTTAACATAAACTTAAAATGGTCTAATTGGGGCGCGAAATAGGTAATATTATACATTTTTTATCGCAAAACAGATATATCAGCGTGATTTTTTCCAGCAAAATACACATGTATGAGTGCAGTGCAACAACTTAGCTGTTCAGTTGACAGTGTCGCTAGTGGAGATTTGTTGCCACCTAAGAGTGCTGTCGAACTTGTAATTCCAATTTTGGCCACCTGAACAGCTAAGTTGGTGACATGTATACGTATACATTGTTAGTTTCCGTTTCCGTTAGTGTCATTCTCTCTGCCAAACATGAACCCAAGCTTACCATCCGTAGTAATAAATCAACAAAATTCCGATAGATGGCAGGATCAAAAAAAGTATTGTTAAAGAGTTTGATGAAATTTATTTATTATTTTTAAATAAATTATTGCTATTTTTATATTAAGTATCGTAATAGAATTAAAAATTTAAAATATGTATAATTTTGTTTGATTATTTGAATGAAATTTAGTTATGTCAATGTCAGTTTGTCATATTTGACATACTTAAAAAAACGTATTTATATTGCAGCAATAATTTTTAGGGTTAGGTACCCTAAGAATGAAATTAATATACTACTGCGATCTTTTCTGTACTTAAAAGATAAAAACGAATGCCTTTTACAAAATATTCGTTGTC
The DNA here is from genome assembly GCA_035578125.1 of Mellilla xanthometata. Lineage (NCBI taxonomy): Eukaryota > Metazoa > Arthropoda > Insecta > Lepidoptera > Geometridae > Mellilla > Mellilla xanthometata. Next base: position 4,070,371 of record JAPUBQ010000030.1, on the reverse strand, counting down.
TGTCTTTCTGTCACCAGGCTGTTTCTTATACACTTTGATAGCTGAAAATTTCACAAATTATTTGTTTCCGTTGCCGTTATAACCCAAGAGTATACAAGTACTAGATACGCTATAACAACGAATACTAAAAACAGAAAATATACAAATATAAAGGGTGGATGACACGTTTTTAAAGTGTACCTTAAAAGACGTGTTATATTTTGTATTTTTGCTCAATATCAAAAACGATAACAGGACACTAAAGAATTCTACAGAATATTAAGCTACGTATTACCTCTTTTTACTCTATCTTTACAATGACACTTGGTAGATTCTTTCATGATTTCTCTCTTTCTTTCTTTCAAAATAAAATGAATGTTTGATATGGGGTTCCCATAGAAAAAACATGTTTTTTCGCCATATTTTAATAATGGTACGGAACCCTTCACGCGCGAGCCCGGTTCGTACTTGGCCAATTATATCAAATTTTTATACCTACGTCTTTTGTTTACCTATCAATATCTTTAACAATCTCATAATTACAAAAGGCTTGTTTGTTTGGATGTTTTTATGTTTTTTTGACGCGAATAGGCTCCGAAACTATTGGACTAAAATTAAAAATTCTTACACCGTTGGGAAGTAACATTATCCCCAAATGACATAGGCATTATATTTTGTTGCAAAGGGTAAGAAATTCTTATTAAGACTCCAGTAATGTAACACAAGGTATAAAAAAGAGTAAAAAATTTGTTTCATCGCATGCGCTAAGAAAAGTTAGTTGTGGCGGGTGTCGTTTAGTATGTCTTGAGAGCAGCGGAACCCATATATACAAAAAAATACTTTAATCTATGTCAAAATTATAATGCGATAAGTTTAAATGTTTGTTCGTAACGAATAAAATATTACACTTCTGAACGACTTTCAAACATATCTCCTAGAATTGATTTTTTTTATGCCCGTGCTAAGCCGGGACGGGCCACTAGTGTATAATTATATCAACGATACATGTAAACTGCCAGGTGTATATTTATAATAACTAAGATTTCGACAGGCTTCTTACCTTAGAATAATAATAATAGTTTTTTTTTTTATTTTAAATGAAGCTAAAATAATATCCATAGTCTATTATATATAAATTCCCTGATAATATGTAATTATTTACTTTTCTAATCATTAGACTTGAAGCTGTTATTCCGAATGAACCGATTTTGATGTTCTTAGCTATGTTTGATGATATTCGGATGTCCGCCAAAATAGCGGATATGATATTATTCGCAACTTTCCCAAATGAAATGGCTTACATTTTGGAATCATGCGAAAAATACAACTGTTTCATGCAATATGTTAGGTGATTCGTGAGAAAAGTTTTTTCTTGTTACTCGTATCATGTACCCAATAGATTTATTTTTTAATTTCATTTGAGGTTTGAAGGTATGCACTATGAATATTAACATACACGAAAACGAAAACTATTGAAAATATTGACTTTCCCATAATATTCCTTTAAAAAAAAAAGAGTTTCGAACAAAATAAAATGGCAAAATGAACAATTCATGAGATTTGAACCATAGTCAATCAAATCATAAAAATATTTCCTGTTCCAAAAATGCTTCCTCTACGAACGAGCCATATAATCGACAATTGAGCGTTCGAAATTGGCATGCATATTCAAATATGCTGAAGTTCAAGTGACAAAAAAAATTGTCAATGCTAGTGTGAGTGTAGCCGCATCGTCACAGAATAGATGATAGTAGATATGGGTTTTATATGGCTTTTTGTACATATTTGCTATCAACGCTTAATAAATGTTGTTTTGTGATGAGCCTTAAAAATAATTCATTAACAGTAGTTTTCGCGAACCGATTCTAAAGTTACAAAAGAAATCACTTGGGATGCTGGGATGAATAAAACTAACTTATGCCTATTTAACGCCATCTAGCGGCATATGAGCACTTGCAGCATGCTAGCGAACAACCTTAAAAAGTTTGAGTATGAGAAAATATCGCTTTGTTTTAACAATTCATCTAAGGACATTGTGAAATACTGGATCGAATCAAAGTCAAACTTTTATTGCATTGTTAAATGTTTCGTAACAACATCAATTTATTTTAAATAAAACTTAACACCCTCAGATAGAAATAAGTGTTGTGGCAAAAGTTATTGGGTGCAGTGTTCTGGTAAACTTTAGTGGCGGCTAAATATCTGCAGGTAACTGTTAATGGTGATACCTTAAATTAGTCCTTAGAGGTGTAGCAATGTAAGTTTGGAGCGGACTGACTTAAATTTGAAAGAAAGAAAGAAAAAGTCACCAAATGTTTTTTTTACACCGTCAGGTGTATCAAACACCTGGACTAGGAGTGTACAAGATCGACGCAGGTGGAAGATGCAGAGGGAGGCCTATATTATTCTTATTCTTATTCTATGATGGGGGCGATCAGACCTGCACTGACAACCCGCAGGAGGCGTAGAGGCCTATACCAAGCAGTGAGATAAAAAGGGCTGATATTCTTATCCACCATCACCTCTCTATTGATATATTTAATAGTAGATAAGGCAAATTTAAGAAAAATGTTTTTGATTTATTGAAATTAGAATAAAACTAAACTTAAACTTATACTAAACTAAATTAAATTGTAGCTTAACCTATTTGTCACCAACTAGTTATGTAGTTTTGTTTTGATTCTTTGTTTCTTTCTAATACTTATATTTGTTCATGTTGTGTTCATGTTGTGGAAAATAATCTAGTTTTGATGCTAATTAATTAATCTTTTTTAGTTATAGTTTTGATTATTTTCTGTTTTGTGAACCATAATAAATAAATAAATAAATAAATAAAAAAGGCTGTGGATGATGATGATGATTGACATCTCACCTCGCACTGGTACGCCAGGAACTCGGCGGCGGTGAGCGCAAGACGCGGCGTGATAATCCTCTCGATGGTGGGGTCGTTGGCCAGGTTCAAGAAGAGGCACACGTTCTCCATGGAGCCGTTCTCCTCGAAGTCCTGCTTGAAGAAACGGGCCGTCTCCATGTTCACACCCATAGCGGCGAACACGATGGCGAAGTTGTCCTCGTGGTCGTCCATCACGGACTTGCCGGATTGCTGTACAGAACACGCACATCATTAAATCTGTGGCCTGGTGCTAAAAGGGCCAAAGTACGTTTTTGTATGTACGTACGTTATTGTAATGCCAGTTTATTGTAAAAGTATGATATTTTTTTGTGCTAAAAGGGTGTTAGTGTATTGACAATCTTTCAAAGTTAGTTAGTTAAGTTACTATGTAAAAAAGGCTAAGTGAGCACTTTCATACAGTTAAGTTACAAAAATAAATGATAAAAGGGCTGCAGTATACTTAAGCCGATAAGAAATTATTATTAATATTCACTTTCCTAGTAATAAAGTAAGAACTAAAACGACCAAAGTTAACATTAGCCCTTTTTGTGAAAAAACACCTAAATAATAACTATGTATGCTGATTCATTGTTATAACGCTCATTACTGAAAATAATGATAATTGATATTGGCTCTTTTAGTACCAGGCCACAGAAATAAAACTAGTATTGTCTCATCAGTAAGTTGAAGTGGCTGGTCACATCAGCCGCAGAACCGACAACCGCTGCGGTAGACGAGTTCTGGAGTGGAGACCGCTTACCGGCACACGTAGTGAAGATATATTAGACCTAACACAGGCTACTTTTTATCCCAGATTAACTTCTTTTTGTCATGGATAAACGCGGGTTGCCAGTTGACGGGATATGTTAGTACATATCCCGTCAACTGGCACCCAGATACTGGTTCTTTAAAAAAGTCTTCAACTGGCAAGCGGCCAGATACTGGTCGCTTGCCAGTTGCAGTGTTTGGCTGTGTTGTGTTTGGCGTTTTTCGCCTGCCAAACGTATCAAAATGCAAAATGGGTCGTTGCTAGATGACCGTTTATATAAAAGACAAAACTGCCTTAAATATCAACGAGGTGGAGCAACCTGCAACGAGGTGGAGCAATGATATACGCAAAAAGGCGGGCAGTGGATGGAGCTATATGCTCAGGACAAGGTCGGCGTGCCTTGGGAGAGACCTATGTCCAGCTGTGGATACAGACGGGCTGATGATGACATTGTCTCAATCTTGTACCACTTTTCAGTGAAGTGTTTTTGGATGGATAACTATACAAAAGACTTTAAATAACGCAGCATTAACATCTGTGTTCTAATGAGGAGAGAAACATAAAATTGTAGGTAAGCAGTAGGTAAGTCAAGTCAGGCCTTGGGCGGCTTGTTAACTCTCGACTCAAGATCTTGGTTATGTAATAATAATAACTTTTTGGACATGGCTATTGCTTTACAATAATTAACCTTACAGGCTAAACAACTTGGTTGATTCTACCATGTCTTGAAAGACTAACAGCAGACTGTTCCACTAAACAATATCAATCTTATCGATACAATTTTAAAGTAGAGTTTACCTTGACAAGACCAGCCTGTCTACAGATCTGCGCGGCGATCTCGTTGTGAGGCAGACCGGCGGCGGAGAAGATGGGAATCTTCTGACCACGGGCGATGGAGTTCATCACGTCGATGGCGGAGATACCTGACACAGAAAAAGACTTGATGATATAATCTTCTTCCTTGCCTTATCCCTTTAAGTGTGGTTGGTGCAGCAAATTTTCTTCTTCCACTCTGTTCTATTAGCCATCTCTACGCTGTCTCATGTCCTCATTCACACACTCCATACAAGTATTTTTCGGTCGGCCTCTTGCCTACATCCCTGCTAACTAGTAACACGATAGCTGTATATGCATGATAGTCTGCTTAGTTCTATAAGCTTTATTTTCAACCCTCGGCTTAGAAGCAAAAAGCAAAAACTAAACTGTTTCACACTAATAAACTGTATAAAAACAAAACAAAGTTTCCAGTAATAGTCCTATACAGCGCATGTGTCGCTCATATAACGAGCTGGTACTCAAATGTTGTGACGCCTCAGATAACAACTAATGTAAGACTCACATTACTGAACTGGATGTATTTAGAACAGTTTCAGTCAATTTAGAAATAATAGTTATAGGTTAAATTGTTAAATTGCTTAGTACTTAAGATTACCCCTTTTTTATATGTATATCTGAACCTTCCTTCTTATTAAGTTTACACTAGCATGCTGTGTACTCTTTTTTGGATTTCAGACTTGTTTTTGTTCTTAGTAGTTTAGTAATGTTAAAATGAATGTTTGTAATCCGTCTGAGTGCTTAATAAATAAATAAATATATATGTTCTTGCATTAAAATCGTCATTCTAAAAGAATTGGCATTTTTTTAAGCACTTAAACTTAACTTAATATGTATTGTTTAGGCAATGACGTCATAGTTTCTGGATTATGTAAAGAATACATAGTTTTTGGCCTGGTCCTACAATGATAATGCAATGAATACAAACCGGTCTGGATCATCTCCTCGGGGTAGATACGCGACCAGGGGTTGATGGGCTGGCCCTGGATGTCGAGGAAGTCCTCGGCCAGGATGGGGGGACCCTTGTCGATGGGCTTGCCCGATCCGTTGAATACACGACCTGGGGAAATAAGCAACAATTGTAGTATGGATTCAACAGTATTGTCCCATTGTACATTGGCAACTGCAACCTATAAACGACAGTTAGCAATTGCTACCTAATTGATACCAATATTGAATGTGTTTTTTTGTACTTTTTTATTTTTATAATATTTGTTTGTGTAATTATGGATCATCAGTGTCTGAAATAAAGAGATATTATTACGAGGGGAGGTCAAAAAATTCGCGGAATGGCGGGGAAGGGGGATGAAATAAAATACTATGTTATTTTTATTTTTCAATATATTTCACCCTAACATGAATACACTTTTCAGATCTCTCTATTAACTTATTTATATCGTCGAAAAAAAATGTATTGTCTTTGTCCTCAAAATTGGCCAAAATCGCAGACTTGACCTCTTCATCATTGGAAAATTTCTTCCCACGAAGCTCTTTTTTTAATTTGGGAAGTAAATAATGATCACAGAGGGCTAAATCTAGACTGTAGGGAAGCTGGTTTAACATTTCGAAGCCACGGTGATGAAGGGCAGCCATCGCAACGCGGCTCTTGTGTACCGGTGCGTTATCATGCAAAAGCAGCACACCTTTTGTCAACTTTCCCCGCCTTTTTTCTTTGATGGCTGTTTTTAATTGTGTTAGTAGATCAGCTTAGTACTCTCCCATTATAGAAACACCCTTATTTTTATAATCGATCAATAAAATACCGTCTATACCTCCAAAAAACCGTTGCCATGATTTTTCCAGCCGATTTTGCCCTGTATTTCTTAGGGGGTGGCTGACCCTTTTTATGCCACTGCATACACTATTGTTTCAACTCAGGCTCATAAGGATGAATCCAAGTTTCATCTACAATAACAAGTTTTGCTTAAACTTGTACCTTGACGGCGCTGCAGAGGTCTAAAAACTCCTTTGAACTCGACGCGCAGTTGTTGCTGTGGTGGTCTGAGCATTCTTGGCACCCATCTTGCGATAAGTTTTTACATCTCAAGATGGTCGTGTAGGATATTTAAAATTGTTTTAGGTGATACTCCAACTATTTCTGCAAGTTGTTTCTTCTTCAATCGAGTATCCTTCAGTATAAGTTTCTCCACATTTTCAACGATGTTTGAAGTGGTGGTCTCAATTGGCCTTCCTGAGAGGGGGTCGTCTTCAAGAGACTCACTACCTTGCTTGAAAATACTATTCCACTTGTATACCATGGTTTTCCCAGGGCAAGAGTCCCCGTCAACCGATAACATTTCTTGTAAAATTGTTTGAGGTGGTTTTCTCTGTTTAGTGAGGAACTTTATGACGGCACGAAACTCAATGTTCTCCATGTTCCATGTTTTTTTCCGGATTCACTTGTTTGATCGATGGTAGCTGACAGGTTATTGACCCAATTCGGTTCAAACTTGGCATATATACTCATAATGAGTCCCTTATTAGAAACTATCAGCGGCAGTTTCCCCACCCCCCGCTAACCCCTCCATTCCGCGAACTTTTTGACCCCCCCCTCGTATTATTATATATTCTAAAGTGTTGTATGCATTGGTGTTAGCTGTAAGTACAACATGTAATAAAGTAAATAAATAGCTTTCAGAGTAGAATGTTCTAGCTCACACCCAAACATCTTCAGTCTCGCTCATACACATATCTGCTGTCTCTTTTACACAGCATCTCGAACATTATACATAGATTGCACAGGAGAATGTTATGAAAGGTTGGTATCTAGAACTCTCGAAACTTGTGTTATGGACTAACATTAGTTTGAAGGACAAGGAGCATGCTTAAATAATGTTTCTAGATATATAACGGGGAAGACACGACTATGGTCGTCACGTCATTGATATCACTAATTATTTGTTTTCCAAGTTACGTTTAAATTTGCACTCGCTTGAAGGCGAGGAAACCCTCGCCGTGTTTTACTTCAACATGTTTGAGGAACACAATATCCGCAAGCCGTGTGTCATCCACCAACTCACATTTGGCCAGCGTAGAGGATTATGATCTATACCCTACTATCTACTGGTGAGAGAAGTCCTGGAGTTCCAGAAGGTATAGTGGGCTGCTTATGCTAAGTATAAAATACACACCATCGGACGAGTAGGGAAACACCAAGGCGGCATCGTTTTACTGTGGAGGTGCCTAAGTCGCGTACCGCCAAGGTGTGGAATTCATTGCCAAATTCCCTGTTTCCCGATAACTATAATCTAGCGGTTTTCAAGGCAAGAGTGAACGGTTTCTTCTGGGCGAGCGCTCCACCTAAGATCGCTTACCATCAGGTGAATTGCGGTCAAGCGCAAGCCCATTATGAGTAAAAAAAATACACACCCAACATGTCTTCGGAGACGGGAGTACGCAGGATGTCTCCGGTGAACTCGCAGAGCGTGTTCTTGGCGTCGATACCCGAGGTACCCTCGAACACCTGCACCACGGCCTTGGAGCCGCTGACTTCCAGCACCTACACCAAAAATAGAACCTTAATTGTGTAAACCGAAAACTAAACATTTCTCTGTCTTCACCGAACTTCAATGTTTTGGAAGCAAGAAACTCCATCGTATTTTTTAATTTACGCAATAAAGAAAATCCTAAATCCCGTGAAAAACTATGCATTATTTTTATTATTATACTAAAAATAAAGTTATATTACTTTTTATTTATCTAAATAAAATACAATGACATTTTGAGTCTCTCCCGTAAAAAATCTGCAGAGGAGTTAGTTATAAATTATGTCATCCAATCTCACCTGTCCGGAACGGAGGGTGCCATCGGCAAGTCTGAGCTGCACGATCTCAGAGAACTTGGGGAACTTCACCTCATCGAGGATGACCAGGGGACCGTTCACACCGGATACGGTCTTGTAGGCTGTAAACAATTTGACAAATACATATATTACTAGCTGACCCGGCAAACGTTGTTTTGCCTCACTTAGGGGTATGAAAAATAGATAGTGTAGCTTATATGACACGTTCGTAGATTTACCATAGCAGCGCCATCTATTGATTACCTACTCAACCCAGTCGAAAGGTATCGACATCTGTTAGAATCATTTGGAGTTAACAGATAATTGTGACTGTCAAATAATAACAGACAATAATTAGCAATAAATTAAAATTGCGACTATAATTTGAGATTTAAACTATCCTATCTCTCAAGTTGGATCGAACTGCACATGGTGTGCGAATTTTATTATAATCGGTTAAGTGGTTTAAGAGTCCATTGAGGACAAACATTGTGACACGAGATTTATATATATTAAGATATTTTATTTCTATTTTTTAGAGGTGTGACATTAGTATAACATATTTTATTTTCACATTAACTGATATGTTGAAATCAGGTGCCAAGAATTGTCAAGCTTATACCATAGCATCTGACTTGTGACAAAAAAAAGGTAGGACTTAATAACAAGAGGTGTTAGATGTAACATCAAATTGTAGGTCATGGCTGTTAGTCTTATTACAAGCAGTCAGCCAAATTAGAGGCCTTTGGGCGGCTTGAAAACTCTCGACACCAGAGCTTGGCCACTAATTCCATTAACCACATGTTATTTTTTATATTTCATGTTATTTTTCATATTTTTTATGAAAGCCAAAGACTACTGTAACTCTACAAATGTTAAATAAAATTTCTAACTTTTGATACAGGAATAACTTAATAAAATTTATTATCATTAAAGTTTAAAATAAAATAATAAAATAAAAATTTGCTATCATTAAAGTTTAAAATAAAATAAAATGTAGTATCATTTAAGTTTAAAATAATATAAAAATTTAGTATCATTAAAGTTTAAATTAAAAAAATAATATAATAAAATTTAGTATCATTAAAGTTTAAAATAAAACAATAAAATAAAATTTAGTATCATTAAAGTGATACTTCTTTGCAGTCAAACGACTGAACTCATTTGGTTGATTTGGGAGATGGAGACAACTTACAGTTAGACAAAGAAGTAGCCTATATTTGGCTCTGGTCAGCGCGGTAACCGTTTGATGTATTTTAGTAAATTCTTAAAGTCAATTCTAAAGACCGGGATTAATAAACAAATAAAAATACAGCACTAAAGTTTTGGATAAGTACAAGTTTTTGGTTAACTAGAAAGAGACATAATAATATGCTGATGAATTTAGAAGTAGAGTACTAACTAAGTCGTGGTTGTGATATGAAGTCCCTCTGAATAACTAGCACATGCTCCTCTGAATCCGGTTCTGAAGCCACCTTGCTCGCTGACCGAGACTTCTTGTCTTGGAGCTTAGACATTATTCTCTAGCACTCTTTATAGATTTCAAATATACTTGATACTACCACACCTTGTATAGTATGTATTGTATTATCTTAGCTATCCAATTTAATAATAAATAAATAAATATTAGGACCACCACAGCATGGATGCCAAACACTAAGAGACCTTGAGCAAGACCCAGGAAACGGTGGTGAGCCAAACTATGAAAATTTGATAAGGACTGGGCCACCAAAGCCGAAGACCGGGCTGACTGGAAGGAGAGAAGGGAGGCCTTTGCCCAGCAGTGGGACACAACAGGCTTTTAATAATAATAATAAATATTAGGACACATTTCACACACGGCTGGTTAGCCCCATACTGAACCATTTCTAGTTTGTATTAACTGCTGCTGCTGGTTGCTAACTCAACTCATATACTACATATTCACATACATACTTTATATAGATACATAATTAACACCCAGACCGACAGCCATTAAATTTAGTTTAGTACAAAGATGTTGGTCGTGCCGGAAATCGAACCCGATCCTTCTGATTGGCAATCCACTGTAAATGACATACCAAAAATAATGAATGTTATAAAACTATGGTTAATAAAACATCTGAATCTGAATCTGCAGTCCGGCATGGTAACCATTACACCAACGAGGTCGTCAATTTAAAACACATTAGTTTTTTTTTTACCCTTTACAGCTCATCCGCTAACCCGCACTTGGCCTCTCACTCCTTGTGAGAGAAGGCCCTGAGTCCCAGCAGTGGGAACGTATAGTGAGGTGCTTATGCGATACATTATGTGAGACATTTGATTAGCAGGCTGTGGAAATCACACAAGCAACACTTGCCTAAGGTGGAGCTTGCCTATTCTAGAATAACTGGCTTTTAATTTCATTAACTACACTAGTTTGGCGGTTAGAGCATAAAAAAGTAACAAACATACACACAAACTTTCGCCTTTACAATATTAGTTTGATTATACAAGACATTACAAGTCTGATAAAAAACAACTTTTGAAGTGATTCCTTAGGAAATGCTTTTGATTGAAAAAATTGTGAATATTCTCGAAATTTTGTTTACAAAGTCAACTATGAGTCAAACCTTGACTTCTTCAAAGTTTTCTTTTTTTTTAAATACAAAACCTAAGAGTTTGTATATATATCTCATCCAACTTAGAAGAATACAAACAACTCAATGAGGTTTTGTTAAAAAAAGCTAAGATATTATGTCATATTGACATTTGACGCTTTTCTCGATCATACTATTGGGAAAATGGTGCTAGGAAAATCTTTCTGAATTTTAAGTAAACCAATTAAAAGAGGTTTTAGAATAGGGTCTTTATTATGTAGTAGTAAATTCATGTAGCTTAATTAAAAAAAAAATTGTTTATTTTAATGTTTTACCAATAAACTCATTTTCTATCAAAGGAACATTTGTAATGGAAGTTATTTTTTGTTTAATGTTTCACCAATAAACTCATTCTCTATCAAAGGAACATTTGTAATGTAAGTTATTATTGTTTAAATTGTTTTTTGTTTATTTTAATGTTTCACCAATAAACTCATTTTCTATCAAAGGAACATTTTGCTATAGAAATGTAAGTTATTTTTGTTTAGGCGTTGCCACACCCTAACAATTCTATACCTTAAATAGTGTTCTGACTCTAAGCAGCAGGTGTTAAGACAAAGTCTCTTAGTTCAAACAACATGTTAAATTGTAGGTCCTGGCTGATAGTCTCAGTACAAGCAGTCTTTAAGTCAAGTCAGAGGCTTTTCGGCAGCTTGAAAACTCTCTGGTCCAAAGCTGGGCCACTTAGAAACATCCTCATGTGAAGAAGAACAAGACTCAGTAGTCATCATCTTCAACTTCAACTTCAATTTTTGTTTGTGGCCTCTGCGGTATTGCCGCAATTTAGCGCCAGTGTCGCGTGATTGGCTAGAAAACAAACGCTGTAGGGATTGGCCGGTTAATGTGTCAAAGTCGATTGACGTTTCGCAGATGATCGGTGATCAGGAACGCGGGAATTTTCAATTTGAGCATGTTTTGATGGTATTAGTACATAGATCTGGAACAAACACAAGACACTCACAGGACATCACATGTGTTAATAGGGGTACATATAACATAGAATATATACATGTATTTACAATTTGATATTATTAATAACAATAAACTTACTTAGAACATATACAAATTTAGAATTTACAAGAGGTAGAAGGTTGGAAAAGTTAGTTGGACGGGGAAATTCAACCGGAATCGAGTCATACAGTGAATAGCGCAATCTCGGGCAGTTAAAGAAAATGTGGTCAGTGTTGCCTATGTCTATACCACATTCGCACAAAGAGTGGTCGCGAACTCTGATTCTGGCTAGAAATACAGGTGTACAGGCGTGACCCAATCGCAAGCGACATAAAGTAGAGGTGACTCTCTTAGTGAGTTTTTTGAATTGTGAGAACCAAGGTTTGCGAGGGATTGATGGTTGAACTTGACCAAAAAATTTTCCCTTAATAAGTTGGCTTTGTTGCCATAGAGATTCCCATGCGTTGTGAAGTATAGGATAGCACGAAGAAGAGAGGTCATGGCAGTATATATGATAGTAATTAGAGTGTCCTAGAGCAACCGCTTGTTTCGCGCATAAGTCTGCTTGTTCATTGCCGGTAATACCAACATGACCTGGGATCCAAGCTAAAGCTACCTGTAACCCTAAGTAGTGGCATTTTAGCAGCTCCTCTTTGATACGAAGAATGATTGGGAATTTATTTTTAGTTTTAAACTGGTTGGCACTAACAGCTTGTAAGCAACTTTTTGAGTCTGTTAGTATAATTGCTTTCCTTATGTTATGAGAAATAACATATAATATTGCTTCTAGAATAGCTATACTTTCTCCAGTGAAGACAGAGGCAAAAGAGGGGGATTTACAGCTGAGAATAATTTTATATTTGGGAATCCAGACAGCGGCGCCTACATCAGAATCTTTATCCATCTTAGATGCATCGGTGTAGATTGGAAGCCAGTCATTCCAGGAGCTTTCTATGATGTAATTTATTAGTTTACCAGGCTCAGGGGTATCTTTAAATATGCCGATGTCTAGTAGAATGTTGGGTTGGAAAGTTAAAGATTCAAATGAAGATTGAAAAAGGGGGTTGAGGGGATACTGGATGATTTTATGGGGAAAAGCATACATATATTTTGTGAAACTTTGGATCAGGCAGGGTACATTCCTGATTAGACTCTGATTTTGATTGTAGATCAGGGAATGTAGCTTTTCAAGAAGATAGATAAGTGGGTGGTTAGAGTTTTGGATTAGTTTACTAATAAAGCGGTCAGCCAAAAATTGTCTCCGAAGGTGTAGAGGCGGGTCCCCGCTTTCCACTTGCATGGCATTAATTGGGGAACTTTTCATGGCGCCTAGTATGAGTCTGAGGCATTTGGACTGAATACTTGAGAGTTTGGCTAGGGCAGTTTTGTTACCGTGGGCTAGCAAAAACATTCCATAGTCCATATGGCTGCGGATGGTTGCCTGGTATAGAAGCTTTTGTGAAGATGGGTGGGAGCCCCACCAGACGCCTGATAATGATCTGAGGATGTTTATATTTTTTTCGCATTTATTGGCAATGTATTCACAGTGAGTGAGCCCTGTTAGTCGCGAATCGAGCCAAACTCCTAAAAACTTTGCGAAGTTGCTTTGCGGAATGCTTTCATTGCCATAAATGATGCTAACATCAGGGATGAGTCTTTTCCTTGTGAAAACTACAGCTTTGCTTTTAGAGGGAGATATAGTCAGACCATGATCCAGCAACCAAGAATCTAAATATACAAGCGCATTGTTCATGTTGTCTACATTACTGAGAATATTTTTAGAAGAGGAATATAATACTAGATCATCGGCATATTGTAGGACTTGGCAGTAAGGGTTGACTGACTCTTCTAGATCAACAGTGTATAGACTGTAAAGAAGGGGGCTGAGGACAGAACCCTGAGGGAGTCCTTTCCAAATTGTTCTAGGGGTCAATTGTGTATCCTGGGATTGTATAATGATCATTCTTTCTACAAGGAAACAGCATATAAAATGGACCATCTTCGCTGAGATACTAAGCTGCAATAGTTTGTTTCTTAGTACTGGAATAATGACATTGTCATATGCTGAAGCGACATCCAGGAATACACAAGTTAGGTACTCCTCTCTTTTGGCAGCAATCTGAATTTCTGTAGTTAAAATGCTTAGGCTGTCTAGAGTACTAAAGCCCTTTCTAAATCCAAATTGGGATCTAGAGAGGAGTTCTTTCTTTTCAACATACCACTCTAATCTATTTTTGATCAAGATTTCTGTTATTTTTGCTGTGGTACATGATAGGGCGATAGGACGTCTAGAATTAGGATCTGAGGGGTTGCCTTTTGGTTTTAAAATAGGGATTACCACTTGGGTTTTCCATGATTCAGGGACTATACCTTTTTGGTAGAGATCATTTATTATTGCCAGAAAGCTACTTTTAACTTTTTTACTAGCCTTGGTTATAAATGAGTAGGGTATGCCGTCAATGCCGGGGGCAGAGTCAGACAACCCATCAAGAGCAATCAGAAGTTCTTCATAAGAGAATGGGGAATCAAAATGAGCTGAAGAAGGGGTAAGGGTTGTGTGAGGGGGCAAGGAAAATGGTTGGTGAGCGTATGGGGGGGCTAATTTGTCAGCAAAAGCTTCCAACCAAGAAGATGAGTCATTTGAAGTGAGATCATTATGATTGTATGAGCCTCGAAATCTTTGAATCTGTTTCCAAACGATAGAAGATGGGGAAGAAGGAGCTAGATTTTCGCAAAATTTTATCCACCCTGTTTTCTTCTTGGATGATGCTGCTTTCCTGAATAGAGCAGATTCCCTTTGGTAGGCCAGAAAGTTTGCTAATGTCATTTGTTTGCTATATTTCTTTTCTGCCAAATTTCTATTCTTTACTAGAGCAGAGCACTCCGAATCCCACCATGGAGGGGATGATGTCTTTTGGGAAGGATTTTTTGTTGGGATGCATTCATCTGCTGTTACAAGAATATGGTCAATTAGTTGGTTATAGTTAATAACAAAAATATCCCTATTTCTACATAAATAGGGAGATAATTTTTGGTCAAGGGATGAAGAATATGAATCCCAATCAGCGCCAGAGACTCTATACTTTAGTAGTGGAGAGGGAGGGGGAGGGCGTGAAACACCTAATGAGATATTAATTTCAATTGGGAAATGGTCACTGCCTCTTGTCAGTGGGTGGGTTTTCCAGGAGAGAGAAGGAAGGATGATGGAAGAGCAGAAAGTGAGGTCTACAGCGGAGTTTGGGTTTTGGGAAGGGTTTACTCTTCTGGTAGGGGAACCATCATTCACCAGACACAAATCAGCGTCATCTATCATCTCAAGCAGTAGGCGACCAAATGAGTCACAGTGGTGACAACCCCAGAGGGTGTGATGGGCATTAAAGTCTCCCATAATAATAACGGGAGGAGGAACTGATGAGATGATTAGTTGGACATCGGAGATAAGTTCAGGTTTGGGATGGGGGATGTAAATACTTATATAGGAAATGTTCAATAAACGAACAGCCACAGCATTAATATCTGGGCTGAATGTGGGGAGACTAATCTGAGAGAAGGTTAGGTTGCGTCTTACTAAGAGAGCACAACCAGCCTTACCATCCTGACGATCGTCCCGCAGACAGGAGAAACCCTGGATCCGGTATCGAACACCAGGATTAAACCAAGTCTCCGAGACGGCCACCAGGACAGGGCTAAAGTTTCTTATGAGGTATAGTAAGTCAGGAGTTCTCTGCCGGAGGCTCCTGCAGTTCCATTGGAGAATGGGGAGCTGGTCCATTGTTTTGGGTTAGGTTGATAAGTTGGGAGATCTTAAGGGCAATGTGGTTCGGTATTTGTAAGGAATTTTGACTAACTAAATTTATAATTATAGTTAATAGTTGAGCAACCAGATCACTCTGGGTGCTCCCAAGGGAAGAGGGTGATGAAGATTGGGATGAGATAAGGGCTGACCCATTAGGGAGAGAGGATTGGGGAGTGGCTATAATGGAATGGTGGGCTTCTATATCATAGGACTTGCCTAGGGGGGGTTTAGGAGCTGAATTTCTATAGACTGTTTTTCGGTGGGATAGGGTGGGATGGGGAGATGATGATGAGGGGTCATTGTGGAGAATAATGGGATGGCTAACATGAGGTGAGGATTTCACTACTTCATTATAGGGCCTCTGGGTAGGGAATCGAGTATTAGCTTCAGAATAGGGAATGCCTTCTTTGGCCATCAAAGCTTTTATGTTTTTTTGTCTTTCCTGTTCAGGACATGCCCTGCTGGTAGCAGAGTGGGGCCCGGAACAATTAAGGCACTTAACATTAGAGTCGGGTACTTGGCACTCATCTCCTATATGAGAATCACCACATTTGTAGCAACGGGGCTTTGATCTGCATTGCGCCTTGATGTGGCCAAAGCGACAGCATGCCATGCACTGAATGGTTGGGTATTGGTATACTTCCACTTTTAGAGCTGAGTAAAAGCTGTAGATTACTGAAGGCAAGATTTGACCTCTGAAGGTGAGGACGACTGTTTGGGTTGGTTCCCAAGATACATTGTTATCCTTTTTAACTTTCCTATTAAGTCGCCTAGCTTTTAGCACACAAGAAGGTTTACCTGAAATTTCTATTGATTCCACAAATTCTTCCATGGGCAAATCCACAGGGACTCCGCGGACCACTCCCATGCGGGTGACATTATATGTGGGAATAATAGCTTCAAGTTTATGTGTAGTAAGGACCGGGTTGTTCAAGAATCTATTAGCACTTTCAGCGGATTTGAATTGTATGGAGATTTTGTTCCTGCCTATTCTTTTAACACCATCTCTGCATATATTGTCAATTTTGTTTTTGAAGAGGAACTGACCGAATTTCATTGAGCGAAAATTTGTCCCATCGCTTGGGTCGGACTCTATTTTAGACACGTGGATAATGTATGGGCCAGAATCATTGTTCTCATATTCCCGAATACCCATGATGGTGAGTGAGGGGTGGGTATAGGTTGTTTGTATGGAGGCATTCGCGGCTTCTCTATTCTCTGTAATGACTTTTTTCCCTCGGGGTCCGAGACCCTCTTCCGGTGGTGCATGGCGCTTATTAGCTGATCTTTGTGGCATCGAGGCCGGCAACAGAGGCGGTGGGGTTATTGCCGGAGGAGGGTCCGGCGGAACCGGATCGGGGGGAATGGGATCCATTACCCCCGAATTATTAAACACAAATTACTTACCACAACCAGGGGTTAGTATAAAAATAGCTCAAATGAGTTAAATAACAGACAAATACGGTATTTTCAATGGCACAATCACACCAACACGTGTATCTCCTAGCGCGGAGGATTTGCGACCATCCATCATCTTCATCCACAGCTGATTCTATCCCACTGCTGGGTATAGGCCTCTTTCCTGTCATGTCATTTATCTCAGTCCTGTGCCAATCCAGTCCAGGTTGGACCAGCAACATCTGTTATGTCGTCGATCCATCTTGCCACAGTAGTCATGTTTAATTGTAATTCCTAGTTGATAAGTCTTAATAGAGGCAAGACAATTGTTAAGTTGTTTTAGGAAATCTTGAGAGTCTTAAAGACTTGTGATACCAGACCTAACCAGTTAGGTCTGGTGTCACACATCTTCATTGTATCAATACAAAATGTAGTTAAAGAAAGTCTTCTTTTTCTTCTTCTTCTTCATAGGAGCTAAGTGACCAAGCTCTGGTATCGAGGGTTTTCACACTGCCCGAAGGCCAATAAAGTAGTAGTAGTAAAAAGTAGCTAAAGTTAAAAAAATCAATTGCTTCTTGTTACAGGTACTAAGAAATCAGAAAAAAAATAATATCAATAATTCAACATACAAGATTGAATTACATAATATAGCTCCGAGATCAATACTATAAAATATGAAGATTGAGAAAATTGAAAAGGAGAATTCTGAAACAAACTATGTGAATGATCATAATAAAGTAAGTAAATATAAGTTAATTTAAACTTGATCTGATAAATATCTGATGCATTAATTTACTTGACAAAACACTATTTAGCTTTTTTCACTGCATTACAAGTTAATAAGTGACAACCAATATACTCATGTGATTTTCATATGAATTAATTGAGCAAACTTGATATTAAAAATGAATTGAAAAAACTCTTGATCTTCTGGCTGGTCTGGTTTATTTGATGTGATTTACATAATGTTTTAAATTGAAGATCCCCAGGTATCTCAACAGTTTATAATATAGTCACTTTAAACATATTAATCAATAATTTAGATTTTTTATCAAAAATCAATACTCAGACAACTTGAGTTATTATTAGAGCCAATGAATGTAGCTGTTAGTAAA
This sequence comes from Mellilla xanthometata, assembly GCA_035578125.1. Taxonomy (NCBI): domain Eukaryota; kingdom Metazoa; phylum Arthropoda; class Insecta; order Lepidoptera; family Geometridae; genus Mellilla; species Mellilla xanthometata. The sequence continues at coordinate 4,052,234 of JAPUBQ010000030.1, read as the reverse complement.
CCAGTCAGTAAATCATAAAACATGCCTTTATGACTTAAGAACAATGACAGTCAACATCAGCCCTCAGTCACTTACATCATATGAAAAGAAAAATGTAGGTTTTAGAAAAAAAAACAGAAAATGTGATGGGTCTGATCCTATAAGGTCACTGTTACTTGGCCAATATAAATAAAGTAAGCATTTTACTTTACTTTTCATCTTAAAAATGAGTTTATAAACTCAACTTTACTAGACTTAATTTTTTCTACTGCTTAAGTGTTAAATGATGGGTGTGATCCAATTGCTTTGTACTGAGCTGTATAGTTTAAATAATAATCTGAACTGGCTACACGAAAAAGGGTATAGGTAATTTTTTCCAATTAGACTTGGTAGTATGTCAGCTGATCAAGTGATATGGCATTGATAAGCACCAAGACTTGAAAGAGTGAGCATTAAAGCTAAATTAATACCATAATCTCTTTTCTGCATTTGAAATCAGTGGATGTTTAATGGAATCATTAGGTAGATACTCCCATCTAATTGAGAAAATCGTCTTGTCCTTCATAGATAAGAACACCCATGGTTTAATCGAATTGCAAAATCTGTAACCCATTTCGGCCCCAAAGGTGGAATCAATCCATAGTTAGTACCATCAGGTCATCAACAAATAGAAAGAACAAGGAATCCCTTAGCTAAAATCAATAAACTCCATTGACAGATCCTGTGACTATGACGTGATCCAAAACCCCGAAATTAGGTGAACATGTAATATCGCGGTACTCACTCAGACGGGGTTGGGAGATGAAATCCCTGGACACAGCCAGGACATGCTCCTTGCTAGCCTGCGCGGACGAAAGGGTCTTGGCCATTTTTCAGTTTTTCACTTTTTTGCAGGCCGCTCAATAAAACACCAAACTGCGTTGCCTCCTCGCCCGAAAACTGGCGAATGGACGTATTGTCTATGCCACTTCACGTGCCATCACGTGACCCATCACAAGGTAAATAGTTGCCATTGCTAACAATCATACCACCTTCTACGTTAGTATTTTGCTAAATAAAAGTGGGATGATGATAGAAGTGAAAGTTGGTCAAATGGTAGTAAGGTATAATATTGTTCTCGTTGCGCTCAAGCTTCATTATTTAGAATATAATTTAATCGTAGTTCTTAGAGATGCTGGTTACTAACGGATAAACTTCTAACCCTTGACCTTAGTATATATATATATAATTTGTGGCGTCTCTGTCGCACTTCATCATCCGCTACCAATCAGAGCTCTTATCCTGAATCACGCAAACGGTATTTACATCGCGCGTACGACTGGTCTAAGCTACAATGCATGACCGTCGGACGGCCGTCTCCGAACACAACATCTGTCCGGGGGAAATATCCCATTGCTAAATGGAGGCAGCCTATCGTCACTCCATAAATTTAATAGTGTTCCATACAAAAATATTATCACCAAAAATCAGATCACCTTGTAGCTCAAATAATTCTGACGAATTTCCAGAAGTTATTTAAAAAAATATTGGTCTAGTTACCATTAATTGTCATGTAGTCTGGCATTAACATCGTATTAATATTATACTAGCCAAACAATTAATATGGGTTTTTTTATACTATCCCTTGCATCTTCCATTTCTGTATTAAGATTCGAGAATAAGAACAAGAATATATTTATTGTATATATGAGATTTTAAGTATCATAGTTATAAACCTTTGTATATTTTAGATTAATAGTACGGTCGGTCGGTGCAAAGGTTTCGTTTTCAACAATAAGAGATTTTGCTTTGGAAATAAAACGTTGGTTCTAGCAGCACTGCAACCAATTTCGTTTTGACAGCTTTCAACCATAGAGAAACGATTAAAAATAATAGACACTGACACACAGATCTTCTTTTTCTACGCACTGACATGATCATCTTCGATAGAAAATCATTCCATATTTAATAATAATTGAGGAAGTACGTTTGTAGATGCAATACAGTATTTTACATGTATTCAACAATTCTTACAATTCCAAATTTATAAAATCAAATATAAAAAGAATAAACGAGTTCACTGACATTGCCTTGCTATTTCAGTTGCAAATTGCAATATTTTAATATACTTTATGTATGTAGCTGATATATTTTATTACTTAAAAATAAAATGGTAGCTGAATTAGCGGACAGAAATATCTTATGTATGCTTATATCACATTACAACTTTTTCAAATCATGATCGTCTTAGGTTCTTTGCGTAGAAAGAGAAGATATTTTGTAATCATTTGTCATTCATATATTTTTAATAGGTAGTTGTCACTGTGGCTGTCACCATTACTGGTCTGTGCCTGTCACAGCCATTTCTTGAAGTCATTCATTCTTCGAGTTCATTCTAATACAGTTCTTTTATGGTACTTTGTTTCATTCTTTTATTCACTTGTGTCTGGCGGCAGGCGCGGGCGGTGTTTTCGTCCGATTACCAACCGAATAATAATAATATTTCCTTTATTTATTTTATTACCGAGCTTTGACATTGGTCTCGGTCGTACTATAATATTACACTTTTTGAGAAATTATTGCATTTGTCCCTTCAGGATATACTGAAGGCATAATAAAATCAATAATCAAAATGTCGAAAATGAGTAAATTTATTCCACAAGTGAATCGTAATTTCGGCAGGCTGAGTGCCGCGTTGTCGAATGGAAAGTCGAGGAATTATTTCACTTACACTCAAGAATTGTCTCAGCCTCTGGAAAGAGTTCCGGAATATCTGTCGGCGAAGCAGGCCTTCGAGAAATGCCTCAAATCGGGTAAGTTTGTCCACGAATATTGCTGATAGACGAGAGCAAACCGCTATTGGAGTCATTATATACGTAATACCTACTACATAGGCTTCTGCTTGTTAGCAAGTCGTCTCGATAATATTATGCTAGGGCAAGCGGTATTTATAGATTGATTCCAATGATTATACAGGTATCTACTTACCTAATTAGAATTTTAGTTATATATGTTTATAATATATGGGCGGATTGTAACTGCCAGCATAATATACACCTCTTTTTGTTATATACAACATGATCTATAAATAGATCATTAAACTACAGGATCTGTATTCAAACATTAGATGGTGTAGTCATCAGTCATTGTTCAGTCCAAAGTTCTTTTGTATTCTTAATTACCTTTGTAACTTACTAATATAATAAATACAAAACCTTATATCAATGTACAAATCTCGAGGATTTGTGTATGTTTCTAACTCTTTCACACTGTAATGACTGAAGCATTTGGGATGTTTTTTTTATAGATATTGGACATAGTTGATATATTCCTAAATTCATATAGGTTATTATTTATCATAGCTTAAGGTAACACTGTGGTGCAGATATTTCATGTTCCTATGTTGGTAAATTCATATTCATATAGAATGACTTTATATAGCTTTTTTTTTTCTATTCAGTACCTACTCACGATATTAGTCATGGTATCATACCAAGAAGTTTTGTTAACAACTTTGTAAATACTAGCTGCTTTGTTACTTAAATCTGAGCAAATCTTATTCATATACATTTTTAGTTTTGCTGTAAGTAGGTTGTTTCTTATTTTGTTCTACAGTGTTTATCAATGCAGTGTATACATAGTGAATATTCCAATAGGGATGGCATTATCACTGTGTGCCAAAACTTCTTCTAATAAATACTAAAAGATATAAAATAAAACAACAAGTCGCAGGAATAACATGGGGTAGAGTGTTCATAGAAAGGCCAGAATGGAGAAGATTCAAGGAGGCCTTTGCCATTTGGAAAACGGACACACAAAAGTGGAACAAAAAAACAATTTACAGAAAATAATATAGTGATGTCCAAAAAGTTCATGTTTCGGAGGAGTATGGTAACTAACATTGTGACATGGAAATTTTATATATTAGAAAAAGACAAAAATCTCATTACAAAATGTGGGATAGCATGAACATACATACATATTATTATATGTATATTCATTTACTTGATAAGTAAAAGATGACTTCACAGCTGTGATATTTCCTTATAATACTCGAGGTTACTGACTCGGAACCGGGTCACAAGTTTATTTTGGGATTCAAAATGCAGTTGCATCGAGACCTCAATTGTGAATTCTCAACATGTACCTATGCACTGGCTTATAAAGTGCAGCTTGCTTTTGCAATCATGATTTTTCCTAAGGCCAGGAATGACTAGTTTTTTGCAATCATGTTTTTATCATGGCATTTTTTTTATGCCTGTAGAATATTTTTATCCTTATATTATTATATTAAGTAATATGCCTATACTATTTAGCCAATCAAACAATCATGTAAATTTTATCTTTTCTATAATTTACTCTGAATAAATAGATTTTGATCAGATTTGATTTATTATTAATCTTGTTAGAAGGTAAATTTATTCAGGAAAATTACAAGTGCTCGTACATAGGGTTCTTATGTCTACATAACTTATATATTAATTAACCGAAATGTAGCAAATTTATAACTCCCCGTCTGTTTTTACATGGGGGGTTAAAATTAAAGTACATACAATATTGTCCGTGTTTGTTACCTTGTACCAATCCACTTCAATACTTATCTAATCATGATAAAATTTGGCACACAGTTGATCTACGCAGGAGTGACAACTGATATTTTTCATCTAGAGTAACTTTATTTTATACTAGCTTCGCGCGGGCTATACAATAATCTAAGTTGCAAAGATACACAAAATATTAGCCTATGTTACTCAGGAATAACGTTGGCTTCCCAATGGTAAAATATTTATTCAAATCGGTCCAGTAGTTTCGGAGCCTATTTGCGTCAAACAGACAAATAAAAATAATAGTTTAAAAAAATAAAAAACATGCTTATCTGGCCGTTTAAAGTGGGTTTTGACCCACTTTAAACGGCCCAAAGACGTCGGTTACAAACAAACAAAAATACAAAAAATTGAATAATTTTATTAAATTAGTGTATTGTCATCGGTCCTCAAAAAATCTACAAAGTTTGAACGAAATCTGGCCGTTTAAAGTGGGTCAAAATCGCGCCCAAAGAAGTCGGTTACAAACAAACATACAGGTGAAGCTAATAAAAACCGTGTAAAAACCAAACTTTTCCTCTATAATATTGATATAGATTTAGAGCATAAATATACCACAATCTCCTGATCCACATATTAAATAAATAAATATTAAGACACCTTTCACACACGGCTGGTTAGCCCAACACTAATCCACTTACAGTTTGTATTATGGTTGCTAACACAACTGATATACTACATATTCGTACATACATACTTTATATCGATACATGTTTAACATCCAGACCGACAGCCAACAAATTTAGTTGATGTTTGAGATTTGTTGGCCGTGCCGGGAAGAACCTGAGACCCTCTGGTTGGCAGTCATGGTACCCATTATGCCAAAGAGGTCATAGAGTATTTTTATTTTTATTATTTGTTATAGTAACGTTACTGAAAATACACATCTTATGCAAGTTTCAGCTTTCTAACTAGCACTGTTTCTGAGATAAAATAAACCTAAAGATACACAGACAGTGGAAGCTTAGTAATACCCTCCTGTCTTTACCGTTAAGGTTCCCTAAAAAGATAAAAATCTAAAATAAAAAAGTATAGTTCTTCTGTCGCCAATTTCTGTACAACGCAATCAAAACCCCAATGCAAAAGTAGTATTTTTATTATATAAAACCAGTTATAAACAGAAGAGCAGTTTATTCACATCTGGCAGTATGCCAGCTTTGACCTACACATGACCCGACTATCTTGTGATTGTGAGACATTCTAGTATTTAGTTTATTTCATTTTATTTCTTTGCATAAGCAGCCCACTATACGTTCCTACTGCTGGGACTCGGGGCCTTTTCTCACTAGGAGAGAGATATAGGCCATATTACACTACGCCGCGGGTTGGTGGATAACACACGTCTTCGGATATTGTTGGCCTAAGATATGTCGGTTTCCTCACTCTATTTTACTTTACAGTAAAGTGAATGCAAATCCTTGATAACTTGAAAAAATGTCATTGCTTCAGGGGCCAGGTTTGAACCAGGGGCTGTCAGATTGAAAAGCAGACGTTTTCCCACCGAGCCAGACTCGCTTTTTATTTTATTGGCATTGTTGTTATAATCCATAAAGAATACTTGGAAAATTTAGAGGAATGTATTTGCACGTGTTTAAACACGTACACTAAAATATTTACCTAATTGTTTTATATATAACTAGCAGTTCGCAAGGGCTATAAAATAATCTAAGTTTGTAAAGAGAAACAAAATATAGTCTATGTTACTCGGGGATAACGTAGCTTCCCAACGGTTAAAAAAAATTTCAAATCGGTCCAGTAGTTTCGGAGCCTATTTGCGTCAAACAAACAAAAAATCAAACTTTTCCTCTATATATATAATATTTGAATGGATCCAGCCTTTAGTTTATTTATTTTTATCTATGTCCGTAGTGGTCTAAATTATTCTATTCTAGTTTTATAATTTATTTTGAAAGATAATAAATAGGAATATTTTTGTAGCAATTTTTGTTACATATAAGGAATTATTTGTTACAGCTTTATGTATTTTAGTTTAATCAAAAACTATCAAACCTGGCGAATTTCGTCTCGCCACAAATTTGAAATTTTCCCTGAATTTTTTTTCAAAACCCTCACAGAGCCCGAGATATTTCCAACAAATGCAAAACCGTGGAAATCGGTTCGTGCGTTCTGGAGTTGTAGCGTCAGGAAGGAAAACCCGACTTATTTTTATTTTATAGATTTAGAGATTTGTTGGCTAAAGGTTTTTGAAAAATATATGGTACAGAAAAACATCAATAACAAAATTATTACATCTTAGGTGCAAAATTTCCGACAGCGCAAATTATATTGATTAGTTACATTTTAACAAAAAATATAATTGGAAGAACAAAGGAAGGAATCAGAAATTCTTTTGTCTCTCTGCTTTGTGTAATGAAAGTCATTTATCATATTATTAATTGTTATTTATTTTTAGATTTATTATTATTTTTATTTTCCTGCACGCGATGTGGAAACCTATTTTGAAATGTTTCCTTCTACTATTTAATTTATTCTTAATTAAAACAAGGAGGAAGTTGAAGTTGAACTGCAGCACCATAAGCCCTTCATAATAATATTATACTTACATAAATAACCTATTTGGTTCAAATTAGCTTTTATTTTATTCAATTACTACAGGTTTTAGGCAATAGTTTTTAGGCATTTATTCATCAATAATGTAAGCTTTTGATAACAATAGCATTTAATTAAACTCTAGACCAAAGATATACATAATATATACTTTGTCAACCTATATAATTAGAACCACACTTAATAAATAAATTACTACATTATTATCATTATTATAGATATAGTTTTTTTTTGTTTTGCTATTTTTTATATCTCGATATCACTGTGAAAAAAAAGTAGCTTCGCTTACCATCAGGTGAGTTGGTGGCCAAGCGTAGATCTATTCTATTATAAAAAAAAAAGTTGTATCAAGAAACTTTGAACTATATTACTAGCGTAGTACTACGTAGTAATAATACCTCAGAATCACGTAAACGTCTTTATATATTTTAACTATATTAAACCTATTATTCTAATTTTTTAATAATTATAATTTATCTTAATATTTTAATATTTTTTTTCATAAAATTACGGATTATGGACTATGTTTTTTTCGTTATAGCAATACCAAAGTTAAATTTTTTTCTCTCAAATTAAAAATCAGACAATAGTTTAATGTATCGTAGTAACCACGCCCCGATCCTCTTGTTCCGCCGGGTTCAAATTCCACTTATCTCAGGCCAGTCCGCAGGTTACATAATAATAGTTAGTTCTAGTTTAATTATGAATAGTTTGTAATATGATATTTCTAACCAACGACATTTATAATACCTTATTTTAAGGTATTATAAATGTCGTTGTTTCTAACTGCATATCTGTACTTGGCATGTTGGAAAACATTGCAAGGAAATCAAGCTTGGTGATAGAGTATTTTCTAGTGCTCGTCTGTTTAGCAACCACTCTCAAGTCGCTTTCACGCCAAGCACCTAAAGGTGACTTCTGACAGCATCATTGAAAGCCAGTTATTCCAAACAAGGCATATATGTATTGTAAAACATGTATTTTTCCCCTTTTGATTTCGTACTCTTCACAGAACCCTAGCTCAGCCTATGAAGGGGGCATATTAGATCAATTTAGATTCATACAAGCTTGGAACCATCCATAATATCCCAACCATTGATAATATCCCAGTTGATGACCGATGTAAGAAATGTCCACCATCGGACGAGTAGGGAAACACCAAGGCGGCATCGTTATACTGTGGAGGTGCCTAAGTCGCGTACTAAGCGATTTGCGTCCACCTTCATTGTGCGTGCCGCCAAGGTGTGGAATTCTTTGCCATTTTCCCTGTTCCTCGAAAACTATAATCTTTTTTTCAAGGCAAGGGTGAACCGGTTTCTTCTGGGCAAGCGCGCTCCACTTTAGATCGCATTATCGCTTACTATCAGGTGAATTGCGATCAAGCGCAAGCCCATTATGAGTAAAAAAAGGACATATTTATTAGCACTCTTCGCTGCTGCAGTCGCGGAACAGGATACTAGTAAAGGACGGAGCTATAATAATGTATCCATGCGAGAGAGACAGCATGACTGACGAAAGAGTACCATGGGTGTCGGTGTTTAATATAGTAATTAAAACAAACCCGCAAAAATTTAAATTTTTGCGGGTTCGTCTTAATTACTATAATTCCTGATTGAGTAATTTACGGATTACTCAAAAAATAAGATTTCCTGTAGGAAAACAAATAATTCTTCTGAAAGCTTGATATCTTGGCATTATGTAATGGTGCAAACACGCCTTGTTTTTATTTATTTAAACATAAAATAAATGCGTAGCGTACCTACTGCGCCAAAAAAATTGTGATATCACTTATATGTTTCGGAAAAGCTATGCGCTATCAACTAGGATATTATCTTTGTTCGGAACCAATTTGCCTATCAAATGCGTTGTATTCTGTAGCACAGCAGTACATCGTTTAGAAATAATAAATGACGGCTAACAAACAACCTTGTTGATTCCGATTGTTCGGAATAATTTAGTTCGTCCCACGTATTGTTTACCGTGTCATCGATAGGGCTGTCCTGACGTCAGCAGATAATTACCATTCTAACAACTAATCAAGAAATAAATATTCACTTATTTTTATCGTGGACATAATAAATACGCTTTTAATTGGAGAGGTCCGTTTACGTGTTGGGGCCCGCGATCTACAACTGCGTACCTGCGACTGTCCGGGATGCACCTTCCACCGCCAGCTTTAAGACTAGACTCAGGGTTTGGCTATTAGATAAAACTTTTTATTATATTAATGATTATCTAAAATTGAAAATTGACATTTGTTTCATATCATGTACTATTGCAATGATATTATATTACTAGAATTAGATGTGACAATTGACATTTGATTAATATCATATACTATTGTAATGATATTATATTATTAGAATTAGAATTGAAAATTGACATACATACATCAATACAAAAGTATATGATACATATCATATACTTTTGTATTGATATCATATTATTTGACTTGTAACTTTGGTGTTACCAATAAATGATTTGTATTTGTATTTGCTTGCTTTTAGTGTAAACTCAAAGCAAAAAAAGAAACTAACTTCGCCCCACGGTGTTAATTGTGTTATTTTGGGATTAAAAGTACTGATTTAAAGTACCTACTGATTAATCCAAAGTCTAATACCTCTTATAACCACCAATATATACCAAAGTCTAATACCTCATACTCAATCTTATACAAATCAGATCAGCCGTTTGAACGTAAGAGAGAGAGTATAATACTGTAAACTGGTATATGTACTTGTCTGTTATTCTGTCCAGTCAGTAAACCAGTCAGGATACAGTAGTTATACACTTACATTACTAGGTCAAGTCTCTCCGCGCGATGACCTAGAGTCTATTACTAGAATGCTAATCCTATGCCGATTACAAATAAATTGTTGATAAGAATGCACCGCTGGCAATAACAATATACCTTCATAATCGTAACTTTGTAATCGCTTACCTTGAAACGCCCGTGGAACGGATGGCCGGGGTGATTTGAATCGATCACCTAAGTTACTCAGTTTAATAAAAATAATAATAATTGTCCTGTATTGAAGATAACGTAGATTCATATTACAAATAATAATAAAAAAAAATAAACCCTAAAGTATAAACTATAGGCATTTAAGCACTGGGTGTTGTAACCATAGGAGTCAGCAGCTCTGATTCCAGACTAGGCATGCTCCACTACTGGCCACTGTCGCTGGCTCGTGAGGTAACACGCCCTGCTGGTAAATCCATAAGCATAAAGCAGCCCACTATACGTTCCCACTGCTGGGACTCGGGGCCTTCTCTCACAAGGAGAGAATATAGGCCAAAATCCACCACGCTGGCCAAGTGTGGGTTGGCGGATGACACACGTCTTCGGATATTGTGGCCCTCAAACATGCCGGCTTCCTCACGATGTTTTCCTTCACAGAAAGCCTGGTAAATTCGCCTTTTTTTTTTTCGTGAGGAAATGCATTTACGCATCTCCCGCTTCAAGCCTGGGGCAGACGGGCGGGGTATGTCGGACTCGAGGGCCAGAGGGGCCGTCACTACCGACTAAAACCTCACGGTCTCTTCTCACGACGGGGGCAGGGATGCAGGACCGCTTCGCGCATTGCAGCTGCTCTCCCCGCCCAGGTGGTAAATTCGCCTAGAAATAATGTGTAAAAAACATATATAGTACAAACTTGATTGTTGTTGTCAGTTTGTCAGGCATTTGGATAATTGAAAGTCGGTTTTCTTTGATTTTCCGATGAGAGGCCGGCGCGGGCGGGGTGATGCTAGTTCCATCCGACAAGTGTTTTTTTTACCCTTGATAGGTTTGCGTTTGACCACAGCTAGCCTGTTGTAAGCTGCGCTGTAGTCTATGATGTGGCACGCTTTCCTAGAAGATACCTATTAACTCTACTTTTAAAGACCCCCGGATGATGCCTCACAGTCACAGGTAGAGACTCAGATAGTAAGTTCCTGTTACGTTCAAGCTTGCTTAAAATACGATTTTAGAGAGTTGTGCTGTAGTCCGGATAATCGAAAATCCGTATAACTGAGGGCCGGATAATCGAGTAGCTATTGTATACAGTAGAAACTACAGTTATAGTTTTTTTCGTATACGAAAATTATCAGTTAACTATTGAGACATAGTTAAGATAAGAATTGACATAACACCTTTCCAGCAATCTGTCAGTAATCTGATAACCTTGCAATGTCGGTATTAACTGTATCAAGTATTTGAATATCTCTACTATCATTATCGTGTTGCTCCATGTTTCTTGGCGCCTGGTACCAAAATGATACTAATGATGATGCATAAGCATAGCATAAGCAGCCCACTATACGTTCCCTCTGCAGAGACTCGGGGCCTTCCCTCTAATTCTAATTTGAATTGGGGGTGATGAGACCTGCACTGACATCCCACTAGGGGTGTATTGTGCATTCCCCCCTTACCAGCCTACCCAAGCCAACCGAGCTCCTTGAAGTAACGGAGCACAGCCCTAGGTCGCTGGCATACCTGTTCCACCACTGTTGCGTCAGATGGTCTGTTTGTCTGAAGATTAGCACTGGAAGGCGAACATTCATCTTGAGCTGCTATCATCAGGCCGTAACTCCCTCTGGTTTGTTTAGTAGCCTTACAATGCAGTAGCACGTGTTCTACCGTTTCATTTTCCTCCAAACAGCCCCGACAGGTCTTCCCTCACAAGGAGAGTGATATAGGCCATAATCCACCACGCTGGCCAAGTGGTGGGTTATGGCCTATATTGGCGGAAGACACACGTCTTTGGATATTATGGTCCTCAAACATGTCGGTTTCCTCACGATGTTTTCTTTAACCGTAAAGCGAGTGCAAATCCACTCATAACTTGAAAAAACAAGTCATTGGTGTAGGGCTGGGATCGAACCAGGGGCCGTCTGATTAAGAAGCAGACGTTTTTACCACCGCGTCACACTCACTTTTTTAGTCTCAAAAAAGTGATGATGTATAATGATGATGATAAATAAAACATTTGAAAGTTCGTTTCTTCTTTCTAACTTATTATGCAAGCGTTGAAGTATGTAGTGTATAGTTGTGCCCCGGGGTGTTGGTGTACAGTGTGTGTGTGTGTGTGTGTGTGTGTGTGTGTGTGTGTGTGTGTTTGCTGTGACATCGTAGCTCCAAAACGAATAAACCGTTTAATATATATTTTTTTTGTTTGAAAGATGTATTAGTCGGGAGTGTTCTTAGTTATGTATTAATATCGATCCAAGATGGCCGCTTCCACAAAATTGCGGAATAAATACAAGTCTAATCTAATTAAAACACCCTATCGTCAACGAAATAAAGGGGCGTTATTAGCGCTCTTCCTTCTTAATAAATTAATTCTTAATATTGCCGCCACAACAAAACCTTGACATGGGCATTTTATAAATGTTTCATTTATTTTTATACTTGTCTATTTGCATAATTACTATTGTTTAAATTTGATTTAACATATTGGTTAATTACTCGTTGCTTTACAATAAATCTTTCCGCATACGTACATAATACAAATTAGTAGAATTTAAGTACAGGTAGGAATTAAGTATATGTTGTCTTCTTCCATTATAATCAGAATAGGTCGTTTTAATGTTCATACAATTAGCAACACCCTAATGTTACATACTTACATATTACATATCTTAATATATAAAAATCTCGTGTCACAATGTTTATCCCCAATGGACTCCTAAACCACTTAACCGATTATAATAAAATTCGCACACCATGTGCAGTTTGACCCACTTGAGAGATAGGATTAAATCTCAAATTATAGTCGCAATTTTAATTTATTGCTAATTATTGTCTGTTATTATTTGACAGTCACAATTATCTGTTAACTCCAAATGATCCTATCAGGTGTCGATACCATTCGACTGGGTTGAGTAAGTAATCAATAGATGGCGCTGCTATGGTAAATGTACGAACGTGTCATATAAGCTACACTATCTATTTTTCATACCCCTAAGTGAGGCAAAACAATGTTTGCCGGGTCAGCTAGTATACTGTATGTATACACTGTATGTTTTTTACTTGTGTTTGTCATGCTGAATAAATAATTATTACTCTGCAGCGAGCTAGATTAAATAGAATAGTAACTTGGACGATAAAATGGTTGCACCGTCCACGCGTAAAATACCGCGGTGGGTGGGGCAAAATAGCTACCCGCGCGCCCGCGTGGCGTCACACGGTGTGGCGCGACCAATCGCGTGCGAGCTTTGTGTGTGTCTTTCATTGGGATAGCAGTATAATTGTGTGCGTAGATGGATTCAAATTCTAAGCGGCAATTGTATGAAGTTACTCGTACTCTTCCGTTTATTCTAGTTCGCTGTTATTATGAAATAATAAGACTGAGACTCAATTTCACAAATAAGATTTCTTGTAATGTGTCAACTATGTTGTTGCTTTGTAATTACGAATACGCAAGTTGATCAGTTTCTTCCTCAATATATGAAAACAAACAAGTTAATAAAATATAATATGGAAGTGACACGATAACCTCTGTAAGGTTTACTAGAGTTTATTAAACGGGTTATTGCCACGTTAGTGATAAGCTAATAGCGAGACATGGGGTCATGAGGGGGTGTGGTCGCTATAAAGAGTTTATATCTATGGTCAATCAATCAAGTTGTTTATTTTCACAGAAGTAAATTTGGTACAAAGATATACATATATAGAAAAAATATTATTAGTGTTTATGATTATATTTATTATCTCTTATACTTATGATTATTTTTCTTTGAGCTCATAATGGTATACGTAGATGATATACACGTCATTACCATACATTATTGCAATATATATAGAATTATATAGAAATACTAGCTGACCCGGCAAACGTTGTTTTGCCTTAATAAAAAAAAATCTAAATATACAGTAGCCGATTCTCAGACCTACTGAATACGCATATAAAATTTGGAAAAAATCGGTCAAGCCGTTTCGGAGGAGTACGGTAACAAACACTGTGACACGGAAATTTTATATATAAGAAGATATATAATACAATAATATTTTGTCAATTCTAATGTGTATAAATTTATTAATTATAAATTCGTCATAATATTGAATTTAATCACATTTTATCATTTAATGTAAATTTGATTAATTATTAATTTGATTTAACTTCGATGAATTCCTTGTAACTATAAAACGAAGCTCTTTATGAAACGAAAGCTCTGCGAAGAGTTTGTAATGTGTCACGTTTGATCTATTCCAGGGCAGACGGTGTATGCTCAAGGCGCGGCCGCCACCCCGGTGCCGCTCCTCAACGCTATGACGGAGGTGGGCAAAGCGGCCCAGTTCCGAGACATCAAGGTGGTCCACATGCATACTGAAAAGGAGGCCGCATATGTACACCCTGACTGCAAGGATATCTTTAGGTAAATGCCAAAAAGTATTTTGAAGCGACGACAGCTCAGTTAAGCGTGCGGCTGCCTTACGTCCCGAAGATTGTGGGTTCGATCCCCGCTAACAAGCTCGAGCTTTTGGTAAAGGAAAATATTGTGAGGAAACCATAGCATGGTGTTTTTTTACGTATAATAGCTAGCTATTTTAGTATAATGGCTTGCGCTTGACCACAACTCACCTGATGTTAAGTGAAATTGCAGTCAAAGATGAAGCGCGCTTGCCAAGAATAAACCGGTTCACTCTCGCGTTGAAGGCAGTAAGTTTGTAGTTCAGTGGGAACAGGGACTCGGGCAAGGAGTTCCACAGTTTGGCCATAGGGCAATATCTAGTGCTCGTCTGGCTAACAACCAGTAACCTTAAGTTGAAAAATCTGTCGACTAACAGTGTGTTGCGATAGCCTGCTTGACAGCCTGTTATTCCAGGCTAGACATGCTCTACCTCAGCGCACCGTGTTACTAAAGTGTGTGGTTACGCGCCCTGCTGATTTAGCTGTAGGAACTAAAAATAACTTGATATTTAACAACCTAATGTAATTATTTAATGATTTAATTATTTTTGCCTTCGGTCAAAAAGAAGTTTGAAAGGGACTGTCTGAATAAAAAACTATTTAAACAACTATTAAAAAAACTATTTCGACATCATGTAGTAGCTCTACTTTTTATTACATATTATTATTATTATTTTTTGTATTCTTTACGACTTCTCGAAATTTGAAGAATTTCGGTAAGTAAATGCAAAAACCACGGGCCTAAGCCAAGTGGAGATTGTCGTGGGGGTTGTTTTCAATATTCATGTCATCTTGTAAGAACTTCCGAACAATCCTGCATGTGTTAAGAATAGCAGCTTTCTGCATAGTCATATATGTGTTAGTGTCTAGATCAATTTTATTATTATTATTATTAACTAACAGTTAACTGTGACTTTTTCTTGCTATTATTCACAAGTGAGTTATACTGCGGGCTTACTCTAATCAGATACCGATGTAAAAGCAATAATATTTATGAGATATTCACAAGAATTTTTCTTTCATTATGTCATAAAATAGTGATATAACTTGCCGTAATATTTTAATAGCTTAGTATTGTGTTTTGAAGTAGGTAGCGAATATGTGAGCTTATTTTTTTGTTTGAAAGTTTATATCGCTTTCAAGTCATCGTGTACTCGATGAATTTCGATAACCATACTTGTGTAGGTAATAAACATCCATCTAATACTGTCAGCAAAGTACAACAAATAGATAGATAGCATCATTATTGGGCGTTATCAGCCGCTTATCAGCTATATTTACAATTTAAAATGACGATTAGCCTGTTTAATGATTCTGATAAGGCGTGGTAGCCAAATATTTATATTTGGGTGTGTAAAGAAAATGAATGACGTGGGAAATGTTTATTTTATTTGTGCCGTTATTAAAACAACTACGAAGTTGTAGGCAAATTTTAATAAACCACATATCATTAATCTATTACATATAGTAAAGTTGTGACGACGTTTATTTGAGAATTAAGTCTATTTTTTTTTAGTAAAAATACAATGTAAACTCTATATATAACGACACTGAAGAGCCTGTGCATTTTATGGCGTTATAGAGAGTGGTCGTTAAATGGAGAGAATGTATCATTGTATGGAATACAAGCTAAATCAACTGAAACCAATTGATTTCGACGCTTTAGAGAGCTTATATAAGCAATAATTTAAAAAAAAAAATTCAATAATTTTAAATTGACTTGCTTAGTACGGTGCGATGCCGTAAGGTTAATAAAAGATTTGATTTGATTTATTATGATCTAGTTTGTATGTAAAATGGAGCGTGTATCTTCAAAGACAAAGACACAAATTTATTTATTTTTAGATTAAAGAGATAATTTATTTTTATTTAAACGGATACATAAAAATAAATTCGTGTATTTGGTACGAAACTCGCGTACAATTTAAAAATGGCGGTGAAATTGTATTTAAAATTTAAATTTTTGCAGCAATGACCAAGTGACCTATTGCCTCCTTGAAAAATATTTTCGGATTGTGTACCAGAAGTATACCTACATAATTAACCTGCTTTAGCAAAAAACAGAAATTTGTAGGTGGCCAATAATATAGGGCCTGCAGCTCGGCTAAGGTGATCTGACGCGATCATCGAGGTTAAACCGGTCAATGCGGACAGTCAGTCGAAACAAGAGAAGTGTCTGCATAAATCAAGTCATCAGTGTACAAATTACTTGTTTTTAACAACTATAACTATATTAACTGCAAATTAAAAATCAAGTCATTGGAGTACCAATGACTTGAAAAACAAGTGCTCTCGCTTTACGGCTAATCTTTGCGTGAAAACATCGTCAGAAAACCGACATGTTTAAGGATCACAATATCCATGTGTCATCCGCCTCTATTCGAATCTCAGCCGTGGGAACTTATTGGTGGCGATTCAGCGGCACACACGACTAAACTAAATTTAAAGTAGCTCTGTCTCTTTTCGTCCTAAATGACCAAAAAGAGATGGTACGATCTAAACCATAGACAAAACATCTAAAATCACGTCAAACAGATTTAGTTTATCAGATTTAGAGTTGATACAATTGAATGCGCTCTAAAATCGCTTACATTTCTCATATTTGACGTGATTTAAGTTGTTTTGTGTGTGGTTCAGAACGTGCCGTCTCTTTCTGGCCACCTAAGATGAAAAGAGACGGGGCTTCTTTAAATTTAGTTTAGTCGTGTGTGCCGCTGAATCGCCACCATAGTGGGCAGCTTATGCATGCTCATTAAATGTAAAAAAAATATAATAAAATACCGTGTGTGTGTGTGTGTCCGCAGGTCCGTATCCCTGTTTATGGCCGCCAACGTACGCGCTGCGGTGGCGGACGGTCGCTCCGATGTGATCCCCATCTTCCTCCAGGACATTCCCAAGCTGTTCCACAGGAAGATCATCTGCCCCGACATCGCTGTCATTCAGGTATATATCTTATCATCAGCGAACTAGAATAAACGGAAAGCCGCTTAGAATTTTGATCCATCTACGCACACAATTATACTGCTTTCCCAACAAAACACACACACAAAGCTCGCACGCGATTGGTGCCGTGCCACACCATGTGACATCACGCGGGCCCGCAGGTAGCTGTTTTGCCCCGCCCACCGCGGTATTTTACGATTACGCGTGCAACCATTTTATCGACCAAGTTACTATTCTATTTATTCTAGTTCGCTGCTTATCATAGACTAGGTGACCGGTTTCTTCTAGGTAAGCGCGCTTCACCGTAGACCTCGATGTCACTTACCATCAGGTGAATTGTTGTCAAGCGCTGAACTATTTAGAGTAAATAAAAAGACTAATAAATATAAAAGACGCTGAACCTCTTGTTAAAAATCGTACTACTGCGTGTATCCAATGACACGCATAGTACGATTTTCTATGTGTATCGAATGATACGCGTAGAGCCATCAATTTGTATTTTTTGAATCGACTTCACTCTGGTCACGCAGTCTACTATCGTTTTATCACTATGCGACTGCAGCGCGTTTAATGTAACCATGACAACCGTGTCACAACTCTGGTTGTCAAATTGTCAATTTCTATCTCAATTAACTGTATTTAAATAAGGCTGAATTTTGTAAGCCTTTGTGCAGCGTTTTTAAATAATTTAATTAAAAAATTATATTTAAGGGGGGTTCCCATACAACAATGATACGGAACCCTTCATGCGCCTCGCCTCGTCTCGCCTCGGAGCCCTCGTACACCGCAAGACTTGCACCTGTCTCGCTCTCACACATGTTGAGTCTGGCGACCGCGCCGCGTTCTCCAAGGTGGTGGAAGCTATCAAGACCAACTTCAACGAGCGGTATGAAGAGCTCAGGAGGCACTGGGGCGGTGGTGTGCTGGGCAACAAGTCCAACGCTCGCATCGCAAAGCTCGAGAAGGCTAAGGCCCGTGAGATAGCGCAGAAGCAGGGCTAGACACAATAAATATGCGCGAGCTCAACTCGCATTTGGCCAATTATTTGTTCAATGTTGTAATGTTAAATTAATATTTCCAGGTGTCTCCCCCGGATACCCACGGGTACTGCAGTCTCGGTACGTCGGTGGACTGTGTGCGCTCTGCTCTAATTAACTCCAAAATCATTATTGGTAAGCACTTAAAGCGTTTGGGGTATCTAATACTTATAAATGAGAAACCTCAAAGCCTCTTTTAAATAGTTTATTTTGTATCACATTTTTTTTTTTTTATATGACACATTTCACACACGGCTGGTTAACTCCATACTGAACCATTTCTAGTTCGTGTTATGATTGCTAACACAACTGATATACTACATATACATATATACATACATATTTTATATAGATACATATTTAACACCCAGACCCACAGCCAACAAATTTAGTTAAGCACAAAGATGTTGGCCGGGCCGGGAATCGAACCCGGAACCTTCTGGATGGCAGTCCGACATGGTAACCCTTACGCCAACGAGGTCGCCAACATTGTTACACAGTTTTACACAGTTAACCTCACGACTCCCCGTCCCATAGTCGAGTTGAGTAGTGTTCTCTCAAATGGCGCTACTGTGCACTGACGCTCCCGGCGCGAGCGCTGATTGACTGTTTTGCCAGTTTCGCGAATCAGCGCGTTGGTTTTAATGTTGACAGGACGCCACACACTTGATCGAGCGAGTTAATGTTGCCGTTTTAATGTTTTCAAGATTCAAACTCTTGTCTGCAGATGTGAAATTTAATAGCCTACTTACAATTGAGAGATTGACGACCTCGTTGGCGCAATGGTTACCATGCCAGACTGCCAATCAGAAGGTTACGGGTGCGATTCCCGGCTCGGCCAACATCTTTGTGCTTAACTAAATTTGTTGGCTGTGGGTCTGGGTGTTAAATATGTATCTATATAAAATATATATGTATGTATATGTAGAATATCAGTTGTGTTAGCTACCATAACACAAACTAGAAATGGTTCAGTATGGCGTTAACCAGCCGTGTGTGGAATGTGTGCTAATATTTATTTAATTGCACTTGTAGCTCGGCTAACTAAGGTTATCTGACGCGATCACCGAGACTTAGCAACAGTCAACGCAGCAAGTCTTTAATAGTGTGACTTTTACGGTTCTGTTAAGCTAAAAATGGAACCCTTTTACTAAGACTTCGCTGTCTGTCAGTCACCAGGCTGTATCTCAAAAACCGTGATAGCTAGGAAGATGATTTTTTACAAATTATGTTTTTCCTTTGGCAAAATAAATTTTAGCTCCGAGCGATATCACGATTTATAAGTGCGATTATTGTCTAGGAGTGTACGACTCCGGCGAGGAACAAGGATTGCGACTGTATACGAGTAGGAAGACCAGACACGTATCAGCGTGTGGATTCTCTATACTTAATGTAAATCCTAGTTATCCACGAAACCGACGTTTTAGTCATATACCCAAACCTTTATCCTAAGTGTCCCGTCCAGCACGTATTTCAATTTTTTTCAATTTCAAATTATCTTTATTTACATAATAATATTACAAGGAACACAACTAGTGTATATTAAATCCTAGCAGTGACACGTTATTACAATTTAAATGTTTTACAATTCGGAACAATTAACAAAAACTTATGTCATAATTATAATTTTAGAATAATACTTAAATAGTTTTATAGAATAATATAAATAAAAATAACATTTTGATATACGTAAACTTTAGAAGAGAATTACATTTTTTGCCTAATTATTTATAAACGAAGCACGTATTAATAGTTTTATTTTGCCTCAGATATTTTTGATTGAGGGTGATTCCCACTCAAAACACCATAAAATAATGAACATATTTTGTCAATTCCAGCTCAGATCAACCCGAAGATGCCGCGGACATTCGGCGACGCGATCATCCACATGTCCCACATAGACTACGCCGTGACGGACGACACGCCCCTCCCGGACCACGGCGCCAAGCCGCCCTCTGCCGAGGAGACCAAGATCGGTCAGCTCATCGGAGACAACCTGGTGGAAGACGGAGCCACGCTGCAGATGGGTTAGTCACTCGATTTCAATTGAACACTTTCAAACTGCATATTTTCAATCTGCACACTTACGGATTGCACACTTTCTGCAGCCTTACTAATTGCACACTTAGTTTTGCAGATTTACTAATTTCTCACTTAAATAACTTATTAAATCAGGCGTTACTTTGCGGAAATCCATTGTGTACTTCCGCTGTGATCCGAAATCCAAATTAAGACAAGTAAAGGAAAAATCAACTAAGATCAATTAACCAAGCTTAATTAACTAAGATTAATTAAGATTAACGTTACCTATCACAATTCGGAAATTCTTAACTCTACACGTGTTTCGCCTAACCACAAGGCATCATCAGGAGATGCTGACTCTTCGAACGACAAGTCGAGAGAACTCTCGACAAGTCGAGAGAACTCTCGAATTGTCGTTCGAAGAGTCAGCAGTACACTAAATATTTAATTTTGTCTTCAATTTCACACTTGTCTATTGCAGATTGACAAATTGCACATATATTTATTGCAGATTTACTAATTGCACACTTTTCATTTCACAACTTAAAAAAACATATTTTCAATATAAACACTTACTGCACACTTTCAAAGTGCAGACTTAATAATTACACGCTAATTTATTGCAGATTTACTAATTGCACAATTTCAAATCACATATTTTCAATCTGCACGCATACTTTTAAACTGCAGACTTACTAATTGCACACTTTCAAACTGCAGGCTTACTAATTGCACCGTTCAAACTGCACACTTACTAATTGCACACTTTCATACTGCACACTTACTAATTGCACACTTACTAATTGCGCACTTTCAAACTGCACACTTACTAATTGCGCCCTTTATAACTGCACACTTAGTAATTGCACACTCACTAACTGCACACTTACTAATTGCACACTTTCAAACTGCACAGTTACTAATTGCACACTTTCAAAACTGCACACTTTCATGCTGCCCACCTACTAATTGCAGACTTTCAAACTGCACAAGTGTGCAATAAGTAAGTGTGCAGTTTGAAAGTGTGCAATTGCAGTGTGTGCAATTGCAAAGTGACTTTCAAACTGCACACTTACTTATTGCACACTTACTAATTGCACACTTTCAAACTGCACACTTACTAATTGCATTCTTCAAACTGAGCACTCGAATAACAAGTGAAGTGCCACTATATAATATTAGTGTGATACTGTTATCAGGTATTGGCAGCATCCCGGACGCGGTGCTGTCTGCGCTGAAGGGACACAAAGACCTCGGTATCCACTCGGAGATGTTCAGCGTGGGGGTCATCGACCTCGTCCGTCGAGGATGCGTTACCAACAACAAGTAAGATTATTGTCGTCATCATCCAGAGTCTGTTCACAAACACACACACACAAATTTTCGCCTTTACAAAATTAGTGGAATTCCATACAATACAGCAATTCAAAAACTCTTTAATGTACACCAAAACAAACAAGTAATTTACTCTATTGTCTCGCTAGCACTCATTGCGTGCAATGGAGAAGAAACAAACTCTCTATTGCTTTTTATTTTAATTTATACGACTAATTATACAGCAATATAATCTTACGATGTGACTAGGAGAAGTATGGATATGAATGTAAGAAGTAGCGGAAGTAGAGGTCGACCAAAGAAGCGAAAAACAGGCTGTGCCGACCGCACCTAGTGGGAAATGGTAAAGAAGAAGAACAAGATTAACGCCGGTATCACCACGGGGTATACTCGTTTCTTTAGACTGCATTTGCTGCGAAGTGCAGTCTAAAGATACGAGTATACATATATTTGACGACCTCGTTGGCGTAAAGGTTACCATGCCGGACTGCTAATCAGAAGGTTCCGGGTTCGATTCCCGGCCCGGTCAACATCTTTGTGCTTAACTAAATTTGTTGGCTGTGGGTCTGGGTGTAAAATATGTATTTATATATAATATGTGTGTATGTATATGTAGTATATCAGTTGTATTAGCAACCATAATACGAGCTAGAAATGGTTCAGTATAGGGCTAACCAGCCGTGTGTGAATGTGTCCTAATAAAAAAAACATATATTATGTAAATATTACAGAAAGAAGATGCACCGCGGCCGCATCGTGGGCAGTTTCCTGGTCGGCAACCGGGACCTTTACGACTTCGTCGATAACAACCCTTTCATTGGTGAGTTATATAATAGACCACGCTTAAGGCGCTGATACACGCAGTCTTGAATTTGCAGCTTTATAATCAAAAAACGTTTTGGGTCAACCTTTATTGAGAGGACAGCGAAGCTTTGGAACTCTCTATCTGAGAGGTATCATCCGAGGATCTTCAAAAGTAAAGTTAATAGGTAACAGATAAACAATTGTTTTTGTAAAATGTTTCATTTACAAGTCAGTATTAGATATTAAATGTCATAATTAAATAAATGTACACAGTGTAAATAAAAAAAAATTACATTAAAAATGGCAATATAATTAAAAGTAAAGTTAATAGGTAAAATTATTAATAATTATTATTAATTTCAAAAACTTTTTATGTTAGGACAACCCGCCCATGACCATACCTGGTGCAAAAGTGCCCATAACACTGGCTGCGTTTCCACGCTGAATAGCAATGGCTATCCTCTGCACCAAGTATGGTCGTGAACGGGGAGTCCCCATACCCACTAGCCACCCCACACCCCAACTAACCATAGCCTCAACTGCACAGGGAAAAAAAAGATATAGAGACTCGCATAATCAACTTTTTTTTTATTTATTTATTAGGCACTCAGACTGATTAAAAACATTCATGATAACATTACAATTACAAAGAACAAAAACAAGTCTGCAATCCAAAACAGAGTACACGGCATCAAAAAATCAAAATCAAAATAGTTTATTTAGTACAAATACAGGGGTGAAACGTACTATGAGTAATTAAATACTAAAATATAGCTAAGTCTTAGTGTACGTTTTGCCATATCCACTGCGCCCCGCGCTAAGTATCATATGATCCTGTTATGCGGGGCAACAGCATGTTAGTTTAAACTTAATAAAAAGGTAGTTTCAGCTCTGATATATATATAAAAAAAAGAAAAGGTAATCAATCTAACAATTTAACCTATAACTTATATTATTTCTAAATTGACTGAGGCTGTTACTAAATACATCTAGTTCAGTAATGGTGGCGATTCAGAGGCACACACGACTAAACTAAATTTAAAGATGCCCCGTCTCTTTTCATCTTAGGTGGCCAGAAAGAGACGGGACGTTCTGAACCACAGACAAAACAACTAAAATCACGTCTAATATGACAAATCTAAGCGATTTTAGAGCGCACCCAATTGTATCAGCTCTAAATCTGACGTGTTTGACGTGATTTTAGGTGTTTTGTCTATGGTTTAGATCGTACCATCTCTTTTTGGTCATTTATGACGAAAAGAGACAGAGCTACTTTAAATT
Source organism: Mellilla xanthometata (assembly GCA_035578125.1). Lineage (NCBI taxonomy): Eukaryota > Metazoa > Arthropoda > Insecta > Lepidoptera > Geometridae > Mellilla > Mellilla xanthometata. The sequence goes on along the minus strand of JAPUBQ010000030.1, from coordinate 4,028,288 downwards.
TAGTTAAGTCGTGTGTGCCGCTGAATCGCCACCAATGTGAGTATTTTTTTGTAAAGATAATTAATTTTATTTGTTTCCTCATGTTCCAGAAATGTTGGAGATCGACTACGTGAATAACACGCACGTAATTTCGCTGCAGCCGAAGATGACCGCCATCAACTCGTGCCTCGAGATCGACCTCACCGGACAAGTCAGCGCCGACTCCATCGGTCAGTACAAACATACCAGCGAACTCGAATAAATAGAAAACTAACTTGGCCGATAAAATGGTTACACCCCACCGCGGTATTTTACGCGTGTAAAATACCGAGACGGGGCAAAACAGCTATCCGCGCGCCCGCGTCACATGGTCGGTGGCGTGACCTTGATGCGACCAATCGCGTGCGAGCTTTGTGTGTATCGTTGGGATAGCAGTATAATTGTGTGCGTAGATGGATCCAAATTCTATGCAGCAATTGTATGGAGTTACTCTTCCGTTTATTATAGTTCGCTGAAACATAAACTAAACCATTTCTAGTTTATGTTATGATTGTTTTTTTTTACATTTAATGGGCTTGAGCTTGATCGCAAATAGTATTATACTCATTTTGGTACCAATCAGATTTATCGATAGCGAAAATATTCACCGTATTTGTTCGAGCCTAGAGAAGTCCAAAGCAGCACAAATTATATAATGTTTGTGGTGTCATAAGCTATGACCCAAAAAGTCCTAGGATCAATTGCGAGCGAAGCGAGCGCGAAAATAATCACCGTGTTTGTTCGAGCCGTTTGAGCATAAAGAAGTCCAAAGCAGCACAAATGACATATAAATAAATAGTAGGACACATTTCACACACGACTGGTTAGCCCCATACTGAATCATTTCTAGTTCGTTTAATTGTTGCTAACCAAGAAATAAAATAAAAAAATTCGTCAAAAAATTAAAAAATTATAATTCAAGTGTGAACAACCCTTATAAATTAGGGGTATGGAAAATAAATAGTAGCTGATTCTCAGACCTACTGGATTCGCATATAAAATTTGGTAAAAATGGTCAAGCCGTTTCAGAGGAGTACGGTAAAACATTGTGATTAAAAAAACATTGTGACATGGAAATTTTATATATAAGAAGATAAGATAAAAAAGTAAACATTGAGAGTGCCACATTATAAAAACAAAAATTGTCGTCAAAAAATTAAAAAAAAATTAAGGGTGAACAACCCGTCGGTCAAGCCGTTTCGGAGGAGTACGGTAACTAACATTGTGACACGGAAATTTTATATTTTTTTTTATGATACATAGGCAAGCGCTTGATCGAAACTCACCTGATGTTAATTGATGTTGCTATCTAGGGTGGAGCGCGCTTGCCTAGAAGAAATTCGCTCTCGCCTTGAAGACAGTGAGGTTATAGTTCAGAGGGAACAGGGATTCCGGCAATGAGTTCCACAGTTTAATGGTTCGCACAATATATGTGGAAGCGAAACGTTTTGTGCGGATTTTTGGAACTTCAACTGTATAGCGGTGCCTCCTAGCCGTCTCCCTGCTCGCCCGATAGTGAAAAGGGGCCAGAGGAATTAGCTGATATATTAGAAGATAAATGAAATGACTCATGTGTTGTTTTGTTGTCGCAGGTACCCGCATGTACTCTGGTTTCGGCGGGCAGGTGGACTTCATCCGCGGCGCGGCGGAGGCGGTGGACGGGCAAGGCAAGCCCATCATCGCTATCGTGTCCCAGACCAAACGCGGGGAGAGCAAGATCGTGCCTACCCTCAAAAATGGTGAGTAAAAATCGAGTGTCTGTACACCATACTAATATTATAAAGCGAAAGTTTGTGTGAAATTATGTAAGTTCTCTTTCACGCTCGAACGGCTAGACGATTTTGATGTCATAGGTGGCGATTCAGCGGCACACACGACTAAACTAAATTTAAAGAAGCCCCAACTCTTTTCATCTTAGGTGGCCAGAAAGAGACTGCACGTTCTGAACCACAGACAAACCAACTAAAATCACGTCAAATATGGAATGTGCAGGCAGTTTTAGAGGTGATACAAGTGAGTGTGTTCTAAAGTCGCCTATATTTTCTACATTTGACGTGATTTTAGTTGTTTTGACAATGGTGCAGAACGTGCCATCTCTTTCTGGCCACCTAAGATGAAAAGAGACGGGGCTTCTTTAAATTTAGTTTAGTCGTGTGTGCCGTTGAATCGCCACAATAGACTACTTTTATGCCGGATTAACTTTTTTACCCTGGCATACCTAACAATATAATTTTTTTAAGAGTAACTCGGATGTCGCCTTGGGGCGCTGCGTGTTTATAAGGCGTATAGGAAATTGCATATACCTATGCGTGGACCTTGGTAAAACACTGTCTGACACTATAAATATGTTGTATTAGCTGCGCCTCGCGGTGTTACCCGCGATTATCCGGGACATTAAAAAGTTAGTCCGGGATAAAAAGTAGCCTTTGTGTTAATCCAAGGTCTAAGCTATCTTCACACCTAATTTCATGGAAATCGGTGTAGCCGTTTGAGTGAGGAATAAATATATACACACAAAGCTTAGTATTTATAATATTAGAAGGATTTCTTGGCCATGTAATAATGTGCCAGATTTGAGTACCTATAAGTAAATATGTTTGCTAATAAGTAATAATCACAATAATTAAACGTGGCATTATTCTTTCAACAGGCGCTGGAGTTGTGACAACCCGAGCCCACGTTAACTACGTGGTGACTGAACAAGGTATCGCCTACCTCTTCGGCAAGACGCTCAGGCAAAGGGCCTATGAACTCATCAAAATTGCGCATCCCGACCACCGCGAGGCCCTCGAAAAGGCTGCGTTCGAACGTCTCAAGTGCATGCCTGCCCCTTAAAAAAATTAAAAAGAAATAAAACTATTTCCAGAATAACCCCTACGCACTAGAATACGGCCGCCAATTTTAATGAAAGTTGAGACTGGGTTGCTATTAGCGAAAAATTAACTACTCTATTGGTAGATTTAACATTTAAGTCAGAGGACAGGGATTTTGTTTGAACCGTAAAATTGTAAGACTACCCATCTAGGTATTTTTGGTATTACGATTTGATTTGAAAAGTATTATGAAGAATCTGTAAATTCCAAGTCGATTGCATTCGAAATATTTTAGAGTTTTCCTGAGTAGCCTCTAGTTAGAGAATAGTAGAAAAATGTAGTTAAAATCGCTAGCTTGGGAGAATAGTGGATTACATGCCTTACAGTGAGTGAATATTAAATGTTTCATCATAACACGCAACAATAATAGTATAAGGATAAATGCATTTTATATTTTTTTTTGTCTAAATCAATTTTATTTGTACAGAATTTGGGAATCATGTTATTCGTTTCTAACGATTAAGTTTAGTATATTCTTATTATTTTTAGATAAGTAAGTCTTTTTTGTTCTAAAAGGTATTTTAAATCGTGTTTTTTTCTATCATTATTTTGCTTTACTATTCTCATAAAATGTTTAAATAATTGCCTACATCAACAATGTATTAGGTAGGTTATCCTGTGCCTAGACGTTATAAGACTAGATAACTGCAACAAGACCTGTGTTTGTTAGCATTGCATTATTATATAGTTTGTAATGTTTTACGTAATAAATGTTTATTACAGAAAAATCTGTTTCATTTCCAATATTGTAGCTAGGCCGAGTGAGTCAAGTCTCTGAAGTGAATTGTCAGTTGTATTTCATTCGTCTATCGCATATATTTTAGTGTTTTCTTCTTTCTACGATCTATGTACTCGAGTAGATGCTGTAATTTTGATCTAATCTTGATGAAACTGGCCCCGTTTCTAAAGGAAACCCTTAGTAATTTATTTGACTTCATAGTTAGACTTTAAAACCGAATGTAAACACAGTTTGGTGTTTTTTTTTGTTTACTTGCTCTACCAATCCCACAAGAAGTGGAGAAATATTTTACAAAAAAAGTTTATTATACTCGGTAAGATATATTTTGTACTTAGCTTAGACCATTCAATATGCATTGGTATCGAGAATTACCGTGAACACAAAATATCCATCGATATGAAATGATGATAGCCGCACAATATCCGGAGATAAAGAGCGCCTTAAAGAGAAAGTTCAATTCCTCCGGCGCCACTGCATACGTCTGATCTGCGGATATTCCTGTGATTTAAATTTTTCAGGTAGACGTAATTGGTAAATGTACACGTCGTTCAACGCCAAATGAAAACCTAATTGACATTAAGAATAGTTTAATAGTTAGTTTATTTTTCAGTAGCTGGCGACACCGGTCGCAGCTGGTAGCGTGTGAGGTGTTTGTTTGCGTATTTTGATAAAATTATAACAGAAAAATATCTTATTCGATCCCGTCTGCAATAAAACGACATGGTGTCGTTCCAACAAATGCTCGCGTACCGTCGCGAGTTGCTAATAGCCTCTAAATACAGGATAGTGAGGCGAATTGGTGGTGGTTCTTTTGGAGACATATATTTGGGGATAAACATATCAAACGGAGAGGTAAGTTCGTATTTTGTGGTCGCATATTGTTTGTGTTTATGTGTCTGGCGCCTGACCTCAAGACGACTTTGTGTGGAATAATACGAGAGTGCAGAGAATGCAAAACTCGTGGGCTTGATTGCGAAACTGCAATGAAAGGCCAACCAAATGTTAACCCACATTACCACTGAGTTTAATTATTCTCAATTTAATCTCAATAACATCACAATTACAGTGGCTTCGTTAATTCATATTTGGTTAAATATAATCACTTAAACACTCAATGTATTTGATAATAAAGCTTAGATTCCTTAGTTTTCAAAACTTGGTCAAGTTTAGTAGTTTACTAGTTTTAGTCATATTTTTTTAAATAACTTTTTTAATTAGAGTAAACTCTCTGTTATCTTAATGCCATATTCAACCCTTATGGCCAGAAACATACCCATTAAATCATAATAATAAAAAATATAATTTATCACAGAAGTAAAAAAATATGAATACCTCGAAAAATAATTTATTTAATTAGTGAATCATCAAAACTCACTGTCTGTAAACTGCATCCAAAGCATATGAATGTGCTGATAAGCTTACCTATTATATTACCTCAATATCTGACTCATAATTCTTAGAACAAGCTGATATACCTATGAGTTTAAATAAAATAGCTACCTAGCTCATCAATTTAGAGAAATTAAAAGACTTGTTGCATTGACAGGTTTTTACCGCAGTTTTATCATACTATTTAATTAAAGCATGTATTGTAGTGCTAGTAGCTGCTCGGCGAACTAAGATGATCAGACATGATCATTGAGGCTGAGCAAAAGTCAATGCCAACAGTCTTTGGATGGATGAACATGCTCAAGACTGTCTTTTAAAAAGTGGGATGTTCAATAGGGTACTACTGTGGGTCAGATGACAGGTTAAATTGTAGGTCCTTGCTGTAAGTCTTAGAACAAACAGGTAATAATTATATAATTGTAGAAAGAATGTCTTGAAAATATTAATAATGGTAACAGATAACAGGTAGACCCTCTAAACATTCACAGAATATAACTTTAACAATAATATATGTAAGTAATTAAAAATAAAAATTACAATATTAAAATAAAATAGATATTAAAGTGGTCTCCCATACTGCATACATGTTTTTTTCACACACACACACACACACAAGATATTCACATTTATAATGTTGGTATGAAACAGATGTTATAATGCTTTAAATTATTTGAATATATGGGTTTTGTGTACAAAATTAATTAAATGTATAAATTATTTTATAATATAGGCTAACTACAGATAATTTAAAACACAATATGTTTATGATTAAGGTATACTTAATCAGTTTCATTGTGCATCATAATTTTACCACTTAATATTTTATCATAATATTATTGGAAACAAAAAAGTTATCAAGAAAAATTTCAAAGATAATGCAGTTTTGACTGATAATAACTTTTTTGCTGCAACCCGCGGTGTTGCCTATGTTAATCCGAGATAACAATAAACTATATGTTAAAATAGATTTTAGCCACTTGTATGTTGAAACACCGGCTCCCGGTATAAACACATTTTCGCCGCAACTGTTGACATACCGGGAGCCGGTGTGGGTAAAACTAAAACTTGGAACTTGGACTTTCAAACTCAAACTATCAAAATAGTCCAGCCCTTTGAGTCTGGTAAGAAACAAAACATACCCCAAAATATTATTAGATAGATAAAACTTTATCTATTTTATCAACTGCTTATCAAATGTAGTAATTACTGTTCTTTTATAGGTGCAGCTACCTAATATTATACAATATTGTAAAGTGAGGAAATCATTATCATCGGTCATTTCTCTAAATTTTTTTATTTTTTTTTATTTTATATAATGACACATTTCACACACGGCTGGTTAACCCCATACCGAACCATTTCTAGTTGTGTTATGGTGGCTAACACAACTAATATTCTACATATATACATACATAAGTATTTTATATAGATACATATTTAACACCCAGACTGACAGACAACAAATTTAGTTCAGCACAAAGATGCTGGCCGTGCCGGGAATCGAACCTGGAACCTTCGGATCTGAACATGTCATGGCAGTCTTTACACAAACCCAGGCTTACCTTCCAAAGGCACTGTGTACATGGATATACTAGCTGCGCCCTTCTGTGTTCGCGCGATAGTAGATGATATAAATGTAGCTCATATATTTAAAAGAAATCCAGTGTCTAAGCAATTTTCATCCTAATCACTTAAGTCTTTGGATTGTGAAAGTTGAATCTCAAAATATTATCTATATATAATGAAAGTAAAATACATTTTTATCATATTTCATTATGTTGTAAATATACAAAAAGTTGGTAAAAAATGTATATGATTGTTCTTTAGACCATCCTCAAAGTTTTATATAGGTTTGTTTTAACTTTTTATGTTGCTATTTTGATTTATGACATTGTAAACTCGATGTTTTAAATCTCCTTATACATTTTAAATCTATGTTTCTGGTATATTTTTATATAGGGGGTAACTGTTATTTCCGAAGAGGAAATAAGCTAGCTGCAGCGCCATTTACAGTTTGAAATTATATTATAATGAATTTCGAACCAATACCATATTTTAATTCTAATAAATATACACGACTAAAATGGCCAAGTTTTGATAAGATATGAGGCCATAAACTTTCGGCACTTAGGTGTTTGTACTTCTAAACATCATACTAAATTAAAGCTAGAGTACCTTCAACACTATGCTGTGTCAAAAAATTGTGCCCGCGAGGTCTACTGTTCGGAGAACTACTTGTTATGTATAAGTTATAATTACTGGAATGAACATTTACCATTACACAATGGCACAAGTGAAAGCTATATTTGGTTTTTGTTTTCTACTAAAACAGTAGTATCGTAAATATTTTTGCCTATGGCAACATCAGTTCTGGTAGTTCCGTTTAAAAACCTAGTAAAAGATTTTATGGCTTTTTCTCAATAATTTCTATTACTATTTTAATGTTATTATCTCAAAATTTACTATAATGTTTAAATATTATTATCTCATTGCATATAATCCAGTACTATTTGTATCTTTCATAGCAAATAATTAAAATAATTGACCATCACAAATATATATAAACGCGTGCCCTACTTTTTGAACGCATTACATCCTCCATCATTCATAATTCCATTCAGTCACAGTTTCGTAAAATGTAGCCCGTGGATTTTTAACAATATCTCTATTCCAAAAGTGCGTAATTGTGCATTTTATTGTTCGATTTGATATAAAAAAGACTATTTATCATAATCCGTAACCATGTCGACCTTTAGTTTACGGAAGGAAATATTGATTACTGGGAAATACAAGGTGCAGAAGAAAATCGGTGGAGGATCCTTCGGTGACATTTATTTGGCGATCAACATCGCAAATGGCGAGGTAAATAACGCAAATAAGGTAAATGTTTCTGCTTTATTTTGGGCTTCAATGCGTCGAAGGGAGTGCACGCGTTGTCATGCCGCGTTTTCTTTGGCTTTTAGAGTGGGGTGAAATGTTAATTTCGTGACGTGTGTTTGTTGCGGAACCGCAGCTACCTACATAATTCGACATTAGATATCGTATCTTCAGGGTCGACAGATTTTGCATGACTAATCGATACTGGGGGCTTCATATTTGACCGTACGTTACGTATTTGTTTACAGGTTCCACATATTATTATAGTATTGATTTTTCACGTATTTTCTCTCGAGGTCACTTGATCTAACCTTTTGTTAAACTCACGCTGCTTGGGTAAAACATCGGAAATTAAATGCGAAGGAGTTTTCTAATTTTAAAATAGAAGAACTTGGAGCTTATTTATTTTCTAGGTCATTAGGCCAAGACTTCTGTGTCAGACTGAATAATTACAACACAAGTAATGTTGCTCAATTTGTTTCATATTGTTAATATTTAAATGAGTTCTAGTCATCAGTTATATGTTGTATAATACCAATATTGGTGTTGTGAAGGCAAAATTCTTCCATAATAATGAACTTGCTTGAGATCTAATTCCAATTATTAATCTAATTTAATAATGAAAAGTAAAGTTATGCTAGGTATATCAGGATCAGAGTATGTGGCATAATAAAATATCTTTAGAAAATATATATGACAGAAATACTGCATTATATCTTGGTACATCAAAAAATAATTGGTTACACATTATAGCCTTATAAAGTACAATTTACTAATAGTGAAGTATTGATTGTCTTACTGTTCCATGAAGTATGAACTCTTAATATGAAATGCAGATTTGAAAAAGTAAAATAATTTATGGAAAACCAATAACTACACAAATAACATGATAACATAAAATAAATTCTTTGATCTTTGACCATCTTATCTCATAACTAAACTTTTATTAACTCAAATAGAAGAAAATCTGAAATATTTAGTGTCCTTCCACTGTGATCTTAAACCAAATTATGGTGTTACATCAAAAAGTCCATTGTAGATAGTAAAGAAAATCTGAAATATTCAGTGTACTTTCGCTGTGATCTAAAACCAAATTAAGATAAGAAAATTATGTTATATTATATGAAAAATAATTATATATTTGGAAGTACAATAAATATTCCAGATTTTCTTCTATCTACAATGAATTTCCATAATAGCAATAATAATAACACTTGAGTCAATAGGTTATGGCTATTATTATAGGTATTAGCTTGTGGTTAAGTTGTGGTACATACATACATGCCTTAAGCCTTAAATAGAGCTGACTGGAACATCTGGCTATGTAAGTTTATGGCAGGTCAAGCTAGGCTATAAATAAAAGGCCATGATTAGGAAGACAGAGCATTGATTGTCCTCTGACAAAATGGTTTGACAACATGAGGTCAGTCACAGGTTGAATCTGGAAAAGTTAAGTTAAAGCGAGAAGGGTGGGGTATGTTGGGCTCGATGCCAATAGGGCATCACTACTGACTAAAACCTCACGATGACCTACTCACCGGAAAGGGCGGGATGAGGTCCCTTCATTCATTGACATATCCTGGCCCAGCACAAGCCATGGCCATTGTAAGCCTCAAGGGCTTACATTGACGCACATAGACAAGTGCCCAATTTGACATGCAACTGACAACTAGTAGGTTTTAATGCATACTCTAAAGAAATCATAGCATAGCATGGCCTGTGTTTATACTGGACCATGCACTGCTATATGTATGGCCCAGTGTGTATTATTATTTTTAACTTGCACTTTCTATTCTGTCAAAATCTGATGGTGAACCTAAATAAACTCTAAGGATTTGTAGGCCTACAAAAAACCATTTTAACATTTTCTAGACTGTATTTGATACAGACCCGCAGCTGTACTACAGGTCTTGTAAGTAAATATCTTGTAAACCTATAACATATTTTTTTTTATAATATTATGTTTGAGTTGTAACAATAGACACATTCTAGTAGTTTTATCTATTGTAACTCTAACCAGCATGCTTGCTGCAGCAGGCATGCTTTTCAAATGTATTCTATATTATTGCAAGCACAGGGTGCACTCTTGTCATATTATTTTACTTCTCCTCCACCAATTATCAATTTTAGATGAATCTGTCTGTCTAACTTGTTTACGTATGTATCTATGAGTCATGGTAAATGGTATATAATAATAATACCATGAATCACATGTTTTCAGACAAGTGGTTTTTATATTTTATAATAGTTTTTTTTTTTTTTTTTTTCAAAATTGAATATATCATCCAAACCTATTGGTTACTCGAGAAGACTGAAAGACTAGTAAATAAATAGTTAATTCATTTGTAGGAAGTAGTCTTGGGAACTGTTCCAAGGTGAATTAGTTTAGGGACATTTGGTAGAATATTTTGCTCTTGCTACTAGCAACATTTTAATATTCTTTCGGTAGATTTTCGTAGCCATGCACAGGCCACACTGCCATTGTGACGTCACTTGATAAGGTTGACGACAATTTTTGTCTTGAAATAAAATGATAATCAGTGGAATTTTGTAGTGTTTCTACGTTTTAAAGTGCTAATAAACAATTAGAAACTGTAAATTGTATATGTGGTGTGTTAATACTCTGCTCGGTGCGATGGGACATTAATAAACTTTGTGTGACAACGACTGATGAACAAAAAAGAAAATGGCTGCCTTCGGAAGCATGTTGTTGGCCCGAAAAAACTTAGTGGTAGCTGAGAAATACAATATTGTTCGCAAAATAGGCGGTGGCAGCTTTGGGGACATCTATTTGGCCATAAACGTCTATGGTGGCGAGGTAATTTGCTTTCGTACTATTGATTTTTCATCCCCAAGATGGGGATCCCAAGACGAGTCTTGTGTCAAGACGGTCGTATATTTCGGGATTTTTGGTCGTGAAGATGGCGGTCGGGGCGTTTTCACTATGTTATTCCATGAAAAAGTGTCCGCTGTCATACACAGGTGGACGATTGCGCATAGGCTAAGAGTCCTTTTGGTATAAATCGTAATGAGGCCATGAGGATAGAAATCGCATCTGAGATCCGAGTACAGAAAGGAGTCCAATCCATTGTTAGCACAGGCTCCTTCGAACCTTGCGAACATTTTACGGCCCGTTTTCCATTGTTATTTCGTAATCTTTATACAATAGGTTACTCTAACAGCAGATTATGAAATGTACAATTTATTTTTGTCTGTATTTTAACTGTTTTGTATGGCATTCCATGTATTACATAGTCTGGTGGTAAGAAGGACTAGTTTTGATATGAAAACTGGTGCATACAGTTGGAATATACTGGCTGGTAACTGCATGTCTGAACATGTTTACCACTGAAACCTGTTTGGTCAGCTGTACACGGCTTTTGTTACATAATTAGATGAAACATAATTGTGTTTTTAATTGAAACCATTTTGAATTTATCACCTTCAAATCTATGTTTCATTGATTTCATCATAGTTGGGTCAGCCATATGTCCTTATGAAATGATCAGCTGATTGCATCAGTTTGAAGATGGTATGTTGTCAATATTTTTTGTGAGTTTACAAAATATTTGATAAGAAATTGGCATTATAAAGCTGAGAAAAATGATTCTATGATTTGGAACTGATTTTCTAAGGAAAAAGCCAAGATGGTTTGAAGACATGTACAGTACTACTGTAGTAGGTCCAACCTGGACAAGATTGGCACAGGTCTGAGGCACCTAGATGGTAAGACAGGATAGAGGCATATACCCATAAGTGAGATAGAACAGACTGTGGATTAATGAATGATGAACTTGAAACTATTTTTTCATACTCTTAGAACTTCAAATCTTATTGCTACAGCTGTTAAAAAACTAAAACAGATGTAGGTAACAGGTTTAGGTATAGTTTAATAACATCTGTTTATCTGTGATTTTCCAAGAGCTACAAATTTAAATTGGTTTATCCTCAAGTAACAAAGACTCAACTACATTGATTAGCTACTAAAGTAAAAAAATATTTTATTTAATTTTTACAACACATTTTTACCGACCCCACAGGAAGTGGGATAAGGTAAAGATGAAGAAGATTTAATTTTTACAACAAATGGGCTTGCATTTGAACACAATTCACCTGATAGATAGCAAGCAATATTATGATCTAAGGTGAAGGAGCAGTGCTTACCCAGATATAACTTTTCACACCTGCTTTGAAACTGCCAGATAATAGTTTTCGGGGAACAGGGTGTTAGGCAAAAGAATATGTCTATGATTATAGGCTATTCTGAGTTTTAAGTGTGTTAGGTACAAGTAATGTAACATAAAGTCTGTAAAATATAAGTTATTTCTGATTTTATGATATGGGCAGTAATAGAAACATTTAAAAGTATATCTACTGTGTCCCTTTCGAACTTACTCCTATCCACACTTAGTATGTCAATTATGTGTACATTATCTAAAACGAAATGAGCTAATGAAAATGAAATATGTAATTTTTTTTAGTGTTGTGGGCTTCTCCATTATAGAACCTAGCTGTTTATTGAAAAAAAAAATAAACTAATCAGGTTACATGTTTAACCTTGTGCCAAATTTTGTCAAGATTAGCACAGCAGATTTGTTTTTAAAATGTAAACAAATAATTGTCTATTGTTATGTATTGTAACATATATTTCATAGATTGTCTATGGAGAAATAATAGCTAACATAAGATGTGATATTACTTATTTCTGCAGAAATAACTGTACATTTTGTCAGGTTGTAGTTATTCATCTATGTATATGCATTTTATAAGATGTTTTTGTGTTGCCATATATCTCCAAGACTACTTGTCTGATTTTGATGTGTTTTTTAGTGATGACTTTGCGTTTGAATTATGCGTTTTCTTAGATAGGTGTAACTGATAACACAACAGAGTGTGCACCACTAAACATTTGTAAGTATATATTATGACAACCTCTTTGGCGTAATGGTTACAATGCTGGACTTCCAACCAGAGGGGTCCCAGATTAAATTTCCAGCGCAGCTAACATCTTTGTGATGAATGAAATTTGTTGGATGTCAGTCTTGGTGTTAAATATGTATTGATATAGATGTGCTAGCAACCACAATACAAACTAGAAATGGTTTAGTATAAGGCTAATCAGCATGTGTGAAATGTGTCCTAATATTTATTTAATAATTTAAATTAAAAATTTAATTAGGTTTGCAAGTTTACAATTTAGTTCTTGCAATGAATGCAGTTTATAAGTCAATTTACAATCAATATCTATGTGACAAGTATTGTTTGCTCCTCTTATCAGTTTCCTAGAAATTTTCACAGTAATTGTGTTTATAATATGTAGGTAGGATTGGTTGGTGAAGTTGATAAGCCCATTATATCAGTTACAGGTCAGTACGTTAGTTAGGTTGTAGTATTTTGATTAAAATATTGTGTCAGTAATTCTAATTATATACATAAAACATACATATTTACACATGAATGAAACAAAAAAATATAAGTAGCTAAAATATTGTGCCAGTAATTCTAATTATGTAAAACGCAGGTCAATACTTTGATGAATTAAATAAAAATAAAATAAATTTTTAGGTAACCTACTTATATGCTTTGGACATTCAGTAAAAGGAAATGCAGATTTATTTACCTAATTAAATTGATTTAAGCAATTAATCATGTCATTACTGGTTCCATACAACACTTTGGAATCAATTACACAGTAAAAAAAGCTATTAAATAATGCATACATTAAAATGTCTGAATGTTTTGTTAAAAAATCCTATCTAATCACATTGTCATATAAAATAGTGTTTTTTTTGTCCCACTTATTATCTAATAAAATGTTGTTTTGCGGTTTGCGGTTAGGAACCTTGCAAGTTGTCAAAAGGCAAGCAGTGATAAGTTATGTAATATATGTAGCTATCTCTTAGATACATGCATTTCACATGACCTAATATATTGTGGTTATGTTCATAGGTCAACTTGAATATTAATTGATAAAATTAATTACATGTGATATTCACACAGTTTGAATATTCACACAGTTTGAGTCATGTGAAGAGAGGAGAAGCATGTGACTAGGAGAAGTATGAATATGATTGTACAAGGTAGTGGAAGTAGAGGACGACCTAAGAAGATGTGGATGAATTGTGAGAAAGAGAATATGAAAGAGAAAGGAGTGAATGTAGATATGACAGCTGACAGAAGAGTGTGGAAGCAAAAAACAAGCTGTGCCGACCCCACATAGTGGCAAAAGGTGAAGGCAAAGAAGATTCACACAGTTTGAGTTTCCACTAGAAATATTCTTATGAGTTCTGTTGTTCTTAGTAATTTTACACTCTCAAAAAGCTCTCCATCTTATGGTATAGAGCTGTGTGTAACTGTAAGCCACTCCAACATAGAGGTACTTCAAAGGTTTCAAAACAATGCTTTCCGAAACATAGCAAATTCTCACCTTGGTATGCATTTGAGGAAGAGGACTAGGAGGAGGAGGAGGAGGAGGTTTTGACAAAAGAGGAAGTCACAAAGCACAGCAAGAGATAGCAGGCCAGGCTCGAGAGACAAATGAACCCACTTGCTACTCAGCTTAAAAACAACGAAGGCACATGCAGGCGGCTAAAGAGAGCCAAAATAACCGACCTGTCAAGAAAATAGCAGGAATGTGAAGTCACAGGACCCCAAGCCTCAAAAACCCGACCACTCTACAACAGTTCTGCTCAAGGCGTCGCCAATTGCGGATAGAAAGGGAAATAAGAAAAAAAAGCTCTACAGATATCATATCAAGCTAAGCTTCTAACTCTGTACCCTAACTCCACAAGCCTTTTTTATCTTAAAACATTACACCTTAGTTCAAATATGAAGATTGGTGTGACTTCATATTCCCACTAAATATAAATCCTATCTTATTTGGTAATTGCCAATTAGTTTCTTTGACTATGTTGTTAGTTAATGCTATTTAGTTTCTATTATTAATACGTTAGTTTGTGCTATGTAAATTCTATTTTTTACGCGGAGTTTCTCCCTAACTGTTTTATTTTATGGGATTAGAGTGTGACTCACATATGTAAATGTTTGTGAGTCATTCTCACCATCAAAACAAGCTTTTATAAAGGCATAACAAATAAGGTCCTTTTGACACTTAACATTATTAACTGTGTATTGTTTCACTTCTTAGGGCGAAAAACTCTTAGCTGCATCCCGTTGTGTTACCCACGTTAATGCGGTATAAAAAGTAGCATATGTGTTAATCCGGGGTCGCATCTATCTTCATATATATAAAATTTCCTTGTCACAGTGTTTGTTACCGTACTCCTCCGAAACGGCTTGACCGATTTTTTCCAAATTTTATATGCGTATTCAGTAGGTCTGAGAATCGGCTACTGTATATTTAGAAATCATTATTAAGGCAAAACAACGTTTGCCGGGTCAGCTAGTCTCCATATAAAATTTAATTGAAATCGATTTAGCAATTATAGCGTGCAAAAGTAACAAACAAACATTTGCATATATACCTAATATTGGTAGGATTTATTTTGTACACTTATGATAGCGTTACATACCTACTAGTTTTTCCGATTATTTCAATTACCTTCTCCAATTTTCTTTATTAATTCGAGTGCTTCGCACGGGCTGTAAAATAATCCAAGTTGTAAAGAGATACAAAACAAAGCCTATGTTACTCGGGGATAATGTAGCTTCCCAATGGTGAAAGAATTTTTCCAATCAGTCCAATAGGTTCGGAGCCTATTTGCGTCAAACAAACAAAAAATCAAACTTCTCTTTTTAATATTAATATATTATAATAATAAAAAAAATATGTTGAAATACGTTATAAATTTGTTACTTCATTGCTTAAACTAAATTACTATTTAAACTTTAAACTAATTACTATTGCTTAACTCGAGCATCCTTATGATGACTCAGAATCATCTCAGAGATGCTTTTGTACAGGACAGATTTTGTTTCACATTTCCAATTTGTATTTTTCACTAGATACTAACATTATTTTTAAGTTGTAATTACTAACCCATGGACCCCATCTGTAGTCTGAATAAAGAAAATTTTGAATTTGAATTTAATAATTCTTAAGTCATGACTGAAGCATATGTATCCATTGCAGGAGGTGGCAGTGAAGGTTGAGTCCATAAAGGCGCGGCACCCCCAACTCCTCTATGAGAGCAGAGTGTATAAGATGCTCCAAGGGGGCATCGGCATCCCACACATAAGGTAAGTTATGATTAAACTTTTACCTCTGACTAACTAAGGTGATCTGACGCGATCATCGAGGTTAGGCAACGGTCGATGCGGACAGACTATTTAGATTAATTTATAGCCCGTGCGCAGCTGGAACGAGCTGCTAGTAACTATGTATATTATAATACAGTGTAAACTCCATGTAACGACACTGGCTTTAGTTGGTTTAGCTTGTATTCCATACAATGATACATTCTCTCCATTTAACGACCACTATAACGCCATAAAATGCACAGTCTTTTCAGTGTTACATAAAGTTTACACTGTATTAATTTTTTATCATTGCAATTAGATACGAAACGCAAGTCGCATAGCATTTGAAGAGAGTTGTACAAATGTACATGTATTATCAAGCCACCAAATTGGGCGTGACTCCCACAAGAGTCGCTTAGCAACCGTCTGTCCTTGGCGGACGCTTTCAAATGGGGGCTCTGTTGCAACATTTCAGTGCATAACCACGGCTTGAACACTAAAATGGCCATAGTTCATTATGTGATTTAACAAACAATCACATCATACGCAGTGCGCAATCAAACTTTTTGCGTTTTTACACAATACAGATAGGCTTTTTTTTATGAATGATATACTTGTGCCTGACTTGACCCCAACTCATTTGATGTTAAGTGATATTGCCGTTGAGAATCAAGCGCTCTTACCAAGAAAAAAGCCTGTTGCTCTCGTATTGGATTTTTTATTTATTTATACGAGCATTTGACCAGCATTGCGCGTGAAATATACCTAGTCTGGAGTAGCTTACCATACCATGTTACTGTTTCAAGTACCTATCCGTTATGAGGACTCGTGAATGTTCATGCCTCTTCGCCTTGTAGAGAAATAAAACTAATAACAGTTTATGTTCAGTCACAGCTCTTATTAGGCTACAGATTCTTTCGTTTCCCATTACCACAAAAAACTAAAAAAAATCTTACCTAATTCGACTATTTTTGATTTTGATGTTTGTTACCTCAGAATTCCGTCAGCTCAGAACTTTTTCTTTGAGCGATAAGGTCGCCAATTGTGGCACACTATTTTTTTTTTGTTCTTAGTTATTATTTAATCTTAAGTTTTAGTTATAAGTTTGTGTCCAATAAAGTATTATCTGTCTATCTATCTATCTTAATTTTGAAAAATATATTAGTAAGGAATACTTTAGATTGGTCCTATATAAACTGATTTGAAATTGGTTCTGTATTTTTTTTAATTTAGCCGATTAATAATATTTAACTAAGTACATAATAATATTCAAATCATACAATGTGTTTGGTAAGTGAATCACATCAAAATTGTCAGTAGATAGATTAGTAATTGCAACATGGACTTAGCGTTACTGAAAACAGTCTGTGGCTAATCTTGTAGGACGCAATAGATTCCTTTATAGCACCAAACTAGTTATTGCAAAACAGGCGACGCGATGATTTAGGTTTCGTCTAACAACTAAAGATTAAAAAAACAACTTCCACGGGATTGAAAGCGACCTATAGGCAGATCACCGGCCCGATGAATCAATGACATCTGGTCCATTGAGGGTTCACTCTGGGACCGTGGAGCCAAGAGAGAAGATTGCACATATAGGAGAGAGGAAGCCTCTACCCAGCAGTGGAGTAGATATAGTCCGATGATGATGAACAAAAGATTTTAAAAACAATTGAATGTGTGTATTGAATATGAAATGTAATTGAAATCTCGGAATCGGCTCCCAACGATTTTCATGAAAACTGTACACGGGGTTTCGGGGGCGACAAATCAATCTAGCTAGGAATCATTTTTAGAAAATGTCATATTAAAAAAAAACTACTACATAATAAAGGTAACATTTTAACCTCTGGAGTTTCCAGCGCAATCTTGTTCACCACAAGTTTATTTTGCACCGCCTCTGTGTAACATAGCTTCTCTTTTAAATCTTAAGACGGTTCTCCTACTAATATTATAAATGCGATAGTTTGTGTTTAAGTGTCTATTTTTGTTACTTCTTCACGCTCATACGGCTGAACCGATTTTGACGAAATATTGTGCGAAGATAGGTTAGACTTTGGATTAACAAAAAGGCTGCTGTTTAATCCAAAAACAATACTGGGTCCGGTGGAATACGCAAATTACTTCAAAATCTATGTTACTCCTTCACTTTCCAATGGTTGGGCCGATTTTGATGAGATTTACCATGAAGATAGGTTAGATCTTGGATTAAAACATGGGCTTTTATCCCGGAATAACTTCTTTTGTCCCGGATTAACGCGAGTTACACCGCGGGGCGCAGCTATTAGTAGTTCATAAAGGCGTATTGGGTTACAGTTACGGGATATGCATCGAGCGTAGCTAACCACGCAGATTATATCTCTCGTGCAATTATTTATAGCTGCCATTTGCCAATAAATGTGGTAAGGTTTCTCGCTAATCCGCACTCGCTCCGTTGAACGGATTGAGTTTAAAATCGGGACCTTCAGCGCAGCGGCCGTAAGGTCGCCATGCTATTTAAAGTAAGGTTTCAGAACCGACGCGACCGCTCAAGGACTTGTCAGCTGTTGACTCGTATTATTTGATTGAGACGTTTATTATGTACTAGCAAATCGTCCCGGCTTCGCACGGGTTGTAAAATAATCTAAGTTGCAAGGAGGAACAAAATATAGCCTAACTTACTCAGGGATAATGCAGTTTCCCGTAAAGAGTATCAGTAAAAGAGTATTTCAAATCGGTCCAGTAGTTTCGGAGCCTATTCGCGTCAAACAAACAATAAAAAAATCAAACTTTTCTACTTTATATATTTGTATAGAAAAGCGGTTTCTGTGATTTTTCAGCCCCTCACACAAAAACGTCGGGGTGTTATAAGTTTGACGTATATTTGTGTGTCTGTCTCTGTGTGTGAAATTGTAGCTCCCTAACGGATGAACCGCTTTTAATTTAGTATTCTTTTTCGTATTAATTGATGATTTCGTTATATTTTTTTTCTAGTTAATTGGTGTCGAGAATTTACAAGCCACCAGTAAGCCCCCTGACTTGGTTGTTTAATTTAGTTTCGTTTGTTTATTAGGTGTGTTATTCGAGAGTTTTTTTTTTATTGGTCCTAGATGGATTGCATTTTATTTTTACAGCTCACTCAATATCATTTAAAAATGAAAAACGGCTTGTACAATACACAAATAATAATAAATCCTTTGCCTGTTATTAGACAGGTACAAACACGTCCCGCATATTTTACAAATAAAAGTGTTAAAGTGACTGTATTGAACGTAAATAGTATTAGTGGTTTTTTTTTCTAAAACAACAGATTAAGTTAGTGAATAAAAATCTTAACTATTGGAACGATATTAGTGCGTAATTTGATGAAACAAACTTTTGTTTTGTTTATGTGATTATTCAAATCATTAATGGCCGTCACCGCAAAATAGGGGGTTTTCTTAATTTATATTTCTTACTTGTCACTGTTTTGAAAGCGATAACGATTTCTGTTCGCTAGTGTTTCAATCCAACCAACAACAGTTTCCTGTTAAGCATAAAATGAAAATGTTGACGGTACGTACGGTTTTCAGTTTCAACAGTGACGTTTAAGTACCGTTGCGTTGTAGAAGTAACGGTAAACACCGCCGAGTTGCCGTAAACAAGCGAAACCTGACCACCCAACTAATACTGAATTGGGCAAAAGAAAAAATAGTTTCTGTTACTTACTTACATTGACGGCCTCGTTGGCGCAATGGTTACCATGCCGGACTGCCAATCAGAAGGTTCCGGGTTCCTGGATTCCCGACATGGTCAAATTTTTTGCTTAACTAAGTTTGTTGGCTGTGGATCTGAGTGTTAAATATGTGTCTATATAAAATATGTATGTGTGTATAGACTATAGTATGTATATCCTATTTATATAGGTCTAGTCTAAACATATAATCCTTGTTAGAATTCATGCTAAATTTCAAATCCTAAATATCCAACCATACCAACATAAAATGTCGGGGATTTTCTAAATTTTTAAAGTTTTTAAGATTTTCTAAAGTTTACATTTTTTCTAAGTTTGTCAATCCCAACGATGATGCGAAATAAGCGTTCCACCGGCAGAATTTCTGTTTTTTCCACCATCTTTCAGATCCAGCCGTTTGCAAACAATCAGACCTGTCTGTCTGTCTGCGCACACGCACAACGGTCTTGTCAATTACGCTATATCATTTAAACGTTATTACGTACGACTCGGCGAAAGTGTGAAGCGGTTCGAGTTAGGTATAATGATTGGCATAATACATTAGGCTGGGGATACATGATGTCTGGTGTCCATGTATGCACAAAAATAGTGACATTAAATTAATTAGCAAACATTAGCTGATCAATCATCACGCAAACCTTGCAAGTTATTGTGATTTGTCTACCAGTCGCTATTAAGGTCGAGTAATAAATTGCTTAAAATGACGTTTATTGTATGGGAGTCCCCCTTAAATGTTAATTAAATTATTTTAAAATGTGATATTGAACTAAATATTATGTGTTTTGATGTTTATTGCATGGGCCCTTTAGTATTTCTTACTGTTAGTATTAGTTGTTATAGCGGCAACGGAAAAAAACAGCTTTTTACTGACTGTGACATTGTAAAAAAAATGTTAAAAGAATTAGTAGTTTTAATTACTTTTACTTGTAGTGTGAAACGTATTGTCGATAAACAGCATTAAAACATCAGGTGAGTTGCGGTCAAGCGCAAGCCTATCGTAAAAAAAAAGATTGTCGATAGTATTCCAAATGACGAATGCTGTCTTTGCAAACGTCAAATTATAGCCAAATGAACAATCGCTAGTCTTGTAAGTGAAAACCAAGCTTTACTATGAATGAGCGTTGGAATAGTCAAGGTTAGGATAATGAATGCGGTTGCCAGTGCTTCATTGTGCGTGCGTTGTGTGTAGGCGATGATATCGCCTTGGGCCGCTTGCATGAAGGCTCTGTCTAAAATCATGTGCTGAACTGAGATACAAATACAAATAAAAAAATATATATTTACGTAAAGATACAATACGCAATAAAAATAACGACGCTTCTGGTCCCGTGCTAGTCGTTAGACGGTGCTAGGAGACCAGATTTCTTTCCCCAAAGTTTAAGTTAAATTTATTACGCCTAAATTTACGAGTAATATGTACATATCTAATATAGATACAAGTTACTAAGTTATCAAATAATTCCGAGATGGATTGAAATGGTGCCGTGATTGTAGAAATTATAATGTAGAAACTATGAAATGTACTTAATAGTCTAGTCGCTAAAGAAAACATTTGAATGTGCATGTCCTCTCACTTGCATAACTAAATTAAAAAAATTGAGTGAGCAAGAGGACGTGTATATTTAAACGTTTTCTTTATTGACGCGACAATGGAGTATTTAATGTTTTCTATGTTAAAGGTTTTCTATTTGATGACTTTGTATGCTAATAAATAAAACAATTGATAGTGCACGCCGTTCACTTGCATAAACAAATGTGAGCAAAACCTTGCCGACGTCGTTTCCGTAATGACTACCATGCCGGACTGCCAATTGGAAGGTTCCGGATTCGATACCCGGCACGGACAACATCTAACTAAATTTGTTTGCTGTGGGCCCGGGTGTTAAATATGTAATGTGATTCAAATGTAAATAATTTAATAATTAATTTAGGACTAAAAGACTCCAAGTATTTACGTATACATAGTTTATCTTCGAAAAAAAATGTGGTCAGGGACGTTAAACTTAATACATAAATGTATTTTAAATTCGTGTCGTAAAATTTTCAACCTGATTTTTGAAACTACAACGTCCCTGACTGCAATGAAAGTGGCATGACTAATCATACCAGGTAGACGCACGTACCAGGCGGTAATAAGGTTAACGGTCTTATGAGTATTCCCATGTATATTGACTCATTGTAGCGCCTGTGGCTCAGCTAGCTAAGGTGATCTGACGCGATCATCGAAGCTTAGCAACGGTCGATGCGGGCGGTGTTTGGATGGGACCATATAGAAGACTATCGTTTTAAAAGTGGCATTTTCATCTGGGCGCTACTGTGGGTCGGATGGCGCGTTAAATTGTAGGTCCCGGCTATTAGTCTTAGTACAAGCAGTCGATAAGCCAAGTCAGAGGCTTCTGGCGGCTTAAAAACTCTTGATACCAGAGCTTGGCCACACAAAGAAGAAGAACATTACTTACTTATTCTCTCACTCGCTCCTTTTCAAGAAAGGTTTCTGATTTTGGGGTTATGTATCCCAAACGTTACAAACGGGACCCTTTTACTAAGACTTTGGTTTTGGTGTCCGTCCGTTCTAGCTGTCTCTCAGTCTTTTTTTTTTTTTTTTTTTTTTTTTTTTATGCTTAATAGGCTTGCGCTTGACCACAACTCACCTGATGTTAAGTAATATTGCAGTCTAAGATGAAACGCGCTTGCCTAGAAGAAACCGGTTCACTCTCGCCTTGAAGACAGTCAGGTTGTAGTTCAGTGGGAACAGGGATTCCGGCAAGGAGTTCCACAGTTTGGCCGTCCGTACTATAAACGTGGAAGCAAATCGCTTAGTACGCAATTTCGGCATTTCCACTGTATATCGGTGTCTCCTAGCAGTCTCCCTGCTCGTTCGGTAATGGAAAGGGGCCGGGGGAACTAAGTCATGTAATTCCGACGCACACTCACCGAAATGCAACCGGTAGAATACCGACAGACTCGCAACCGTGCGGCGGTGCTCCAAACTTTGAAGTTTCGCACTGCACAGGGAGTCATTACCTATAACTTTCTTGGCCTTCTTCTCAATTGCCTCCAACGCCTGAAGCTGGTATTTAGCAGAGCCATCCCAAAGGTGCGAACAATACTCCATACACGACCGAACTTGTGCTTGGTATAGAGTGAGCAGCTGTTCCGGTGTGAAGTACTGTCTAACCTTTGAGAGGATGCCCAGTTTTTTGGCCGCAATTTGAGCCTTGGACTCAATGTACGAGCCAAAGTTGAGGGTTGGAGTTAAGGTTACGCCAAGAAGTTCGAGGTTGTCGGCAATCGGTACAGTTACATTTCGGAAAGTGGGGGTCAAATCGAAAGGCCTCTTTTTAGCGGAAAAAAGACACGCCTGTGTTTTTGACGCATTAAACTTCACCAAATTGGCATCGCCCCAGTCGGAGACTGCCTTAAGGGCCAAGTTTAAGCGATCAATCATGGACTCTCTGTGCGTCTGGATTTCAGCCGCACTGGCTCTAGCAGTGGACATATAGCTCTCTACAACAGTGCTGTCATCTGCATACCCAAAGATACCGGGTTTTAGCAGGTCGTTTATGTGCAGCAGAAATAACGTTGCAGAGAGAACCGACCCCTGAGGGACTCCGGCGTTAACCGCCATTAGATCAGACGAGCAGCCATCAATGACCACTCGAATTGATCTGCCCCTCAGGAAATCCGATATCCACACACAGAAACCAGCTGGCAAGCCGAACGCTGGAAGCTTACTAATAAGGCCGTCATGCCAAACCCTGTCGAAGGCCTTGGAAATATCGAGAGAAACCGCCAGGGCTTCTCCGTATTTCTCGATAGCCTCACTCCAGATGTGTGTGGCGTACACTAGAAGATCCCCAGTAGACCGATTCTGGCGAAAGCCATATTGTCGATCACTGAGGAGGTCATTATATTCTAGGTACGCCAGGAGCCTGCCGTTCAGGACACGTTCCATGCTCTTACAGAGTATGGAGGTGACCGAAATGGGCCTGTAGTTGGCAGGGTCAGCACGACTACCTCTTTTAGGCACAGGCTGCACGTTAGCCAGCTTCCACGAACTTGGCACTTGGCCAGACTTCAGAGAGAGCCGAAACAAGCGTGTCAGAACAGGAGACAGTTCAGGCGCACAAGACCTCAAAACAATAGCTGGGATACCATCCGGGCCACTAGCTTTATTCACGTCCAGACAGCGTAGTATTTTCCGTACCTCTGTTTGGCGAATGTGTATGTCGGGCATTGCAACCGAACTACCAGGTGATGGTGGAGGCAACGTACTACCAGCGTCCAAACGTGAATTTTCTGCAAACAGAGAGGCAAACAAATTGGCCTTCTCTTCAGCAGCGTGAGCCAGTGTACCATCAGGTTTCAGCAAAGGAGGCAGTGAGGGGCGGCAGAAGTTCCCTTCAACCGATTTCGCCAGGGACCAGAACGCTTTGCTACCCGCGGGGTATGAAGCAAGTCTGTTCCCTATTCGGCTTATGTGGTCGAAGCGAGCCCTCTGCAAGACCTTCTTGCAGGACTTGGCTGCTCTATTAAATGCCTTCTTCTTCTGGCGTATGTCTCTTGTTTTGCGGTGTCGAGCGTCAACCCAGGCAAGATACGCTTCATGCTTTTGCGTCTCAGCGCGCTTGCATTGAGGACCGAACCATGGGCGAGCTTTGCCGGACAGAGGTAAATCAGAGTATGGAATAAAGTATTCCATACCCAGTTTGATCACATCTGTAACAGCATCCGCACAAGTAGAGGGATCGCCAGAAGAAAAACACACAGGCTGCCAAGGATAAGATGCAAAAAAAGTCCGCATCTCATCCCAATCTGCTAACTTGTATCGCCACATCCTCCGCTTGCCCTGAGGGCATGGGTCAGGCGGGGAGTAGACTGACACAGATTTCACCAGACAGTGGTCAGAGCTCCCCAGTGGCGATGAAATCGACACTGAGTAGCGGTCTGGATCAGTTGTCAGCAGAAGGTCCAGACAATAAGCCGTGTGCGAATCAACGTCCGGTACCCTAGTAGCACCTTGGACCAGCTGGGTGAGATTTAACGCTATAGCAAGTTTTCGCGTCTCTCTTCCAGCATGGTCAGTGTCGAGGTATGGGAAAAGCCACTCATGATGGTGGCCATTAAAATCCCCCAGGAACACTAATTGGGCTGACGGGTACTTCAGTTGAGCCGCATCCGCCGCCTCACTGAGATATTCAATGAGCCTAGTCGTCTCCTGATCACCGCTATGCGAACGGTAGACACAAGCGTAGAGAATCTTCTCAATTCCTGTGTCTACTAAAACCCACAAAACTGAAAACCTTTTGTCTTCAAGATTGCGGAGACGCCGAACACAGATATCGTCCCGCGCGTACATGCAAACTCCAGCCCGAGCCTTAAAATTGTGCTCAAGGGTGTAGCCTGGGTATAACAAGTACGACGAATCGGACGGACACCTGATCTGCGTCTCCGTCAGAAATAGGAGAGCTGGTTTCTCGGTCTCCAGATGGTGGTGGACCGCCGTGAGGTTTGAGTGCATCCCACGGATATTAGTGAGATGCACCTTCAGAGAAAGGGCGTGCAACCGCTGTTTAACCATTTTTCTCTTTCTATTTCTTGACATGTTGACAGTGAATAAACGGTGGAAGAGGTGACAGTGGAGTGAGATCCCGCATTACATACCAAGAGACGCATGGCACAAAAAACACACCAGAGGGGAACTAGCCTGGAGACTGCGGGGACGCCCGAGCCCCCCCAAGGATGTCCATCGGGCCCTTTCATCCGGTCGCCAACCGGCACGATGGCGCATCCCCGGGATTTTTCGCAAGTTGGCGGGACAGCCTTTCGCAAGTGGCTAACTCGCTACTTGGGTCCCCTACTAACTGCGGTCGGCCAGCGGTGCACCGTGCCTCGGATCCCGCTACCCTCCAAAGCTAGTTACCCGGTGCGGTCAATATGCATGCGTCTATGAAACGGTATAATGCGTCTGCGAGACAACTACTCCGACTCACCTCTTCAGTATGGTGTCACCGGTCTACGCACCGGAACACGGCCAGGCCGCTTGGCGGCGCGACTTAGACCGGCGGGTGGTCACTAACCACAGCCGAAGCCTACCACCAGTAGGTTACTACCTGATTGGCACCACCCAGGGACCACGTGTGGGGAATCCAAATAGGGGTATTCTCCCACGGACGAGGGCAGCACAGTCCCCAAAAGGGAAAGCAGTCTCTAGGAAAAGACACGCGAAAGGTTTTCCTTCCTTACTAAGTTCGATGTGCCTATTTAATAAAGTGATGATAATAAAAAAGCTTCATTTATTAGACAATTATTTTGCAAACGTTTTGGCGTTTGTTGCAAATAGCTAATTTTTTTTTTACACACGGCTGGTTAACCCCATGCTAAAACATTCCTAGTTTGTATTATGGTTGCTAACACAACTAATATACATACATAAATACTTTATATCGAGACATATAGCTCACCCAGACCGAACGCCTATAAATATAGTTTATCAGAATGATATTGCCCGTGCTGGGAATTGAACTCGGGATCCTCTGGTTGGTAGTCCGGCGTGGTAACCATTACGCCAACGAGGTCGCTTAATTAGTAATTATATTACCTACACAGACAATAAGAAGAGTTTTATATGTCATTAATGTCGTATGTACCAACCGCTTGTATTAAATGCAAGAATGTTCGATATAATTCTAACTACGCGTTAAATTAATACGTCTATTAATATCTTTAATGGTTCTTATCAAGACACTCGAGTTTTTTTTAGTAAAAAAAACGTCAATGTGATTTTTTGTGCAACCAGATGTTTTTTTACAGATTTTAGAGAATCTTGTCAGTTTAAAATAGTTTCTTTATGATTATTTTAGTGTTCGTAAAAACTTCTTATCACAATATCATTGAAAAGAAAACTTATATAAAACCAACCAAGCATGTTCTTATATCGCATTCTCAGATCATTTTGTATCACTTTACATTTTTCCGTTCAAGGAAATTGTATACTATATATATTACTAGCAGATCGTTCCGGCTTCGCACGGGCTGTAAAATACACCAAGTTGCAAAGAGAAACAAAATATAGCCTATGTTACTCAGGGATATTGAAGCTTCCCAACGGTGAAAGAATTTTTCAAATCGGTCCAGTAGTTTCGGTGCCTATTCGCTTCAAACAAACAAAAAATCAAACTTTTCCTCTTTATATTGGTATAGATTAAGATTTTGGTATAGCTGTGTAAGTTATCACACTTTTAAAAAGCGTTATTTAAAAGTGATTAGTCTCGCAGCTACTGTTTTATTAAAGAAATCGTTGTAAATATCCAGTTTGGATCGCTGTTGTCGTTGAAACGTGCCACATCGGTCGAGGCGCTCGCATCGCATGCGCAGTTAGGAATTGATAAACGATCGCCCTCGTTTCTGAGCTACGTGATCGACTCGCCGACATTTGGGCGCGCTTTCCGACCTCCTTGTTTATCGGTCGCCATGACAACACCGATGTTATCCTGCGAGTACTATCTGTGCACCTGCCTGAACTGCCCCCTCTATTATGTTATATATTGTTGCAAGACTTAGTTCAGGCTCAGTTCTTAAGTTGGTACAGTATAAAAAGAAAATTTGTTATGTCTATACAATACGATGAAACCTATTGTATATCTTTGGACTTTTATCTGTTATATTTCATACTAGAGGTAGCCCGCGGCTCCGCCCGCGTGTAGGTCGCTTTTCGCGTAACCTGTGGACAAATTCTGTTGTATCCTATTCCCGTGCCAATTTTATATAAACATTACATTGCTACGATATCAAAATGAGTCGCATCTGTCTTTCCGTATTCGATTCCTGAGATCTAGTTAACCTCTGTTTTTAGCTACTTTGGTGACGATGCGACAGATTAGATCGTTTTCTCCAAGCAATTATTTTAATTTAAATAATTAGAATACGGGAACGATACCACTAAGTGAACCACTTAAATTCCAATTTAGAAGTATTTAATTTCAAATACACAAAACCCTTTGAACTTAAAACCCCAATGGCATACCTTAATGCACTCCTGGCAAATATTTTTACAAAATTATTTTAACCATCATATAAACTACAACCATAACAACTTTCAAGACTTTAACTTGATAAATAAAGATTTTTCCATACAAACTTTCACCCCCCATTACAAACCCTTAGTTCACCCCCACCAAAAAAACTTGATACCATTATTTTTAATTTTATTTAAACTATACATATTCCAAATTTCATTGCTATAAGTTCAAAAACAAAGAAGTTTCATACAAACTGTTTTACCCCCTTTCACCCCCTTAGGGGTGGAATTTCCAAAAATCCGTTCTTAGTACGCGTCTACATACTAAAACAAATACACCCTCCAAATTTCACAACCCTAGGACCAGCCGTTTGGGCTCTGCGTTGTCTATAGATGAATGAGTCAGGACAAAGAGTCTTATAGTATAGATTAATTTTAATTTATGTGCGATGAGAAAAGTTCTAAATATAGATTTGCCTGAAATAAATGAATTTGAATTTAATTAATTAGCCAGTCGGGTTCACGCATTAAGAGTTCCGTAAACATTTACTATAAAAATGGTTTGTGGGCACCTCGGTAGTAATTTTAATCTTTTCTTTGTATATATAAATATATAATCTGTGAAAATTGCAACACTCTAGCTAGCACGGTTCATGAGACAGTCTGGTGACAGACGGACAGCAAAGCCTTTATACATAGGGTTCCATTGAGCACAGAATCCCTTTTTTTTTATTGTCTAAATTGTCTTTTATTTATAACATTATATCATTTATTTTGAATGATATTGTCTGCAGAAATAGTATAAGAAATACATACGTTTTTGCATGTAACATATATTATGTATCTGCTCATAAGTAGTATTACTCTAAAAATTGCATGTAGCGAAAGCTATACCCTAAATACATATCACGACGTATTCATTGTTGAACCTCTCTGTCAAGAGAATGTCTTAAGATTATTTCTTTATATGATTAATAAAAACATAAAATATGCATTAAAATATTATGATTTCACGTTAGAAAGTAGCAACGTTTGTCGCACGGCCAGTCCTTAGGAAAGTTGTCCGTTCCATTCGACTATTTGTCTTCTCATTTCGTAGCAATTAAACAGTATAATGCAAACAACTGCAGGCGAGTGTTCCAGTAGATATAAACGCGGAGAAAAAGTTTGCGTCGTCACGCGTCGACGCGCGGCTTACACCATGAAGTCGACGTCACACAGTCCGACTGTCTGCGGATGTTTGAATAAATACATGCTCTGTGTACTGTGTGTTGCGCCCGACCTTCTTCGATCATTTTGTCTATACCAATATTACCAATATAAAGAGGAAAAGTTTAATTGTTTGTTTGACGCGAATAGGCTAATTCTATTTGAAGTGGGGCTGATGAGACCTGCACTGACATCCCGCTAGGGGCGTATTGTGCGCGAATAGGCTCCGAAACTATTGGACCGATATGAAAAATTCTTTCACCTTTGGCGTTTGGAAGCTACATTTTTCTTATGTAACATAGGCTATATTTTGTTTTTCTTTACAACGTGGATTATTTTATAGCACGTACAAAGCCGGGACTGGCTGCTAGTATTCAAATAACAAGCAAAAAATCCACAAGTGTGAATTATGGATTTTCCATTTGTACATAAATCAATTGTCTCTTCGTTTATGTGAATGTTTCAATCTTGCATTGCTTTCATCCCTTGAATAAAAGAAAAATGCTAATAAAACCTAGTTCCCTAGTTAAAGAATGTATTTATATGTAGTATATCCGTTGTGCTAGCAACCATAATATGAACTAGAAATGGTTCAGTGTGGAGTTAACTAGCCAAATGATAAAAATACTAAAAAAAAATGATCATCAACCCTGTGTATTGTTGCAGATGGTACGGCTACGAGAAAGACCACAACATCCTGGTGATGGACCTGCTGGGGCCCTCGCTGGAGGACCTCTTCAACTTCTGTTCGCGTCAGTTCACCATCAAGACCGTGCTCATGCTCGCAGGTACGTATGCGCCACTCTCCACACCGGACTCCAGCGCACTGACTGTAAGGATGCATTTTTGAGCACACAGCCAAAAATAACACCCTCAAATGTAAAATCTGTCGCCAAGCGCCTAGCTGTGCGTTCCAGGTGCTTCTTTGAGAGCCAGTTATTCCAGATTAGGTTTGCTTCACCTTGGGTAAGAGTATCGCAAAGTCGTGTAGTTATGCATCCTGCTGGTGAATTGCCCAGTTATAAGGAGTAAAAACAAGTTAAGTTTTTTCTCCTACTAAACTTTTCTCTATGAACCTTAAGGCTTTTTCAACTCTACGAGTGGATGCTAGCCAGACGAGCTTATGAACATGCATTACCACAATGCAAACTTGCAATATTTTTCGTCTGATATGTTATGTATCTTGATGTTGCAAAATTTTATAAAATAAAACTATTTTGTTTTTAAAATATTCTCTCCAGGATTTTTTTAAGCAACCCATTTTCAATATATTTTCTAAGATGATAAATTTATTATAAAATTAATTTTATTCAATTATCACGTCGATGAAGGTCGATGTAGGCTCGGATCTTAGACCAGACTTTGAAAGTTTTTTTTTTTTTCATTTTCCCAGACCAGATGCTGGGGCGCGTGGAGTTCATCCACTGCAAGTGCTTCATCCACCGCGACATCAAGCCGGACAACTTCCTGATGGGCATCGGGCGGCACTGCAACAAGCTCTACATGATCGACTTCGGCCTCGCCAAGAAGTTCCGCGACATCCGCACGCGAAGCCACATCGCTTACCGCGAGGACAAGAACCTCACAGGTTAGTACGCACCATATACTAATAATATAGACGCTCAACCTCTGGTTGAAAATCGTACTAGCGCCATCTATCCGTACTTTAATAATTCAATTAAATTCAAATAAATTGGGTGCAACATTATGATCACTCTTCATCACCTCATCTGACCTCCAATCATAACTACTTGTATTGGTGGTACTGAGTAAATCCGATAGATGGAGCTTATAGCGTTCAACGTAGCCGCGCGCGGTCTATCCAGAGAGACAAATATAAAATAAAGAACTTTTTATGCATTATAAAACGTTTTCTCACTTGGCTTAACTTTGGCCTGTGCTAATGACAATCCTATATGCAAATAACCTTTCCGCTTTAATTTTTGTTATGCTCCATCTATTCGCATATTATGGAAACGTTTCACGCAATCTTCATATCACTAAGTGACTGCAGCGCGGCTTGAGCATGTTGGTGGCAGCTAGGCTGCACGCTCAGTTTGCAGCGCCATCTAGGTTTCATCGGCAACTATGACAATATCCCGCGCCATGCTTTCAAATCCTACTCATTTATAATTAATTTGCCGTAAAATGTATAAGAAATAGCAAAACAGCGTACATTAAACATTTAAACTAAATATAATTATTTAACATTTTTTGTTGAACACCATACACTTTGGTAATGACGTTTGCGCGTATTATTGAGCAAGATGGCGGTTTGACAGTCCTATTCTTAGTTAGCACGCATAGTACGTGTCACAGTACATAGCCACTGCAGTGAATGTCGTCGTACAACCACGTATTTTAGTCCCGTTTACCTATTCCAATACAAGGCTTTTCGCATTACAGCGTTGTTGAATTGTAGAAACAATGGTGGCAATTCTGGCGAACACACGACTAAACTAAATTTAGTATAGCCCTGTCACTTTTGATCATTAGTGAACAGAAAGAGACAACACTATCTGAACCACACACAAAACAACTAAAATCACATCAAATATGAAAAATGGTAGCGATTTTAGAATGCATTCAATTGAATCAGCTCTAAGGCTACCTGTATTTTCCATATCTATGGTTTAGATCGTACCATCTCTTTTTGGTCATTTATGATAAAAAAAGACAGAGCTACTTTAAATTTAGTTAAGTCGTATGTACGCCAGAATCGCCACCAATGTGCTTAAGAAGATCCGCGCTCTGCATATCTGTTGTAAATAAATGAAACTTGTGTGTCCTGCAGGCACGGCCCGGTACGCGTCGATCAACGCGCACCTCGGCATCGAGCAGTCGCGCCGGGATGACATGGAGTCGCTCGGATATGTACTTATGTATTTCAACAGGTAATACACTCCTCTTAAATATTTTAATATATTTTGTGCAAAATTTATAAAGGGGAATCGTAGCATAGCAATTGTCTAGTGCTTGCTTTACTAGCTATCTATCTATCACCTTAAATTGAAAAATCTGTCGTCAATAAGATAAAGATAAGATAAGATAAATTTATTTGTAAAGTTAAAAATAGTGTACGTACAAAGTTCTTACGTCTACATGACACCTTAAAGATTACCTGGTACGCTGTAGGGAGCACTACGCCCTGCTATAGGACTGCCAGCCTGTATCACAGGGCCGTAGGAATTGTCGCTTCGAACCAGAATACACACATACATTTTATTTACAATATAGTAGAAACTATTATCCGGCCCTCAGTAATACGGATTCGCGATTATCCGGACTAACAGACCAATTGTCCAAAGTGGTATTTTTGCAATCATGAATGTGTCGGACGGAACTGGCATCTCTCCGCCCGCGCCGGCTTCTCAACGAAAAAAAAAAATCCATTTTCTTCATACATTCGATTTGCCGAATGACAACAACATACAATAATTAACATATAGTCATGTTAATAGAGTTTCTGCTGTTTTCCAAATTTGGCTTGCTCCACCATTAGGCCAAAATCTATTTTTGAAGTTAATACAAAACATATTAAATATTCTGGAAATATTTAGGGTCTTATAATTACAAAATAGTTAAACAACGGAAATGACCAATGGAGCTTGAATCTTTAACTAATGTATGGCATGATGGTACAAGAAATCATGAAGTGTATACTTAGAATAAACTTAGTTATACACTGGGAAGCACTAAGTATTAAAACCCGGGCTATCGTCCCGTTGATAACTAGAGCCTCATATAATTGTAGTTACTATAAATAGATATCAATAGTGACTATAAATGAATTTGAATTTGTTTGCAGAGGCTCACTGCCCTGGCAGGGACTGAAAGCCATCACCAAGAAGCAGAAGTACGAGCGGATCAGCGAGAAGAAAATGTCCACACCCGTCGAGGTGCTCTGCAAGGTATGTTATATGGTCAAATTCAATTCATATCAAATGTACTTACTTTACTTCTTCTTCCTTGCCTTAACCCACTAGGTGGGGTCGGCACAGCAAATTTTCCTCTTCCACTCTTCTCTATCAGCCGTTGTCTCTACACTCACTCCTTTCACTCTCATGTCCTCATTCACACACTCCATCCATGTCTTCTTTGGCCGGCCTTTTGCCCTTCTTCCTTGCACTTCCATTTCTATATATCTCCTACTAACATGCATCTCCTCACTACGCATAAATTATTGATCTTTAAACTTCAGGATAATTAATTATACTATTACTGGACTTAGGGAATAATGCGATAAAAAAATAATTAAAATATATTCTGCTTGTTACTCATACACACCGGAATGAGATGAACACTAGTGCGTACCAAATCTTCCTTGCCTTATCTCTCACTAGGTGGGGTTGGTACATTTCTTCCATGCTAGTCTGTCAGGCGTCATCTCTACACCTCGATTCTCTCTGTCGTACATAATTATACTGATTATGTAATTGTTAATCTATTTCTGTCACGTAATTGTTTAATTTAGGCAATAAATATGAGCTTTTAAACACTCCATCTATGTCTTGTGTGTACCAAATGATAATAAAAAAATATACATATTTTAAAATTGAATTGATGTACTTTCTTATTATAATTGGAATTATTATTTACTATTGTGTATACTTTGAATACGTTTTGAAGTAAGTTCGCAACAATTTTAAGCTTTCAATAAAGTTCATGTTACATTTTGACAATATAAATTATTATCTAAATTTGAAAATTGACATTTGATTCATATCATATACTTTTGTAATGATATTATAGTACTAGAATATACTTGAAAATTGACATGGATACATATCATATACTTTTGTAATGATATCATATTATTTGACTTGTAACTTTGGTGTTATCAATAAATGATTTTTATTTGTATTTGCCCTGTTTAACAACACAAGCGACGACAGTAATGTACTACATATTAGTGACTAGCTGAGCCCCGCGGCGTTACCCGCGTTAATACGGGTTAAAAACTAGCCTATGTTAATCCAGGGTCTAAAATATCTTCATACCAAATTTTTTGAAAATCAGTTTTTAATTCGCATTGATATTATTAGTAGGATAGGATACAGTTTGTAGTAAGGAAGTAAGCAGTCGTAATTAAATTATTTGTTTATCACACGAAGATACAAAAATATTTTAAAGAGATATTTTTGAACACTGCGTTTCAAGGTCTTTTAGTTCGTGAATCACAAACATTTACTTTAATTTTAGTCATTTTATAATGATTCAGTAATATACTTTAACATTGTTTTTAATAACATTATTTGAATGTATGATTCGAGTATGTATGAAGGTCTTATAAATTAAATTTGTATATAATTTTTATTTTATCATCTATTAGATTCATACATGCAAATAAACAATTAAACTTTTCTCATTATAATATTGGTATATATATATTTGACCTATAAAACAAAAATATCACCATACTTTTTTAAACAACAGTCTTGTGCATAGCTGGTGTCCCATCCAAAGACTATCCGCATCGGCCGTTCCTTAACCTCGTTGATCACGTCAGATCAGCTCAGCCGAGCTACAGGCGCTTCTTGGCTTTAATAAAAATGTTAATATTTACACGTAATGCCGCATTTTTGTTTCATGTCTATCCACGACAAATTAGGGAAAGAATGGGGTTCGAACTTCTCTATCTTGTTGATGTTGTACATTTCTCTTTCCATTTATATATTTGTGGTTATAGATATAAGCTACAAGCTAGTATGTAAGGTATTAGCTATTCGTATAATAATAAATTAAAAAATCTTTATTCAATTAACATTCAGCTATGGCTCATAACTATCATGAATTATGGTAAGAAATAATACAGCTGGACAAAAATGTGCTCGTATTTTCTTAATTTATCAGTCATTGTTTAAAAAAAAACTAATCTTACAAAATTATTCATGCATAGTGTGCATAAATAGACCAAAAATTATTTGAATATCTAGGGCAACAAAACCACTATAGACCAATGTAAAGAATCTTATTAAAAGATTATACAGTTGCACACCCTGGTTAAGTAAATTTATTTTTGGAAGTTTAGCTAGTTCTTCAAGTCAAAGTTTAGATAAAGCTATCTACAAATAAAGCAACAAGTGTGATTGTTTTGGTTAGTAGTAATACAAAATGTATTCTAAATTGGTTATGCCATTAAGGAAAGAAAGAATGAAAAATTTATTTTGTGCACGAACAAAAAAACAAAGAAAAACAATACACAAGAGACATACAAGAAAACATTTACGTGCCACAAAACCGGTGTCAATAGATTAAGTCTATTGATCAATAGATCAATAGATTAAAACATCCGTACATTCTCAAAGACTTTTCTTTCCAGCCTTCTTGCTCGTATGAGCTAAGTCAGTTCACTTTCCAAATTTTTTTATTTCTCGTTGAAAAAGTGTAACATTAAATTAGCTAGTGTACTACTTACAATAATATTAACCTAGCAATTTAAACAATGATTTTATAAAAATATGCACTTCGCGAGGTTACATAAAAACCTCTTTTAAAGTTTATAAATTGTAAAGGATAGTATATAATAAGAATTGATCATGAGCCATTTACTCGACATCTAAATTATCTTATGCACGCTTTAGCAGTAGCAGTGCATTTACTGACTGAAGAGTAGTAACATAATCGGCCTGGAGGCGGTAAATAAAACATATGAGCTAAGTGGCCAAGCTCTGGTGTCGAGAGTTCAAGTCGTTCGTGCTGCCCGAAGGCCCCTGACTTGGCTCTATGTTCCAGTGGATGTTAATGTGTGAACGTATTGTCCGCAGGGTTTCCCGGCCGAGTTTGCGATGTATTTAAATTACTGCCGTGGGCTCACCTTCGACGAAGCTCCCGATTATATGTATCTTAGACAGGTAATTATACTTATTTTTTCTTACACAATTTATTTATGAATATCCATTTAGCACAAGTAAAATATGTAGTAGAAATTTTTAGAAAATCATCAGCCTTTATCCCACTGCTGGGTCTTTTTGTACTCCACAGCTCCAGAGCATATTATAAAATATATCAAAGATACTATTTAGTACTGTATGGAATTGTGCGTACAGAACAAGCGAAGACTCAGTAAAGAGACACCGATACGGGGTTAAAGTGTCAAACTTTTGTACAAAAAGCTTTGTCTTCAACCGTTGTGAGAACATCGGAGCTTTGGAACTCTCTACCTGAGTCTGAGGTATCATAATAGGGTCTTCAAATGTAGAGTAAATAAGTAACTTCTAGGTAAGCGTGTCACATCGTAGACTACAGCGTAGCTTTACATCAGGCAAGTCTATTTAAAATATTTTAGCAGTCAATGGAGGATTTCAGAGCCAAATAAATTCACAAATACAATTAATTGCTAGAAATGTAGTTTAACAATTTTTGTTTACTTCACTTATTCTATTGCTAGTGAGGTACAGCGTGATAACGGACCGACAGCGGAGTATTAGGATAGGGTTCCGTTTGTACCACGTGGATAAGGAGGTATTTACAGCTGTAAGAAAATATTTATATTAGAAACTTTAGATATCCATGACTGTCATCTAGGTTTATTTAATTTATTGTTATGTATATTGTAGTTCTGAACCGACATGTGAATCTAATATTTATCCATAAAATATTTTGACTTGGAGAATGATGTATTATTAATGGGTTCTACAACCTTCCTAATTTAGCAGACAGCTTTAAAAATTGTAATCGTTGCGAGAATAGCAGAAGCCATAGCCAAAAAATCCAGCGTGATCCTGCCAACACTAATACGGGGCATCATATACTCAGCAACAGAGTGGTTCATTATTGGAATAAGTTGCCTGAGGAAGTAGTCAGTGCTACATCAGTGAACAGCTTTAAAAACCGGCTTGATAGCTGGCTGCAGAAAACAAAAAAATCTCTTGCTAACCTGTGATCAGTGCACCAGTGGACTTTAAACATTGACATAGAACAATGGACATTTTATGATCTGTTAAAAATTTAATTTCAACTCAGTGTGATATAGGCATATCAGCATTTTGCTGCTCGCCTATAAATCAAATATATAAATAAATATTTTATGTGTGTATTGCAGCTGTTCCGCATCCTGTTCCGCACGATGAACTACCAGTACGACTACACGTTCGACTGGACGATCCTGCGGCAACGCAAGCAGCACATGGAGGGCGGCGCCGCGCCCGCCGACCGCCGCTCGCCCTCCGTGCAGCGCCGCGCCGCCGCGCCCCCGCCGCAGCCGCCGCCCAACAACGAGGTACTCCTCTACCGCCTCCCTCCCTTCCTTACCTGACTCACTCACAATATGCTAGATAACAATACATAGTACGGCAGCGACCAAAAATTAAGTCTGACTCCATCACCTCTCTCCCTCCCCCGGGGCCTCACTCTCAATATACTAGATATAACTCCTTCAAAACTTGAATGACATTAGGCCATTTTGTATTATCTGTTATACCGGGAGCCGGTATGGTCAACACACTTACACATACCGGCTCCCGGTATGTCAAAAGTTGCGGTGAAAATGTGTTTATACCGGGAGCCGGTGAAGTCGATAAAGAGACAATTGAAAGTTAATGTCCTCTTATATAAGTTTATGTACTTGAATGAGCAAATGAGCGTGAAAAAGAGCTTGCCCTTGCTTTTTAGGGTTCCATACCTAAAAATAAAAACAGGACCCGATTACTAAAGATCTGCTGTCTGTCACCAAACAATATCTCAGAAACTGATATCTAGACAGCTGACATTTTGACAAGTTAGCTATTACTAAAAGCAGGATTACCTGTACTCATAACACTTTCAAAAATATTGAATATTCTACTAGAACAGTGAGCCGACCAACTAACGCGAAACGGTTCCCATCGGTTTGCTTTCGTTTCTGACTCCAGAACATATCATTTGGCACTATTTAGTTAACGATAGGTCTAAGTGAATTCATCACAAAATTACAATAAAGAAGCCAAATTAATTGAAGTCACAAACGAAAGCGATTTCTTTAGTTTTTACCTAAGTTAGGTTAGATTAGGTTAAAATATATATTTTTTAAAGTTATACCACCTAACTCGCAACTCCTTTATTTTGGTCCTCTATGCTCTATCCCACTTATACCTACACCTATATTCCCCGTATTGATGTGTCCTTTCCCTCCCCGATCCAGGTGAAGTCAGTAAACGCTACGAACGATTCCAAACAGAACGTAAAGTCCCACCAGTCGCTCAGTCAAATCAAGAAGAAACTCACCGCCATCTCCTAAACTCCCTCCTCTTATGCATACAACTTTTTGTGCCTTTTTCTTAACAAATAAACGATTTTTGACTTTATCTAATCGAAATTCTATAAATTATTGTAGTATAATAGAAGAGATATTGAGGAATAGAAGCCATTATTTTTTATATGTGTCTAGATATTAGACTGATTTTTGTTTTGGATTGACTAGATATATAGCAATAAAAAATGCTGGCAAATTATTTTTATTTACCAAAAAAATGTAACAATGAAAATTCTTTGTATAATAAATAAATAATGTGTTTTGATTTGTTGAAAAAGTAGCTAAATTTGTCTTGTAATTTGAAACTGTGATTGAATGCTAGTGATTGTGTGTGGTGCGTTTTTCTCTTATTTTCTGTAGATGTTTACTTTAAGACTTAAAATATAACTTTTTATTGAAAAAAATACGTTAATTTCCTTACATTCAGTACAAATTATACCTGAATGGTGTGTAGAATGAATGGTATGTAGTACTGTCTGTAACAGTTTGATTTATTATTTCGATGCGTGTGTTTTTAGCTAAGGTAATGATCAAAAATTGTATAAATTGTAAAATGGGTGTAGCTCTTAAAAATAGTTATATGCGTGTAATAAGCAGCGTTTTATAAAGTCGGGAAATGTGATTTTATACAAATAAAAACTCGCATTTCTTGTGTATCTGAGTTTCAATTTTACCATTTTGATATTGATTCAATTTCAAGGTAAAAGCTATTTTTTGCAATCTAACTAGTACATTATTTTTAGTAGAACATAGAATTAAAAATCATATAAACCTATTTTGAGTTAACATATTATATTATCTGGTACTTATTTTTAAATCTTGTGGAGATTTCAGTTTGCTTTTGCTTTGTTGTTTATTTTTAATATATCAATGATTCATATGACGCATTTTAATAAGATAGTTGTAGTTTCACCTAATATATCATGAGCAAAAACACCAATATAACATACGTTAAGTTTGACGAAAGTAATGTATTGATTGACCCAAATTCATATAGCCATCATCATCATCAGCCCGTCTGCGTCCACTGCTGGACTTAGGCCTCTTCTATACAGCCATAGATCTTCATAATTGATGAAATCGTGTTACTGCTATAACTCGATTCAATAAAGAAAATATTTGACAGTTTGTACTGTCTTGCTCATACATACTCATTTGGTTCAAGTGAGAGAACATAACGTTTCAAATGTTTTCTTTTGTGACTCGAGTTATATTAATACCATGTCTGATATGCTGTCGTTATATGTTCCAGTGAAAAAGATTACGACGTTCGACAGCCGCGAGCGGTCCGGCGCGCAAGCGAGCGCGATAACGCGCGTCCGCCGCCGGCCGCGGCCGCGGACCGACTGCCGCCGCCCGCAGGCGACTCTACAGACTATTGTGAACTACCCGCAAAAAGTGCCCGCAGTTCGGCTTGTCCGAACTATACGGTGAATGGTGCAGTGCGATATAATAACGTTATTGTACACGACAACCGAGTTGAAGATAGTCACTCACTAAATGTGGCCAAGCAGTAGTGGTTGTTAATAAAAACACTCGTTGAATCTGTTGTAGGTTCAGAGACAGTAACAGAATAGAAATCTATGTACACAGTCGTTCTCAGGCTGTCTTCGAGTGTGAGTTTTGGCATAACAAATTCATATTTCTGTATCAGTAGTTCAATGAATATGATATGATGGGACTACCGCGGTTTCTGTTTTATTTTTCGATCGCCTCACAGAGGCAGGTATAAAATTTTCTTTGTTTTAGACTTTGTACATGACTAAGATAAATGTCCCATCGTCTATTTGTAAACTAATGATATATATTGTATGTAAAATTGTTGTGTAATATTGTATTCAGCAAAGTTTGGAACAAATATGTCGACATGGTCGACCCGCGCGCCGATATTTGAATTATTATTTTGTTGTTTGATATATTTGAGGTAATAAACTAGAGATGCGTAGCGAGGTTGTAAGTCGTTTTGAAGTCCTCTTTTGGTAACCAAGTGCAGCCTTGAGTATAGATGGTTTGTCTAAATTAGCATTAATCAGTTACTAATATAAATTATTACCTAACTAGCTCTGTCTCTTTCCATCTTATGTTTAGTCTGAATGGGACAGCTATGTCTCTTTTCAGGGTTAGTCAATATGATGAAAGTGGTGGTGTGAATGTTAATGCTGATTTAGGCAAAAAATAGTTGGTTTACTGATACCTTATGTATAGTAAGTATAATGATATAAAGCGGCGCGGGCGCACGGCGCGTGTGTGATAGCACGCAGCGCTGCGCCGTGAGGAGAGCGGCCCTCGCGTCGCTCGCTTGATATAACGTTACAATAAAAAAAAACTCGCGTCTATAAAGAAAACATTAGCGCGTTCGCTCCGTCTCGCTCACACGTATTAGGTTATGCAAATGACAGTTCTTGGAAACTTTCAAATGTTTTCTTTTATGGACTCGGGTTGTATAAATATCTATCCGGCGGCGACACTCTACGCCCGTAGAGCTCGCCGCCGATAATCGCTCCTTTATGTTCGTAGTTAACTATTCACTCGATATTTACTTAGTTTTTTCGATGTTAGTTTCGTCGGTAAGTTAAGCTAGTTGTCCACGTGAGAGCACCGGCGGCGGCCCGCCCGCTCGTCTGTACATAGCGTCGCGATGATAACTGTATCGACTCCGCGTTCATTAAACAATACTGATTTACTAATTGTAACTAGGTTTCTGTACGAAAAAAATGGTGAAAAATTATAAAAAAAAATAATATGCTTAGTTAAGAGATTTGATTCATCATCCGCGCGGCGCACCCTCGACCCGCGGATAGTTTTAGAAATTTTATATTATTTTTTTGTACTTTATTTTGTTTGGAGAATCAAATGGAAATTGTAAATAGTATACGGTCGGAGGCGGTGCGCGGCGCGGACCCTCGGTACGTACGGTATCTTATATTTTAGACAAGCGAAAAAATAAATTGTAAATATGAGACAGTGTTCATTTAACTGTTATTTTTTTAAGGACACGCGCTATCGTTTGATTCTTTTGTTGAACTATCGTCTTGTGACACTGGACGCTCGGCCCTGCCGCTTTTGACTGGTGATATTTTATACAATACACTTCTCAGTCCCACGTTCACCTCCTGTCAATGCCCTTGATGCTGATAAATCTAGGTACGGACAGTATGATACACATACAATATTGTAAATTAAACTCAACTTCATAATATGGTTAATTTTCACCTGAGTAGAAAAACTGGCGCCTAGCACCTAACAGTATGTTCCAGCTAAGGAGTCAGTAATTCTAGACTGGATATACTCCGCTTTCAGCTATTATTGCTGCCTTCAAGTGTCTGGTGATATTGTGAAAATGAATGTACTATATGTGGTTATATCTATTCTTTACGTTGTCATTATGTATGACTGCAATTAAATGTATTAAATGCTTAATTTGGAAACAGGACAATGTAAATATCATTATTAAAAAGATAAATATGTGGCCAATATATGCTTTTATTCTTTTTAATTTACTGATTAATCTAATGACAAATCATTGATTTACTCCTCATTGTTTATTTAGACTTGTGTAACGGGATACTAAACGAACGCTTCCACGATATACATGAGTGTCACAAGATATAGTTTTATTGTAAGAAAATTATTATTATAAGAAGCTAAAGGCATATTGTTTTGAAAAGAGTGAATTGAAAGAGAGAATGAAATCTAATGGTGACATAATAGCATTGGTTGATCCGGCGTGTTGATCAGATCAGAAGCGTTTAAGAAAGTCTTGTAAAATTTATATTTACTGTAAGAATATCTGTATATTCTCATGTAAATATTTAATTATAGATCTCAGACAGATGTTGACTTGCAACTTTGCTATTTTGTCACTGATTGGAAGTTTAATTGAATGTACTGCACTTTAATGATAAAATTAATAAACGATAATAATAAATGGACGATGTCGTTTACTTTCTAGAACCCAGTTTCTATTTGTAGGGAAAATATATTACTAATAATATAAATATGAAAGTTAGTGTTGTAGTGTATGGTTACTTCTCGCTCTATAGTTTGAATTTCGATTAAAATGGTATGGAGATAAGTTAAACCTTGGATTTACATATACGCTACTTTTATCCAGGATTCTCCCCCAGGAGTCTACCACAACAATGTCATTCTTGTCAGTGGCTATCATAAACCAATCTATAGATATTTTTCTTTTAACTTTATAAAAAATACTTGCCCCATCAACGTTAGGCTAGATGACAATTCTGTTCAATGCGTAGAAAGGTATAAATCTGTGGTTCAATGGTTGGTCGTACAATTTGTATAGTACCTTCCTAAATAAATGATTAAAGACCATATAATAATATACCACTAATTCAGAAGATCATTCCGGACAGAACTGACGGAAAGGTATATCCATCACATTCGTGGCAATGCCGCTTTTTATAGCGGTGGAAATCCATAGATTATAATATATACAAGCGTATTTTACGCTACGGTTCCACGTTATGGAACATAGTATCATATATCCATGGACGTAATAATAATAGCTATTTCTCTTTTTGACGCGTGTAAAGAACGCCGCCTGCGTCGGTTTGTGTTTTAAGTTTTCTATGATAGCTACCGATTATTTTGATATCGCATTACGCCATGGCACAAAGGAGCCGACAAAAGAGACGCCGCGCGATCTTTTTGTAGTG
Source organism: Mellilla xanthometata (assembly GCA_035578125.1). NCBI lineage: Eukaryota > Metazoa > Arthropoda > Insecta > Lepidoptera > Geometridae > Mellilla > Mellilla xanthometata. The sequence goes on along the minus strand of JAPUBQ010000030.1, from coordinate 3,985,341 downwards.
ATTTGTTTTGTTTCGCGAAAGTTTGTAGGCAACTGGCCGCGATACCAGGGTTCCATAAGTTTTAAGTAATAAGGGACTCCTCATGGACCAGTCGTACGGTCCTAGCTACAATGCATGACCATCGGGCGGCCGTCTCCGGACTCAACATCTGTCCTGAGGGACTTGCCTTTGCTAAATGGAGGCAGACCGTCGTCGCTCCATACTGTGAACCCGCTAAAAGAAGAAAAACAATACTACGTTTTCATACACTTTATTCAACATTGTCATATAACTTAATACAGTAATTAACAATATTTCACGTAGGTAATGCCCGTGGGCTGTGAACACCTAGTTCTAACTCGCAACTTGGGATACTTGAAGTTACAATACAATACAATGGCTTTTAATAGGCAATAACTATTATAATGGCGCTGGTTGCTCAGGAGTTGATATAAAAAATATCTCTATTAAAAAAAGAAAACATTTGAAAGTTCACTTCTTGCTCGCACAAATTACCTTTTAAATGTTTTCTTTTCATAATTGACAAGAGTTAAATTACCCGTGCTGTCATGTAATAGCATAGACAAATTATATATTTTTGTCTATGGTATTATGTATGTATTTGCCGCTTGTCAGCTGCAAAGCTTTTTGAGTGCGTGCGAAATGTTCTAAGATTCAGTTGAATTAAAATTCAAAAGGGGTTTACAGAAATCTAGAGCATAACGTTAGCATGTTTTGTCGTTTAAAGTAATTCTGAATTGAAAAAAAAAACTTTTTATTCCATGTGAATTTTTTTTGGAGGCAACTTCCCAAGTAAGTACCTACGTACGTATTCGTGGGGCACTAAATTTATAATTTGAATTTAAATCTTTAAATAAACAGTTTTTCGCATGTTTATTTGTAATAGAGTATTAATGTATGTTAATAATAATTGCTAAACATCGCAATACAGAATTTAACATAAATACAGTTTTCAATTTAACAAGAACATCGAAAAACGTAAGTAATTAGTAAACTTTCTACTAAAAGCTAAAATATCTACACAATGTCTTAAAGCAAATTATAATTGACTAGCCAAAACATAACGCTAATCTATAAGTAACTATTATATACAATATATTTTGCGATATATTAATTTACTAGGGATTAAATTGGTCAACAGAAGTTTTAGAAAATTATATTACTGTAGACATATTGTGAAGCGACGATTCTGTAACTTTACGGACCTTTATCTGTATTTCTTACATGGTTTACTTCCATTATTTTAAAGGTAAATTATCTACAGTACAGCGCTATGAAGTGTCCGCCTGTACCTATTTAGGTATATAATATGTATATGCCTGTTTTGCCCGGTATAGCTTTAGAATAATCATAGTTTTTATCTGCATACATATTTGCATTTTAACACATTCAAATTGTTTTATGTTTTGCCAATATTATAGAACTATATAAGTTTTAGAAAGTTGACATAGGTTACTCGTGCTTTTAATATTTTACTACTTATGTTAAAATGTTTATTACAACATCAAATTGACATTATTAATTGATGCACAATAATTTATAGTGTGTGTTTTATATAGTACAGGTGCGTACTTAGGACGTGAAGGGGGGGGAGGGGGCTGAAGCAAAATTTTTAAATTTAATACTCATTGTGCACTCGTGCACTTCTCAAAGTGCGTTTAAAAGAGCGGCGGCTACAGCCATTATTGTCTACTTGAATTATTTTTAGACATTTAACACTCGTACATTTCTTTACTCATAATTGACAATAAATATTACTTCAGGAACAATATGAAAATGTAAATGTGTCTTTTTAAATTGACTTGAATGCGTTACAATGGTCTGGTTTAAGGGTTGCCTAAACAGTGCTCAGGCAGCTAGTTCTGAGGACGACATAGAAAAGGTAGATTACAGGTGTGTCAACTATATACATACATCTATAAAAGTACAGGGATTAATAATGTATACATCAAATAGCGACCGCAAAATTGAGCTTTGTTAAGGCTCACATTGCTTATAATATGGGGATATAATTAGTTAAGGTTTTAACGATATATGATTTTAAGCATTAGAAAACTACTATTCATCTAAAAATAAAAATTATAGTAATATCTATATTCTTAGAACACTTTTATAACATCTACTCTAAAATTCTGACTTTGTCTTTAATTTTAAACTAACTTTTTTTAAATGAAAAGAGGCCAGTAAGTATATAACAAAAGCGATAGCCTAGCACATAGTTAAGTTGCACAGTTTGTTTTTAACATCAGATGTTTTGTCTCTCGAATTAACTAACTCGAGTTAACTTCGATTAGAAATGGCATCTGAGTAAAAAACAACCTGTACCTACATTGATAAGTATTTTATCAGAATCAACAGCCAATTGATAAGTTTTCTACAATACCTTTATTATAATAGTTACTACAATATTTAATACAAATACATCACAAACAAGAGTATATTTTGGGAAAAAATCTGAGTTGTTGAGAAGAGGGTAGAATAAGATTAAATGTATTTTTCAACTGTGTTACAATGGTTTTAACATAAGGAAATAGGATCAACAGCCGTGTTTATTACCAAGATACAGAAATGGTGCTCAACAATTATTTTTTTAACTAAACTACTCTAAAATAACTGTTCGTAGGAAGATCCATTAAGAATTTTAGGTACTTGAGGTATCCAAGTTGCTTATTTTGGAAAACATTTTAAGTTCTGTCGTTGGGAAGATTAATTTGCCACACCGTAGTGTATTAGGTTTATTTTTTACTAAGATAGGTACCTAACTGCTAGAAAACCTTTATTGTTTACTTTATAATAAGTTGATCATTGCTAGTCTAATTATGCTGATCAACTAATATTAAGGTTAACAGAAAACGCATAGACTGTCTATGAGCAGCATAATAAGATCTAGAATGATTGAAAATTTCTACGTTGTGTGGAATAAATACTCTTTTTTTATAGCATAGTAATTCTTTATGACATTGTGCGTCAGCTATCCGAACTCACAAAACTTTATTATATATAATACACATCACACCAATATCAGGTAAGTATTATTTTCATGATATTATTTCACACTTCATTCGATAAAGCATGTATTTTCGTTAAAGTATATAATGTGACTTTGCGAACGAAGGAAGCCTAATTTAACCTGTGTTAAATTTTAAAGCATTTACTTCGTTAAGAAAGTCACTGTATAATAAATATCCTTATTTCAATGCATTTTACTAACCTAGCTGTACTATCTTGGAATGTGAAAATCTATATAAACGAAGTGAATAATAATGATGTTATTTTGAGCACAATAACTGTTAGTTAAGTACTTTCTAATAAAAGATGTATTCTAATATACGTATACGGCTAAGCCGGTAGATATTCATTGTGCCCAAAATAAGTTAAGTTTTAAATACCTAACACTTAATAAGTAGACATTATAGAATGAGTTTTAGTGTGACATATAGGTAGGTTTATAAGTTTTTCGTACAAACAAAAAAAATATTTGTCAAGTCTTGTAAGGAAACAAATTCTTGGGTCAGGCTTTCGCAAGCCTAATGAACAAATAATTTCGATTCAGAAAGTAAACTGGTTTCATTAAAATATATGTCACTCGAAAACCTTTCTGTAATAAATATAACAATGACTCTAACATCGATGCATTTATAATTCATAAGACAACAGCGATAGTAGAAAACTTAGCTAATAATAATACTGTCAAACGCTTATCGTACAAACAAACGTAGGCCGGCTGTGATAATCATTACAAAATTATGGACAAATTATTGTTTATTTTCATATTCGTTTCAATCAAATAAATTACTATTATAATAAAATCTTATAAATTCACAATTACTTTAGTTGTACCACAGCATCATAATTTCTGAAGCTTAATTAATATGGCGGATATGAATACAACATAACGCCGTCCCCGGAGAATAAAATGATAACTGCAAAAACGCAACTTTTCAGGAGAGCCAAAAAACATGTTTTTGTGAATATCTCAAAAAGTACTTGTCGGAGGCAGATGGTTCTTACCTTTATGTAAAGCTAATTTTTTATTCATACAGAATACTTCAATAGAACACATATATAATATTACATAATAAAGATATTTAAAAAATAAGAAGTTAGTCAAAATTAGTCATCATTTGAGTTGTATAATGTCACTTATCATTTTATTCTCGGTACTTTTTAGTCAAAGTTTGATATTGTATCACTGTCTTGTCATTTTATTCGGTGGTTTATTAGGGTACAATTGAAGATGATAATGCATTAATATCGTCTTATTCTCCATATCATTGTCTAACTCTATGTTGTTTAAAAGCTATTTCAATAAAACTTTGTGTGGTAAGTATTCACAAATCCTACTATTATATTAAATTTCGACCATCATGCCTCAGAATTTGGTTATGCTTTGACATAAAATATTAAAAAGGACACAGTTTTTACAAAACAAAATAAGCAGTCATTTCTGTTGAGTATTACAAGTTAACACTAATCAGCTATTTTCTATAATAGTGAATAAAAATCAGACTGGAAATCACAAATCACCTGGCAAGCGTCTTGATAACTTCATTTGTTATATACCCTACTTTACAAAGCCTAATGAGATCATCATGGAAAGCCTTGCTTATAAGAAGAGGCTCAGTGCATAACACTTGCAATTCGAGCACATGGCTTGGGATAGGGCTTGATATAACCTATTGACTCATATGTTATTTTGTGGAAATCCATTGTAAATGGAAGAAAATCTGAAATATTTGGTGTACTTCTGCTGTGATCTGCAAACAAATTTACACAGGCATTAATTGGCATTAGATCAGACGAGCAGCCATCAATCACCACCCGTATTCTCTCAAAAAGTCGGGAATCCACACACGGAAACCAGAGGGCAAACCGTAGGAGGAGCTGTCAAAAGCTAGAGATTCTCCGAATTTCTCGATGGCTTTACTCCAGATGTGAGTGGCATACACTAGAAGGTCCCCAGTGGATCGGTTCCGGCAAAAGCCATATTGTCGATCACTGAGGAGGTCATTCGCATCTAGGTATGCCAGGAGCCTGCGATTCAGAACACGTTCCATACTCTTACAGAGTACGGACGTTACAGATATGGGCCTGTAGTTAGCAGGGTCGGTAGCGAGGGACGGCAGAAGTTAGCTTCAACGACTTTGGCTAGGGACCAGAACGCTTTACTAACAGCCGGGTACGAAACCAGTTTGGTCCCTATTCAGCCAATATGGTCAAAACGGGCCTTCTCTATAACCTTCTTGCAGAACTTGGCAGTCTTATTAAAAGCTCTCTTTTTATCACGAATATCAGACGCCTTACGCTGCCGAGTTTCAGCCCAAGCTTGGTACGATAGATGTTTATGTGCCTCAGCACGTCCACATTCAGGCCCAAACCATGGGCGAGCCTTACATGATGATGGGGTGCGTCAGAAAAAGGAATAAAACATTCCATGCCCTTACGCAACACATAAGTCACGGCACCAGCGCAGGCACTAGGGTCGCTAGAAGAGAAGCATATAGGCCGCCAAGAGAAGGATGCAAAGAAAGATCGCATCTCATGCAAGTCTGCTGACTTGTATCACCACAGCCACCTAGAGCCTTTTGGGCTAGGATCTGGCAGGGAGAAGACAAATACAGGCTTCACCAAACAGTGGTCGGAAAGACCCAGTGGCGATGAAATCGCCACTGATTATCGGTCTGGATCAGTTGTCAGCAGGTCTTAGAAATAAGGTGTATGAGAGTCAACGTCGGGTACCCGTGTGGCTCCTTGAACCAGCTGGGTGAGATCTATCGTAAGAGAAAGTTTCCTAGTCTCTTGTCCAGCATGGTTGGTGTCTAGGTATGGATACAGCCATTCCTGATGATGGCCATTAAAGTCCCTTATAACACAAGCTGAGCCGACGGGCAAACCTGTTGAGCTTTATCCGCCCTCTCGCTGAGGTAGTCAATGAGCCTAGTTGTCTCCAAATCTTCGCTGTGCGACCGGTAGACACAGGCATAGATAATTTTCTCCATGCCTGTGGCCACCAGTACCCACAGCACCGTGAAGCTGGGATCTTTAAATTTACGGAGACGCCGAAAACAGATGTCGTCACGGGCGTATAAGCACACGCCCAGAGTGGTTTGAAGTTGTGCTCCAGGGTGTACCCTGGGTAGGAAAGGTACGACACGACGGACGGACATCTGATTTGGGTCTCCGCAAGAAACAATAGGTGAGGTCTGTATGGTCTCAAGATGGTGTTGGACAGAAGCGAGATTTGAGTGTAACCCCCGTATATTACAGAAGTGCACTTTTGATGAGAGGGTGTGAAACCGCTGTGCGACCTTTTTAATAATATTGTTTCTTATCATGATGCAAGAGCAAATAATAGGTGAAAGACAACAGTTGAATGAAGCATTCCTTGTACTGACTGCTCATGAGTTATCTTTTCACGCTTTTAAGGTTTTATACTTGTTTTGTCTAAAAATTCTGGCACTACATGAACCCCTTTCGGGTTGGTCTTTTATTCCTACTAGACTGTGATATTATGATGATTAAGTATCATGCTCATATTATCAGTGACCGTTTGTTTCGACAATATACTATCGGAAGTATTATCGGATGTTACATCTAAACCAAAGGTTTCATTAGATGGTGTTGTTTATTTTTTTCACCGTCAACATCGTATATTAATAGTACTATAATATGAGAAAGACGACTGATTGTCATTATAGAATATTTTATTTTGATTTATTTTTGAGGACAGCTCTGTTTTATTGTCCTTGATTGCATATCTTTGAATAAGTGATGAATAAAGGTATGGTAAATAAACAATAACACTTCGCGAGAATCCCTGCCAATTTCGTAGCTGCCATTTCAAACTATTACCGTCACTTCTAAGTGAAAGCAGAGCATGACATGTTTGCACCACGAATAGCTATATATAATATTTTACTAACAGAACATTATACGAAGTGCACGGATGGTTTTGTACGAGAATAAAATGATAACTGCTATTATCATTATGTAATCGAATATTTTTTTCGAGAATATAACTTCATGACTGTTTGTCATACTTATAAGTTTAAAAATATTTTGATAATATTACAATACAATTATATTCTTGTAACTTTAGGCATGGGTCTAATAATCGAATAACATTGTAATATTTTATATTTCCGTAAATAACAGTATTAAAATCACGAAAAAAATTCAGCAGATGTATCAGCACCCACAGATATCAAAAATGGAATAACACTAAAATGAAGATAATGGCAGTTATCATTTTATTCTCCGGGGACGGCGAATTAAGTTGATAAACTCTTGATAGATACGTTACAAAAATAGTAAAAGTATCTAACTAATTCGTTGAGATCCTATTCAAATAATGCAAGAAGACACAACAAGGCAAGCTGAAGACAAATTCAAGACAGTTACAAACAAACAAAACATTTAATTAAAGAACGTATCAGGCTTTTGTTTCTAAAAGAGAATCAATTTAGTAAATAGAGATGCAATCGGGATGGTTGAACTCTCCGAACACGTTGAGTTCGTAGAGGCTGGCGAGGGTGATGAAGAGAATGTACCACACCATGAGCACGGCACCGTACTTGCGGTCCAGCTTCCAGCCGTTGGCGTGCGTCGCGAGCACCAGGAATATCACCGTCGAGAACAGAGACAGGGTCGAGTACACTAGACCTGGAATATGAGAGTAGAACATGAAACAGTGGATAAAAGAATGCCTTAAAATCGAGACCATCTCCACTAAGTAAACCACAGTGTCACTTATCGTCTGGAGGATTCTGACAATCATCATCATCATCATAATCAGCCCGTAGTCGCCCACTGCTGAGCATAGGCCTCTCTTCTTGTACGCCAGTCATCTCAGTTTTGCGCCGCCCTCATCCATGTCCTGCCTGTGGTGTTACGGATGTCGTCGACCATTCTGACCATAACTTAAAAAAAGAAATAATCAAGGATAAATTAATCATTTAGTTTGAGCTTAGTGGTCAAGCTCTGGTGTCGAGAGTTCAACGCTCGAGAGAAGACGCTCAAGAACCTTTTAACGACTAAGAAAGGAAGTAAGTCAAAAGGGTGAATAAAATTAAATTTTGTGCCAGTGTCTAAGTTGATTGCAAAATAATATAAAAAAATATATATATTGTAACTTGGCCGATAAAATGGTCGCACGCGTAATCGTAATAAAAAAAAAAAAAACGTAAAATACCGCGGTGGGCGGGGCAAAACAGCTACCCGCGCGCCACGTCTTATTGTATGGGAATCAGCAATCCTCTCTAGTATTCTGATCCCTGCTCACCTTTGCTGATGACGTTGACGTGGCTGCCGGGCTGGATGATGGCGGTCTGTATGAACCAGGGCAGGCCGAGGCACACGAGAATGTCAAACACGTTCGACCCCACCGCATTCGATACAGCCATGTCACCGTACCTACAGGACAAGATAAGATACATTGTATTGCATAAACTGATTTTAAATATTCTTTTAAAGATCATACCAATGTACGTGTTTTAACAGTCCTGTCCTGAAGAATCTTTACTTAAGCATCTTAATATAATAAACTTATATTCCTCTAACATAATACATATATGCGAGTGTGGCTCGGTGGTAATAACGTCTGTTTATCCATCCTCTGGTTCGAACCCAGCCCTACGCCAATGACTTGTTTTTGAAGTGTGAGGATTTGCAAAACATCGTGAGGAAACCGGCATGTTTGAGAACCACAATATCCGAAGACGTGTGTCATCCGCCAACCCGCACTTGGCCAGCGTGGTGAATTATGGCCTATATCTCTCTCCTCGTGTGGGAAGGCCCCGAGTCTCAGCAGTAGGAACATATTGTGGGCTGCTTATGCTAACATAATATTATTATTATTACTAATAACTAAAATATTATATTTGCATCAAGCCGTTTGATATATAATTTGTGAAATCGTAGTACTTGTCCTTTACTATGACATAATCATAGAAACATAGCTCTATTATTCATGTTTTAAGGAGAAACAGATAATGTTATCGTAACTGTACATGCAGTATACATACTCACACACACATATATATATATGTATTTTATCCTACTAATATAATAAATGCGAAAGTTTGTGTGTGTGTGTGTATGTTTGTAACTTCTTCACGCTCAAACGGCTGAAACGATTTTGATAAAATTTGGTGTACTTTTATCCCGTACACAATTGTGTTTTTTTTTGACACATTTCACACACGGCTGGTTAACCCCATACTGAACCATTTCTAGTTCGTATTATGGTTGTTAACACAACTGATATACTACATATACATACATACATATTTAACACCCAGACCAATAGCCAACAAATTTAGTTCAGCACAAAGATGTTGGCCGTGCCGGGAATCGAACCCGGAACCTTCTGATTGGCAGTCTGGCATGGTAACCATTACGCCAACGAGGTCGTCAATTCGGTCGTCAGTTCCGTGGGAAACGCAAATAACTTCAAAATCTATGCCTTGACACAAACAGGCTATGTATAGCATGGTACGTGTTGTATAGTTACCCTTCCTTGATGACGGCGAGCGAGGACAGCGCGTCGGGGACACTCACACCGGCCGCCACGAACGTCAGCCCCATCACCGTGTCCGGGATACCCAGCGTGTAGCCTGCGGAATGCGATACAGAACTTATTGTTTACTCCTTACAGCTAGACATTTGATCGGGCGTTATCACACAAGTTAGCAACACCCTGGCCTAAGGTGGGACATGCTTAACTTGGTCTCAAGAAGGCTGCCAGAACACACTAATAAGTGAGGGTTATATTGCACGAACATACGGTCACACTTACTTAAAAAACGCTGAGGCTCGTCCCCGATGATAACGCTCGTAATGCGTCGAAACCAGTTTGAACGTATTTCCAACGTTTATTTTTAAGTAAGTGTGACCGTTTGTTCAAATACAATCATTTATTGATAACACCAAAGTTACAAGTCAAACAATATGATATCATTACAAAAGTATATGATATGTATCAATGTCAATTTTCACTACTAATTCTAGTATCTAATATAATATCAATACAAAAGTATATGATATGAATCAAATGTCAATTTTCAAATATAGATAATTATTTATATTGTAAAAAGTTTTATCAAATAGCCAAAACCCTGAGTCTAGTCTTAAAGTTCGGGCAATATATAGGTAATATGCCTTACGATAACAGTTTACAAAGTACAATGAGGGTGGTTGCTTGCCAGGCGAGCATCGATAATGCCCAACCACCATGCTATAGTTTCCTCACGATATTTTCTTTCATTGAAAGCTTGAGCTGATTCGCGGGGATTGAATGCACGATTTTTGACACGTGAAGCGGCTGCACACTCGACTTAGCTGTCAAAGAAATTACGTTTCCATAAATATTGTAAACTGTTCACGTAAGGCATCTTAATATTTTCGCGTAGAAAACGGTCACACTTACTAAAAACACTCGCCCCTGAAGATGGTGCTCGGAAAGCACCGAAACTGTTGGAGTCATTCCAACTTTTAATAATAAGTTGACCGTTTTCTATGCGAAAATACGTTTCCATAATTCTTTTTTCCATAATTTCGCGAACTTCAGATAAGGTACCAGAGGAAATATGGATCACCAAGACACTGGCTCACGCATAGGTTGGGGTCCATGGCGTAAACTCAGCGGTCTTACTCAAAACTAATCAGCTATATAAACAGAAATGCAAATTATACAATAAGGCACAATATGTATATGCCATAGGACGATTAATTGTATGGTAATTATAGTATGTAGTACGTAATCCCGGTTAAATATCCATAAATAAACTATTTTGAATTAAAATAATAATATTTAAAAAAAACTAAAAAACACGCTTATCTGGCCGTTTTAAGTGGGTCAATATCGCGCCCAAAGAAGTCGGTTACAAACAAACATACAAACAAAAATACAACAAAAATGTAATAATTTTATCAAATTAGTGTATTGTCATCGGTCCTCAATAAATCTACAAAGTTTCAACGAAATCTGGCCGTTTAAAGTGGGTCAAAATCGCGCCCAAAGAAGTCTGTTGCAAACAAACATACAAACATACAGATGAAGCTAAATGATATAAAAAAAAATGACAAAAAAAACAAGCGTGTAAAAAAAAATGTTCTTCTTTTCTTAACTGACTCACCGATAATGGTGATCATCCACACCATGAAGTACGAGTAGAAGGAAATCCAGAGCATGGAGATGACGAAGGTGATGGGGTACCAGCGGCCGCGGCAGTCGGGCATGGTGTGCCGGCACGCCCAGTGCACCGGCCAGCAGATGTACCACCACGTCAGCTGCAGCTTGTCTGGGGGAACGAAAGCCAAAGCGGCATCGTTAAACCGTGGAGGTTGCAAAGGCGCGTACTAAGCGGTTTGCCTCTACCTTCATAGTGCGAACTGCGAAGGTGTGGAACTCTTTGTCTAGTTCTCTGTTCCCTGAGAGCTACAATCTGGCGGTTTTCAAAGCAAGAGTGAACCGGTTTTTTCTGGGTAAGCGCGTTCCACCTTAGATCATAATGTCACTTGCCATCAGGTGAATTGTGAACAAGCGCAAGCCCATTTAATGTAAAAAAAAAGAACGAACAGGGAACAAAAATGTGAGTTTTAGAAAAGTGGGTAATCTTCAGGTCACGCAATGGCAGGAGAAGGCACAGGACCGAGAACAGTGACGACTTCTAGTATCGGAGGCCAAGATCCGATTCGGGTCGACGCGCCAACCCAGTTAGTTAGTTAGTTTTTAGAAAAGTGACGTGTGTGACTTCAACATCCACAGCTAATCACAACACTCGTTTAGCAAACGAAATGATTATGAGGTGAAAACCGGCCCGGCCCGTCCATGTTTAAATTATGGCGTCATCGAATCATCAACAACATCTGTAGAGGATTCTCATTGCTAAGTAGGGACACTAACTTCCGATTTTGCTCCATAGAAACAATGATAGTTCAGTAAGCCGTGCGGCCGAGTGGGTTGGAAACCTGGCAATGAGTTAAGAATTTGAGATTTTGGTGAAGGAAAAGTCGTTCTTGACCTTATTTAACTATGTGAAGTGTTCACGACTTTTACTCTCCTGTCTTTCAGATACTCCTTTCATATTTATTTCGGTCCATCTTTTCCGTTTTTACTTTGTACTATTACTTCCACACATCTTCTAAAAACATGGCATGCAACAAAGCATTTCTAGTGCTCGCCTGGTAAGCTAGTAAAATCTAATGGTTGAATTTCAAATACAAATTATTTATTGATAACACCAAAGTTACATGTCAACACCAAAGTTACAAGTCAACACCAAAGTTACAAGTCAACACCAAAGTTACAAGTCATTTTGACGAGAGTAACTTACTGGCTCCGATGGGTTTGAGGAGGGGATCGATGGCAGTTTCAGGGTTGTACTCCTTGGCTTTGTAGTAGGGCTGCGCAGCTGGAGCCGGCTGGAACAAACATATTATAAAATATATATAATAATGACAATGTCAGCAGCCGGTGTTCTAATCAAATTTTATTTTGATAGGTTTGTACACGGTTTACAGTAATAATTTTCTAATTCTGATTCTTGACCTTGTTGCGGACTATGATGAAGTGTGCTGCACTGGAAGATACCGGTTTAATTTCGACTTGGAGACAGTGAGATTGTAGTTCTAATTCTAATTTGAAGTGGGGGTGATGAGACCTGCTCTGACATCCCGCTAGGGGGGTATTGTGCATTTCCCCCTTACCAGCCTACCCAAGCCAACCGAGCTCTTTGAAGTAACGGAGCACCGCCCTGGGTCGCTGGCATACCTGTTCCACCACTGTTGCGTCAAATGGTCTGTTTGTCTGAAGATTAGCACTGGAAGGTTTGTATGTCAGCCAATAAAGTCATGTCGATTGTTTTTTGGGATGCCCTCGGGATAATCCACATTGACTACCTTCAAAAGGGAACAATCAATAGGCAATAGAGTATAGAGTGACATTTTAGAATAACTTTGTGCAATATAGACAATTAATAAAATTGTATTAATCAATGCTTTAAACAACATATGAAAATAAACAAATATAGTGACAGTAGTGATTTTGACATTTTAAACAAAATAAAGTGTTGCCACTGTCATAGTTTAGTTTGTCTTTATTCTTATTCTTTTTGTGTATTTCTTTCTTGTAACGTATGTTTTTAATAGTTAATTTAAGTGTCAGTAACTGTGTAGTTGCAAATGGTTCGGCGCCAGCGAACTAGAATATCCTAGTTCGCTGTTCGGCGCGGATAAAGCTGTAGCCCCGTAGCAAAGGATCGCAAGTTACTTAGTGCACCCTATAACGTACCACACAATGTAGGTACATACTTCTTAATTATTGTACGTACACAACCTTAAAGTAATTAAAAAATATTTGTATTTAAATATGATGTCAAACTGGGTCTGACCGGTTGCTGCTGTTGGCTAGGCTGCTGTTGCTGAGGCGTGGAGTCAGTCGACAGCTGTTGCTGCGCGGGAGCCTGCTGTTGCTGCGCGCCCCAACCACTGCTCGCCACCGCACCGCTCTGAAAACGATACCACAAGCATAAGCATATTATTGTAATTAGTTCAGACTTAATCTTAATGTATATTGTAATTTATTTCAGTTTAATTTTCTAATAGTCTAAGTGATACGTTTGGTTTATCTGTAAGTATCATTTATGTTAATACCGATCACCTTTACTAAGCCGCAAAGGTGTCACAGCCTATAGAAAGAGAAAGGAAAAGAAAAGACCCTGAAATTGCGAAAAATCTGCTGTTCCATAGTTATTCCTATGATCTTCTTACGTCGATCCAAAGTATAATATGGGTATGGAATATTTTTATTACAGCTAGGTATTTCACCAGTAGGCCGCGTAACTTCACGGGTTAGCGACATTATGGCCTGGAGTGGAGCATGGCTAGACTGGAAACACTGGCTCTCAAGGTGGCAACCGGAACATACCACTAGAATCTTGGTGACAGATTTTTATACTTGCAGGTGGTTTCTAGCCAAGCGAGCACTAGGAAACGAGCAACCATAATGCAAGGGGTTTCTCACGATGTTTTCCTTCACCGAAAGCTTGAGCTCATTGGCGGGGATCCTAACCATGATCGGGACGAAAGATCCAAGGTTGAAAGACGCTTACTTATTTCAACCTTTCCACCGTCTTACGCTCTGAAGGTCGTCTATAGCAATATTATAAAGAGGAAAAGTCTGATTTTTTGTTTGTTTGTTTGACGCTGGCTCCGAAAATACTGGAGCAATTTGAAAAATTCTTTCACCGTTGGGAAGTTACATTATCTCTGAGTAACATAGGCTATATTTTGTTTCACTTTGCAACTTAGATTAATTTATAGCCCGTGTGAAGCCGGGACGCCGCCGCCACGTAAGACGTGGATAGCGAATGTGGAAGAAGATCTGCTGGTCCTGGGAAATCGGGAAGGATGGAAAAACCTGGCCCTAAACCGCACAAAGTAGCACACTGGTAGAGGAGGCCAAGACCCACCCAGGGCTGTAGAGCCACAGGAAGTAAGTAAGTAACTAAGTGAAGCCGGGACGATCTGCTAGTAAAGAATATGTAATGTTACGTTATCGTTCCAAGCCGAGTCTGCGTCCCAGGCGCGCGTGGGGTCCCACACCGGCACGGGGTCCGCGTTGTATGCCGCGTTCTCGTACGCGCCCTCCGGGTTATACGCTGCAACACAACACAGACGATATAATACATTTACATGCAAATTACTTATAATATACAATTTTAAAAAAAAACTTTTCGTTATTTGCAAAAAATAGGTTTGCTGCAGGCATTTGCTGATCTATAATGATTATTAACCCCTGACGCTAATTCAATGGGATGTTTTATAAATTAATGTCTCTCTCTGTGTGTGTGTGTCTGTGTGAGAGTGTTGTGTGTGTATGTGTGGCGTCATATCTACTGATCTACATTAATTCCTTCTTAGGTTGACATCCACTTCTGCTGCCTTGTATAGTAATATTTATACTTTGACTTTGATATATTTCGAAAGGTAATCATCATCAACTGTGATAGTGAAACTATCACACAATGTATTGATGTGTGATAGTGAAACTATCACACAATGTATTGATGTGTGATAGTGAAACTATCACACAATGTATTTATGTAATGATCAATAACAGATTGATATATAGCAAAAAAATATTAAACATGCTTCTAATTCTAATTTGAAGTGGGGGTGATAAGACCTGCACTGACATCCCGCTAGGGGCGTATTGAGCATTCCCCCCTTACCAGCCTACCCAAGCCAACCGAGCTCCTTGAAGTAACGGAGCACAGCCCTGGCTCGCTGGCATACCTGTTCCACCCCTGTTGCGTCAGATGGTCTGTTTGTCTGAAGATTAGCAATGGAAGGCGAACTTTCATCTTGAGCTGCTATCATCAGGCCGTAACTCCTTCTGGTTTGTTTGGTGGCCTCACAGTGCAGTAGCACGTGTTCTACCGTTTCATTTTCCTCCAGACAGCCCCGACATAGAGGGCTGTCCGTCGCCCCTATTTTATGTTGGTGGTAGTTGAGATCACAGTGGCCGGTAATGATGCCGACCATCATACGTAGATCCCCTCTTGTGAGTTTTAGTAAATTATTTGTTACTTTTTTGTTTAATTCGGGTAAACATGCTTTTTTAAGTACCTATTTTATGTTATAGTGGCACAGGAAATACATAACTTGGGAAGATTTATAGCTATCACTGTTTCTAAGATACAGCCTGGAGACAGACAGACATCGGAGACTTAGTAATAGGGTCCCGTTTTTACCGTTTAGGCACGGAACCCTAAAAACGAAAGTTTGTAAGTGCGTATGTTTGTTACTTATTCACGCTCAAACGGCTAAACCAATTGGTAAGGTAAGACTCTGAATTATATATAACACAGGCTGTTTTTTGCCCAGCAGTGCGACACAACAGGCTGAAAATAATAATAATAATACTTTTTATCCCGGTTTAACACGGGTAACACCGCGGGCCACAACTAGTATTTATATAATCCTAATGAAACATAAAAAAAATACACATGCACTGGATGCGTAAGGCAGGAGACCGTGCTCTGTGGCGATCGTTAAGAGACGTCTAAGTCCAGCAGTGGTCAATTATTAAATAGGCTGATCATGATGATGATGATGATTTAAAAAAATACAAAGATAAAGGATGTACTCACGTGTATTCTGCAGCGGTGTCTCCTTGGTCTGGCCTTCAACCTGGGTGTACTCCTCGCCGGCAGGGGGCGCCGGGGGCTGCCCGCCGCTTCTACATCAACACACCAACACATATACTACTAGCTGACCCGGCAAACGTTGTTTTGCCTCACTTAGGGGTTCAGCGCCATCTATTGATTACTTACTCAACCCAGTCGAAATGTATCGACATCTGTTAGAATCATTTGGAGTTAACAGATAATTGTGACTGTCAAATAATAACAGACAATAATTAGCAATTAAAATTGTGACTATAATTTGAGATTTAAACTATCCTATCTCTCAAGTTGGATCGAACTGCACATGGTGTGCGAATTTTATTATAATCGGTTCAGTGGTTTAGGAGTCCATTGAGGACAAACATTGTGACACGAGATTTATATATATTAAGCAGATATCATATACCTACAACAAATTTTTTTTTCAAACATAGGTGACAAATGAAGATATTATAAGGTCTCTTATGTAGGGCTATCAATTAAAAAAGTAGCGCCTGTAGATCGGCTAGCTATGATGACACGATCATCGAAACTAAGCAGCGGTCGATGCGGACGATGTTTGGATGTGTGACTGACTATGTACAAGATTGTTTTTTTTTAACTAAGGTGATCTGACACGATCATCGAAGCTAAGCAACGGTCGACGCGGACAGTTTTTGGATGGGTGACTATGTACAAGATTGTTGTTTTTAAAGTGGCATTTTCATCTGAGTGCCACAGTGGGTCGGATGACTATAGTAAGTCTGAATTTATAAAATTGTAAGTCCCGGCTGTTAGTCTTCGTCAAGCAGTCGTAGAGGCCTTCGAGCGGCTTGAAAACTCTCGACACCAGAGCTCATACGAAGAAGAAGAATTAAAAAAGCTATCCGGGTTCTTCCGGAGACCTCCTTGCACTGTGGCCCTTCCCGGATTTTTCCTGCCAATGACGCGACGGCGACGGTCACACGACGCCTAATACACGAATTATGCGTATACTTTTTCTTTGTGTATCGTGCGTGACATCACAATCAGCCTCAACGGAAGACCAGCGTTGGTTGCTCTCCAGCAACCAGCAAAATGCTGAGTTGAGGCTGTGTTGTGACCAATTAAAGTTTATTATGTGTCCTATTTTAATTATTATATTTTGTCTTGTGTTTTAATATGTCTCAATAAATAATTTTCTTTCTTTCAATAACGACAAAGAGACAGCATCTCCTGATGATGCCTTGTGGTTAGGCGAAACACGTGTAGAGTTAAGAACTTCCGAATTGTGATAGGTAACGTTAATCTTAATTAATCTTAGTTAATTGATCTTAGTTAATTAATCTTAGTTAATTAAGCTTGGTTAATTGATCTTAGTTGATTTTTCCTTTACTTGTCTTAATTTGGATTTCGGATCACAGCGGAAGTACACTAAATATTTAATTTTGTCATCTATTTACAATGGATTTCCGCAAAGTAACGCCTGAGTCAATAAGTTAATTAATAGATAAATAGAATTAGAATGTACTTGTAAGTGACGAGCGCAGCCTGCTCCTCTCGCGTGGGCAGTTTGAAGGGCAGTGGCAGCGTCATCGCCCAGCGCTCCAGCGCCGTGTTGTAACGCAGCGCGATGCAGTACACGCCGTACATTATCAACATGAACAGGGCTTCCGGCCTGGAACACAAGAATCATTAGTAAAATAAATAAATATTAGAACACATTTCACACTCGGCTAGTTTTTGACGTGACAACGTCTTAAATTAGGTTGCGGCTGGTAGTCACTTATGAAAAAGTGTAACGCCCGGTAACGTTACGATGAGTCACCGAACGAGAGAGAGGCCCGCCGAATGCCTTGCGTCTCTCTCCCACTCAACTATGATCGGTCTGCCGCGCGCGCAGCACGCGGCAGACGTTGTCACGTAAAATCTTCGCCCGTAAAACCGACTTTACAGGCAACCATTTTTTTTTAAAATGATAAATGAGCTTACATTTGACCGCAGCTTGCCTGATGTTAAGCTTGACTGTGGTCTAAGATGTATCACGCTTGCCCAGAAGGAACCTATTGAAACCCCATACTGAATTATTTCCAGTTTGTAGTATGGTTGCTAACACAACTAATATACTACATATACATACATACATAAATACTTTATATAGATACACATTTAACACCCAGACCCACAACCAACAAATTTAGTTTAGCACAAAAGATGTTGGTCGGGCCGGGAATCGAACCAGGGTTTCCGTATAATCATACCGGATAGCCACCCAAAGGGTTGGCTATCCGGCATGACTATACCAACAAGGTCGTCAATATAGGACTTGGGTCTCATATTTTTAATTTATGGATGGATGGTGAATATGAAGAAGCATGTACTGGAATGAGTCATAATCATAAATCGTTCGTACCAGGAGACGTATCCGTTGCAGATAGTGCAGAGCATGACCAGTATGGAGATGGCGTAGAAGAAGCAGTCGCGGCACAGCGGCCACCAGTTGAGGTGGGAGACGGTGCCGGCGCACAGCGCACACACGCTGATCACGAACATTATGTTGAACACGGCCGAGCCGATCACGCCCGACACTCCTGCAACACAAACAGGTCAACCATTACTAGCATTCCGTATCCAAAGGGGACCATCGCAGCAGATTACTGGAGTAATATGCTGAAATTGCTCCTTCTTGTTCTAGTGATAATAACTTATCAAAAATCAAAATCAAAAACTTTTATTTGGCAAAGGTTACATGATAGTAATAAAAGTAATAGGAATCCAAAGGTTCCCAAAGTAGTTTTAAAAACTGTGTCATAACACAGTTTTTAAGAATAAACTTGGAAGATGCTCCCATAGGAGCCAATGCCAATTGGCATCTCCCAAGTTCATTCCATGGTAAGTTTAGACTTATGCTAACGTACAAGTAATGTAACTCAATATAAAATAATTTATTAGAAAGTTACATTAACTAACAACACAAAATAATTATCAAAAATTATCGAGAATTGTCTTTGAGCACAATTAATATAGTATCTTTCTTTTTTTCGACATGACCTAGTGGACTACTGTTGAGGCTTCACTGTCCGTCCGACTGTCACCAGACTGTATCTGTATCTAATAAACACCGTGAAAACTAGAGAGTTGAATTTTACGCAGATGATGTATTTCTGTTGCCGCTATAACGACAAACGTGGGTTTGAACGAGGTCGAGCTTCGGTGAAGGAAACATCGCTAGGAAACCATAACATGGTGGTAGGGCAATTTCTATTGTTCGCTTGGCTAGCAACCACCTTCAAGTTGATAAATTTGTCGCCAAGTACTTGTTAGTAAGAGAGCTGCCGTAGCAGTTAGATCAGCCGCCATATGGAAAGCCAGATATACCAGGCATGCTCAACCAAAGGCCAGAGTCTCGAATTGAATTTAATCTGATCAAATCAAATGAAAAACGTTTATCTGGGCAAAGGTTATATAATATGAATAAAAGTAATAGGAATCTAAAGGCTCCCAAAGTAGTTTTTAAAACTGTGCTATGGGAGCCAATGGCATCTCCCAAGCTTATTCTACGGTAACATTAAACTAATGCTAAAGTACTATAAGACTATAATTAGGAAGATGTTCCTTACTGTTTTAATATATTATGTACATTTTACTATAGTAACAATAATAAAAAAGGTAAATCATTTACCGACCTTAACAATAAAAAGTAAACTGCGCAAGCAATATGTTTGGTCTAATAATGTCTCAGACAACTATGGTCAGAGGAAGTATAGACGGAACAAACAAAAAAAAAACATTATATCATATTTTACGCTGTTTATACTAAAATAGACAAAAATTTTTAGTTGTTGATAAAGCGTTCTTCTGGGCAAATGCCAAGCTTTAAGGAGTAAGAAAAAATAGTATTGTCGACGTACCGATATCATCCTGAGCACAGAACACACCGATGACGACGGTGGCAAGCTCAGGTGCGGAGCTACCCGCTGCCATGAAGGTCGCACCCGCCACGTCCGGCGCTAATTGCAGCTCTGCAAAGCAGTAGTGCGCACTGTCACCAAACATGCAGCTTACAAGATACACCATGAAGATATCTTATTTATAAAATTTCCGTGTCACAGTGTTTGTTACCGTACTCCTCCGAAACGGCTTGACCGATTTTATCCAAATTTTATATGCGTATTCAGTAGGTCTGAGAATCGGCTACTGTATATTTAGAAATAATTATTAAGGCAAAACAACGTTTGCCGGGTCAGCTAGTATTATATACTAGTTGACCGAATCCTTTCTGTATGAAGACCTTACAGTCTTCAAGGCGAGAGAGAACCGGCTTCTTCTATGCAAGCGTGCTTCTTCCTAGACCGCAATTTCACTTTATTCAGTTTATTTTTGGCCAAATGCAGGCCAAAATAAAAGGATATTATTCATAAAAAAGCAAGAAATAAAATATGTTTATTCATGGCAATACAACAATAGTGGCTTGGTTAGAGTTAAAACTAGACTGAAGACTGAAGTACCTGTTATACAGCCAGGAACCAGCTCCAACTCAGTATAATGCTGGTTGCTCGCAACTAGCGCTGGTCTTCCGTGGAACTGGCGATGACGTCACGCACAAGACGAGAGAAGAGGACGACGAGAGTATCCGAGACAGCAACAGTACAAATAAATGTCTAACCCTCGCAGATCCTGTCAAGGCTGGAGACGAAGTACTCGTCGCAGACGATGGCGAGGCCGATGAAGGTGAACACGGCGACCAGCACGTGCAGGATGAGACCGCCGTGCGAGCGCGCGTACTGCCCCATCAGGGGGCGCGGGAACTGCGGGGGAAATACATTGCTTTTCATTATTTCTAATACCTAATAACAGCTACAAAGCCAAACTTCAAAGCCTGAAACACCAACGTAAAATCGCCAGTCTATCGGTGTTATATCGCATTTCGTAGTGTGTGCGCTGGAATCGCATAATTTGCAGAATTGGCTTGAACAAGTAGAGCATCAGGGAAGATGTACCGCTAAACAGTGAAAATCGATATTTTCTCTGATTAACGGTGTGTCTTAGACTAGTACAAAGCGCTTTACCTCAACATTCATAGTGAGGGCTGCGAGGATTTTGATTTCTCTGCCTCTGCCTGAGGCACTGCTTCCTGATATCTTCAGATAAGAATGATGTTCCTTCTAAGTAAGCGTGTTTTTATTTATTTAGGCATAAAATAAGAGCCTAGCACACTGCGTGAAAAGGGTAAGTGAAGAATCACTTACTAAGAACCACATACTTGTTTCGAAAGAAGAGTTAAGCTATGCGCCATCGATTGGGGTAGTATCACTCCACTAAAAATTACAGACAGACAGCGAAGGCTTAGTAATAGAGTCCAGTTGGTACCCTTTCTAAATACTGAATGATATATAACCTGTTCAATAGCAGGCGGTGTGCAGTTGGGTCTGAGAGGATGCACGGTGGGGATGGAAGACTTGCCCAGTAGCTTCTTCTCGTCGTCACGTAGCATCGTCATCTCTTCATCCTGGAAATTATTATTTTATGTTGTATCAATTAGAAATGATTTAGGTCATAAGTAAATCTGAAATAGACGAAAATTAAGTCTTCTTTTATCCACACAGTAGGTTTTTTGGCCATCCTTTCGAAATTTTATATTAATTTTATTAGTAGAAAGTAGTTGGATGAAAAGCTTGTGTTAATCCAGGGCCTAAGGAATCTCCATTCTTGATTACATAAAAAACATTAAGGCTATCAGAAAGCCTAAAGAAGTCACAGACAGAAGTTATTATACAAACTTTTGACTAACATTAGTGCCACAGTCCATTATAGAGAGAAAGAAAGGTACATGTATTTATTTATAATCAATAATCATTATAAAATACAACCAAATATTACACAAAAAAATCGAATGAAACAATCCGTTTAAAATCAGGGCCCGACTCAGCATTTTGCCGATTGTAGCCAATCGACGCTGGTCTTCTTGCCATTAAATATGTTTTAGCAACATACCTCCTTATACCCGGCGTCCTTCTGCGTCTTCTTATCAACAGGTTCTTCTTCCTCGTCATCTGCAAGTCCCTTCATCTTCTTCTTGTCTCCTTCCAAGGCGGAATCTTTCGAGCTCACTTCCACATCGATCGGGGTTGTTCTCTTGAGCTCTTCTGTAAATGCGTGGAATATAATTACGACTTATCGAAGGAAAAAAAAGAGAGTACGAAGGCTCGCACGAACTACGGCAAAACAATGATTCAGATTCAAATTCAAATTCATTTATTCCTTAAAAATATAGCATTACAGAGATTAGTCCCTAAAGCGCTACATTTCTTAAAAATAACATGTAGACACTAAAAGTAAACATTTGCACGATACTTAATTAAATAAAAAAGAAAAACAATTAATACGTAACTTATTAAACATACAAATTATATAACAATATACAAATACTTAAATTACTACAAGAAAGGAGACTTAAATACATGAAAAGACTGAGATAAATAAAATAAAACACATAATAACGTTTAAATAAAACACATAATAAATAAAATAAACACATGATAACGTTTGAAGGCGCGCAGAGTTATAATAAACTACCCTCAGCTCTAAATAATGTAAGCCCGTTCACCGCATTCAAAAGTCGACTTTACCAGCACGTAATAACGGATAGCTCACTTTTATGAATGCGTTGGACGGGCAAGCTGTTTATGTAAATTTCAATTGCCTAGTAATTTTATAGTGGCGACGAATGATACAAATAATATTTATGTTCTCATGTATGTGATAATTTAATATCTTTTGTGAGAATAAATGTATTTAAACCTAAACCTAGAGTAAGGCCAGTAAACTTCGCAAACTGACTACAAAAACAGCAAAGTCAACCTAGTTAAATATAGATCAATTTCTAGCCTTGTCAGCAGGCAAGGCTCTGATTACAAACCTTGTCTCAAGTTGACATGTCCTTAGTTCCATTCTAATTACCTAATGAGGAAATAGGCATGTTTACTGGGTCATAGCTTTTTTAACACCAGTCAGAGACACTCTGGCTAAAGGTAGAACATGCCTAGTATGGAATTACTGGCTCTACGGGGGCTGTCTTGGCGACTTTTCAACTTGAGGGTGGTAGCTAGCCAGGTGACCACTAGAAAACGATCTGATGCATCAGTTTACATACTTATCTTTCTTTACACAGAGTAGAATTGACAAGTATTTTAGTAAATTACCTACTAGTTAAAAAAATATGTTTATAAGTTTGCGATTGACTACAGCTTGCTTGATGTAAAGCTATGCTGTAATCTGATGTGGGACGCTTGCCTAAATTGAATTAAAAAATATCAATTTAATAGCTTAATAAAATAAATCTTTACCAATATTATAAAGAGGATTGTTTCATTGATTGAGTTTGATTGTTTGACGCGAATAGACTTGGAATCTTCTGATTTGAAAAATTCCTTCATTTATAATACGAAGATACATTATTCCCGAGTATCATATATATTTTGTTTCTCTCTGCAACTTACATTATTCGACCCGGCTTCGCACAGGCTCTAGCCTGCCAGGCCTCGATCCCAGGTCGGGATGCTAGTTCAACGTATAGTGGTTAAGAAAATAAAGGAACTGTCTGGCAACCCACACTAGTTAATCAAACTGTATAGCAGACGCTAGAGCCTTTCAATTCGATTACAAAAATTATGCTACAAGAACCCAAAAGTTTACAAATACAGAATGAAGAATGGCACACTGATTGAGCTGAAACATGTTAGGCTAATACCGACAAAATAAACGTAAGTGATAGCCGGTTATACAAACATTATTCAAATACAGAATATTTTTCATTGCAATTGCAGTCATTTAAATTGTTTATAAGAGCATAAAATTTCATTAATCTCATGTTTAAATATTTGATATTTATTTGCTTTCACCATGCTCCATTTATATTGTAATAATATCATATATTTTTTTTTGTAATTTTTAAAAAACTTTTTCTTTCCATTTTTGAAAACTTTGTAACAACATAAATACTACTTCTATGCCTACGATTGGGACAAGACATCGGCTTCCGTCATACAGTTCTGAACTAATTCGGAAGCCTTTGGATTTTTTAATATAATTGTAACAATTACTTTGTCAAACAAATACATTTTTGTATTAGTATTTGTATTTTAATTTACCTTGAGTTTTGTCAGTCTTGTCTCCGAGCGAGACCTCATCAGGTAAGGACGGAGTCAACCCTTTATCCAGGTCGACGCTGGGCTCGATGGATGCGCTGAACACCGCTTGGAACACGGAGTAGGCGATGAAGAAGACGGACACCGTCAGCCACCGGTGCCGACGCGGCCGGGGCCGCCGCATTCTCTGCAACGGAATGAATGAATGAATTATTTATTGTCCATGAAACTAGGTACAATCTCAGAGTAACGACTAAAGCATCGTTACTCTGAGGGTACAATAGGTGTTATATTGATTGTCATAAAAAACTTATAACTAAATTAAATATTATTCCGCCAGTTTCTACCCAAAGGGTTTATAGACAAGAGCAAGTAGGTAAGTATTTATATCATATTATTCATAACTTCTTTATCATTTAGGAAGAATTTAATACTTTAGTAGACTTTTTTACATAGAAACGCATTTAACTTAGATTTAAACATGTGAGAATTTACAGTGCATCTAATATCATTAGGTTTTTTATTATAAGTAAAAGGCGCCAAACCGAATACACTGTTAGATAGATATGCTGTTTTAGTAACAAAGTGTCTCATTTTACCTTCCGTCTACTTACTCTCAACAGGCCACATTTCGAAGAGCTCGGGATTTGACCTTATAAATACAGCTATTACACTTATATACATACATGGTACAGTCAGTATATTAAGACGTATGAAATGTACGGAGATAGGCTTATTTTAATATTTTGTAAACAACTGTAGTATGCAGAAGTGTTTTTTTCTTAAAACAAAGTTTTTTTTTACTGGTAATGGCCTTGCGATTGGTCGCAATCCATCAATTACCGGTAAGCGATATTGCAATCAAAGGTGGAATGCGCTTGCCCAGAAGAAACCGGTTCACTCTTGCCTTGAAAACCACTAGATTATAGTTATCGGGGAACAGGGAATTTGGCAAACAATTCCACACTTTGGCGGTACGCACAATGAAGGTGGTGGCAAACCGCTTAGTACGCGACTTAGGCACCTTCACAGTATAACGATGCCGCCTTGGTGTTTCCCTACTCGTCCGATGGTGGAATGGGGCGGGGGATCAAATCATGCAATCCCGATACACACTCTCACTCTCTCTCACTTTTGACCACCTGGACGCGTCACGAGTCAGTGACACTCTGACTCTGAGGTGGAGCATATTTAGTTTGGAATAACTGGCTCTCAAGGAGGCTGCCAAAAATACAACACACTGTACGGTGCTACGCGACAAATTTTTCAACTTGAGGATGATTGGTAAGTAGGCAGGCGAGATTTTTTTTTATTTTTTTTAAAATATATCACTGCTCCCTGCGCTCCCCGGTAAAAAAGTTATAATAAAGTAAACCTTAGTGACTAAACTATCACCACACCCAATTTCTTCGAAATTGGTTCAGCCATTTAAGCGTGAAAAACTAACAAAACACTCGCCCAACTTTCGCCTTAAAAATTTAATTGGGATAAATCTTATATATAAAATTTCCGTGTCACAGTGTTTGTTACCGTACTCCTCCGAAACGGCTTGACCGATTTTTACAAAATTTTATATGCGTATTCAGTAGGTAGTACTGCATTTCTATTTTTAAGGCAAAACAACGTTTGCCGGGTCAGCTAGTACATATGTAATTATGATTAGATTATGCTTTCTAATTGGGAAATTAGAAATAAGTTCCGATATGAGTCCTATATAATACATCAGTATGCGTTAATTTTGAGCTTTTTAGTTAACAGTAAAATTATTTACTTTTCGCCAACTATTTGTGGTATTTCTACCATACCTACGAGTATATTGTTAACTGACGGCAAGTGACTTGATAAATGTTGCTGTCAAATAAAAAAGCAAAATAAATGAGGATTTACGTTAATATTAGGAACAGTTTCTATTCGCCTATTTTTTTAGCAAACCTAATTTCTTAAGCCTGGAAAATAAATACTTATTTACTAAGGTATATAATATAAAAAATATTCTATCTCTGTCTGTGTCTATTTTTTTTTCTACTAATAATGTCTATAGCAGGTACGCAGCATGGAAATAAATAAATTTATAAATTGATTACTTATAATCTAAGGCCTTCACCCACTCCAAACCAAACATGTTTTTTTTAGCCTATACTGTCCCACTGCTGGGCAAAGGTCTCCCCCAACTCCCTCCACGAATCCCGGTCGATAGCTTCCTCTCGCCAGGCATTCGAAAACTGGTCAAGATCGTCACGGCAGCGGGTCCTCGGTCTCCCTCTACTGCGCCGACCTTGAGGATTCCACTGTGTGACGATCCCGGCCCAACGTTCGGAATGCATATGAGACACATGACCCGCCCAATCCCATTTTAGTTTGGCTGCTTTTTGGCCTACATTAACAACACCTGTCATGGAACGTAGTATTTTGTTGGGGACTCTGTCCGTCCTTTTGATACCCAGGATACTACGTTCCATTTTTAATAATTTTTAATAATCTATAAATTAATAAACAACTCAATTAAGTTTATTTTTAGACTACCTACAATGAAAATAAACGACTTCCTATTTCTGTAAGTATACACAGCATTTTACGACTCACCCTGCGAGACGAAAAAAACAGTTCTATTCCTACGGGACAAGATAAACAGACCCTTTTCCGATGATAAGTCGAGCCGATAACTCTGCGAATTCTCTGAATAAAATCTGAGAAATTGTACAACATTTTTTGTAAACTACTACAGGCTAATACCAACCTTATTTACAAGGCTTTTAGGTCTAAAATTGGATGTGATCGTCGGAACCGGTTTGGTTGAATGGGCAGGACTCTAGGGAGCAATCGGTAGATTCGAGCACTCTTTACTGGCAAGTAGTCGTGTAGTCTTGAAATTTACATGATTAGATTGATAGGTTAAGATAGATTTGGGTTGGGAGAGATTGCTGAAGAGATTTGGGATAGTTATTATTGACGTTAAGTATTTTTAAAACCCGACGCAAAAATAATGAGGTTATTATAAGTTAGACGAGTTTTAGCGTAGCGCCTGTAGCGCGGCTAAGGTGATCCGACGCGATCATCGAGGTTGAGCTGCACATAGTCTTTGGATGTACAAGATTGTGATTCAAAGAAGTGGTATTTTCATTTGAGCCCTACTGTGGCTCTATCTCTCTTATTATCTCTCTTAGTATCCAAGCAGTCGTTAAATCACGTTAGAGGCCTTCGGGCGGTTTGAAAACTCTAGACATCGGAGCTTGGCCACTTAGCTCGTACGAAGAAGAAGTTTGACGAGTCTCTCTCTCTCTCAAATCATCTCATATCATATCAAAATCATACCTGTTTACACCTGGCTGTCGTGACTTTTCAGTCTTTATGTATATTGCCGTGAAGTGGACGATATTTTATTTAAAAATCAAGTGAATGAAATTGTTTCCTAAAAATAATTTAATTTAAAATATTAGCGGCCACATTTTGATAGGCAACTTGGTAGATATAGAGTCTCCTAATCATAAATATGTGTAAAAATTTGGTTTTTAGCAAACACTTGATGAATGTACTAATTCTGCAGCCGGATCTCGTACTATTAATATAGTTTAAGGGAGGCTACCATACAAAAAACTGTCTTTTGTTCTGTATTTTTTTTAAGATAATGGTACGGGTCCCTTCTTGCGTGATTGAGATTTGCTGTGCCGACCCCACCTAAATAGGATAAGGTGAAGAAGAAGAAGAAGTAGGTACAGGACCCTTCTTGCGCGAGCCCTACTCGCACTTGACCAATTATTTAACCTACTAGTGATTTTCTACGATCAAATTATTTCCACTAGTAAAATTCCATAGACCGCGCGCCTGTACCCGACCTTTAGATGCAAGATGTTACACACTGTTACATATTCTGTGTTCACGAGGTATTGATCGGGCAGTGGGTGTGAGGGAGACCAGGCTAACTTGAACCTTGGGACGGAGGGAGTTGGGAAGGAACGGAAAACATTCACTGAAATTAATTTGAAAATAAGCTATGTACTATTTTATAATAGACGCAAGTATGTATGTATGTAATAATAAATATAAAATGTATTAATAAAGAACTTTGACTTTATGCTTAGTCACAGTATAACCAATTTACCACACGGAGTATATTTTTAATGTAATATTACGTATATGTATAACAACAAGTACCTATAAATTAAAAAATTTGAAAAGAACAATCTCTGGCGATGGCCGCTGATTTATTATATATGTATTATATATGTAATTCTGATTTGAAATTAACCATTGCATAGTTTATGTAATTTACTAGCTTAGCCGTTCATTCTATTGTATATATATGTATATTACACTAGCAAACCCGGCGAACCCCGTTTCGCCACACAATTGAAATTTTTCGTGAATTTTGGAAATCGGTTCGTGCGTTGTTGATTTATAGCGTCAGAAAGGAAAACCCGACTTATTGTTAAATTATAGATTTCCTTTTTTTCCTAGGCATAGACTAGCACTAACTATTATTAAAAGTTTTTAGACAAAATATCATATATGGTTAAGCTGAATAGGAAAAGGTTCTGGTATAATATGAAAGTGCGGATACATGCTCATAAGTGTTCTCATACATGTTTTCTAGTTGTAAAATGTACTATTCGATTATACTCGAATAACTTTAACCGACTGATTGGGTTTTCGTCAAAATGTAACCTAAAGGCAAAAAAGGGTAACAATCGGGTAAGATATGGGTAAAAGGTAGCAACCGACAAATAAACGAGTAATAATAAACCTTCGATAAAATACATACCAGATTCAGTGTTGCAAACAAAAACAGTGGCAAAAACACAAAAAAATGGCGTGAACTCACTATAATATTGTATCTATTACGATATATACACAGAAATACAAAAATATTTCAATTCAATTCAACTTTACCACTGTATATTAAGGTTGAGTTTCGACTAGTGCTATGTAATAAATATAAGCTATCTTGCTCCGCGATAACAATTAGTGCTCGTAAAATTGTATGAACGTACGCAGTGAGCGTTAGAAAATTCAGCTGTATTACTATCTAAATAACGCTTAAATTCCTCAAACTTAAATAAGACCACTGTTACTTGTGGTTTTATTTTCCTTGCCGTTTTTAGAGACATCACCTTATATCTAGGGTAAGGTATTAATTGTCAAAATAACCTTTTACAGAACCTGTTTATGTATGTGTGCTGGAACTAAGAGGTCTATGTCGACTGGTCTCGCGCACTGTATCAGCGGTAATAAAATACGGCCTGTGAAATGGAATCGTATGATACAAAGCGCCGTAATAATCTCTCTGAAGACGTTTGTGTTGAAAAGATGGGAATTGCCGTTTTGTTGGAACATTTTCAGCAATTTCCTCCTTGTTTTTGGAAAGGCTATTTATAAAGTTAAGCTCCGAGGAGATGTGGTGAATTTTTAAAAGCTTGATTTGGCTACACCCTAAATATAGGTGTAGGTAAAGTATAAGTAAAGGGTGCGTACTAGTTATTTCATTTGCTTGAAATTAAAAAGCTTATATCTTTAAATGAGCAATTCATATAATATAATTGGAATCTCGGAATCGGGTCCAACGATTTTCATGAAATTTAGTGTATAGGGGGTTTCGGGGGCGATAAATCGATCTAGCTAGGAGTCATTTTTTGAAAATGACATATTAAAAAAAATTATACCGAGCAAAACTCGGTCAACCAGGTACTATGTAATTAACATGCAAATTAATCACTGCAAAACCCAATAAAAAATATTACTACTTTTTATTTATTAAATAATATATAAAAAAATAGTATAAATAAAAAAAATACTCGTAGATACTATATACAATCTGTATCTGTCTATCCAAAAATATTAGAGTTCCTTACTAAAAACCCAATGGTGTTATTTCCCCATATTATTATATCCCTTTAATAGTTCGTTCGAAGTCTGGGCGGGCTGCTAGTAATTTATAAATATCAGTACATATATGGCAGTATTTTATTGCATAAATATAATGCCTCACAATAACTAGTCTGTTTTCTAGCCATATGTATTTCAAGCCTTATCGAGAGGGATGAAAACTTTTGATTAGGTCCGTACCTATTTGAGGAAAACTCAAAGCGAGGTCGCAATAATTTGTGAAGCCTCAAGCGTGTTATCCCAAACTAATTTGAAAACCTTTCCCTAAACAGTCCCTTGTTTCCGTAAATAGATTTGAAAATAGGAGTAAGCAGTCCCTTAGATGGGATTAACCAGTGTGATAAATGAATCCTAATTAATGATCAAACGAACTTATCTACGTGAAGTTCGATCAAAATCATGTGAAGGTCTCTAAAACATCCGTGTGGATTTGTTTATTTATTTTTTACGATTTTTTCCTTTACCAAAATCGAGTTAATTCGAGCTCTTTGGCGGAAATCGATCCCGATTGTCATACCTTCGTGTTTTAATTAAGTATTTATGTATCTAACATATATTTTACATGATCAGGCTCATGATTCAGCGCGGGAACGCGGCCGCTACTCGTATAATGGGCACGTTTGGACAGGGAGCTTTTCTATTCGGAATGGCATTTTTGACTACACGTAGGCGTAAGTTTAGTTTCTGACTATATGGGTTCAACCTTTGTATTGTAATTATTGACTTTTATGTAATTGTATTAAGTTCTGTATTAACTTCTTACATTATATGTGAACCACAGTAATTAATTTGGAAAGGCTAAAAACTAATAAAACCTTTAATATTTGAATCTCCTTACCACCTTTAGCATCTTTCACATAAATTCTTTGTTTTTGTTTTTGTAAGTACTTTATTGGCATAATTATTATAACATGTATGTACAGTTTGTACAGCGTTACTATTCTTCACAACATTAACTTAATATACTAGGTTTTTACTAGGCTAACAGCGCCTTTTAAAAACTTACGTCTAGGTAGGTACTTTAGGTTATAAACTATTTCTTATTAAAACTTATTTTATAATAATTAGCTACTGGTATTCTATATCTATAAATGTAATTACTACAACAGTGCCTACTCGTACGTTTATGGCAGATATACATTTAATTTAGCCTATCACAAAGTAATAAGTTTTTACAAAAATATAATATTTTTTCAAGAACAAATTTTTTTAAATTTTTTTTATTTGATTTATAGGCGAGCAGCATTATGCTGATGTGCCTATATCACACTGAGTTGAAGTTATTTATTTTAATAGTTCACATAATGTCCACTGTTCAATGTCAATGTTTAAAGTTCACTAGTGCACTGATGAGCAAGAGATTTTTTTGTTTTCTGCAACCAGCTATCGAGCCAGTTTTTAAAGCTGTTCACAAAATATAACATTTTTGTAAGAACAGATAAATTGCAAACCCCGCCACGTTTAAAATCTCCAATAAACTCGACTCCGTGTTGAGATCGACAAATTGTCGATATTTGCTCCGTGTCGATGGTAATTTGATTTATTGACGATTGTTGAATCGAGAGTAGCGTCAGGAGCTTTCAAAAAGCACTGCCTTTTTAATTTCCATTCTGGTGTGGAACGGAAAAGGCTGGTTGATTGATCGATCAGGGTGATAAAGTCTGTAAGCTGTATACAGGAGTACGATTACTCTCTGAGGATGGATTGACAGCATAAAGCGGGAAAAAATAAAATTTTAATCAGAATTTTCGCGCCGCGGTTTTTTTTTAAATTGTATATAATGGCTTGCGTCTTATTCGTAATATTTGTAACAATTATTTCACAAAATGCTTACTTATTTAATGATAATATCTGTGTTTAGGCTACTTTTGTACTGCATTGAAATAGGTTTTTAGCCCTAGCTTTTTAACTGCTAGAGAACTTTTAGCGCTGTCCAATTTCTACTTAGTCCGTGACGACTCAATGATGACGCTTGGTACAATTTGTACACAAATGCGTTGTAAACAAATACGCTAAAGTAATTTTTTTAAGTGTTTGACCACAATTTGCTAAGGTGCAAGCACTGTGGAATACGATTAATCTTACAAATTTACTCATGATTTAAAGACCCCAATTATGGTACTGCTTGTAAGAAAAAGTTGTAAGTAGAGTTAATCCGGATTAATAAGTATGTATAAATTTCAAAAATGTAGAAAACCCCCGATGATACTTTTCAGTGGCTGCCAAGTAGTCGGTATTAAAATTAATCATAATACAGTGTCATACAACTCTATATTCTCTCTATAATAATAGACAATCTTATAAGTAGTTCTATAAGGTTTGTACAGCCGTCGATGTTAATTTTTAACCGACTTCATTAAAGTTTAATTTTTTTGGCTATCTTGGTTTTGAAAATTAAAATATTATTCTATCTTCTTATTCAAGTACTAAGTATGTAGTATATCAGTTGTGTTAGCAACCATAATACGAACTAGAAATGGTTCAGTATGGGGTTAACCAGCCGTGTGAAATGTGTCCTAATATTTATTTTATTTATTTACTTTCATTTGATCCATATACCGATGCAGTTGTTTTGGTGGTAGAGTATTTCTAATTTGCTAGTCCGGTTAGCAACCGGCAACCCTTTTTATGAAAATGGGTTCAGCCGTTTGAGTGTGAAGAAATAACAAAGACACACACTTATACACAAACTTTCGCATTTATATATTATTAGGTGATATGTGTTAAAGGTATTTAATTTAACCAAGATAGAATGGTCGTAAAGCTCGAAATGTATATATAGTATGTACATAGAGATAACGTAGGTAGATAACGTCTGCAGACTTATTAACATTTTTATTTATCAAAATGTCAGTTGATTTTATCTTTCCAAAATAGTATAACCGAGTATTTATATTCAAAAAGCTTGTACTTTCGTGAATTATCATAAAATGATAATAATCCTAGACGGGCATATTATACGAGTACGTTTACCACTGTATAAAAAAAACTTTAGCCAATCAATTTATTTTTTATTTTTCATATATTTTTTCTAATTCATAAGGCTCATTGGTCCCATAATTATGGGATATAATCATATCATATGGGAGTAATAATAATATAATGAATACGTACCAATAATAATGTATGCTTTCAGGATATAGAATGTACTCGTAATAATAATGTTTTTGAATTATAATATTGTAAGGATTGTCTTTTAATCACTTTAACCGTTATTAGATTTACAACGATAAAACTGTAAATCAATGTTATGTCTATGAATGTATACGTTAAATACCAATAAAATAACTAATTTAGTATGTCCCTATCAAATTTTACAGTTCTATCTTCCGCCTTTGTACTCTATGTTTAAATATTTTCTTTTCTTACCTAATATAAGCTCCTTCCTATCTGTAGTTGTACAATAAAGTGATATTCTATTCTAAAGGTGTCTATTTTTTTATTTTTTTTTTTCGTGAGGAAATGCATTTACGCATCTCCCGCTACAAGCCTGGGGGAGGCGAGCGGGGTATGTCGGACTCGACGGCCAGAAGGGCCGTCATTACCGACTAAAACCTCACGGTGTCCCATCTCACGACGGGGGCAGGGATGCAGGACCGCTTCGCGCATTGCCGCTGCTCTCCCCACCCAAAAAGGTGCCTGGTATCAAGAGCCTTTTGGTCAGTAAAGACCCCCCCTCCCTTTCCCCCAGCCCTAGATCCGGCCCTGGTAGTCCGGTATGTATGATATAATACTGGTAATGGGTACAGCCGGCTCGGCTAGGATTCTCGGCGCCACAAGTCTAGTTTTTTCTCCATTAATAGTTATTCTCCATTATTCATAGTCGAGCTTAGAAGGTCATACTGCCAAAAACCGGTTACGATTTTTTTCTTCATATTATTAGAATGTTAGGAACACGTCTGACATAATATGTTTGTATATTTAAAATAATTAGCATAAACTTGTTGGATTTGATAAATAAAATTTGTTTTATTTGATAAGCATAAGCAGCCTATTAGTAGGTACAGTGTGTGAAATGTGTCTTACTATTTCTTTATTTCTATACATTCCAACAGCTGGGACTTGGGGCCTTCTCCCACGCTGGCCAAGTGCGGATAACACGCGTTTAGATATTGTGGTCCTCAAACGTGTCGGTTTCCTCACGACCTTTTCCTTCACCGCAAAGCGAGTGTAAATCCACTCATAACTTGAAAAACAAGTCATTGGTGTAGGGCTGATCGAACCAGGGGCAGTCAGTTTGAAAATCAGTCGTTTTCCCACCGAGCCACACTCGCTTTTATTTGATAGAATGAATTAATTTGATGACAATTTTTTTACACTTTAGTAGAGCATTTTCTAGTGCTCGCCTGGCCAGCTAACAGTATGTACCGGCACCTTCGTTATTCCAGACTAAGCATGCCTTACATTAGGCCAAAGTGTCGCAAAACCCTGTAGTTAGTCTTTATACTGGCTATATATATTATGTCTTCTGTAATGAGTAACAAAAAAACCAAAATGTAATGAAAAATACTGATCTGTTTATCTTTATTTACTTTACGGTAGAGTATACATACATATAGGGCTCGTCTGGCTATCATTACAAATACAAATATAATTTATTTACTTTAAGGTTGTGTACGTACAATAATTATGTGCTAAGAGTGGAAGAAGTATGTACATTTTGTGGTAAGTTATAGGGACTCTGTGCCCCGCGCTAAGTATCTTGCGATCCTGTGCTGCGGGGCTACAGTTTTATCCGCGCCGAACAGTAAACTAGGATATTCTAGTTCGCTGGCGCCGAGCTATTTGCCAGTCAGACTAGGCATGCTCCATCTGAAGCCAGAGTGTCTTTCTCGTTCTTGTATGCTAAAAAACATATGCCTCACTATGTTCAACGTACTGCTCACTTTTCTGGTCGAAGAAATGTAAAAATTAAATTCATAAATATTCTTCCTGACTCTATAAGAAATCTCAACTGTTTTAAATTAAAAATTATTATACAGAATATCTTATATAAAAAAGCCTCAATGAGTTTCTCAAAGATGCAAAAGCATGGCGTGAGGACATGGTGGAAATTTGTACCTACAATTAATGTTAAGTTTATTTTATTGGTAATATTTTGACTGGTTTGTTTAATTTATTGAATTGGAATTTTGTAATGTAATTTTTTTTTGACATATGACAATAATGTGATCTATATATTTACTTTGTAAATTATACATATTCTTTCTCATGTAATTTAGATGTTGACTTTTTACAAGTGTCTTATAACTGTTGTTATATATTCCTATGTGAAAAAAAAATAAATGAATTGAATTGAATTGTCACCAACTCGTGAGGTTACGTGCCCTGCTGGTTCAATAGCTGGCTGTACTGAGCTAAAAAAAAATTTCATCCTACTTAGTGGTTCGTGTCCTACTTTGTATAGAATTGACGCTTATTTGACTCCCGCCGGCACCTGTGACGTCACATATATGTATGACGTCATCAGCTGTGTGCACTAAAGTATGCAGTAAGGCATCTTTTATGTCACACAAAAGAAAACGAGAATAACTCGAATTTTTTGACGACCTCGTTGGCGTAATGGTTACCATGCTGGACTGCCAATCAGATGGTTCCGGGTTCGATTCTTGGCGCGGCCAACATCTTTGTGCTGAACTAAATTTGTTGGCTGTCGGTCTGGGTGTTAAGTATGTATCTATATAAATATATATGTTTGTATGTAGTTATATGTAGTATATCAGTTGTGTTAACAACCATAATACGAACTAGGTTCAGTATGGGGTTAATCAGCCGTGTGTGAAATGTGTCCTAATATTTATTTATTTATTTATGTTTTTCTATCAAGTTCGCTTTCTCTTACTCTCACTGATTTGGTTATGCTGTATATTTTCATTCATTCAATATTTAAGAGCTGGGCTCTTATCAGTGGAGATTTTTCCAGGTAGTTTTATCTTCGGCCAAATCCTTGACCTCCCTATACGACATGACTTTCGCCTTCTCCTTAATTTGGTCTAAAAATGATCTTCTAAGTCTTCCTCTTCCTCTCCTGGCTTCTTTCCTTCCTTCTATGATATTTTTAATGAAATTGTCATGTCGTATAAGGTGGTCTACCATCTTTCCTCTTTTGTTGTCTATTGTATTTAATATGGTTCTTGGATCTTGTACTAGGCGCAGTACCTCTTCATTTATTTTCTTTTCTTTCCAACTAATCCTTTCCTTTATTTCATTATTATTGTTTTTGTTCAGAAAATGATCTATATCAATATTATAAAGAGGAAAAGTTTTATTGTTTGTTTGTTTGACGTGAATAGGCTCCAAAACTACTGGAACGATTTGAAAATTATTTTACTGTTGGTACGAAGTACAAGTTATTATTCTGTGCTGTTGGGAAGCTATGTTATCCCCGAGTAACATAGGCTAGTTTGTTTCTCTTTGCTACTTAGATTATTTTAGAGACCGTGCGAAGCCGGAACGGGGTGCTAGTATGTATTATTTAACTACTACTTTAAATTTGGTTTAGTCGTTTTACATTTTAAAATTAAAAATAAATATAATAGACACGTATTATTTGTATTTAATGATAATTTTAATTCTTGTTTGATAATATTTTATGGACCAAAAGTCTGAAATAAACAATTTGAATTTGAATTATTTACGTGGTTTGCTAAAGTAAAGTTTTTCGAGCTGTCTGTAATGATTTAGTAGATGATTCTAATATAATTAATTAATATCTTCTGCGGATAAGTCTGGAATCTTGTCAGTTAATAGAAAGAACGGAAGACATATTTTTGTATTCCACGAGAAAAGGCATGAAGAAGGCAAGACGAGTGAGACAAAAGTCGGGAAAAATTGGGAGAGTGCCCATTTGGTATCGACGTGTCCCACTGGGTGGAACTGTGTTTATAGCTGTGACGTCATAGTGGAAACAGGGTCGAGAAGGCTATTTGGCGAGCAGACTGAGTTAGCAGACATTTTATGCACCCCCATTTTATACAGTGTTACTGGTAACTGTAATCTGTCACCAAGCACCTAATATATTGGTGGCAATGCTGCCAGCATTTTGGGCACCTTTTCCTCTACCCC
Organism: Mellilla xanthometata; assembly: GCA_035578125.1. Taxonomy (NCBI): domain Eukaryota; kingdom Metazoa; phylum Arthropoda; class Insecta; order Lepidoptera; family Geometridae; genus Mellilla; species Mellilla xanthometata. Next base: position 3,948,101 of record JAPUBQ010000030.1, on the reverse strand, counting down.
TGGACTTTTCTAGGTTAAGTTTTTAGTTTAGTATTTTATATGATTGTTATTATGTAAATAAAGAAGCTTAATATATTGGTATACAATACAATACAATACAATATGACTTTATTGCACACCAAAATACAAAAAATAAAACAGTTACATCAGGAAAAAGAATAACAGAGGTAGTACATTAGGCGGCCTTATCGCCTAAGGCGATTTCTGCCAGGCAACCTTTGGATGGATTTAAGTTACGGACAAACAGAGGGTGGTGTACAAACTTAAAAGAAAGAAAAAAAAAAAAAAAACAAAACAAATAATAAATAAACAAAAGAACTAACCTAACTTTATAAATACTAAATAAAGACAAATTATACCTACACAAAACTTCACATTGACTTACAGTGTGGACATATAATGATAATAGACCATGTTCTGAAAAATGGGAAGAGACTTGGCCTGCCGAATCGGCAGTGGCAGCGCGTTCCATAACTGAAGGGCTTTGATAGTAAAGGAGTTATGATAGAAATAATTAGATTGAGGACAGCTAGGATGCTTCAAGAGGACTAAGCGGGAAGTACGTAGGGAAACAGAATGCGAGGGAGTGACGAACGTGAACCGCTCTTTGAGGTAGAGCGGAGTAGCAGGAATAAAAAGGATTTTGTAGAGGACAGCAAGAATATGAGAATTGCGGCGAAGGCGAATGGGTAACCATTTGAGCTTACGGCGAAATTCAGAAATATGGTCATATTTACGCAATCCATAAATAAACCTAATACAAAAATTTTGAAGCCGCTCGAGCTTGTCGAGTTGCTCTTCGGTTAAATCCAAATAACAGACGTCAGCGTAATCCAGTATAGGAAAGAGGAGAGACTTTACAAGAGCTGTTTTGGTGGCGATAGGTAAAAAATTTCGTAGTCTACGCAAGGATGCCGCAGAACCAAAAAGTTTACGACTGACTTCAGATAAATGTGGCCCCCAGGAAAACTGCCTGTCAATGATAACCCCCAAGTTTTTAACTGACTTGCTTAGCTCAATAGGGACACCATCAAACATAACCTGAGGAAGCCGGAACCAGTCTATCTTAGAAATCAAACGGGAACTTCCAATTACTATTGTCTGAGTTTTGTTAGGATTAATCATGAGCCCGTATGATTTGCTCCAGTTCCGGATCCGCTGCAAGTCACAATTAGTAGCTTCTATTGCCTCATGAAGTTTATCAAACGCAGCCTGAGTGTATATCTGCAAATCATCCGCATAGAGGTGGTAGGAAGAAGTCAAGTGTGAGGATATGGAATTTATGAAAATAGCAAAAAGAAGGGGGGAAAGCACGCCGCCCTGTGGTACGCCAGCAGAGGTGTTACACCAGGTAGAAAAAGAGTTGTCAACACGTATTCGTTGCCGACGACCAAACAGGTAACTATGAAACCAGTCAATAACCGTTGGAGATATGTTAAGCGAGCGGAGAATCCCTAACAAGACATCAAAATCAACATTATTGAAAGCGTTGCTGAAATCAAGTAGCGACAGAACAGTCAAACAACAATCGCCCATACCTTGTCTGATGTCATCCGTTATTTTAATTAACGCTGTCACAGTGCTATGACCAGGACGAAAACCAGATTGGAAGGAATTAAGGAGGCTATTTCGGGTAAGATAAGAAGAAAGTTGCTGATGAACAAGCTTTTCCAAAACTTTGGATAGAAAAGGAAGGATAGAAATAGGTCGAAATTCAGAAAATTGGGTAGGATTTGGTTTCTTAGGGAGAGGAATAATCAAAGCCTCTTTCCATAGCACTGGGAAACTGGAAGTAGCAATGGAGTGATTAAGAACATGTTGAACAACGGGAGTAATTTCATCAAGTATAGGCAGAATCATTCTTCGACTGATACTGTCACCCCCCACAGCATTAGAAGCGATCGATTGTATGCTCTTCTTAACATCACAAGCGGAAAATTGACTAAACTCAAAAGGGACCGTGTCGGGAGTATCAATGGTTGAAAGATGATGTAAAGTTGAAGCTTTCACTGATCCTTCAAAGGTAGTAGAAGATGAGAAATGATTATTTAATAAATCAAGATTGATACTATTAGTAATAGAATTCTCACGAGATTTACCGACTCCCAATGACCTAAGAAATTTCCATACTTTAGCAGGATCTTGGTCTTCAACGGAATTGTGGATAAACCGGCGTTGTGCATCCCTACACGCTCTATTACAGATGTTGCGTTGTCTAATATATTTTCCTAGATTTTCCTCTGTATTTCTGCACTTGAGCTTGGCTTTAGCAATTAGTTTTTTATGCATAAGAGCGCGAATTTCATCTGTAAGCCAAGGTGCAGGCGCATGCCTCATTTTGATTGGACGAATAGGCGCATGGACATCATATAACTTAGACAAGTTACTATTAAATTCTTGAATTTTATCATCGACACTGTTGGTATACGACCAATATATTAAATTTGGTTAAATATTTATTTCTCAAACCTTTAAAAAGTTGTTTAAAATACATGCTGGTTATCTTGTTCTAAATATTTTCTGTTTTTAGCTAATGTATATAATACAGTAGAACCTCTATCAGTCTAGAACTATAGAGGTAATACATTCCAAATGATCAAGTTGTAAAGGTTGTAAAATAAAACGATGCTATATTCGAGATGCAGAGGTCAAATTTAGTATTTCGAGTTGTAGAGTAAAAATATGTACCAAAATGGCTTGGAAGGACTCGGTGATTATTTCGACTAACAGAGGGTCAATATTCCAAGTAATAGAAGTTTTGGTGTTTGAAGGGAAGGGAACAAAATTTTTTTTCTACATTTGGAGGTTTTTGACTTATCGAGGTTCAACTTAACGAGGTTCTACTGTAATATATATTAACTTATTTTCATATTATTTTGGCATAAGTGCAGCATAGACAACAGAAGAGGAAAGATGGTAGGCCACCTTATACGACATGACAATTTCAATAAAAATATCGTAGAAGGAAAGATAGACGCCAGGAGAGGAAGAGGAAGACCTAGAAGATCATATTTAAACCAAGTTAAGAAGGCGAAAGTCATGTCCTATATATAGGAGTTCAAGAATTTGGCTGAAGATATATTTACCTGAAAAAAACTCCATAGACCTGCTTAAGCCCAGCCAGCCCAGCTCTTAAATATTGAATGAATTTGGCATAAGTGCATTCTCACCATTGAGTAAATTTGGGAGATACTATTGGTTCCCATAACACAGTTTTTTTAAACTACTTTGGGAGCCTTTGTATTCGTATTTTAATGTAAATTCATGTAACCTTTGCCAATAAAATGTGTTTTGATTTTTTTAAGTGTGTTCCGGCAACCTTGAGAGCCAGTTATTCCAGTCTAGGCATGCTCCACCTTAGGCCAAAGTGTAAATGATGGATAATTTTTTCAATGTTATTATTGATGATTCAGTGTTGATAATCGATAGATCTCTCAAAACATGTTTACGTAAAATGGCGGCTTAGATTTATTTATTGATAAACTAGCAAATCCGGCGAACTCCGTTTCGCCACAAAGTTGAGATTTTCCCTGAATTTTGTACTGTAGCTACAAATCTCACGGAGCCCGAGACCTTTTCAACGAATGCAAACCACTGGAAATCGTTTCGTGCGTTCTGGGGTTATAGCGTCAGGAAGGAAAACCCGACTGTATGTTTGTTTGTAACCGACTTTTTTGGGCGCGATTTTGACCCACTTTAAACGGCTAGATTTCGTTCGAGCTTTGTAGATTTATTGAGGACCGATAACAATACACTAATTTGTTAAAATTACGGTTTTCTATAAAAAGCGTGATTTTTATTTTTTTTGTAACTAATATTATTTTTATATTATAGAAAGTCTGCTTAAAATTTAAGTTTAGTAGGTTACGAGTTACTCTGTAAAATTGGAAACGGCCTCCCCGTTTCCGTTGTGGTGGTGATACCATTATAGAATGGACGCCATGCTATGGCGGAATGCGGCTTATAGCTTAATAAGCCATAATTGCGATGCGTGAAATCGTTTATGGTATTTTGATGGTGGAAACTGGATGTTTTAGTTTGTGGTTTAGATGAGAATTTTCCGGTTGCAAGAATTGGGAAATTGTCACGAAATTATATTCAAATTAAAAAAAAAAACATAAATAGAACCTTCTTGAAATCATTTTAATTAAATATTTTAAGAAATTATTCACTGTTATTTATTGTAAGTACAAATACGGTACAAGTACGGAATTTGCTGAGGTTACCGTTAAATCTACATAATTGCTTCACCCTATGTGGGGATGTTAGTTTAAATAATAAAATAATTAAATACAATATTTACTTCGAAAACGATGTTTTACCAAAGGGCAAAACGATATCCTTGTAGCCGGTAATAGAATGAAAATATCGTGAAAAAACCGTTCATATTTCTGACAATCTAAATTTTGTGTGAGAGAGATCTGTTTTTATTCCATTGCTGGGAGAAACGACACGAGTATCGTAGGCTTGACATAAGAACCCACGTCATTACTGTAAATATTTAATTCACAAGTAATTCTGTGTGTGACAACCTCGTAGGCGTAAAGGTTGCCATGCCAGACTACCAACCAGAAGGTTCCGGGTTCGATTCCTGGCACGGTCAACATCTTTGTGCTTAATAAAAATTTGTTGGCTGTGGGTCTGGGTGTTAAATATGTATCTATATAAAATATGTGTGTATATGTAGTATATCAGTTGTGTTAGCAACTATAAAATAAACTAGAAATGGTAGACCTAGACCCACAGCCAACAAATTTAGTTAAGCACAAAGATGTTGACCGGGCCGGGAATCGAACCAGGAACCTTCTGATTAGCAGTCCGGCATGGTAACCTTTACGTCAACGAGGTCGTCAAATTATCTGAGTATGTAAGTGGCTCTCGACATAAAAGGATCAGGTTGAAGGTGTGAAGTGTCTGCCTCCACGCTCTCTCATTAAGGTTCTACTGAAATACTATACAAGGGCTGTTATCGTCTTTAATTTGTTTTTCTTCATCCTACTTCGTACTATGGAGGGATTTTTGAATACGATACGATAAGACGGGGGATACGATTTTTGGTTAAGAGCTAAAACCTTTTTTAAAAAAATGTAGATAAATAATAAAATTGGATGTACGAAAATTTAATAATTATAGATAAATAAAATAATATCGCATCGACAGCGCATAAACAAGTTTCCATCATTTAAAAGACAAACCACAGTTAAAACATAATAAATAATTGAATGAATAAATTGTGGGAACGGTCTGGATGCGTCAATTAATGACGTCACCTGAGGCCACAGAGGGCAGTGACGTCAGAACCTGTTTTAACCCCGGGCTTATAAAGGTATTGATCGCCTGTAAACGGAAACTTTATACGAGAGGACAACAAGCTAACAGTTATGTTATATTATGTGTGACCTCGTTGACGTAATGGTTACCATGCTGGACTGCCAACCAGAAGGTTCGGGGTTTGATAACCGGCACGGCCAACATCTTTGTGCTGAACTAAACTTGTTGGCTGTCGGTCTGGGTGTTGCATATGTATAAAATATGTATGGTATATCAGTTGTGTTAGCCATAATACGAACTAGAATTGGTTCAGTATGGGGTAGTAACCAGCCGTATGTGAAATGTGTCCTAATATTTATATATTTATTTATTATTCTGTACTGTATTAACTGTTATGTTATACTGTAGCGCTCTAGCTCGGCTAGCTATGGTGATCTGACGCGATCATCGAAGCTAAGCAAAATGAAATAGAGCCAAGACATTTTTTTAATTTAATAAAGTTTTACAATGAGTAGATTTATATACTCGTATGTCCGTTAGAATAATAAATACCTTGGAACCAGTTTCATTTTGACGTTATCGTTAAAATGTATAAATGCAAAACAGACATTCCAGATAAAAATAAAACAATTTTGTCGGTTAGTTTAGAAAAAGAAAATTAGGAATTTAATTTTTATATATTTAGATATGTGTCATCAGAAAGTAATAAAACCTGCAAATTAATATAACAGCTACATTGTAAAAAAATCATTAAAATAATAATAACAGTTAAAAAAAAGAACACGTTTTTTATAGAAAACCGTAATTTTATCAAATTAGTGTATTGTCATCGGTCCTCAATAAATCTACAAAGCTTGAACGAAATCTGGCCGTTTAAAGTGGGTCAAAATCGTGCCCAAAGAAGTCGGTTATAAACAAACATACAGGTGAAACTAATAGTAAGCGTGTAAAAATACATTAGTAAAAAAGGGACTAAGCCTCTGCTGTCTGTCTGTTTGTCTCCAGGCTGTATCTCAGAAACCGTAATAGGTAGAAAGCTGAAATTTTCACAAAACACGTATTTCTTGTGCCGCTATAAAATACTAAAATAAAAAAAGGAAATTTACACGTTCATTGTAAGGGGGGGTCCCCGTACAATAAACGTATTTTTTTGTATATTTTGCTATATATCAATAACGGTAGGCACTTAAACTTTTCACAGAATATTTAAATGTATGTTAACTTTCAAGTTAAGTTATAAAATGAAAACGTAATTTTTAAGCATTTTTTTACTACATCTTTATAACGACATTTGGCAGATCCTCTATAAATTCACAAAATATTTAGTTATGTACTTATTTTCAAATAAACATATAATTAATATCTAAGTAGGCTCCCAATAAATACAAAAAATAATAAAAAAAATATTAAGGTGGGTCTCTATACAATAAACGTGTTTTTTTCGTATTTTTTTGCTTCACATCAATAACGGTAACTGCTAAAGACTTGCAATTTTTTACAAAATATATAAATGTATATTAAGAGTATCTATCAAATAAAATTATAAAATTTTTGGGGGCTTCCATACAACAATGGTACGGAACCTTTCATGCGCGAACCCGATAGGCACATGGCCAATTATTAAATTAGATAGATCTACGCTTAGCCACCAACTAAACTTGTTAACCTAGTAACGTTACTCAGGGTAAAAGTTCCAAAACGCTCGGTCAGAAGTCAAACCAGGCTGTACTGTTTAATCGGATATACTAAGCCTTCGTACTTTGTAGGCTTTCATATAACAATGACACCCGCGCCGGACTTTCAAGGATTTTCTGGAAATGCCAAACAATTTGCTAACATATGGAAGGTAGCAGGCATCCAGGAGGGCTAAAGTCAAAGTCAAAGAATTTATTGCAATATTATGTCACTTTAAAGTTTCATAATTATCCATAAGGCAGTGCAATTATTTACTGGAGATTAGCAACCCTGTTAATTCATTTGATTTTTTTAATGTTCCGTCATTTAAATAGCTATTTTATAATAACTTTTTGTAATGAGTAAATGTATGGCGACCCCCCCTTAATAGTTTTTTTTTTTTTTAGTATTTGTTGTTGTATCACGAGAAATGCATATCTTGAGAAAGTTTCAGATTACTATCTATTACGGTTTCTGAGATATAGCCTGGAGACAGACAGACAGACAGCGGAGTCTTAGGGTCCCGTTTTGAACTTTTAGGTACGGAACCCTAAAAAGACGGCCACATACTGTTTGATTCTTTGCGATAGATTTTCATCTTGAGGATGGTTGTTAGCCAGACGAGCGCAATGAGATGCTTTACCACCATGATATTGTTTCCTCACGATGTTTTTCTTCACCGAAAGCATAAATTTATAGTGGGCTTACCACCAATCAGAAAGATATATCTTATTAATATAATAAAGGCGAAAGTTTGTGTGTGTGTGTGTGTGTGTGTATGTTTTTAATTGACGCTCAAACGGCTGAACCGAGTTTGATGAAATTTGGTGTGGAAGATAGGTTAGACGCTGGCTGCTGGCAGTTAACGCCGCTATGTTAAGAAATAGGTTAATTTTATTCCGGTTTAACTTCTTTTTGTCTTGGATTAGCGCGGGAGCACCGCGAGGCGTAACTAGTGAATAAATAAATAAAAAAAATATTGACAAAAATAAATACACTATGTACTCGTACATTATGGCAAGACCTATTTGATTTGTCTATATACTTACAGTGATATATACTCGTATGAGTTTCAAAAATCATGATCGAAAACTCCTCATTCAAATCTCTGTCCACAATCTAATCTAATTGAATCAATTCGGCTCCCAGCACAGAAATAGTCGCCATAGCTACATGCAGAGATCTTTCTTTTGTGACGCACGTAGCTCGAACTACGGCGCGGCTCGTAGCTTCTACTACGCTCTTACTATTCCATTCACTACTCTAATGTAAAAAAAAAAACAAATTAGTGTATTGTCATCGGTCCTCAATAAATCTACAAAGTTTGAACGAAATCTGGCCGTTTAAAGTGGGTCAAAATCGCGCCTAAAGAAGTCGGTTACAAACAAACAAACAAACATACAGGTGAAGCTAATAAAAAGCGTGTAAAAAGGATAAGTACAAGTAAGGGCTAAATGATAAAAGTTAGTTTGCTCAATTTCATAAAGTATGGAGGGCCAAAATGTTAATTTTGGCCTTAAAGGAGTTGTTATTCATACTTTTAGCATACTGAATTTGCTTCTTTGGTGCATGATTTGAGTTTCATAAATAAAATTGTATGTATAAATGTATTTATTAAGTGTGTGAATAGAAAGTTTATATCGTTAAATGTCTTAATTTCTTTCTTGCTTAAATTTCTTACCGTAGGCTGCATGCTGGCTCCCGGCCAGCTGTTCCCAACCGGAGGCTCTATTTATACACCCGCGTATCGATCCGGAACTGTTACGTAACTTACACACGACACGGCAAATGTTGAGCGCCACTGACGACACCCATCAAAATACGCACAATAACGAGCGAATCGATACAAAAAATATGATATTGAAATAATCGATTCGCTGAAAATTCGATAAAAGAAAAGCACTTCGTTTTTTGAAAATCGAGATGTTCGGTTCGGAATGCGATTCGAATATGGAAGGCGGGTTTTTTGTTGGTTAAATTTTTTTATTAATTGGCTAAATGGCAGTGGGCAGAGGAGCGGAGCGATCGCAGAGAGACCCGAGCCCGGTGGCGCCACCTGGCCGACTGCCGGGGCGCCGGGCGAGCGGCTGCGCGCCTCCAGCTCTCCACACTCTCTCACATTCACATACTTTCAACTTTATTATCTTAGCAATAAGGACTAATTTCCTTTGCACTCGCTGAAGTACTGAAAACAAAAGCCTTTTCTCACTGGAAACTTCTTCAAGCTAAAGTGATAAGGTTGTTAATCGTTTGGCTCAGCAGTAAGGATAAATTGGTAGAGTGAGCATTGTTTTAACATTGACGGAAGCGCAGACACCACGGCGTCTATTTTTCATTCATTTGTCACAGGAATTTTATGAAATGAACCTCTACCAAAGGGGATTTTGCTAACATTACCTTGTTACATTTTTGCACGGTGGAAGGGCTTTTCTAGTCCTCGCTTGTCTGGCAACATGAAAAATCAGTCTCCATGCACTTAACAGTGTGTTCCGACAGCTTTAAGAGCCAGTGACTCCAGACTAAGCATGCTCCACCTTAGTATCGCTAACTTGTGTGGTTACGCACCCTGCTGGTCAAATGCCTAACTGTGTAGTAACTTGCGTCAATTAAAAAAAAACATTTATAGTATATATATTTTAGAACTTATACTTATAAAAAAAAGCATATAGCATAATATTGCAATGCATAGAGCAGATCAATACGAAAACCTAAATTACGAACTGAGACCTAAATATGCTAACAAATTAATAATTCGAAAATCTCAATTGAGAATGCAAAGTATGTATGTATGGCAATCAAAATATTTAATAATTTACCGGCCAAATTAAAACACTTAGAAAATGAGAACACATTTGAAAAAACTCTCAAAGAGATATTGTTATGTAAATATTATTTAAACAGTTGACGAATTTATAGATAATAAAAATTTAAATGATAAGCACCAAATACTAGGTAATAATTAAATCGGCTCGCAATCAAACTAGCATTGCCCTGATTATGGTATCTACATTTTAATGTTTTATGATTCATAATATTGTATAACATTTAATGATGCAATAAAAATGTTGACTTTGAATGTTGACGTTGGAACAAACCTTCAAAAGTTTTCTTTATTGAATCGAGTTATATAAAAAAAAACTATGTTTTAATTAGTTAACAAATAATACAATCACTTAAGCATACTAATTGAATTAATTGCTAATTAATTCAGTAAGTATATTAATATGTATGTTACGAGTATTTGATAAGGATAAAAGTAATATTATCTTAGCGGCAATTCGATCTCGGCAACACGTCGATCGCGAAACCGGTTCAAAAACGATTTAATATGTATGTATGCAAAAAACTAGATCATTATTTTCCGCTTGAATTTTTATATGATAAGATCTAAATCTAGTTTATGTGATCTAAACTTTATTTATAAGTAGGTAAGTACAAATCTAGTTATTAGGATTCCAGTCCTAAAAGACCCAGGCTTTATATATTACTTACTTATAATCTTTTGACATTTGTTTTAAATATTATTGCCTAGATGTAAATCATAGTGGGAAATTAATTTGTAATCTGGACCAGTGAGGCGAATAAATTTATCCACGAGCTAGGTCTTAGGATAAATAATATCACCGGTGACTCCCGCTCCGGGTCGTTCTTAGTGCAGAGGTTGGTCATAGCTATTCAGCGCGGTAATGCAGCGAGCGTGATGGGCACCTTTGCACCGGGGGCGAGCAGGGGCGGGTTATTTGATTAGTATTAGTATTAGTATTAGCTTTTGACATGTATTAAATGTAAGAAAAGGGTTGAAAAAAAAATTATAAATCTATTAATCAGTTTGACATTTGCACACCGCATATACGGTAGCCTACAAGGGACATTTTATGATATTTTTCCATGTTTTTATATTACCTGTGGCTACGCAAATAAATTGTTTCATTTCATTTGTTGACGAGAGGGATATCTTCAAAAAGATACCTGGCTACGATGGGGCGCAGCCAGGTTATGTGGGATTTGTAACCACTAAAACCCCCCCGGTGACCTGCCTCTGTGCTTAACGGAGATCTTCGGGTTCTTCCGGGAAACACTCCGGAGACCTCCCATCGTATAAGCAGCACACTTTACATTCCCACTGCTGTGACTTGGGCCTTCTCTCACTAGGCGTAAGATATAGACCATAATAACGCTGGCCAAGTGCGGTTGGTGGATGACACATTGCTTCATATATTGTAGTCTTCAAACGTGTCAGTTTTCTCACGATGTTTTATTTCACTGTTAAGCGAGTGCAAATCCACATACAGCTAAAAAAGTAAGTCATTGATGTAAGGCCGGGATCGAACCAGTAGCCGTCTGATTCAAAAGCAGACGTTTTACCACCGAGCCGCACTCGCTTCTTTATAAGGCATTGCGTGCGTGTTATTGAAGGCGTTTTGTTACATTATACAAACTTAACTTTATTGTTCCACTTTACTAAATATAAATGCTACTTTGAACTCAATTTGTATCAAATAAATAAATAAATAATAAAAGTAACAATGACATTCCGTACTTGGAATTTGAGTTTTGAATTTGACAGTGCCCATTACAATTACAAAGGTGTTCAATTAAAATTATAATAAAATCTAAATCTAACTCTCTCTTTTTAGCACACCATATAGTAATTTTACTAAATGTTACAATATATAAATTAAAAAGGAATCCCATAAAAAATATATTTTATTATGGTTTTTTATAGCGTCAATTTGTCGACGCTTGAAATATTCGCATAATAATTATTTCTAAGTAGAGCTAAACAGGGTCTCTCTACAGCTTTAAAAATTCACAATTCAAATAAAACAAATATCTATTCCTTTACAACTGACAATTTTTTTTGCCCTGTTATAAAGATAAATGTGCCAGTTATGTTAACTAAGAGGTTGAGTTGTGAGGTTTACAGTTTTTAAGACATAGGCCAGTCTTACTTGTATTTCAAATTGTGTGAAATTTGCGGAAAACATTAATAGGAAACCCCTGTTTTTTCTCTTCCGTGGGAAACCCTCATGCATCGTGAACTATAAAATTTAAACAAATTGGTCATTCTCCAACCCGCATTTGGTTAGCGTGGTGGATTTATAAAATCGAATCAAACCATCAAATTAATAAAAAAAATAGATAATTAAATTATTATTATTTATTTTGTTCATCGTTGATTCTCTCGCGAAACGAGGGATAACCAAAATCCGCGGGCTTTCGCCAAACGAAAATGGTGCTAGTTGGAGTTAATTTTGATTTGATAGAAATTTTCTTACGATTCTACATGTGTTAAGGAATTATTATTATTATCCACAGTAACCTTAGTTGACTTAGTAGACTAGTATGGTATCTATCTACGAGTATATTATATATTATAGGATGAGGTATAATGTAAATGTAAAACCTAGTTCAGTTTCCTCTCCCTGCCAGACACTACCAAAGTAGTCATTTTAGGTTAGGTTAGCGTTACGATCTTAAAATAATTATTAATTTAGGTTTTTTACGTAAAATAATTTGAAATAATATCAAAAATATTCAATTATCGATGTGTAATGCTGCCCTTACGTATTCTCAGCAACAAAGTTTAAAAATAAACCACCAAATGCTGAAATCTGGCTACGCTTCGTAGCACGTCATGCTTCCCAGGGTGCTACGAGCGTAGACTTCCGTAGCAACGCTACGAGCCTCACTGCCCTTTCTAGGGCACTGTTTGGTAATACAAATTCTAATTATAAATGTGGTTCCGTACCTACAGTTAAAAAAAGAATCCTTTTACTTTTAACACCTATTACTAAGTATCTCACAAACTTGTAGCTAGAAATATAAAATTTAAAAAAAAAATTTTTTAGTTGCCTTATCGGCATCAACGAATAGGTACTGAACATAAGTAAATGAAAATAGTAAAGAGATGGTGATATGGTGCTATGTTACCAAAATAAAACAAAAATGTTTTATTATTTGCATTTGTTTCTTGATCTACATACAGACGCTTTACAATTTTTCGCAGAATTTGTCAAGATTTTTTTATTTTTGGTAAAAAGTCAAGTAGTTAAGTAGCTTTGTAAATGTCCGTGCACTGAATTAGCCGGAGTTCCGAGATGAAGGCTGCTCACGGGACATTAAGCTTGATTTACGACTTCACTCCGTCTTACCTATATAACTATACAGGGTTATCAGGAAAGGGTATGGTAAGCCGAAAATCTCTAAATCTATCCGTTATAAAGATTGTGTTCTGAAAGTTTCAGAGGGAAACTAGCAAATTTTTGTTTCCATACAAAGGTTGAAAATCTTATATCTTTAAATGAGCAATTCTTGTATATAGAGTATATTTATATAAAGATATATATAATTGGAATCTCGGTATCGGCTCCAACGATTTTCATGAAATTTAGTATATAGGGGGTTTCGGGGGCGATGAATCGATCTAGCTAGGAATAATTTTTAGAAAACCGGTCAACCAGGTACAATTTTTTTATAAAAAGAATTTAAAAACCCTGACTTACTACTTATCAGTTAATGTTTTGATCGTACTGTGTGTGTGTGTGTATGTATTATATATTTTGTATTTATTATTATATATTTATTTTGTTAAAATATATTATTTATGTATTTGAATTCCCATATACACTTATGTTATTACACCTCGTCATTATGTTCTTTCTTTGTGTTCTTTCTTGCAATTGGTTGCCTGGAAGAGATCGCTATTAGCGATAAGGTCGCCAGTTAAGGCACTAGCTTTTATGTATTTTATGTGTTTTCTGTAAATTGTTCCATTTTTTTTGTGAGTGTTTTAATAAAGTGTTTATCTATCTATCTATCTATCTATCTATCAGTCACACATTCAACACAACCAAAGAAATAAAATGGCCTCTCGGCTACGTAAACTCTGCGCGTGGCTTCTGTGCGCCTAGTAGGTTCGTTCACATTTTTTTAGCTTCACGAGGTTACTTGGAAAAACATCAAAATTTTTAGTCAATCACTTTTGGAAATCTAATATATAAAATTTCACAATGTTAGTTACCGTACTCCTCCGAAACGGCTTAACCGATTTTTACCAAATTTTATATGCGTATCATACCTACTGAGGTATGAGAATCGGCTACTATCTATTTTCCATCCCGTTAGCTGGGTCAGCTGGTTTTCTTATAAGTTCTTGTAACAAGCGTTTACACGGAGTATAGCGCATTAAAAATATGTACTGATCAAAACTTAACAATTCACGGTTTTCCGTATTTAATCAGACAAGCAGTTTTGAAGATATAAGGCTATAATAAAAATAAAATTTAAAAAAAAAATGTTAAAAAAAAAACAAAAAAAAAAGGCTATAAAATGTTATGTCCAAAATTGGTTAGAAAAATCAAACAGATATATCTTCTAAGCCAACATTTATAACACTGGTCTACAGTAGTTTTGTTGCCCTAGATATAAAAATTATTTTGGGTCTATTTATGCACACAATTCATGAAACTCAATGATTTTGTAAAATTTGCTCAGTGTTTTTATTAAATTTCTAATAGTCATAAAAATACGAGCACATTGAGTACTTTTAATTTTTGCGAAGATATCCAGGGCAACAAAAAATAAAGTAGTTTTTGTAGAGCTGTGTATAAATAAATAAAATTATTAATAAAGCACCCCTAGAAAATCTAAGCATAGAAGAAAATGAATATCGCGGCACAAACCCATAAGATGTAATACTAATAAACTTATAACAGATACTTATAAGAGTCTGTTCCAAACAAGTTTATGAGTAAAAACTTGTATATCGTCAAATCTGTTAAGGCGATATTTTTTACCGTTTATGATTTATAAAAAAAAAACAGTGAACTCAATATTTTTCCCTAGTCGTCGCTTTAGAAGCTACGTAGCTACTACGAAAGCTATTTTTAAAAACTTATAGCGCCATCTATTGTGGAGTAGTTAAAGATCATATCAAGGGTGGTTTGGTCGGAAACTATTTTAGCCAGATTTGCAATAATCTGCTAAAAGATAGCAGCACTGTGCAATAAAGATAGATTAAAATTGATAACAAATACCATAGTGGACACAATTCTACACTTCTATAAAAGTGTAGCATGCATAGCATAAACACAATCAGCGCACTATACGTTCCACTGCTAGGACTCAGTGCCATCTGTCACGAGAAATATAGGCCATTATCCACCACGCTGGCCTAATACGGGTTGGCCGATGACACACGTTTTCTGATATGGTGCTCCTCAAACATGTCGGTTTATGCAAAGTTCCATTACCAAGATTTCAAACTTAAAGGTCTTATGAAAGTTTTGGTGATAATCCAACTAAAATTAAAATCGAATTGAATTGAGGTGACGTGAAACAAGATTTTAGCTTCTTTAATTCATAAATGCAAATGTTTGTAAGTTTAGATAGTGTGTGAGTTTATGTGTGGTTGTTTGTTACTTCTTCACATACAAATGCGTCAACCAATTTGGCTGAAATAAGGGGTGGAGGTAAATATGTTTACTTATTCGTAATTTTTTCCCGTATTCTGTAAATACCTTCTTCTTCATACAAGCTCAGTGGCCAAGCTCTCGTCAGATCACCTTAGTTTGCCGAACTACAGGCGCTACGGTAAATACCGAATAGCGTATATGAAAAACGCCTGTAGTTCGGCTTTAGTTTTAATACAAGCAGTTGGCAACGTCGGAGGACATCAGACGGCTTTAAAACTCGCGACACCAGAGCTTAATCACTAGGTCATAGTTGATACGAAAAAGAAGATTTGTGCGTTGTGAAGTGTCAACATAACATAACCACGGGTGAGCGCACTATCTTTGCAAAATGTAGTGGGGTGAAAACAGTCAGTGTGAACGCATGGGTGTGGTCGGAACAGATGCGAGTGACAATAAATACTTACCGCGGCGTTGTTTGGCTAATATAAAAAATACATAAATGGTTAAATGTCTTTCGTCTTTTGTGGTACAATGTCAGAATTTAGAAAAGCATAAAAAATGAATAGCTCTGAAATAAGTTGCCGGAACACCGTTAGGTGCTTGGTGACAGATTTTTTAATTTGAGGGTGGTTGCTAGTTATGAGAGCTCTAGAAAATGGCCAACATAAAAAAATATTGTTAAATTTAGTTTTATAAATATTACTAGCTGTGCTCCGCGGTCTTACTCGCGTTAAAAATCCGGGATAAAAAGTACCCTATGTGTTAATCCAGGGTCTAAGCTATAAATACGAATTTTCGACAAATTCGTTTCTGATGTTTGAGTGTGAAGGAGTAACATAGATTTTGAAGTTACTTAAGCGCATCCCATGGGAACCAGTTGGGTTTTCGGTATGAAAAATAGCTTATGTGTTAATCCAAAGTATAACCTATTTCCGTACCAAATTTCATCGAAATCGGCTAAGCAGTTTGAGCGTGGAGAAGTAACAAACATACACACACACACACACACAAACTTTCGCATTTATTATATTAGTAGGATTAAATTAGGGAATCTTTATAGCAATATCCTTAAAATCGGAATATTCATAATTATATTCTTCAACAAACCAAACTGTAACGGTTCCCTTACAATAACTCAACACATCACAAAGAAAATGTCACAAGATTATCGACAACTTTCTCTTAAGCCTCAAGCTGAGTTGTCAATTAAAACATATTGCGATTCGCCACGCAATATCGCCCCGTCACACAACTTTACTAAAGTCAAAATTTCAATTACTTACCTCACTACAAAGTTACAGCGTTCAGTCCAAAACTTAACCTCAACAATATTTTATACCTTAACACCCTGAAATAAGTCACAAAGCATATTTTAAAAGATTTAAATAGATTTTTAAACCAAGTACTTAGTATAGATGACATTGTTGAAAAGATCATGAGTGTATTAGCCATTGTGATTGCAACTACAAAAGGATCCATTCAACTGTAAGCGTCAACGAGATCTAAGGGCCTGACAAGTTTATCTAACTTATTTTGTATTGGAAAATAGCGTTTAACGCCTAACAAATAAAGATAAATATGAGTGATAAGATAATATGGTAATTTACGACAAAGCATTTCGCCCAAAAGTTTTTTTTTGGTAAATTGGGTTATGTCGTATTATGCGATATTTTTGACACTTTCATTGGAGTGTTTGCGTACTCGTTTTTGTTTGTAATCCGATTATTTTGTTTGTTATGCTTTGTTGAGTGGTTGTCACTCAATATTAGAGTTCATTTTTGGTTTAAATCCAACAGGTGTTCAGTAAGATTTTTGTAAGAAACACAATTATCTACATACAAGTGAGTACTTTAAAAATATATTGCAGATATTAAAAGTCAAACTGTGGCTACGGTTGTCGATGTGGTTAGTAAATTTACAAATTACTTTAAAACATGGAAATTAGAAATGTGTATGAAGAACTATATGAATGACTAGCTGACCCGGCAAACGTTGTTTTGCCTTAAAAATATATAGTAGCTGATTCTCAGACCTACTAAATACGCATATGAAATTTGGTAAAAATCGGTCAAGCCGTTTCGGAGGAGTACGGTAACTAACATTGTGTCATGGAAGTTTTATAATTCTTTATTGGACACATAAATAAAAAAGGCACAGTAAAAAACAATTAACTTAAAAAAAACCGCCAATTGTGCCACAATTGGCGGCCTTATCGCTTAAAGCGATCTCATCCAGGCAACCTTTGGATGGAAAGGAATTTATAAATGACTAAAGAAGGACGTAGTGTACAATAAAGAATAATAAAAAACATACATATAATATTAATAATCTTATCTTAATTTATTTAAATCTCGTGTCACAATGTTTGTCCTCAATGGACTCCTAAACCACTTAACCGATTATAATAAAATTCGCACACCATGTGCAGTTCGATCCAACTTGAGAGATAGAACAGTTTAAATCTCAAATTATAGTCGCAATTTAAATTTATTGCTAATTATTGTCTGTTATTATTTGACAGTCACAATTATCTGTTAACTCCAAATGATTCTAACAGATGTCGATACCTTTCGACTGGGTTGAGTAAGTAATCAATAGATGGCACTGCTATGGTAAATCTACGAACGTGTCATATAAGCTACACTATCTATTTTTCATACCCTTAAGTGAGGCAAAACCTAGTTGCTAGTGCCGGGTCAGCTAGTATTATATATTAGACAACAGTTTAGCTCTGAGAAGAACTTTTGCGTATGTGTAGTTAAAAGAACAAAATCAAAAAAAAAACCCGAAAATTATTAGACTTTGCGCACGACCGCTGCGATGGGAGCCAATCTCGCGACTGAGCGGCGCGGGTACCTTACTCATAGATCTAAACACCCCTCCCCCGCACACGCCCTCATCGCAACGGGCAGTGCAGCAGAAATCGTAATATTTTAATTTCACCATAACTTCAAAACCAAACGTCCAATTTTAATCATTCAAAGACCAAATATTATCAACACAAATTTATTTTGATAAGGATTAATAGTGTATTGCTTAAAATCGCTTCGTAAATAAGCCATTATTTCTCGTACAAAGTAAAGGATAAAAAATGGTTATTGTGGGTTATTCCTAAGAGATAAACATATACCATCACGGACTTTTTTGTAGACCTTTTTAAGTTGTACAATACTGTAGTAAATTGTTTTGATCTATCTTGTAGGATTCAGTCAGCGTTTGCAATGTAAGCGCAAAAAATGAGTTTTTTTTACGACCTCACATTAAAAACCTCAAAAATTGTAGCCTATGCGTTATTCTGATGTATAAGCTATAGCCTATGTGTTATTCTGATGTATAAGCTATATTGTGGTAAAACTTTCGCCTTTATAATAGTAGTAGGATAAAATTTAAAATATTTGATTTAAACCTCATTGAAATATAGGCCGTAATTGTCTTCTTCTGTGATGTAGTAAAGATAAAGATTTATGATGATACTAGATTTATTTATTTATCCTTAGTAGAATTAAGATAAGATTTAGGTATCTAGTGTGGTTCAGTTAGTTAACAAAGCAAAAAAATAAGTACGTGCTCGTCTTACATTAAGTAAGTAGATAAAGATGTTGAAAAAAATTTTTTTTTGCAGCAAAAATTGCAAAATTTTACGTTGTTGCGATAGATTATTTATTAAAAACGATTAGTAATTGTAAGACATTTTATAATCACACTAGACCTAGCGATCGCAAAAAAATATTTCCTATAGTAATGACATTTAGTGAAAAAAAAAGTGTCAAAAGACCTATGTCAGACTATCATACCATGTCTTCGTCATAACGGTTGGCCCGTGTCACTATTAAGAAGCATTTTTTTGCAGTTGCAGCTGCGGAAAGCTCCATATATCTCCTATTGTTTGCAACCACATGTGAAGACTGTGCGGTTTTATATCATAAACTGGACAAAAGGAAAGAGGCCGTAATCTCAAAGAGGTAATGATGCGAAAGAGAAACGAGAGGTTGACAACGGAGGCTCTTGGTGGCGTGAAAAATGTTAGGCTTTTTTAGATTAGTCACTATAGTCCTTCTATAGTCACTAGTATTCGAAGCTTAGTAAAGCAAATATTTTCTTTTTCAAACAACTTTGTCTTAATGACAGGATAAACCATATCACATCCATGAAAGTCAATAAATCTGTGTTAAAAAACCTTATATTTTAGTTTTGTCTATATACAATGGTTTAGTGCAACTATACAAATGATTTTATCAAATACCTACCTATATCTCAGATTATTATTTTTATTCTACTTCGCTGTTTAGAGTATAATTATAGTCAGTGTTAAGAAAATATAATTTTAGATTTAGATTAGATCATATCTCAATAACTTGAAACTTTGAAATTCATTCGATTTCTAGATATTTATTTCTCTGCCTTGCGACTTCGGTCATACTTTCGGTACGGCACCACCCCTCTTTTTCGCCATCGGTTGTTAAAGTATCATCTGCCCTACACCGCAGTCCCATAAAGCTATAACAAATGACAGTCGTCCGCCATCACGACGCAGCCAAGCGTGAATTTGCATGGGTGCGTGCGGGGTCCCGCAGGGGACCGATCTGGGGCCTGTGGCTTTCATCATCAACATCAATGACAACCGCAGAGTAGTCTTATTTATTTCCTGAAAACATTAAAGTTAAAAACTTTTCTAGGTCTATTTAGTTTGATAAAAACCGAAGAATAAATAAGCTAAGTTAAAATAATTTCTTAGAAATTTCGACTTAATATAATCGAAAACGTCGTCGAAATCTGTGTAATGGTGGTACAGGTCTTGTTTATTTTTGTAGCCTAGGTAATAAAATCATTTAAAAACCATGGTTTTAATATAGATTCAGAAGTTTTCGATTGAAACACAATTTTAGATGATAATTTCAACTCTTCTTCTTTGTATGAGCTAATTAACCTCTGTAGCCGATCTACAGGCGCTACAGAATTTCAATTAACATTTTACCTTAATTAGGTAATCGGGCATGAACCTTGATGAGCTTAATACCGACTCGTAATATTTGAAATCTAATAATTATTAAACTAGTTAGTTGATCCATCTCAATTTGCTACCACTTTGTTAAGTGATTGAAGGGTTTCAGTATAAATTTCTAAGAAGACGATTGATTGATCGATTGGAGACTGGCAGTTAAGTTATTTAGGTACACCAAGCTTTATAAAAATAATTATATCGATTGTATATATTAAATTACATTGACAAGACAAACTCAAGGTCGTAGGATATGGGCCAACAAGGAGAAGGCCTTTTAGTGGATGCCATAACGAAAAATTAATTACCTTAGGGAGATGGTAGGAATATGTTAAATATTACTATATATTTTTAGAAGTGTTGCATTGTTCATGATTAATTACAATTTATTTGTTAGGAAAATAAAACTTATTTATTTAATTAAGAATCATGTCGATTTATTTGTTCTACTTATAATAATTATTGTTATTACGTTTAAAGTTCAATACAAACACAAAAATACAAAAACTATTTTTGACGTAAATTTCTTACTTATTAGTGACTGCACATCTGAGCATATTAATTAATTTTCTTTTATTTTAACAAGTTTATAACAAATTATCCACTTCTAATTTTGCATCAATGTCCGTAAAAATAAACTGTGCCTATATTTTAATATCTATTGGAAAGTTTTGAAGTTCTACAACCCGATAACTTTGGTTTGGGAGGTTTGGATGTTGACTTGTAATCTAACTTGGGGATTCCGGATCAAACAAACTTCTGACATTAGACTCAAACTCAAATAGCCACCTTACCACCGCAAGCTTGGTTGAATGTACAGAAAGGAAACTAACTAAAAAGTGTTCTATCTCATGCGCCGAAGCGATATCGATGCGACAATATGTATCACTAGTTTTCGTCCGCATCTTCATCCCATAATGTTTTCTTTTATGTTTCTTTTTATTGTTTTTTACTGATGTTCGTGTCACTAAATAAATGTTTCTTTCTTTCTTTCATTCGCGTATATTGTAGCAATTTTCATACTGATAAGTACGTAAATAAGAAAATTACTCCCTTTCATCCCCTTCAGGGGTTTCATTACTAAAAATCCTTTCTCAATGCTTTCTTATATCATGAAAAGGAATCCCTGTACCTACCAAATTTCATGTTTCTAGGTATAAATAAATAGTTTGCGTAACTGTAAGAGTTACGTACGATCCAATAATTTTATATAAGTATAGTTCAACACTCTTAAAGATTCATGATTCATTTATTCAATTAAATATTCAGAACAGTTATTACACCAAAGCGCTATTTTAGATCTAAAAACTAAAAGCGTGAATGCGCACACAATGTTAGTGATGTTACTATTATAGAAGACATTGATATCTAGGACTTCGGATATAGCGTGATATGGAGCTATAGCTTGAGAGAATGTGATGATATTATCTAAGAAGATATAAACCTAAAAAACGTAGCCTTATTACTTTTATTTTATTTTATTATTGTATAATTTAGAGTTTACACGCAAGTTTATATTACGCACACAAAATTTTAGGACTATTGCTGTACAGCTCTGCGTCCAAACACAGGCCTCAATAATGAACAAAATTGTACACAAACTATCAATTATAGCACCGCATCTTTAGCGGAGCTTTGTTTCGTGAGGTAGCTACATCGAAAGCTATAAATAAATAGGTGTGTACACACAGCCTTCTCATTAGCTTTGTAAGGATCTTGTTTAGCTTGAGGCATTACACGAGACTCATCTTTGGTTTGACGACCTCGCTGTCTGGCGGCGTATGCCGGACTGCCGATCAGAGGTTCTCGGGTTCAATTCCCGGCACTGGCAACATCTTTGTGATGAATTAAATTTGTTGGCTGTTGGTCTGGGTGTTATATATATTATACTAGCTGACCCGGCAAACGTTGTTTTGCCTCACTTAGGGGTATGAAAAATAGATAGTGTAGCTTATATGACACGTTCGTAGATTTTCCAACCCAGTCGAAAGGTATCGACATCTGTTAGAATCATTTGGAGTTAACAGACAATTGTGACTGTCAAATAATAACAGACAATAATTAGCAAAAAATTAAAATTGCGACTATAATTTGAGATTTAAACTATCCTATCTCTTAAGTTGGATCGAACTGCACATGGTGTGCGAATTTAATTTTAATCGGTTAAATGGTTTAGGAGTCCATTGAGGACAAACATTGTGACACGAGATTTATATATATTAAGAATTTAAATTGTACTGTAACTGAATGTAACCTGCAGCATATCAAATCGCGTTTCATCACTCCGTGCCAACAGCCTTACAAAAGCCTACATCCCCATAACAAGACAAGCAAAATACCTGTATCAATGTCTTTGACAAAAACCAAACAAAAATTCGCCACATCAAGCTGTACCGACAGCTTTTAATTTAAGTCACAATCATACATTTGAAGTGTCATAAAGTAGTTGACAATGCGAAAGCTACGGAAGGCGGGGCGCGGTACCTTTGTCGGTGCTCTGAAAGAAACCGGCACCTTTCGGCGGCTTCTGCTCTCTTTGCGAGCCGACAATGGTGTAAACTTGACATGTATGTTGTTAAATAATTCGTGAAAGCCAAGCCGCGCTAAATAGAATGCTCCATCTTCACTTTACGTGTTGGGAAGGATCTGTAGCAACCATAGATAAAGAAATCATGAAGGCAGTAACTAAAAAGGTGATATGCGAACATTGGTTTTGACAGACCGTGATGTTGTTGGTTTTTGTATATACTCTTTGGTTTTTGTTGTTTGGGTATCTTTGATAGGATTATCGTTGGCATCTTGTAATCGAATCTTATGCCGATATAGTAACTATTGAAATGTATCTAAAGTGTGAATGCTACCGGTTGACGGCGATTCTCGAGGTAGATATTTGTTAGAAGTGTAAATTACTTCGACATAACATAAGATACATATATACAAAGATAAACACTTTATTAAAATACTTACGAAAATAAATTACAAGAAGAACTTCAAAGCTTTAGCGATAAGGTCGCCAGTTAAAGCGACCTTAGCGCTAAAAGCGATCTCTTCCAGGCAAGCAATTCTAAGAAAGTCGACAAAGTA
Source organism: Mellilla xanthometata (assembly GCA_035578125.1). Lineage (NCBI taxonomy): Eukaryota > Metazoa > Arthropoda > Insecta > Lepidoptera > Geometridae > Mellilla > Mellilla xanthometata. The sequence continues at coordinate 3,924,656 of JAPUBQ010000030.1, read as the reverse complement.
AAAACTTTTAGACGAGGCGTAATAACTTAAGTGCCTATGTGAATTCAAATTTCATCAAAAATAAAAAAAATAAGTCTTCCTGGAAAAAATCCATAAATTTGAATTTATTAAATCGAAGCTATTCTGCGCGAGCAATTCATATTTTTTTATCTAACTAAATTTCCAAAGATGTAAGGTCTATAATCTACTAAAACTGTTAATTAATTAGACTTTCTGAGGTACGGTGTCTAAATTAAATAAATCCCTATCGTTAAAGCAACGTTTAAGCTTGCCCTATTACCTCTTTGTCTTGGTAGATAAAAATTAATTGACTTAAATTTATCATAAGTTGCATGAAAATTTTTGCCAGACTGCTTGAATTTATTGTTTATCCTTGTAAATCCTAAACTGTTAAAATAAATGATTAAAACAATAGCTTTAAAACGGTCTAAAGAACAACTCTAAGAATTTTAAACCCAAAATAAAAAAAGTCTAGTCAGCATTTAAACTAATCTGTAACTTTTCCATCCCACTTATCCGCAAGTAATAGTAATAATCCCATAACCCCACGTTAGTTCAGGGGTTGTGGCTCCTCCCTGTCCGACCCCCGGTAACTAGTGTGGGGTTCGATTCTCGCCATGTTGCGGTCACGATTTTAGGAAATTAAAAGTTTTTCGCTAGGGTGGGTTTTTAATTTATTTTATCGCGGTTGTGTGTGCTTTGTTAAAGGGCTAAGTTCGCATGAGATTTTCTTTTCGGTGAAATACAGCTACGGTCCATACACATCTTTCCACGAACAGTCAAATCTTCAGTGAAATACACATTTATAACGCTCTAAAAAATTTCAAACTCTACTAAAAGTTTTAAAAATATTTGGACATCCACTTAAAACCACTTAAATCATCAACTTCTTTACAGGTCTTTTGACCACGTCTTCGGAAGTCTACTGTACTCTATCGATTTCATAAGCCAAGATGTGCTGTGGAGGATGCTGTGGAGTAGGTATCGCAAGATATTAGGATATTTTAAGGTTTTTAACAGGCTTTGAAAGAAAAGGTTGCTTAAAAACAAATTTATCGACATGTTATAAACATACTTAACGACTTCGTTGGCGTAATGGTTACCATGCCAACTGCCAACCCGGGTTCGTCCCGGTACAGCTTACATCTTTATGTTGAAATAAATTTGTTGGCTGTCGGTCTGGGTGTTAAAAATATGTATCGATATAAAATATCAATGTAAACAACTGATATACTATGTGTTACCGTAATGGAAAAATATCGAAACAATAGCTCAAAGGCCGTCTTGACATAGAAATAGTGACATGTTGTATTGTATAGTATTAGTAACTTAGGATTTTAATTTAGATTTATTTTAAATTTCACGCGCCTTACGGGTAAGAATATAGCTGACTTTATATATTTTAATTACATGTAACATCTTTTAATGGCTGTATTCTGTGAATAAATGATTTGTTTTTTTTTGTTGATTTTCTAAACCGTTTCCAATTTATAACGAAAGAAGTGTAAAATCAAGATGTTGTCTTTGTTTTCGCCTTAAGTCAAGTCAGAGGCCTTCGGGCGGCTTGAAAACTCTCTACACCAGAGCTTAGTCAGAGCTCATACGAAGAAGAAGATCAATCACCATACAATATTACATTCGCAGATTAACACGTTACCTGCGTCATCATTCTCAAAGAACTTTCAGCTGGTGCTTTGGAGACCTAAAAGATCTCTAAACTAACCATTAATTCAGTGCGTTGGAGACCTAATCGGTCTCCTAAAAAATACTTTTAGAAAATAATTTATATCTTCCAAAAAAAACTAATGACACACATTTTAGTTTATGTGCCATAAAAATAGCCTATAGCTCTATATTTTGCCAGGTTCGCAGGCTATTATGACATTGGAATAAGGTCCAAATCCAAAAAAAAAATTGGGTATCGATTGTATCTCCTACCGCAACCAAAGATAGTAGAATATGTGTCGCAGCTAGTGATGGGAATAAAATAAAATGTCAGACGTCGATAGAAAAAGTTTTATTTAAGAAGCTTATTTATAAACTATACAAAATGTTTTTCATTAAAACATGGTAAGCACATAGATTGTTTACATTGCGCGTAAACGGTAACAATTCATTTAGTTTTTTTAGAAGCGACAGTGCTGTTTAATGTGCGTCGTGCGTACTAAGCGAAGTGTGCTCCAACGTAGAAAGGTTCATCTTTTTCTTCGTAGGAACATTTCATAATCTGAGTCACTGTCACTATCTTGCAATGGAGGGCAAATTTGAATATTTTCCAATATTTTTATATTGCTGGACGATGCAGCAGTATAATTTGGCGTTGGTTTTTCTTTATTAGGAATCGCATCAAAACAAATCGATTTTTTACACTTTTTTCTCTTAAACGAACTCATAGTTTATCAACAGTAATAAACACACTTCAAAATGCAAACAGGCAGGTATATACGCTAGTGCTATTTTAGAAACGTGCGCGCGACCTCTCACATCGACGCTGAGACAACACTAAAACAAGACACGCAGCGCCCGCGCCGCCCACCCTCCCTCACTTGCGTCTACGAGGCCTACGATTCCATGAGTATCAACACGTCTCCTAACGCAAGGAATGATAAAAAAATTAATACTGTGCGTTGGGGACCTAATCCATCTCTAATTTTATTTTTTATTTACTTGAGTTCGCTTTTAAGTAGGAAGCAAGAATGTGTATTTGTCTTACTCATACACAAAGAACTTTAGACGTTAGAGCCTCCCGCAAGAAACGAAACAAGACGATTTAATCAACGCACAAATCAAAAGTCCTGCAAGAGATCTGATCGATCTCCTAATGCAACCAACGTGTTAAAGAGTAGTTATAAATGGGTTCTACAACCTTCCTAATTTAGCAGATTGCTTTAAAAACTGTAATCGTTGCGAGCATAGCAGAGGCCATAGCCAAAAAATCCAGCGTGATCTTGTCAACACTAATACGTGGCATCATATACTCAGCAACAGAGTGCTTCATAATTGGAATAAGTTGCCCGAGGAAGTGGTCAGAGCTACATCAGTGAACAGCTTTAAAAACCGGCTTGATAGCTGGTTGCAGAAAACAAAAAAATCTCTTGCTAACCTGTGATCAGTGCACTAGTGAACTTTAAACATTGACATTGAACAGTGGACAATTTGTGAACTATTAAAAAAATAATTTCAACTCAGTGTGATATAGGCACATCAGCATAATGCTGCTCGCCTATAAATCAAATAAATAAATAATTAAGATAAAAGAGCAGTTACAAGAAGAAAATAAATGGACTCTCGACATCAGAGCTTATCATTGCCAGCGACTTCTTATATTATGACTAACAGCCGGGACCTACAATTTAACGTGTCATCCGACCCATGATGGCAATTGATAAGAATATCTAATACCTAGGCGCTACAAAATCGAATTTTTACATACAACCTCAAAAAAGACATCGCAAATGGTCACAAACTCTATCGTATTAAAAATCTAATAAATTAAATTCCCATCCCTTCATTCACAATGAAAATTCTAAGCCACAATCCATTGAAAACCGATTCAATACTATTAATACTCCACGGTTTACTCTAATTCTTCTCAAAATTCTTACTTTCTTTATAAAACGCTTATAAATCTCAACCGTGAAGAACCTTTTGCCGCGTAAACTAAAAATGACAACTTCATATGATTTTTTTTCTGTTATTTAGTCAAGTTTTTAGTGTAGAGTATTTGTGTTGGCGATTACCACGGTTGTCGTAAACTTGTGCAAGTTCTGTGAATGGATAGTTGAAGGTGGCAGGTACAGTATGATCCTAATTGCGATTAAGAAATATCACATGTAGCTCGACTAGCTTAGGTGATCTGACGCGATCATCGAAGCTAAGCAACGGTCGATGCGGACGGTGTTTGGATGGGTGACCATGCATAATACTGTCGTTTTTCCAGTGGAATTTTCATCTGGGCGCTACTGTGGGTCGAATGACAAATAAATTGTAGGTACGGGCTGTTAGTCTTAGTATAAGCAGTAGTTAAGCCACGTCAGAGGCCTTCAGACGGCTTGAAAACTCTCGACACCAGAGCTTGGCCACTTAGCTAAGAAGAAGAAGAAGAATAAAGAAATAGGTGTTGTTAATATCATAGTATTTCCGCGTAGAAAACGGTAACACTTACATTATTAAATAGATGACAAAATTAAATATTTAGTGTACTTCCGCTGTGATCCGAAATCCAAATTAAGACAAGTAAAGGAAAAATCAACTAAGATCAATTAACCAAGCTTAATTAACTAAGACTAATTAACTAAGATCAATTAACTAAGATTAATTAAGATTAACGTTACCTATCACAATTAGGAAGTTCTTAACTCTACACGTGTTTCGCCTAATCACAAGGCATCATCAGGAGACGCTGACTCTTCGAACGACAAGTCGAGAGTGAGGACTCCTCACTCTCGACTTGTCGTTCGAAGAGTCAGCGTCTCCTGATGATGCCTTGTGATTAGGCGAAACACGTGTAGAGTTAAGAACTTCCTAATTGTGATAGGTAACGTTAATCTTAATTAATCTTAGTTAATTGATCTTAGTTAATTAGTCTTAGTTAATTAAGCTTGGTTAATTGATCTTAGTTGATTTTTCCTTTACTTGTCTTAATTTGGATTTCGGATCACAGCGGAAGTACACTAAATATTTAATTTTGTCATCTATTTACAATGGATTTCCGCAAAGTAACGCCTGAGTCAATAAGTTATTTACTTACATTATTATTAAAAACTCGGAAAGCACCGAAACTGTTGGACTCGACCCAACTTTTAATAATAACGTATAACCGTTTTCTACGCGTAAAAAATATATTGTGAAGCCTATTTTAACCCCAAACGCAAAAACATCGGAGTATTATAAGTTTCAGGCCTATGTGTGTGTATCTTTGTAGCACCGAAAGAATGGACCGATTTTGATTTATATTTATTTGTTTGAAAGACGAGGTAGTCGGGAGTGAGCTTTAGGAAAATCGATTCAAGGTTCACCGCAAGGTGGTGGATCACATATTTCTTCACAACTTCTTCAGTAAGGGTATGAAATGAAAGTGTTTGACAGTAGAATACTTACATTATGTTACATTTAAAATTCAAGATAGCCACTATTATCAAAATGTAGTCAGCGGTTCTCCAAATTATTAATCTATACTTCTTAGTAATTTATTAGTCATTACATACTTACTTTATAACTATACTAATAGAAAACTAAGACAAATATACATAATATTCGTATGGAGCGATATGTCCTACATACATATATCCTTCACGATGTTTCCTTCACCGTAAAGCGAGGGCAAATCCACACATAAAATTAAAAATAAGTTATTGATGTAGGGCCGAGATCGAACTAGGAGATATCTGATTGAAAAGCTAACGTTTTTACCACCGAGCAACACTTGCTTTTTAGCCACACTAGCTTTTTCACACACCACAGGGCGTAGCTTCTAGTCACTTCGTATATAAATAATTAGGCAACAAATGTATTTCTCTTCTAAAGTTTGTATATGTTCTTTTTATATTATTCTATAAAACTATTGTAGTATTATTTTAAATTTATAATTATGACATAAGTTTTTGTAAATCGATCCAAATTGTAAAACATTTAAGTTGTAATATCGTGTCACTCCTAGGATTTAAGATACCTACACTAGTTGTGTTCCTTATAATATTATTATTTAAATAAAGATTATTTGAAATTGAAGGGCGTAGCTAGTTATTACGTAAAAAGAAAAGGCAAAAATATAAATATATTAAATAATTACAAAGGAAGCACCCTGTACAGCATTCGCGATATACTGTGTGGTCCACTCTCCGTGTGGTGAAACCTCAAATTTGGTAAAAGAACAATAAGCGCCATAAATCCAGTGAGTGCGAGCCTTATTGTCGACCTCCATTCACCGCGAGCCAGACTCACTGACGCCACTAGACACTCATTCATACACTCCGCTCTACTCAATAAATATGTCATAAAACTTAAATGAAATAGTTAAAATTTAAGTTTCGCGTGGTGTGACGGAATTTATTGAGTCAATGCGGTTTTTGATATTGCGTTTCTTGAAAAGGAACGTTTATAAATGCTTTTGACGTGATAAAGAGATTAGTTCATATCGTAATTTAGTCTCGGTAAAGTTATAAGCCAGTTGTTTTGGAACTTAATGTGTACTATATGTATAGCAGATTAATACTAAAACTGTTTGAAGCTAACCCTAAGATATGTTTACAAGTAATTAAAAAAAAAATAGGTAATTCGTACGAAATAGTAAATAATTGTAGTTTAAAAATTAACATTTATGTTTTTTCTGGGTTAAAGAATAAGCTAAAATTAATTTAAATGATACTGAACTATATACTTACCTACAATCTTCATACATAGGTACTTACTTACCTACTTAAGTTAGAATTAACTTACTTAGATTAAAATTAACTTAGATTTAAAAAATACTTCACCTATCTCCTTACATCGTCGAGATATACCATAAACGATGAGATTAATTCATTTTGGATGATGTAAAAACTTGTGATAATTCCAGACAAGGCATGCTCTACTTCGGTCAGAGTCGCTAAAACATGTGGTGGTCGAATAGAAAGCCTAGCTTCAAGATAAAAAAGTACATCTTTACCACATACATGTCTGCTACTATCCGTGGATATCCGGTGTCTTCCAGCAGCCCTCGAGGAACAGTAATTCTAGACTAGGCAGTCATAAAATATCAATGCATTTTTTTTCTATTTATTTATGAATAGGTTTAAGTTTGACCGCAGCTTGCTTGTTGTTAAGATGTATCACGCTTGCCTAGAAGGAACCTATTTACTATAGATTTGAAGACCCTCAAATTATACTTCTCGGGAAAAAGAGACTCAGGAAGAGAGTTCCAAAGCTTCGCTGTTCTCTCAACGAAGGTCGAAGCAAAACGCTTTGTGCGAATCCTCGGACCTTCTACAATAAATCGGTGTCTCTTCGCTGTGTCCCTGCTCGTTCTGTAGTGGAATGGATAAGAGCTTTACTAGAACTCAATGGTGGATATATCTATTTACCTATCAAAGTCGCTTGTATAAACCATCAAACCTTTTTTAATTTTGGAAAAAGTTCTACAAACCACACTTAAGAAATAAAATTAAAATTTAAACTTATAGATTTTATAACGGCACCTATCGATCAACGAGTCAAAGGCGCGAGCTCAAACTAACAGACAAAGCCTACCAAATACGAAGGAGTGTCACTATTTCTTAGAGAATCGTCTTTGATATGTTTGATCAATCACTTTTTATACTAAAAACTTCTTCTTCGTATGAGCTTAGTGGGCAAGTTGAGTTTTCAAGCCGCCTGAAGGTCTCTGACTTGACTTAACGACTACTTGTACTCACCATGCTCCATTTATATTGTAATAATTTCATACTTATTTTTTTATTTAAAAAAAATCTTCCCTTTTTTGAAAACTACGTGACATAAATATTGGATTATTATTATTACTACCTACGATTGGGAGAAGACATCGGCTTCCATCATACAGTTATTAAACTAGTTCGGAAGCCTCTGGATTTCTCTATATATTTGTAACAATTACTGTGTTAAATAAACAAATTATGTATTTATTTGCTACTGTCATCTGACCCGCGGTAGCGCCTCCAGATGAAGATTCCATGTTTTAAAGGACAGTCTTGTGCATGGTCTCTTCAAGACTGTTTGCATTGACCGTTGATTAACCTCGATGATCGCGTCACACCAGCTTAGACTCGTTAGCCTACTTCGAAGCACAAACTCCGGCTTTGTTTTTTGCACATGTTTTTTTGCTCTATATTAATAATTGTAACAGATAAACCCTTAATTTTTTTACAGAATATTTATTTGTAAATTAACTGTTATAACAAAGGTATTTTATCGCCATTTTTCTAAGATAATGGTACGGAACCATATTCATACGCGAGTCAGACTCGCGTATGTTTTTATTGTTTTTTTATGTATTGTTTTACTTTGTGTCACAAAATAAAAGTTTCTTTCTTTCTTTCTTGGCTAAATATTTTCTCAGGAGTCCTTTTTTGGGTGTTGGTTTATGTACTACTCTTGATACCAGAACTTGGCTTGACTTAGCTGACTCACAAATACAACAATAATAATTCTGTACTTATTGTTAAAAAACAACTTAATATTTGTCCAGAATGCACGGACTATGGAGATGGCCATCCATCACCCGCGCGCCGTTTCTGACATTTCCCGCCGTTTCCAAATTCGTTCGCATATTCATTGAAAAAGCCGATCAAAACGTTCTTAATCAAGCCCATTGTGCTATCAAAAGTAACTTGATTTGTTTAGATTGATCCCATCCTATCAATTTTGTGGCGAAGTTTCTGCTTTTTACCGGGTTTTGATGCGAAATTTGAGGGAATATTTTTGAGTGATTTCGGTCGATTTTGATTGATTTAGCCGGTTTGTGAATTGTTGTTTGGTTTTGCGTTGTTCGATTCTGCTTCCTGGTTTTATAAAAAAAAACATTGATGATATACGAGAAGCTAAATCAAATGTTATGCATTGATTAGTAACCAAAATAGAATACTATTTTTAGAAAGAGTACTGTCTAACGATCATACCTACGATATAAATTATAAATTTCTACACAATTCTACAGCTCGGGAAAATGAAATTGCCAACTCTCCCATAAACATGTACCAGTAACAATGCTATGTACCGCAGACACACCACACATGCGTTACTATTCGGCATAAATCGACACTAGGGTCAACCACTCGCTTGCACCATTAAAACAAAAAAGGCCACAGCTGCCGCCGCACTCTAGCGCCGGCCTCCGGGCCCGCCCCTCGGCCACGCACAAAAATCAACATAAATAACAATATACACCCCTATCTTAGACACTATGACAACCTTACTCTACATAAAGAGCATATCGGTTTAAACACAATCAAACAAATAACAACTCTATGCATCAGAACATAAAACTCAAAATTAGTCTTGAAAATTCTTCACTCATAACCAAGACTCCCCGCGCCACGCTAAAGTGTGCAACAATTGAAAAATATTTCGTCTCTTTCGGCCATTCAACGTCCCTCTGCCTTTGGGCGCTTTTATTAAATTTATTGTTAAACGAATGTATATAAAAGTTGTCGAAATGAAAAAGGGTCGCAGTCGATGATTTGACCCGCGTGTGGCTACATCCCCTCGAAATGTTTTCCCAAACTTACTCCAGGATCTTCAGACCTTGGGACGCGAGTGACTCCAAAGCGGAGACAGTTATAAGTGAAACCACCGACGTCGAAGATGCTAGGACTAATAAAAGGAAAGTGGACGAGAAGAAACGGGAGAGTCGTCTACGGAAAATACGCGGCTCTTTCAAAAAAACTGATGCCAACATCCACCAGGACGCTACCGTCTCCACCACTACTGCTGACCAAGAAGAAGACAAGAAAAATGTGATGAGCGAAGCTATCGATTCTCCAGTCGATAGTCTAAGCCAATGCTGCGACAGACTTCTTCAATCTGAGCAACCACAAGTGAAACAAAAATTGTTACAAGCTGAAACGAAACCAAACTTCTCAACTATACCCAACATACCTCCAGTCTACGCACCAGGGTACCTTCCGGAGTACCTTCCAGCCGCTGACATTGCCCACGCTCTAGGCGTGCCCCCGACAGACCCACTTCTTCTAGAATCCCTAGCACAAGGCTACGCTATGGAGCTAGAATACGCTAGAATAATCCAGCAGGAAAACGAAGCCAAACTCCTCAACGCCCGGAAGCAACGACCGAAGAAGTACAAATGCCCTCACTGCCAAGTTGGGTTCTCAAACAATGGGCAGTTGAAAGGTCATATCCGAATACATACCGGGGAAAGACCTTACAAATGTGACGAGAAGAACTGTGGAAAGACTTTTACTAGGAACGAAGAATTGACGAGACATAAAAGGATCCATTCTGGTGTGAGACCGTTCCCTTGTCCCACATGTGGGAAGAAATTTGGAAGGAGGGATCATTTGAAGAAACACACGAGGACTCACTATATGCAGGCAGAGAGGATGATGCCGGTTTTCGTCCCACTATCTGCCGTACCCCATGTCGGAGGTTTCCCCTATCTCTACGGCTATTGATTGTGAACCAACCTAAATTGTTCAACGTGTATGTTTCTTATCCTTGTGGAAACCTCAGTTATGACGGACCTTCAGCTGGCAGGCGAAATTGTTCCTTACTGCTTTAACATATGTACATTTAATTATAGTAATAATAATAAAAAAAGGTAAATCATTTACCGACCATTCCAATAAAAAGTAAAATGCGTAAGCAATTTGTATGGTCTAATAATGTATCTGACAACTATGGTCAGAGGAAGTATAGACGGAACAAACAAAAAAAATAAAACCTTTTGGAATTATTCAAAATTATAATAAAATTACGTAACATTTATAGATAGAAATATAATATTGTAGATATTGATGAGACGACTTAATCTAATTACTTTATGATCGTACATGTTTGAAAGATTGTTGTAAATATGTAGATAAAATATCAGATTTTATATAACAGAGATAATATTCGTTACTGTGCTTGATAGCAATTAGGTAGGAAACTATATTTTTGTAAAGATAAAATAAATATGAAATGAAATAAATTCTTAAACTAATTTAAATATTTTATTTTTTTACTCCTCATATATCATCGATAAATAAGCGCCTAAACGGAATCGTTAGATTTTTTCGCTATACATACATATATTGGTAAGTAAAAGGACTTTGTTTAAGTAAATGAATGACTTTATATAATCTATCTTATCTTATATATAAAATTTCCGTGTCACAGTGTTTGTTACCGTACTCCTCCGAAACGGCTTGACCGATTTTTTCCAAATTTTATATGCGTATTCAGAAGGTCTGAGAATCGGCTACTGTATATTTAGATTTTATTTTTTTATTAAGGTAAAAAAACGTTTGCCGGGTCAGCTAGTATATTATAAAATTAAAATATATGATCATAACTTAGTACTTCATTTCTTTATAGTTACTTCATTATTATAGGATTATAATATAATAGTTAAGAAACGACAACATTTCAATTCAAACAATTTAAATGACTGAACAAGCCACTTCAGATTCAGCAGCAAAAAAAAACAATGAAATATTTGAGTGTAATAATATTTACATACTTTCATAAGCCTAAGTAAAATGTATATAAAGAAAGGCTAGTAGTAAAATCACACTACTAATATAAAGGCGAAAGTTTGTGTGTATGAGTAAGTCTAATAGTTCTTCAAGCTCAAACGGCTGAATCGATTAGAATTAAATTTAGTTCGGAGACCGCCTTTTTTATTTTTACTTATAGGTTAGCGTTTGACCACAGCTTGCCTGGTGTTAAAGAATACTATGGTCTACGATGTTACACGCTTACCTAGAAAATACCTAATAATTCTAGATTTGAAGACCATCAGATCTATCTATCTATCTACTTCTCAGGAAACAGACCCTTAGGATAGTATTAGACTCTGTATTATACGCTATACTTTTTATTTTTGACATAAGTTTGTGTGTAAGTATGTATGTTTGTTAATTCTTCACGCTCAAACTGCAAGACTGATTATGATGAGATTTACTATGAAGATAGGTTAGACCTTCGATTAACACTTGGATTGGCTACTTTTTATCCTGGAATAAATCATTTTTGTCCTGGATAAACGCGTGCAACATCGCGGGGCGCAAATAGTATAAAATAATTCCTAAATAACAATGCAACGCATAACAATGGAACTTCTTCAGCCCAAGGTTCCAAGCACTTTGACCGTTAATATTAAAAAAAAAAACGACAGCGGAATACCTACTTGTAAGTGTGTCACAAAAAATTTGACCCATCTCTATTATAAAAGCGCATCGTAATCGATCAATCATTCGATTATTATAATCGATTCAATGCTTACGCAAAACGTACGAGTATGTGGAAGTTAAGTGTTGACTTCCGGTGGCAATAGAGAATCTTTATAAAAGGAACAATTTGTTTTGTATGTTTTGACTGCTACTTTTTGTATCGAAATGGACACTTGCGTATTGAAAGAAGTTTTGAGAAACTCATATTGAGAAATAATTAGAGAAGCTTCAAAGCTTTTGCAAAGGACACCTATGTAGGTATTATTTGCTTTTATATTTATGGGCCAATTTTGATGTGTTTGAAAATGTTGAAATAACTTTTATTTTAACTAAAATTAACCAGATCTCGCGGTCGAGATATAGTACTTAGATAGATAAATACTGAGGGTAACATTTTGTACAGAAGTATATCTTTTATCTTCTAATATATACAATTTCCATGTCACAATGTTAGTTACCGTGCTCCTCTGAAACGGCTTGACCGATTTTTACCAAATTTTATATGCGTATTCAGTAGGTCTGAGAATCGGCTACAAAAACAATTTTTCATACCCCTAAGTGAGGCAAAACAACGTTTGCCGGATCAGCTGGTTTTTATATATTCCAAATGCATAAATTTGGAATAATTATACCTATGTAGATGAATAGATAATACATTTTACAACTACACATTTTTTTATAATCAAACAACAAAATGACCTTCTTCTTCTTCTTTGAGCTAAGTGGCCAAACTCTGGTGTTCACGCACCACGGTAGGCCCCTAGGTGAAATACATACAAAATTACCAAATCCTAATTATATTATGTAGTAATTACTTACTTCTGCAACATGGAAGCAAACGGAGTATAGTATATTGTTGTTAAAAATTCTTATACGTTGAACTTTTCGTATTTTTTACAGAGTACAGTTAGGCATTTAACCATAAGTGTGCGTAACCACACTACTTAGAGACACTCTGGCCTAAAGTGGAGAATGCCTAGTGTGGAATAACTGGCTTTCAAGAGAGCCGCCGAAACACACTGTTATGAGCATGGTGATAGACTTTTCAACTTGAAAGGTTGCTAGCCAGGCGAACACTAGAAAATACCACCTTGCTATGATTTCCTTACTCAAACCTCGATTCCAGTGGCGGGGATCGAACCGATCGGGACTAAAGGGATCCGCACTCCTGTCTGAATTGTCGTCGCTTCTTCAAGCTTATTACAAGGATAGACCAGCGGTAAACAAAATGTTAGATTAAATTAGCCTCTTTCCCACGAATGTGTTTGCCCCAAATATGTATATTTATTACCATTTATTGACATGTTTGAAGACATTTATATCAGCTCGGAAGTCCTTCCGTATCTCAGCGGGGAATATTCTTTACATTTAATTGTATTAGTTCAGAATGAAATGTTGTTATTGCGCGCAGCGTGATGCAGTTAACAAATCTATTTATTTATCGACAATTGGAGCAAATATTTTGATTTTGAGCGTATTTTATGTCAATTAGGAGTTTATTTCTCTGTTTAGTAAGGTTCCGTACCGTACGAGTTAACTTCGCTTTTTAGGGTTCCTACTTAAAGGGACATATATGTAGGATGAACTGTGATCGCTGGACTAAGAAAGTATTAGAATGGGTACCTAGAGATGACAAAAGAGGTCGAGGAAGGCCAAATAGAAGATGGGAGGACTTGTTCACGCAGAGACAAGAATGGACTAGAATGGCGAGAAATAGGAAACATGGCATAAACTGGGGGAGACCTACGCCAAGGAGGCGACAGCTACATAAACCGATAGTTTAACTGACAAGAGAAATCGCACTATTAATATGATACAACAATTATTATAGCTATTGACAAATAAATCGAAAATGTGACATTTAATTTTTAATAATCAATTTAATGAGTAGTTATAATGAAATTAATTTTGATAATTGACAAGAGTTTAATATATGTGCATGTAAATATGTTGTAGTTGAATAAAAGGCTTTTTTTTACTTTACTTTTACTTACTTAAAAGGTAAAAACGGGACACTATTACTAAGCCTTCGTTGTCTAACTGTCTCAAAAGAATCGAAAGTTGAAACTTTCACGTGTTATGTATTTCTCGTGCCGCTAAAATAAAAATTGCTGAATATAAAAAAAAATATTAAGAGGGGTCAATGAAAGGGTACAATAAACGCGTTTTTTCGTATTTTTTTGCTATATTATTATATCAATAACGGTAGTTTGTAGACACCTAAAGTTTTCACGGAATGTATAAATGTATTTAAAAATAAATTATTAAAATTTAATAAAATAGATACTTGAGGGCTCCCATACAATAAACGTAATTTTTAAACATTATTTTACTTCATCTATTGACAGTCTTGAGCATGGTCACCCATCCAAAGTCTGTCCGCATCTATCGTAGCTTAACCTTGATGATGACTTAGCCGAGCCACAGGCGCTAAAAATAAATAACAAGTCTTTTAATTTAATTAAAAATATTTATAAAGTCTTCTCTTTAATCGTACCTTAGCATTTCTTACTACTTTTGATCGCTCTACAATTCAAAAACGCGAACACTGAATACATCAAGGAATCAACCCAACACAGTTCATTGACAAAACGGTCAAACAACACAATGTTTACACTAGCCACGTCATTAATTCCGTTTTTTCATCCCATTCACATCTTCACCTGCTTCTAAAATCTATAAATATCAATTTTTTACCGCCAAAAGTGTTAGTTTAGATTCCAGCTATAAATAATATCTATTGAGCGAATTTGTTCGAGCTGTAGGCGGGTTATCGAATATAATAAATTGTAATATTTGTCCAAGGAATTAAGAAGGAGTTTTTTGAACTTTAATGGCCGGGTTGGTAGTCGATATTTTTTAACCGATGTCTTTTGTAGGCGGTGACTGGTTTGCCGTGGGAATCGCAGGGTTGCTTTGGTTGCGAAGTAATAAATGTTTTTGGTTAGTAGTAGAACATCTACATAGTATACTCGCCCGGCTAGCAACCATTCATGTTGAAAAATCTGTCACTAAGCACCTTACAGTGTGTTCCATTTTTTTTTTACTTTTAATGGGCTTGCGTTTAATCGCAATTCACCTGATGGTAAGCGATATTGCGATCTAAAGTGGTGCGCGCTTGCCCAGAAGAAACCGGTTCACTCTTGCCTTGAAAACCGCTAGATTATAGTTACTGGGGAACAGGGAACAACTTTGCCTAATTGGCAAAGAATTCCACACCTTGGCGGTACGCACAATAAAGGTCTAATCGCTTAGTACGCGACTTAGCCACCTCCACAGTATAACGATGCCGCCTTGGTGTTTCCCTAAGACCCCAGTGGGTCTGGGTGTTATTTTGTTAAATATGTATCTATATAAAATATATATGTATGTATAGTATATCAGCTGAGTTAGCCACCATAACACAAACTAGAAATGGTTCAGTATGGGGCTAACCAGCTGTGTGTGAAATATAAAAAAAAAAAACAGATAACCATTATACAGATTATATAGGTAAAACTGGCAAAATAAACAATTTGCCAATATCTTTCAAGCAGCCTTAATTTTTAATTATATTAGACATGTCAGTTAGGCCAAAGGTACTCTTTTTTTGATCGTCATTATCATCAAGTAATAATTGGCCAAGTGCGAGATGGGCGATTGATATATATAAAAAATATGAAAAAGCACGTTTATTGTATGGGGAACCCCTAAATATTATTATTTTTTTAGTATTTGTTGATATAGCGGCACGGGAAATACATATCTTGTGAATGTTTTAGCTTTCTAGCTATTACGGTTTCTGAGATACAGCCTGGAGACAGACAGACAGCGGAGGCTTAGTAATAGGGTACTGTTTTTACCTTTTAGGTACGGAACCCTAAAAGGGCCTAATTGGGTACTTTTTAAAAAATCATCATTATCATCAAGTAAAAAGCAATAAATTAGCCGAGCAAGGTACAGTATATCTATACAGTAGCCTTATAATGTGTTGTATTGTCCGGTGGACGGTGGGAACTCAGTCAGGTGTCACGCCCGCGCTCGAGTCTGTGTCTACCTGGGATATACTGTCACTTGTAGGATGTCCATCATTTTGAAAATTACTAGAATTATTATTAATTAATTTAGATTTATTAATTTAGTCGGAAGCTAAACACCTAACGCTAAAACACCTCTGCTCAAAATACCTAAAATTAAAACTTTAAATCCGTAAAGTGTATAATGTATACGTACGAGTACGTATTAAAATGTCTAAAAATAAAATACATAACGCTAAAACACCTCGGTTAAAAGAACCTAAAATGAAAATACCTCATGGTTGTATGACATAAACTTAAAATGTAAAAAGTTTATAATTTCTACGTATTATATTTTGACCAGTAGGTATTTTGAACGGAGGTGTTCTGAACGTGAGGTATTTTAATCTTAGACATTTTAATATGTAGACATTTATACACTTTATGGATTTTATCATACAACCATCAGGTATTTTGATTTTTGGTATTTTTAATTGAGGTGTTTTAATGTGAGGTATTCTAATTTTAGACATTTTAATACCTACCCTGTGTCTCTCTTATACGGTCATAGAAATCATAGAACTTTATTAACCTCATAACATTGCGTTAAGCAGCCCACTATATGTTCCCACTGCTAGGACATGGGACCTTCTATCACGAGAAGAGATATATAGGTAATAATCCACCAAGCTGGTCAAGTGTGGGTTAACGGATGACACACGTCTTCGGAAATTGCAGTCCTCTAACATGTCGGTTTCCTCACGATGTTTTCCTTCATCGCAAATGGGAAAACACATGAAAAACAAGTCATTGGTGTAGGGCTGGGATAGAACCAGGGGCCGTCAGATTGAAAAGCAGACGTTTTCCCATCAAGCCACACTCGCTTAAAAATCTCATGGTCACCACACAAGTCGTCTTCAATTGGAGCTGGAGTTAACAATACAAATAGTATTATTTACCGCGGTCATTACGTATAATGCCCATTCATACGAGTTTTGCGCAAAAAATGTTACAATTTCATTCTCACGCAAGTGCTCGGCCTAATTGAAAAAAAAGTTTAGAAAAATACTTACTCGATAATACCAACCATACTCTCTTACATTGTTAGTTGGGATACAGAGTTAAAGAAAATGTGCTAGAGGACTTTTCTGTGTTTTTTAAAGTAATAAGTTTTTGCCATAGTCGTAGCTCCAGAACGGATGAACCGATTTCAATAACGTTTTTTTTTTTGTATTAGGCGGTAATGTTCTTTGCTATGTTTGATGAAAATGACGGTCAAAGATAGGCACCGCCACAAAATTGCGGATGGCTAAATACCAAAGTATATTATTTTTCCAATACAATTATGTTAATTCGCTTATATGGCAAGACAAAATACAACTTCAAAGCCTAGTAAACCCTGTATCTTTACAAGGAGATTCGTTCCGGCAGGTTGTATGACGTATGTCGGTCTCTGAATACAATCTTTTTTACCGCCATGATCGATTTGATCCGATTTTTGTGTTTGTTTAGTCGAGCTTTGATTGCGATTGTTGACTTTTACACCTTGGTTTGACTCCCACGCACAATTTTTAAATAATATTGCGTAAAAAAGCTTGAGTTTTTTTTTTGCCAAACTTAGTTGGTAAGCTGTTTGGTGTAAGAGTATAGAGGTTATACTCTTGATAAAAAACATAAAAGAAGGCTGTTGAACTTGATGTGTAAATTAGGTTTCAGTTATTTCAATTATAATAATAAAAAACCTGCATTATCGACAATGTAATTAATTACTATTTGATGTTTATTGCTGTCACCATTTTATAATCAATAAATGTTCTTATATCTCCATTGATGCAACCAAACGCTAATGACGACACTTCCCGTACGGAAGCGCGGGAACGCAACATTTCCAAAATGGCGACCACCCATCGCGCGTTATTTGTCATTGCGGTAATAATGATCGCTTGCGCAGTAAAATAGCCATTATCGATTCAATAACTTGCGGCAACGGATGCGGATTGATAATTATTGTGAGATTTGTTGATAAATCTTTATTTGAATGCACAGGAATGAGAGAAAAACTATTCTTCCACGTCTCGTTTATCTTTATACGAGAACGAGAATTTCCAATTTTTGCACGGGTTTTTAATCGAAGCTAAAGGAATGTAGGAACTCGATTACTTAGTCTTTTTTTTAATATACATAAATACTAAAATAAAATTTCTCACTAAAATTAAGCTTAAAAGTTAAACTCAGCATAATTATATTAATAAATGTAAGGTTTACTCTTTTCTTGACATTACATGATTTACAAAAATGTTAATTTGTAAATTTATAGCTGTGTAGAAACAAAACAGAAAGATCTTAAAAAGTAGGTAAACTTAAACAGCGAAGTAGCACACCAACTTCTAATAATCGCAAATACAATAAAATACCTACCTTATTATATTATTCCAGGGTTGGTAAAATTATAGATATCAACATAACCAAAGCCAATAAATCTTGTCATTTGAAATAGATACAGCAACACAATGGCGTGTATTGCTGCTTCACCCCAATCAATGCTGTAGGTTGCTATGAATAGGGTCGTTCAATGGAGCTGCGGTCGCGAATAAGGGATTGAACAAATAACGTTTTACGGAATTTCGAAATTAAAATTACCTAATGGAACTGCTGCCGTGGCGAGCAAAACGTAGGATTTAAATGAATATAGAAAATAGTACAAAAATAAGGAGAATTGCCTATTTTTTTCTACTCATATCCTAGGAGTAGAAAAAAATAGGCAATTGTTTTTGCATGGTGATAGAACATTTACCGTTGAAATTCCGCTGCCTAGCAAACAACCTGCTGGTCAAATGCTTAACTGTACTTGGTAATAAAGGGACTTTAAATTACACGCAAAGGTAATATAAATATTATTTATTTATAGAAATGAATAAGATCCCTAAGTCTCTACCCCTTCTCGTATAACATGATAACTAAAACTCATCCTTCGCCGTAAGAAGATTAGAATCGTTCTTCTTACCCAAGAAGCGATCCAGCAAGTCTCCAGCGTCAACGACATCAACACGAAGCTTCTCGAAATATTTCTTCTTATTCTCATCTTTCACGTATTTGGATAACTGTTCGAACAAATCCATTGCCTTGCTTTTCTTCTTGTAAAACTTTCCGCAGAACGGCAGAACATTTTTCAATAGTTCCAAAACTGTCTTAACATTGTCGCTTTCATTTCTGTTGTACGACCACAGCATCTCAAATATATGTAATAGTCCGTTGCAGACTTTTGGTGTGGACAAGCGCTCTAGAAGACCAATTCGCTGATACAAGATCAAAGTCTCCCCGTCATCTTTAGCTATAGCAGTTTTGTCATTTCGAACATTCACGTGTTCTTCAAGAATTAAATTAAATAGCTCCATCAGTGTTTGTATAACACCAACGTCTAATTTATCGACTTGTTCATAAAACGTTTCCAAGGACGCTATCTTCATAATCCTGACTTGAACCTGCGGGTTGTTTGGCAGCCATTTGTACAATATATCTAGAGCGTGAGCTTTTAGTGCTAGATTGTTATCGTTGGCGAATATATCAACAAGTACATCGACAATGTTTAGAGGTAGGAGAGAACCGGCTGTTGAGGGCGCGATGTCAAAGATGTCTTTTAGCAACTTCAGGAGTTTCGTACGTAGCTTTACGTGGGGATTCATTAAATTGGCGGACAGGATTCTAACTGGTCCATTCGATTTTATGAATATGTCAATATTGTCGAATCGTCGGATGGCTCTGCTGACTTTCTCTATGGCGTCGATCATGTAGCTATAGAAACTCTCGGTGTCCGTACTGGACATCACATTGATTTTGAACATTTGGTCAGCGATCACAGCAAGCGACTCGATGTTCTGGATAGCGTTTTCCATGTCGAAATCTTCATCTTCATTTACTTTGTGTGGGTTCTCTGGATACGCTGTAACATATGTGTGGGTTTGATTTTGTGGTGAAGGAAAACATCATATTTAATTAGTTTGTATGGAGTCTAGCATAAACAACCTAAAATAGGTTCTCCCAGTTGGTAATTGGAAAAAGGTCATAATCTACAATCCGGAACACGAGTGGGTAAAAAAAAATACTTCATGTGCTTTTGGTATGGTATGCAAAGCTTTGATGCAATAAAATACTGAACATTTTCACCGTCATCAATGTCTTTGTTTGGATCGTGGTTTAGGTCTTCTGCAATGAAAAGCGAAATGCAGCATGTTACGCAAATAAACCAAATAGTCTTGCTATTTAACATTGCAACTCCTTTTATCTAAAGTTTAGACAAATTAAGCAACTTTTGACTCTTCTTTTTCGTCTTTATTGAAGAATTTTCTCGTCTGCTTTCATTGAAAAATTACATTAGAAGTGATTGTAATGTAAATTTTTTTCGTAATCAAACTGACAAAAAAATATTATTTCAAAGCAAGTTTCAAAGAAAGAAGATAACTGACGGTTTGTCGTATTCAAACTGCTTCGATAACATAGTTCGATAAAGAAGAGTTGTGAAATGAGGATTAATAAAGGTGGCTGCACTTTGGCTTATCTATGGTGTTACTTTTCAATTTCATTATGACAACGCTGGGTTCTCCAATAATCAAATCTCAATGGAATTTCCGTAGACAGGGAATTTCCGAAGATTACCTGCGAAAACCCCGCGTGATTTTCTCTAAAAACGATGTCTGTATAACATATCAAATAATAGTCATTATATGAGTATTTCTTTGTGATTAAACAAGCCAGTTTATTCATATATTTTTACAAAGATATGGATGCCTTTTGGCCTTCTTGTTCGGACGGGTCGTGTTGTTGTTTAACCACGCGATGGTCAGTGACTCTGATTTCATTGATAAGCATGGTGAGTTTATAGTTTATTTATTTACTTGCTTAAAAAGCGAGTGTGGCTCAGTGGTAATAACGTCTGCTTTATAATCAGACGGCCCCTGGTTCGATCCCAGCCCTACACCAATGACTTGTTTTTCAAGTGTGGATTTGCACTCGCTTTATGGTGAAGGAAAACATCGTGAGGAAACCGGCACGTTTAAGGACCACAATATCCGAAGACGTGTGTCATCCGCCAATCCGCACTAGGCCAGCGTGGGAGATTATGGCCTATATCTATCTCCTCGTGAGAGAAGGCCCCGAGTCCTAGCAGTGGGAACGTATAGTGGGCTGCTTATGCTTCTTCTTGTAAAAATTGTTGAAATTTGAATAAAAAAAAAAATCAGGAGATGTAAAGATTTTTAACTTATACTAGCCACAGTTTTAAGTTTTTTTTTTGTTTGCACAGTGTACTACATTTTATTTAATTGTGACATTTAATCTACTATTGACTTGTATATGAAATATTTTACCAATTAAATTGTTTATCTGTTTATCTGGTGATCTAACGCGATGCGATCAGATCACCTTAGTTAGCCGAGCTACAGGCGTTACTGGCTGATGGAAAAAGCGATACCGATCCATATATTCAAATTCAAATCAATTTATTGCGAATATGGTATAGTTACAGACAGGTATTGGGTCAGAGAAAGAAAGTGCACCATATTCTGCCTAGCGGCGTGCAAAAATGGTCTATGATAAAACTTAAAGCTAATGAAATATACTTGTACATTATTAATTATTTAGATTAGTATGTCATTTATTTATAGTCTAGTATTAATTCCCAAAAAGATGTCCGATAATGTTACTTTGTCTTCCAAAAGAACTACGTTATCGTTAAGGCTGTTCGTTAGCATGCCACAAGTGCTCAGATGCCGCTAGATGGCGTTAAATTTTCATAAGTATGTTTTCTTTATCCTAGCGGCTCAAATTATCCCTTTCAGAACTTCTGAATCGTTACGCGAAATCTATTGTTAATGTATTATTTTTAGGGCTCATCACAAAACACCATCTACTAAGGCGTCGGTAGCAAAAGTCAAATAAACCCATATCTACTATCATCTATTCTGTGACGATGCGGCTACACTCACACTAGCATTGACAATTTTTTTTGTCACTTGAACTTCAGCATATTTGAATATGCATGCCAATTTCGAACGCTCAATTGTCGATTATATGGCTCGTTCGTAGAGGAAGCATTTTTGGAACAGGAAATATTTTTATGATTTGAATTGACTATGGTTCAAATCTCATGAATTATTAATTTTGCTATTTTATTTTGTTCGAAACTCTTTTTTTTTAAAGGAATATTATGGGAAAGTCAATATTTTCAATAGGTTTCGTTTTCGTGTATGTTAATATTCATAGTGCATACCTTAAAACCTCAAACGAAAAATTAAAAAATAAATCTATTGGGTACATGATATGACTAACAAGAAAAAACTTTTCTCACGAATCATCTAACATATTGCATGAAACAGTTGTATTTTTCGCATGATTCCAAAATGTAAGCCATTTCATTTGGGAAAGTTGCGAATAATATCATATCCGCTATTTTGGCGGACATCCGAATATCATCAAACATAGCTAAGAACATCAAAATCGGTTCATCCGGAATAACAGCTTCAAGTCTAATGATTAGAAAAGTAAATAATTACATATTATCAGGGAATTTATATATAATAGACTATGGATATTATTTTAGCTTCATTTGAAATAAAAAAAAACTATTATTATTATTCTAAGGTAAGAGGCCTGTCGAAATCTTAGTTATTATAAATATACACCTGGCAGTTTACATGTATCGTTGATATAATTATACACTAGTGGCCCGTCCCGGCTTAGCACGGGCATAAAAAAAATCAATTCTAGGAGATATGTTTGAAAGTCGTTCAGAAGTGTAATATTTTATTCGTTACGAACAAACATTTAAACTTTATCGCATTATAATTTTGACATAGATTAAAGTTTTTTTTTGTATATATGTGTTCCGCTGCTCTCAAGACATACTAAACGACACCCGCCACAACTAACTTTTCTTAGCGCATGCGATGAAACAAATTTTTTACTCTTTTTTATACCTTGTGTTACATTACTGGAGTCTTAATAAGAATTTCTTACCCTTTGCAACAAAATATAATGCCTATGTCATTTGGGGATAATGTAACTTCCCAACGGTGTAAGAATTTTTAATTTTAGTCCAATAGTTTCGGAGCCTATTCGCGTCAAAAAAACATAAAAACATCCAAACAAACAAACAAACAAGCCTTTTGTAATTATGAGATTGTTAAAGATATTGATAGGTAAACAAAAGACGTAGGTATAAAAATTTGATATAATTGGCCAAGTACGAACCGGGCTCGCGCGTGAAGGGTTCCGTACCATTATTAAAATATGGCGAAAAAACATGTTTTTTGTATGGGAACCCCATATCAAACATTCATTTTATTTTGAAAGAAAGAAAGAGAGAAATCATGAAAGAATCTACCAAGTGTCATTGTAAAGATAGAGTAAAAAGAGGTAATACGTAGCTTAATATTCTGTAGAATTCTTTAGTGTCCTGTTATCGTTTTTGATATTGAGCAAAAATACAAAATATAACACGTCTTTTAAGGTACACTTTAAAAACGTGTCATCCACCCTTTATATTTGTATATTTTCTGTTTTTAGTATTTGTTGTTATAGCGTATCTAGTACTTGTATACTCTTGGGTTATAGCGGCAACGGAAACAAATAATTTGTGAAATTTTCAGCTATCAAAGTGTATAAGAAACAGCCTGGTGACAGAAAGACAGACAACGAATATTTTGTAAAAGGCATTCGTTTTTATCTTTTAAGTACAGAAAAGATCGCAGTAGTATATTAATTTCATTCTTAGGGTACCTAACCCTAAAAATTATTGCTGCAATATAAATACGTTTTTTTAAGTATGTCAAATATGACAAACTGACATTGACATAACTAAATTTCATTCAAATAATCAAACAAAATTATACATATTTTAAATTTTTAATTCTATTACGATACTTAATATAAAAATAGCAATAATTTATTTAAAAATAATAAATAAATTTCATCAAACTCTTTAACAATACTGTTTTTGATCCTGCCATCTATCGGAATTTTGTTGATTTATTACTACGGATGGTAAGCTTGGGTTCATGTTTGGCAGAGAGAATGACACTAACGGAAACGGAAACTAACAATGTATACGTATACATGTCACCAACTTAGCTGTTCAGGTGGCCAAAATTGGAATTACAAGTTCGACAGCACTCTTAGGTGGCAACAAATCTCCACTAGCGACACTGTCAACTGAACAGCTAAGTTGTTGCACTGCACTCATACATGTGTATTTTGCTGGAAAAAATCACGCTGATATATCTGTTTTGCGATAAAAAATGTATAATATTACCTATTTCGCGCCCCAATTAGACCATTTTAAGTTTATGTTAAGTGATTACTATTTAAAAATCTTAGAGGAAATGGTTGCCAGTCTGAGAAGCATTTAGTATGGGGCTCGGAAAGCCTTAAGACGACTGAAATTTTAGAAATGGAATCGTTCCGAAACACATGGCCATTTGTCTAGGGCCTCTGAGTTAAGATCTCTACTCTGTTGTCAGGGTGTATGCGTGGCAGACATGTGCACAGCGCAAGCGGCGGCGCAGTGCTGCGGCATGAAGGAGTACGTGGAGTGCGCTCGCCGCGTGCTGCAGTGGCTGTTCCTGGTTGCTAATGTGCTCCTCGTACTATCCATCCTTATGGTAGGTTCCTTACAAACCGGACCGACGAGGGGTCGAATCTCCAGTTGACTTGTTTTGCAAATTATGTGTGGATTTGCACCCACTTTAAGGAAGAAGGTGAAGGAAAATGAAAACTCGTGGTGAAGGAAAATGTCGTGATGAAAATGTGAAATAGCTAATCAGCCGTATTTAATTATTTTGTATGAAGTCTAACATAAGCAACCTATAATAGGTTCTCCCAGCTGGTAATCGGGGAAAATATAGACAATGGTGGCGATTCAGCGGCACACACGACTAAACTAAATTTAAAGAAGCCCCGTCTCTTTTCATCTTAGGTGGCCAGAAAGAGACGGCACGTTCTGCACTACACACAAAACAACTAAAATCACGTCAAATATGAAAAATGTAAGCGATTTTAGAGCGCACCCAATTGTATCAGCTATATCTGACGTGTTTGACGTGATTTTAGATGTTTTGTCTATGGTTTAGATCGTACCATCTCTTTTTGGTCATTTATGACGAAAAGAGACAGAGCTACTTTAAATTTAGTTTAGTCGTGTGTGCCGCTGAATCGCCACCACTGACACTCCAGACACTGGCAATAGGCGCGTCCACACAGAGCGAGCAGCCTCGCGCGGCAAATGCCTCGCTGCTCGCTCTGTGTGGACGCGCCTAATGGCTAGCGACCGCGGCGCGGCGATTTGCGAGAGCAGGACAGCATTTCTAGAACAATACGTTGTATACTGCTGCCCTGCATACGCCGGCGCAGCGCGGCTCGTGAGCTAGTACCGAGCTCCTTAGTTTGTCTATTTCAAAACCACGCGTCTTTATTTGTCACATAAATTACTGAGAATAATTTTACCTTGGATAAACCCAGGTCTTTTAGTTTAAAATATTTCAATTATATATTATATTCTGTTTGTTGTTTGAGAAGAAGAAAAAAAATTACATAAGTGGTTGTATAATATGATCTCTTCTAAGTCGGTACGCTCTTGAGAGAGCGATCGTGGTCGTCAAGAAGTAGTAGTGGATGGGACAGATAGTACACGCCTCACGATGCCATTTTTCTCTGTTAGAGGTCATCCTGGCGCACTTATTTAAGGGGGTACCCACGATTGTCCTTATTTCGTCAGTCCATCGAGTGGGTGACCTCCTGCGCGGTCTAGTACCTTCTACTTTGCCCTGTACGACTAGGCGCTTTATGGACAGATTGATTATTTTTTTGTTGTATTTTAATGATTCGTTACTTTTGGTTGACAACTTGTTCAAAGAGAGACGAGTTGGCGATTTTATCACATCTTAAACTTATCGACCGAGTCTCTGGATTAGCTTAACGTTTTCCCAACGTGGCGAGAGCGATGGGAACTCAATTCAATTTCAAAATATCTTTATTGATAATGACAAAATACATTAAATAACAATGCCAGTGTACGTAATATCCTAGCTGTTATAGATACTATTATAAAATCATTTTAAAACACAAGGCTTATCTAAAACTTACAATATGAGATTTATACAATACTAAACATGGTGATTACATACAATATACAAATAAAATGAAAATTTACAATATGCTTGTTTTGAATCTAGCAGAACATTATTAACAAAACTAATAAACATTAATACGGGTAGAACAATACAATACTGAGAATGACTCGCCGGTTTGAGCTGTCGTCATGCGGCCAGCGATAAAGTTGGCGCGGCGTGTCCAAGAGCGATGGGAACTAAACTTTCACACATCTAGTCCCGTGTTTGTATGTAGATATGGTTTCCAGGACAAAGCGGCCCTAGTAAGCATGTACCTGTGGTACTCGCTGGGCTACGTGGTGTTGGGGCTGTGCGTGGCGCTGCTCGAGCTGCTGTGCCGGGTGGGGCACGGGGGGGCTCTCTCCGTCGGCGTCTTCGGCACTGACGTCGTGTACTTCTTCGGTTCGTAACATGTTACTTATATAAGTACCTATAGATACACATACCTCACCAAAGCACAGAGGATCCGCCTCCAGGTCAGTCAAAGAGCCATGGAACGCAGCGTTCTTGGCATTCAAAGATAAGTTCAGTTCAGTTTTTAATTATCTTTGTGGCATCTCTGTCACACTTCATCGCTCGCTACCTAATCAGAGTGCTTATCCTGAATCGCGCAAACGGTATTTTCAACGCGCGTACGACTGCTCCTAGCTACAAAGCATGACCGTCGGACGGCCGTCTCCGGACACAACATCTGTCCGGGGGGATATCCCTTTGCTAGATGGAGGCAGACCGTCGTCGCTCCATATCTTTAATACACAAAAGTAATATTACAAAACTTTATTGTACATACACACCTTTGGATCCTACTATTTTGTAGCAATGTTTTAAATTACATTTCAAAGGACCATTCAGTCTATCTAAACTATTTACAGAAACAATTTTTTTTAAAACACTTGGCGACAAATTTTTACATTTAGTATAGAAACACACTTTTATTTTATTGTATGCTTAGTAGGCACTACAATATAGGCCATAATCCAAATGCGTGTTGGCGGATGACACACTTCTTCGGATATTGTGGTCCTCAAACATGCCGGTTTCCTCACGATGTTTTCCTTCACCGTAAAGCGAGTGCAAATCCACACGTAACTTGAAAAACAAGTCAATGGTGTAGGGCCGGGATCGAACCACCAACCAGCCGTACGATAGAAAAGCCGACGTTATTACTACCTAGCCACGCTCGCTTTTTCTTTTATCCATCTGTATGTTGAAACACCGGCTCCCGGTATAAACACATTTTCGCCGCAACTGTTGACATACCGGGAGCCGGTGTGGGTAAAACTAAAACTTGGAACTTGGATTTTTTTTCAACAGATAATACAAAATGGGCTAATGTCATTCAACATACGAACGGATAAGTAAACAATTACATTTGTTTCAGTATTATCCCGCTGCCTGCCCATAGTGAACACGTTCAGGCAGGATCTGGAGGAATACGCTTCACGCCACTCCTTCCAGTGATCTACTAAACATACAGGAACAGACAGATAATAAAATTATTTACATAAACTAATGTATTTTTATCACAAGCTTATTTACTAAGATAGTTCATAGTTATTTATTGATAACAAAAGTTACACGTCATAATTACATTTTCAATTAATTATAATCAAAATTATCCAATACATAAATATAAAATAATATTCTTATAATATATAAATAAGTCAATATGATAGTAAAAATAAAATGTATCATTTGAAAAAAAGAAAGAAAAATTATTTATTATGCACAAATTAAAATTACATGTACCAACAAGAATTTATACTGGAATATATTCCGATACATTATTGTAGAATGCCTTCTCGACAAGCCAATTTTTGTTTTAATTTGGAACGCGTGTCTCGAGGAAACTTACTTTAGCTAGATGATTAGATCATAGGCAACAAAATATATTTTGTCTATGCAAAGATGTGTAAATAATCATGAGCGCTGCTATCGCGTAAATAAGAGAGAAAGAGATAAGCACTAATTGCAAATCGACGTGTATATCTGATTAAATTTAAGAGTTCCTATGCCCACAATCTAGCTACATCAACCCCGGATCCAGCACAGCATATGAAAAAGAACTTACCAGGAAACAAATGAATGCAAACTCGATGTTGTCTCAAAAAATAGGAACTTCTAACGAATAAAACGGTTATAGGAATTAACCTCAACTTCTGAACTTGTTTAGTTCAGAAGTTGAGGTTGATTCCGATAGAAGATTTGATGTTTTTAAATATAATGGAAATCTACGGGTACGGGTACATATATTCTGGAAAAATATCAAAATGTTTGTGATTCTATTTTTACAGAAGAACCACAAGCACACCCATAGATTTCCTTTATATTTTAAGAACAGCAATTTTGCCTGTCGGCATAGACCTGCTTTATAACTAGTCTTAGATAAAAATAACCTATGTAAATTGAACCAGAGTCAACCGGTTTTTTTTTCTGGACATGCGCGCTCCGCCTTATATCACAATTACATTGCTTAGATTCAGGTGAATTGTGATCTTTGCTCTAGATTACTCATTAAATATAAAAAAAAACTTAAATTACAATAAAACTTCGAAACATTTTCAACATTTTCATTTAATATTTTTGTACTATCTACTATATACAAGTGAACTTTAAAATATCTATAGAGGAAAAACTCATCATACAACAAACTTAACTAAAGTATACTAAGCAAACCAGGGTTTCTACAAACTTAAAATTACTCCCTACTTAACTTTTTTTTAAATGATAACTTAAAAAAAACTAACACAAAAATCTTTTAACCAAAGTAAGACACACACGATGGTTATAATAGACAAAGTTTAGCGACAAATAGAATAAAATTCATAAAATGTTTTGGTCGAAGACAAAAACTATCTAGGAATGCCCTAAATTTATGTTCTACATATAAAATACGCCCAAAGAAACATTAATTATTCCAAACAGGATAAACTTGATTTGATTTTTATCATGGAAACCCGTTTTACTCAATATTAAAATTTCATATTTTTCTTAAAACCTTACCCGCGGATTCGCCCGCAATGTTAATTAGCAGACAAGGCAAGGCAATTATGATAGCTTATTATCATTGTCGAGTTTCAATGTAAAATATCAGTAAATTTCACTTGATTCGATCTTTTGTTTCACGATGAGGTAACAAACAGACACCATAACAAAATTACCCAATATTGTATAATGAACAAAAAAACTGAATGAATGAATTTGGATGCATCTCTCTTCTTTTAGTATACTACTGAGTCTTTTATTGTATTGTATAAAGCATTATGCAGGTTTCTACTTTTTCACTATTTATTTTCATCTATGAAAGTATTATATTTTACGCTGCTATTTTTCTATTCATATGAATGCTAATTATTCAAGCTTAAATATTGTACACACATATAAAGGCACCAATATACGATTAGAAACACACCCAAATTTTTCATTCCACATAAAATTATATATATATGTGTGTATTAAATAAAATGTTTACTAAGATATTAGTCGAGGTACAAATAGATTTGTGAAATTTTGCTTTTGTAAAGGTTCGGAACGAAAAACACAGAAAAAAATCCTTTCATCGCATGCTCAGCGAAAAGTAGGTCGTCTATATCAATATTATAAAGAGGAAGGGGTTGATTGTTTGTTTGTAACCAATAAAATATGAAACGTCTAGACCAATTTCAAAGTTTTATAAATATATTTTGGATTCCATCTATGTACGAGCTACGTTGTCAAATTTGAAAATTTGACAACGTAGCTCTAACGTAGCTCCACGCTCCAACGTAGTGGCCTAAGATGTAATGTTTATAATTAATTAAATTAAATTAATGTTTTTATTTCTTAACTAACAATCTACATTTTTATTCTGGATTAACGCAGTGAGCATCGCGAGGCTGAAGGTATGTATATATAAGACTGTGTAAAAAACTAACAAATCTATTTGTACCTAATCTCCGACGGCAAAGTTATACATAAGATATATATATTTCTAAAGCACTCTGCTTTCTATCAAATAATTAATTTTATTTACAAAGCCACATATTAAAGGCGTCATCATTATTTCTTAACCAAAACACGAATATTCTTTAAGCATTTCGTTCGTTGAAGCTGTTATATATTAAGCTAGCTAAAAGTTTTAATTTGCTGGTGTTTGTTCTTATCGAACAAGATTTTAAATACAGTTTCTTTATAAAAACAAATATAATTTTAAAAACATCATATATGCAGTAAAAGTTGGCAGGTTTACGGTAAAGCTAGTATGAGTTTTTTCGAATGTTCAAAACTACATATAATTTTCGTTTCTCTTTTTCTGTTTCTATAAACATATGACAAACTTATTTTTTTATATTAGGGCACATTTCATACACGGTTGGTTAACCCAATACAGAACCATTTCTAGTTTGTATTATGGTAGCTAACACAACTGATATACCACATATACATACAAACATATTTTATGTAGATACATATTTAACACCCAGACCCACAGTCAACAAATTTAGTTAAGCACAAAGATGTTGGACCGTGCCGGGAATCGAACCCGGAACCTTCTTATTAGCAGTCCGGCATGGTAATCTACGAGGTCGTCTTTATGATAAAAGATAAAAAAAAGATAAAAGATAGTTATAGCGTCTATGAGCACGGATAACACAAAACAAAAGAACACTTATAGTCACGCTTTTGAGTCGTGCGTTGCTGGATTTTTGCGTCTCGCTGAAGTTTTTTTGAGAACCTGTGTCGCTGATGATTTCATTGGTTCAAATGTTTGACAGAACCAAAGACAAGCAAAGACTTATACCGTTTGTCTATGGCTATAACTTTATCGAAACAGAAACTGTAATGTACATACGGATGCACATGTTTTATGGGGGTGCTTAATACATTTGGCCAAGGCTGTAGATTTGCGCATTCGAAAAAAATTATACTACCCTTACAGCTTCAGTTATTTCCAGCAATATCAAATTCAAATGTAATAAACAAATCTATTGACATTTCAAAATGTTATTGAATATATGAAGGCAACTTATAACTTTTATCTAAAATCTAAAGATCGGGTCAACTGGAACGATCCGATCTTTAGATTTCATTTATCGTATTAATAATATGTATATAGATAACTTTATATATTATTTATTAATATGACAAAAGTTATAAGTCGCCTCTAAGTCAGAATAGAGGCCTACGCCCAGCAGTGGAACTCGACAATAGGCTTACAATTATAATATACGTACAAATATTATTTTTTTAATAATTAACATTTTACAATTACCAATAAACCATACATTTATCGACCATTTATACAATCACTATGAACTCTCAAACGCAAACACAGCTAACTTCGAGGCACGTAATGAACACTGCTAAACCAAATCTCTAGTTTTATTCTAGTTATTAGTTTGGGTGTATCGAAACATCTGAACTGCACGCTTTGACAAGATAGATAAACAATTATTCTTCTTCGTACAAGCTAAGTGTGGCCAAGCTCTGGTGTCGAGAGTTTTTATGCCACCCGAAGGCCTCTGACTTGGCAACGACAGCTTGTACTAAGACAGCTGGGACCTACAATGCCATCCGACCCTCGGTAACGCCCAGTTAAAAATGCCACTTGAAAAACGACAGTATTATGCTTGGTCCCCCATCCAAACAGCGACCGCAACAACCGTGGCTTCGATGTTCTCGTCAGATCACCTTAGCTAGCCGAGGTACACGCGCTTCAAACGAACACAAACAATTGAAAATGGGAAATTAACCGAGACATAAATAAAAATACAGAACATAATTAAAATCTCCTCCTTTTGAATTCCTTAATTAAAATAAATTCATAAAGAAGAAACTAAACAGAAGAAGTCAAGTCTCATTCGGTTTAAGGTTGTTCGCTAGCATGCTGCAAGTGCTCATATGCCGCTAGATGGCGTTAAATAGGTATAAGTTAGTTTAATTCATCCCAGCATCCCAAGTGATTTCTTTTGTAACTTTAGAATCGGTTCGCGAAAACTACTGTTAATGTATTATTTTTAAGGCTCATCACAAAACAACATTTATTAAGCGTTGATAGCAAATATGTACAAAAAGCCATATAAAACCCATATCTACTATCATCTATTCTGTGACGATGCGGCTACACTCACACTAGCATTTACAATTTTTTTTGTCACTTGAACTTCAGCATATTTGAATATGCATGCCAATTTCGAACGCTCAATTGTCGATTATATGGCTCGTTCGTAGAGGAAGCATTTTTGGAACTGGAAATATTTTTATGATTTGAATTGACTATGGTTCAAATCTCATGAATTATTAATTTTGCTATTTTATTTTGTTCGAAACTCTTTTTTTTTAAAGGAATATTATGTGAAAGTCAATATTTTCAATAGGTTTCGTTTTCGTGTATGTTAATATTCATAGTGCATACCTTAAAACCTCAAATGAAATTAAAAAATAAATCTATTGGGTACATGATACGAGTAACAAGAAAAAACTTTTCTCACGAATCATCTAACATATTGCATGAAACAGTTGTATTTTTCGCATGATTCCAAAATGTAAGCCATTTCATTTGGGAAAGTTGCGAATAATATCATATCCGCTATTTTGGCGGACATCCGAATATCATCAAACATAGCTAAGAACATCAAAATCGGTTCATCCGGTATAACAGCTTCAAGTCTAATGATTAGAAAAGTAAATAATTACATATTATCAGGGAATTTATATATAATAGACTATGGATATTATTTTAGCTTCATTCGAAATAAAAAAAAACTATTATTATTATTCTAAGGTAAGAGGCCTGTCGAAATCTTAGTTATTATAAATATACACCTGGCAGTTTACATGTATCGTTGATATAATTATACACTAGTGGCCCGTCCCGGCTTAGCACGGGCATAAAAAAAAATCAATTCTAGGAGATATGTTTGAAAGTCGTTCAAAAGTGTAATATTTTATTCGTTACGAACAAACATTTAAACTTTATCGCATTATAATTTTGACATAGATTAAAGTTTTTTTTTGTATATATGGGTTCCGCTGCTCTCAAGACATACTAAACGACACCCGCCACAACTAACTTTTCTTAGCGCATGCGATGAAACAAATTTTTTACTCTTTTTTATACCTTGTGTTACATTACTGGAGTCTTAATAAGAATTTCTTACCCTTTGCAACAAAATATAATGCCTATGTCATTTGGGGATAATGTAACTTCCCAACGGTGTAAGAATTTTTAATTTTAGTCCAATAGTTTCGGAGCCTATTCGCGTCAAAAAAACATAAAAACATCCAAACAAACAAGCCTTTTGTAATTATGAGATTGTTAAAGATATTGATAGGTAAACAAAAGACGTAGGTATAAAAATTTGATATAATTGGCCAAGTACGAACCGGGCTCGCGCGTGAAGGGTTCCGTACCATTATTAAAATATGGCGAAAAAACATGTTTTTTGTATGGGAACCCCATATCAAACATTCATTTTATTTTGAAAGAAAGAAAGAGAGAAATCATGAAAGAATCTACCAAGTGTCATTGTAAAGATAGAGTAAAAAGAGGTAATACGTAGCTTAATATTCTGTAGAATTCTTTAGTGTCCTGTTATCGTTTTTGATATTGAGCAAAAATACAAAATATAACACGTCTTTTAAGGTACACTTTAAAAACGTGTCATCCACCCTTTATATTTGTATATTTTCTGTTTTTAGTATTTGTTGTTATAGCGTATCTAGTACTTGTATACTCTTGGGTTATAACGGCAACGGAAACAAATAATTTGTGAAATTTTCAGCTATCAAAGTGTATAAGAAACAGCCTGGTGACAGAAAGACAGACAACGAATATTTTGTAAAAGGCATTCGTTTTTATCTTTTAAGTACAGAAAAGATCGCAGTAGTATATTAATTTCATTCTTAGGGTACCTAACCCTAAAAATTATTGCTGCAATATAAATACGTTTTTTTAAGTATGTCAAATATGACAAACTGACATTGACATAACTAAATTTCATTCAAATAATCAAACAAAATTATACATATTTTAAATTTTTAATTCTATTACGATACTTAATATAAAAATAGCAATAATTTATTTAAAAATAATAAATAAATTTCATCAAACTCTTTAACAATACTTTTTATGATCCTGCCATCTATCGGAATTTTGTTGATTTATTACTACGGATGGTAAGCTTGGGTTCATGTTTGGCAGAGAGAATGACACTAACGGAAACGGAAACTAACAATGTATACGTATACATGTCACCAACTTAGCTGTTCAGGTGGCCAAAATTGGAATTACAAGTTCGCCAGCACTCTTAGGTGGCAACAAATCTCCACTAGCGACACTGTCAACTGAACAGCTAAGTTGTTGCACTGCACTCATACATGTGTATTTTGCTGGAAAAAATCACGCTGATATATCTGTTTTGCGATAAAAAATTTATAATATTACCTATTTCGCGCCCCAATTAGACCATTTTAAGTTTATGTTAAGTGATTACTATTTAAAAATCTTAGAGGAAATGGTTGCCAGTCTGAGAAGCATTTAGTATGGGGCTCGGAAAGCCTTAAGTGTTAAAAATCGTACGTTCACAACGAATTTGAACAAAAAATAAATTCAATGTAGAAAACATACAAATTATTTTACACAAATCAAAATGCAAATAAGTCTTTTACTATTCACGAGCAAATTTAAAAATAATTAACACCATTTTTTTTATAACTTGCAATTTTAAGTTTGCAATGAAATTACGTGAAAGACCAAATATTTTGATACACCCTTTCTTACCTACTCGTAGGTATGTATGTATACGAGTACTTATAATGTATATAACTTGGTGCATTTTACTTATTGGAAATATTACAAAATTATTCTGTTTCCGATGTAATTAGATATTAATAATATTCCATTATCATACAAATCTAATTAAGAGCTATTGTCCAATAAGATCTAAAATCTTACAAGAAATTTATGAATGTAATTTTTTTGCCAACTATAGTCTGGGTACCAAAAAATCTTAAGGCAAAGAAAGATAAGGGGAAAATATTGATAGTAAAATTTTTTTCGCTATAAAACGTAAACAGTAAAAAATATCGAAAAAGTAGCTCAAAGGACCAATCTAATACTATTAATACTTATATTGGTACCAATAAGACTTTAAAAAAAACGAATATTAAGTTTTTTGAACAAGTTTTTTTCATATTTACACGAAACAAACGGTCACACTTACTTAAAAGTAAAAGTAAGTGTGACCGTTTGTTTCGTGTAAATATATAATATGCCTTACGATAACAGTTTACAAAGTACAAGTTTTTTTCATATTGATAAGCCGGTTTGGTATAATAAGTATAAATATTGTTAGTGTTTCTCGAGCCTTTATGCAATTTTTCGTTTTTATTTTACCATTTAAGATTTATAGCGAAAAAACGGTATAATCAAGATTTTGGCCTTACCTTCGCCTTAAGCGGACCACAATTAACTAAACAATAGTATGTGCTGAGTTAAAACATGTATTCTGACATTACACAAACGTTTTTAATTAAAAAGGCACCATTGTTTATATCTATCTATAATTGTGTATTGCTTTTCATCTATTAAGGAATCAATGTATTGTTTTCAACGCCTTGCACATTAGAGGCGACTGTACATTAGCCAGAATCGAAATGTTGGAATTCTTTATATAAAATCTTATGAGGCACACTTGCCCGCATCGAATCGTCCGAATAGAAGTTTAGAAGACTTCGATTAATTTCGATGCGAGCAAGTTTAGCTCCGGCTAGTCTGACGTCACCTTTAGGTCGTAAGCTGGGTCCCTTGAGCCTTCAGATCAAGGAACAATATTATTTGTTGTTAATGTTAGGATTCTGGCAGCGTTTTTGATAAATAGGCACTATTTGAACAAATCTTTAGTCTTTAAGGCAGATTGATAGCGTTAAGGCGGCAAACTCCAATTTTTTTTAGTTTTTTTTTTGTAATAAAAAATCATGACTATATTACATTATTTGCTATGATGACCGAATATTTGCCTGTAATTTTCATTAATGAATATTTCTGGAAGGTTTTTTTTCAGCAGCAAAAATCGGTTCGAGCCTTGTCAATTATTTTAAAATGAAATAAATCTAGATAGAAAGATTTGCAAAAATTAGATAATGTACAATTATGCATTATATGCATTATGCATTTTTTTGCCATACCATAATCTTGCATGTTAGTAGATTAACTACGCTGATCTACATTAGTTTTGATGTCTTAGTTATGATAATGATTTTGTAAGATATGCATAGTTTTTTTAAAATGGTTAGGACATACAACTTTTTTTTTAACAGCCCGATAATTGTAATTGTAAACATAAGTTTTTTTAGTAGAGCAGTGCAATAAAAAACTGTTTAAAATTTGATTTTCCGGTCCCACAGTATCAATACGCCTTAAAATATTCAGGAGACATTACACATTAGTACATCATAATGTTATAATCTAAGGAACGTACCAACTTGTGATATATAAATGACATCAAACGAACATCACGCACAAAAATAGTTAATACACAATAAAAACTTATTCATTACCTTTTTTGAAACAAAAGCTTAATAATAACTACCACTATTCACACAATCTAAAAAAAAACAACGCATTTTCTCTTTCCCGACCTAATAATAAATTTAAACTCAAGTCTTGCCAGTTAATATTAAAATAATAGACAAACGATACACGTGATTTTTTTTAAACACTTTTGGCACGACATGTGACGCCACAAGCTTTTTTTCAATTTTCAATCCGCATTTCGAGATCACTTCCTTTGCAAACGAATATGTTAAATATATTATATGTAAAACTCGCCCTTTAACACATATTTAAGCACTTGGTATTATGTATAAATTTAACATTAAATATACGCTGGTTAAAACTAATAGCAAATATGTAAAAATACTTTTTTTTTAATATTTATTGTGTATATGTATAAAATCAGTTTGAATTGTCGAACTATTAATTATTGCATTGTATGACTATTGCATGCTATTGATTTAGTATTTGAAATAGTATTATTAACAACATATTTATGAATTATTCTTATTATGGTACTTTAGTGAAAAAAGAAACCATTTGAAAATTCATATCCTCTCACTCGCCAACCAAACATAACCAAACGGGCCGACCATTAATCACGTGAGGCCTTTTATTTTTAAGTTTTTAACCCCCCCCCCCCCCCCTTCCTCCTTGGTGATACATAGTAAGGTTTAAGATTCCCTCCCCCCCACTTCCTTCTTATATCACGTCTATGTTTTAGTAACTACACAATTTCGTAACTATTTAAATATTAATAAAATCATAAAATACAGCTTTCGGCATAATCTAATTGTATTATAGAAAATAAGTTAGCTAGCAACTTTAAGTTAGCGTGAGGCCAAAAAGACGAACGCCGCTTTTCGGTTCAGTATCCCGAAAAATTAAATACGCGTGATATACCACTACTACTTTCGTGATTTAACCCACTTTATAAATACCCACCCACCCCCTCCCCTATATAGAGGGGGGGGGGGCTTTCGAACCTCACGTGATTAATAGGCGACCCCAAATGCGTATGAGCAAGAGAGTGAACTTTCAAATGTTTTCTTTATTGACTGGAGTATATAGGATTTATTAAATTTCATAGTCTTAAAATTATTACATTATCATTAGTTAAAATTTCCTTTCCTATCCAGGTTACTGCCGAAGACTTGGATAACAAATTTGTTGTGGAAACAAGTGAACTGTTAAAAATTGGAAAACCGACTTTAATTTAACAAAAAAAAATACTGAACCAATTTCGAGTAAATTTATAAGCGTCAATCGGCTTAAAGCGGGAAGTATTGTTTTGCAATAAAAATATGTTTTCAAAATCTTATCAAAGTTCATAAATGGCGGAGTTGACAGATAAAAAAAAACACAAAAACAATTAAATTGAGAAGCTCCTCCGTTTTTTAAGTCGGCTAAAACAGTAAGAATTTAAAAGACTATATTACTAAACACAGTACAAAAGTTACTTTTTCATTTCCAGTATTCTTGAAAAAAAAACATGGCTCTTAAAGTAGTTCTCCGTCCATGTAACCTACAGTATCCTGGCAACACTATTGAACAATATTCTTCCTCAACGAGATAATAGTAAAGTTGGTAATTATATGAATGACAGAGCAGTGAATTGAGATAATAGTAGGGGAGCCAAATTAGGGTAGTTAATAGGGTATATTAAAAATATCTCATATTTTAAACGTAAAACGTGTGATCGTTTCAAGGCGTGATACTAACTAAATAGCTGCTGAATTTGTAGGTTTACGCTGCTTCTGGTGGTGATTCAGCGGCACACACGACTAAACTAAATTTAAAGAAGCCCCGTCTCTTTTCATCTTAGGTGGCCAGAAAGAGACGGCACGTTCTGAACCATAGTCAAAACAACTAAAATCAAGTCAAATGAAGAAAATATAGGCGACTTTAGAACGCACTCACTTGTATCACCTCTAAAACTGCCTGCACATTCCATATTTGACGTGATTTTAGTTGTTTTGTCTGTGGTTCAGAACGTTCCGTCTCTTTCTGACCACCTAAGATGAAAAGAGACGGGGCGGGGATTCTTTAAATTTAGTTTAGTCGTGTGTGCCGCTGAATCGCCAAGACTGTATCATTTAAACGGAAATATAACATTGAATAAGAAAAAATATTATAAAATTAACATTACCGCCTTGTAAATACATCCCACCGTATCGTTAGATTTTATTTAATTTAGAATAAAAAAAAATACTTAAGCTCCAAACATGCTCAAGTAACTCCTATGTTAATATCCTGGGCCCCCTTACTATAATGGCTAAAAGATAAATGAAATAAATTGTCTGATTTGCCATATCTATAATCTTATACTAAACACTCTAGCTAGTAATTGACAATATTGGATGAAACATTTTCAATAGTATTCAAATCAGATGCATCAGAATATTCTGTCATAAAATAGTTTTGAATATTATCACACTATTCTGTCTTAAGGCGAAAGGCGACCTATTTTTTCTTCACTGTCTATCACCAATATAATGAAAAAAACATTTGAAGGTTCTATTGTTGTGCAAACTAGAGAACATGAACTTTTTAATGTTTTCTAAAGTCTAGTTAAAATATATTTATGAAATTTCAAATTTGGCAAAGATTAGGGTAAAATCTTAATTTTACAGTTATTTCACTATGAAACGTATACGGTATTTTTTTGGTACCAATTAGAAATAAAACTGTTTCAAAAATTTTATTTAAGTTTTTGGAACCACTTTTTTTTCATACTGATTCGATTTAATTAGACAAGCTAAAGTTAGAAATTTAAATATTTATTTGTGTACTTACAATGTATACTGAACTCAATAGTTATCACGAATTCAAAATTAATTAAACTAAAAATATATCTGAGTAAAGTATAAAAGTAGTTAGTGGTTCTTTAGACGGTCTTTAAGCTATTTTTCACTGTTTACGAATCAATAGCGAAAACACTGTAAAATTTAGATTTTGCTTATTCCTTGCCTTAATTTAGACCATGCTTTTTCTATTGGCACAACATGGACAGCACAAAAATTCAGTACAATTAAAAACTTACACACTTCATTCAATTTCTTATAGCCAATTAAAAACTTCAAAAAAGCTGTAACACGAATATTTTGACACACTTTTCTCTCCACGATTTGATTTGAGAAACAACTAGAGTACTCCATTCTACGCACGACCCTGTCAAAAACACAAGAGCGAGACGCCAATTTATAAAAAAAAACAACTGAATTCACTGCTCGTCACCTCAACTAACCTCGAACTAACCCTAACTGCAGTTTTGGTTTGCGAGCGACACAATAGTCTGTTGGTTGGCTGTTCTCACCAATTTGGCCGTAGGTTCCATATTCAAGGTGACATTGCCGTCGTAGGGCTTGTATTTCTTCAGCCGCGTCCACTGGCCGTTGTTGTAGTTCATTTGGAAGTGCATCTCCGAGACCATTGTGAGGTAAGTGTCGTCCGCTTGTAGCACGTTCTCGAGGTTCTCTGACAGCTTTATTGTCACTATGTTGCCGAGATTAGGGCACGGGTTATCTGGGAAAAGAATAAAAGTTAAGATCAGCCCTTGGCTCCTTACCTCTTTCATTCAAGCGACGGCTCAGCAACTACGACTAATAAATTAATGCTATGGCAATGTTAGCTTTAGTTTAGTAACAAAAAGCATAAGGTTCCCACTTCTGTGACCCTTCGTAAGGTTCCCACTTCTGTGACCCTTCATAAGGTTCCCACTTCGGGGCCTTCAATAGTCAATACCATATCTTTTGAAGGTAGCTGTTGTAGTATCTAAGCATAAGCAGCTCACTATACCGTTCTCACTGCTGGGACTCCCGAGTCCCGAGTACGACTCGGCCTTCTTTTACTATAAGAGAGTTATAGGCCACAATCCACCACACTGGCCAAGTGCAGGTTGGCGGAAGATACTTGTATCTTCCGCCATTGTAGTCCTCAAACATATCGGTTTTCTCACAATGTTTACCTTCACCGTAAAGCGAGTGCAAATCTACACATAACATGAAAAACAAGTCATTGGTGTAGGGGCCGGGATCGATCCAGGGGCTTAGATAGCATAGATTGTATCATTGTCGGCTTCTACAGAAAAGTAGTTTTTCGGTTTTCGACAGTCGCTATTTATCTATAAACATTCCTTATTATAATCTGTCCAACCGGTTATTTTCTTTTTGTCAAAAATTAAAATAACTCAACACAGCTGAATAAATGCCAGGTTTTAATTTTATAAAACTGATTATAATTGTGTATGAACACAGTGAGATGTATGTACCTCTAGAGCCAGCCATGAAGCCGAGTATGAGCGCCTTCTCAGGCCGCGTGACGCGGTTCGCGTTCCGGAACATGTCTTGCGCCTCCAGCATTTGTTCTCTCTGCAATACATAATCATTGGATTTAAATCAACTCCATACTGTTGCTTAATTAATATTATATACTAGAAGTTCAAAAACAAAGAAAATTCATACAAACTGTTTAACCCCCTTTCGCCCCCTTAGGGGTGGAATTTCCAAAAATCCGTTTATGCTCAAACGGCTCGAACAAATATGCTAAAAACTTTTGCGCTCGCGCATAGCTCGCTGCGCTCGCATACAGCTCGCTTCCCTCGCGATTGGTCCTAGGACTTTTGGGTCATAGCTTACGACACTACAAATATTATGTAATTTGTTCTGCTTTGGACTTCATTATGCTCAAGCGGCTCGAACAAATGTGCTAAAAATTTTCGCGCTCGCTTCGCTCGCGCATAGCTCGCTACACTTGCATCCGGCTCGCTTCACTCGCGATTGGTCCTAGGACGTTTTGGGTCATAGCTTACGACACTACAAATATTATGTAATTTGTTCTGTTTTGGACTTCTTTATGCTCAAACGGCTCGAACAAATATGCTACAAATTTTCGCGCTCGCTTCGCTCGCGCATAGCTCGCTGCGCTCGCATCCTGCTCGCTTCGCTCGCGATTGGTCCTAGGACGTTTTGGGTCATAGCTTACGTCACTACAAATATTATGTAATTTGTTCTGTTTTGGACTTCTTTATGCTCAAACGGCTCGAACAAATATGCTAAAAATTTTCGCTTAATTAAGATTTAGTTTAGTTTAAGTTAGTAGTGTTTTATAATTTATTTCAATTACATGTGAAAATTATTCATGTCAAAAACATTTAAAGTTAGGAAAACCCGCCCATGACCATACCTGGTGCAAAGGTGCCCATAACACTGGCTGCGTTTCCACGCTGAATAGCAATGGCTATCCTCTGCACCAAGTACGATGGAGAACGGGGATCCCCCGTCCTATCGACTAGTCTTCGCCCGAGTTCATCTACTAGCCTCCTCGCATCTGCACCTCAACTTCCCATAGTCTCAACAGCAAAAGAAATAAAAAATATTGAGACTCAAGACCCGCATATTTAACCTTTTTTTTCCGCCGCATCTTCAGCAGCCTCCGCCGGAGAAAGGACGGAACGACTCAAGTGACTGGGCGCGACAGTGCTCACGCACGTGGCGTCCCGTTTTATAGTGTTTTATGTATTCTTATTTTTTATAAATATTCTCAATTTTCTATTTCTATTTTGTTTTCGAGATTCAAAAGTTACTTGTACAATTAAAAATATTAGTACATTGGTATACACCAATAGTAGTACTAATATCAGTACATTGGTATATACTAATAGTAGTAATAATATTTTTCAGCATCATAGTTTATAGCAGAGTAATTGAATAATATATTAATGCC
Organism: Mellilla xanthometata; assembly: GCA_035578125.1. Classification (NCBI taxonomy): domain Eukaryota; kingdom Metazoa; phylum Arthropoda; class Insecta; order Lepidoptera; family Geometridae; genus Mellilla; species Mellilla xanthometata. The sequence goes on along the minus strand of JAPUBQ010000030.1, from coordinate 3,882,355 downwards.
CCAATTATTAATCAGCACTGACCGTAAGCGAGAGTCCTCTACGCGGCAGCAGCGGCGGCTGGTGCGGCACTTGCTGCGGCTGAGCCTGTTGCACGGGTTGCTGAATCTGTTGCACTGGCTGCTGTATCTGTTGCACGGGCTGCTGAATCTGTTGCACGACTGTCGGCTGTTGGACTTGTTGCACCTGTTGCACTGTCTGCACTGGCTGGACTTGCTGCATCGGCGCTGCCATTTGTACCTGCATAGGAATTTTTTTTTTGGTTGGATTGGTTTAGGGTAACCAATGCCAAATATAACAGGAGTGGCTTTAATACTGTACAAAAATACAAATATATGTGATAATAAAAATAATAAGGGTGAATAAGTACGAGTAATGCCATTGTGTAGTACGTTATAGGGACGCTGTGCCCTGCGCTAAGTATCTTTCGATCGTGTACTGCGGGGCTACAGTTTCACCATTTGCCACTACACACTTACACTTTTCTATTAAATACTTACTTAGAAAGAGGAAATACACAAAACAAATAAAAATAAAAACAAACCAAAACAGAGATAACAGAAAAGTAAAGAATACAGTCGTGAAATTGAATTGTACACCTAAGGTAAGTAAAATTTCAATAATTTCCGCGTAGATACGGTCAGGTCAGAAGACTTCTGATTGTTGGAAGGAGCACGTATATCAACGAAAGTATACGGTCACATTGTTATTAAAAATTGGAATGAGCAACAGTTTCGATGCTTTCCGAACACCATCTTCTTGGGTACCGTTTTTACCTTTTAGGTACTGAATCCTAAAAACAACATAACATACCTGCTGAGAGAAAACCGGACTAGCAAGGGAATCTCAACAAAACACTACGCTACAATTGGACGCCTTCTGCTTTAAATAAGTACCACAACATCTGACGCAATGACAGTGGAACAGGTATACCAGCGACCCAAGACCGTGCTCCGCTACTTTAAGGAGCTTGGATGGCTTGAGTAGGCTGGTATGGGAAATGCACAATACGCCTCCTGCGGGTTGTCAGTGCAGGTCTGATCGCCCCCAGCATAGAATAAGAATAAGAACATACCTGCTGTAAGTGGCCCTGTATAGTCTGCACGGGCACCGCCGTGGCCGTACTGCTGCCCGCCGCGCCCACCACCGTGCCGCTCATCTGAACAACACACGTACAATGTAGCGCCTGCAGCACGGCTAGCTTAGGTGATCTGACGCGATCATCGAAGTTAAGCAACGGTCGATGCGGACAGTGTTTGGATGGGTGACCATGCACAAGACTGTAGTTTATCAAGTGGCATTTTTCCTACACAGTTTGCACATTAACCACTTGAGCGTCTGTGGGTACTACAGTGTCTTTTTTTACGGTTATCTGTTAGTGGTACTACAGTGCCACAAACTCGAAGTGTTCGTAAAAACTTATTTATTAATAAACAGTTGCGTGTCTGTGGCACAGCTGTAGTATTTAATGTTAAGAAAGAATCATAGATGGCATGTCAACCTAGTTTTATCCATTTTGATGCGCTATTTTATGGATAGAGCGATTTAAAAGTGACATATTTTTTTCACTGTGAGTGAGCGATTACTGCCGAAGAAGAATACTTTCATTTTATTACTTAATTCTTTAAGTATGATGTGTTTTAATTTTATAGACAAAATTCTCTTTACAGTGATATATAAATATCATAGCGTTTCATTCTCCAAAGTTCATAATTTTAACAAATAATATTCAACTACTGTTCGTGAGTAAACATGGCTGGTTTTGTTGTCATCATTATTTTTTTATATGAAATTGTAAGTTCAATAGTGCCGGACAGTTAACGCACGTTATAGTCGTGCTGCTATCACAAGCAGTCTCCATAGTTTCCTCACGAGGCTTTATTTCTCCGAAAGATGGACTTCATTGGCGAGGTTAGAATCTAGGAGCTTCGTGTTACAAGCAGCATGCCACGTACCGGCTTGATGTTCTGCAGGAAGGCCAGCTTGCCGCCGGGCTGCAGGATGACGGCCTGCGTGTTGAGGAGTCCCTGCGAGAGCAGCACGGGCTTGCCGCCACTGCCCGTCACCACCAGCTTGGGAGGCTGGCCCCGCACCACGATAGGTTTGCCGCCCGGACTCTGCAAGGAAAACAATCGTCATGTTCGGCCCTTGCTGTGACTTAATTGCAGCAATATAGTGATCTGTTGCTGTAACATAACTACTGAAATATAGTGATCTGTTGCTGTAACTGGAATATAGTGATCTGTTGCTGTAACATAACTACTGAAATATAGTGATCTGTTGCTGTAACTGGAATATAGTGATCTGTTGCTGTAACATAACTACTGAAATATAGTGATCTGTTGCTGTAACATAACTACTGAAATATAGTGATCTGTTGCTGTAACATAACTACTGAAATATAGTGATCTGTTGCTGTAACATAACTACTGAAATATAGTGATCTGTTGCTGTAACATAACTACTGAAATATAGTGATCTGTTGCTGTAACATAACTACTGAAATATAGTGATCTGTTGCTGTAACATAACTACTGAAATATAGTGATCTGTTGCTGTAACATAACTACTGAAATATAGTGATCTGTTGCTGTAACATAACTACTGAAATATAGTGATCTGTTGCTGTAACATAACTACTGAAATATAGTGATCTGTTGCTGTAACATAACTACTGAAATATAGTGATCTGTTGCTGTAACATAACTACTGAAATATAGTGATCTGTTGCTGTAACATAACTACTGAAATATAGTGATCTGTTGCTGTAACATAACTACTGAAATATAGTGATCTGTTGCTGTAACATAACTACTGAAATATAGTGATCTGTTGCTGTAACATAACTACTGAAATATAGTGATATGTTTGCTGTGACATACCTGCTGCAGTATAATGGTTTGTTGTTGGTGTTGGGGCTGCGCACGTTGCTCCTCCGCCGGTGGCGGGGAGGCAGCCGGCGGCGCCGTCTCCGCTGACGTCGCTGTAACAAATCATTGTTGAAAACATGTGCGGAAATAACTATCGGACGTGTCTCGTCAGCGTCTAAACAAAAAACCTTGTTGATATAACTAGATCTAAGTATAGTATTAAGTAATAAATTTTAAGTAGTCTTAGCTATGCCTTAATAACGAAGCGCAGGGTGCACATTTTCTGTATATTTGTGTTGCTAATAAAGACATTTTGAATTTGAATTTGAAATAAGCAAAATAATAATATGCATACAAATCATACATTTAAGTAATTGTACTCTGCTTTTCATTCTACTTTATGAGAAAAAATTCAATACAAGTTAGAGGAGTGGTCCTCCAAGAACTAATGGATGGATGTAACTTTTTAATACGATTGTACGATTCGATCTACTTAAACAAGGCAAGCGAAGCTTAAATTTTGGCCGGTTTTGTGCCATGTAAATGTTTTCTTTTATGATTCTTGTGTGTTATTTTTTCTTTGTTGTTCGTGTCACAAAATAAATTATTCTTTCTTTTTCTAAATTTAAGACACCTACATTCCACATTTAAGATTTTTTTTTCCTAGGGCATATAACTATCGATATTTTTCGCAATTGTTTGCGCATCAATCAGCATTATTTATACACCAAATAATTGGAAGGAAATATAATAGAAAAAATAGTACTGACTAGGTGGTTGCGCAGGGTCCTCCTTGGCGGGCGTGGCGGCGGCGAGCGGGGTCTTGGCGTCGGCGGGGGGAGGGGAGGCGGGCGCTGTCGCCGCCGGCTTCTTGCCCTCCTCCAACTCTGTAACGGGAAGTATCGTTACAACAACAGTAGTTTATGCAACTGTCATATAATGAAGGCCATTAAAACACGAGTGTGAGTTTATGAAACGAGTGCAGGAGTTTCATAATAGTAACGAGTGTTTTCAAATTCAAATTATATATTTCTTGCATAATAGGTACAATTAGTGTTATTACAGTAAGTTGGCCCTCTATTTTGACCGTCAGGCATGCAAGATTACAATGTCAGAAAAATACCTGTGTTATATGCAGTTGCATACAATACTTTATCTTGAGTTTTATTTTTCAGTTTTAATACCTGTGTTTATGCAGTTGCATACACTACTTTATCTTGAGTTTTATTTTTCAGTTTTAATACCCGTGTTATATGCAGTTGCATACAATACTTTATCTTCAGTTTTATTTTTCAGTTTTAATACCCTTGTTATATGCAGTTGCATACAATACTTTATCTTGAGTTTTATTTTTCAGTTTTAATACCCGTGTTATATGCAGTTGCATACAAAACTTTATCTTCACTAATGCAATGAATCAAACAACAAAAGTAAAAGTTCACGCGTACGTGTATTGTCTCAGTGAACTTGCCGCCATTAAAATCTAACCAATGAGAGCGCAGCTGCGCGCGCAGGGCCAATCAGGAGCGAGCGAGCGATGTTATAATGAGACTTTACGATATCGGTGTGGATATTATACCATCATGTGAAATTGCTTAAATTGAGTGTTTTGTTGTCTGTGCTATAACAATAGTAATTATAAGTCAAGTATTGGAAACATAAGTAGAATGTTACAACATTAGTGTAGATAAACAATTTTATGGGGGTTAAAGCTGCCTGTCCATCAGAAGTCTCTCCTTAAGCAGGGGGAATGTCCAGAAGTCTGTTTATTACAAGTCCTGAACTACGTGTTCCAATAAGCATAAGCAGCCCACTATACTTTCCCACTGCTGGGACTCGGGGCCTTCTCTCACGAGGAGAGAGATATAGGCCATAATCCACCACGGTGGGCAAGTGCGGGTTGGTAGATGACACACGTCTTCGGATATTGTGCCGGTTTCCTCACGAAATTTCCTTCACTGTAAAGCGAGAGCAAATCCACACATAACTTGAAAAACAAATCATATATATATTTGATATGATCAATAGGGCCAGGATCGAACCAGGGCCGTCTGATTGAAAAGCAGACGTTATTACCACCGAGCCACACTCGCCTTTTGAACTACGTATTCCCACGATATTGAGCGTAATCCGTACTCACGGAGTAATAGTATGTATTAGCGCATATGTGGGATTCCGCAAATACCTAGATCCCACGAGATAGAGAATATTCAGCTCGCCAATACCACAGAATAATAACTTCGTACAGAAGCTTCACTTCGCAATGGTTTTCAAAGAAATATGAACTCAGTCTGATAAACAATATGATTTAATTTAGCTCGCGGTCCAGTCAATCACGTGATCATTTTGTTGCCTACCAATTTCTTTTCAAAGGAATATGGGCCTTAATTCACTATGCTACGGGTCATAATACGTTGTACATGGTTATACGTAGAACTAGTTATTATTCTGTGGTATTGAAAGAGCCACGGACTATGGTTGCTTACTTCGAGAAACTACTTCATATGCCATCTAGCGCGAATAGAATTCCATAGGTATCATCTATAGTATCACCGAAAATATTTTGCGTTGGGCTCTTAGTCTAAGTTCGTAAATGTACGACAAATGAAATGCAACTCGAATGAAACGACTAAAATATCTTTTTTATTGTACTTTTAGGATATTGGAATAGTACGGGGAGAAACGGTTTGTAGTTTGAATTAATTTCATAATGTAATCCAGTCAAAATAGATTTTACCCTTACCTGTCAGCGTCTTTAGGTAACAAAAAAAAAAGTTAAATTTCGATCACGATCCGTATTTAAACAATTAAATACTGCACAATATTTTTTTGCTTTTTTTCGTTTTGTGTCCATCTTGCAATTATATAATGAATCAATCAAATAACACAAAATAATAACTAGTACTTCGCAAATAATTAAGTTGAACGTGGTCGAACATATAGCGCGCACGCGTGTGTTTTCGTTCGCTTGTGGCAGCCTACTAGATTGGCCACTCCGGAGTGGCCGCCGCCCGTAGGTATGTTTTTAACACCTACACGCGGAGTGACACAGGCCTGCCAATACGGAGTTCCCACGAGATGGGAACGTTCAGACTCGCAAATGTCGGGCTGTGGGATTAAGTCTAGTATTAGCACTTATATGATGACGTACCAAGCTTCCTGCGCTTCTTGATCTGCGCGTGCGTGGCGGGCTGCTCCGTGATGTCGAGCAGCTTGATGCCGGGGCGGGACGGGCGCGTCGCCGAGCGCGCCGGCACCGCCGCGCTCGCGCCCACGCGCGGCGCCCAGCGGGACGGCAACCCCTTCAAGGGGGCTGGGGGGAGGTACACTATGCGTTAATCTAGGGTCTAAACTGTCTACATACCGAATAAATCTAAAGTCATCATCATCAGCCTGTGTCTTCCCACTGCTGGGTATAGGCCTCCTCTCCAACACGCCATATATTACGGTCTTCAGCCAGTTTCCACCAGTTCTTTCCAGCGTGCCTAACCATGTCATCTGACCATCGGGCTGGTGGTCTGTCTAAAGTACCTAAAATCTAAAGTACCTGGTTTTTTTTTTAATATGTCATTTTCTAAAAATGATTCCTAGCTAGATCGATTTATCGCCCCCGAAACACACCTTTTGTGCACATGCCTGAGTAATATGCAGAATAAATATCTACTGTATAAGTGTGCGCAATAACTGTATTTTCTTTCTTTCTTCTTTTTTTCCATACCATACGCATAAGCAGCCCAGTGGGAACTGTGTGTGTGTTGTGCACACACAACACACACACAGTTCCCACTGCTAGGATTCGGGGCCTTCTTTCACGAGGAGAGAGATATAGGCCATAATCCACCACGCTGGCCAAGTGCGGGTTAGTGGATGACACACGTCTTCGGATATTGTGGTCCTCAAACATGCCGGTTTCGTCACGATGTTTTCCTTCACCGTAAAGCGAGTGCAAATCCACACATAACTTGAAAAACAAGTCATTGGTGTAGGGCCGGGATCGAACAAGGGGCTGTCTGTTTAAAAAGCAGACGTTATTACCACCGAGCCACACTCGCTTTTTTCCATACCAAATTAATCTAAATCAGTTGATTAACTCGAAGATTGTGATAGATGGGGATCCCCTATCCCAGCAGTGGGAGTGTTTAGTGTAGTTTAGAAAGAAAGAAAGAAAATGATTTATTATGACAAATTAATATGATATGACTACACAAGACAAGATATAATATTTAAAATAGTACACATAATAAACTTTAATTAGTTATAACACAGCCTCAACTCAGCATAACACTGGTTGCTGGAGAGCAACCGACGCTGGTCTTCCGTTGAGGCTGGCTGTGACGTCACGCACGGTACACTAAGAAGGGGAACACGCAATTATATGAAGAAATTGAAAAATACTACTAACTAATCAGATAACAGAGAACAACGGTACTAAAGCAAGTATGATATGATTGTGCTTACTGGTGTCAGTCATCTTCCTAGGCATGCCTCGGCTGCGCACGGGCACGGTCGGCGCCTGCGCTTTCTTCTCGCTGGCCGCCGCCTCTGTGGCCTTGGCTAGCAACTCGCTCCGGAGAGCCACAGACTTGGGCTTGCGTTTTAGGGTAAAATGCTTCACCGGGGCCGGCTGCTGACCAACCTGCAGGCGTAACAAGAATATGTTAGTTAAAGAAATAATTAAACGTATTTTGTAAACTGTTATCGTAAGGCATGTTATATATTTGCATGAAACAATCGGTCACACTTACTTTAAAAAAAAAAAAATGCCAGTCAGCGTGCGGATCTCGTCGGTGACAGTCTGTGTGATGCTCGTCCCAGATGATGACGCTCGTAATGCGACGAAACCCGTTGGACGTATATCCAACGGTATTTTTTTTAAATAAGTGTGACAGTTTGTTTCGTGAACATATTAAACGTACTGTCGTCTTGTATTCTTTATATTTACGAGTTATTTGTTCATGAAATATATAACAATATGTGTTAATGAAATATTTGTTATAAAAAAATAATGCGATTGTTATGTTTGAATATTCCTGTTTAATATTTAGAAACATTATACAAGGTTTTTCACATCGGTGTGACAAAGAGTCTTCATAAAACCTTGTGAACTGAATCCTAAATATGTCTAGGTATGCATAGTATAAGTATTGCCACACCGATGTGAAGCACCTTGTATGACTATGAAAATAATCAGTTTTTATTTAATAATTAAAAATAATAAACAGAATTTCCGTGCGCACTTCCCTTTACCATTTACGTGTATATACTCGTATATATATAATATACTAACCACAGATATCAACGCATTCTTATTGAGGTAAAGGCACTCGAGCGGCAGCAACCCGAGGTCGGAATGCTTGCCAAGCGCGCGTCGCAGCTCGCCTATCATGTCGCTGAATATTGGCCTGGAACACGGATGGTCACAGAAATAAGTCAAACTAATTTATTTATACTAACTATTATTAATTTTAACCGGTTCTGTCCCACTGCTGGGCAAATGCCTCTCTATCCTCTTTCCACTCATCTCGATTTTGAGGTTTTTGAGTACAGTTATTACAAAAGGAGTCTAGTTCGTCCCGCCATAGTTGGTTAATGACAGACCTTATGAAAGGCGACCTTCCCCTTTCTCTCAAAAAGAAACTCATGGACATATGCATTCTCCCCATACTCACTTACAGCGCACAGACTTGGTTGTTGACACAAGATCAGAAGTCCACCCTCAGGGTATGCCAGCGATCGCAGATCGCATCGATCCATGGAGCGCAGTATTTTAGGAGTAAAACTCACACACCGCATTCGTAACACCATACTCCAAAACAAGAATCGTTGATGTTGGTCAAAAAGCTGCCGCACTTATTTATAGCGGCTTTAATACCTGATACTAGAGCTTGGCCATTTCCATATTCTGGTATCGAGCGAGACATATAAAGCCGCCCAAGTGTCTGACATTACTAGAACTTACTTACTTACTAAAAGTATTTACTTACTTTGACATAGCTGGACAATTGCTTAGCTAGCTGAGCCACAGATGCTCCTAACAGGAATACCTAACTAATATTTAAGAAAAGCTTTTATTTAAATGGACCAATGCAAGATAATTAACCTGATAAGGGAGCTCCCATACAACAATGTTTTTTGGCAATTTTTTCTAAATAGTATATTACCCACTATGCATGCCAACTAAGAATAGGACTGTCAAACCGCCATCTTGCTCAATAATACGCGCAAGCGTCCAAAGTGTATGGTGTGCAAACAAATTCTAAAAATTATAATCAGTTTAAATGTTTAATGTACCCTGTTTAGGTATTTCTTATACATTTTACGGCAAATTAATTATGAATGAGTAGGATTTTAAAGTAAAAGCATATTTATAAAAATATAAAAACGTTTTCATTGTTGGCACTTCTTTTGGTACCAAATAAAAAGAGTATTATACTGCTTACAGCACTTAAGTTGAAACTATCCAAAACCAATGTCTCGTCACATGTTTTTTTTTGGTGTTGTTAATTTGCCTTCGGTACTTCTTACCTGTAGAATTAATGAATCCCAAAATTATCCAGTAATAAAATTCAAGAATAGTTTTTTATATGAATATAATAGTTATACAATAATTAAATTTAAATCTATGAACCAAAATATGTAATAAATTTTTTTTTATGCTTTCTTTGCTAGCAGTACTTTTTTGACAGTTATCATGTGAAGTTGAAACAAGCGCATTCCTATTCTTAGTTGGCACGCATAGTACATACGCGAGCACGACTCGCATTTGGCGAATTATTTTTAGATACTAGATGGTTTCAGTATGTACCTGGTCTCATCAAACTCTGCTATCTCTGTATTAAGGGTGCCGGCCGAGGGGAATGTTTTGAGCACCTCGGCGAGCATGGCAACCCATAAGTCTGAGTCCACCGCTGCAACCTCAATAATCTCTTCCAACTCATTGCGCCACTGGAACAGACAAAAGGATATTGTTGATGGTAAATACAGTCAACTGACATCATCTAACTTGGATTCTAAGCTCTGTGAGGACTTGGAGAGGCTCAAGAAGATCCATGCTCACAGAAGCATGCGTCACTACTGGGGTCTATGTGTAATATCTTTATACTAGACTAAATTTGTCAATGAAAGTTTTATCTACTAGTATATTGAAAAAAGCTGCCAATTGAAACACCAAAAAAAGTTCAATGTTGCTTAGAGTAAGGTAATTAATAATATCAGAGCCAGAAAATAATATTGACACAAACATATTTACACATTCAATGTAAGTTTAGTTATTTGTTCAGGTGTATAATATTTATTATCTCAATAATAATAATAATAAATGATATTGAAGGAGCCAATGATTGGAGAACAAAATAATAATATGTTGTGAAATCTCTGTTCAATAATGTTGCAACAAGGTCTTGCAAACTAGGTTAGAATGCAATAATAAGATATTATTTATAGGTATTCAGTAGGTATATCACTACAAATGCATGTTTTAAATGTAAACTCATATCAAATCATAGTATGGCTAATTAACGCGCAATTTATTAAGGTGGCTATTTGATATTATTTCAATGGCACTTGCAGGCATCAATAAATAGAACAGGTCAGTATTGTTTATTGTTAGGGTCCAAATGTGTAAAACAAACAAGAATTATTAAAATTACATGTTAATTCCAATATGACAACAAATAAACCTCACGTACATGTGTTTTCATCTATCTCTTTCCTACTTGATAGATATGTAATCAACGCGTGAGACAAAAATCACAAAACAGTTACGCAAAACCATAGAACATCAAAGTGAAAAGTTACCTCTTCAACATTTCTGCGCGGGATATGAAAGAAACTTAGCAATAATTTTAATTTCACTTGTGTTTGCAGTTCTGGAAAACAATCCTTGATATTTTTTAAAACTTCTGCGTTTAACTGTGTACAAATTGAGCCAGTTGTCCAAGAATCATTCGACGTGCCGAGTTTATTGTGGAGCCACAACGATGTGTCACTATCCCGCACGTTCGCCATCTTGTAACTGAGGTAGTGACGTGAAAGCAATGCATCATTTGAACGATCGCTTTTTTAGTACGAGACTTCGTACTTATATTATTTTATCGTAATTTTATGGAAAGACGTAGGCTAAGCATTAAAATTCCAATGTATCTTATGAATACAAAATATTACTGCATTTATTTTTAAATTTATAAATAAATTACTTATTTAATTTTAAGTCTACTGTAACAAATAATGTCTTATATGCTAATGCTAAACTTAATATAATGAATATTAAGTTGTCTTCTACCTTTCAAAATAAATATGACCTTTCTTAATATGAAATGAATACAAAAATTAATATAAAAACAGTAAAGAATCGATATATTCTAACATTTCACTAGTATGATGCATGAAGCACATCAATAGTAACTTTTTATAAATTTCTACCAATGTTGCCCACACTACAATAATTGTACTCGAAGCGTCACTCACTAGTCTATGGGAAGCACAAAACAAACGAAATTGTCTATGATTTTATGATATATGATATTAATGTCAAGGTTGCTAATAAAATACGCGGCACGTTTTGAAATATTTTCCTGCTTTACTTGAATATTATTGATCAAACAACTTGTATTTACTTTAGCGTTTAGATTAGTTTAACCACAGGATTATATCATGTCTGTAAGTTCTGACTCTACTTTCCCATCAAACATTTATGAAGAGGTACTGGACGATGACACAACATGTGACTGCTCTTCTCAAGGTCTTGACACAGTCCCCGAGATTAAGAGTAAAATGATTTGCGTAAGTACCCTGGTTACCTTTGTTATACATTTATTTATACATTAATCTTACACATTTATTTAAAAACTAGCTGCGCCCTGCGATGTTACCCGTGTTAATCCGGATCTAAAGAAGTTAATCCGGGATAAAAGTAGTCTCTGTGTTAATCCAAGGTCTAACCTATCTTCATAGTAAATCGCATCAAAATCGGTCCAGTCGTTTGAACGTGAAGGAGTAATATAGATTTTGAAGTTGTTTGCGTATCTCACCCGTTCCCGTTGATTAACACATAAACTATTTAATAATCCAAGGTCTAAACTATCTTCACACCAAATTCCATAAAAATTGCACACAATATAATAATATTCGTAGGTTAAACATATTTACAGGTCATTTATCTGCAATACAATAAAATCAAATATTTACCTGAAGACTTTTTCCCCTCGCTACCAAGTTTGATGTACCTCGACGTACGGAGCAACGAGCTCACTGATCTTCCCAGGTCGATCAAAAAACATTCCGCGCTTACCCATCTCCTGCTCCAGAACAATAAACTCACTTCTTTACCTGACGAACTCGGAACAGTCTCCACGTTAAAAGTCCTTCAGCTGAGCGGAAATCCGCTAATGTACCCGCCTAGAGAAGTCATAAAGGCGGGAGTTCCAAAACTCATCAACTACCTTCACGACAAATACATCGAAAACATCTTCGTCAGATCTCAATCCAATCTATCCGAGGACACCGGAAGCGTTAACGAAACAGTTAACGAACACACCCAAGAAGCTCTGAGTTACAACTCTGTCATTCACGAAGAAAAACTTAATCAGAACACCAAACTGACTATCCAAATGAATGAAAAGGAATCTGAAGTCGACTCCGACGAGGAATATCTCGGGAAAATCAAAGGAAAATGTCCGAAACTAGATAAAAGCCGTCACAAAACTCTGCCTACATTCTACCAGAGTGCAAAATATTTGAAACCGCTGCGTTCGGATAGCATAATGGCTCAAACAGCGAAAATCAAACAGTCTTACCTAAAAGACTTGGCTATAAAGAAGCATAAGGATCTACTAGCTACAAGGGATAAAATTCTGCAGGATAGAAAGTAAGTGATAATTATAAAATCACAAAAGAATTATGAAGCACACTTTAATTTTATATGTTTTCTAATTGTTTTGAGCAAATGAACTACATATATTTTGTTTTGACTTAACAAGCACATCTAGGTCATACACTAGGTACAATAACCTGAATATGAGGGGGTCATGTTTCTTATCTAAGGTACTGGCCAAACACTGGCAGTGAATCATAATTAAAGCCGTCTTAAAAATATGTTTGAGTTAGGTACTAGACTAGCAACCAATGGTCTCTTTTTGAACAAATTGACAGCCAAGATTTAAGCATATCTTTAGTCTGGCAAACGAAACATGACCCTGGAAAAGAGCGGCAAATTTAAAAAATCTGAGTATAGCAACCCCAAAACAAATATGAAATACCTGGAATAAACTAATTTGATACTTTGAAATTATTTATTTTATTTCGTCTGAATAAAAATGCTTTAAGTACTTTAGGAAGTAATACTTTAGAAATTATACAATCAATCTGAATAAAAAAGCAGTATTCTATAATGTTTTATTCACTATAATTCCTCTACCATGTTAGCCTCTAACATGGTGGGGGAAGTAGTTAAAGATATAATAATAACCAGTGTTTGGCCAGTGTCTTAAATAACAGCAACCTTGACCCAAAGCTTTGGTTATTCGCAAGCCTGTTCTGCATAAAAAATCAGATAAAAGTTACCTAATAGGCGAAGCGTATAGACAATAATAATTGCCAATCATTTTGTACAAATGCATATCTCATCGAATTTCATATTTGGCCTTATATTATGGTCGCTAACACAACTGATATAGTATAAGGCTAACCAGCGGTAAATGTGGTCCAATATCAAATATATTCCAGGAACATAGAGCTCCTGAGGCACTGGCGCCGCAACTACCGCGATCGCCAAAACACCTCCAACCCGAGCTACCGTTTAGACCCCGACAAATTCCCCTACGACACCAACCCAGAATTCATGACCCTTCTCACGAGAGAGGACATAGAGAAAGACCTCCCAGACAAATATAAGAGAAACCTCACAAGGAAATGCAAACCCTCTGTACCTAGGAAGAGTAATAAGGATGTGCATTTGGCGCTCAAAATAAAACAGCTGTTCGAAAACCTGGAAGCTATCGATCTGAATAAGGGAGAGGTCACGCCTAGAACAGAGCAGAAGATGCTTTTGAGCGAAATACAAAAGGTATATGACGTTTGTCCGTACATTATATTAGTAAATACTTTGAGTTTTAAATGCACGTGAATTTTAAATAAAACTTGAATCCTTCAAAAACAGACAACAAAAAACTAAATATAACTAAAATATATTTAGTTACTAGCTGACCCGGTACACGTTGTTTTGCCTCACTTAGGGGTATGAAAAATAGATAGTAGCCGATTCTCAGACCTACTGAATACGCATATAAAATTTGGTAAAAATCGGTCAAGCCGTTTCGGAGGAGTACGTGTGTTGTGACATGGAAATTTTATATATAAGATAGTTACTATTAAGTACTATTTTTTAGTTAAATTGCTAAACCTATACTGAGGTTATCTTGTAGATCTAAGAAAAGCAATCGAAAATATCACAACCGGCGGGATTCGAACCAGCTTCTCCAACAAAACATAAACGCTTTAGTTACTAAGTTATCACCGCTAGCGGCAAAAAATCTCGATTATTTACTTAACCGCGGGTTTTCCTTAATAATAAATAAGTATGTTTGCGCTTGAAATCAATTCACCTGAAGCGTGAACCACGCTTACTTTATTACGTCTATTCAACGAGTACAGCTAATGCCAAGATAATTTCTCTGCGCCTGATTCGTCAGAGGTTACGCGTCTTGGCAACGATCACCAATCAGCCTTTAACACTGCCTTTGCGCGCTATTTCTGACGAATCACGCGGCAGGAACGTATCTTCCTATTAGCTAGACTCGTTTAACACATTAGCAGAAACTGGTCGCTCAATCTCGCCTATAAAATATGTAATCACATTTTAGTTGGTGCAGTGATATTAACAGAATATATTTTTTTACAGATAACCGAAATAAAGCAAAAACTTATGGAGCTCTCCAACACTAATATAAAATCAGTTATAACTGAAACAGATTAATATTATAGTCTTGTTTTATTGATTTAATTTATTAACTTCATAGTTTATATAATTTACTTTTAATATAGGATTATAGAAACACTGCGTATAAAGAGTAATTATAATCACAGATCACAGACACAATTATTGCAAAGAAATAATTCTATTTTTTTAATATTTCAAGACCATGGATACAAAAGGAACAATTCTTAATAATAGCGCTTACACTACAAAAACTATATTTTCTCCTTTTAGAAATATCTTATTTTTAGGGTTAGAAAGTTGCGTCACGTAAATTTTTATTTACGTGACGCACGATGTAGAAAGAGATTTATTATTATTTTCTTATCAACTTTATATAATAGTATATACATACATATTATTAACCTCTACCTTATACTTAGTCTTGCTTATGCTAGGTACTGAATTGGATTGGACGAAATAAAAACAATTTATTCTCTTAAATATTTTTATTGATTTTTATGTCACGATGGCCTGCACCATTATAAAACATGTCTATGAGTAAAATAATCATGGTTATACAAAACGAAACGTTTTCCTTAATTAGAATTGAATAGTACAATAGAATGTGAGTAAAGTTACATATTTCTATTTCCTATCTATAAGCAATAACTAGAAAATAAGGAACATTAATATCGGCCACATATTATATAAACATGCACATTTTTTAAATTAATTCTCTTAAAACAGGGCCCACTAAGCTGATTTTCAATTATAAAACCTAACACAGCACAACCTTACATAAACGAAATTGCATAATTATCAATCGATTAAAATACATATGTATATTTAAACTTAAATGCGATGTTGTGCAAATATTTCATTAGAATTATTAGTTAAAAAAATATACAAGAAACTATAGAAATATCTAGTTATACAAGTTTACAAGTAATTATCTGTGGATAATAAGGTACTAATTTCATATGTACGGAGCACCTACGTCAAATTCAGAGATTATAACTCGATCTTTTTATTAAAATCGAACCTTAAATCCACAGATAATTAATTGACTAGAGTTATATAGCATTATTGCCTCTGGCAATTTTTGCATTAGCAAAGAAATTGTCAGAGGCGTAGACTTTCAGTCATTTACAGTACATCAATCGAATAGTAGGCATTGTTTTTTGCCACTTCAATTACTTGTGAATAGTTAAGATTTCAGTTTAAATTAAGCCCGAAAATAAATCGTCGCGTACATTTATAGTGAGATGTACATATGTTTTTATTATGTAGTTATAATGAGATTGAGCACTACATAAGTGCTTATTTGTTGAAAAAAAAAACAAATAAAATGCATTATAGTGTTTAATATAAATAATTATTTATATGACTAACTTCTCCTATATTGACGAAATGAGTCCTATTTGAAAACTTAATAATCACAATTTCAAATTTAATTGTTTCTTACACTTTATTCTGGTCAGAATTGTTTATTACCATACACATGCATATTAATAGCATATTTTATCACACTTTACACAATTATATATATATAAAAACAATTAAAACATTTTTTTTATGTTCTCTATGTAAAAACTGGCAACCTTTATCGCATCTTATTTTTTTAAGTAACTTCACTAATTAGGAATTTTAAAGCAGCTAATATAATTAATTGTATATTACAAAAATTGAATCTCACAAAGATTTCCATAATCACGAAAGCAATCCATACTTATCAGTCTTTACCAATCTTTCCTTCTGACTAGGACAGAGTAAATTTTGACTATCATATCCTAGCCTATGAAGTTAAGATGTAGGTGTATGCAAATTTCTCGTATCCAATATATAAAACGCATCGATATTTTCACTTCAGATCGTCGGGAGCTTTGTAAAATGATTTATTGCTAATTATAAGCATAAGCAGCCCACTATGCGTTCCCACTGCTGGGACTCGGGGCCTTCTCTCACGAGGAGAGAGATATAGGCCATAATCCACCAGGCTGGCCAAGTGCGGGTTGGCGGATGACACACGTCTTCGGATATTGTGGTCCTCAAACATGCGGATTTCCTCAAGATGTTTTCCTTCACCGTAAAGCGAGTGCAAATCCACACATAACTTGAAAAACAAGTCATTGGTGTAGGGCCGGGATCGAACCAGGGGCTGTCTGATTTAAAAGCAGACGTTATTACCACCAAGCCACACTCGCTTTTTATCGCTAACTATAAATTACTTTTTAATCTGATCACGTAAGGCATCTTAATAATTTCCGCGTAGAAAACGGTCACACTTACATTAGTTGGAATGAGTCCACGCGCGGATCTCGTCGGCGACGGTCCGTGTAACACTCACCCCTGAAGATGGTGCTCGGAAAGCACCGAAACTGTTGGACTCATTCCAACTTTTAATAATAAGTAAGTGTGACCGTTTTCTACGCGGAAATTACTTTTTGAGTAAAGTTAAAAAATATAAGTTTTATAAGACATTCAATTCACAGGTTCGTGTAACTCAGGTACTTTTGAATTCATAAAATCGAATTATAGTTTTCGTTTCGTTAAAGTCCTATTAAAAAGAAATTACATGATACGGATTTGCATACACCCACATTCCTACTTTTCCCAGAAGATCTACATTCTCATTTCTATCCCTATTTAGCTACAAGCCTACAGCAATGTATAAAATTTAATAAAATATAAATCACAAAGTAAATAAAAATAATGCTAGATGCAAAAGTTTTTCTATAACGCAGTACTGTAATTCATTCCTATTATTATTACTACCATTGCCTATTCCGCTAGTCATGAAAATTGTATCAAAATTGTATTTGATATGGATCTAGTATTATAACATTACAATTAGGCCTATTTTTTTACAGCAATTTATTACTTATAGAAAAGCAAATCTGGCTTATTATTTATATCTATGACACCAGAGCTTGCCACTTGGTTGGTAAGAAAGATGATTAGTATTAGTATATGGAAGATTATATTTTAACGGCAATACTAATTTAGTTGTGCGTATTATTTTATAGATTGTAGTTAAGTTACAAAAAAATATTGACCTCATATTTAGAGATGGTATTTTTGGCATCTTTTTTAGGGTTCTAGACCCAAACGGTTCCAACGAGAACCTATTAAAGACTTCGCCGTTAGACCGTTTAACACCAGGCTGTCGCATGAAACATGATATTTAGGCAATAAAAAAATCACAGATGATGTATTTCGGTTGCAGATATAACAACAAATACTAAAACAACAAATACTAAACAGTATAAAATAATAACTTATAGACGCTGCCTTACGACAAACGTGATTTTTTGCTATTTTATAAGTGGTACGGAACCCTTTATGCGAGAGCCCGAATCGCACTTTGAACAATTATTTACTAAAGAATGTGGTTTTTAATAAAATTAGTATCATACTAAAATTAGTAAACTAAATTAATAGTATAATAAATAGTAGGGTGTAGAGTTGGCTAAGTATTATAATTGCGAACTAATAAACAAGCCATGTTCATTTACAATTTTATTTTAACTAAGACCTCCAATGTGATGTCGAGAACGAGATGAAAAATAATGTTAACTAAATATTTTAAAGTGATGCAAACTATTTCATTTTCTTTTATGACTATAAAATCACTGCTGTAAATCACTAGTGTACAGCAGTTACTATTTTAAAAGAAATTACTTTTGATCGAAGTACATTCCTTTCATATGTATATTTTCGTATTGACGGCCTCGTTGGCTTAATGGTTACCATGCCAGAATGCCAAAGAGAAGGTTCCGGGTTCGATTACCGGCAACAACTTTGTGCTAAATTCAATTTATTGGCTGCCGGTTTGGTTAAATATGTATCTATATAATTAAGTATGTATATGAAGTATATCACTTGTGTTAGCAACCATAATACAAACTAGAAAAGTTTTAGTATGGGGCTAACCAATCATGTGTCATAATATTTATTTAATTTATTTATATATATGACTAGCTACACCCCGCGTTGGTGCCCGCATAAATCCGGGATCAAAAGTTGTCTGTGTTAATCGAAGGACTAATATTACTGCATGCAAAATTTCATCGGAAACGGTTTAGCCTTTCGAGCGTGAAGAAGTAACAAGCACATCACACTTACACACTAACTTTCGCATTTATAATATTAGTAGAATAAATGCGATTCTAAAACCGCTTTCGACTAATATAATTAAGACAGTCGTTCTGTCTCGGCGATCGAGATGCGGCCACCTAGGGACCGTCTAGTAATCACGTGACTTTTTTAAAGCTTTTTCTCCCCCCGCTACCTCTTGGTGATACATAGTCAGGTTAAAGATTACCCCCCCCACTCCCTTCCTATATCACGTGTATTTTTAGTAACTTAACACATTCGCAACTATTTTTAAATAATATATAAAATACAGCTGTCAATATAATCTAATTGTATTATATAAAATAAGTTAGCTAGCAATTGTAAGTTGTTAGCGCGAGGCCAAAAAGACAATCGCCGGTTTTCGGTTCAGTATCCCGAAAAAAAAGTCATATATTAATATAATTACAACCCTACACTGTGATATTTCGTGATTTTATATATACCCCCCCCCCCCCCCTCTTTCGAGCCCCACGTGATTAGTCGACGGCCACCTATATGAATTTTCATACATTTGATTTTATTAATTAGCTAATTGTCGTTTCGCTTTCTAATGTGTATACGACCTAAATTAAGACTGTAGAAACTTCTTCTACTTACATATCTTTCTTTCAATAGCTGCCAAGTCGTTAACTATCTTCACTTTACTTTTATCTACTTTCACTCTATTTACAAAATTTTTACGCACATTTTGCGTATAAGCACGTATATTTTTCTTACATTTACGATTTTGGGAACATAACGTTTTGTCTGACATACTTTTCTTTATGTGTTTACCAGCATACACTTTTCCAACGTGTTGCTTACCTTTTTTGCCAAGTTGCTCACATTTGTTGCCACGTTGTACACATTTGTTGCCATGTTGGACACTATTGTTGCCATGTTGGACACATTTGTTGCCATGTTGCATGTACCGAGCCCAAAGTGCGTGCTAGAATGAACGTGCGAGGTAGACACGCGAGTCGGAGCGGTGGATCTCCACGAAGCCCAGTTTACAGTAAAACTGGTGCAGGTAGGAGTCTGTAGGATTTACGCACGCGTGCACTCCGCTTACTCCTGTGGAATAACAAAACAAAATAAGTTAAGAATAAAAAACTTTAAGTGTATTTAACTACAATTAATTCTTCATAATTAGCCAGAAGGACAGAGAGCTGTCATATGAGATAAGTATAAATAAGATATGAGTAAGCGACACTCCTGGAATATGCCTAGTTTGGAATAACTGGCTCTCAAGGCGGAAGCGTGTGTGTGTCCCTTTTTTCGTGATGAAATGCGTAGAAATCATAGAACTTTATTAACCTATAACATTGAGTTATACTAGGCACGTCAAATTTACATATACACACTATTCATTAACAATTAATTAGTTAATCCTACAATGTCGTGCATTGCATTTACGCATCTCGCGCCACAAGCCTGGACGAGGCGGGCGAGGGCTAGCTCCCAACTCGTGTGTGTGTGTGTGTGTATGTGTGTGTACGCACCGTGCGCCCGCAGCGCGGCCAGCAGGCAGGTGAGCAGGCGGTGCGGCTCGCGGTGCGGCGGCACGCTCACCACCACGCGCGCACAGTGCCCGCCCGCCGCGCGCGACCCCCGCTCCCGGCTCGTGGAAGTGACGTATGCAATCCTGCGACAGACGGAGAAACCACTTTGAATATAAAAAAAACGCTAGAAAAAGCTATAAATATAAAAAGTGTACTACTGGTATGGTTGTCGTGGAATAGTCACATTACGGGACGTGAGGGTCCATATCACAAGGAAAACTTCCTTTTTTTTACGTGAGGAAATGCATTTTCGCATGGCCACCATACCCGAGGAGGTGGGTGGGGTATGTCGGGCTCGATGCCAAAAAGACATCACTACCGACTAAAACCTCACGATGACCTCCTCACCGGAAAGGGCGGGGTGAGGTTCCGCTCCTCGCATTAACCCTCCACCCCGCCCACCTCGGCTAGCCTGCGAGGCTCCTTCTCAGGGGATGAGTCCCCTTGCAGTGCACATGGTGCACCGCAACCCCCTCGGGGACCATATGTGCAATGGACGCCGGATAATCCCGGTCCGACGTCCCAGGAAAACTTCCTATCTGTCCGTCCACACTCATACTCGTTATGAGTGTGGATAGATAGGAAGTGGCAGTCTTAAAAAGTACGGATGGATTATGTGAATGACGATATAGGAGGGGTGTGAATACAGAGATGACGAATGAAAGGGATTTATGGAAGAAGCGTACATACGGTACCGACCATATGAAGAGAGATAAGGTGATGCATTAGAAAAAGAGATGGTTACAAACCAGTAACCCTAGTATCGTGAAACCTTTGAAAGAAGGTTTTACTATGCGTAAAAATGCAACTTTGTTGTACAACATTAGGAAATTAAAATAAAAAAAAAATTGTTCCATATCCGCTTGCTTCATTTGCCTCTACTATTCCTCAAATCGAACAGTATTAAAATAGGATAGCCACGCTTTGCTTTTACTCAAAAAATAGAACAAAAGATACCACGATAAGCAGGTCATTAACATACACTAGGAAGAGGGTCGCTGACAGCACTGACCCTTGAGGAACACCAAAATTGATCATATCCATTTGTTTAAGCTAGCAAAGAAGCACCTGTATTTAACGTCATTCATAAAGCGTGATTATCCACGCACAGAAACCATAGAGCGAATCATACTACAAAAACATGCTAATAAGCCTGTCCGTCGTATCAAACCCTGTCAAAAGCTTTAGAAATATCGCAATAAAGCAATATTTGAAATTTCTAACAATAGTTATTAGGTAAACGTTATTTTTTTACCTTAGCAACCGTAGAGAGGTCATTGCGTTGGAGCAACTCTGCAGGGTATTTGTTACGCATCTCTGGTATCCAGGCGATCTCCTGCCGTCTGTAGAAGTCGGGGGCGTTCAGCACTGCACAAGCGTAACCCACTATTTTCGGAGATGTACCTGCGAAAGAAAACATTGCTAATTTTTGAAAACATGCTAAATGTGACATTACTTTTACTTTTTTTACATGTTTACTAATATAATAGTATGGACTTTGTGGGTATAATAAATATGGACATGTTTACTGAGACAACAATTTTGACGACCTCGTTGGCGCAACGGTTACCATACCGGACTGCTAACCAGAAGGTTCCGGGTTCGATTCCCGGCCCGGCCGACATCTTTGTGCTTAACTAAATTTGTCGTTTGTGGGTCTGGGTGTTAAATATGTATCTATATAAAATATATATGTATGTTTATGTAGTATATCAGTTGTGTTAGCTACCATAACACGAACTTAAAATGGTTCAGTATGGAGTTAATCAGCCGTTAAAAAAATACAATAAGAAAACCATAAGATACATCACGGTCACATTAAATCCGTATTTTTGTATTTTAATAATCACTTTAGCCGAATAAACATGCCATTTGACACAAAAACTGTGACGTCATAGTATACAAAATTCAAGGAGAGTTTGAGCAACCTAGCCTAGTATTATGTGTTACACCTGTATTTTTAAACGTTACCTCGAAATTTCGTTGACTCGACTCAAGGTCAATGTGACCAATTTGGTATTCTTAACCAATGACTATGTAGTAGAATATTGTTTCATCAAATGCACAAAATTTAACTACTTTTAGTATCCGTTCAGGCAGAGTTCTATCATCAATTTTGTATTTGTATTTTAACCAATAAGATCATAATTATGTTATGAATGTTTTCTTTTATGTTTCTTGTGAAATGATTATTTCTTTCTTTCTTTCTAATTATGTTTATGTACTAAATGGAAAAACTATAGTATGTAATTAAACGCATTCGAAAAAGCATATACTAGGAGTACAGGAAATAAAGAGAGCACTGACCGTTGATACGATCCTCGATGGAGCCGTCCTGCGGCGTGTCGTGGCTCACGGCGGGCATGTGGTCGTCGTCATCCTCTAGCAGCATGCACAGCTCCGGGCACAGCGTCAGGTACGGCATCACATACCTGCACATACATACATATTTAAAGCCATACAATAATGCATATTTTTAATTGATAGCTATAAAATAAAACATATTTATAGTTACAAAAATACACATTTCTAGCTTTAAATTCATCATGTATCTTCCGTGGACCAAGGCTTGCCCAAGAGAACTTATCCAATGAATAATCGTTAGTTCTTCTCCTGGAAGGAGTTATTTCCTTCATTCCTCCTCACGTCACGATCCTCTGTAATCCTACTAATATAATAAATGCGAAAGTTTGTGTGTGTGTGTGTGTGTATGTTTGTTACTTTTTAACGCTCAAACGGCAGAAACGATTTTAATGAAATTTGCTGTGAAGATAGCTTAGACCTTGGATTAACACATAGTCTACTTTTTATTCCGGATTAACGTGGGTAACACTGCAGGGCGCAGCTAGTGAGGGATTTGCTTTCGCCTGTGTTTCCAGCCGGTATCCCCCGGACTCGGCCTTGTGAGTGTGTGCGTGAGAGCCTACACGACGGTTCGCGCTGCTTGCTGTGATGTTTCACCGTATGATTCGCCTACCTACATTATAGTGTCATGTTGCCTATTTCGCTCGGCACTTTTGTTCTAATTCCCTTTCAATTATATAGAATGTATTGCTACTAACTAAAGCGTACATAAACTTATTTCATGACGACTAAATATAATGTTGTAAGTTTTTAAATGGGCTTGTAGCTCTTAAAACATTATTAACTCGTATGATGTAGGATGACATGTTAGGATTAATTTACACTAATATTGTTACTGTATATTTTTAAATTGTAATAAAGACTTTTTAAAACTGAACTGAACTGAGTGAGGGATACGACTAAAGATAGTACATATGTGACTTAGTTAACATACCTGTCCGCCGGCAAAGATTGCAGATCGCTGGGGAAGAGGTCGCTGCAGTCGGAGCCGTCTCGACACGTCTGGTGGCAGAGCTCGCATACCTGATGATACGAAGTAAGTGTAAGTATATATAAGCATAGACTAATAAATACAATAGACGCTCAACCTCTTGTTGAAAATCGTACTACATACTACGTGTATAATTCGATACACGTAGCGCTATCTATATGTATTTTCTTGAAACGACTTCACTCGGGTCACGCAATCTACTATCGTTGACTGATTCTATGTCTCAATAATTAAAATAATTCTGTCTGAAAGTTTCTATTTCTTTCTACAGGTAAGCTTAATTTTTAAATAGTCCGTAAATTGCTTAAACAGGAGGAACAGAAAATTTATACACGCGTCAATTAAAACAGCGACGCCCCGTTAAACTCATTAGTACGTCCTGCTCTACCGCACGGACCCATTATAGCTCTGTCCTTTCCTTGTACCCCGTCCCGCGACCGCAGAGGCGAACAGCGCTAATATGAGACATTGACGGCGATTCAGCTAAAGACTAAACTAAATTTAAAGAAGCCCTGTCTCATTTCATCTTAAGTGGCCAGAAAGAGACGGCATGTTCTGAACCACAGACAAAACAACTAAAATCACGTCAAATATGGAATGTGCAGGCAGTTTTAGAGGTGATACAAGAGAGTGCGTTCTAAAGTCGCCTATATTTTCTACATTTGACGTGATTTTAGTTGTTTTGACTATGGTGCAGAACGTGCCGTCTCTTTCTGGCCACCTAAGATGAAAAGAGACGTGGCTTCTTTAAATTTAGTTTAGTCGTGTGTGCCGCTGAATCGCCACCAATACTTACATCGGCCATCACGTGGAATAATTTTCTTAAGAAAACTTACCGCCTGTTCATCGGCGGCTGTGTATGGTCGTATGAGTAGGGGCGGCGTGGTGAGCGCTACCGTGGTGCGGAGCGCGTCCCCGCTGCACTCCACCGGCAGCAGCCGGCGCAGGTCGGCGGTGAGGCCGCCGCGGAACACCCACGGCTCTTGCGCACCGCTCTCGAAAGCTTCGCGCCAACCTTTCGAAAACCCTGAATGGAAAAAGCAAGAATTAAGCGCGCATGTTGGGTTCCGAACCCATCTTAAAGAAATGAAAAACTAAACACGTTTGTTTTATGAGGGCCCCCACCCTATAGTGTTCTTAGCATTATGCTGAATTTGCTCCTTTTGTGCACACACTATTAGTGATAGTAATATGTATATCATAAATTGTAAAATTGTAAGTGTATTTTGTTTTGTGCACAATACATTTTCTTTCTTTCTTTCTACAAAATTGATTGTCTGAAAAATAAATAAATACTCTCCCTTCCATTGGTTTTGTGGTACGTTAATGTTTTCTTTTATGTTTCTTTTGTATTGTTTCTATTTGTTGTTCGTGTCACAAAATAAATGTTTATTTCTTTGTTTCTTTAGAAGCTATATTATTGTAATTTAATTTAATCTAAAATTCTAAATACGTCTTATATATCATTGTAAATTAATCTATAAACTATTTATGTTCATAAACTATCTAAGTCACTGGAAGGCACTAGCCTCCGTGGCACGGGCGCGAATGCGTCCAGTTTGAGGGCTAGTGATTAAGTGTAAATGTACAATTTTTAATGAATAAATATTTTTCTATTTTCTTACTTCCTCCACCTTTTTATGTATATTATTTTAATCCGTTATTAAAGTTAATACATAATACAATATTCTGTAAATATTCAGAAGGTCTAACAAATATCGTTATAAAAGATCCACCAGTAAAAATAACTTAAAATTCGTTTGTTGTATGGGAACCCCCCTTGAATATTTATTAAATTTTGTTTTTTGTACTTTTTGTTCTAGTGGCAACAGAAATATATTATATGTGATTTTTTTTTTACTGACAGATAGCGGAGTTTTATGTTAGTAATAAGATCCCTTAAAATAAAAAAAAATATTAAAACTAATACCAAGTCCCTGTTGTTACTAAATATTCCACTTACACGTGTATGTGCCTTGAGTGTTAGCTGCGATGTTTGCCGGGAATTTGCCCAGTTCTGAAATAAAAAGCATGATTTAAAGTCACAATTCAAAAATATCTTTTTCGTTTCAGTACATAGTGAACCCTACCGGTTAGTTAAATCCATAAGGTATTAAATAAATAAATAAATATAAGGACACATTTCACACACGGCTAGTTAACCCCATACTGAACCATTTCTAGTTAGTGTTATGGTGGCTAACACAACTGATATACTACATATATGTACATACATATATATTATATATAGATACATATTTAACACCCAGACCCGCAGTCAACAAATTTAGTTAAACACAAAGATGTTGGCCGGGCCGGGAATCGTACCCGGAACCTTCTGATTGGCAGTCCGGCATGGTAACCATTGTACCAACGAGGTCGTCGGAGTATTATGAAGACAGTATGATGAAGTACACTTTTATTTGACAAGATTATTTTTATTTTATCTTTATTTATTTTCACATTACGAGTCATTTTCTATATTAAATTATATTATATCTTAAGTTTGTAAATGTACACAAGCAAGCTAGGCACTGGGAAGGACTAGGTACCAAGACACGGGCTAACGCCCAGTTTAATGCCTAGAGCCGCATTAAATGACAATGTACTGGTTTAAGGAGAAGTATGGATATGATTGTAAGAAGTAGTGCAAGGAGAGGTAGACCAAAGAAGACGTGGATGAATTGTGTGAAAGAGGATATGAATGAAAAGGAAGTGAATGTGGAAATGACGGCTGATAGAGTGGCGTGGAAGCGAAAAACAGGCTGTGCCGACTCCCACCTAGTGGGAAATGGTAAAGAAGAAGAAGAAGTACTGGTTTAAGACAATAAATAAATGTTAAATTTAATAAAAGCGGTTTGACTTCTAAACCGTACCCAGAATTAGAGTTTGTGTCCCATTCCTAAATTCATATCTTAAAAGCTGTTCTTTTTGTAAACTAAACCTCATTACTACAAAAATCTAAGGTCATATTCACCCAGCCAGCCATCTCAAGAAGCCATCCAAAAATATTATTTAAAGTCGACCTTATTACTTTCGAAATAAGAATCATATTCCCTCACCCAGCCACCTGAGGAAGCCATCCAACAGGCCCAGCACGGCGCACAGCTCCCAGACATAAGGGTTGAGCTCGGCGTGCAGCTCCCTGTTGGCGACGAGCGCGAGGCGGCGCGCGAGCCGGCGGGTGCGAGACATCCACCACGCGAAGCGGCTGCGCCGGCGCCGCCACTCGCTCGTCTGCGGAATACATACAAATATATCAAGTATATATAGTTAGTTTAAAAGGAAAAACAAAGAATTAGAAGACCTTGTGGCAGAACCTAGCATCATGGGCGAAAGTAAAGCACATCGGCTCCGTTGGTTCGGCCACGTGGAAAGGATGGGAGAGGATCGGGCTGTGAGGCGAGCATACTTGGGACGACCAATTGGCCGACGTCCGGTTGGTCGTCCCAAGTATCGCTGGGAAGACCTAGTGCAGCAAGCCACAGCCTTAACCTAACCTAACTTCATACCACAGACTGGCAGGAGACAGCACAGGATAGAGAAAAGTGGCGTTTCTTGGTGTCGGAGGCCAGGATCCATTTTGGGGTTAGCGAGCCATCATAGTAAGTAAGTATATATAGTTAGTATACTAACAAGTCCCTGTAAGGCGATCTAGCCTCGGCTAAGGTGATCTGACGCGATCATCGAGGTTAAGCAACGGTCGATGTGAACAGTCTTTGGAAGGGTGGGCAGCACGATGTGCGTAACCTGGACCAGCCAGTTTAATCTTTACTTATACAATAGTGACGTTCTATTCGATGTTCTTTAATTCAGTTCTTTTGTTTTTAGATGGTACCAGTCGACGCTCTTTTGTTTTTTGATGGTACCATGCAAGTAGACGTTCTTTTGTTCTTCAACGGTAACATTCTACCTGATGCTCTTTCATCTCTCCTGCCTATGAAGACCCTGACCATGACCTACAGTATCAAGACCCAACTCCGTCTTTTTGTGTCAAGTTACCATGCCAATCGATGTTTTTTTGATTTTCGATGGTGACACTCTGCACTTTCGTCTCTCCCCCGACCTATGAAGACCCCGACTCTTACCTACAGTATTAAGTCGCAGCCCCCTTTGGCTTGTAGTGCCAAGGTACCCCATGCCAGTTGATGCTCTTTTGTTTTTTGATGGTACCTTGCCAGTTTTTTTTTTATGGTAACATCATCTCTGGTGCTCTTTCATCTCTCCTCTGACTTATGAAGACCCTGACCTTGACCTACAGCATCAAGACGCACCCACCCCCAACTTTTTGTGCCAAGTTACGCCAGCCGATGCTCTTTTGTTTTTGACGGCAACATTCTTCCTGATGCTCTTCTTTCCCTGACCCTGGCCTACAGTATCACACGCACCTCCGGCTTGTTCTGCCTGGGCAGCACAGTGTGCGCGTGCTGCACCAGCCAGTTGTAGTCGTGCAGCAGCCGCAGGCCGCGCGACCCGTGCGCGAAGGGCAAGTAGAACAGGTCGCACAGCAGCAGGAGATCGTCTGCCGTCAGCGCGTTCGCGTCCATCGACGGCTCTTCCAGGTCTACTGACCTGTGGAGCGGAGAAGACCATTGGAATTGAATTGCTGAGTGTTGTTTCTTGTGAATGTGGTAAGAGTTGGAGATATACCGCTTTACGGAAAGCGATGCAATTGTTTTTAAGGTCAATCAGAAGGTTCAGGGGTTTACTAAGCTGTCATCACTCTCAATCTTCTTCTTCTTCTTCAACCTTTTCCGACTAGGTGGGGTCGGCACAGCAAGTTTTGCTCTTCCACACGATTCTGTCACCTGTCATATCCACATTCACTCCCTTTTCTTTCATATCCTTATTTACACAATTTAGCCACGTCTTCCTAGGTCGACCTCTACTTCCGCTACCTCGTACAACCATATCCATACTTCGCCTAGTCACATGCATTTCCTCTCTACATTTCACATGCCCATACCAAGATAACCTTCCGCTCTTCACTTTCTCTGTCACTGGAGCTACTTTCAAACTTCCTCTAATATACTCATTTCTTACCTTGTCCATTCTCGTTACTCCACACATCCATCTCAACATTCTCATCTGTGCCGCATGCAATCCTCTCTCATGCACCACTTTTGTTGCCCAACATTCCGATCCATAAAGTACGACAGATCTAATTATAGTTTTATAGATCTTCTCCTTAAGTTTAAGGGGGATCCTATACTTTAATCAAAATAATAAATATTAGAACTCATTTCACACACGGCTGGTTAATCCCATACTAAACTATTTCTAGTTTGTGTTATGATTGCTAACACTACTGATATACTACATTTACATACATACATATACAATACTTTATATCAACACATATTGAACACCCAAACCACCAACCAACAAATTTTGCTCACCACCAAGATGTTGGCTATGCCAGGAATCGAACCCGGGACCCTATGATTGGCAGCCAGGAATGGTGACCATTACACCAACGGGATCGTCAAAGGCAATTTTGTTTTCTTATGAAAGTATATCTAAATTTGTTCTGCTGATGTAGTAACGGTGAGGGGTTGTCATTAGAGGTGGTCTGAGTGCAATAAAGAACAGCCAAGGAGAGGCAGTCCTGTCTCCGTGGACGCCACTGTAACCGCGAACGGTACGCGCTGGTTTGTCCTAACCACTCTCTGCTACCAGCGAATTCTCAAATATTTTGGACATGTCGCTCGAAGAAACCCTGATTGCCTCGAGAAGCTCGTGGTAGTTGGCCAAGTTGACGGAAAAAGAGCACAAGGTCGCTCTCCTACCCGCTGGTCAGAAAAGACGCTCACTGGCCTACCTATTACCGAAGCTTTTAAGACCGCCGAGGGCAGGAAACAGTGGAAGACCATCGTTAACCGAGTGATCGACACTCCGTATTAGACACGACCTTCAGTAATGAAGCTACGACTAAGAAGAGAGAGTCCTAACCTTAAGATAAGGCTGGATACTCACTCATCCACGGGGTCAGTAGGCTCCGGTGGTTCCACCATCATGTCGGTGCTCAGCGGACTGTTGCTGGGCTCCACTTGCATAGACCCGTTCTGCAATGTTTGACACACTTGTTAATCATAAATACCGGTTACAATTAAAAGACACATAGGTGATTCAAACCATTCATCACCATGATCTTTATTTAACACCTGTAGCTCGGCTAACTAAGGCCATCATCTAGGTTAAGCAACAACCGATGCGGATAGACTTTGCATGGGTGACCATGCAAAAGGCTGTCATTTAAAAAATTGCATTTTCATGGACTTATTACTACATTATGGTATAGTGATAGGACGGCACGTTAAATTGTAGGTTCCGTCTGTTAGTCTTAGTACAAGCAATCTTTAAGCCAAGTCAGAAGCCTCCGGGCGGCTTGAAAAATTCTCAATACCAGAGCTTGGCCACTTAGCTACAAAGAAAAAGTAGTTTATTTCACATCTTCGCAGCATAGCTGCATAGCACATTTCTGGTGGAAAAGCACCCTAAGAGAGGCAGGATTTTTTTTGTTTGTTCCGTATATACTTCCTTTGACCGTTATTGTCAAAGACATTATTAGACCAAAAATATTGCTTACGCAATTTACTCTTTGTTGGAATGGTCAGTAAATGATTTACCTTTTTTTTATAACTATAATAATACTACATACAATATAAAACCAGTCAGTAAGAATTGCCTGCTAACTGAAGGACCGTCTTAATAGAGAGTTATAAAGAATATTTATTAGAAAAAATATGTGAAAGCGTACAAATAACAAAAGAAAACAAAAACTCACTTAAACCTATACATAGTTCACTCAGTGCTCCCTTAAGTGATTAGATGCATCAGTTGGATAACAAAGATGAACTTAATATACAAACACCTTAAGTAAAAGCATTTGTAAGGCTCACATATTTTTTTATGACATTTTCTTCTCTTTCTTTTTAGTCTTGTATATTTGTTGTACTCTATTATATCTATTTGTTACCTGTTGTCTGTCTACCTCTATGTTCCCTTTTATAATCCGGTTTTATTTGTATATCCTTATATGTAAATGCGTATACTTCATCTTTGTGTACTGTGCGTGACGTCACAGCCAGCCTCAACGGAAGACCAGCGTTGGTTGCTCTCCAGCAACCAGCATTATGCTGAGTTGAGGCTGTGTTGTGACTAATTAAAGTTTATTATGTGTCCTATTTTAATTATTATATTTTGTCCTGTGTTTTAATTTGTCACAATAAATAATTTTCTTTCTTTCTTTATTTTTTTCCTTATAAATTATAGAGTCTAGAATGAAGCAGGGTCTCTCTTACCTCGCTCATCCCGTCATTCATAACGATGTCAGATTCAGTAGCGGCGGTAGAGGGCGGGTCCACATCTAAAGGCTCAGTTATATCAGGCACACCCAGCCGACTGGGGCTTAGAGTTTTTGGCGTATCTGAAAATGTGATCGGTATTATGAAAAATATAACACAACACAACAAACACGCAGTTCACTATTTATACTCCCTAATGAAAGCTGACACCTGGCTCTCGGATGTTCTAGTTAGTTCTAGAAATTAACTACTAAGAATAACTTACAGTACTGGCTATTCAATTGACGAGTACTTTACCACTCAATAAGAAAAGCTTTAGATATGTCTATAGTATGATTTACTATTGGAATTATATAGGTTAGTATATTTAATACACTTCTTACAAAATAAATTCATCAATTATATTGATCATGTAATTGTTTATTTTATTATTTATCATTAGCATAAGCAGCCCACTATACGTTCCCACTCGGGGCCTTCCCTCACTAGGAGAGAGATATAGGCCATAATCCACCACGCTGGCCAAGTGCGGGTTGGCGGATGACACACGTCTTCGGATTTTGTGGTCCTTAAACATGCCGGTTTCCTCACGATGTTTGTAACAAACATACACATAAACTTACAAACACGCTTTCGCATGTAATATTTAAATATAAGGTAGATATAAAAAACCCTATGTACAAGCACTTTTGTATTAACCAGAGTAAATTTATCATTATTTTTTATAAATGTTTATTTATATAATTCACAATGTTACTATGTATCAATTTTAATTTAAATATAATTATCAAAAACTCTTCCTGTAAATAATAATAAAGTAAAATAATAGTTGTTAAAAACATTTAAAGTTAGGAAAACCCGCCCATGATCGTACCTGGCGCAAAGGTGCCCATAACACTGGCTGCGTTTCCACGGTGAATAGCAATGGCTATCCTCTGCACCAAGTACGATCGAGAACGGGGATCCCCCGTCCTATCGACTAGTCTTCGCCCGAGTTCATCTACTAGCCTCATCGCATCTGCACCCCAACTTCCCATAGTCTCGACAGCGAAAGGAATAAAAAAATATTGAGACTGTTTATTAGATTAGTGGGATGTAAAATAACTTACCCCCAACACTCATATCCCCGTTCCGCTGCTCATCGATCACATCGTCCACCACTATATTCTCGTCCTCCTTCTTATCGAAACTCTCACTCAAAATCACACTATCACTGATCACTTCACTATCTTCACTCAACTCGCACTTTTTGTTCTCAAACGATTTTATCCCCATCAAAGGGATAGGCAAGGTGGATATAGGTATCTCCGAGGGAAGGGAAATGTTAGAACTAGCCATAGGAATTATAGGATTTGGTATGGACTCGTTTAAGATTACTTTTGTGGGGGAAACTAGGGAGTTCATTACTGGATTTGAAACTGGATTGATTGTTTCGATAGGGGAAACCTGAAAAAGAAAATTCTTGATTAGATAGTAGTTAATGGAGGCATCGTTATACCGTGCAGTTTCCAAAGGCGCATACTAAGTGGTTTGCCACCACCTTCATTGCGCGAACCGTGAAGGTGTGGAATTCTTTGCCAAGCTCCCTGTTCCTCGAAATTTACAAATCTGGCGGTTTTCTAAGCAAGAGTGAACCGGGTAAGCTTGCCCCACCTTAGATCATAATATCACTTGCCAAGCCGGATTGCCAACCAGAGGGGTTTGATTCCCGGCATGGCCAACATCTTTGTGATGAACTAAATTTGTTAGCTGTCAGCCTGGGTGTTTAATATCGATCTAAAGTATATGTAGTATATAAGTTGTTTTAGTAACCATAATACAAACTAGAAATTGTTTGGTATGGTGCTAACCAGCCGTGTGTGAAATGTTTCCTAATATTTAGTTAAAAGAAAAAGAATAATCTATTATTTAGAGTTAATTTAACGAATTCTTGTCAAAGATACTAATAGAGTGAAGTACGTACTTTTATAAAAAGGGAAATTCTATAATAAGAGAAATAATTCTATATATTTGATACTAATAGAGTGATGTACATACTTTTATAAAAAGGGAAATTCTATAATAAGAGAAATAATTCTATATATTTGGTACTAATAGAGTGATGTACGTACTTTGGTAAAAAGGGAAATTCTATAATAAGAGAAATCTTAATATATATAAATCTCGTGTCACAATGTTTGCCCTCAATGGACTCCTAAACCACTTAACCGATTATAATAAAATTCGCACACCATGTGCCGTTCGATCCAACTTGAGAGATAGGATAGTTTAAATCTCAAATTATAGTCGCAATTTAATTTTTTGCTAATTATTGTCTGTTATTATTTGACAGTCACAATTATCTGTTAACTCCAAATGATTCTAACAGATGTCGATACTTTTCGACTGGGTTGAGTAAGTAATCAATAGATGGCGCTGCTATGGTAAATCTACTAACGTGTCATATAAGCTACACTATCTATTTTTCATACCCCTAAGTGAGGCAAAACAACGTTTGCCGGGTCAGCTAGTATACTATATACACAGCAATACGAGTGAGTAGAGTAGACTGACCACAGGCTGGCGGTCGGTGTCGTGCATGGCCTGCAGCTGGCTGGGCGTGACGGTGGGGATGGCGTGCGAGTGGCACGTGCTGGTCGTGCACGTCGCGCTCGTGCCCGTCACCAGCGACATGCACGTGTTCACCGACGGCACGATCGGGATGATCGGCACCGGGGGCACTGCGGACAAACACTCTCCAATCAAATACAATATAATCTAATTATTTATTTGGATGGTTATTCTTACAATCCCGCTCCGGGTCCTTCTTGGTGCAGAGGTTGGCCATAGCTATTCAGCGCGGTAATGCAGCGAATGTGATGGGCACCTTTGCACCGGGGGCGACCAGGGGCGGGTTATTTGATTAGTATTAGTTTTAGTTTTTAGTGTGTGACATTTATATTGATATTCAAATATTGTAAATTGACTTTAAATTGCAATGATATTATTATATTATATTCATCATTAACCTGGTGAAAATAAAATAAGAATATAAGAATATTTTTTTATTTTAAATAAACTATACCAATCCAAATTTCAATCTTACAATTATTTGTAGCAAATGTTTCTTATATATTCGTAGTTTTTTACATATTTGGTTTAAAAAAGTGAGTGTGGCTCAGTGGTTCAAAACGTCTGCTATTCAATCAGACAGCTTGAAAAGCAGACGTTTTTACATGATAAAAAAGGTTCGATCCCGGCACTACACCAATGACTTGTTTTTCAAGTTATGTGTGGATTTGCACTCGCTTTACGGTGAAGGAAAACATCGTGAGGAAACCGACATGTTTGAGGACCACAATATCCAAAATACGTCTGTCATCCGCCAACCTGCACTGCTCCAGCGTGGTGGATTATGGCCTATATCTCTGTCCTAGTGAGACAAGGCCCCGAGTCCCAGCAGTAGGAACGTATAGTGGGCTGCTTATGCTACATATTTGGTATTAAAAGCTGCAGTAAATAAGCCTGCATCTCCAAACTAAGCATAAAAGCTTGTATCAGAGAATATTACACCCTATTAGAAATTAAGGCAATAATTACGTTATATTCGGTTTTAGACACTCAATCAAAAATAAACTTATAGCTAACTGTGCTAGTGTTAACACTGTTTTATAAACACATCACAATATTAATATAAAAGCGAAGGTTTGTCTGTGTGTTTGTTATTCTTTCACGCTCAAACGGCTGAACCGATTTGGATTAGGGAGCTTCATACGTTATTGTATTAAGCTAGGTATACCTATTATAATAATATAATATAAATTGGTTCAAAATACGTATAACAGAAAAAAGTAGGTATGGTATGTCAGGAAAAAACATGGTCTATGGTTATGACAAGATTGAAAAAACTGATATACATAATATTGATTTAACGATTGGCTACATCGGCTTCTATTAGCCAAGCCTTGCAGCGGCTTGAAAACTCTCGTCACCAGAGCTGGGCCACTTAGCTCATACGTAGAAGATTGGCTTCTATAGTCAAGTAGTGAATACTACTCAATTTAATCTAAGGTCCAATATTTCCCATTCATATTTGCTGAAAAGGAAAAGTTTAGTAACACAAAAACAGTTCTTAACTAACTATATAAAAGTAAAAGTAATGTGAAACAACGTTCCTGTGATCAGAATACATACAAAAGCTACCTGTTACGAGAGGCTGCGGCTTGATGACGGGGCCCTGCGCGGTCTTCGGGATCGAGAACTCGGGCAGCCACTCGTTTATTGCTTCCCTACGGATAGACAGATAAACATAAAATAAATAAATATGCGGACACATTTCACACACGGCTGGTTAACCCCATACTGAACCATTTCTAGTTCGTATTATGGTTGCTAACACAACTAATATACTACATATACATACATACATATTTTATGTAGACACATATTTAAC
Source organism: Mellilla xanthometata (assembly GCA_035578125.1). NCBI lineage: Eukaryota > Metazoa > Arthropoda > Insecta > Lepidoptera > Geometridae > Mellilla > Mellilla xanthometata. Next base: position 3,846,801 of record JAPUBQ010000030.1, on the reverse strand, counting down.
ACCCAGACCAAAAGCCAACAAACTTAGTTCAGCACAAAGATGTTGGCGGTGCCGGAAATCGAAACCGGAACCTTCTGATTGGCAGTCCGGCATGGTAACCATTACGCCAACGAGGTCGTCAATTATTAATTGGTCGTTTATTAATTCTTTGTCAAATGATAAGTCAGTTTACATTTTTTTTTCTAACCTATACTGTCCCATTGCTGGGCTAAAGATCTCCTCCTAACTCCCACACAAATCCCGGTGGACAGCCTCCTTTCGACAGGCATTCGAAAACTGGTGAAGCTCGTCACGCCAGCGGGTCCTCGGTCTCCTTCTACTGCGCCGACCTTGAGGATTCCACTGTGTGACGATCCCAGCCCAGCGTTCGGAATGCATACGAGCCACATGACCCGCCCAATCCCATTTTAGTTTGGCTGCTTTTTGGCCTACATCAACAACACCTGTCATGGAACGTAGTATTGTGTTGGGGACTCTGTCCGTCCTTTTGATACCCAGGATACTATGTTTCATGGCTCTTTGGCAGACCCCAAGATATTTAACCTCTGGGAATCAGTCAATGGCCAGGTGCTCAGACCTGGTCATTGGTAACCGTAGGTTAGAATTATGAAAGAAAGGTTCCCCCAGTTTATATAATACAGAGTTAGTTACTTCAGTTTTAATTCTTGTCACCACATATATCACGTACATCACATGCCAATCCTACTAATATTATAAATGCAAAAGTTTGTGTAGAAATGTGTATGTTTGTTACTTCTTCACACTCAAAAAGCTGAAGCGATTTTGATGAAATTTGGTGTGAAGCTAGGTTAGACCTTGGATAAACACATAGGCTACTTTTGCTCCCGAAAACAATTGTCGTTCCCGTGACATAGGCAAATGACTTTCAAATCTATGTTACTCCTACTAACCAGGAATATTCTTAGCTACGTTTACGTAAAATGGGTATTTCAATGGACCAATATGGCCACCGCTAGAAAATTACTGACGATATAGTTACTCAAAACGTGTATTAATTGAAAGTTCCTTGTCTAGTAAAATACATAATACTACTTTACATTTTAAAACTGAGATGGCCGCCAACTGAAAATGTCGGAAGTTGCCTGAATTTTTAATGTATACTTTTTAATTCGGACGGACAGATAGGAAGGGCCTATGAAAGTATGGTAGGTTTTTGTGAATGACCATATGACCAGGACAGGTGTGAATGCACAGATGTATGTAAGGAGCGTACATACTGTACCGACCACACATGAAGTAGGATAAGGTGAAGAAGAAGACTTTTCAATTCGGTTAATAAGGCTCTTTGTAGTAATCGATAAAAATACCTCAGCGCCTGTCGATGATGGTAGACATGTTTCCCCAGGGAGAGAGGAGCGTCGTCATCGCAAACACCTTGCTCGCTCTCTCTTTCTAACTTAATGTCCCACGATACTGCTTCCACTGAAAAAAAAAACATAAATATTAAAAAAAAAACATACTAGGACACATTTCACACAATTATCAAATTATTATTACGATCTCTTTGAAACAAAATGTTCAAAGGTTCGGAACCATTTCGTGTCATTATGTCAATTAGTGTCATTTAATACAACAGACAATGGTAAATAATTACAAAACGGGGAACGCGATATTAGACGTTTCATATCTATAGTAACATATAATTTAAGAGTTGAGCAGATCACCCGTAATAATTACCCATAATAACCCGGATCACAACCCGTAATAATTATGTTAGTATCACTGACACTGACAGTGACATTTAATAGACTATAAATTACGGGTCATAGATTATATAAACACTAGCTGACCCGGCAAACTTTGTTTTGCCTCACTTGTATGAAAAATAGATAGTAGCCGATTCTGAGACCTACTGAATACACATATAAAATTTGGTAAGAATCGGTCAAGCCGTTTCGGAGGAGTACGGTAACTAACATTGTGACATGGAAATTGTATATATTAGAAGACTAAGCGCGTTTTACGTTTTGCAACAATTTATCTGTTATTTCCGTTTTAGTTCCAAACGTTGTCGCATTTTTTTCTTTATCTTTAATTTATTTTTAGTTTTAATAAGATAAAAATAGATTAATAAATAACGTTAATCTTAATTAATCTTAGTTGATTTTTCCTTTACTTGTCTTAATTTGGATTTCGGATCACAGCGGAAGTACACTAAATATTTAATTTTGTCTTCTATTTATTCTGTACGTAAGGAAAAGCCTGGACCCCAAGACCCAGGTCGACCCTAGTGTGGAGTACAGTGTCCCCCGAGTTAGCATTTAAGTAACAATAAGCTTAAGATGTAATTTTTAATTTTTCTATGTAACTCTTTGTAAGCTATTCGTAAGTCTTTGTACAAAAAAAAATATTATTATTATTAATTTTGTTTCAATGAAACCCTAGATACAATCCCTTCTGTTTTTTTTATTGTTTATTATGTTTGTTTTTTTTATTGTCTTTGTGTCACAAAATAAATGTTTCTTTCTTTCTTTCTTTCTTCTTCTTTACTAAACCTCCTTACTCCAGGTACTCACTATGCTGTGGCGCGTCGAAGGTGCACGCGGCCCAGTGTGCCAGCGTCCATATAGGTATCATATTGGCGTTATACTCGCAGTTGGGGTTTGTCAGGACTCCTCGCAGCAGCGGGATCAGCTCGGGAGACCGGCCGCAGTAAGGCCCTGGAAGAGACACAATTATTTACTAACCAAATTGTCGCAAAGCTTCCAGAGTAGATTGTTCTAGAACACACCCGAACACCTTCGGTCTCGCTCTCACACATATCTGCTATCTCACTCACATGCATAAGCAGCCCACTATACGTTCCCACTGCTGGGACTCGGGGCCTTCTCTCACAAGGAGGGAGTTATAGACTATAATCCATCACGCTGGCAAAGTGCGGGTAGGCGGATGACACACGTCTTCGGATATTGTGGTCCACAAGCATGCCGGTTTCCTCACGATGTTTTCCTTCACAGTAAAGCGAGTGCAAATCTACACATAACTTGAAAAACAAGTCATTGGTGTAAGGCCGGGATCGAACCAGGTGCTGTCTGATTGAAAAGCAGACGTTATTACCACCGAGCCACACTCGCATCTCACTCACAAAGTATCCTAAACATTCTAGATTATACTGGGGAATAGTATGGAAAGTCCTAGAACTTTCTAGAGACTTGTTTACCGTATATAAGGGAGCGAGGACAGTTAACTGCGAGTTGTCGTAGAGTTAGCCCCGAGCGATATCCCGAGTGATAAGTGTGATTAGTTCTACGAGTGTTCGACTCCGGCGAGGAATAAGCATTGGCCGTTTCGACGAGTTGGAAGACCAGACACGTATCAGCGTGGGGATTCCATAGATAATAAATCTTCGTTATCCACGAAACCGACGTTTTAGTCATATACCCAAAAACCTTTATCCTGAGTGCCCCGTCCAACACGTACCAATATCATAAGATAATGATTCCTTTATTTTATGTTAACCAAAGTTCTTAAAGTTCAGAGCGTGTCCAGACAAGCTCTTGGGCCCTTGAAGCCAGTTACAAACGCATGTCGTTTAATCACATAGGTGCTTACCTAAGGAAGCCAGTTAGAAACGCATGCCGTTTAATCACATAGGTGCTTACCCAAGGAAGCCAGTTAGAAACGCATGCCGATTAAACACATAGGTGCTTACCCAAGGAAGCCAGTTAGAAACGCATGCCGATTAAACACATAGGTGCTTACCCAAGTAAGCCAGTATGAAACGCATGCCGATAACTCACATAGGCGCTTACCCAAGGAAGTCAGTTAGAAACGCATGCCGATTAATCAAATAGGTGCTTACGCAAGGAAGCCAGTATGAAACGCATGCCGATAACTCACATAGGCGCTTACCCAAGGAAGCCAGTATGAAACGCATGTCGATTAATCACATAGGTGCTTACCCAAGTAAGCCAGTATGAAACGCATGCCGATAACTCACATAGGCGCTTACCCAAGGAAGCCAGTATGAAACGCATGTCGATTAATCACATAGGTGCTTACCCAAGTAAGCCAGTATGAAACGCATGCCGATAACTCACATAGGTGCTTACCCAAGTAAGCCAGTATGAAACGCATGCCGATAACTCACATAGGTGCTTACCCAAGTAAGCCAGTATGAAACGCATGCCGATAACTCACATAGGTGCTTACCCAAGGAAGCCAGTAAGAAACGCATGCCGATTAATCACATAGGTGCTTACCCAAGAAAATTCGCTTCTGATCATAGTCGTTGGCATGTAGGTTGTCCCATATGACGGGCGGGCGGCGCAGTACCTGCGTTATTTCTTCTATACACTCTGTTGTTAGAGTCTTTGATATCACTTTAGGGCCTGAAACAAACAGTATGTATCTTGTCATACATATATTTCTTCGAGGAGGATTAGTAAGGGGCAGGTTTATCCCTTATCTATGGTTTCTTTAATGAAAACTGACGTAAATCCCTTCAGAACCCGAATTATCTACTTATGACAAATATTTGTTGCAAATGTAAGTTTACTTTAATAATAACTAGCAAATTGTCCCGGCTTCGCACGGGCTATAAAATAATCTAAGTTGCAAAGAGAAACAAAATATAGCCTATGTTACTCGGCGATAATGTAGCTTCCCAACGGTGAAAGAATTTTTCAGATCGGTCCAGTAGTTTCGGAGCCTATTTGAGTAAAAAAAGCAAACAAACAAAAATCAAACCATTTCTCTTTATAATATTAGTATAGATATACTTAAATAAGTGATAGTGATAAATGTATTCTCTGTAGCCATGCCAGTAAGGACCTATAAGGTACCTTGTGCACGGCAAGAACATGTATTTATTATCTAGCAAGTAAGTTATATACCCAAATAAATTATTTTTATTATTAATTATTATTTTTGACTATCAAATAAACTGTGCCAACGTTGGAACAATTTAGTTTTTGTTGTAGTGTCATTTAACAAAATAAACAAGGGGGGAATTGTTCCAAAACGTAGAACGCGTTAATAAAATGCATTATCGCAATAAAACAAATTTAGTTTTTTTTTATTTGTGGCCCTTTTGCATTTAATGAGTGATCTGCCCTGGGGATATCCCTTTGCTAAATGGAGGCAGACCGTCTTCGCTCCATAAACTTATTATAAGCTGTGTAAAAAGTTTTCAATGCTTTATTATAACTGTGCATAGGTCAGTGACTTTAATACACACACATGGCCTGAATGGCATGTTTAATATTATGACTAATGATGGAAACTATTATTGTAAACAACAATGACCTTAGTAGGGTCATTGACACGTAATGTTTAGGTATTTATTATAAACATGTGATTGATGACTAACTTTGTATGGAAAATGTAAGCGAATTGAATGGTACTTTTTAAGACATCTACAATAGTTAAATGGCTAGTTTTTATAAACATGTAACGCCTGTAGCTCGGCTAGCTAAGGTGATCTGACAATACCATCGAAGCTAAGCAATGGTCTATGCAAACATTGTTTGGTTGGGTGACCATGCACACAAGACTGTCGTTTTTCAAGTGGCACTTTCATCTGAGCGATACCATAGATTGGATAACACGTTAAAATGTATGTCTTGGCAGTTTAACCTCAATACAAGCAGTCGTTAAGCCAAGTCAGACGCCTTTGGGCGGCTTGAAAACTTTCGGCACCAGAGATTGGCCACTTAGCTTGTACGATCAAGAAGAAGAATACACATACTAACTACTTTTAATATCATAAATGAAATAATATATAATTCGAAATAATAAAGAAAGCATTAGAAAGTTCTATCTCTCTCTTGCTCACACTCATTTGTTTATGAATATTTTATTTACTGACTCAAGTTATACATTATTTGCATTTGATATTTATTTGATACAAATCTTTGACCCTCTTGGTTCTTGGTAAAATATGGAAACAGTGGTGGATGAAATTAAGTGGCGGTCTAAGAAAGTATGGGCAGATTGTACTTTAACCTTACCTTAAATTTAACACTATGCTTACATGAATACAATATTTATGAATTGTGTGAAGAATGTTGATGATATGAGTAGAACAGGTGTGAATACAGAGATGACAAATGACAGAGATGTATAGAAGAAGTGTACATACCGACCCCATATGAAGAGGGACAAACATAGAAAAGTTTTTTTTTTATCCTTGATAGGTTTGCGTTTGACTATAGTTAGCCTGATGTTAAGTTGAGCTGCAGTCTATGGCGTGGCATGCTTACCTAGAAAATACCTGTTAAGACTACTTTTGAAGACCCGTTAGCCGATAATGTTGGATTACATGTTTTTCTGTACATAAATGTAATTACATATTGACAATGTAAATTCCTATTAACTCTACTTTTGAAAACCCCCGGATGATACCTCTCAAAATAAAGAAAAAAGGTATTCACCAGTCCACATGATATCAATCTGCTGGGAGAGCTTAGTGCCGAGAGTGTTGAGGTACTCGGAGGAGTTGACGGTGGGCACAGCGCGCGTCGAGCAGTACTGCGTGGGGCACAGCAGGAAGCGGGGGCAGCCCAGGTGCTGGTGGACCTCGTTCGTGATGGACACCTGGAATCATTTCAGCATAGCATAAGTAACCCACTACATGTTACCAAAAATCAAAATCAAATCATTTATGACTATTTATATTATTTATTTATGACTACTTTTGTCATACAGGACATGTCACTTACTAATAACGTTTTATTAAGATTAATATAATTTTTAAGAACTAAATCACAATAATAAAGATTAATAATAAAACTACATAATAAAAATAAAATTAATATGAAAATTCTATTTAGTGTCACTGAATGTAATTTATATAAAATGTCAAGGAGATGTTTTATTATTAATCTTGTCATGACCGAACTAATTACTACTATTTACATATATCATGTCAAAGCTTAAATTACTGCAATGTTAAATTTAAAATAATGTTAGATTTTAAAGATATTAAGTACAGATAAATGTCCATTTAATACAATTTTTATTCATCATATCAATTCAAACAAATTCATCATTTACATTTATTTATTCGAGAATAAAGATTCAGAAAAATGTGTTTTTAAAAAATCTTTTAATGAGTAAAATGGAGTAAGTAATCAATAGATAGCGCTGTACCTCTAAGTGAGGCAAAACAACGTTTGCCGGGTCAGCTAGTTGAAAAATGTTTATTATCTATATCTACTAGCTGACCCGGCAAACGTTGTTTTGCCTCACTTAGGGGTACAGCGCCATCTATTGAGTACTTACTCAACCCAGTCGAAAGGTATCGACATCTGTTAGAATCATTTGGAGTTAACAGATAATTGTGACTGTCAAATAATAACAGACAATAATTAGCAATAAATTAAAATTGTGACTATAATTTGAGATTTAAACTATCCTATCTCTCAAGTTGGATCGAACTGCACATGGTGTGCGAATTTTATTATAATCGGTTAAGTGGTTTAGGAGTCCATTTAAGACAAACATTGTGACACAAGATTTATACATACATAATATATTAAGTAAGATAAGATAAGATATTCAACAGAGATTAAAAGACTATCAAAAGAAATCACTGCTCGTTTTCATGTATCTACAATACTTCTGAGCAAAACCAATAAGTACTTACTTGTGCATGAGCAAAGCTCTGAAAAATCTGTTTGTCTCCCTCACTCATTTCAGGTTCAATATCATCAAACAGTAGAGCGAAGCAGGTGCAGCCAAACTGGGACACCTGTTCCAACTTCCTCTTTAACGTTGTGATTTCCTTCTGGCTACTATATGTGATATCTAGTCCTGGTGAGAGAGCATAACAGAAGATGATGCCCTGGTCTTTTGCAGCGGATATCAGGGATGTGAGATGCTCAGCCTCTTCTACAGTGTACAGTTCTCGCCAGTACGCTCGATGCTTGTAGTCGTCTTTCGGAGCGTATACGTACATGTCCATGCCCCATTTTTTCAATCTATGGAGGAAATAAGGTTATTTATTACTATATTTGCATGAACAAGAGGAAGACCTTGACGATAATTTTTAGACCAAATTAAGGAGAAGGCGTAACTCATGTCGCATAGGGAGGTCAAGGATTTGGCCAAAGATAGAACAACCTGTAAGAAACTCCATGGACAAAAGCCTAGCTCTTAAATATTGCATGAATGCAAGAACAAACAGTCACACTTATTTATAGAACGTTGGATATACGCCCAACGTGTTTCGACGCATTGTCTCTGATGATAGTGCTTGTAATGTGTCGAAATCCGTTGGATTAACATCCAACGTTTTTGAAGTAAGTATGACCGTTTTTTTGGTGCAAATAATATATAATATATGCCTTATGATAACAGTTTACAAATTATTTACTACTATCCGCTTCGCACAATTTAAAGATTATATGGCAATAATTTTTTTTTTTTCTATTTGAGTTTGTATTGTATTTTTCTGAGAGGTTTTTTGTGCAGATATGGATATGATATAGAATTTAGTTTTATCATTAAAAAGAACAAAATAACTACTTTATGAATTATACCCTATTTTTTCTGATTTTGGTTATTTTTCAGAATATTCATTTGCATAAATATGCTGTTAATGATGAGAGATATGTTAAAATAATTACCATGCCAGACTGCAAACCAGGGGGTCCCAGGCTTAATTCCTGGCAAGGCCAATATTAAATAAATTTGTTAGCTGTTGGTCTGGGTGTTGAAGAAATGAATAATTTCTGTATTAAATTATCTTGATTTTAATATATTTTTTTAATAAATAAGTGTATTTTGTTTGGTAGTAGAAAATGTGGCTGACTCAAGCTGTGGGTTAATAGGTACATACTCATAGTTGAAAAACATGTATTAATATAAAGTGTTTATGTATGTATATACAAACTAGAAATAATTTAGTATGGGGCTAGTCAGCAGTGTGTGAAATGCCTTCCTAGGTGATATGGTAATGTGAATCCTTATTATTTTATTTATTTTATTATCTTCTTTATTGTACACTATGTCCTTGTTCAGTTGTTTATAAACTCCTCTCCATCCAAAGGTTGCCTGGAAGAGATCGCTTTAAGCGATAAGGCCGCCAATTGTGGCAAACTTATTTGTAAGCTCTTTCTTTTTCTTTTTTGTATGTAATAATTAATGTGTCCAATAAAGAATTCTCTATCTATCTATCCTATTATTTGAGGATATATAAGGCAATTTCAAAGCGACTAAATACATTGCACTATAGGTATTTAGGCTTCTTTAATATAAGACCTCATTGGCCAAGCTCTGGGTTTGTTACCCCTAAGTGGCCTCTGACATGGCATCAAGTGCTATCAGTTGTTTATATTATTCTAAATTAAACCTTAAGATTAATGAATTATATATTGACTAATGTTATGTTATTTAGGTTTTAATATAATTTAATTTAATATAATTTAAATATATATATATTTTTTTTATTTTTTTTTATTTCCTATCTCATAGTAAGTTTTTTTTTGCAGCCAGGTAAATTGTTTATAAGAGCGTAAATTTTTATTAATCTCATATCCAAAATATTTGATATTTATTTGCTTTCAACATTCTCCATTTATATTGTTATAATTTCATAATTTTTTTTTCTAATTGTTTATATAAACTTTTTCTTTTCTTTTCCTTTTTTTTTCAAAATTTTGTGACATAAATTATGTACTGAAAACCTAATTAAGTTCTATACTTTAAAGTTCTATACCTACGATTGGGAGAAGACATCGGCTTCCGTCATACAGTTCTGAACTAGTTCGGAAGCCTTTGGATTTCTTTATATATTTGTAACATTTACTTTGTCAAATAAATAAATTTTATATTTATATTTTATATATTGACACAAGATTTTAATGACCAACTTTAGAGGGACATTACATAAAATGTAAAAGCTCAAATAACAGCACAAAGGCATAGGATGTAAATAAACACATTAGTATGTACCTAACAGCTAATGAGACAGTTAATCATCAGTCATGTAAACAAAGTACGGACAAAATGAGCTAGAGAAAAAATATTATACTATAAGTTTACTTACTTTTGGAACAGATCCTTCCTTTGTTCGGTGGTCCAGGGTCTCCCGTAGAAACCTGTGATGCGACAAACATAGGTCATTCACACGGACGAAACGAAAACTATTCAGTCTATAGATACGTATATCTAGCGAAAAGCAGTATCATTACCTTCAACCACTCCGCAAATGAAGTCTTTTCTATTCGAATTAGACTCGTCCGGTGATCTCTCAGTCATTTTCAATTAAATTTCAATTAATAATACAGAATTATTGGAAATGAAAGTGGCCCAAATATGAAGTAAAAACAAGAGCTTAAAACACGTAAGGTACGCTAAGTCGCTCAAAGAAGATACTTGTCCTGATACGCAGGTAGTTTTTTAAAATAATTTCAATTCTATTTCGATTTCTTAGACGCGTAAAATCGCTTCAAATATCCTAAAATTGCTCTAGTCCCAAAAAAACTACAGAGAATCCATGATGTGTCATGTCTAGGCAAAATGAACGAATAAAATTGGATGAATGAATGATTAACAATCACAATCACGAAAGAAGTTACTACAGATAAACAATATACCGTTTTGCTTTAGTTGCAATAATTATTTTTTTTCTACCAAGATAGTAGAAAATACAGGTAGAAAGCAATCACCATTAAATTTGTCTATGGCTTCAAAGTTCAAAGGAAATTTGGCGTAATAAATTTAAGTGTTAGACTTTTCAATCAATTTATTCCATTTGTATTTGTACAATTAATTTCTACATTACTATTATGCTTTAAATATGTAAATACTGTTCGTAAAATTCCACAAACCAAGATATACTTAATTACTAACCTCTAACGTTTTAAAGTGAGGCCAAACTTCTTGGGTTCTTATTTCTACCCCGTTTCCAGAACAAACCAGCTCAATCCACATTATTGCCCGAAGAGCATTTAGTAAGTATTTACACCGAGTTTGAACTTAATAGGACATCGGGACCAAGAAAAACCGTGGATAAAAAATACCTAAATTATGAGAAAATAACTTTTCCTCTGGGATTAATACCTACTAAAATCTAAACTGAAACACAATAGGCGTATTACTTTCAAGATTTATTGAATTTACATACGAAACTATTTTTTATTATATCTACATTCAGAAATTGTTTTTACTTAGATACTAAATTATTTATAAGGACGTAACCAGTAATCCTATTACGAGTAAAAACATACGTTTTAACGTGACTAGAACATTTTAATACTTCCATGTGAGATTAATACTTTGAACACTTACAAAATACAATATTTTCACTAATTATTTACAGTACAGAGATCATACAAACACACATAATATTTTATTTACAACATAGATCATTATCGCAATGTAATTAAGACATCTCAGAGACTTATAGGCGTCACAAAAAGTTGACATAAATAGTTCATTATGTATTAAATTCAAATTATCGAAGCATTTAAGTTTATTAACTTTTGAAAAATCTTAGGTTTCTCCCTGTTTTACTTATAATAATCTGGCACTTTACTAGATAGCCACAAAGTTTTTTTTAATTTTAGCTCTATGTTACATGTATGTTTTTGTATGTCCAATAACTGATACTCTATTATATTACATTTAAAACAGGCATATCGAATCAAAATACACTTGATTGTTCGCAAGCCGAGAAAGTAACATATCTTGAGGCATACAAGAGCAACATTTTGAATTCAAAACGTAAAAATTGTTTCTAGAATGTAGGTACCTAGTGAAAACAAAAGTATTTATATTAAATGGAAAAATCAAGCATTATAATTTATACTTGTAACTTGAGTTTTATATCAGATTTAAAGTCTGATTGCTACAAAAGTTGATATACTTAAAATATTCTCTTAGTTTTCTAAAGACATTTTAGACACAATTTATCAGTTACTTTAATCGTTTCGAAATAGCGCACAAAATGATTGAGCCCATATACCTATGCGTCTTAATACGAATTTCAGTAATTTAGGTCAAGATCATCGCGTAGTCCAGTTCTGAAAGAACTAGTATAGTAGAAGTAGATAGTCTCACGACATAATGCGGTTAACCGCACTAGTTCCACTGTCAGCTGAGCATACCGGCCGACATGTAGCAATGCATGTGACGTGACACAGCGTAATGTGGGTGCCACTGTTAGTAGAGCATGCCGATGCTCCGCTAACAGTTGTACACACGGCGGAAAGCGGGTAGCCGCGTGGGTGCCACTGTTAGCCGATCATGCCGGCTGACATAATGCCGATCACACGCCTGTGACGTCACACGGCGTAATGCGAGTATCCGCGCGGCTGTCACTGTCAGCCGATCATACCGACTGAATAATGCCGATCAAACGCATATGACGTCACACGGCGTAATGCGGGTAGCCGCGCGGGTGCCACTGTCAGCCGATCATGCCGACTGACGTAATGCCGATCACATGCCTGTGACATCACACGGCGTAATGCGGGTAGCCGCGCGGGTGCCACTGTCAGCCGATCATGCCGACTGACGTAATGCCGATCACATGCCTGTGACATCACACGGCGTAATGCGGGTAGCCGCGCGGGTGCCACTGTCAGCCGATCATGCCGACTGACGTAATGCCGATCACATGCCTGTGACGTCACACGGCGTAATGCGGGTAGCCGCGCGGGTGCCACTGTCAGCCGATCATGCCGACTGACGTAATGCCGATCACATGCCTGTGACGTCACACGGCGTAATGCGGGTAGCCGCGCGGGTGCCACTGTCAGCCGATCATACCGGCTGACATGTTGCCGTGCACACGCATGTGACGGTTCAGATTGCCACTTTGGGAGAACCTGGAACAAATTACATATTCGTGATATAGTACTTTCCTTAGATTAAAATGATGGTAATCTATAGCAATATTATGAAGTGGAGAAGTTTGATTGTTTTTTTGCTTGACGCAAATAGGCTTCGAAACTACTGGACCGATATAAAAAATTCTGTCACTGTTGGGAAGCTACACTATCCCCGAGTAAGATAGGCTATTATTTTATTATATTTTGTTTCTCTTCACAACATGGATTATTTTTTTCTCGTGCAAAGCCGGGACTGGCTGCTAGTATAATAATAAATTGTACAAGTTATCAAGACATTCAAGACTTAAGACCCCAAAATAGAGGACTCTCGGTTTCTCTGGAATTTTACAATTAGACCTGACATAGTCCCAATGGAACCAGATGAAACGTTGAGTTCTATGACCCGGGTAAAGTTTCCGAAAGAAAGTCAGTTAAAACAGTTGATCTGACTGGACTATTCGTTACGTAAAATTAAGCCCCTAGCTGAATTTAAAATATCCTTACTTTTAAGATACATCATTTAAAAATTTGGGACATTTACCTCAATAAGCATAATTTACACTGGTACGGCTTTTCTCCGGAATGTATCCGCAAATGTTTTGTTAAAGTAGAGCTGTCGGAGAAGGCTTTCTTGCATGACCTGCATCTGAAATAAAATATCAGAAAACAAATTCATACTATGCAATTACATATAATACCTACACACATTACGTGATAGCAATATTTTATTAATATTGCCTTGGTGAGAGACATCTCTGAACGCCAGAATACCACTTAAAATTAAACACAATTAAGTTATCTATGCACAAAAAAGAAGAATAAAGAACGGGAAAGTATTCTCCTCCTTCGTATGAGTTAAGTGGCCAAGCTCTGGTGTAGAGTTTTTCAAGCCCCCCGAAGGCCTCTGACTTGGCTGAACGACTGCTTGTACTAAGAGTAACAGCCGGGACCTCCAATTTATCGTGTCATCCGACCGTCGAAAGTATTTAAATTGATGTAGAGCGGATGTATCACGTACTTTTCTATGAAATCTAATGAATAAAGTTTAAAATTACTTAGCTAACCGTGGATTTTCAAAGATAATTGTAGATAATATTCATAATAATTATTATATTGAAAATTTGAAATTTTGAAAATTGAAAAGCGAGTGTGGCTAAAAAGCGAGTGTGGCTAAAAAGCGAGTGTGGCTCGGTGGTGATAACGTCTGTTTTTCAATCAGGCGGCCCCTGGTTCGATCCCGGCCCTACACCAATGACTTGTTTTTCAAGTTATGTGTGGATTTGCACTCGCTTTACGGTGAAGGAAAACATATATACCGACACGTTTGAGGACCACAAAATCCGAAGACGTGTTTCATCCGCCAACCCGCACTTGGCCAGCGTGGTGGATTATGGCCTATATTTCTCTCCTAGTGAGAGAAGGCCCCGAGTCCCAGCAGTGGGAACGTATAGTGGGCTGCTTATGCTTATGCTAATTATATTAACACACACATATAACACACCACCACACACAATTAACTCGTCGCAACTTCAATAGTTTTTATTCTTCTGTAATCTTTAAAATACCTATGTTCCATGTTTTATATTTTATTTTATTTTTATTGCTTTTGATCAGAAATTATATGTATTACTTAACTAAAACATTAGGTCCTTAAATAATTTATAGTAATATTATTGTAATTTAATTAAATACGTCTTATATATCATTGTAAATTAATCTATAAACTATTTATGTACATAAACTATTTAAGTCACTGGAAGGCACTAGCCTCCATGGCACGGGCGCGAATTCGTCCAGTTTGAGGGTTAATGAATAAGTGTAAATGTACAATTTTAAACGAATAAATATATTTGAATTTTGAATTGAATTAATAATACTCACTGGTACGGCCTCTCCCCTGAATGCGTCCTCATATGCGTCGTCACACTTGAGCTTTGGCTAAATCTGCGATCGCAAATCGGACACCTGCAACAGATACAATGTATTAACTCCACTGTACTTTTTGAATGAGCAAGAGTCACAGGGTGAAATTAAAAAAAAAACTTAATTTGAACTTATATTGAAAATAATCAAATCCAACGGGACTGCTATATAATCATTATCAAACAAATCGCAAAACAAAAAACTTGTCCATACAACTGTGCTTCTAACTTTCAGATATATACTCGTAATTCGAATTATAGTATTTAGGTAATCAATTTTAAGTAGTTTTAGGCATGCCCTATTCACCATTCACAGGTTGCACTTTTTATGTTATTCATGAATATTTTTGCAAATACAAGACAATTTGAATTTTATATTATGTCTTAAATCTCATTGCCTAGTAGTATCATCAGAAAATGCCCTTGAAACCGGCACACAGTACCTCTTGCTTTTGAAAAAACAAACCTATTCTACGGTCTAATATTAACAGCAGTTGTGGGAAAGCGATTCAGAAGTTACATAAGAAATAATTTGGGTTGCTGGGATGAATAAAATTAAATTATAGCTATTTAACGCCATCTAGCGGCATATGAGCACTTGCAGCATACTATCAGACTACCATAAGGGGTTGCACTCAATTGCTTGACGGTAGAGTAGCGCTTAATTCTGTAGTACCTACTTCCCCACGAGTGAATTAACACCTTTAAATACTAATGATTTTTAATACTAACATATACCTACAAATCAAATACTTTTTAAAGGGGTAAACTTATCAGTAGCCATCTAAAGTGAATCATCCGAATGTCACTGCTTAATTTGCTAGGTTAATATTCTAATTTTATGTACACTAGCATAATTATATTAAATGTAACCATTATGAAGAATAAAGAAATTTGGAAACTAAACTACCACCTACTTCCCCAGACTTAGGTCTTAGCAGAGAAGATCACTTTTACTAGAAAAGGTCATACCTAAACGGTTTCTGGCCAGTATGCGTCCTCACATGCGCTGTGAGGTTGGCAGCTTGTGAGAAACTTTTATTGCAGTCTCCGCATCGATACGGCCGCTCGCCGGAGTGCGTCCTAAGATGCGTCTTCAGTGTGCTGGGACGGGCGTACGTTTTCCCACAAATACGGCACAGGTTTGGCTTCTGCTCGTCGTCCTCTGAACATCCGCTTAGTGCTCCCACCTGATGAAAAGAATTAAGTGCTAATTTTAGAAAAAAGTCTTTAAAGAAAGTGCTAAGAAATTATGAAAGACTAGCTGTATCCCGTGGCTGTACACAATTGATATTGTGTTTGTGTGTATTCAATGGTATTGTTGGTAGCATAGACAAAGTATACTAGACAGACAGTTCCAGTACAAAGCAGCATACAACGATTGGGTTTCGATTCAAGCACACTAGCTGTCACTACTTGTACCGAATTGAGGCAAAATACAAAATTATAGTGTCAGCTGGTTATCCCTTACATCTCAGATAAATCTTAACCTCATTGCAGTACAGAGAAAAACTATAAGATTGGCCGTCTACTTTAATGTACTTTGTCTATGTTGGTAGTGTTCAATGGTGTTGAAAATTGAATTTATAAGTTTAATTTATCTAACTAGTCCTTATGATTGTAGTGTGACTTGCTTTTAGCGTATGTTATTTATGGCCAATAAAGTTCTGTGTTTCTAGTAGCTAAGGTATGTTAAGGTATGGGTTGTGCAATTTCAGGGTTTGAGATCTATACCATATTTTATTCCAATAGATTCAACCATCGAGGGCGAAAGATTAACAAACATCCATCTTTCAAAACTTTCTTAACTAAATAGTTTTATTCGTATTAGCTTAAAGTAGTATCTACTACACTGCTACACTTTTATCAGTACCCAGTAATAGTGCGATTTTGCTTAGATATCCTTGCAACGTGGAACAAGAAAGAGGCCTATACCCAGCTGTTGTTCAAATACAAATACAATTTGTTATTAACAACACCATTAGTTACATGTCAAACAATTTTCGGCAATGATGATCATGCAAATAGGCATGAAAATGTTTATTAGGTGGTGTAGAAATCACGGGCAATTTAATTTTGTAACGGGTAATTTAATGTTGGATAGTAATAAACTATGCAGTAAGCATGTTGTTAATACATTCCAAATCAAGGGACAACTAACCTGGACTTTCCCAGAATTGACGCAAGCCGTGTATCCGTACTCCTGATGAGGGTGCATCTGCCCCTGATGATTCAGGATATACCCTGCACCCATTCCCTGATCCTGTATCTTGGAAGCTTCATACATCTTCTGCGGCGGCCTTTTTAGTTGTCCCATAGTTTTTTGGCTGGCATAACTTGGTTTTTGTTGAAATATATAGTTTGTTGGCTTCTGGCTGTTCTGTATTAAGGGTTTGAAGGTAGAAGAAGCAGTGATTAAAGGGTCGGATTGGTTCGGGGTTCGGAAGTCAGCCGTAAAGGAATAAGTGGCTGAAGGGTAAGAGTTGGGAGAGAGGACGTTCTGTGTTTGAGGGTAGACCACGTTCACTGAGGGACTGGCTGCGTTTTGGTTCCATTGCATCTGTGGAAGAATATTTTATTTATTAGGTAAAGTCAGAATCAGGGTTTCAATAATCATAGAAATCATAGAACAAAATTAAATCTACACCTATATTATAAAGAGGAAAACTTTGTTTGTTTGGTCGTAATGAATAGGCTCAAAAACTACTGGAACGATTATAAAAATTCTTTCATATTACATATTCATCAACAATTAATTAATTAATTAGTAGTAAATTGCCAATAACTTCAACAAGTGTATATTTTTTAAAATGAGGGTTAGGAGTCTTTGATGTCGGCATAAAAAATAGCCTAACGTCGCGGTTGTAGAAGGTCTTTAGCATTGGCTACTATAGCATGTCGGGCGGGTAGTCTAGCTGTAACTTCACTTCAACAAAAATATGTTACGCTTTCGGCTATGCAGATACTTAGATATCATCCTTATGAAACGGTTCAGCTAAAATCGGTTCAGATTTTAGTTCAGCAAGTCTTATTATATTAGACTTGCTGAACTGAAATCTGAACCGATTTTAACTGAACCGTTTTTCATACGTGAAAGTAGTTTATATAGCTTTTACTTGTGGCGTCTCTGTCGCACTTCATCGCCCGCTACCTATCAGAGCGCTTGTCCTGAATCGCGCAAAACGGTATTTTCAACGCGCATACGACTGGTCCAAGCTACAATGCATGACCGTCGGACGGCCGTCTCCGGACACAACATCTGTCCGGGGGGATATCCCTTTGCTAGATGGGGGCAAACCATCGCCGCTCCATAAACTCATAGGCTACTTTTTATTCCGTATTAAGGTAACAACACGGAGCGTATCTAGTAAGAACCTTAAAACATACTTCATAAGGCCAAATAAATAAACATTGATATAATTAGAAAGTCTCAAGTTAGAACTTGTAAGATATCTCTCGTTGTAAACAAACTCAGCACGTGCGGTGCTACTTCGTACCAACGGTGCTTCCGTTGGTAAATACGAGTATAATAAGTTCACGTTGATGTCTTTTGTTCACATTCCAAGTTTGAAAACTCTTTACTTTTTTAAAAGTTTGACCGTCTATTGTTTCAATAATTGTTTTTGATCGAGCGAGCGAATCGAGGGAATTTATTTTATTTACCTACCCCTGGTCAAACCTGTTTGACATCCGTTGGGCCACGGGTGGGTTTGGTAAACAACTCTGCATTAACTGGCCAATTTTGCATACATCGGTCTGTGTGTATGTATATTAGATCTCGCTTACAGACCGTAACCCCATGGTTAGCCCCATACTGAACCATTTCTAGCTCGTATTATGGTTGCTAACACAACTGATATACATACATACATATTTAACACCCAGACCCACAGCCAATAAATTTAGTTAAGCACAGAGATGTTGACCCAGCCGGAAATCGAACCCCTTCTGATTAGCAGTCCGGCATGGTAACCTTTACGCCAACGAGGTCGTTGAATTGGAAGTACGGATGGGATGGATCCCACAAAAAAGGTATTACAGCTATTTAAAGGTCGATTGTAATTACCTATATTTGACAGAGCGATGAAATACCATATCACTATTTTTGTTAAGATAAATGAAATTGGTCACGTTTGGTCAAAGGTTTTGATAATAAAAAACAATATTCTAAGAAATTTTGTTCGCGAGGTCTAGGATCTACTGTTTGGAGAAATACTCATTCTATCCCCTCTCAGTCAAATTTTATTACTATAAAGCACGGAAGAGAAAAAACTGTTTTTTCTCTTCCGTGCTATAAAGTTTATAGTAATAGAATTCATTCATAACACATTTACATGTTGCTATAGCTATTATATTGGTGGCGACGGTCACGTGACGCCGTCGTCGTTCACCCCGGACTCGATGGAGCGGGTGTCGGAACCCCATCTCCAAACACCCTCGAGTCTGATGCCACTTTTAGTTGCCTCTTACGACAGGCAGGGGCAGTTCCGTATCATTGTGTGGGTTACCTGTGAGCACAGTTGTTCCGGTGGACAGCCGTGCATGGTCATATTCATGGAGACATTGACGCTCATGGTGGGGAAGAGAGGTGCCATGGTGCCGCCGTAGTGCTCGTAGTACGGGTACCCGCCGCTTGCTGAGCTGTTCACCATCATCTGGGGACAACACTGAGCTAAACAATACAGAATACAGACATTTATTAATAAATGAAAACACACCCACACAAAAATCTGACAAATAGTAGATTAAATCTAAGTCAGTGTCCGCGGGTAAGGTGCCTAAAATGCTGGCGGCATTACCTCGCTGGATCGCCAAGCTTATACATTGGCCGAGGTAAGCGCCAGCTCTTGGATCATTTGTTCTGACCACCAGCCACTTGTAAAAATAATAATTAAATATAAGTCAATATGGTATAATTTTTTTTTACAAAAATACAAATACAAAAATTCTTTATTTGTGACACAAGTAAAAGATACAATATAAAAATAAAGTCTGAACGCTTTCAAACTAGTTCACAGAACTGTTACTCGAAAGACAATGACTTCTCCCGTGATGTAACATTAAATTGGTACTTATTTCAAACAAAATGCAAAAACAGAAACAGTTTAATTTAGAATTTACAGCAAATAAAAATAATTGACCAAGTGCGAGTTGAGCTCGCGCATGAAGGGTTCCGTACCATTGTTGTTTGGGAGCCCCCCTCAAATATGTATTTTATTCATTTGTGAAAATTTTAAATGTCTAGCTGCTACCGTTATTGATATATTGCAAAAAAATACTTTTATTGTATGGGGAGCCCCTTAATTTTTTTCTGACCGAAATAAAAGCCAGCATTCTGGACACCCGAAACCTCTACCAGCCGCTTATCCACGATTCTCTCCCCGAAACCCCGCATGAGAATAAAATCTCGTCGCTGCAAAAATATTTTCATGACTAAATCAATTGAAGCCTTCCAAATACAAAGCGAAACCCCAACCCAGATCCCATATTAATTACAATAATTTTCCACAAACCGCCCCTTTACAATTTTCCCCAAAGCTTCCCTCCAAAATAGACGAGAGGGAGACAACAACTCAACTTCTACGTGCCAGAACGAGACAACTAACCTACGAGTATGAATTCAACTCACCCTTTGAATACGAAAATTCGAAAAGTTTTTATTTAATTAAAACAATATAACATCGTCAATGTAAAACTAAATCTAAACTAAAATTTATTAATATAAAAGTATATCTAATCTAAAAAACCAGTGCCAGTGCTAAAGAGTGCCCAAAAAGCCAGCCGAATTGTCCCTTTGTATAGCAACGCTAATTACACTCTAAGAGGCCGGCATTGTAAGTGACAAAAATATATCTATCCCTTTTACTCCTAGCTGATAGTGAAGTGAGTTAGAAAGAGACGGGCGTACCTGAGGGTGTACCGCCTCGGGGGCGCAGTCTCCATGAACGACCGCGTGTTTGAGGGAAAGTAGGACGTCCGCTGCGTCCCCCCCGCCTCGCTCCCGGCATTCCCCTGAGTTGTTCCTGGGGAAGATTGTACAGATTTAATTGACGATTAACGGGTGGTTAACCTGAGATTACTTTTCTTAAGAATAGTGAAGTCGTAGTAAGTAGTGCTTGGACCCTGAAAGACATACTACTATACGAATAAAAACATAATAATTATGTACTTTATGAGAAGTTCCTCTTAGGTTGTTTAGTTTAAGTCATGCACTTAAATATGAAACAAACTTTCTTAGCTTTAAGACATAAACGTTAGTGTGTGCAAGTCGTTATTATTTCAAGAATGATTTCGTGCTGTAGTACTAAAGTATGCCTAAATTTTAGGGATATGCTAAACGTTATGCCAAGTCTGTCTTTATTTTAAATTTAAAATTTCAGATTTAAGATATTTTTTATTTATTTGAGATAAAAAACTAAATTAATGACTAAAAATAAAATAAAATCATTTACTACTACTGATTAAATAAAACTTCAACACTCCTGAGACTCGGGGCCTTCTCTCACTAAGAAAGAGATATAGGCCATAATCCACCACGCTGACCAAGAGTAGGTTGGCGGATGACACACGTCTTCGGATATTGTGGTCCTCAAACATGCTGGTTTCCTCGTGATGTTTTCCTTCACCGTGAAGCGAGTGCCAAATCCACACATAACTAACTTGAAAAACAAGTCATTGGTGTAGGGCAGGGATTGAACCTCGAAAGTCTGATTGAAAAGCAGACGTTATTACCATCGAGCCACACTCGTGATCGAGTAATATTCTTTTGAAATAAAATAAATTCTAAACGCACAAAAAGATCACCAACTTAATCATGGGTTAGTCTCACGGTAGCACAGGCCCTACTTCCCTTATAAAATATCACGTTACAGATTTGTTAAGTTGTGATCAATTCAGCATGATATCAGATAAACATCTCGTTTTATGGTTAATTAATTTTCTAACCAGAAGACAATCATGCTAACCGTTCAGTTTAAATACTTAAACAATCCATAGTCATTTGTTTTCTTTCAATGCTCGCAGAGAAAAGAAACAAAAGATGATCACAATTCACTTTCATCTACACTTTTGGATAGTAGATATTTGAACAAAAGAAATACGTCGTTCCAAATTTAAATCATCAATACTTTTTAACTTGCTTTTAGGGTTCGCAGAGAAACATGTCCAAACTTTTGGCGCATAAGCATAAACAGTTCCCCTACACGTTCCCACTGCTGGGACTCGGGGCCTTCTCTCACGAGGAGAGAGATATAGGTCATAATCCACCTCGCTGGCCAAGTGCGGTTTGGCGGATGACACACATCTTCGGATAATGCAGCCCTAAAACATGTCGGTATCACTCACGATGATCCTTTACTGAAAAGCGAGTGAAAATCAAAACTTAAAAACAAGTAATTGAAGTAGGGCCGCGACTTAATCAGGACCGTCTAATAATATAAAAGCTAACCTTTTTTAACACGCCACACACCTTTAGCGCAACTAAGTAAAATACACTACATTATCATCTATACCTCTTTCACGCTTTACCATGTAGCAAACCCGGCGAACTCCGTTTCGCCACTAACTTGAAATTATCCCTGAATTTTGTTTGCTACAAACCTAACGGATTCCAAGACATTTCCAACGAATGCAAAACTAATGGAAACCGTTTCATGCGTTCTGGAGTTATAGCGTCAGGACGGAAAACCTGACTTATTTTTATACATATTATATTATAGATTATTTTAGGATTAGATGGAGTTCTGTCTCTCTCTATCAACTTACTTGTACCCGCTGCAAGGTGAGAAAGGGAACAGCGAGGGCAGCGGGTCGAGCTCCAGCGCTGGCAGGGAGAAGGAACCCATGTCCTCTGCAGACCACGCCTCGCCTCCGCTCACATCTTCTAGAGTCACGTCGCACTGCGTGATGGAGGAACTTAGCGCGTTGATATCGTCCCCATTCTCTGGACAGCAGTTCTCGTTGTCTTGCTGCAACCAAGTATTTAGGTATAGTGCCTAAACTATACAAATTTTATAAAGAGGAAAAGTTTGATTGCTGGTTTGTTTGTTTGACGCAAATAGACTCCGAAACTACTGGACTGATTTGAAAAATTCTTTCACCGTTGGGAAGCTACGTTATCCTGATGATGTATCCCCTATGAGTAACATAGGCTATATTTTGTTTCGCTATTAATACTTATATAAGTATGTTTACTCAGCTGACACCAAAAGGTACTGATGTACCTAACGGGAAGATTGAGATATGATCAAGGTTATCCTTCAAAAGCTACAATTGCCTTCTTATTCGTATGAGTTAAGCGGCAGTGGCCTCTGATTTCGAGAGTTTTCAAGCCGCCCGACGACATCTGACTTAGCTTAACGACTAACAGCCGGGACCTACAATTTAACGTGTCATATGAACCACGGTGGCGCCCGAATAAAAAAAAAATTAAAACGACAGTCTTGTCCATGGTCACCCATCCAAAGGCATCGATGATCGCGTCAGATCACATTAGCTAACCGAGCTACAGGCGCTACTACAAGTACCTATGTTAGAAGAAGTATGTTTGAACATACAACACTGATTGTACGTCATACAAAAGCTTTAACGGCGAATAAACCTCATCTCATTATTTTGCTCAATTCTGTCTTTATACTATATGGTGTCTAAAGTATGACCGGAGTTATCCCACTCAAGCTACAAGTCATGCCATTGACAGCTGCTTGTCTGTTTGATTCTGGTCTATGGTTGTTGGGCAGGTTTGCACAGGACAGTGTTACCTGGTACACGAGGCTGATCTACAGGGTACCTAGAAGCAGTGGTCGACGTCGAGCGTACAGCTTTATAGGGAGCTCGTAGCACTGTACAGGGTGACTTGGGGCTCGAGGCTGGTGTACAAGGTACCTGGCAGCAGTCGAGCTCGAGCGCACAGCACGCGCCGTACTGAGGGTTGTTGGGCACGTAGCACTGTACAGGGTGACTTGGTGCTCGAGGCTGGTGTACAAGGTACCTGGCAGCAGTCGAGCTCGAGCGCACAGCACGCACCGTACTGAGGGTTGTTGGGCACGTAGCACTGTACAGGGTGACTTGGTGCTCGAGGCTGGTGTACAAGGTACCTGGCAGCAGTGGTCGAGCTCGAGCGCACAGTACGCGCCGTACTGAGGGTTGTTGGGCACGTAGCACTGTACAGGGTGACTTGGGGCTCGAGGCTGGTGTACAAGGTACCTGGCAGCAGTGGTCGAGCTCGAGCGCACAGCACGCGCCGTACTGAGGGTTGGTGGGCACGTAGCACTGTACAGGGTGACTTGGGGCTCGAGGCTGGTGTACAAGGTACCTGGCAGCAGTGGTCGAGCTCGAGCGCACAGCACGCGCCGTACTGAGGGTTGTTGGGCACGTAGCACTGTACAGGGTGACTTGGTGCTCGAGGCTGGTGTACAAGGTACCTGGCAGCAGTCGAGCTCGAGCGCACAGCACGCGCCGTACTGAGGGTTGTTGGGCACGTAGCACTGTACAGGGTGACTTGGTGCTCGAGGCTGGTGTACAAGGTACCTGGCAGCAGTGGTCGAGCTCGAGCGCACAGCACGCGCCGTACTGAGGGTTGTTGGGCACGTAGCACTGTACAGGGTGACTTGGGGCTCGAGGCTGGTGTACAAGGTACCTGGCAGCAGTCGAGCTCGAGCGCACAGCACGCGCCGTACTGAGGGTTGTTGGGCACGTAGCACTGTACAGGGTGACTTGGTGCTCGAGGCTGGTGTACAAGGTACCTGGCAGCAGTGGTCGAGCTCGAGCGCACAGCACGCGCCGTACTGAGGGTTGTTGGGCACGTAGCACTGTACAGGGTGACTTGGTGCTCGAGGCTGGTGTACAAGGTACCTGGCAGCAGTCGAGCTCGAGCGCACAGCACGCGCCGTACTGAGGGTTGTTGGGCACGTAGCACTGTACAGGGTGACTTGGTGCTCGAGGCTGGTGTACAAGGTACCTGGCAGCAGTGGTCGAGCTCGAGCGCACAGCACGCGCCGTACTGAGGGTTGTTGGGCACGTAGCACTGTACAGGGTGACTTGGGGCTCGAGGCTGGTGTACAAGGTACCTGGCAGCAGTCGAGCTCGAGCGCACAGCACGCGCCGTACTGAGGGTTGTTGGGCACGTAGCATTCCATGGCCCCGCCTCGTGCCGCGCATGTTCTCGCGCCGGGGCGGAGTCACTCCCGCCGCCGTTTGTAGTCCCGCGTTACCATGGCTGCGGGATGGTGACCATGTGTTTAGTACATTCAGAGACTAATTGAGAAACGTAATTATACATTACAATAGGTACTGCTAGTAGATCGAATTTGATTGATGAGTAATATAAATATTAAGTCTGTCTTTTAGATTAGTAAAAAGATTGGACCTGTGGAGCGACAACGTGACGATATGTCACCATTATTATTATGTCTCCAATTAACAAAAGGATATCCCTCCGAACAGATTTTATATCCAGGGACTTGCATTTAACGGTCATGCATTGTACCCCCTTTGATTTTGGTCTCAAGCGCGTTAATACCTAAGTTTTGCATGATTTATAATTAGCGTTGTTTTTGGTTATGGAAGTAGACGTGTGGTAGTGAGGCCGAAGACCCAGTTTTTATTTCAGCAAAGATACAACGTCATTGAATTTCTTGTTAGGTTATTAATTTATATAATTTTACGATAGCTGATATATCGGCTGTCACGATCAGACCCTTAAACTTCAATTTATAAGCTTACAAACTGTGCCTCGCGGTGTTCCCGCCTCAATCCGGGATAAAATAAGTCTATGTGTAAATCTTGGCTCTGAACTATCTCCATTTTAATTTTCATTGAAAAAAGTTTAGCCATTTGAGCGTGAAAAAGAAACAACTCTTACACACATTTTCGCATTTTTAATATTAATAGGAATATGATATTATTTTTATTTTTTTTTGTTAACAAAATTTTCGTCTTTTCTAAGCTTTGTAAATATTCTGAAGTCCTGTAAAATATATTTATTTCATAAGTTGTTGATTAAAGTTGTAAAATGTACATTGAATTATGCATATGAAGTTCTATAGTATTTTTATATAGGTACGTAATTTTTTTATTTTTGTTACTTTTTAAATGTTTAGGCAAAGCAAAAAATACAACATACAATTTTTATTTACAGTGAGTCTAATAGACAAATTAATTTGAATCCCTGTCATCGGAGTCTATTCAATATTAAAGGCCACCTTATCAAGTGTCATAGTCTAGAAAACATTAAAACATTTGGTCATAAATGCTCCTAGAAGTTAAGTAAACCTTGCTAACAAAAAATTGTACTTTAATATTGTTTCTAAAATAAATCTGGCCCGTGGTCGTCCGATACAAAAACTTTTTGTCCAAGATCCAAGAGCTGGCAGCTATTTCTTAAAAATACTAAGTTTAGCTGTTCAACGGGGCAATGCTGCCAGCATCTTGGGAACTCTGCCACGCAGGGACAGCCTGGATGGTGAGCTTACTCTAATTTAAATAATAGTGTTTTGATTTTTCTTGTTATTTTTAAGTTTGTATATAGTATTTTAATAGTTTTTTTTTATCCTTGATAGGTTAGCGTTTGACTACAGCTAGCCTGGTGTTAAGCTGCACTGCAGTCTACGGTGTGGCACGCTTACCTAGAAGATACCTATTAACTCTACTTTTGAAGGCCCCCGGATGATACCTCTCAGGAAACAGAGACTCAGGTAGTGAGTTCCAAAGCTTCGCAGTCCTAACAATAAAGGTCGACGCAAAGCGTTTTGTACGAAAGTTTGGAACTTCAACTCTGTATCGGTGTCTCTTCACTGTCTCTCTGCTCGTTCTGTAGTAGAACGGAGATGGTTTTTTCTGTAATAGTTATTTGTAAATAAACATCATAATAAAATAAATATTATTATAGTATTCTAACTCTGATGCATCATGGTCACCCGCGCAAAAGGGAGTCTTTTGATATTGCCTTCATAGACTAGACCTCCCCAATATACATTATTATACCTTCACGTCGGCAACTACGTATAGGTAAGTACTCACTCACTATTAGTTGCTATGGGAGCTACGAATTAAATAGAAATATCAGCGTTATAGGTACATATGAATAGATACATACGCACATTTAAACAGATAGATAAATTGTATCCTACCAATATTATAAATAAAGTGCCGCCATTATGACAATAAATATTAAAAATAAAAAAAAATATTATGGGTCCCCATACAATAAACGTGTTTTTTTGTTGCCATATATCAAGACCTCGACGAAACTTGGTGTACAGCTACTACTCAATTTACTACTACCTATACTCGTAGTCTCCGGCTATTTTTAATCGGTAGGATGATTCCCACAATAAGAGAGAAATTGGTTGAGGCACTATGGCTCAGTGGTAAAACTCTGCTTTTCAACCAGACCCCTGGTTTGATTCCGGCCATACACCGATGACTTGTTTTTCAAGTTATGGGTGAATTTGTTCTCACTTTACGGTGAAGGAAAACATCGTGAGGAAACCGATACGTTTGAGGACTGCAATATAGGTACGAACGTGTATTTTCTGCCAACCCGCACTTGGCCATCGTGGTGGATTATGGCCTATATCTCTCTCCTATTGAAAAAAGATCCCGAGTCCTAGCCGTGTGAACGTTATAGTGGTCTGCTTATGCTTATACTATTTACAGTTCGATTTTAACTAAATTTGGCAGAACTATTCAATAAAATATTCTTAAAGATTTAAATATGAATAAAAGTGGTCAAGTTACTGTTGAAAAATAGCGTACTGAAGCTTCGGTTATTACAACCGATGTTCCAAAATATTCAATACTTCAATAATTTCATAAAGATTTTTTGTATGAGTATAGTCAAAATAATATTCTTATCTATAGTATGAGTGAATAAAACTCAGTATCAACTGACGCAAAAAAAAACATTCGCGCTTGCTTCGCTCGTGCAAATGGTTTCAAGGCGTTATACGAGGAGCTTAAAAAGATTCTACCTAATCTTCTAATATATTAAATGTCCATGACACAATGTTAGTTACCGTACTCCTTCGAAACGATGACCGATTTTTACCAAATTTTATACGCGTATTCAATAGGTCTGAGATTCGGCTACTATCTATTTTTATACCCCTAAGTAATAAGGGTTGTTCATTCACCCTTAATTCTTTTTAATTTTTTGACGAAATTGTTTGTATTTATTTTTTTATAATACGAGTATGGTATTAAAATACATACATCTTAAATTTTTGCTTCTTTATCACCAAGCCCTATTTTTTTATGGCCATTTTAGTAATTTAATCATTTTTCATCCCGCTCAATAACTGATCAATTCTATATAGTGTTTTTAACTTACGTTTTTAACTGTACTTAAGGCAAAACAACGTTTGCCGGATCAGCTAGCATAAATATACAATAACTTGAGCAGCCTTAGAACTCATTCATCAATATTTTCGTACTTTGGTAATTTAGCTTTCATTTTGCATTGTATGCTCGAAATTTTTCTCATTTTTCAGTAAACTAACAAACTGCGGGAAACATCGCGAGGCACAGCTAGTAGGCTTATAAATCCTAATTTATGTAGTAAAACACTTCTTGTTCCAAACTCTGGGTTTTAATGAACTCATAGTTAAATGTAGGAAAGAATGTCGCGCACAAAGTGGATAAAGTTCATTTATTGAGTTTGTAGGAAAAATAGAAATTAACATCTCCATAAAGGAATTAGATAATTTGAGGAAATATATCTTCGTTATATTTACAGAGAAATTATCGATAAAAAACAAACATGTTGCATTAATTCAACGACACCCGACATCAATGCAATTTTAGGTTCAACTCCTCCGTATTTGTTTCCAACAAGAATCTTACACAACACAACTTAAAACAAAAGAAACACTTCACTTACTAACCTTAAATAAATCGTGTTCCAAATTCAAAATCCAATATCAGCACCAAAATTTACAAAAAAAGAAAACAACACATTAAAAATCACAGTTTCACAAACCATTCGTTCACTAATTAAATTAACGTTCGACACATGCGCGTTGGGGACGTGTGTTTGAATTTGGAATTTTCTTTTTTTTTTCATTGACATGTCAATTTGTGGACAGGACAAGCCCTGATGGGCTAGTGGTGGTGACTAAACTATCAAGTGTGGTAAATGCACTTCGCCGCCCCTAACGTAATTGGCTGTTTGTAACCAACCCCTCTGAAAAAAAAGACAACTGGTCAACCGCGAGCGCTGCACGCTGCTCCATGGTCCCGTATCTCTTTACTCGGCGGTTTAAGTTCAGATCTAAAAGTGGTAAAATGGATTTAAAAGATAGATAGAAAATTCTTTATTGCACATAAAAATAAATAATTTTAAAATTAAAAGAAATGGCTTTAGTAATAAATGTGTTACATTTTCCAGGCAATCTTTGGATGGAGAAGAGTTTACGACTGGACATTAAAAGAAAAAAGATATTAAAATAAAAAAAGTCAAAAAAATGAATAAAAGATTACGCTTAAAAAGATTACGTAAGTAATAACTTTTCTGTTTATAACAGTTATTGCTGAAGCCATATTTATGTTTTTTTTCTTGTTAGTGTTATAGCTGGTTGAATAGAATTATCAAAATGCCTTACGGAAGTTTTAATACAGTAAACTACTTTTCATATGTTTTTAATTCTGATTAAGCTCACGTTTGACCGCAGCTTGCCAGGTGCTAAGATTTACGTTGGTTACTTTGTGTTACGTTTTAAATAAACGAAAAAAATGCACAAATAGTACAATTAGACAGCGTGTTAACATATCGTAAGAGGTTAGAAAAGATACACCAAGGGCTCCACAAGATATTCCCACGCACGGAACCCTAAAACATGACATATTGTGCTCGAGAAAGCGGCTGTCACGGCGATCGGGTTAACACGCCGGCTGATTGTTTTTATAGTAAGGCTCGGTTAGAGATTCGATATTGTGTTTGTATAGCTAATTAGAACAATTATTGTAATAATTATTAAATATCGTAACGAGTTCTAGAGTGGAGACCGCGTCTCGGCAAACGTAGTGTAGGACGCCCTACAACCAGGTGAAGCGATGATCTGAAGAAGGTAGCGGGTAGTGGATGGCGAAGAGAAGCACAGGATAGGGTCAAGTGGCGTGCCTTGGGAGAGGCCTATGTCCAGCAGTGGACGATGATGGTGATGATGATGATGAATACTATTATTGGGGTAAATGACTTACATACTAGATAATTCATACATGATCTGGCCGTACCGTGCGTATAGGGTACCAATGTACCCTATAGGCCCTGACTGCACAGAATACAAATATGAATGCCCTATTTAAGTATATTATTAAAGTAAACTTACATTTGCAACAAATATTAAAATTTTTCAGGTAAGATTGAGTTGTTTTTGGTTCTATTGTAATGTTGTCTTTTGCCCTTACGTTACGAATTCAAGATTAAAACGAGTAAAAGGGTATCCGTATTAACTAAATTTTAATAGGTACCTATACAACTTTAAAATACTTTTTAGTTTATATTTATTTTCAGAAATAAGTTAACAATGCATAATCAATATACGTAATTAATAAATTAATTATGTTATAATTTCAAGTTTGATAATATCATATACAAATAAAAACACACACACACAAAAATCTTACAAATGGTAAATTAAATCTAAGTCAGTGTCCGCGGGTAAGGTTTTATTCGTTATTTTTTTACGCTTTCTTATAAATATGAAAATTTATGTGTGTATTTGTGTGTTTGCTACATCTTTACATTCTATCTAATTAGGCAGATATGATAAAGTTATATTATAAAAGTATTTTCTGTTCATTATACCTCGGACCCGACGGCGCCTTTTGTTTCTTTTGTTTCATTTTACAAACCAATATTTTCAATTCTCTGCAGCCTTTTCGTATAACTGCATCTGTAATAATAAGATAAAGAAGAGAGGATTAAAATAAATTAATTAAAATGGATTAATTACTTTACTATTGTCAGTGTCTCCAAATAATTTTGATGAAATCTAGAAGACCTGGTATTAAAGATGAGATAGAAAACAGCTATTTGATGTAGGGTTGATCGACTGGACAGGCATTTGATAGGCAGGAGAAGCGTCGGTCGACCATTAAGGCAGCGATGGGAGCAAAATAGCATATTTTAAAAAAATCTATTAAAACATGCGTAAATGAAGGGTTTTTTTCAGTGTTATTATCTTTTAGGCGCTATTGTGCCGATCTCAGCAGCACCATTCAAATTTGAGCGAAGGGCCAACCGAGCGCCAGTAGAATTATCACGAGATAAATTCATATTAAACATTGAATATAAATAATAAAACTGAAAAGATAAAAATAAATTGTATATAATTCTGCGTAAATGACAGCCCTATCACTTACGCAGGATTTTATAGGAATTTTTAAAATTGGCTTTTTTCCATAGCGCCTTAATTCAGTGCCAAGAAGCGTTCCAAGTTCCAAAACACAATTACATAAAAATAGCTCAGCTAATAAATATTATTTTTAGAAAAATAGTCGATTTAAAATGATGGTACATAAATATTGTATATAGATAAATATGAATCTATATAAAATATTTATGTATGTATATGTAGTATATCAGTTGTGTTAGCAACCATAATACGAACTGGAAATGGTCCAGTATGGGGTTAAGTATGTGTTAGCTATGTGTGAAATTCATAAAAAAAAAAAAAAATTGATACAAGAACTAGCGTACAAGAAGAGAGGCTTATGCTCAGCAGTGGGCGATTACAGGCTGCCAATGATGTTTTTTTTGCGAACCCTCCATCATCATGATATAGGGTTCGCAAAAAAGTAAAACCACTGAATTTGTGATTTTTAAATTATAATTTTGTCGTACCGCTATTTTAGTTTCTACGCCTCTTTAAAACAATTCAAACTGTTGATGACAAACCTCCATCAAATTATGAATGGATCGTTCCAAGGAGTCCATCACCAGTTCAAACCTTTTGTGACACATCCGCGAGCAAAACAGCGAGAACCTGATACTGTTATCAATAACGATTAACCCGGTAGAGCGATTTCAATTGGGGAACTACTCAGGTGCTCTCATACCCCTGTTTCGTGGCTCCTTTAAATTTCATACACTTTTACTTAAATACTTATTGAAGTGTAGTTTATGTATGTATACTTGTAGTTTATGTTTAGTCTGTGGCCTGGTTAACGTGTTTTTTTTATGCTATATTTCAATAACGGTAGCTGCTAGATACTTCAAATTTTAGTTAACTAATTAAATTATAAAATTCGAATAAAATAAATATTTGAGGGGGGCTCCCATACAACAAATATAATTTTTAAAAAGAGTTTTCGCGATCTATATAACGATATTTGGTGGACCTTCTATACGTTCACAGAATTTTGAATGATGTATTAAATTAAAATAATGGGGCCTCCCATACAACAATGGTACGGAACCCTTCATGCGCGAGCCCAACTTGCACTTGACCAATTTTTTTAACAAAACCCACACAAACTTTCGCATTTATAATACTAATCTACTCGTACTAGTAACTAGTAGGGATAATCAGTCAACATTCCACCCTCTGCTATCAGGTATTTAGTTTCAGCGATACGTTCGAGTGTCAGTAGTAGCGGCCGGCCACCCAGGTAGCGAGGCAGTCATGCGGGAGCATCCTGCTCGGCGGGGGCAATACTCACCAACCTGCTCCTTGCTCTCGGAACGATAGACGGCTAAAGATACAAAATACAAAATTATTAATTTCCAATAAAAATATGGTTACACAAAAGATATAACAAAAATAAAGACTAATGGAAATGGTAGGTAACCGCTTTGGCGAGTGACTGTAAGCTCTGCACTAGGATAAACCTGTCTCGCAGGGCTTACAATTATTATTAAAGTATTTTACACTCCGACTTTTTAACCTCTGACGTAAGAACGACGGATCGTTATAAGTTTGACTTGTCTGTATATGTGTCTGCCTGCGGCATCGTATCTCACAAACAAATGAACCGATTTTGTTTGTTTTTTTAAGGTACTGTACTTAGAAGGTAAACCGGAACTCTATTACTAAGCCCCCGCTGTCTGTCTGTCACCAAGCTGTATCTCAGAAACCGTAATATGTAGTTAGAAAGCTGAAATTTTCACATGTTATGTATTTCCCGTGCCGCTTTATCTAGATGTACTAAAAATAAAATAAATATTAGGGGAGGCTCTCATACAGTAACAGTGTTTTTTTCGTCTTTTTTACTATACATATTATTATATCAAAAGTGGTTGCTGGTTAATGCTTAAAAATTTCGCAGACTTTATAAATGTATATTCCCGGGGGTGCTCCCATACAATAAACTTGTTTTTTGGCGTGTCCATTGAAATAAAGGTACGGAACCTTTCATGCGAGTTCAACTCGCACTTGGCCAATTCCGTTCTAGTATTCCGTTATTGACGACCTCGTTGGCGTAATGATTACCATGCCGGACTGCCAATCAGAAGGTTCCGGGTTCGATTCCCAGCACGGCCAACATCTTTGTGCTTAGCTAAATTTGTTGGCTGACGGTATGGGTGTTAAATACGTTTTTATATAAAATATGTATGTATGTATATGTAGTATATCAGTTGTGTTAGCAACTATTAAACGAACTAGAAATGGTTCAGTATGGGGTTAACCAGTCGTTTAAAAAAATCTTTATCTACAAAATATATGTAAGTATACTTAAGTATTTAGACCTTTATAGTTACAGCAATTAAGAAAAAATATCAGCTTTAAAGATTTGTCTATACTTAAATACTTAAATGGAAAACACACATACAGTAAAAGCCAACTTGAAATTTCCACAGTTATTACCCAAATTCCTGCCTAAAGCCCACAAAAACTGAAGCCTACAAACTCAGGATGGCCATGCCTTATCGCAAAAACGTCTCGCGAGCGTGCGAAAGTTTTGGTCACATCACACCGTGCGAATGTCCTTCTAGCGCACACAGCCCACTGGGCAGAATGCCTGATACACCAGCTGGAGGCCTCACACGATGATCTTACTCGTACTTATCAAACTTATCAAATAATGTAATTACTTAAGATAACACAGCTCTACAAAAAATCAATTTTTTTTTTGTTGCCCTGTTTATCATCGCAAATTGTTACGTTTTTAAGTGCCCAGATTACGAATATATATATAGTACTAAATTTGCTCGTTATTACAAATTGAATTTTAAACGATTTATCGTCAAAATTTTAATTTTCAGTCATTTGTTGAAAAAAAAAAGCGAGCAGATCTTACAAAATCATTGATATTTTCACGAATTGCGTGTATAAATAGACCCAAAATCATCATCAAATCAAAGGCAACAAAACCACTATAGACCAGTGTAATTTATCACGGTGGCCGTTAAAATTCAATTTCGTACCTTTCGTAGCTAAGGGGGCGTCCATAAATTACGTGAGGTGTTTAAGGGGGGGAGGGGGTCAAGTCAATTCTCATCTAATCTTACGTTGGAGAGAGGGGGGGTCTCTGCAAATATCACGCAATTTCTTTTCTGATTAAAACAAAAAAAAAATATACAATTTTGGTCCATTTAATCCAGATTGCATAATGCATAAGATTTAATCTTAAGCGTAATCGTAATACGATAAAGATCATTCACTAATTCGTTCAATCGAAACTCACATTTTGCAAAATCTCACGACATCTCACCAGGGGGGGAGGGAGGTGCAGAAAATTAAAAAAAACACCTCACGTAATTTATGGACGCCCCCTAAAATCCCTAAAATGAACGTAGATTGCTTTCTTAGGTCTCTAGGACTTATGTGTTTGTTTTGTTGATTTGCTCGATTTACTTTATTCTTGCATTATATTACAGTTCTAATATTCGGTTAATTCTGTGTCTATTTTGCTTTATTCAGTTAGCTGTAAGTGGGTGTCTAAGTTAAGATGAAATCGATGTTATATTCCTGGGAAATAAAAATTGGATGAGAAAAATGTAATGTAAGGACATTGTCTAGCTTGCATCGGAACAAAGCTAGCCAGTGCCTCTTGCTACGCCATATTACAACAGGGCATGTGTAACATAGCTTTATGTCATACATGTGTTACATGTGTCATACAAGAAAATAAATAAACTATAAACTAAAATTACCTTCCCTTTTTTATCCTTGATATGTAGGTATGCGTTTGACTACAGCTTGCCTGGTGTTAAGCTGCGCTGTAGTCTGCGGTGTTGCACGTAGCATTAACTCTACTATTAAAGACCCCAAGATAATACCTTTCAGGAAACATAGACTCAGGTAGAGAGTTCCATAGCTTCACTGTTCTAATAATAAAGGTTGACGCAAAGCGTTTTGTACATCATATGGAGAAGATAGAAATAAAACTGGTAATTCTCTGAACAATATATTTTAATTTCTTGGCACATCGTTCGTACCAAACATTTAGATTCTCATACATCTACAATTACTTTACCAATTTTATTAATATTTAAATTTTTATATTAGCTGAACAATTAAAAACCATATTCCTAAAAGATTTCCTAAATATATCTGAATTACATATTTACATTTTTCAAAGATCACAACTTCAACTTCAAATACATATATTAAAACAATCCTGAATATATATTAAAAAGGTTTATCTTATATATAAAATTTCCGTGTCACAGTGTTTGTTACCGTACTCCTCCGAAACGGCTTGACCGATTTTTATCAAATTTTATATGCGTATTCAGTAGGACTGAGAATCGGCTACTGTATATTTAGATTTTTTTTTTACTAAGGCAAAACAACGTTTGCCGGGTCAGCTAGTTAAATCTAGAAATAAAATTAGATAATTTGATTGAGATGTGTAAAATACAATTAAGTGATTGAATGTTCTGTTCTGTAGTGTACCTATGTATTGTCGTGTCTTTCTTACAAGTAATTAATTTTCCATTCCTTGTATAAATGTGGCCTCCTCGGCTCAGGCCTCCCCCAGTCTTAGCCAAAGCTTTCTGTCTCTTGCTAGTCGTCGCCATTCCTAAACATTTCTTCCCACCTTCTAGAGGTGGCAAAACAAAATATGCAGACCATATGGTCTGCATCAATCTCTATTTATATTTTCCTAAATGATGATGATCTCTGAAATGAAACTGGGCAGGACACATATATTATGTAGAAAGGGAAATGAAATGAATCGTATGAACATCATTTTATCATCAAGACCATACGAACGCATCTATTTCTTGTGTCTAGGTGTATAGGAATCTTTTTTACGAGTATGTTCTTTTTCCTCCACCTTTCATTCTCCTACAGACAGCGTATGTTAAATTATAAGTAACGTTAAGTAGTAGGTACAGAGCTTAGCGTCCGATCGGTCGCTCACCTGCTGCATTCGGAAACGGAAGTGTCGAGTGTCGTGTGTCGCGTCGTGTCCGGCGAAACTAGACACTCTCGCCGGAACGTCGCCTCGGCTTAGCCGCCTGATTCGATGCTAATGGTAATAATAATCTTGGTAACTTTTTTTAATCGATTAGTCAAGTTATTTTTTAATAGTAATAAATAATGCTTTATTGGACCAGAAACATATACGCAGAAAAAGTCGTATTGGTGTGCTGCGAGCTTCAATTAACGGGGCATAAGTCGTCAGATCGTAATCAGATTTTACCTACACTTCGTCGCAACTCACAGATCGTTCGCGGGAAAATAACTAGAATAAAATATTTTCTGTCTAGATAAATATATTTTTAAGGATCTGATATATATATTCTGAAAAATATTGTTATGATGCAGTTTTGACAAGTCCGAACGTGGCCGTTTTCAGCCAACTTGTATTGTGCCGTCTTAACTTGGTGCATCTTAACGCGGTCGGCTGAAACATTCAAACAATTTGTAATCAAATTTTCCGCAACTGTAACATTTTGTAAAATGAAGTCGGTTAAAAAATAACCTAATCACACACATTATTTTGCACTAGCTGACCCGGCAAACGTTGTTTTGCCTTAAAAATATATAGTAGAAGATTCTCAGGTAGGATAGTTTAAATCTCAAATTATAGTTGCAATTTTAATTTATTGCTAATATAATTTGTTATAATTAACTGTAAGTAACCTATCTATATAGTAATTGAATTATCAATGAAGTAATTTGTAAAAATGAAGTATCTTTTTGTACGTGTTACTCCTAACCAAAAAGAAACCTGGCAATAACTAACCTTAGGCCTATATTACTTAAAGTAGGCGACCATACGTTTTTATCAAATCGCTAGTGCCTTGAAAATTCGCAAAACGGACACAACCGTCAACGACGTCTGCCCTTACGCGTCTGCTCGCGTTCGGGTCGCGCACTCAGCTATTAGCCGCTTCTTCCCCACCCCACGCCCCGTTCGCCTGGCGCCGCTGCATTTTAAATCTGTAATATCTTCGAAAATATTTATTTAATTTACATGCTGCAAAAAGCCATATTGATCTTTATTAAATGCACAATGTATTTAAGATACTTAATTGGATAAGGATTTATACTGTATTGCTTAAAATCGCTTCGTAAATAAGCCATTATTTCTCGTACAAAGTAAAGGATAAAAAATGGTTATTGTGGGTTATTCCTAAGAGATAAACATATACCATCACGGACTTTTTTGTAGACCTTTTTAAGTTGTACAATACTGTAGTAAATTGTTTTGATCTATCTTGTAGGATACAGTCAGCGTTTGCAATGTAAGCGCAAAAAATGTGTTTTTTTTACGACCTCACATTAAAAACCTCAAAAATTGTAGCCTATGTGTTATTCTGATGTATAAGCTATAGCCTATGTGTTATTCTGATGTATAAGCTATATTGTGGTAAAGTTTCATTCAAATCCATTCGGTAGTTTTTACGTGAAAGAGTAACAAACATACATCCATACATCCACACATCCATACATACAAACTTTCGCCTTTATAATATTAGTAGGATAGTAGGATTGAGTCTGCAGCGGTCTTTGACATATCCCGGTGACTCAGTCTACGTTAAGAAAAAGTCATCAGTTAACGCTGTATTTAACTACGGGTAGTTATTTCTTCAGAGAAAACGTCGCGTTACAGCCGTGAGTCGATTTGTCTGTGAAAGACACCACCATTCCTTCCTTGCCTAAGCTAAGCAAGACTCACCGTATATACATTTAACAACATAATGTTAAACATTTTGATAGAAAAGACAGTATTAGGCAGTTTAAGAGTAGATCAAAAAGAGTTTTTAACTAGGTCAGGTCGAATCAAATCAACTCAATTATGTATTCATACATCTTTGTAATAAACCAAATTTGTTGGTGACGCGGTCTGGATGTTAAATATGTATCGATAAAGTATTTATGAACTCGTATGTATATGTAGTATATCAGTTGTGTTAGCAACGATAAAACAAACTAGAAATGGTAGTATGGGGCTAACCAGCCGTGTGTGAAATGTGTCCTATATATTTTTTTATTAGTAACAAACTACGAACTAACTAACTAACTAACTAGTAGGAAACTTTTGGCAGACGCGGCACGTAATTTTACAACTTATTTTATTTAAATTATTTTTTAACTAAAACACAATAATTAACACCAATTAAAACAACATAATTAAAATTCACATAAATTAATAT
Source organism: Mellilla xanthometata (assembly GCA_035578125.1). NCBI lineage: Eukaryota > Metazoa > Arthropoda > Insecta > Lepidoptera > Geometridae > Mellilla > Mellilla xanthometata. The sequence continues at coordinate 3,808,525 of JAPUBQ010000030.1, read as the reverse complement.
GAAAACTCTTGTTTTTCATCAATTAGTCAAGGTATTCATTAAAGAGTAGATCCATAAAACTTTTATTAACTTTACGGTCACTTTTGTCATTCATTCTCATTTTACAATTTATCTCATTGAAATCATTTAATTTTTTAACTTAAACAAATATAAAATAATATGTAGGTTTATTAATCTTAAATATTTAAGACCAAATAATAAATCTTAAATTTGATCAACAAAATTAAACAACATAATCAAAGTACAGATAAAATAAATATTTAAAATTCTAGTTAAAACCGTTAACCTTTAGAAAATAGTTTTTCACGCGTTAAATTATATGAGAAAATCCATTATCACCAACAAACCATCAAAATAAGTCATTTCCCATACACGAGACCAATAAACACACAAACAGCACGAGTCAAATGAAAGATAACAAAATGCAGACAATCTAAACAATTACACTCTAAATAGGTGCTCACCTATCTTGTTAAATTAACGTTATTTTATTCCCCTTGTTAATTCCATGTGCAAACATTTCTATTCAATTTTGACCTCTCCGCAAACTAGAATATGAACATACAGGGTTACATAGAAAAAAAAAGTTACCATACTCTCTGTAGAAACCGATAGCTTACGTCTTCAATCTTCAATCGACATCAATGTTTTTTTTCTAAATACACTGTTTAATTGCTTTACTTACATACATAGGTAGATAGATAGATATTTTTTTCATTACCAATTATATACTCGTATATTTCAGTTTTATAAAGTAGTAATAGTAGTATTCAGTTTTTTTTTTATTTCAGTTATTTTTTGTCGGTTAAATACTATTCTATTTGATGTTGAGTAGCGCCTGTAACTCGGCTAGCTAAAGTGATCTGACGCTGTCATCGAAACTAAGCAACGGTCGATGCGGACGGTGTTTGGTTGGGTGATTATGTACAAGACTCGTTTTTCATATGGCATTTTTCATCTGGTCACGTTAAATGGTACCTACCATTTAACGTGTCATCCGATCCCGGTATGTTATTTTTAGTACAAGCAGTCGTTGTACAACGTCAGAGGCCTTAGGGCGGCTTGAAAAACTCTCGACAGAGCTTAGCCACTTAGCTCATACGATGAAGACGTTTTATTTTCATTAAAAAAATACAGTTTTTGTATTAATTCCTAAATAGATATTATGTCAAGCTACAACTTAAATATGACCAGGTAGCCCTGTACACTTACAGATACAAGCTTTACACCTGTATTTGCCCCGCGGCTCTATCGCAAGTGTGCTCTTCATGTATTGTTACGTATAATACACCGGTACTTGTTTGTTGTGTTTGTTTGCACGGAGGGTGTTTATGGGGTGTTTTAATTGTTTTTTACAAAGGCAAAGTTGTAGTTTCGAATGGATTCAAAGTAGCGCAAGTATAAACGGCGTACACTCAACTATCGACCTACGACATACATACTCACAAAATACCATACTCAGATGTTTTTGTCACAATAATAAAAAAAAATTGTTTGTAATTATTATCTGTCATTATTATTATTATTTTATCTGAACAAATAAATATTTATTTTTATTATCCAATTACTTAAATTAAACAAATATAGAATATCAAATCAAATCGTTTATTGCATCAATTAAATGTTATACAATATAAAATTATCATAAAATATAAAATGTACCCTAATCAGGGCGTCGCAATACTGGTTTGAAGCGAGCCGATTTTTTTTTCTTCCAATATATGGTTGACATATGTGTCATTAAAACTTTTATCATTTAAGAATTCGTCAACTGTATACATAAGCGATACGTTGTATAGTGGTCTGTATCTATATTTTGACGCCAGGTCGCCAGGTTCAGGTATGTATGTGGAACTTCCTTGATAGCCAATAATTCCTGACGAGATATGCTCCATCTTCGGTCAGAGTGTTGCTGACTCTGTGTGCTTACGCCCTGCTGGTCAAATGCCTAGATGTACTGCAAAAAATACTCGTATGTATAGCCATGGTTGGTTTAGTTTTACGGTGGTACATACAGAAAATTATATGAAATTGGTATTCCCGTGCATGTAATTCTTTTAAACACATAGGTATATACCCGAAATTACCCCGTGAACTTTGAAGCCGGTTAAGCGGCCTTTTGTTATTGTAGATAAAGTCCAAAATGTTCGCCAGGCCGGCTTCTTCTTTTCACTACTTTAAATGTAACAGTCCTTTTTTTTTACTTTGAGGAAATGCATTTACGCATGCCCGCCAATACTCGGGGGAGGCGGCGAGGTATGTCGGGCTCGTTGCCAGAGTGGCGACCACTATTGAGTAAAACCTCCACGGTGTTCCTTCTCTGCGCCTTGTCAGGCAGTGAGACTGGAACCCAGTTAGTACTCCTCAGTCTAAATGAAACAGCCCTAAGGGCCAGGGCTGAAGATGATGATGGTTATTAAACATCTCAAATGTCGCAATAGCTGTATGACTTAGTTATATAACAATTAATATCAATAATGCTAGTAGCAACAACGGCGTAGCTTGGACGTAGCATTGTCTACGAAAACGCATTGAATTTGAAATAAATTTAAATAGTTCGCTCTAATTTTCAAATATAATGTAAATAAGTAGTGTAGTCTAAAAAATGTGACAATGAGATTGGGGGAAACAATTAGCAGTCCACATGTAAAAACAAATCGTCACCCGCTTCCCAAGCTAAACTTACAATAACATTTTCCTAATCGAGCGCCGGAAACTGATACGACTCAATCGGAAACACAAATAAAAGATAAATGCGTGTGTAATTTAATATTTTATGCGGATTCAAAGTTATCTCTTACGTTTGATTTACATTTAATCGTTTGGGGTTAGTTTTGTGGTCGCGTGTCGCGCGCGTGCCTTGACATATTGCCGCCATCTTGTTTTGTCTTTTCCCTTTTAAAACGACGGTAGTCTGTGCGGAGGATTATCTGTGTAATTTCCGATTAGTCTATGGTAAAGTTGGTCATTTTCAGATTATGAAGTGTGAAAATTGTACGTTCTTAGATCTAAAGCTTTTTAATGTTTATGTTAGCACGTGTAGGTAGTATTTGCCTAAGTGCGAAAAAGCTATGTGGGAGAATAAGAACTCGTTTACGAGTTTTATTTGGGTAATTGATTACTTTGCAAGATTCCGTACCTAAAAGGTAAAAACGGGACCCTATTACTAAGCCTCCGCTGTCTGTCTGTCTGTCTCCAGGCTGTATCTCAGACACCGTAATAGCTAGACCGCTGAAATTTTCACAATATAAAAACAAATACTAAAAAGAAAAAAAATAAGTTATTAAGGGGGGTCCCCATACAATAAACTTTGTTTTTTCCTATTTCTTGCTATATATCAATAACGGTAAATGCTAAACACTTATTTTCACAAAATACATAAAAGTATATTGGCTATCAAATTAAATTATAAAATTGAAATAAAATAAATATTTAAGGGGGGACTGCCAATCAGAACGTTCCGGGTTCGATTACCGATCCGGCCAACATTTTCGTGCTTAACTAAATTTGTTAGCTGTGGGTCTGGGTGTTAAATATGTATCTAAGTATATAAAATATGTATTGTATGTATATGTAGTAAATCAGTTGTGCTAGCTACTATAACACAAACTAGAAATGGTTCAGTATGGGGTTAACCAGCCGTGTGTGAAATGTGTCCTACTATCTAATAAAAAAAATAAAATACATTACTAGATAAATTTCAAGCTCACAGACCTTTTAATAAAACATTTCTCACAATTGTTCAATCTTTTTGAAAAGCTTCAAACCATCATTGAAAGCTACGATCACACGAAAGCTAAGAATAACTTCGAAAGCTCCCGCGACCATCAATCGATGTACTTGCGAGGTTTCCTTAGGGCTTCACCGTTCAGCAAATTAAATACAACCGCTATTGTGGCGGGACACTTTTACTGAGCTTTTCAGGGTTCTGTACATAAAAGGTAAGAACGGGACCCTATTACTAAGCCTTCTCTGTCTGTCTGGCACCAGGCTTTATCTTAGATAACGTGACAGCTAAAAGCTGAAATTAAAAAAAAAGTGTATTTCTCATGTGGATATAACAACAAATACATAAAAATATATATATAAGTATGAGGGGGGTCCACATACGTTATATACTTATTGCTTATCTTCCTAGTTGTGTAATGTTTATATTTATATGTTAACTCTGTTTATTTGATTTGTTATGTTATTGTCTATATTAAAACTTAAGTTTGTAAGATTCCTGTTATTTCGTATGTGTCGTCACCGGTCGGCTCCAGCGGAAGACCAGCGCTGATTGCTTGCAGTCAGCACAGTTGCAGGGTTTGTGTTGCAGTTGCACGTAAATTTTTTTTAATGTTTTATTTTTCTTTGTGTCACAAAATAAATGTTTCTTTCTTTCTTCTTTCCATTTATGATAAACGTGTTTTTTTTATATTTATTTGTTCGATATTAATAACGCTTATAGATACATGTTTAAAATGTTCTCATAATGTATAACATGGGGAGCTCCCATGTAGCAAACGTGTTTTTGCAAAAAAAAATCGATAATTGTACGGAACCCTTCGCGCAAACCCGACTCGCACTTAGCTTTTTTTTATTATATTCACTTTAATTTTTATTTGAATAGTTTGATTAGTTTTTAAATAATAATTTCAAGATTTCTTTTTACGTCAAAATTTGTTTTTTTTTTCTTATAAGTGCACTAAGTCTCAGTTGACCATCTCGTAATTTGGACATCTTTTATTTAGAGTTGATAATTGCTTGGCAGGAAGGGAAATTCGGGAAATCGTCCGATCCCTAAATGTTTATCCATATCTTATTATTAATCGATAGATATCCAAGCATAACAGACGTAACTCTGCGTTCCATTTCATGTAGTTTACGTCATGGTTTACGTACAGCCGAAGACCTAAAACCAGTACAAAATCTGTGGTCTTTGCTTAGCATTCAGGGTCCGAAGATGATCATGATGATAGTAGATTATTTTTAGGAGATACTGGCAGCATTGCAAGAAAAATAATAGCACGTCTATTGTCTCTGGTCAGACTGGCCCAGAAACGTCAAAACTTATAATGTCAAAATTGTCAAATTTTTATTGTCGCAAAAATTTTAGTCGTACATATTTTCGTATTTATTTTAATTAGTGCAACCGAGTACATAAAAAAATAATCGCAAAATCTACCGAAAACACTGTTCCAATGTCCGTAAAGCGGTAGATTAGTTTCGGTAGTGGTGATATTTAGCGTGGTATTGTGCGTGCGAAGCTCTGTCTAAATGAATAATGTCGCTCAGGTCGACTGCTCTGGTGTTCGTGGAGGTGTTGATGCGGGTGCCGCCGCTGTTTGTGGTGGATGAGTTCCTGAAGATCAGCCTGGGGCTGCCGGTCGCGGTGGAGGAGGTGTCAGTGTTGAGCAACATCACCAACGACCACGTAGATATCACCGACTCCGATGCGAGTTACTATGATGCTAATTTCTACAACGCCTTCGTGTTCTCCTTCGTTAAATTCCTCATGTGCTGTCTAGGTAAGATTATCAATCATTTTATGTGGTTCGTTATTTTTTTGGCGTCTGCACTTGCGTCATTCAGCCTACAGCTATTTTTTCATTTCTTTAGAGGTTCTGTGTCGAAAGAGCTAGTTTTTGTTTATTCTGATGTCCCAATGTGGACAGATACAATTTTCATTCCATACTTCGCAGCAGCAACACAACTTGCAAGGTGACGTTTTTATTGTTTATGTTTTGTCATCTTGTAGTTGGATCTTATTCTGAATTTATTGTTACTAGTAATTAAAAAACGGTATATATATATTTTTACGATAACTTAGTCCCAAGTCTTATTAAAATTCAATAAACAAGATATAATAAACATGGACTAATTTGTAAAATATTCAGAGAATTAATAAATTAAATAGCAAGTTAATTAATTAAGCAAGTTAGTTCAACAGTACCTACTGTCTACACTTATTTATTCACCAGATAAAAAGATGAAAATTTACTTAATTACAACTTTCCTTAATGAAATAACACCATTATAAACTTTAAGTCCTATTACCACTGTATACAGCTTCCATCATTATAATATAAATATATAAAGCAATCTACATAATAAACTTATGGAAAATTAACAAAATATTGAAAGATGAAGTTAAGTTTAGATTAGGTTATTTTGCAATGTATCTAACTTACCTATAGAAAAAATAACAAGACAGATAAACATGTTCTTGTCCCCCAAGTATCAGATGTCAATGACACATAAACGCCTCATTGACAAAGACACACATTGGTCAGATTTTGTAACACCTCAGTTGTTCCTCACATGTACTTAGGGGCCATCCATTAATCACGTGAGGCTCGAAAAGGTGGGGGGGGGGGGTGTATATATAAAATCACGAAATATCTCAGAGGGGCAGGGGGGTTGAAATAATATATCACATGTATTTATTTTTTCGGGATACTGAACCAAAAAGCGGAGTTTCGTCTTATTGGCCTCACTCTAGCTTACAGTTTCTTGCTAACTTATTTTCTATAATACAAAAAGTTATCTAAAAATATTGTAAAAGGTTACAAAATTGTGTAGTTACTAAAAAATACACGTGATATAGGAAGGGAGGGGGGGAGGTAATCTTAAACCTCACTCACTATGTATCATCAAGGGGGAGTGAATAAAACCTAAAAAAACTCATTTGATTAATAGGCGGCCTCTTATAAGCCAAACAATAAAACATTGATATTGTTTACCTGTGTAAAGAACAAACAGTATGATAAATACTTAAAACACTTAAACCCTACTAATATTGTCAACCACATTGGTCAATATGGTAATGGTTACCATGCTGGACTGCCAACCAGAGAGTCTCGAGTTTCATTCCCAGCATGGCCAACATGTCAACAAATTTATATTAGAACTAAATTTGTTGACTGTTGGTCTAGGTGTTAAATAACCTGTGTAAAGAACAAACAGTATGATACATTCTTAAAACACTTAAACCCTACTAATATTGTCAACCTCATTGGTCAATATGGTAATGGTTACCATGCTGGACTGCCAACCAGAGAGTCTCGAGTTTCATTCCCAGCATGGCCAACATGTCAACAAATTTGTTGACTGTTAGTCTAGGTGTTAAATAAGTATTGATATAAAGTATTTGTAGTATATCAGTTGTGTTAGCAACCATAATACATATTAGAAATGGTTTAGTATGGGGCTAACCAGCCGTGTGAGAAATGTGTCCTAATATTTATTATTTATATTATGAATGCAAAAGTTTGTGTGTATATTGTACCTACATTGAATTGAAGGACACACTTTCTTTTATAATGTACATAATGTGTAATTAAAGTAATTTGGAAAATCCCTGACACAATTTTCTGTGGTTGTGGTCATCTTTTTTTTTTTTTACGTGTGCATTTACGCATGCCCACCACACCCGGGGAGGTGGGTGGTGTATGTCGGGCTTGATGCCAGAAGGGCATCACTGCCGACTAAAACCTCACGATGGCCTCATCACCGGAAAGGGTGGGGTGAGCTTCCGCTTCTTGCATTAACCTACCACCCCACCCACCTTACTGAGCCCCTCCGCCTCGACCCCACCGTGGGGCGTGGGGTATGGTCATATGGCCTAGGTTTAAAATGTATCATAGTGTATGTTGTGTATTCTTCTACTCATAAAACCCTTCCATTTAATAACCATATTGAGGGTGCTAAGTATAAATATTTTTTTCTGGAATGTTGCCCTAGCCACCTAGACCGATTTTCGTCAAACATACTTCTGATAACTCCATAACTAAGAATATATACCTTTCACAGAAAAAACTAAATCTCAGTTGGACCATCCTTTTAGGAGATGCAATGTCACAGACATACACACATCAAACTTATAACACCCTGTTGTTTTTGCATCATAGGTTAATTTCATCATCATTAACAGCCAATTCTATGCCACCGCTGGGTATAGGCCTCTTTTCTGTCGGGTCATCTGCCTCAGTCCTATATTAGTATTTAGCTATTGTGAGAAAAAACAATGGCTATTGTGACTGACTGAAGTACCTAAGGTGATTTACAATTAAATATTTTATATGAGTATGTCTGTCCAACATGTCTACTGACCTTGCTATGTAACAACATATATATTAACATACAATGACCATTGACCAGTGCAAATTTTAATGTACAAGTCCAAATTCTTTACTAAAAATTAATTACTAACTCGACAAATAGCTATTTTGTGTTTGTTGTTTAGTAGTTGTTAAATTCTATGACAAGTTTAAATTGATAATTTAGCAAACCCCCAACATAATTTATTGTGGCAGCCTGTTGGATTTGATATTGGTCATAGTGTAACATACTCTATTTATCAAGATCTTTCATTTAATACCCATATTGGGGGTGATGAGAAAAAAAATAGACGATCCGTCATTTCATAGTGGCCGCCATCTTGAACCGATTTTTACCAAACATAGCAAAAACATATGTACATTTTTGATGATCTCGTTGGCGTAATGGTTACCATGCCGGACTGCCAATCAGGAGGTTCCGGGTTCGATTCCCGGCACGGCCAACATCTTTGTGCTGAACTAAATTTGTTGACTGTCGGTCTGGGTGTTAAATATGAAATCTCTATATAAAATATGTATGTATATCAGTTGTGTAAGCAACAATAATACGAACTAGAAATGGTTCAGTATGGGGTTAACCAGCCATGTGTGAAATGTGTCTTAATATTTATTATTTTATTATTTATACCAGACTAACACACTTTTCAAAGAATAAAGTCTAAATCGGAATCGGTCCATCCATTTCGGAGCCACGACACCACAGACAAGCCCACAAACACACACTGTTGGGTGACTACTATGCGCTATACTTCTTCTATAATGTGTGGCATTTTCATTTGAGCGCTACCGACGGTCGAATGGCACGTTAAATTATCGGTCCCGACGGCACTTGTACAAGCAGTCGTAAAACCAAGTCAAACAAAAAGTTCAGGCAGAAAACTCTTTGACCATGAAAAAGAAGAAATAGAGTTACCTTATTTATGTTGCAAACTCAGTGTTGGGTGAACACAATTAAATACTTAAATGACCTTGTCTCGTTACTTGGATTTATTGATTTAAAACAACTCGCTGTTGTATTTCTCACGCGTGGTGTAGTCTCGTAGGTTTTCTTATTATATACGGCATTTAAGAATACAAGACAAAAATAAAAGTATTTGTTTTTCGTACCTAGCAACAAATATATAAATGCTATACCTAATACGTGAAAGTTTCTGTGGATATCTGGATGGTTGTTCCTCTTTCACGCCAATGTATTTCAAATGTATTTTAATTAAAGTTCACAATAATATAGCCTACACATCAGAATAAGACAGGTTATAATTTTAAAATGTATCCTAAATATATAAAAATAACTATGGTGGCTGACGATGATAATAAAATAAAAAAATCTTATATATTTAAATGCAAATTCTTAGCAATTCTTGTATGGCTCCAACGATTTTCATGAAATTTAGTATATAGGGTATTTCGGGGGCGATAAATCGATCTAGCTAGGAATCATTATTAGAAAATGACATATTCGAAAAAAAATACCGAGCGAAGCTCGGTCATCCAGGTACTTATTATACTAACCCTATTTACGAGTATATTTTACATAACTAACAGTCAACGTCATGGCTACAACTATCATGTTAATTTTCTTGAAAGAGTTTTATTAATAAAGCAAAACAACATTTGCCGGGTCAGCTAGTTGAGCATGAAATCATAAATCAACACGTACGTGAAATTTCCGCATGTGCTTATTTCTATAAAAAAATATGCTTGTAGGACAAAGTAAATTAAAAGGTACACTAAGCATTATAACATTAGTGGCTTGAAATTATGTTTAACTAACAGCCAGTCCCGGTTTCGAAGGGCTATAAAATATTCCAAGATGTAAAGAGAAACAAAATATAGCCATGTTACTCGGAGAAAATCTAGCCTCCTAACGGTGAAAAATTTTTTCAAATCGGTCCAGTAGGTTCGGAGCCTATTCCCGTCAAACAAACAAACAAAAAATTAAACTTTTCCTCTTTAGACTTTTATTGATATTGACTAGCTGTGCCTCGCGATGTTACCTATGTGAATAAGAGATAAAAAGAAGCCTATGTGTTAATCTAGGGTCTTAGCTATGCAATAACAATGTTCATGCAAATCGGTTTAGCCGTTTGAGCGTGAAGCAGATACAAACAAACATTCCCACACACCTTAAATGTGCACTGATAAGTCAAATCAAATACTATATTTATTGAAACTATATATGTACATGTAACGCTATAAATAGTATCAAAATATTAATCTGAGTAAAGAAGAAATCTCTCTTCAAGGAGTTTATATGGTTTTTTTTTACTCATAATGGGCTTGCGCTTGATCGCAGTTCACCCGATGGTAAGCGAAATTGCGATCTAAGATGGAACACGCTTGCCCAGAAGAAACCGGTTCACTCTTGCCTTGAAAACTGCTAGATTATAGTTATCAGGGAACAGGGAATTTGGCAAAGAATTGCACACCTTGGCAGTACGCACAATGAAGGTGGAGGCAAACCGCTTAGTACGCGACTTAGGCACCTCCACAGTATAACGGTGCCGCCTTGGTGTTTCCCTACTCGTCCGATGGTGGAATGGGGCGGGGGGGGATCAAATCATGCAATCCCGTTGCACACTCTCCGAAATGTAACCTATAAAAAACCGAAAGGCTGGCCACCATGCGGCGATGCACAAGGCTCTGCAGCTTCGCCGTGCAAAGAGCATTATTGCCAATTAGCCTCTTCGCTCGCCGCTCTATTGCCTCCAACGCCTCAAGCTGGTATTTAGCCGATCCATCCCAAAGGTGCGAGCAGTACTCCATGCACGACCGAACTTGTGCTTGATACAATGTAAGCAACTGTTCCGGCTTGAAGTACCGGCGCACCTGATTAGTTAAATTATACCTGCTTTGGTTTAGTCATACTTCCTCGACACCAACTTTCGCACTTATAATATTACTGGGATAGTCAGCGTTGCCAAATGTTCAAATGTATCAATATATAAATATCAAAATATTTTTTAAGTACTCCCTTCTAAAAGTTTATTTGATTAGTTAAACTTCTCTGATCCGTGAGTTAAACAATACCTGCCTTGGTTTAGTCATACTTCCTCGGATTGCATAATGCGTAGAATATTATACTCTACCGGTGTTAACTGCTAACCACCTCGATCTAACTCGCGTATCCTGCCAATTGTATAGTACCTTCTACAAATTATTCTGGGCAGGTACGAGTAAATAATCGAGTAAACGGGCAATTGCAATAACTACTATTTGCCGAATTCCCTGTTCCCCAATGACTATAATCTAGCGATTTTCAAGGCGAGAGTGAACCAGTTCCTTCTAGGTGAGCGCGATCCACCGTAGACCTCAATATCACTTACCATCAATTGTGGTCAAGCGCTGACCTATTCGGAGTAAATAAAAAAACAAAATAAAATAGTACTTGGTGATCGGGCCGGTTTCCGCTGCCAGGTCTTCTTAAGTGCAAGGCATACTCGCGCGCGAATGGTTCCGTACCGTTATCCCACTAATCCTAACAACTCCCCCCCCCCCTAAATATTTGTTTTTAGTATTTGTTATAGCGTCACGGGAAATTCATAACTTCAGGGAACATTTCAGCTTTTTAGCTATCACGGCTTCTGAGATAAAGTCTGGTGACTGTCCGACAGCGTAGGCTTAGTAATAGGGTCCCGTTTTTACCATTTTGATACGAAACCCTAAAAATGGGGAGATCAAACGTTTTTGTAAGTAATGAAGAATCAATAAAGCTTATAATTTCAATATTATTATCATCATATAACTATATTAGTAGGTATCAAAATATTAATACATAATTTAATTCTCAGATTATTTGCGACGCTGTCAATTAGCAACTGCATGAAAGATGCGCACCTTGTCTCTTTCTTGCAATACACATTTTTGTCAGTTGAATGACGGTGCCTGATCTATTTATAGAATGTCATTGGTTTAATACAATTTGCTTTATCGTGTTTATTTATTTTCCGCTAAGGGTATCTTCCAAAAACAAATGACATTAACATATTTGACGACCTTGTTGGCGTAATGGTTACCATGCCGGACTGCCAATTTGAAGGTTCCGGGTTCGATTCCCGGCACGGCCAACATCATTGTGCCGAACTAAATTTGTTGGCTGTCGGTCTGGGTGTTAAATATGTATCTATATAAAATATAAATATGTATGTTTATGTAATATATCAGTTGTGTTAGCAACATTAATACGAACTAGAAATGGTTCAGTATGGGGTTAACCAGCCGTGTGTGTGTGTGTGTGTGTATATTATGTATAATTTTGAACCCCGACATAAAAACGAGGGGGTTCTGTATGAGGTAAAAGATCTATGATGACCGCTGCCACAAAAAAACGTATGGCATATTTTTCACAAATGTCTTGTAACGCCTGTGATTCGGCTAACTAAAGTGATTTGACACGATCATCAAGGTTAAGCAACGGTCGATGCGGACAGTCTTTGGATGGGTGACCATGCACAAGACTGTCTTTTAAAAGTGGATTTTTATCTGGGTGTTACCGTGGACCAAATAACTAAAAAATTGTAGGTCCTGACTATTAGTCTTAGTACAAGCTGTCGTTAAAACAAATCAGAGGCAACTTCGGTCGGATTGAAAACTGTCGACACCAGAGCTTGGCCAATCAGCTCTTACGAAGAAGAAGAAGAAAATAACTGCCTCAATTTGGGTATCAACTGAAATGATTTGCCTAGTAGAATACATACGCTGTGATAAAGTTCCAATTCAAAACGTCCGCTTCACAAATGCCGAGGCCTCCTAAATTTTTAATTTGCGCTTTTAGTTCTAAAAGTTATGCAGATATTCGTTTTTGAAACCTTGCATAAATCTGCTTATATGAACATAATTACGACTTGACCATGTATATATGTAAAATATTTCATTAAATTACGATACGGCAAATATTATACCATGTATTATTTACTCGCGATGACGAAACGACGGGGTGTTATAAGGTTGTCGCATGTCTGTGTGTCTGTTGCATCGTACCTCCCTAACGCATTAATCAATTTTGAACTAGTTATTATTATAATAATAAATAAATCTTTATTCAACTTAATTTACAGCAGTTCTTACTAAACATTAATACTAATACTAATAATAATTTTTGTTAAAAGCTGATTTATCTGCGGGTCAGCTGTTGCCGAACTAGGCTTTCCAGCCTGTGTTATGGTACGTTTACACGCTTGCCAAGCCTTGGCAAACTGCAAACAGTCCCAAGCCTCCACAAATCGTTTGAAAGGCGTTTATACGCTTGTGAATACGTCAGTCTGCTGCAATATACATCCAAGCATGGGCCCTTTGATCTGCGTAAAAAACCGACACTCTACTGGATCGGAAGCAAGCAGGCACAAGCCCACGCAAGCCAAGCCAAACGCCCCATTTACATGCTTGCGATTGTCGATCCTTGCCAAGGCTTGGCAAGCGTGTAAACGTACCATTACAGCATACAGTTACTCCCTGGTTATGTACAATTATTGATACTGGCAGTTAGCTTACAATAAGTTAAGAATAATGAATAGAGTGTACAAAAATTAAAAAAATAAATTAAAATAGTAAAAATTAAGATTTGGTTTGTAGGTAATATACGAGGGTGAATCAAAAAGTTCTTAGAAGTGCATATATATGAAACTTTTTTGGATCAAGTTCGATATTAAAATTAAAGAGTGTCTATCACGCTATATTTATGCAGACTGTCACTTGTTTTTGTCAGTTCGTTCGCATGTAATAATTTTTTTTGTGCAACGAGTTGCTAAAAAGTTAAAATTATGGATATAAATGAGTTACGTGCGGTGATAAAATATCTCAGTTTGAAAAAAATGTCTACGAAGGATTTTTTTTTGGACATTCAGCAGACATTAGGGGGTGATGCTGTACCCTATTCTACGGTTGCGTACTGGGTGGCTGAATTTAAAAGAGGTAGATCAAGCTGTAAAGATGACCCGCGTTCTGGGCGGCCTTCAACCTCCGTTACAGAAGAAAATGTCAAAAAGGTTGAGAATCTGGTTTTGGAAGACAGAAGAATGACTATAAAACATATAGCTGAGATCCTAAAGATATCTTTTGGTAGCGTTCAATCCATTTTAATTGATTCACTGGGGTTCAAAAAAGTGTCTGCAAGATGGGTGCCACGAATGTTAACCGACGAAAACAAAAAGCGACGTTTGGAAATTTCCAAGCGTAATCTCGAAATGTTCCAGCGTGATTCGGATAATTTTTGCCGTCGTCTTGTCACCATGGATGAAACGTGGGTCCACCATTTTGATCCTGAAACTAAAAGATAAAGCATGTCTTGGAAACGACCATCCTCTCCATCCATTAAGAAATTTCGAGTTGCTCCTACCGCTGGCAAAGTTATGGCCTCTGTGTTCTGGGATAGTGAAGGAATCCTTTTTATTGATTACATACCAAAAGGCCTGACGATTACTAGACCCTATTATGCAAATTTAATCCCGAAAGTGCGTGAAGCGATTAAAGAAAAACGTCGTGGAAATCTGTCGTTGGGCGTGTTGCTCCTTCAAGATAACGCTCCTGCTCATCGATCGGAAGTTGCGCTCAACGCAATCCGCTGTGCTGGCTTCAATCTCCTTGACCACCCACCATATTCTCCGGACTTAGCCCCAAGTGATTTTCACTTATTTCCAAAATTAAAACAGGAAATTCGTGGAACAAAATTTCACGATAATGACGCGGTTATAGCTGCCGTAGAGGACCTTTTCGAGAGTCAAGAAAATATTTTTTTTCACAAGAAATAAGGAAGTAAGAAACGCGTATCTAAATGCATTGCATTGGAGGGAGATTATGTAGAAAAATAAAATATTATTATTTTTTAAATCTTTGCATTTTTTAATATTGATTCCAAGAATTTTTTGATTCACCCTCGTATGTTCCTCTAGTGTGTAGATATTTGTGTGGTGTGTGTAGTCGCATGTGTGTCTCAGAGGCATCGTTGCAAGCAGCAGTCCACCGACTGGGCTTGCAAGATACCTCCAGTGTGTGAGTGTTTGTGTGTGTTTTAGTGTATGATCGCTTGTGTGCATGTAAACGAGGGTGTATATTAAGAAGAAATGTTATTATTTAATTACTTTTGTAACGATTATTCATAAATTTCACATAGGTAGTGTGGGACAGAGACAAAGCTCTACGAAGCCGAAATTAGCCGATTGTCTCTTTCCAAACGTCGATGTGCAATATTTATCGTCGTTTACTGTAATTTATTAATATACCTGTGGGTACTGAAACGTATGTCCAGCGCAATTAGCAATAAGTAAGTCCAGATGTTTCCAGAGTTGAATTAACATGAATATTTATAACAGAAAAGGCATTTAAATATCGACAAATCAATAATAGCGACCGACCGACAGTGACCTTCGTGTATATACATACATACATATATCTATGTGTTAAATAACTGTTTAATTGTGACGTAAACTGCTAAAGGCATTTTTCGTGATTGTGTTATTTGCTTTAGTAGCACCAATTTATAGATCACATTTGACAATTCATCAAAATACATTACGGTAACTTTGTAACGACGTACGTTTTTCAATTACACCTGCACGATTATTTAACATTTTAAATCACAATTACGTTTAACGTTAATTTATTCTAATAATGACCAAAAAAACGTTCTAAATGAAATAAACAACTTCTGTTCTAAAGACTTACACAACTTAAACGCCATTACTATGTTGAGTTAGGTAGTTAATAAGCAAAGTTGAATTAAATTACATATTAAAACCCGTATTTACATTAAAATATCTATTATATTTCTAATGAACATATATATTGTACAACTGAATACTATGCGTGCCAACTAAGAATAGGATCGCGCTTGCTTCAACTTCACACGATAACTGTCAAAAAAGTACTGCTAGCAAAGAAAGCGTAAAAAAGTAATTTAATTATTATTTTTTTGGTTCATAGATATAAATTGAATTATTGTTTAATTATTCTTGTTTTATTACTGGATAATTTTGGATTAATTAATTCTACGGGTAAGAAGTACCCAAGGCAAATAAACAACACCTAAAAAAAAACATGTGACGAAACATTGGTTTTGGATAGTATTGACTTAAGTGCTGTATAAACAATTTTTATTTGGTATAAAAAGAAGTGACAACAATGAAAAAGAAATTAAGTATATTTTTATAAATATGCTTTTTCTTTAAAATCCTACTAATTTATAATTAATTTGCCGTAAAATGTGTAAGAAATAGCAAAACAGCGTACATTAAACATATAAACTGAATATAATTTGCTCCTAAAATTTTTTGCACGCCATACACTTTGGTTATGAAGTTTGCCCGTATGATTGAGCAAGATGGCGGTTTTGACAGTCCTATTCTTAGTTGGCACGCATAATAAATGGGTTTATTTGTTTGTTTAATTATTTAGGTTACTTGTGTGGTTTATTTTACGATCGAAAAAAAGACGAAGAACGCAGACAGTTTTAATAGAACTGGGCTTCGTCTGTTTTTTTTTTAAATTCACATCTTTCATGTTTTTAAGCATGTACGTTGCAATTTTAAAAACAAACGGTCTAACTCATTTTAAAATCTAAAACATAGACTATTATACTGGATTAACATATAGGTTGCTTTATCCCGGATCAACACAGTCGACCGCAGGGAATTGTTAGTGAGTAACTAAAAATATCTGTTTCGAATTTGAAAGTGAGGTTTTATCATAATTTCGCCAAAAGTTGAATCCTGTACAAGTAAACATCGTCGGAACTTGGCAAACTTTCACTGATTCAGTTCGTACAGGCCTATTTGATATTTATAGAGAACTTTTTTGGAGTGGTTAAAAACCAGCGCTGATTTACCTACCTTCTAAGTATGTACTCTCAGCATCATCTGAACCTACATAATCTACAAACTAATACTGAGCATGTATAGTTGCTTTTTTTTTGTTTATGTTTTTTTTTGCTTGTAATTGTATTTTCTTCGTGCGTAATAAATCGTCTTACATTCTTTCCTTCTTTCTTTTTAGTTATTATTCTTAAATCTATGATTAAAACCCAAATTCTTCTTCGTATGAGCTAAGTGGCCAAGCTCTGGTGTCAAGAGTTCTCAAGCCGCCCGAAGGCCTCTGACTTGGCTTAACGACTGCTTGTACTTAGGCCTGTACAGCAAGGCGTAAAATTAACCGTGTCATCCGAACCACGGTAACGCCCAGATGAAAATGCCACTTGAATACACAGTCTTGTGCATGGTCACCCATCCTAACACCGTCCGCATCGATCGTTGCTCAACATTTATGATATTTATTACTTAGCTAGGATTATGAACCATATTGTTATTTTGAATAAAAGATTTTGAATTTGAACTTCGATGATCGCGTCATATCACTTTAGCTAGCCGAGCTACAGGCGCTACTGCACCCAAATTTGACTAGATTTGTGTAGTTAGGGTTAAACTCTAACTGTACAAGTTAGGGCGTGTACACTTAGAAGCTCGGCTTGACGGTTTCTTACAGAAAAGTGGTGAGCTACCGCCCAGTTGGTCATTTGAAATAACCCAGTATGCGTGAATGACGTCACGGTGAGTCTAGACCCGCAACCGGTTAGGTCACGTAGTGCAGTGCTTGCTGACTAAAAGCGAACTTGAATCTTAGCCTGTACAGTTACATTCTGGGTCTATAAATATCGACTCAAACTTAGCAACTGATGACCTAGATAAAGTACGAACTAAGGTGCTATGGGAGCAAAACTATTTTTCAGTTTATCTATACAGTTAAATTGTAGGATTTCGTGACCAGACTGTACCAACGGGACCCTATTATGAAACTTCGCTATATTGTTACTAACCCTATTATGAAACTTCGCTATATCCTTGCAAACCTACTATAGTCTATGAGCCCGTGAAGATCGTCCTTCATACGTCTCATCTGGTTATCAGATCGGTGAAGGACGATCTTCACGGGCTCTTCTACTACTAACTCCTTTGCAATTTTTTACGGGTTTATTTTTTAAGGCTCAAAACGTCATTGTACCTATTTTATTTAGATAAATAAAAAGTAATATAACTTTATTTTTGTTATAATAATAAAATTACAGTATACTTTTTCACGGGATTTAGGTTTTTCTTAGTTGCGTAAAATAAAAAAATACAATGAAGTTTCGAGCCTCTCCCGTAAAAAACCCGCAGAGGAAGGAGTTTTAGTAGGTTTTCAAATTAGGGTATCGATATGTATGTTTGATAGTACGTCTGTCTATCAGTCTGTTCTGACTTTATATCGCGATATCTTGAGAGATTAAATTAGCAAATACGAGTATGATGTATTTCTAATGCACTTTCACAAATAAAAAAAAATGTATTTGCAATACAGTGTAAACTCCATGTAACGTCACTCGATTTAACGACAAACCCTCTAAAGCGTCGAAATCAATTGGCTTTAGTTGGTTTAGCTGGTATTCCATACAATGATACAGTCTCTACATTTAACGACCACTCTCTATAACGCCATAAAATGTACAGTCCCTTCAGTGTCGTTATATAGAGTTTCTTCTATCTATACTATAAGACTCTTTGTCCTGACTCATCTATAGACAACGCAGAGCCCAAACGGCTGGTCCTAGGGTTATGAAATTTGGAGGGTGTATTTGTTTTAGTATGTAGACGCGTACTAAGGACGGATTTTTGGAAATTCCACCCCTAAAGGGGTGAAAAGGGGTAAAACAGTTTGTATGAAACTTCTTTGTTTTTGAACTTATAGCAATGAAATTTGGAATATGTATAGTTTAAGTAAAATTAAAAATAATGGTATCAAGTTTTTTTGCCAGGGGTGAACTAAGGGTTTGTAATGGGGGGTGAAAGTTTGTATGGAAAAATCTTTATTTATCAAGTTAAAGTCTTGAAAGTTGTTATGGTAATAGTTTATTAAATGGTTGAATTAAAATTATAAAAACTTTTGGCAGGGGTGCATTAAGGGGGATGCCACGGGGGTTTAAAGTTAATAATAAAAGTTTTGTGTTTTTGAACTTAGAGGTGTAAAATTTGGAGTGTGTATATATTTTAGTACTTAAACGTGTACTAAGAATAGATTTTTAGAAATTCTTCCTTTAAGGGGGTGAAAGGGGGTAAAACAGTTTGTATGAAAATTCTATGTTTTTGAACTTCTAGCAATGAAATTTGGAATATGTATAGTTTATGTAAAATTAAAAATAATGGTATCAAGTTTTTTTGCCAGGGGTGAACTTAGGGTTTGTAGAGGGCGGGGGGAGGGTGAAAGTTTGTATGGAAATTATTTATTTATCAAGTTAAAGTCTTGAAAGTTGTTATGGTTGTAGATTATATGATTGTTAAAATAAATTTGTAAAAATATTTGCCAGGAGTGCATTAAGGTATGACATTGGGGTTTAAAGTTAAAAGGGGTTTTGTGTATTTGAAATTAAATACTTCTGAATTGGAATTTAAGTGGTTCACTTAGTGGTATGGTACGCGTATTCTAATTATTTAAATTAAAATAATTGCTTGGAGAAAACGATCTAATCTGTCGCATCGTCACCAAAGTAGCTAAAAACAGATGTTAACGAGATCTCAGGAATCGAATGCGGAAAGACAGATGCGACTCATTTCGATATACTATCAATGTAATGTTTATATAAAATTGGCACGGGAATAGGATACAATAGAATTTGTCCACAAGTTACGCGAAAAGCGACCTACACACGGGCGGAGCCGCGGGCAACCTCTAGTCTTGAGAATAAAATCCTACGGTTCTCAGTAGGATCTCCTGAGGTTGAGAAAGCTAGTTTCTTTTCCAAGGTGTTGTAACAATGGGTTGTCGAATGTCAACTATTGTCGGGGAACAATTCGCAATCGCTCTTTATCGACCTCGTTGGCGTAATGGTTACCATACCAGACTGCCGATCAGAAGGTTCCGGGATCGATTCCCGGCACGGCCAACATCTTTAAGCTGATCTAAATTGTTTGGCTGTCGGTCTGGGTGTTAAATATGTATCTATATAAAATATGTATGTATGTATATGTAGTATATCAGTTGTGTTCGCAACCATAATACGAACTAGAAATGGTTCAGTATGGGGTTAACCAGCCGTGTGTGAAATGTGTCCTAATATTTATTTATTTATTATTATCGAATGACATACCCTTGACCCCCTTGCACGATTTGACCTTCAATCTAGTCAGTTAGAAAATAAATTTTAGAGCTATGCAATTAATAACACAGCTCTACAAAAAATCATTTTTTTTTTGTTGCCCTGTTTATCATCGCAAATTGTTACGTGTTTAAGTGCCCAGATTACGTATATATATTCGTAAAAGTACTAAATATGCTCATTTCTACAAATTGAATTTTGAACGATTTATCGTCAAAATTAAATTTTTCAATCATTTGTTGAAAAAAATCCAAGCATATCTTACAAAATTATTGATATTTTCACGAATTGTGTGTATAAACGGACCCAAAATCATCATCATATCAAAGGCAACAAAACCACTGTAGACCAGTGTAATCATTCAAGTTCACAACCAAAGTTGTCCTTCTTCAAAAACCAGAATTAATTTCGTTCAATTTGAAGTAATAAATTGCGAAACAAGGTCATATCTAGGCTCTGTATTAGATTTTATGTTTTTTAGAGTTCCGTACTTAAAAAGTAAAAACGGGACCAAATTACTTACTAAGCATCCGTTGTCTGCCTGTCACTAGGCTGTATCTCATAAACCTTGATAGCTTGAGAACTGAATTTTTCATAGAAGGTGTATTTCCGTTGCATAGCGGCAACAAATACTGGAAGAGATCGCTTTTAGCGATAAGGTCGCCAGTTAAGGCACTACTTTTAAAGTCTTTTTTATTGTTTTCTGTAATTATTTTTAGTATGTGTTTTAATAAAGTGTTAATCTATCTATCTAAATACTCAAAATATTAAGGTCGTACAATAAACGTGTTCTTTGCTCCATATTAATAACAGTAACAAATATATCCTTAAAATGTCACAGAATATTTGGTTAATGCCTCCTAAAATAATATAACTAATTATAAAAATAAATCCTTCTAAAATCTTGAGGGCTCACATACAACAAACGTATTATTTTTTACCACTTTTTTCGTTTCTGTACCATTATGGTACGGAAACCTTGCGTGAGCTTGACTCGCACCTGACTAATTATTATTTATTCTTTACGACTGGACATTTGACCAGCAGTTATAATTTTTATAAATTAATAAGAAATATTATTATACTATAATCTACGGAACCCTTAGATTTCGTTGTCTGTGTCTAAAACGGGTTATATATTAGCAAATATGTACTTTTTAAATCGTATCACACTTTTCTAGTGACGTCACAGCCCAAGTCTCAAATAACTTCTTCTTATTGGATTATTAGTTAGGCCTGTTTATTGTGTTTATTTATGTACCATATAATCTTCTTCGTCTCCTTTACCATTTCCCACTAGGTGGGGTCGGCACAGCCTGTTTTTTTATGTACCATATAATGTAATTACTAAATTTAGTCCTACTAATATTATAAAGGCGAAAGTTTGTATGTATGGATGTATGTTTGTTACTCTTTCACGTAAAAACTACTGAATGGATTTGAATGAAACTTTACCACAATATAGCTTATACATCAGAATAACACATAGGCTACAATTTTTGAGGTTTTTAATGTGAGGTCGTAAAAAAAACACATTTTATGCGCTTACATTGCAAACGCTGACTGAATCCTACAAGATAGATCAAAACAATTTACTACAGTATTGTACAACTTAAAAAGGTCTACAAAAAAGTCCGTGATGGTATATGTTTATCTCTTAGGAATAACCCACAATAACCATTTTTTATCCTTTACTTTGTACGAGAAATAATGGCTTATTTACGAAGCGATTTTAAGCAATACAGTATAAATCCTTATCCAATTAAGTATCTTAAATACATTATGCATTTAATAAAGATCAATATGGCTTTTTGCAGCATGTAAATTAAATAAATATTTTCGAAGATATCACAGATTTAAAATGCAGCGGCGCCAGGCGAAAGGGCGTTAGTCCAGTCATTATAGTAAGTTCACCTCGGAATTCGAGATACCCAGCTGTAAGTCTGTAAATACTTGTAATATATATTACTAACTTTTAGTAATATATAATTTTTTGCATGCCTTAATACGAGGGTGAATCAAAAAATTCTTGGAATCAATATTAAAAAATGCAAAGATTTAAATAATAATATTTTATTTTTCTACATAATCTCCCTGCAATGGAATGCATTTAGAATAACGCGTTTCTAATTTCCTTATTCCTTGTGAAAAAAAATACTTTCTTGACTCTCGAAAAAGTCCTCTACGGCAGCTATAACCGCGACATTATCGTGAAATTTTGTTCCACGAATTTCCTCTTTTAATTTTGGAAATAAGTGAAAATCACTTGGGGTTAAGTCCGGAGAATATGGTGGGTGATCAAGGAGATTGAAGCCAGCACAGCGGATTGCGTTTAGCGCAACTTCCGATCGATGAGCAGGAGCGTTATCTTGAAGGAACAACACGCCCAACGACAGTTTTCCACGACGTTTTTCTTTAATCGCTTCACGCACTTTCGGGATTAAATTTGCATAATAGGGTCCAGTAATCGTCTGGCCTTTTGGCTTGTAATCAATAAAAAGGATTCCTTCACTATCCCAGAACACAGAGGCCATAACTTTGCCAGCGGTAGGAGCAACTCGAAATTTCTTAATGGATGGAGAGGATGGTCGTTTCCAAGACATGCTTTGTCTTTTAGTTTCAGGATCAAAATGGTGGACCCACGTTTCATCCATGGTGACTAGACGACGGCAAAAATTATCCGAATCACGCTGGAACATTTCGAGATTACGCTTGGAAATTTCCAAACGTCGCTTTTTGTTTTCGTCGGTTAACATTCGTGGCACCCATCTTGCAGACACTTTTTTGAACCCCAGTGAATCAATTAAAATGGATTGAACGCTACCAAAAGATATCTTTAGGATCTCAGCTATATGTTTTATAGTCATTCTTCTGTCTTCCAAAACCAGATTCTCAACCTTTTTGACATTTTCTTCTGTAACGGAGGTTGAAGGCCGCCCAGAACGCGGGTCATCTTTACAGCTTGATCTACCTCTTTTAAATTCAGCCACCCAGTAAGCAACCGTAGAATAGGGTACAGCATCACCCCCTAATGTCTGCTGAATGTCCAAAAAAAATTCCTTCGTAGACATTTTTTTCAAACTGAGATATTTTATCACCGCATGTAACGCACTTTTATCCATAATTTTAACTTTTTAGCAACTCGTTGCACAAAAAAATTTATTACATGCGAACGAACTGACAAAAACAAGTGACAGTCTGCATAAATATAGTGTGATATACACACTCTTTAATTTGAATATCGAACTTGATCCAAAAAGGTTTCATATATATGCACTTCTAAGAACTTTTTGATTCACCCTCGTAGGCTAAAACATGGTGAGACTTATCATCATAACATTATTTTCCATTATTATGTATTACCCGTGTTTTGCAAAATAAATTATTTGAATTTGAACTTCAGTGACTAAATTTGAACAGCGTTGTAACAAAAATTGCAGACTGAATTTAGCTCGCAAACCGTTTTTTTGCTAAACAAAAAATGCATTATTACATTAACTGTGTTAAGTAACGGTGTTTTTGTGCCGCCAACGACTGAGAACCAGTTTTTGTGATTATTTATGTTTTAACGCGCAAGAGGTTTCGGCTGAGTCTCAAGATAACTTGAGTTAGGACATTGTTTCCGAAAGTCTTGTAAATAAACTAGCTGACCCGGCAAACGTTGTTTTGCCTTAATAATTATTTCTAAATATACAGTAGCCGATTCTCAGACCTACTGAATACGCATATAACATTTGGAAAAAATCGGTCAAGCCGTTTCGGAGGAGTACGGTAACAAACACTGTGACACGGAAATTTTATATATAAGAATAAATATTAGGACACATTTCACACACGGCTGGTTAACCCCATACTGAACCATTTCTAGCTAGTATTATGGTTGTTAACACAACTGATATACTACATATACGTACATACATATTTTATATACATAAATACATATTTAACACCAAAACTGACAGCCAATAAGTTTAGTTCAGCTCAAAGATGTTGGCCGTGCCTGGAATCGAACCCGGAATCTTCTGATTGGCAGTACGGCATGAACAGTCCAAAGAAGTCGGTTACAAACATACAATACATACAGGTGAAGCTAATATAAAGCGTGTAAAAAAATGTCATTGCAATGTCAAAAGCTGTCATTGCTACTGTTTTAATTACTAGGCACATCATAGACAAAAGAAAAAAAAGACGGAGGTACTGTGTGACCGCACATGAGATAGCGATATTTTCGGACAATGTTGCCACTTTAGTAGAACTTTAGCCACTTTAGGAAATTAGGGTTAGGGTATACACATAATAAAGAAAAAGACTTCAGATTATATTTCTACGTTTTATTAATTTTTAAACAAAATCAGTTTATTGTACACATTCCTTACTCTTTATTTCCACGCTTCACAAAAACGTCACCCATAAAATGGTTGGAACAAATCCTGGAATTTTGCGTTGATTTCCAATCATAAAATATTATCTACCATATGCTTCTATCCAAATCTCTACAAGTTCAGCATTCGATGGAAATCTGTAAAAAAAATATTAAGAAATATAAAATACTAGAGGTTGCCCGCGGCCCGCGTGAAGGTCGCTTTTCGGGTAACCTGTGGAAAAACTCTATGGTATCCTATTCCCGTGCCAATTTTATGTACACTTTCCTCATTCGATTCCTGAGATCTAGTTAACCTCTGTTTTTAGCTACTTTGGTGATGATGCGAGCGATTTCTCCAAGCCATTATTTAAATATGTAACTAGAATACGTGAACCATACCACTAAGTGAACCATTTACTTAAATTCTAATTCAGAAGTATTTAATTTCAAAAACACAAAACTTTCCCTTTGAACTTTAAACCCCATTAGCATACCTAAATGCACTCCTGGCAAATATTTTTACGAATTTATTTTAACCATCAAAGAAACTACAAACATAACAACTTACAAGACTAACTAACTTAACTTGATAAATAAAGAATTTTCCATACAAACTTTCACCCCCCATTACAAACCCTTAGTTCACCCCTGGCAAAAAAACTTGATACCATTATTTTTAATTTTACATAAACAATAAATATTCCAAATAAATAAAAAAAAATTCACAACCCTAAGACCAGCCGATTGGGGTCTGCGTTGTCTATAGATGAATGAATGAATGAATAAGTCAGGACAAAGAGTCTTATAGTACAGATAATTATATAATATGGTAACTTCATGTCAAATAACTGGGCTTAACTTCACTGGGCGAGCGCGGTCCACCTTAGATCACAATATCGCTTACCACGAGGAATATTGAGACTAAGCGCTAACCCATTTAGTGTAAAAAAAAGCCCGACTAGCGAGCGAATATTTCGATGGAAGTAGATTAAATTAGTAAAAGGACTGTTTAAGCAATTCTCAAGTACAGTGCAAACGGTTTTTGTAAAACTAGGGTTAAAATTGAAAGTCAGATTATGACAACCCTTATTCAATTTCTTGTAGGTTATGTTTTTATTTTGCATTTGCATGTTTTACCACTTTGAAGCAGAACTTTACATCCAAATCAATAGTACTTGAATTAATCCTATTTAATTAATATTTGGATTGATTTTAGAAGATATATTGTATATAAAAAAGGTCAGTACCAACCTGTGAAATGTAACATCACATAAACCAGGTTCTGTTCTATTCTAATAACTCAAAATACAACACTGCACCATTCTGTCGATGTCCAAAACTATTCACCGCGCGAGAATAACACTTACACTTGAATTTAAACGATATTTTTTCGAAAAAACACAAAATTCTCAGAATCGCAGTAATGTTTGACACCGAAACTGCCAAATATACTGGTGTCAAACAGTTACAGCGACAGAGAGAAAAACAGTATAAGCCTTTCTCTTTCACGCATGTTATTTTTACATATGGCTGTTTCGCTGTTGAGTAAAAGAGATGGAAATGTGACTCCGTCTATTGCCTTCTCTGTCTACGAGGCACATATATGTATATACAGTGCCGTGTATGTAGTTTAAAAATAAAATGCAGATGACCTTAGAAATTCACGAGATATAATAAAAATGTTTGAGTAAATCTGTGTACGACCTTGGCCGCCATTTGTGCTGGAAAGCAATGCAACCTTAAAAATATAAAATCATTGCCAACGCCAGAAAGTTGAAATGTATTTGGCTAACTAAGAGTGAACCGGTTTCTTCTGGGCAAGCGTGCTCCACCTTAGATCGCAATTTCGCTTACCATCAGGTGAACTGCGATCAACAAGCCCGTTATAAGTAAAAAAAAAAAAACTTGGCCATTGATCCGCCTATAAATAGATCAGTTATTATTAATATTGACTCAGCCGTTATTTTGCGAAAATCCGTTGTTGATTGAAAACTGAAATATTTAATGTACTTCTGCTGTGATAAAATATTAGGACTCATTCACACACGGCTGGTTAACCCCATACTGAACCATTTCTATTTCGTATTATGGTTACTAACCCAACTGATATACTACAATAATACATATTTTATATAGATACATATTTAACACCCAGATCTACAGCCAACAAATTTGGTTCAGCACAAAGACGGGAATCGAACCCGGATCCTTCTAATTGGCAGTCCGGCATGGTAACCATTATGCCAACGAGGTCGTCAAACACAGTGGAAGTACAACTTTTTTAAAAGTTTTCTTCAACATACCACATATTCGAACATTATACTTATACATTTTTGATGTTAAACTACAATTGTCCTTAGTGCTTTAGCAATAATATTAAAAACGTTTGTAACTCGCTTGTTTGTTTATCACGGCTAAACGAAAGATTAGCCCTATATATACAGTGTAAACTCCATGTAACGTCACTCGATTTAACGACAAACTCTCTAAAGCGTCGAAATCAATTGGCTTTAGTTGGTTTAGCTTGTATTCCATAAAATTATACATTCTCTACATTTAACGACCACTCTCTATAACGCCATAAAATGCGCAGTCCCTTCAATATCGTTATATAGAGTTTACACTGTATATAGAAACCCGAGGATGGATCATAGACTATCACTTTTGTAAAAATTAAATTCCTTTGAATTAAACTTGATACTCAAAAGGAGGTTTTGTCATCATTTTTTCATCGTCATTCATTTTCAACCTTATTTGGTTAGGTTAGGCAATTTCTTTTCATTCGATCTAATTTGGGTATTTTTTTTTTTTACTGAATTTCAATATTATTTTCATATACTTAATCGCTTTGATTGTAATAATCTTAAATTTTAATGTAACAAAACAAAGTTAGCCGGGTAAACTAGTTAATGATAATATAGTAAGAATTGTAAGTACTCCACAGATTTTTTACATTGCATATAACTACATAGTTTTACATTAATTATTTGTAATAAATCTTTTTGAGAAATCACAGTTACTAGGTACATATATGTATATACTCGTATTTTGTAAATTAACAAAAAACATCGTTGAATAGAATTAGGATTCGGTTTTTCAATACAAAGTGTAGACGTCAAGTAATTATGTAAATATGTACACGTATTTGATGTAGAATAATTAAATGTAATTATTAGAATAACTAAGAAACCAGCTCGAATAACGAGTTTTATGCCAATTTTTTTGCGAGACGGTAATTCGTAAAACGGTATTCTAACTCTTAGTTTCTCTACATTTCCGCTGAACGAATGAAGATATATCTCGCTTCTAGAAATAGTTTAGTATAGGGCTACCAGGCCGTTTGTGAAATGTGTCCTACTATTTATTTATTTCATCAATATTATTAACGCCATTAACTCGGCTACCTAGGGGTGATCTGTTGAAACAGCAACGGTTGATACGGATAGTCTTTGGATGGGTGACCATAACCAAGACTGTCGTTTAAAAAGTGTTTTTTTCACCAATCCAAATACCACTCATACAAAATACCGTTCTAATATCATACCCGTGGGTCAGATTTCACGTTAAATTGTTGGTCCCGGCTGTTAGTCTTAGTACAAACCAAGTCAGAGGCCTTCGGACGGCTTGTAAACTCTCGACACCGAAGCTTGATCACTTACTTACTCGTATGAAGAAGAAGTTTAAATAAACTAAAAATTGTGAATTTTACGCAACTCCCACAATCAAGCAATGAAATGTTCGATCAAAAATGTACTTTGATCGAAGAATTGAATGAAAAGATTTGACTAATAAATAGAATACATCGATATATTAGGTTCGGAACATTGAATTTTCAATTAAGAGTTTTTAATTTGTTAGCATATTTAGGTCTCAGTTGGGTTTTCGTTTTGTACTAAGTATTGTATTCGTAGAAAAATATAAGCACTAACACGATCTTTTGTGTATGTTCCAGGATGCATGTCAGCGCTATGCGTGTTCGTGCTGTACACGAAGCACCTGATCATCGTGTACCTGTACGTGATGTCCGTCAGCGTGGTGTTCGTCTCCTACTGGACCAACGTGTCCGCCGTCAAGCAGATCCAGGCGCTGACGCAGGTCGCCACCTCGCCCCATCACTCCACCAGCATACTCGAAGATTTACTCAATCTAAATGTAAAGAATCTACTCGACCTGGACGGCCCGGGCGTGTTAGTCATTCAGAACTTCGCCATACAGTTCATGCTGGCGTTCATATTCAGAAACGTCCACCTAGGGCCGCGACATTCTACCATACAGAAGCTCCTACCTATTAGCTTCATGGCCCCGTCTTTTCTGGCCATGCTGCCGGTGCCACCGAACCTGCTGCACCACTCGCCAGTCTTCTCCACGCTGTTGCCGCTCATACTCGTCAAGTACGTGATATGGACGTCGACGTACCAGGTGATACGAGTGCTGTACACGGGCTACCAGCACGGGAGGATGTTCGTCAGTAACTACGGACTCTCCGCGTTAGTGGAGACAGAGTGGATGCGGCTCAACGTGCCGTGTGTGCTGAGAGTGTTCTGGGTAATACGGGTCGCGGAACACGCCATTCTGTTATTGATGGATAATTACGATGACGACGCCGATGATGGCCTGAAAGTCTCCACTCTACTCGCCGTCCAATCCATAGCCTCGATGGCAAAATCTCTGCTAGTCACCGGCTGCGAGACCATAACGGCAGTCCTCGGTATGACTTCCGTCATATCATTCTTCTGCCACTACATCGGCAACTTCTTCCAGTGGATCCTTCTCACCGACGAGGAGGAGGATAAGAGTATAGGGACGGTGTCCGCCATACTGTTCTACATACTGGCACTACAGACTGGATTGACTTCTCTGAACCCCGAGAAGAGATTCATCCGACTGTGTCGAAACTTTTGCCTGCTGTTCACGGCGTTACTCCACTTTTTGCACAACATCGTGAATCCGATGCTCATGTCGCTAAGCGCGTCGCACAACCCGAGCACGCACCGGCACGTGCGGGCGCTGGGAGTGTGCGCTTTCCTCATCATGTTCCCTATCTCGCTCCTCGTGTACCTGTGGTCGCAACACACCATATCCACCTGGCTGCTCGCCGTCAGCGCGTTCAGCATCGAAGTTATAGTCAAAGTGGTCGTGAGCCTCATGATCTACTCCCTGTTCCTAATAGACGCGTACCGCAGCACTTTCTGGGAGCAGCTCGACGACTACGTCTACTATATTCGTGCTTTCGGGAACACAATAGAGTTCTGCTTCGGCATATTCCTGTTCTTCAACGGAGCGTGGATCCTGTTGTTCGAGTCGGGCGGCGCGATCCGCGCGGTGATGATGTGTATCCACGCGTACTTCAACATCTGGTGCGAGGCGCGCGCCGGCTGGTCCGTGTTCATGAAGCGGCGCACCGCCGTCAACAAGATCAACTCGTTGCGCGAGGCGTCGCCCGACCAGCTGGACAACTTGGACGACGTGTGCGCCATCTGCTACCAGGAGATGCACTCGGCGAAGATAACGCGCTGCAATCACTACTTCCACGGCGTGTGCCTGCGCAAGTGGCTGTACGTCCAGGACCGCTGTCCGCTCTGCCACGACATCCTGTACAGGATCGATAACGACATCAATAAAGACAACAACTCGGAAGTTGGGAACGAGGAGAACAGCAACAACCAGAACCTGCTCCTCGAGGAGGAACCCGACTTGCTCCTCGGCGAGGGCGTCAGGTGACTGTATGACGAACACTACGACCGCTTGCACTAAAAACAATTCACATTTAGTTCACGACATATTTGAGTGGTTTATTTTCGATTTTTGTATAGTAAGTTATTTGTGTTTTTTTTTTATAAATATATGATATGTCGGCGTCGAGCGCCCTGTGATTTAAGATTTAAAATAATTTCTTGTGATGCGATGAACGTTCTGTTTGCGGTGTGTTGGTTGGTCTCGTGGAAAATTGTCGGTGTGTCTCGGCTACAAGTGTTGCCGCTAAATTTTTGTGAATGAATTTATAAATATTATTTTGAATGTGTAAAATTGCCAAGTGCCGAGCTACCGAGGAACAACTTTATTTGCAAAAAAATATATATGTATATTATGATTGTTAGACTTAAAAATAATGAAGCTATTTGTAAATAGGTAAAGTGTTTAGAAATAGCTTTTAATATTTTGTTGTAACTTAAAAATATTGGGGGAAACATTATAAAAATAGCAATTCTCTCTTAACATGTAAATAAACTCTTATTTTTAGAAGTATGGCTGGCTATTATTTTTTAGCTTACACAGCACTATCTTAGACTCCGTTTGAAAGCTAACTTGTTAAGTGATTCTTGTTAATTAATAAAAGACAAAAGGAATATTTTTATAGTATATTTTGTTACATACTAACAAATAAAGGCACAATACTTAGCAAATCACATCAATATTATAGAAAAATAACATAATAAATATAATATTCCTTACTCTATGTAACAAACTATGATCATGTATCATGTCTCAAACAAACAAATGTTTCCATTTGAATATTAAAACCTATTTTGATCTGACAAAGAATAGCATATTATTGTTTTATTGATTTGTGTTTTTGTTAGATTAAAGAAAGTCGATTAAAATTTGCCAGAGATTAATTTACCGTTACTTTTTTGCTCTATACAGGCCTGCGCTTGACTACAATTTACCTGATGGTAAGTTATATTATGATCTACAGTGTAGAGCGCTAACTTTGAAGGAGACGGTCCAATCTCGCCTTAAAAACGATAGATTATAGTAATAGCAAATACGCGCAGGTACAATTTATATTGATTCAATTAATTATATTGTGATTGTAATACATCCACATTAAAGTTTATATTGATGTAACTTAATTAATTGATTGATATTTAAAAAATGTACTTTTACATTAAAATAAAAGGCCAGCCCCCAAAGTCACTTAAAAAAGCCATTAGAATGATAAGATAGTAGACTACAGTAGAGTCGTTCAATTATTGTTTCATCTAACGCCATTGATAGTAGTATAGAGGTTATAAACAATGTAAGTGGCGTCAGTTGCCATAGGCTTTCTCACCTGACTTAATAAGTAAGTCATACCGGGTTGCGCAAATATGATAAAATCTATGAATACATGACCACACAATGTGTTAGTAGCTGAATCTCTATAGCCGGTCCAAATGAAGTCACGTACAATTTTATACATTTGATTGTAGCACTTTTTTGTCTTTCTATACGCATCGCGTCGCGGCTCCTAAAGCTATGCGGGCTTTTAGCAAGGTATTAGTTGAATATAATGTTCTTGTAGTTGGATGTATTGTGTGAAAGGGAATAGAGTGAATGAAGATTTGACGGATGATAGAATAGTGTAGAAGGAAAAAACGGCCGTGCCGACCACACATAGTGGGAAAAGGCGAAGAAAAAGGTAGTTGGAAAAAAATTGTAGTTGGAGACGCGGTAGTTGGTGAGGGTGCGGTTGGCGTGCTCGAAGGTCTAGTTGAATATGAGGTCCTTGTAGTTGGAAAGCAGGTAGTAGTTGGAGACACGGCAGTTGGTGGAGGTGCGCACCACGGTGGTACGGTCGGCGCGCTCGAAGTTCGCCTTCACGATCTCGTAGTAACGCCCGTCGCTGGAAATATTACAGGTAAGGCTTTATTTAAGACTGTATGGGAGCAAAGTAGCATATTTTGAAAATCCTATTAATTTTGCTTAACACAGAACAACGATGGATGCATTTTCCCGGGTGATTTATATCCAAATGACAATTGTCATTTTAGCGGCCAAGATATTTATGTATTGTAAGTTGCTGTTTTCTTTTTTAATATTGAGTAAGCGAGAGTTTGGCCGCATTTTGCTTTTACTGTGGTCTAAGATGTGACACGCTTGCCTTGAAGGAACCTATTTACTGTAACGTGGTACGTTACTTACCAACTGCATCCCTTATTATTCCGCTGGAAATAGTAAATACATCGTACCGACTGGAGTTTTGACCACAGTTGCGGACACTGCATGTTATTGATGCGTGGGAGTTTCGTCTCTATAAACTGAATCATTCCATTATCATATTCTGATTAGAACACTATTTCCACTATCGTATTTTGTTTAGAATATTGTTAGAATAAACAAATATAATGTAATTTTACGTATGTAATGTTTTCACCGTTTTCTCTGTCTACGGTTTTCACTGTTTTGTTTTTTTCTGAGATTTGACAGTGTCAAATGTCAATTAAATTCTGACACTTACAGATAAATCGAAGAGAGTAGGTCCTTGTTGCTTTCTAAAAACGATCAATACTCGGCGGAGAAATCGATAAAATTATATTTAAGGGTAGTACAATGAGAACGTACCTATTTATGCTAGAAAATGGAAAATAATAGTTCTTGTCGATGGCGTAAAATAAAAATGGCTTTTCGACACGAGGCTAGCTTCCTGGGAAGGATTTTACTCTTTCCGCGCAAATTAAAGAGAAGAAAGGTGAGTTTGCTTTGATAAAATTTGCCTGATCGATTGATTATGTTGTTCTGCCGGTCCTTCATCATTTATTGGTCCTTGATCATTATCGGTTCTTGACACTAAAGGTCCTTTGTTGCTCCGGCTTTGTATATATTACTATTACTTACCGGGGTAAGTTAAGATTAACAAATATGTAACGATCTCCCTTAAACTCACTTATCACTTTCACACACTCCAAATTAATTACGTTACATTACTCTACGTAGATTTAAAGACCCCACATTGTACATCTCAGGAAAAAGTGACAATCTTTAACCTCTATCGAGAGGTTAAAGATTAGCAGGAAGAGGCGGCAATTTCCAGTTTCTTCCCCACCCAAAGTATTTTTGATACTGTTCTCAGATAGCCATCTTTTACGACTTAAAATGTGTCTTACCTAAGCACGAGACACTTGAGCTTCAAGCACTTGACCCGCAGTATATCGATGGCCTTCTGACTCTTGTCGCTGAAGCGCAGGTTCTCGGGGTCCCAGCGCAGCTCCAGCCGCTCCAGGTTCGGGCAGCTGTTCGCTATGCCGTCCATCAGCTGGAAGGATTAATCGAAAGAATAAGAACTGGATTTATATCGGTGTAGTGTGCATAGCAAAAAATGTCGATGGAATTTTTGATCAGACTTGCAAGAATACTTTTTTTACCCGTGATAGCTTGCGTTTTGACTATAGCTTACCTGATGTAAAGCTACGCTGTAGTCTACGATATGGCTCGCTTACTTAGGATATATCTACCTATTTATTCTGCTTTTGAATAACCCTGGATACCTCTCAGGAAACATACTCGCGTAGAGAGTTCTAAAGCTTCGATGTCCCCACAATAAAGGTTGACGCAAAGCGTTTTGTACGAGTTTTGGAACTTCAACTCTGTGTTGGTGTCTGTATCTGAGTCCCTGCTCGCGGTAAACTAAGTTGAGAAAAGAACGTGTTGCTTACTTGATCAACGTGGATGTTAACACCGAGCCTTTCCTGAGTGCCCATGATAAGGATCCTGGAATCAGAAAAGACACAAATTAGTTAACGTTGGGAAATTGATCGATAGCCGTAGGCTCAGCCAACTGGTCCGTTGTTTTTTTTTTTCAAGATATACTAGTTTGTGTACCTCCAATTCGTTTCGTTTCAATTCATAATTTTACTGGTGGAGATTCATCAGTAAAATTGCATTCGCTATTGTCTTAGTTAAGAAGTACTTATTTTATACCAAATCTCTTTGGGAAGTCAAGATGTTGGGATTCTGGATTCAACATTTTGACCCAGCTGTATTTATTATGTTATTTAAAAAGAACTGTGGCATCTCTGTCACACTTCACCGCCCGCTACCAATCGGAGCGCTCGTTCTGAAGCGCGCAACCGGTATTTACAACGTGCGTATGACTACTGGTCCTAACTACAATGACCATCGGACGGCCGTCTCCGGACACATCATCTGTCCGGGGGATATACCTTTGTAAGATGGAGGCAGACCGTCGTCGCGCCATAGAACATTCATTTCATGTGGACAGTGTTGACTCACTTGGCATTAGTAAGGAGTTGCAGCACGCTCTGCCACAGCTGGTCAGTGATGTGCGGCATACCGCTCATCACCAGCCCCCACAGCTGCGAGCCGTGGCGCGACAGGAACCGGTGCAGCCCCTCGTCCGTTATGTTGTCTGACGAGTCCACGTCCAGGCCGATCAGGTTCCTGGAGACAGGAGGAGAGATCATTTAGTAGAGGAACGAAAACTCAAAAAAGGCACCAAATATGTATATATCGCGATGAATCTTCTATCAAATATATACTTGATCGAAGCGATAAATATATAAATCGAGAAAAAATTTGTTCCTGATTTAGATATTCATCGAGATATATATATTTGTTGAAAACACAATTTGTTCTCGATTTATCTCGATCATTAATGATCAAAAGAAAAATTCCATATCTTTTTTTTGGTTGTACAAATTCTTAAACAATCTTTGGAAATGAGATAACGAAGGCATTTAGGAAGTGTAAGTGTATTCTACTGTATATCGCGAACAAATCGTGAAAATAAATGGATAACAACTAATGTACAAAAGAATATTCTTTGTCTCTTTCTTTTTTTGGGTTGTTCTGTACGACGAATTCCTAAACAATTCTTGGGAATGGGATAACGGGAGTACCTTTACATGGTAGTATCGTGGACAGACGAGCACTCACAAAAGCTCATTTTCGAGTGCTCGCCTGTCTATCTGCACCGAACGGTATATTCTGATAGCCTCCTTGAGACCCAGTAATCAGCTCAATTGAGACCAGAAATCCAGTGTATAATTATTGTTAAACCAATCACCGTGTGCTGAGTCCCTTAGGCACGTCAACATTCCCTTACCTAGCAGTACCAGCTTCTATCCAAGCTTTGAGCACCGAGTCATTGAACCCGTTAATCTGTCCAGCGCTCAGGAACCTGAGGTTAGGTATCCTGGTCAGCATGTCGATGAGACACTCTGTGGAGAGGTCGGTGGCGGTCACGTCCAACTCCTGGATGGAAGACTTCTCCCACTCCACCTGCATCACGTGCTCTGATTGCAGACCTGGAAGGGACAAGTTAGAAATTAGGGTTGTGGCGTCATTGCCACACATCACCGCCCAAAGCCAATCACAACGATCGATCTGAATGTAATCAAATTGTTAGGTGCTTTAAGATTGGTCAGAAATTAAAAATCAACATCTGTCTGCGGAAATTGAACCCGGGAACTCTCGTTTTGTATTTTGGGTAACTGGCTACTAGGCCAAAGTTGGTCTGGGCGGGGAGAGCAGCGGCAATGCGTGAAGCGGTCCTGCATCCCTGCCCCCGTCGTGAGATGGGACACCGTGAGGTTGTAGTCGGTATTGACGGCCAGTTGAGTCCGACATACACCGCCTCGCCCAAGCATGTGGCGGAAGATGCTTCAATACATTTCCTCAGGTAAAAATATGGACCAAAGTCGGTAGTCAAGTTATAAAGTAAGTACTACTAAAGCTACGTACTACATCCGTTCATGAGGAGGCAGGTGAGTCTCCGGGAGCGCTGAAACAGCGTCTTCATGGTGGAACCCGTCACCTTGTTGCAGAAGTTCACCGCCAGGCACTCCAGCTGGGAATAATAGTGTCTTTTAGTTGTTTTTAAAGTAATGTGTGGATTGCACTCGTTTTACGGTGAAGGAAGACATCGTGAGGAAACCAACACGTTTGAGGACTACAATATCCAAAGACGTGTCATACGCCAATCCGCACTTGGCCAGCGTGGTGGATTATGGCCTTATTTTTTTCTAGTTAGAGAAGGCCCTGAGTCCCACCAGTGCGGACGGTATAGTGGGCTGCTTATGCTTACATACTACAACAGCTACCTTCAACAGATATGGACTAGCAAACCCGGCGAACTCCGTTTCGCTACAATGTTGAAATATTCCCGGATTTTTTGTTTGTTTGCTACAAACCTCACGGAGCCCGAGACCTTTCCAACGAATGCAAAACCGTGGAAATCGGTTCGTGCGTTCTGGAGTTATAGGAAGGAAGGAAAGCTCGACTTATTTTTATATATTAGATTATACCTGTATGCAGTTGGAGCTAAACGCATCAATATGGGAGTCGTCCACGAAGTTGATTCCGTACAGGTTGATGACCCTCAGGTTCGGAGTCGCGGATTTCAGCTTGTGGACGTTGATGACCTCGTAGATCTCTTCCTCCTCTTCTTCTACCTTCTCGTAAGTACCTGGAAGAAGAAACCGCTTACTAAATCCACTGATTGTAATATTTTTTGGAATCTTTATGTTTGTTACTTTACTCTCAAATGGCGGCTGTACCAATTTTTGTGTACCTAGTGTGAAATTTGGTAATATGAATTATAGTTATATTTACTTGCTGACAAAAGTTATACAATATGGGGGTTCCTAATACAGTAGAACCTCTATAAGTCGAACATTAAGGGAGACGCCAAAAGAATCGAGCTACAGAATTTTTGACTTATGGAGGATTAATGAATACGAATACTATAATATCAACGCTTCCTTTACCAATAAGATGCAGTATCTCGAGACCGTTGATGAAGTTGTATATCTTCCGCATGAAGCCCTCCATGAAGATGACCTCGGACAGGCAGATGCACAAGTAGCGCAGCTTCGTCGGGAACGCTTGCATTTCCGAGAAATCGTGCAGTTGCATCGCTGAGGACGACAGATTAAAATTAATCCATTTTATTCACTGACCTCTATTTCTACTAGTACGCTGGACAGGCTATGCCAATGATGTTATATGTACTAGATTGGCAGTTTACGGCAGCGACGCGTTGCAACTTCGAAGACGCCTGTGGCCTAATCTGACGTCAGTTGCCTGCTTGACATGTAGTAAGCGTGACGCGCCCTTTAAAATAATTCTAAATGGTGAAATTTGCTGTTAAAAATTGTGTATCGCGGTCTGAAAAGGATGATAAAGCAAGTGGCGTTACTTTTCATGAGTTAGTTTGAATAATTTTGATCATATTGTCTAAAAT
The DNA here is from genome assembly GCA_035578125.1 of Mellilla xanthometata. Taxonomy (NCBI): domain Eukaryota; kingdom Metazoa; phylum Arthropoda; class Insecta; order Lepidoptera; family Geometridae; genus Mellilla; species Mellilla xanthometata. Next base: position 3,770,981 of record JAPUBQ010000030.1, on the reverse strand, counting down.
TAAATCAGAAAATAAAATAAATATATCGTCCATTATTTTTGACATCGATGTTGCCAGTAAAGCGATTTTGATTTTTCCCATTTATTTGGGAGTTTAGTTAATTAAATAATTAATGACGGAAGTGTGTGCCGGTAATATCTGTGAATAAAATTTCGGCAACGTCTGTAATATACTCAATCATTACGAGAAGTATTTTATTAAACTAAGTAATGTTATTTCATCATCGTAATGTGTAATCATCTTAAAATTGTATTAAATTCTCTTAGAATGATATTTTATTTGTTTTAGTAGAGTATGTACCTAAACCTTCTACAACAAATTTATGTTACACAGCGGTGTTTAATCACAATAACACCCTGCAGTTTTATAAACAATAGTACACTTTTTATTTTTATTTCTATCTACAGAACGTGTTACTATCTTAGATTTTTATTATTTACTACCTTTTTAAATAAAAATCTGCCTTTTATTCATATCAAAATCTATTCACTACAGCCTTTTCAAAATATTTTCAATGTAGGTACACACACGCTTCCGTTACAGTTTTGTAATAGTATAAATTGAGAGTTTTATTAAATTCTGTTCAGAATATATAACACCAAAGCAATAAAAACATTTATTCGTTCATTTATTTTGGGGAAATTATTTCGCGCCACTGGCAGCTCTGTCCGTTTTCATGCCAGCAATGTCTTGTCTCACTTCTACGGTAATTAGATAATGACTGGAAGAAAAGAGACAAATATAGTATACTTTGGCATAATGTATCGGTTTCAAAGCTACGTCTTTTGAACTATCAAGTGGCTACGCATTTCTGAAAATCGTTTGTTGTCATTGCTACTCTAGTATATATAGCTCAATGGGCTATGCCATACAAACTGACAGCAATTTTCTGTGCCGATTTGAAGCGCCTCCTTGAGCGTCCAGAGAACTAAATTTGACAATTATTGCGCAATTGCAAATGGCCGACGTGTTGCTTACATCGACTCCGCGATCTTATTAACGTTTTAAGTTTTTAATATGTAGTTAATCTGGTACTATACAGTTCAATTTATATTTATACTAGCGTGATACTTATTTTTACCAACAATGAGAGTATTTGTGTTTTGCAAAACTCATATCCAGATGAAAAGCGGGATAACAAGTAAGTGAATTTACAATTATATTCTATATATTAAAACGTTCTGTAAATATAATATCGTCAATAGTAATATTACATGCCATTAGAACGTATTTGACTTGATATTACCGAGTTTTTATAAACATAAACAACACAATAGTGTGGTCGATATTCCATATCGACAATATTTGTCGATGTTTTTTCTGGCATATATTGTATCATTCAATTAACGGTTATGTTTTTATTACAGGTCCCAAAATATTCTTAACTAAAACTGTGGCTCAAAGAGATAAAACTGTTGATCGGCTTCCCAACAAACTTGATCATCTTCATCAAACATCATCATAGTATTGCGTCCCGGAAGTGTCATACATAGGCTTTATATCCCAAAATAAAGCGAGCAAAGCCGCTGGCGTCTACTAGTTATTATATATATTTGTAAATCATGTTGTTTTTGTAATTATATATTTATGAGCAAAATCATTCATCGTTTTATTGGTACCATCCCTTAAGTTATTTAAAAGTACTTAATTGCCTATGTTCACCACATATCATGCAGGGCCCTTAGTAATAATATTTATTTGTTGTCCGTTATCAGTGTTAATATCGACATTATATACAAAATGCTTTCAATGGTGAGTGAGGTGAGTTGTGATCAAGCACAATACGTAAAAAAAATGTTAAGAAGGATAGAAACGTACCAATAGGCTTAAAGTAGATTTTTGTCGATATTACATTGTTACATTGTCCCATCCCTATTATTAGTTCCGTGGACGTTCACTGGCGCTGTCAGCGCCAAAATGGCGAAAATCAAATAGGCACAAAACGATGTGACGTACAGCCAGTCCAGCGTACTAGTAGAAATAGAGGTCAGTGATTGTATTCTATAAGATAGGATAAGATATTATGTTAATATCAAATTATGATTAATTAAAGAATATAATAGTATGTCAATTATTAGTATGTCCAAAGTATAATTATAATGAAAACACACAAAAACCTTACAAATAGTAAATTAAATCTAAGTCAGTGTCCGCGGGCAAGGTGCCTAAAATTCTATAAATGATTTTTGAATATGAAAGTTGAAAAAACTTCGTTTTTCTCAAGAGGGACAAAGACATGTTGTAACAACAGCCCTAGTTTTAAATACCTACAATCTTAGTCTATATTTTAATAATTACGTTTAGTTCCGTTATAAAATCATTCTTTATTTCTTAAACTAAATGTAAATGACTTGCTAAATGCGACGAGATGATGCAAGGCCAATAAATTATTTTATTTGTAACATATTATACCTACTTAAGACAGATCGACGAGGGTAGGTGCGAAAAAAATTATTGTATTATTTTTTATCTGTGTCATAAACCAGTTAAAGCACAGATCAACGTAAAATAGCAAGGATACGGGCTTAAAATACAAGTTAAGTCACTTCTGATTACATAATATTTTATTTAAATTTTCTTATAATCTAAGTGATACGTTTGGTTTATCTGTAAGTGCCATTTATATAAATAAACAGAATTTGAATTTTAATAATATTATGTATTTTTAGGAAACGCCTGCGTTTTATCTTATAGCAACTTTTAACATTTCTTCTGTATCCGTAACGAATTTATAAAGTAATTTTTGCATAGAGATGAGTTCAAGAAATTCAAGTTAATTTACTACTTAATCAAAATGTTATAACTATAGTAAGTGTATTTTTCCAGTAAATACCCACCAGTACTAAAATCAAGCAGCATATGCGTGAGATTGGGGCACTTCGCAGCCAACTCGTGAAGAACCGTGTGTGTGATCAATTCTATAGGGAGCTCAATATAACGCAGCGAAGGACCAAATCTTATCGAAATTAGCGCCAAAAGAGACTCCAATGATCCTGAAAAATGAACAAGAACGGAATTGAATGAACGATGAAATAGATTTTCCAAGATGGCTTCCTTTTTTCCTCAATTTTGAGTAATACCATATTAGTGAAAAAGTGGCTTTTTATGAATACCGTAATTTTGCTATTTTTACTCTGTATTGATATCAATTTAATAAACGGAAATTTATTGAAAATAAAAATAAATATTATTTACTTTATTTTTTATTGAATTTATTTCATTATAATAGCAATATTATTTACATTATTTTTTATTGGGTTAATTATTTATTGAATTTATTATACCTTAAAGAAACCTATGGCTACTCACCAACATGCAAGCCAGATATTTCAGGTCGGAGACTGACATGAGTCCATAGTTTCGTGTCATATGCCACCATACGCCATCTCCGACATACCGTAGCCATGCGACATATTTCCCGGTGTGACAAATACGAGAAAATATTTAATAATACCTTGTCGGGAAGCTTTTCAATAGTCTGAAACAGATAATAATATTTTTTACGAATTAAGTTTAAAATAGTTTACGTTTGTTTTGATTTTTTTTACATTTACTGGGCTTGCTCTCGGTCGCAATTCACCTGATGGTAAGTGACATCTCTCTTCAACCAATCTTAGATCGTGAAGCCCAGAAAAAACGGTTTACTCTTGCCGTAAAAACCCAGATTATAATTATCGGGGAACAAAGCGTTAAGCAAAAAATTCCATATCTTGACGGTTCGCACATTATAGGTAAGGCAGGCAAACCCCCTTAGTATGAAACATTAGGATACATTTTATTGTAATGCCAAAAACATATCGAAATCAGTTATAACAGTAATAATGTCAGGTGCAAAGAAAGCACAATTGCATTAGATCATAAGACATTACATTCTAAGATCAGCGACTCTAGTTTATGTTTTGGCCGCCGTTCTATATTTACACTCTAACACGTTTGTCCCTTCATCAACGTCTATCTAATTACAGTCTGCAACAAAGCGTTAATTTGTCGTTGCAATAGCAATATTTGCTAAGCAACAGCAAAAATGATTTGAATATTTGCAAAACTGAGTCAGTTTACGCAATATTTATAAAACAGTACCGTGTTAGCAAATGGACTCCTGACTTGTCCACCTTCAGTCAAATACACTTGGCTAGCTTCAAGGGCAAGCTGACCCCACACATCCGTCGGAATATCCATTTTCAACTACACTATTACTATTTCAAACACTGAAAATCTCTAATAACGTGATATTTGCCAGGAACTGAACTTTCAGATATTTTACTTCATACGCGCGGAAAGAGGACCGCGGCCGAATAAATGGAGCGCTGTAGTTAATTTTGGAAACATCTGGGAGTGAAACAGACGAAAGATATCGAGAGAAAATATTTGGAGAATCTGATCATAGTTTATTTCGTAAATTTTATAGTGGATAGTATTTTAATACTAGAATATAGACAAGTGAAAACATTTTATATGATTACATTTATTCAATAAAGTACTTTATAGTAATTATTTTACAAAAAGTAAAATTTTTTTACACTAGTCAAATAGTTTCATGGCGGGAAAATTTAAATTCTGAGATGTACACACTCTTACGATTCCTTAACCTTCCACCATGATCAACCTCCTACCAGATTTGTTTTTGTTTTATCAATTGATAATACGAGTAGCTACTCCAATATAGTTAATTTCTACGAACAAGATAGTAATTGTAATGTTCCGTTTTTAGATTAAATATTTTATCTCCAAAAGTTTCGTAAGCATCCGTTTTTTTTGTACGTATACAATAACTTAATCCTGCATAAGTATTTATGCATCAGGAGATTAACATAATTAGACACTGTTGAAGAACGTGGATCACTCTTATTGATGAATACTCTGTCTGAGTGCCTGTGCTAAATAACTTGGCAACCGGAGAGGTATTTCCTGGACTTACGAGTATGACTCACTCGTACTATTTCGGCCATAAATGACTTTTACTTAATAATCTAACAAGAATCTACTAGTCTACTCCTATATTCATTGTAGGTATCGATAAGGTGATTAAAAGCAAAACATTGTTACTAAATGCAATTTTTTTTTCAACGCTGTTCAGGCTCACGATAGACCGCAGCTTGCCTGATGTTAATCTTTTGCTGTGATCTAAAATAATAATATAAGACTTGAAACCCCCAAAAAGGATGAAAGTTCCAAAGCTTTGCAGTTCTCACAATGAAGGACAAAGGAAAATGCTTTGTGCGAATCCTTGAAACTTCGACAGTGAATCAGTTTATCTTTACTGTGTGCTAAGTGTACTTAGTACTGTGAGTTTTATTATTGTGACATTGATTTTCATGACATTGCATAAAATACCTAAATTGTTATGACAAAATCTTTTTTCTACTATATAAAAATTCCATGTCACAATGTTACCGTACTCCTCCGAAACGGCTTGACCGATTTTTCCCAAATTTTATACGCGTATTCAGTAGGTCTGAGAATCGGCTACTATCTATTTTTGTACCTCTAAGTGATAAGGGTTGTTCACCCTGAAATATATTTTTAATTTTTATAACGAAATTTTTTGTCGTTATTTTTTTTGAATGTGAAAAATGCATACAACCCAAATTTTTTCCTTATTTATCACCAACCCCTATTTTTATGGCCATTTTAGTAATTTAATCATTTCTCAACCCGCTCGTTAACTGGTCAATTATAGTGTTTTTTGACAAAGCAACGTTTGCCGGGTCAGCTAGTTATCTATATAATAAAGTAGACCTGCTAAGTGGTTGTAATAATTATATTATACAGTAGTGTACGGCATTCAGATATTATTTGATGGCTCCACTTTTTACCTAAAACTAGATATATAGAATACGGAGGTAATAACTAACAGAAATATCTTAATAAGATATGCTGATGATTTACATTTCTGATGATACCTATTGCTCATTGCTGATGATATTAAATGACATTTTTAACTAATGTAATCGTTTATTTTTCTACCAAATGTAAACACAAGCAGATGTCTTGTCTAGAAGCATTAAAATTAAACTGAATAAAAGGCAAATTGGCAAATAATCAAAAACTCTTTCCTTTCTGGCAAAACTACAATATGCGAGTAGTTCATGTTTTCGCTATAATTTTGGATTGCTTTTAGATGAAAACAACATATTTAAGATGGAAACTAACATACCCTATGATAATGTTTTTATAGTTAAAGTTAAAGACATGTTTTATGAGTATATACGAGATTAATTTTGTTCGTTAAACTATTGAGATATTTTTTTTTATTGTTTACATTGTATCAAGAAAAATAATATATAAGCAAAAAATTCACATTAGAAATTAAAATAAATTTAAATAAGGTGAATCAATTTATCACATCCAAATTTAGTTCAGTAAAAACGTAATGTCACTGGAGATAAGCTTTTCATATTTATTTTTACGCTTGTGAATTTAGTACTTAAAAAAACATGCGCCGTAAAAATGTGACATACGCCTGAAAAATTAAACATGATGACGTCTGTACTCAATTATTTGAAAACATATTTTTTAATTTATAGGCCAGTTTAATTTAAGACTTCTTAAAATAGCTAATCGTGTATTGCAAAATTAGATATTTTGATATCTATTTAGTTATTCTAAGATAACTAAGAATTAACTGATACGAGTTTAGTATTTTAGTTTTATTTATTATAGATACACATGCTGGAGATAGGTAGGTAATGGCAATCAGCAACGCATTTTCAACACATTAATATTAAAAAGAATATTTAATTTATTAATACAAATTAGTTAGCGAATTAGCTAAAAATATATACAATTTAATTAATTGAAAAGTTTTAGAAGCCAAATGTTTTGAAAAATAGAAATATGTATTTAAACAAATTACGCAGTCATAATACATAAAATTATTAAGCTTTATTATATCAATTTTCTACTAACTAAACTTACGCACCACAATTTGTTTTCGACGAAAACTTGATGACATATCATCTCTTGTTATGGCAATCCTGTCTGTGTCCACATTTAAAATTCCCCAATCCATTGTTGTATAATGAACTGATCAAATTTATTAAATAGGTCGCCAAGAACAATTTATTCAAATATCTCACTGTCCGTCAACGCACCACCACGGTAAAGCTCTGAATCGTGATTGGCGCGAAAATGTACTATCACTTTCGATCAACGCTTTATCAATCTTTGCGATTTCAGTCTTCTAGACTATCGTATGAACGCGATGACTGTTAGCTCTGTAAAACTATATTGTTACTGATGTACCTATACCATTATCCTAAGTATATAAATTGGCAGGCCAAAATAAGTACGACATTTTGCTTCAACTGGGCGCGATAGGCCGTTGCGGCTGCCAAGAAGACTCATATTGCATTCGTGTCTGTACCGGCCAATACATTTGTCTGTCTAATATCAATAAACCGATAGATATAGTAGCATTAACAGGAAATATCTAGTTTAGTGTTGAATCGAAATATAGCTCAACGCATTTTTTTTCAGGATTTTTTTTTATCAAACGATTCTTTAGGGATCATCATATCATTATCTCTATTTGGGAAAAAAAAAAATATTTTATGTATGTGAAGAGAACTAATTTCCAATGATATTATCACCTGTGAAATGAAAACTTTATTAGTGTAGACGTGACAAAAAATAAACAACATTGAAATGTTTAATGTAGGTCAAATGAAGTTCAACATCTTTTTCCGAATTAAACTTCTCACCTTTGTAAATTTTGGTTTCCTTACTGGGACAGTTGGAGTTTGTGTCTGTTTATCCATTTTATTTTATTCCACAGCTATTAACGGAGAAAAATATTATAAATAATTAATTATTTATTTTAAGATTCAATCATTCTGAAATAGTAGAAGTAGAATTAGAGACTAATACGTCGTTTCAATAGTAGTTCAATAACACAAATCAATCATTGAACTGATTAATTTGCCAATTTATCCATACCGCGTTGCATTTGATAGGAATGCAGCGTTACATATTAAAGGAGTTGAAATGGGAGACTTTTGAATAAAACCTTTGGTGCTATATTATTATTTTAGAATAATTTTATTATCAGCCATACAAAATGTTTAATTATCAATTTTTTTATAGTCTTGGAGTAACACTGAATTTGTTATTAATCATCCCAGCCATATGTAACTTCATGACATGTGACATGGTAACACATCTTTTAGTTCTGAGGTATTGGAATTTTGTACCATTTTTTTTCAATAAGGAAGATATATATGATTAGAATCTAGTTTGCTATTAAAGACTTGAAGACATCATCTGTTGTTTATTGCCAATGATGCTTTTCTTATGTCTACTTCATAAACTACAGAATAAAATTATTATAGAATGTTTATAATCGGTCGGATGTCGATGATGATGAGACTATCTATGATAATAATGACTTCTATTATTCGATCATCTGATACGATTTTTTAATTTTGTCTTAGAGGGTTTCAAACTCGTATGCTCTCAGTAGCAAATGTTTGGTGTTATAACCAAAAATTTGCTACCTTTAACTTCTTCGTCTGGCAGCATTCAACCTGTCAAATTCTAAACCAGTTCATTCGTTGCTTTTTGACATTCTCCTCACTTCACCGTCCACTGACCACTCAATTCATTCATTCTTTGTTTTGATTCCCTACCGGATCGGATCAGAGTGTCATCTGTTTTATTCATTATTAATTTATTACATAGATTTACAAATAATTTGTCACTTCAAAGAAATTAAGTGTTATTGTTAAACGTACTAGGGAGTATATTGTTTTGTTCACTTTGTTCTCCGCATTGTGTCATTGAAGATAACACGAAAAGGCGTCATCTCGGAAATGCGGAATTCTCTGTGGGGCGCCTGCCGCTCACGGTTTACAGACTGATTTAGTTCGTCGCGTGAAACAGAACACAGCGGTCGATACGTTCTGGCAATGGAAAAGAAATACGCAGCTGTTTTATAAAGATAAACATTACTGGCCTGCTGTGCCGTTTGCATAAAAAATAAATCCTGTTCGAAATCTGAATTTCGCGTAGCGGGCACCAACCATGGAGGTGATTCAAGAATATATCCCGGATTTTTACGAGTTTATGGATCATTTAGATGAACATCCGTGGTTGTTTGCATCATTAGCCTCAGTCCTGGTTGGACTGAGCGGCATTCTCCCGCTGCTCATCATTCCTATTGATTCCTCCGCATCATTCGAGGATGGACGTAAGTTGTTTTCTTTTGTTTTGTCTCATGTTACCTACATGTGGCGACTAAAAATAGAAATTTCAAGTCATCAGTCATTTGTTTTCTTTAAAGTGCGCATTCGATTGTTTTGGATGTAAAATAAAGAAAAGTTATATTATATTTTCTACTTTATTATTTGTCATTTATATGTGAAAATACTATTTTCAACGAAATCAAACATAAAAAAAGGCTCAGCCTAGGCCAAGGTTGTTTACATAGTAACTATTTTATATGAAAACATGTCTCTCTATTTTGGCATTTCACATTTTAACTGTCTAAAGCTCTAGAAATTATTCCTGCTCACCTTAATTACTTATTACAATATTCTACTAATGTAATAAATGAAAAAGTGTTAATGTTTGTAATTCTCAATACCTCAGTATGTAGAATATTAAGAGTTTATTTAAATTTTTTGGTACCTATTTGGTATTAAATTTGGCAGAAATAAGTAGTTGTTTGATGAGTAAATTAAACCGAGATTTTATTTGATTAACAACGCATGGGCTACTTTTTACTCTATTTGAACATTAACAGTTTTGCTCCCTTGGTAACAAAGAAACAGACCGCCTGGTTATTTAGAAACCACTCAATAAAGTTGGGAAATTTGTTTCTCTAAAAATGTAGCAATATTTGACAGCTGACTGATTTTACTGATAAGTACAGATTACAGACTGATTGCATAAAACAGAATCTCTTTAAGATACAGGTACATTGTATTATATTATAGTTATTTACTTGAATTTTAGTTATTAACTTTTAAAATGTTCAATAATTGGAATGAAATCCAAGTAATTTTTTTTTTTTATTTAGTTACTCAAACTTAATATCAATATAATACATTATTCATTCTATCTAAAGTTATCTAAATGACTTACAAGTAGTACTATTTTATTTCTATGTAGTTTTAAATAATTAACTTTTAAGCCAAGTTAGATACAAGATACATAACAAAGGTTGGTTGAAAAATGATGGCTGTTTATACAAGAAAAAATACTAACATGAAACATACTTACAGACATACAAAAGCAAATTTACCTAGTTGATGCTGAGGTGCTATGCTCAGTTGGTTTATTATACTGCTCTTAGGATGATCATCTTCTTCTTCTTCATATGAGCTTATAAGCCAAGCTCTGGTGTTGAGTGTTTTCAAGCAGCCCGAAGGCCTCTGACTGGACTTAACAACTGCTTGTACTAAGACTATCATATGGGACCTACAATTTTGATGTGTCATCTGATCCACGGTAGCGCCCAGATTGTCAGTTGAAAAACGACAGTATTGTGCATGATAACCCATCCAAACACTGCCCGCACCGTTGCTTAGCTTCGAAGATTGTGTCAGATCACTGTAGCTAACCGAACTACAGGCGCTAAGGATGGTGGTAGAACATTTTCTAGTGCTCGCCTGGCTAGCTACCAACCTCAATAGTTAAATATTGGTTGCTAAGCACCTGAAGATATGCTCCAGCAACCATATTGAGAGTCAGTAATTCAATCATGGTGGTTCATTGGTTGGACTGTAATAGCGATCTCTGTTTTGTATTGTCCGTTCAAAAAACGGTGAATCATTTGCCTATCATAGCATAAAATAACTCAGAAATTTGCTGTTCAGCCCAACTTTGTCTCTAATAACTTATGCTGGAGGAAGTACACTCCAATGTAAACTCCTTGTAATGTCACTTGATTTAGCGACAAACCCTCTAAAGCGTCGAAATCAACTGGCTTTACAATGATACATTCACTCCATTTAACAACCACTCTCTATAGTGCCATAAAATGCACAGTCCCTTCAGTGTCGTTTTATAGAATTTACACTGTATATACAGATTGAGAAAAAAAACTAGACAAAGCTTGCTCCTTCTTCTGCTAGACTTTCGCTGACTTGTGTAGTTACAGTCAAATACCTAATTGTATTATGTAGAAAAACATACTACTCAAAGCTACATTTTTCAAAGCAATAAATCCATCTCCTTTGTGACCCAACTTTGTGAGACACTTTGTTCTCATTAAATTGATTGAACTGTGTTATTGGTTCAAACTAACAACCTTATTTCTTACTGTATGGCATTTAAATTAACATTGTCTGATGAAAGCCATATTGACATTATTTAAATAATATTATGTACCCTACTTTTGCTTAAGAAGGGTTCTTTTACGAGCTTTTTAGGAATGTAATTGGTATATATATGATGTATAATAATAAATAATAATGGTATATATATAAATAAATAAAATAAATTTATTTTACAGTGTTTGTTACCGTACTCCTCCGAAACGGCTTGACCGATTTTTTCCAAATTTTATATGCGTATTCAGTAGGTCTGAGAATCGGCTACTGTATATTTAGAAATAATTATTAAGGCAGAACAACGTTTGCCGGGTCAGCTAGTTACTTATAAAAGGTAGTAAAGGCCTCTTGCTCACATTCATTTAGTTCCTCAGGTTAGAGAGTAATCTGAGAGGACATGATTTTTTATATGATTTCCTTTTTGACGTGAGTTTTAGTAATCTATGGTTTCCTAAATTGATAAAAATATATTGTCATATCTCACTAGTTGTGCCGTGTACCCGCGTTAATCCGGGAAAATTAGCCTATGTGTTAAGCCAAGGTCCAACCTATATTCATAGTAAATCTAATCAAAATCGGTTCAGCCATTGGAGCGTGAAAGAGTAACATACATTTTTGAAGTAATTTGCGTATCCCATAGGAACTATAATCCAAGGTCTAAGGTCCAGTTAAGCGTTAACAAACATACACACACACAAACTTTCGTATTTGTTATATTAGTAGGATAAAGCTTATTAAAAATACTCTTTTTAATAAAACCTCTTATTTTCATAAGACATATTTTATTTTATACAGTAGTACTTAGAAGTTGAATATTATAGTAAGACCTCTATATTTTAGGTACTACAAAAACAAGAGACATAGAAAATAAAATATAAACAAACAAAGGATCCTCTTCAAATTCCAATGTAGCAACAACTTCTGGGAACTGTCCCACATAATATTTTTAACTGATATCTGAGGAGTTTTTTTTGTATTTAAGGCAGTGTGGAAGCAAAATAGCATATTTTGAAAACCCTTTAACATCCTGGGTGGGTAAATAATAAAACTACGATTTCAGTTTTATTATCTTTAATTCGTGTTAAAAAGGTCGTGTCGTTAGAATTAAAAATACACGATTACATAAAATTCGCTCCATACTTTTATTTATTGAAAAATAGACCAATAAAATTTAAAATAAATTTTTAAATAAACCAAATCTTACTTTTTTGGTAGGCTATTATCTAGAATCGTTAGAGCTTATAAAAAAAAAAAAAATTAGAGCTTATAATATCAATATTGTTAATCATTAACATAAAAAATAAGTCGGGTTCTCCTTCCTGACGCTATAACTACAGAACGCACAAACCGATTTCGGTTTTGCATTCGTTGGAAAGGTCTCGGGCTCCGTGAGGTTTGTAGCAAACAGAATTCAGGGAAAATTCGATTCGCAATAAAATCGACCTACACGCAGGCGGAGCCGCGGGCAACAGCTAGTTACAGTGTAAACTCTTTATAACGACACTGAAGGGACTGTGCTTTTTATATGGCGTTATAGAGAGCGGTCGTTAAATGGACATAATGTATCATTGTATGAAATACAAGCTAAATCAAGTAAAGCCAATTGATTTCGACGCTTTAAGAGAGTTTGTCGTTATATCGAGTGACGTTACAAAGAGTTTTTTTTTTTTAAATAGCTAGTGTGGCTCGGTGGTTAAAACGTCTGATTTCATTCAGACGGCCCCTGGTTCGATCCCGGCCCTACACGAATGACTTGTCTTTTTCAACTTATGTGTGGATTTGCACTTGCTTTACGGTGAAGGAAAACATTGTGAAGATACCGGCATGTTTGAGGACTACAATATCCGAAGACGTGTGTCATCCGCCAACCCGCACTTGGCCAGCGTGGTGGATTATGGCCTATATCTCTCTCCTCGTTAGAGAAGGCCCCGAGTCCCAGCAGTGGGAACGTATAGTGGGCTGCTTATGCTACATAGAATTTATACTGTATTTATAAATTTATTTCGTGAAATTATCGTTTCGCTCACGTAGGCACGGCTCAACTCGGTACAAGAGCGCCTTAAATTAAAACACTTGGTAACAATCAAGCCAAGAAATTATTTATTCTATTGTCTTAGTATGGCTCACGATTCCACGAAACTGATTTGACAGACTTTATCGTTTTATTGCATTGAGAAGTCTCTTTTATATTATTTTGATCCATCTACTGGCGATTAATAAGATTTTTTTATACGGATTAAACCAATGATAAAAATAAATTTAAAGACATGTAACGTAAGAATAATAAAGTGAAAATTATCTACAAAAGATAGTAAGAACGAAAATTTTGTAAACTTAAAAAAAAAATAACAAAACAAAAATGAAAAAGAAAAAATTAAGCCACCCGCTCAAACGTGCCCATCAAGCTTGCCGCATTGCCTCTTTGGATGGCAAGATATATACCTACTATGCGTGCCAACTAAGAATAGGGTCGCGCTTGCTTCAACTTTACACGATAACTGTCAAAAAAGTACTGCTAGCAAAGAAAGCTTAAAAAAGAAATTTAATTATTATTTTTTTTGATCATAGATATAAATTTTATTATTGTTTAATTATTCTTGATTTTATTACTGGATAATTTTGGATTAATTAATTCTACAGGTAAGGAGTACCCAAGGCAAACAATACCTAAAAAAATCACGTGACGAGACATTGGTTTTGGATAGTTTCGACTTTAGTGCTGTAAGCAGTATAATAAACTATTTTTATTTGGTACAAAAAGAAGTGACAACAATGAAAAAGAAATTATATTTTTAAAAATATGCTTTTACTTTCAAATCCTACACATTTATAATTAATTTGCCGTAAAATGTATAAGAAATAGCAAAACAGCGTACATTAAAATATAAACTGAATATAATTTGTGCATACAATTTTTTGCACACCATACACTTTGGTTATGAAGTTTGCGCGTATGATTGAGCAAGATGGCGGTTTTGACCAGTCCTATTCTTAGTTGGCACGCATAGTATATGTTGCATATTCTACTGGCTGAATTATTATTTATCTGTTTACCTATACAGTTAAATTGTAGGATATCGTGTCCAGACTGTACCAACGGACTGACCCTATTTTGAAACTTCGCTATATGTTTGTATGTTTGATAGTACGTCTGTCTATCAGTCTGTCGTCTGGCTTTATATCGCGATAACTAAAGAGAGATTAAATTTGCAAATACGAGTATGATGTATTTCTAATGCACTTAAGTCACAAATAAAAAAATGTATTTGCAATACAGTGTAAATTCCATGTAACGTCACTGGATTTAACGACAAACTCTCTAAAGCGTCGTAATCAACTGGCTTTAGTTGGTTTAGCTTAAATTCCATACAATGATACATTCTCTTTATTAAACAACAAGTCCCTTCAGTGTCGTTATATAGAGCTTACACTGTATTTAATTTACTTACTTTGATTACTAATAAACAACTAAATATTCAGTTAAAACAACAAATACTTAACTGACAATAAAGAAAAAGAATTGAAAGATGCTCCTATAAAACAAGCGTGAACCTTTTAGTGAGGTTTTTTATACGTGAGTCTGTCTGTCTAATTAAGCGTTGTTTTATCTTATATCTTACTAAATATATGATGCATACAAACTTAGAAAATAATCTTAAACTTATTTACTTACCACTTTTCCTACAATTTACTTCTAAGTAGTTTTTTAAACTCACTCCCTTTCTTTGGCTAAAAAAGTACAAAACAATAAACAATCAGTCAAGTGTCAGTTTCGCTGTGGGCCGTTATCGGTCGCTCTTATTGCTGCGTCATAAGGTACATAATCCCGCCGCAAACAAGCTTATCAGTATGGATGGCTCCTCACGTATTTTGATAAGACTGCTGGGATCATAGCTCGGAAGCACTTTGTAGTTGGATGCTGATAATAAGAACTGAGATAATGCACCGTTGTTGGTATTAGCTGTCCACAGATTATTGGCTTACGTACGAGTACCTTTGAAATACTTCTCTTCTTCTTAGTCGTAACTTCATTACTGAAGATCGTGTCTAATACGGAGTGTCGATCACTCGGTTTACTATGGTCTTCCACTTTTTCCTGTCCTCGTCGGTGTTAAAAGCTTCGGCAATAAGTAGGCCAGTGAGCGTCTTCACGAAGTCTGACCAGCGGGTAGGAGAGCGACCTCGTGCTCTTTTTCCGTCAACTTGGCCAACTACCACGAGCTTCTCGAGGCAATCAGGGTTTCTACGAGCGACATGTCCAAAATAATTGAGAATTCGCTGGTAGCAGAGAGTGGAAAGCCTCGTGGTTATTCGGAGCTCATCAAGAATAGACACATTGGTGCGGAACGCAGTCCATGGAATTCGCAACATTCGCCTCCAACACCACATCTCAAAAGCATTCTCTTGAAATACTTACATAAATCTATTCTCGTAGGTTTTCTTCCTCTATCCTACTTCCCACTACTTTGGTATGGAGGTAGATAAGACCCTGGATTAACAGACAGGCTACTTTTTTACCTTTCAAGTGTTTCCTACGTTGGCTCCAGTTTTACAAGAACTTGTACTTTGTAAACTGTTATCGTAAGGCATATTATATACGAAAAAACTTTTTAAAAAAAGTGTAACCGTTTGATTCGTACAAATTTTTTTTATGAACTTATTAATCTTTATTTTATATACTTTATAAACAGCTTACCTTGAATTTTCAAATCCTGACTAGTAAACACATACAACGTCTATCTAGAACTAACCGGTATCGCCCTAATGGCCCGACTGGTTTCAAACAGGACCAAACTATTTTAAAGAATAGATAAATCACTTTTGAAGTGTATACCTAACTCCAATACTTATAATCACGTTCTTTTAATCCTCCGATAAAGGTAATCGATGTTATCAAATGTAAACAAATCATAATAAAGCAGTGTGAGTCAATTAAACACTTCATTGATAACTAATTGTCGATTCAAGAGTTTTTTAATCGGCATGATTAGATAATGTTTCAACTCCCGACACGAAAACTAGATAGATAGATAGACTAACACTTTATTAAAACACATACTAAAATAATTACAGAAACAAAAAAAAGGTATTTAAAAACTAGTGCCTTAATTGGCGACCTTATCTAAAAGCGATCTCTTCCAGGCAACTAATTCCTAGAACGTACACATAGAAAGAGAGACGAGGTGTTATAATGACTATTTGAATTGGAAAAAAAAAACTACGGGGTGTTATAAGTTTAACGTGTCCGCACGTGTGTGTGTGTGTGTGTGTGTGTGTGTGTGTGTACGTGTGTGTCTGTGGTATCGTAGCTCCCGAATGGATAAACTGATTTTGTTTTTTTTTTGTGTGAAAGGTGTATTCTGTATTCAACTTCCGTAATATGGTTATTAAATGAAAGAGCTCGACGAGTTGAGTACTATACACTTTGATAAATTCACTGTAATTCAATTATAATTATTTATTACTGAAGTTCATCGTTTCTTTGTTTCTGTTTTCTCCCACTCTGTCTTGGCCTTTTAACATCTCATACCAACGTACAAATGTTATTAATTATTAGTTTTTGAATGCTTGTTCAGAGAATTCCTAACCATTTTTTTTATATTTATTTGAAGAAAGAAAGAAAGAAAGAAAAATGTTTAATGTGCACATAATAAATTAATACATACATACGAGTATACAAACACAATACAAATTCCTTATTTAATATGTAGAATATGTTTTCTGTAACAACCAGAGAACACTGAAAGTATAAATTCTATTATACTTCTCTGCAGTTCGTCTATCAATTACGACCTTTATGTATATTAGACGCGGCAGCAATAAAATTGAACTAAAAAACTAGACTATGAATGGCATTACCGGGCGTACCATAACAAAGCTTGCTTACGTACTTACATAGATATACATAAACATAAGAAACTCGCCCCAAAAAACACCTCAAACTCATTACATAAATCAATGTAAAAAAAGCCATCCAAACAAGATTTCAGACAAAGAAAAAGATCGCCCCAGATATTTATTCGCTTATCTTGATTTGTATCTCATGTTTTTATGACAAGTCAAACTACGAGTATAATATACTTACCTACAGTATAAAAAAAATCCATGTAACGTCACTCGTTTTAACGACAAACTCTGTAAAGCGTCAAAATCAATCGGTTTTGACGACCTCGTTGGCGTAATGGTTACCATGCCGGACTGCCAATCAGAAGGTTCTGGGGTCGATTCCCGGCACGGCCAACGTCTTTGTGCTGAATAAAATTGGTTGGCTATGGATCTGGGTGTTAAATATGTATCTATATAACATACATATGCAGTATATCAGTGTTAGCATTTTAGCAACCATAATACGAACTAGAAATGGTTCAGTACGGGGTTAACCAGCCGTGTGTGAAATGAGTCCTAATATTTATTATTATTATTTTTTATCAATTGACTTTAGTTGGTTTAACTTGTATTCCATACAATGACCATTCTCTCCATTTAACGACCACTATAACGCCATAAAATGCACCGTTCCTTCAGTGTCGTTATATTAGAGTTTACACTGTGTATAACTATAATAAGTATGTATTATAGGAGGTATACATGTGTATGTATAGCGTAAGACGGTAGAGTAGGTATGGATGAAGGCCAACGGCCGTACCTTCAATCGATGACCTCTGCTTATCGCATCTCGAGTTTGATTAGATAAATAAGCACGGTTTAGGTGTTAGTCGCATGCTGTATATATGAAAATTACAAGTAAATACTTCTGTTTTCATATTTGTTAATGTTTAAAGTCCTTTTATTTCGGCACGCAGAATGGGAGCTCTGAAGAGGGCCTGACTGCGGAAACCATTCCTAGTCCATTTATTTATTTACTAGCTGACCCGACAAACGTTGTTTTGCCTCACTTAGGGGTACAGCGCCATCTATTGATTACTTACTCAACCCAGCCGAAAGGCATCGACATCTTTTAGAATCATTTGGAGTTAACAGATAATTGTGACTGTCAAATAATAACAGACAATAATTAGCAATAAATTAAAATTGCGACTATAATTTGAGATTCAAACTATCCTATCTCTCTCGTTGGATCGAACTGCACATGTTGTGCGAATTTTATTATAATCGGTTAAGTGGTTTAGGAGTCCATTGAGGACAAACATTGTAACACGAGATTTATAAAGATGTTACAGTCCATTTAAGGCGATGATATTGGTCCGTATTCACAGTTTTATCTTTAGATCATAAACTCCTTTAGAAATAACTTTAGACCTTCTAAAGAACAACCCTAAAAACTTGTTCATAAAATCTTAAAAAATATTTTTGATTAAGTTTTTTCTTCATATTGATCACTTCGATTGGTACCGTAATGGTAATTTTTCTCAATAATTTTAACCGTTAATCATACGTTATGGTAAAACTGTAACCCATTCGCGCGGTTGTTTGAATCTTGAGCTCTGTTCCTCTTATTTAATCTGTGCTTTGGGTTTCACACTTGCCCCTATCACAAAATATAAATATTTTTTGTATATTATATAATTTTTTTAGTTTTATACTAAATAGTTCCCGCACCCGGGGCTATTCCAATAATCCCTATTGAAAATTCCCAATGGGAACTTTTGGACATTTTAAGGTTTTTTATCCAAAAATCCCCCCATTGGTGTCTCAAAAAAAAAATTAAAGATATGAGTGTTAAACTATTTAGACTGGATAACTATTTAGATGAATCTGAATAAAATTTGTGATAAATATGGATAAGTTATTTAGGCGAAACTTATCTGTATGCCGAGTGTGACTTAATCAAAAAAATATCGTAACGCGACGTTCGCGTGTTTTGTGTAAACGCAACCTTTTCGAATCCTAACTCAGCAAACTTGCTTGACAAATTTGAGCTTACTTGTGAACGGTGCTGTATTATGAAGCAGCGGGTAGTGGATGATCTTTTATCGCTCGTGAAATGATCGTGATTCTGATAACAAACTTTTCCGACGATAATCTTGATTTGTACGATAAACTGCCCAAAATATCTCAAATAGGTACATTAGTAGGTATGTATTGTATTACTAGCTGACTCGACAGATGTTGTTCTGTCCTAACGATGGTTATTTTATTCGAAATGGTAAAATTAATATAAGTGTTTTTATTATTATTCTAAAGCTTTATGATATACAATATTCTTAGTTTCTGAAACAGCTTTTTCTGTTAAAAGAACTTTTACCTAACAATAACAAACAACCCTTTTTTTTATTAAATCGGTCTAGCCGCTCAAGCGTGATGGCGTGACTAAGGGATATAGGGATTAATTTTTATGTGTATAGATACATCTAGGAAATGTAAAATGTGGCTACTATAAAAGTTGTTTACTTTATCATATCTCATTTTATGATATTATATCTTTAAGCCAAGTCAGAGGCCTTCGGGCAGCTTGAAAAGCTCTCGTCAACCGAGGTCGGCCAATTAGCTCACACGAAGAAGAACCTACTTAAAGTGTTTTCATCAGACAAGAGTTTGACAAGCTTTGTTCTCTATGTCATATACTAGCAAATCCGGCGAACTTAAACCATAAACTAGAAATCTTCCCTGAATTTTTTACAAACCTCACGGAGCCCGAAGCCTTTCCAACGAATGCAAAACCGTGGAAATCGGTTCGTGCGTTATATATAAGATTATTGTATTAATTAAATATCTATTTTAATATTTATGGCCCAGGGTTATAGGCATCTTTGCCCCCGCGTACGGTCGAAGTCAGTTTGTCCTGACTTTTCTCGTTTGTGACATTTTATTTTAATTGTTTTTTATTTAAGGAATTGACTTTAAAGATAAATAGGTGTTAGGTGACCATGTTAGAAATAAATAAAAAAAAAACATATTTTATTGAATAATTTATTTCTAATATTAACGTAGAAGTGCTAGTAAATGGCCATGCGCCAGTAGTTGGCCACTTTGATACAAAGTATTAAAAAATAAGAGATTTAAATATTGTTTTTAGCATATTATTAGCTTATGAGATGGTATCACCATCTGATAGTTTGTAGATAAAAAGTGTGAATGTTGGCAGCTCTTTAACTACAAGATGGATGCCTTATTTAGGTAATGATTAATTGGAAATGTTATGACGTGTAACTTGTGTTTTCAATAAATAACTATGAACTATATTGCAGCGGGAGCGGCCACGTTACGGATACTCCTGAGCTTCGCGGTGGGAGGTCTCCTGGGGGACGTGTTCCTGCACCTGCTGCCCGAGGCCTGGGCCAACGACATGGCCAACAGCGATGGTAAATACATTAATCCTACTAATAGTCGGGGTAAATTGGGACGAGTCGGCGAGACCTCATTTTGTGGAAATGGGAATACTCACTACTCCGGCTATATACATATTACAAGTGTGCACTTTCGTACGCTCGAACAGGGATAAATTTTCCACCCTCGGCGCACTACATACGTACGGACCAAGCTAGGCTCGCAACCCCTGCTCACAGCCTCGTCAAATCTTCTAAATCGGTGTATGCAGGTGGAGCAAAGTTCTATAACCACCTGCCAGAATATGTAAAAAACGCAACTTCCGATAATATATTTAAAATTAAATTGAAATTGTTTTTAGCACAAAAAGCATATTATTACGAAACGGACGAATATTTTAATGATAAATTTACCGATGACGGTAACTAGTGGTATTTTATATTTATTTTAAGTTGACTTGTGAAATCTATGAATTCACCAATAAAAATCTGTATTCTATAATTCACAATAACTAATCACACGCTGAGCTGGGGCCGGTTTTGTGCCACGTAAATGTTTCTTATGTATTGTTTTTCTTTGTGTCACAAAATAAATGTTTCTTTCTTTCAATTTGACGACCTCGTTGGCATAATGGTTACCATGCCGGACTGCTCACCAGAGGGTCCCGAGTTCGATTCCTAGCACGGCCAACATCTTTGTAACAAACTAAATTTATTGGCTGTTGGACGAGTGGCAGCCTCACGTTCCGAAGGTCGTGGGTTCGTCCCGCCAATGAGATCGAGTTTTCGGCGAAGGAAACCATAGCTTGGCGGTATTTTAATGCTTTTTCAACTTTCTATCACGGTGTATGAGATACAGCCTGGTGACAGCACAGACAGCGGAGGCTTAGTAATAGGCTCCCGTTTACATACCTATTTAGACATATACCTATTTCTTTGGCGGTTGGAGCGCCACTGTTGTTTGTGTTAGCGATGTAACAATGAAGGTACTTCCCTTTCCTATCCTATGTTACACAAAGTGAGGTTAACTACCTTGAACTGGCAATGACAATGACTTATTATAGTTTTAATTGTATGGTTAGAGTGTGTTTTGTTATAACTAGAATGGTGGATCTAGAACGTCATTAATGAGATTAGTCAAATTCTGCTTAAATGATAGGGCTACGATTTTTTCAGTTTATTATTTCTGATCCAGTGTTAAGAATCGTTCGGGTAATCCGAACGATTCTATAATCGTACGGTAATCCGAAAAACTCTATTACGTTAAAATAAAAACGCTCGGATATTTTTCTTTTTAATAAGCGTTATGGGCACCTTTGCACCAGGGGCGAGCAGGGGCGGATTATGTGATTGTTTTTAAATATATTGACTTTGTATTGATTTTGTATATTCATGTTATTATTTGTTTATTGATAAGTATAAGCGTTTTAAAATTTAAAGAGTGAGTGAGTTTATGAGAATAGGTTCTCTTTCACACTCTAACTGCTGAAGAGATAGGGATGAAATTTGATATAGCTCAGACCCTAGATATTAAGGCTCAGGCCACATTTTATCTCGAATAACGTGAGTAACTCCGAGGATCGTAGCTAGTTGGGTAACATAATTGATGGTTGCGTAGTTTTACATGCCCATTCTACAATTGAATGCACTTGAGTACTCAACTCATTATACATACTGGTATGCGTGGTATTCAAGTCGCTAATGTTAAAAATGTAAATGGAATTTGAAGAACATGTGTTGTAAAATACGGTAGGGTTTTATGCAAAACCTTAGATGTAGATAGGTATAGATACATTTCTGCACGATTAGACTTAAAATCAGTGCCAAAAATGGTGGTGTTATGGCTGAGTTATAACTCCCATGCAATAGAAGGAAGGAAAAAAACTACAAAAAAAAAAAAAATTGAATAGAACCTATCTATAATTTTTGAAAATAAGTGGTACATAGTCCACGGATGGTAAACAAGGAAGAACTTTTCCAAGATTACAATACAATACAATATAATATGACTTTATTGCACACCAAAATACAAAAAAAAAACAGTTTTATAACAAGAAAAAGAATAACTTTTAAAATTGTAAACTTATAAACAAAAATAAATAATGCGCATTAATAAAACTAATTCACTGGCTCCGTAGATAGCACAATTATAATAAAAACTCCAGTAAAAAAATAAATATTAAAAGTAGGTACTCTATTAATTTCGAAAGTAAATATGTATCTTTTACACCACAGATAAAAAACAAGGAAGAACTTTGCCAAGATTAATATTAAAACTGTAAACTTATAAACAAAAATAAACAATGCTTCATAAAACTAGTTCACTGGTTCCGTAGATAACGCAATTAATAAAAACCCCAATACAAAAATAAATAATAAAACATCATTAAAGTGATATAAAAAGAGAAAAATATAAATAATGAATAGCAGGGAATTTGTTTTGTCCGTTATCTTTTAGTTCGTTTACCTACTTCAACGGCTAACTGTGTCTCGAACCATTCATTATCAGAACGCCGTAGAATACATTAATAGTTGCAAATACCAACACTCCACTTGCAAAAGAAAATAAATAATTATAAAGTATATATAAAGTGTATATTATATTGGAGAACTCGGTCGAAGACTAGTGGATAGGACGGGGTATCCCCGTTCTCGATCGTAATTGGTGCAGAGGATAGCCATTGCTATTCAGCGTGGAAACGCAGCCAGTGTAATGGGCACCTTTGAGCGGGTTATGTTGACTTGTAATTTTTATGTATAAAAAATAATTATTGGCCAAGTGCAAGTTGGGCTCGCACGAAGGGTTCCGTACCATTGTTGTATGGGAGCCCCCATCAAATATTTTTGTTCTATTCAAATTTTATAATTTAACTAGCTGACCCGGCAAACGTTGTTTTGCCTTAAAAAAAAAATCTAAATATACAGTAGCCGATTCTCAGACCTACTGAATACGCATATAAAATTTGGAAAAAATCGGTCAAGCCGTTTCGGAGGAGTACGGTAACAAACACTGTGACACGGAAATTTTATATATAAGATAAGATTTAATATACATTTATATATTCCGTGAAAATTTTAGGTGTCTACATGCTACCGTTATTGATGTAAAGCAAAAAAAAAACTAAAAAAACACGCTTACTGTATTGGTCACTTACCCCCCTTAATTTTTTTTAATTAGTTTTAGTATTTGTTGTTATAGTGGCATGAGAAATACATATCTTGCGAAAGGTTAAGCTTTCTAGCTATTACGGTTTCTGAGATATAGCCTGGTGACAGACAGACAAAAAAACAGACAGCGGAGTCTTAGTAATAGGGTCCCGTTTTTACCTTTTAGGTACGGAACCCAAAAAAATATGTTTCAATTATAAAGTATTTTCTTGGTAGCTTTATCTGCTTTAGCAACTGGGTATATTTAATTAATTAACTTAGCAACGCTTAGGTATCAGAGAAATATTATTCTCTGACAAAGGATGTTGAGGTTTTGTGTTGTGTATTTCAAACAGGTATTGCATAAACTCTGAAGCTATGAAGTATTCTGTTCTTTGATGTAATTGTACCATTAAGTTGTCATGACGACCTCGTTGGCGTAATGGTTTCCATGCCGGACTGCCAATCAGAAGAGTCTGGGTTCGATTCCCGGCACGGCCAACATCTTTGTGCTGAACTAAATTTGTTGGTTGTCGGTCTGGGTGTTAAATATGTATCTATCTAAAGTATGTATGTATATGTAGTATATCAGTTGTGTTAGCAACTATAATACTAACTAGAAATGGTTTAGTATGGGGCTTACTAACCGTGACCAAATATGTCAAAAAATATATTAAACTGGTTTTATTGAAGTTAAACAGATGTTCAAAGTCATCATTAATCACTTTGGTACGATAAGTAAAATGGCAAATATTTTTCATTTAAAATAACAATTTACATTATTGAAATTACTCATACTCGTATCTATTCATATTTACTAATAGTATAACGTTTATATGTATTTATTATAAACTCTAACCATTGAAGATAATATCCTACACACAAAAAGTAAGATATGTTTTAATCTACAGTGTATACTCTATATGTATAACGACACTGAAGAAGTTATGCATTTTATGGCGTTATAGAGAGTGGTCGTTAAATGGAGAGAATGTATCATTGTATGGAATACAAGCTAAACCAACTAAAGCCAATTGATTTCGACGCTTTAGAGAGTTTGTCGTTCAATCGAGTGACGTTACATGGAGTTTACACTGTACTTATGAAAGTCGATACTTCGTATTTTGATTTTGTTTGCATTTGTATCCTCGGAACCCGATGTTGAGGTTTTGCGTTATCAACGTAACCAGCAACCGTTTAATTTCACTCTTATCGGAACGTATTAAAGTTCAATATGGCGTGTAATGCTTCCTGTGAATCGGTCACCATGCGTCAACGCCAAGTTTTGTGTTCCAAGTGTTGTGTTCCATATTTATATAGGGCAGTAGCGCAAGTTTTGCCATACATACATTTTAAATATTTCCTGTGACTAACTATACAAATTATATATACGTGGAATTTAGTAAACAACCTTTGTTATCCATCTTCTTCGTATGAGCTAAGTGGCTAAGCTCTGGTGTCGAGAATTTTCAAGCCGCCTGAAGGCCTCTGACTTGGCTAAACGACTGCTTGTACTAAGAATAACAGCTGGGACCTAATTTTTTTTTTTATATTAGGACACATTTCACACAAGGCTGGTTAACCCCATACTGAAGCATTTCTAGTTTGTGTTATGGTTGTTAACACAACTGATATACTACATATACATAATAACATATTTAACACCCAGACCGACAGCCAACAAATTTAGTTCAGCACAAAGATGTTGGCCGTGCCGGGAATCGACCCTGGAACCTTCTGATTGGCAGTCCGGCATGGTAACCATTACGCCAACGAGGTCGTCAATTTAGTTAACAACCTTTGTTATCTTCTTCTTCAGCGTATGAGCTAAGTGACCAAGCTCTGGTGTCGAGAGTTTTCAAGCCGCCCGAAGGCCTCTGACTTCTCACTTCATTAAACGTATCATCCGACAAATGTCATATTCGGAATCGTTTTACTGCGGACACTGTATGTTATCGCAATTACAATGCGAGACGCTAAAAAACGTAAACACAACACAATGAATCATGGTGTATGTCTACCGTATACATTATATTTGATTGAACAACTGAATGCTGAGCATTGATAAATGCATTGTTTCAATTGTTTCTTTAGTATTCATTTGACTTTCAAGGTTTTTTACAAAATAATCATGTAAAAAGATACAAAAGTATAATCAAAGAACTATAAGCTAGCGTGCCACTGGCAGCGAGGCGTGGCCCAAGCTACCGGCGGTAGGAGCTACAGGGATAGGAACCTCCGGACAATGCGCACTGTGTAAAAAAACTGTAGCGATGCGCGACTGTGAATTATCTTACCAGTCGAATTATCTATAACTACTAATTTACACATTCGACTTGAATATTAGTAATATACTAATGTTAATTATCGAATGATGACTACTAATTAGTTACTAATGGCGTTTTGACTCGATTGTTAGCGAATCTTGTCAATGTCACTTGTTAGTTTCAAATGAATGAAATATGAATGAATCGTTGGAGTGGAGTCGGCTCAAGTAGTAACTAATGTAGTATTCATTCAGTCCGGTTAATTTTGAGTGGGTATCATGTTAGTTACTAATTTTCGGAAATCATTCGAATGATTTATAAAGTCGAATAATTCGACTGGAATCATTCACAGTCGCGCATCGCTAAAAAAAAGACTGCTTTCTGTATCCGACCCTTGATCGATCTATCTCGATTCATATACAACTATTTCTTATTATTAATGTAATATGTACTTTGATTATGTAATATGTAATGTATTTGTATTGTATACGACATTCTTGTGCTATGTATGTTTCATATGATAACATACTGCCCTGACCCACAGAATAGATAGTAAATATGTCTATAATTAAGTTTTATACGAATAGTTTGTTAGCAGATTCAGCTAGAATTTTTAATGAAATGTATTACATAGGTAGTTGTACTTTTTAAATGATTTGTTAGAAGCGTTAAATTGCGTTTTTTTTTTCAAGGTTTACACACAAAATGCGTACATTCAAATGAGGTCGTCATGACATGCTGAGGAAACCAGAAATTCATAAAACAAGATAAAAATGCTAATATATATAAGTTCAGTTTGAATCCTATAAAGTCAGGAAAAACAAACTATCTATTTTTCTTCAAACTGTTTAAGCTTTGTTTCCAATTATAAATTCACAGCTTTCAGTTTGTAATAAAATAATATAATGAGTGTAATACATTCATACAAATATGTAAAGGCTGGGGTCTCGATTTTTTATAGTATACAACTAGGCATTTGACCAGGTTGCGTAACCACACGGATCAGCAACACTGGGCGAAAGTGGAGCATACCTAGTCTGAAACTAGTGGCTCTCAAGAAGACTGCCGGAATACACCGTTAGGGATTGGCTAAAGATTTTAAACTTGGGGTATTTTCAATAAATTTCAGTCATCGGCAAAATTCTTGTGCAACCCGAGTCAATAAAGGAAACATTTAAAATTTCATCTCCTCTCACTTGCAAAACTAAATGAGTGTGAGGAAAAGGAAGCGAACTATTAAAAGTTTTTTATTGACGCGACTTATAAATATTTTATTGTACGATAATTTGTGACCATAAAAATATGACTCAGACGGTGTTTATGTTCTGCATTTATTCGGTCAATCAACCTTAACGTGTTTATAATTTTGCTATCCTATAGTCCGATATTGTAGCGGTTTTCGGTACTGGTTTAAAATTTGATAGGTGCACCGGGAGGAAAAAAATTACCCGTGAATGAACTGCGTATATAACCTAATTAATGTACACTTAAATAACTTGCTGCTTCTGCCCAACGACATTTAGGTATTATAAATGTCGTTGCTTCTGCCTGTGACTTCAAAATTATTTAATACTATAAAATTTGGCTCACTGCTATCCACACATTTCTCACATCTGTTCTATAGATTAATTACTTTAACATTATATGTATACGTATATGAAAATAATATATACATAGGTTTTTTTTTTGCCACATTTCACACACTGCTGTACGGGGCTACCATATTTAACCATTTCTAGTTTGTTATGGTTGCTAACCCAACTGATATACTACATAATATCCTTTATATCGATACATATTTAACACCCAGAACGACAACCAACAAACTTAGTTCATCACAAAGATGTTTGGCCATGCTGGGAATCGGGATCCTTCTGGTTGGCAATCCGGTATTGTAACCATAACGCCAACAAGGCCGTCAAAATATATAATATAAGTACTTTAGAATCCGGTTATAACGACTGCCAAGGGACCGGTGACATTACGTCGTACTAACCGGAAATCGTATTAAACGAACAGAAAAAAGTTAGTTTTTTATATAACAGATATTACAGTTAAATGCCCGTTTAGGTAATGAACAGATCATTTTTTTACGCGTCTCTCAATTACCTACAAATTCGTATTGCCATAGAATAAACAGTCAATTTCCAATCAGAGGCGTCGCGCGGTGCGATAGCGGGGATACATAGCTGTATTATTTCATTCTTTTCTATGAATTATTTGTAAACACGGCAACGTTTGTCGTTGTAACCGGACAATTATGTGTGAAATTCAGTCGTTAAAAGCGAAAAGTCGTTATAAGCGGAGTCGTAATAAACGACAGACATTCGTTTATTCAAGTTTATACTAAAACCAAACAAATGCTTAAACTTTCGTCGCTAAAAACGGTTGGTTGCTATATGCGAAGTCGTACTAAACGGACTACACTGTACGTAACTTATATGCAAATGATATGCACAAGTCTGGTGTATTGGTTGCAGGGCACGTGTCGCTCCGCAGCGGGCTGTGGTGCCTGGCCGGCATGCTGGTCTTCATCGTGGTGGAGAAACTCTTCGCCAGCACCGAGCACGACGAGGAAGAACAGGACACTGTCAAACAGAATGGAACTGCCAAGGTAAGAGAAAAAAAAACAACTGTTCCATACCAAAACTAGGTCGGCGCGCGGCAAAATGTACGGAGAAGCGATTTTTTAATAGTAAATTTCATGTTATCAATAAAATTGGCTTTCATCATTCAATGTTTCTTGTAGTCATTGGCCACCTCAATACACAAATAATCCATTTGCCAATAACAATATAATTCTCATAATTATTCAATAGTACATATATTGATTATGTAGTAATAGACCAGCTAAAAACAGGGATGTTGTACAAAAATATTACTGTACAACATGTTGCCAGAGAACATAACAAAGCTTAATTAGTAATATGCTTAAACAGAAAATAATGAGTTTTTGGGAAAGTAAAAATCCCTTATATAAATTAAGCTAATATATAATATAAATATGGAGCTTGCAGAACCGATATTCATGTGTCAAAAGTAGCATAGGTATTTTAAATATAATAGATAAGAAAAACAATTGTTGTTGTGTGTAGTATAAGTAAATATTCCACATCATTGGATGTGGAATATTTAATAAACTTAAGTTTAATTTAACTAACAAGTCTTTCAATAAAGTTCTGTGTTACAATAAAATCGACCAGTATGTAGCGTTGCAGTATTTTTTTTATATCTCCTCCTTTTCATAGGAACCATCCCCCATCCAAAGTTGTCGACGACTAAAAAATTCGCTTGAGTACCTTTATACCAAGTTTCTCCAAGACTGGTTCAAAATTACGGCTTCTACGTGAAATCCAACATACATACAAACAGACAGACTAAAGCACAATTTGTCAGTTAATGCAGATACTTCGCTCGCTCGGTCAATAAATGTAAACAATCTCTATTTTAACTTTCAGGTGAAGCAGATAGAAATAGAAGAGATAGAGAAGCTCTTAATAAAAGAGAGGAAACATCGCGGGAAGGAGAACGGAGAACCGCTTTGTGGGAACGGTACAGTCACCGCCAGGCAACTGTACGACTCCTGCATATTCAATAATAACACTAAAGGTGAGTGGGATAAGGTCGATAATAGCTTGAGTATGCGCTGAATAAAACGAAATATAAACATTAAAAACTTTATTAACAAACGAGATATAACTTACTAGCATCCCATCCCGGCTTTGCACGAGCTCTTAAATATAATCCGAGTAGCAAAGATAAACAAAATATAGTCTATGTTACTAAGAGATAATGTAGTTTCCCTACAGTGAAAGAATTTTTCATATTGGTCCAGCAGATTCGGAGCCTATTCGCGTGAAAAAACAAACAAAGCCAACTTTTCCTCTTTATAATATTGGTATAGAATATGGCCGCTGTCATTGTTTCAAGAAACCCCTTTGTATGAGCCCAAATTTGAATGGATAATTACTGTTTACTAAAATCTTCAAGTATGTTTCATTCATAATCTATCAATTGTACCTTTAACAATTTATAAGCATTATAAGTTGTTAATATACTTATGCAGCGACGATGGTCTGCTTCCATTTAGCAAAGGGTTATCCCCCCGGTACTGATGTTGTGTCTGGAGGCGGCCGTCCGACGGTCATGCATTGTAGCTTGAACCCATCGTACGCGCGCTGTAAATACCGTTTGCGCGATTCAGGACAAGCGCTCTGATTGGTAGCGGGCGATGAAGTGCGACAGAGACGCCACATACTCAAGTATTGTGTTGTTCAGCTTGCACATTATATCACTATATTTTGAAATGTAATGTAACTCGAATGTATGTATTCATTTATTTTGTGCACATTAAATATTTTTTCTTTCTTTCAACAAGAAAAATTGAATTGTCCTATTAATTTGCAGGCGAGGGTGGTTGCTGCAGCGATGCCCCTACGGCAGCCGGCGCCGGCAAGTGCAAGACATCCGGCAGCCGGTGGATGGGGCGCTGCCTGCTGCGCGAGGCGAGGGAGAAGGCAGCACTGCACAGCAAGGAGAAGCACGGGAAAAAGGATGTAAGTACAACCCGGTCACATTATCTCGAGACCTCGCTGGAATGCGAACCCCCGCCCCGTTCTCCTTTCACCTCCCCGCGCTCGCCACGGCGCGTCTGTACGGTTAGCACTTCCGTTGCCGATACGCGTCTACTTGTTTTCGTGGTATATTTTTATAAACATTTCTTTGTTACGTTTGGACTTTATTGTTATTTTGTTATTGCTGTTACGTTAAAATATTGTTTTTGTTGCAACGTAGGGTATTTTTGTAAAGTTTGTACATTTTGTTTTGTTGGAAATCTTATTGTTAAAATAATATACTTCTAGATGTGCTTGTTTTGCGCACCGTATCAGAGCGCCGACGCGACGTGACGTCATCGCCGCCAGGTCTCAAGATAATGTGACCGGGTTATACTCGCATATACACATCATCAATATGATGGGAATTACAGACTCGCCTGAGGGCTGCCGTTTTTGTGCTCACCAGTTGGCGCCACTGGCGAGTGAGGTCCGATTTGAAGAACTTGTAAAGTTGGTTACCCATTATGTCTGGCGTCAAAACAAAGTTTACTTACAATTTAAAATAATATATCGAGTATGCCGCAGTAAACTAAAACCCAAAGCGGTGCCTAGTCGATTTTCTTGGAACTATGAAAGTGATGAAAGAAAGGAAATTATTATTCATTAACCTGTAACTCGTATTTGCCATAATAAAGATTTTTAAACTAAATATTTTGAAATACCTCAGAATTTAACTTAAATGAAATAAATAAAACTGCGGAGCTCACCCATTAAGGTGACAGTGACATTTCGGAGACCTCACGCTACACTAGCGCCTCTAGCGGCGAATTCACACGCTTTAGCCCTCATTGTCCTGAATGTAATACCGTACAAGACATACACCATGTATTGATGGAATGCGTGCGAAGTGAGACCTTGCGACTACAATTATTTGCCAATCAGAATTATAATAGCAACATTGGTATCAGTATATTGGCTTCACCCAGTTCGGATGAAGCCAGGATACTAACAGATATTTATCTGGATGTATTAAGCTGATTTTTTTGATTTTTATTTACTATGATGTAAGTCTCATAGGTGTGGCATAGTCGTTTACCGCAAAAACTCCTTTTCAACTTAAGAATAAAAAAAAATACATATTATCATAGACTAAGCAATGTTTTTTTTACACATTTGAGAGTTGCTGACTCCCTATACTATAAAGCGTGGCGCAGGTTTCATACGTGTAAGCAATCAAGCAAAACCATGTAATGCCAGTGATTGTAATAGTGGTGTGATGTGTGGCAGGTGGCAGGCTACCTCAACCTGATGGCGAACTCCATCGACAACTTCACGCACGGGCTGGCGGTGGGCGGCTCCTTCCTCGTCGGCTTCCGGGTCGGCGTGCTCACCACCTTCGCTATACTCGGTGAGGATCTACTCTCAATGCTGATACGGCCTTTTATACTGCTCGCCTGGCTAGGTTCCTCCTTCACGTTGTGGGTAAATTGTGGGTAAATGTGGGTACTTTTCGGAAATCCATTGTAGATAGAAGAAAAAATAAATAGATGACAAAATTAAATATTTAGTGTACTATTAGTGTGTAAATATTTAATTTTGTCATCTATTTACAATGGATTTCCGCAAAGTAACGCCTGAGTCAATAAGTTAAAAAATAAATATTTAGTGTGATTCCGCTGTGATCTGACACCAAATAAGATAAGCAAAGGAAAAATGGAATATTAAAAAAAATAGATTTGATCCTCCGACCAACCCACACACTGTAACATAATAAGTGTGATAAGTGAATTAAAGGGAGAACATAACATATTTACTATCTAAACTTACCGGGATATACAAAGCCGGAGCAACAAAGGGCCTTTAGTGTCAAGGACCGTTTGTTATAGCAGACTGGTATTAGATTGTGTGGTGAAAATAAAACAAGTCATGTTAAGTTTAATACAATACTATTTTATTTTGAACTGTAATGATTAATTTAAGACTACCTTGATTAATCCTCTATAAAATTGTTGGCAATACATATTTTTAATAAAAACATATTTATAGTGAAGCTTTTTATATGGAAGTAACCATATTCTAGGTTCTATTTGAAATTAAAAACAAATTAAGCTGAGCGTCCTCGGGGCTATGAGACTAGGTCATAAACCAAAGTTACCACTTAGATCAATAGAATATATTATATATTTTATTTACTAGGGTAAACTCAAACTAAATATTTGTGTTTCAGTGCATGAGATTCCTCACGAGGTGGGAGACTTCGCCATTCTCTTGAGAAGCGGATTCTCGCGGTGGGAAGCTGCCAAAGCTCAGTTGGTAAGTTATTCTATTTCTATAGCTTTCTTTTTGCCGCCATTGATTTACTAACATATAATCAAAAATGCCCCTAGCGTAGGCAATTATAAAAACAGGCTAAAAACTGTGTTAGCGACCAAACTTTCTACCGCTTCGATGAGTTACTATGGTCAAAAAAAATATTTTTAAGAGATATTTCTATTATTATCCTCCTTGGCGTTTCCGCCTATGGCGAACTTGGCTAGTTAGTTCCGGCTACGTTCTCGGATATGGCTGATAAGCCAAATCTAATTTTAAACAGCCTATTGCACGGTGCGCATTTCAGTTGGCCATCATTGTTATAAATATAGTTGTAGGAAGGCTTTAGACGGGTCTTTCGTTTATGGTGTCTGGCGTCAAAGTGTAGACGCTTTTGTTCAAAGACAGTAACAGCCTTGTTGACAGAGGAGCGCGGCTCTCTTCTCTGTATAGAAAGTAATATATTTGGTCAACAAATTCCTAATGATGCCTCCTAACCCCATGTCTCAGATGGTCTCCCATAAACTTGTTGTTTTTTGCATATTCGGTACATATAATACATGCGTTTATTAGATAGTTATTAAAATAGATATAGTAATTTGACTTGCCTTATTACATTGTCTAACGAGGAAAAGGTTGATCTTTTATATATCGCGAAAAGGCTCCGAAACTACAGGACCGATTTGAACAATTCTTTCACCGTTGGGAAGCTACATTATCCCAGAATAACATAGGATATATTTTGATTCTCTTTGCAACTTAGATTATTTTATAGCCGTTACGAAAGGCGAAGCCGGGACGGTCTGCTAGTAATTTATAATTAGACATTGTAATTTGAGTTGCCCTATATGACGCGATGTCATAAGGTAAATAAATATCTGTTCTTATCCATTCCAGGCGACAGCATCAGCCGGCCTGATCGGAGCGCTCACAGCTGTCATCTTCAGTGGAGCGAGGAATTCAATAGGTCAGTTACATTTCATACTACATTAGCATTTTCATCTGGCCGCTATACCATGGATTGGACGAACCTTTAAATTGTAGGTCCAGGCTGTTAGTCTTAGTACAAGCAGTCGCTAAGCCAAGTCAGAGGCCTACGGGCGGATGGAAAACACTCGGCTTAGCCACTTAGCTCATACGAAGAAGATTAGTTTGTATTTCTGAACGTTTAAGTAGTGTATGTACATTACTAACAACAGTAGGTCCAAACGTACATACCTACTGTTGTTAGTTGAACACTATATAATCTATCTATCAGATTTTTGGTGTTTGCTTAATGTCAGTAGAAGGTTCTTATGACAGAAAAACTTTTAATTTCTAAAACTTAGAATATTGTCTATACCAATATTATAAAGAGGAAAAGTTTGTTTGTTGAAAATAGGTTCGGAAACTACTGGACCAATCAGAAAAATTCTTTCATCGTTGGAAAGCTATATTATCTCCGAGTAACATAGGCTATATTTTGTTTCTCTCTGCAACTTAGATTATTTTATAGCCCGTGCGAAGCCGGGGCGATCTGGTAGTATAACATAAAGCATTTCATATATTAATTATACCAATATTTTATTATTCATTATACCAATTCGAATTAAATAATCATCGTTAAAACCGGTCAAACGTCTGTCGGATCAGCTAGTTTCCTATACAAATATGACTTGCCAAATGCGACGAGATGTTATAAGCCAAAATAATATTTCATCATCAGCCTATGTACGTCCACTGCTGGACATAGGCCTCTCCCAAGGCACGCCACTTGGCCCCATGCTTCTCTCCGCCATCCACCACCAGCGGGTGGTGGATGGCGGAGAGAAGCAGGCTTTCTCCAGAACATTGCTCGACAAAATAATATTTATCTTAGGTAGATCCTGAAAATCAGTGCTGCAGAGAAATCTGTAGCGTTTATACTGAGGGCTGACCTTTTTTGGACGCAAGGGGACACATACTATGCTGTATTTCTTCTTTTTAGGGTTCCGTTCCTAAAAGGTAAAAACGGTACCCTATTACTAAGACTCCGCTGTCTGTCTCCAGGCTGTATCTCAGAAACCGTAATAGCTATACTTCCGCCAAATTCGATGTGAAATGTTTACCAACAAAACGTTGCCTAGCAACCACTGACAGCAGTGGTAAAGAACTTTTTTTCTAATGTTCAATTGCTCACACTCACGAAAGAATACTTGTAATACAAAGGAATGTCGGCAAACAAGTGTTGAAGGAGCTGTGGCCATGTTTGAGATGTTTGTTTACGATTTATTTTTAGCACGTTTCGTTTTACACTATTGATACGTTACAAGAATACATCTTCACATTGTATTCTCCCTAAAATAGCGCTTTGTTGGTAAACATTTCACATCGAATTTGGCGGAAGTATAGAGAGCTGAAACTTTCACAAGATATGTATTTCTATCTTTATTTATTTCTGTCGCACAGAAGCGAAGACGTCGTGGATAGTGCCGTTCACGGCGGGCGGGTTCCTGCACATCGCGCTGGTGGTGGTGCTCCCGGAGCTGGTGCGCGAGCCGGAGCGCCGCCGCTCGCTGCACCAC
Source organism: Mellilla xanthometata (assembly GCA_035578125.1). NCBI lineage: Eukaryota > Metazoa > Arthropoda > Insecta > Lepidoptera > Geometridae > Mellilla > Mellilla xanthometata. The sequence goes on along the minus strand of JAPUBQ010000030.1, from coordinate 3,735,658 downwards.
CTCGCCGCGCTCGCCGCCGGCATCGCCTGCATGGCCGCCATGACCCACTACTTCTGATACCCTACACGCTCCTGTTGATTCATCATCATCATCATCATCATCAGCAGCAGCAGCCTATTTCAACCCACTCCTCTCTCTTATATGCCAGTGATTTCGATCTTGTGCTCCAAAAACCTCAGCCCTACACCAATGACTTGTTTTTTCAAGTTATGTGTTGATTTGCACTCGCTTTACGGTGAAGGAAAACATCGTGAGGAAACCGACATGTTTGAGGACCACAATATCCGAAGACGTGTGTCCAACCCACACCCAAGTGTATATGCCATAATCCACCACGCTGGCCAACCAGCGTGGTGGATTATGGCCTATATCTCTCTCTTCGTGAGGGAAGTCTCAGCAGTGGGAACGTATAGTGGGCTGCTTATGCTCCACAAACCCAGAGCGCTCCCTCTATAGACCGCATGTCGTGTATCGGGCTGGTGGTCTGCCGACAGGGTGCTTACTATCTTGATGATTTTTGATACTGGTTGGTTGCCTACTGGTATCTAACGCAAAACAGCCAGGGTTCAGAACACTAGAGAGGAATTTGATAATTCGATACTCCTAGCGACATCTAACGCGACAGAAGTCATTTATTTTTAGTGGTACGGAGATTACGTACGGATACAAGAGATTGAGTGTCTATAGTTTTTTTTTTGTCCATAACTTGTGGAAATCATCTTTTCTCAAGTTTGCAGACTAGAAACAACTCTTATTACGCGCTCTGCTGGTCAAATGTCTAGCTGTAAGAATGAAAATACCTTTTAGTAGAAGAGCCCGTGAAGATCGTCCTTCACCGACCTGATAACCAGATGAGACATATTTTTTATTAAATATTTTTTATAAACAAATGTGCCTAAAATTGCTTGCCCATCGAAAAGTGCTCATGGCTATTTTTAATTAAATAAACTTTTATTGATTTTTTTTTCATCACCTTTATACTTTTGATAACCAAGTTAAATTTATTTCACTGATAGTTTTTAATACACAGAATATGCCTCGGTATGCTTGCCTACTCATTTCAGTGTATAACTACCTGGCAAGCAGGTGTAAACAGGTAAGTCAAAATAGGTGACTCATTCGATTTTGATGCGCTTCATAGGAGTAACAACGATTCTGAACAGTTAGAATGTTATTTTTATTTTTGATAATTGTAGCTAAATTATCATTTGACTATACACGAGCATGCGCAAAAAAAAAGCCATGAGCACTTTTCGATAGGCAAGCAATTTTAGGCATATTTGTTTATAAAAAATACTTCATAAAAAATACGTCTCATCTGGTTATCAGATCGGTGAAGGACGATCTTCACGGGCTCTTAGACTATTTCATAGACTTTGCGTTAACTATCAGTAAAAAGACAAGTACAGTAAAAACCTCCGTATTCAAACCAGTGAAGCATCTAGTTTCGAATCCGACTGAACGCGATCATCTATGCTAATAATACTAGGTCTTAAGAAGGTAGCTGGTAACTATACTATCTATTTGGTCAATAATTTTTAATTTTACTGAGTATTTGTATTAATTCAGTCAGGAATATAGAATAGAATAGAATATTACTTTATTGTACAACCACATAAAAAAACAGATTAAATTAAGGAAATAAAATATTTACACATAGAGTACAAAGGCGGCTTTATCGCCTATGGTGATCTCTACCAGGCAACCAGGAATGGAGAAGGACAGTACAGATAGAAAAAATATAACAGCCGGTTTGAATCCACCGAGTATAAATACAAACTAACCCTATAACTTAAGTAGGTGGATATTAATAAATATAATGTATAGCTTTGTTTTAATAAAGAAAACATTTGAAAGTTGATTTCGCGTTGCTCGCTCGCACTTCTTTAGTTATGAGAGAAAGTGAACTTTTAAATGTTTTTTTTTTCTACCGCAAGTTAGCTAGCTATAAAGGTGGTTGTTTAAGGCGGACTGATAGCGTTGAATAGACAAAATAATTTGAGTACCATATGCTGTCAATCAGCCTTATGGCAATGATGAGGGCAAAATATTGAATATGCATTTTTTTGTTATAAATCATAAATGGTAAAATTATTGAAAAAAATTGCTTGGATACCGTCCAAAAACAACTAAGAATATTTATACTTATTTTAGTACCAATTCCATTTATTATTAATATCGAAAAAAACAGGTAAAAAAAATATTTTGAACTAGTTTTATTTCTAATTCATAACTCTGATTAAAACCAAAATAAGTATAAATATTCTTAGAGTTGTTCTTTAGACGGTCTTTTAGCTATTTTTTCTATATTTATGAATAATAACGAAAAAATTGGCCAAGTGTGAGTTGGGCTCGAGCATGGAGGGTTCCGTACCATGGTTGTATGGGAGCCCTCCTCAAATATTTATTTTATATACATTTTATCATTAGCTTATATATTTTGTGAAAATATCAAGTGTCTAACAGCTAATGTTATTGACATATAGCAAAAAATACGATAAAATACGTTAATTAATATTTTAACTTTTTTATTATTAGTATTTGTTGCTAATAGTGGCACGGGAAATACATAACTGCTGTGTAAAAATTGTGAAAGTTTCAGCTTTCTTGCTATTACGGTTTCTGAGATATAGCCTGGAGACAGACAGCGGAGTCTTAGTAATAGGGTCCCGTTTTTACCTTTTAGGTACGGTACCTTAAAAACTGTAAATTCAATATTTTGCCTTTGTCATCACCTTAATAGTATCTAATAAAAAATACAAAACACATACCAATGTACAGTAATCACAAAAAAAAATGTTAGTCATATTTTTGTAATAAGTATACGCAGTCCAAAAGGACAGGCAAAGTATTATTATATATGGAATAGTTTAGATTGTAAATAAATTAGATAGTTTAGTAATAATAAACGAATGTAGACATATAAACACGTAGATTTGCGTACGTAATTATGTATAATATTATAATACCTATGTTGAGAAAGAAAATATTTTGAAAGATATATTCTAATTCAATGGCCACGCCATTGAAATTTAAATTGGAGAATATATTGATAATTTTGAATATCGATAAGTTAATTTTTTAAAAGCTATCAGTTTCACAATTCAAAATAATTGCGCCCATTTATAAATGTAATGTTTTCCATTGAGCCGTAATTATAAATAAAAGTACATTTTGAACATATTATATTATTAAATATCAAAATATTGATTATATTTATTTAATAGTTAATTCAACATTAAATACATTACGTAGATTTGTAAATAGTTTTCATCAAGAAATCTTAAATATTGTATCAGTTTCTCGAATACTGGATGCATGGTAAAAAAAATTATAAAACAAATCGCTTACCATCTGGTGAATTGCGATTGCTTAATCGCAATTCACCAGATGGTGAAGCCCATTATGAGTAAAAAAAATACAAACTTATTTGTATAAATATAATCACTGTTATGGTTTTATCGCTTTTTTGTATTTTGTAGATATGTAATAATAATTAAAAAGAGATCGTATTCCACTATTCCGATCAATAGTCATAAGAATAATGTAAAATAAATTGTTATTTATAAATGAAACAGTTAGTTTATAAATAAATCACTTGATTTCTAAATAAATCACTTGTTTTGTAATTAAATCAGTGAAAGTTCTTGCCTCTCGCTTACTCTTATTAAACTGTGCGAGCGAGAAGACACGAGCTTTTAAACCTTTTGTTTAGTAAACTGACGTTTATAATCAATAGTATAGAAGCAATAATAGTAGTTAGAATAGTAAAAACAATTTTACATAGAATTTGTTGAAAATACAACTTAAATTACTACCTTGAATTAAAAATTATAGTACTCGTAGTACAAACGTAAACTTAACGTAAGATTTTGCCCATGTCATTGTGTTAAGGATATAATTAAATAGTCTAAAATAGTCTAAAGCCCGTGAAACCCTGACTTTCGTTATATTATAAAAGCTGAAAATTTCTCAGCGAATGCTTTTATCACTGCACCCCGAGTCTACGAAAAGCCACTCGAAATTGATGCCACTGACAATTATATGATTGACCAACTGAGTCTCGACTGATACAAAAATTGCCATTCTCAATGGCGATGCAGAGGTCTGACTTCTAACATATCACTTATTCTGTGACTAAGAAAAATTTAACGGTTCTGCAGAGCAAAGCTATTTTTCAATTATATTCTCTTTGAATACGCATATTTGTTCTCAAAATCGTTAAATCATTCTATTTTTCATAGTTACAGTATAAGCTAATGGTAATTTTTGTATTAGTTGAGACTAAGAGTGGTCATTCATATAGTCAGTGACATCAAATGCTGAACGATGGACCATTATGAAGTTTGGGTTGGCCTGGGCTTGGTCGAACTGCTAAACTAATGTTTATTGAGTCATATTTTCGATTTTGTTATCCTATACATATTAATTATTTAATAGGTAATTATCATCTCTTTTACAAATATACCCACATCACTGTAACTCAAGAATGATATTGTGCTTAACAGTTGTCTTTATTCGTAATTAATTTGTAGACTTGTAATTAAAATGTGATAAATAACGCCATTAATAAGTATTTGAAGTTGTAAAAATATTAGGAAAATGTTAAAAATAAAAGTTTTGATTTAAATCAATGGTGTATGTTTTATTTACTGTTTTTTTACCTACTTAAGGTTTTAGGTACTGCCAATCAACGACATTTATAATACCTATGGACCGGCCATCTCAGTACTTTACCATCCAAAAATATAAGTCGACATCTGTTAGATTTAAATGTTCCGAAGTTTAAAGTAAACATCTTAGCATGATGTTAAAACGAGATAGGCAATACAATAAGTCGCAAGAGAAAACGAGACAATACAAATGTTTATCAGTTGACGTTTGGCACCGCCCATTGGCATCGAAGAATAGGGATAAACGTCCGGCAAAAATTTGCCGAAACAGTTATCTTTTTGCCGGATGTAGGGAAATTACAGAAACTGAATAAAAACAACTTTTTTAAGTATCATAATATTGCTATCTCAACAGTTTTGATGACACAGAAATATAAACTTATCAAAATCATCATTTATAACACACACAACTTTATTTATTTGCGGTTCAATCTGCATCTTGTCTAGATGCCCGCACATTTTTGACCCATTCCTCATGTTCATTCACAAAGGTGAATAAATAAATAAATATATCTGAACTAGCCATTTTAATAGCTTTAATTTGATACCCATGTTGTTATGGTAATAAAAACAAATCAACAACCCGCTCTTTATTATACAACATAGATTTACATTGAATATATATATATTTACACCTGCGCCCATAATTACAAAATTCTATCCGGCCAATTTTATGGCCGGATTGCCGCATACAATCGAACTCTAACGTACCAATGTTCCATTCTATGCTAAAAATTACAATTCATGCTTTCCTTGTCGCACTAACAGCAATCGTATAAATCTATCTCATTTTTTACTATTTTTCTTAAATGGTAGAATTACAAATGTTTTATTGTAAAAAAAATACTTATTATCTAAATGATGATAAATTGTGCTTATATCAGTATTTGTGCGTGAAATGTGATGCCTGAAGCTTTATGATGTATTTTTCTGCTACTTTTACAGTTAGGGAAAGCACAAGAAGGCATTTTTTAAATATTTTTGGATCGCGTCGCAGTGTCAATGAACGTGTTGCACTCTTCGCGGTCGAACACAGACTGACGCGCCAAGTGTGAGACGTCTCTCACTTTTTGTGAAAAGTACATGCTTAAACTTGATGTTAGCCTAGGCCGGTCCAAGGTATTATAAATGTCGTTGCTGCCAATTGTGCTATTTACATCTACGCGTTATCGTGGGTCGGACTTTAACTTCGTCTAACCCTGGTTATGGTTTTATCTTCGTCTAAGCTTTAGGTTTATATTCGTCTAAGCTTTGGCTTTATATGCGTCTAAGCTTTGGCTTTATATTCGTCTAAGCTTTGGCTTTATCTAAACCTGACTTTAACTTATTTATTTTATTTATTCATCTAAGTTCGTCTTTCATTGCTTTAGCTTCATTTAACTCTTGTCTTTAAATATATTAAATTGTCTCGTGGGAAACATATCGTTACGAAAGGAGGAAAAAAGACAAATGCTTAATGTGTACTCGTCTTTATTTCTCAATGTAAATATAATCATTGTCAATATGGTACAACGAGAACTTAATACAATCATTAATATCGAAAGATAAAATCTCTTACAAATACGACAGTCCAAATGAAGGGTAATTATATCATGTTTAGAAAAATAATATACCAACACCGCATACAGAAGTTTTAGACTTAAATTATAATTGTATTTTGTATATCATGATTTATATAATTTTTATTATAACTTCGTAAAAGAGTTTATTATGATAAACATTACAAAACATTCAACAAAAATAAGTGAACATCTAGTTAAAGATTTTCAAATCTTTACTAAGAGATCAATCACTTAGTGAAAGAATATATTATTTGAGATTGTTTACTAAGTTATCAGTAATTAAAGGTTTTGTCTGAGAATCCTTACTAAGTTATCACTTAGTAAACATTTTTAGTGAGAATCTTTACTAAAAACACATTTTCAGAACAGTAGAAATCTTTACTTGAATTGGTGGCGATTCAGTGGCACACACGACTAAACTAAATTTATAGAAGCCCCGTCTCTTTTCATCTTAGGTGGCCAGAATGAGACGACACGTTCCGCACCATAGTCAAACCAACTAAAATCACGTCAAATGTAGAAAATATAGGCAACTTTTGTCCGCAGTCACTTATATCACCTCTAAAACTGCCTGCACATTCCATATTTGACGCGATTTTAGTTATTTTGTCTGTGGTTCAGATCGTGCCGTCTTTTTCTGGGCACCTAAGATGAAAAGAGACGGGGCTTCTTTAAATGTAGTTTAGTCGTGTGAGCCGCTGAATCGCCACCATTGTTTAAAGAATCTTTACTAGGTTATCAGATATCATACTAAATATTTTATTTGAGAATCTATTCTAGATTATTCCTTAAGTAATCAATAACTGAGTGCGGCAATTTTGGTACTTTATCTGCATTATTTTGGGAGTATTGACGAAGGAACTTTGGTGATATTTTTTCTGATACAACGCAGTTAACTATTTCTTCTTTAAGTTACTTTTGGACTGCCAAAAATAAAAAGTAAATATAAAATCACCATATCGCTCAAATCCACGACTAAATTATGGCATTTTGGTACTAAAAACTATGTGCATTTTTTTTGTATCGAATCATAATAGTTAGATTATTTAAACATAACAAAGAACGTACTATTTATAGGACAGGAATAGAATTTATGTGACTAACAATGTTTCTTAACTGCCGGGGAAAATTTCAAGGATTTTTTTTAATCAAAGTTTTCAAAGCTAGATTGAACCGGTTTTTTCTGGGTAAGCGCGCTCCACCTTAGATCATGTCGCTTGCCATCAGGTGAATTATGATCAAGAGCAAGCCCATTTATTGTCAAAAAAAAGTTATAAAAACACCTGAAATATTTTTGCACAAAATAAAGTCGATAATCAGATCTTAAAACTAGTAAATACACTGTATAAATATTTTTACATAACATAAACTTTTTCGACGCGTTTCATGCAGAAAACCTCCTTAGTCTTCGGGCAGATAATAGAGCCGTGTTCCTTCATCATCTCTTTTAGGGCCTGAAAACAGAAAAAAAAATTATAGATAGATAAATTCTTTAGTGGACACATAAATAAAAAAGACTGCGTAAAATACAATTAACTTAAAATTTGTGTGCCACACAATTGGCGGCCTTATCGCTTAAGGCGATCTCTTCTAGGCAACCTTTGGATGGAAAGGAATTTATAAACAACTAAAGAAAGACGTAGTGTACAATTAAGAATAATAAAAAACATACATATAATATTAATAATACAAGTTATAACCTAATACAAAAAAAAACATACCAAATTACTTGAGTAATAAAAAACATTATAAATAAATAAACAGTATCTATTTGAAAGAAGAAAGTGAATTGTTTTAGGGCAGTGAAGATAAATACCACTCTTGCACAAGTTTTTAAAAGTATCAATCGTCTGAGCTTTCTTAATGTTGAGTGGTAAGGAATTCCAAAGCCGCACCGCTTGATAATAGATTTTAGATTTTGAAGCATTGCCAGCTCAGTCAGGTGTGGTCGCGTTACGTACCGAAGGCCAGATTAAAGCTGAAGGTAATTTGATTGCGTATACATAAATAATGGACGCCTTAGACTACATTAATGTCCAACAAGTTGCCAGAGAAAATAGCAAATCTTAATAGTAGTATGTTTAAACAGAAAAAAGAGGCTTCAGATCAGGCTGCGGCTTTACTAAGCCGCAGAAAAAGCACCTTCTCAAATTTAATTCTTTTATTCCTGTTATTTTACCCATTCTATATTGTGTGTGTGTCAAAACATCAATGTGTTGCCTGTATATAAATATTTTTTGTCAGTGTGTTGCTTGTATATAAATTTTGTCAAATGTTGCCTGTATATTAATAATAAACATTGGCAATGTGTTGCCTGTATATAAAAACTTTTGTCAGAGTGTTGCTTGTATATAAATAAATATTGTCAATGTGTTGCTTGTATATAAATAAAGATTGTCAATGTATTGTCTGTATATAAAAACATTTTGTCAGTGTGTTGCCTGTAAATAAATAGACTTTGTCAAATGTTGCCTATATAAAAAACATTTTGTCAGTGTGTTGCCTGTAAATAAATAGACTTTGTCAAATGTTGCCTATATAAAAAACATTTTGTCAGTGTGTTGCCTGTAAATAAATAGACTTTGTCAATGTGTTGCCTGTATAGAAATAAATTTTGTCAAAGTGTTGCCTGTATATAAAAACTCTTTGTCAGTGTGTTGCCTGTATATAAATAATTTTTGTCAAAGTGTTGCCTGTATATAAATAGATTTTGATTTGATTTGACGTACGTTCTCCCCGTAGACCTGTCCGTTGGGCAGCACCATGGGGTGGTTGTGCTCGTTGAGCGGCGCGCGCGAGATGCGGCACACGAGGCGCGAGTGCGAGCAGTGCGCGTGCGGCAGAGTGCGCGCCAGCGCGTTCAGCGGCGGCTGGCACGCCGGGCACGCCGACACGCGCGACCACTCCGAGAAGCACTGAGTACTCTGCTGTTAAGGACAACCTTTTTTTTTCTACATACGGCTGGTATTATTGGTATTGGCTCATAAATCTTATACATAAAATTTTCGTGTCACAGTGTTTGTTACCGTACTCCTCCGAAACGGCTTGACCGATTTTTTCCAAATTCTATATGCGTATTCAATAGGTCTGAGAATCGGCTACTGTATATTTAGTTTTTTCTTTTTATTTAGGTAAAACAACGTTTGCTGGGTCAGCTAGTATTAAATAAATATAAGGACACATTTCACACACGGCTGGTTAACCCCTTACTGAACAATTTCTTGTCCGTATTATGGTTGCTAATACAACTCCTTATCTCCATCTCCTTACCTATTACCAAGTTACCAAGTTGGTAAAAGAGGGAACTGTTGCTCTGCCATACAGGCTATATCTTATCCTAGTGCAAAGCGCAGACACTCTACCAACCTAACTTCCTACTAAATTAGCTATGTTTTAAAAAATATTTTTGTTCTTTTATGTATATTATTTGTTATCTGTATTTATATTAACGCTAATATAGTTGTAAGTTAGGTCATAAGCATTTACTCTATGAACAATAAAAGATTTATTATTTATTATTATAACTGATATACAACATATTAATACATATTTTATGTAGATACATATCTAACATGCTGACCCACAGCCAACATTTAGTTAAGCACAAAGATGTTGGCCGTGCCTGGAATCTAACCCGGAAACTTCCGATTGGCAGTCCGGCATGGTAACCATTATTCCAACGAGGCCGTCAAATCCTCCTGTTAAACTCCTCATGTTACGTACATATTTAACACCCAGAGCGACAGGCAACAAGTTTTGCTAAGAAAGATAGCCGATAAGAAGTTAGCCGTGGCCGGTAGTATAGGCTTAAAAAGCTTGTGGCTAAAAGGCTCGGTGGCCAAAACGTCTGCTTTTCAATCAGACGGCCCCTGGTTCGATCTCAGCCCTACACCAATGACTTGTTTTTCAAGTTATGTCTGGATTTGCACTACGGTGAAGGAAAACATCGTAAGGAAACCGGCACGTTTGAGGACCAAAATATCCATAGACGTGTTATGCGCCAACCCGCACTTGGCCAGTTTGGTGGATTATAGCCTTTATCTCTCTCCTTGTAAAAGAAGGCCCCAAATCCCAGCAGTGGGAACGTATAGCGGACTATTTATGCTATGTTAAATAAATCATTTATTTGGGGGACAACTAATTACTACAAATTCAATATTACTTAATGTATATCAAATCTAAAAAACCAGTGCCAGTGGGAAGAGTACCTAAAATGCCAGCCGAGTTGCCTGTTTGTATAGCAACGCTAATTCGCTGTTCAAAGTAGAGGCCGGTAAAGTGCTATGTTATGTTATAGGTATATGGAAAGATAGCCGAGGCTGGTAGTATAGTTATATGTAAAGATAGCCGATAAAAAGTTAGCAGTGGCCGGTAGTACAGGTATATGGAAAGATAGCCGTGGCCGGTAGTATAGGTATATGGAAAGATAGCCGTGGCCGGTAGTATAGGTATATGGAAAGATAGCCGTGGCCGGTAGTATAGGTATATGGAAAGATAGCCGTGGCCGGTAGTATAGGTATATGGAAAGATAGCCGTGGCCGGTAGTATAGGTATATGGAAAGATAGCCATGACCGGTAGTATAGGTATATGGAAAGATAGCCGTGGCCGGTAGTATAGGTATATGGAAAGATAGCCGTGGCCGGTAGTATAGGTATATGGAAAGATAGCCGTGGCCGGTAGTATAGGTATATGGAAAGATAGCCGTGGCCGGTAGTATAGGTATATGGAAAGATAGCCGTGGCCGGTAGTATAGGTATATGGAAAGATAGCCGTGGCCGGTAGTATAGGTATATGGAAAGATAGCCGTGGCCGGTAGTATAGGTATATGGAAAGATAGCCGTGGCCAGTAGTATAGGTATATGGAAAGATAGCCATGGCCGGTAGTATAGGTATATGGAAAGATAACCGTGGCCGGTAGTATAGGTATATGGAAAGATAGCCGTGGCCGGTAGTATAGGTATATGGAAAGATAACCGTGGCCGGTAGTATAGGTATATGGAAAGATAGCCGTGGCCGGTAGTATAGGTATATGGAAAGATAGCCGTGGCCGGTAGTATAGGTATATGGAAAGATAGCCGTGTTGGGTAGTATAGGTATATGGAAAGATAGCCGTGTTGGGTAGTATAGGTATATGGAAAGATAGCCGTGTTGGGTAGTATAGGTAGAGTGTATATGTAAAGGATATGGCGTGTTGAGCGCCTGCAGGCCGAGCTGCAGCGCGGCGGGGAGCGGCGCGGCGCGCGCGGGGTGCAGCAGCCGCGCGTGCTCGTGCCGGAACTGCGCGCGCAGCGACGCCCAGCGGGACTCGCAGTACAGCGCGCGGTACGGCTCCACCTCTGCACACACATCAAATGCAGTCAATCCTATTTCAAACTATCTTTATTGATAAATACAAAAAAAAACAAAATTATTTATTGGTGCATAAATGTATACATGGTGCATATTGAAGGTTCTGGTCTCGTACTAGTTATCAGACCGTGTTACGAGACCAGAGACCTCTTCAAGTTTTAATATTATTTAACAACAATGTGCAAGATTAATTATTACATTATAACCTACCTGCCCGCAATGAATAGTTAAACTAGTTTGTAAATAAACGAGAGCGGTCACTCACACACGCGCATAGCTTATAGCTGCATAAGCGAGACGCAAATACCCGTGTGAGTAGTGCAGTCGACATATTAACGACTTACAGATGTATAGCTTTTAAAAATACATGAGCTACATTTAGTTATTTGATCAAACAATGATTTTCGTAGACAGGTAGGTAATACTAGAAATCTTAAATAGTTAATCACTATTTCTTAACACTTAATAATAACTAAAAAATAATAATATTAATAAGTATTAAGAGACACAATAAATATTACTATGTTAAATATTACTATGTCAATGACAAAATACAATAAATAACAATGCCAGTGTACGTAATATCCTAGCTGTTATAGATATATTATAAAATCATTTTAAAACACAAGGCTTATCTAATACTTACAATATGAGATTTATAAAATAATGAACATGGTGATTACACACAATATACAAATAAAATTAAAATTTACAATTTGCTTGCTTTAAACCTAGCAGAACATTATTAACAAAACTAATAAACATTAATACAGGTAGAACAATAGAATACTGAGAATGACTCGCCGTTTTTTTTTTTTATTGATGAATAGGCTTACGTTTGACCGCAACTTGCCTGATGTTAAGCTTAACTGTGGTCTAAGATGTAACACGCTTGCCCAGAAGGAACCTATTTACTCTAGATTTGAAGACCCCCAAATTGTACTTCTCGATTTGAGGTGACGTCATGCGGCCAGCGATAACTGTATACCTTGACGACCTTGTTGGCGTTACATGGAGTTTACACTGTATCTAGAGCTTGAGTATGCATCTGTCGTGGCCGCATCGTAGAATTGATCATTTCATGAAATGGTTGATCATTTCGTGAAGTGTTCACGTTTCATGAAGTGGCCAACTAATGATGACCAAATCATTAAACGATAAACGTTCAACGATTTACCATATCGTGGAAATGGGGTAACCATAAAATATTTAATGAAAACCCAGAACAATTGTTTTACGTACTTGTTTTCGTGGGATCGTCATTTCTTGAATATGAGGTATTCCTTTTCGACAGTTTCCATAATATCATATTTGATAACCACTAGTAGTCCATAGACTTCTTCTTCGTGGTCACCCTACTCTCGTGCGCGTACTAAGGGCCGCCATCTTGACACAAACAAAGCGCTCGCAGCGCCTCTACCGGTAGTCAATGAAACCATTTCACGATATGATCGATTAAGATTGATTATTTCATGAAATAGCAGTGCGTCCAGCTGGCCCTATCGTCAAACGATTTCTTATCATTGATCTGGCCTGGGCACATCATGATATGGCCAATGGACAGTGACATATTTCATGAAATGCTACCATTTCATGAAATGGCCGATCATTTCATGAAATGGGTAATTCTACGATGCGGCCACGACACATCCACCATAGGACGTAGTACTGCCGGGGTTCTAGATGTGGCACTGACCTGTATACATACCTGTGTCTTTAGGGAAGGCGAGCATGCCCATGCAGTGCTGTATGTCCTCGAGCTGGCCCTCCTCGTACGTGGAGAAGTGTTTCTTGGCGTAGCGCACCGCTTCCAAACGCTTGTCCTCGCGCACTAGCTCGATAAACTCCTGCAAAGTACATTCAATTATGATTAGACAAATTTTAGACTTTTTTTTATAGATAATTTTTGAAAATTGCTAACCTTTTTACATTTTACCTAGCTACAATGGAGCGCAGCCAGGTTATGTGGGATTTTAATCATTTATAGCCTAATAACTTATTATCAGGTAATTGTAGGTTATAATAAAAATAAGTCGGGTTTTCCTTTCTGACGCTATAACTGCTATGTATAACTATGTACTAATAATACTAATAATAACTATGGAATAATAATAATAATAGTTTAAATAGAAGACAAATTAAATATTTAGTGTACTTCCGCTGTGAAGTACACTAAATATTTATTTCTGATTTCCGCAAAGTAACTAACGCCTAAGACAATAAGTTAATAATAGTTTATTTCAGAAATTGCTTCTATACAATTACAAGCATATCAATCATGTCCTTATACATAAAAAAAATATTCAAATACCTTAAAATTAAATACAAATCAATAATAAAAAAAAAGAATAGATTTTTATAAATGTCAAGAGAGTACAATGAAAGTATATGTACCTGTATCCGTATATTGAACTCCATGTTGGAGGCGAGCTTCCTGAGTTTGGACTTATTGTCGGCGCACCACTGCAGGCAGCGCGCCGTGCGCCGCGCGCTCAGCTCACTCTCCACGGACCAGCACGCCGCGTAGATATCTGGAATACCAATCATCATCATCATACATCACTAGTCTTAGTACATGTTAAAAAAAAAATGGTTGCCTGTAAAGTCGGTTTTACGGGCGAAGACTTTACGTGACAACGTCTGCCGCGTGCTGCGCGGCATCATAGTTGAGTGGGAGAGAGACGCAAGGCATTCGGCGGGCCTCTCTCTCGTTCGGTGACTCATCGTAACGTTACCGGGCGTTACACTTTTTCATAAGTGACTCCCAGCCGCAACCTAATTTAAGACGTTGTCACGTCAATCTTATATATAAAATTTCCGTGTCACAGTGTTTGTTACCGTATTCCTCCGAAACGGCTTGACCGGTATTTACCAAATTTTATATGCGTATTCAGTAGGTCTGAGAATCGGCTACTGTATATTTAGATTTTTTTTTTAATGCAAAACAACGTTTGCCGGGTCAGCTAGTAATTTTATAAATGTTACTATTATCTAAATCCAGCAACAGAACCTAATCCCACAAAGTCTCATGGTTTAACCATAATGGCGAATGCTCCTCTAATTTTGTGTATTTTCTAAATTAAGCTATAAGTTCTTAATGAGTCTACTTTAGACTCAAGAACGTTATATTTTTCTTTATGATTGCTACGTACTAGGAGCCATGTACACTAGTATGTAACTGTTTTGTAAAATTATGTTAATAAAGATATTTAAAAATTGAAATTGAATTGAGTCTTAGTACAAGCAGTCGTTAAGCCAAGTCTGAGGCCTTCGGGGGCTAGAAAACTCTCGACTCCAAAGCTTGGCTACCTACTTAGCTAGTGGTTGACGACCTCGTTGGCGGTATGGTTACCATGCCGGACTGTCAATCAGAAGCTCCCGGGTTCAATTCCCGGCATGGCCAACATCTTTTTGCTTAACTAAATTTGTTGGCTGTCTGGGTGTTAAACATGTATCTAAATAAAATATGTATGTATGTATATGTAGTATATCAGTTGTGTCAGCAACCTTGATACGAACTAGATATGGTTCAGTACGGGGTTAACCAGCCGTGTGTGAAATGTGTCCTAATATTTATTATTTATTCCCAAGGCTGGTCGGTACGCCGTCCACTTGGCCGCCCTCGGTACCGCTGGAGTGACGCCGTCGAAAGGGACCTTGGCGAGCTTCAAGTGGCTGACTGGAGAGGAATGGCGCAACACCGTGACGAGTGGCGCCGTCTGTTGTCGGAGGCCAAGACCCACTTTGGGGTTTTCGTGGCGGAGCAGTAAGGCTGGTCGGTACGGTAAGACTACTGACCGACGTTAGTGAGGTCCCGCAGGCCCTGCGCGTCGGCGAGCGAGGTGGCGGACTGGTAGTACCCGGTGCGCAGGAAGTAGTCCACCAGCATGCGGTCCAGGCGCACCTTGCGCCACTTGTTCAGCGACGACTGCGGACAGAAATAACATTATTGACCTGTCATAGTCAACGAACGTTCAAGGGAGCCTAAGATACAGGCCTTTTTTATACGAGGGAAATCTTCTTAGATCCCCATTGGGTACAGCCGGGGTATGTGGGATTTCTACCCACTTTTTAGTGGGTAGAAATCCCAATCCCCCTCGGTTGACATCCTTTGTGTTTTTACACGCTTTCTATTAGCTTCACCTGTATGTTTGTTTGTAACCGACTTATTTGGGCGCGATTTTCACCTACTTTAAAATGCTAGATTTCGTTCAAACTTTGTAGATTTATTGAGGACCGATGACAATACACTAATTTGATAAAATTACGATTTTCTATAAAAAGCGTGTTTTTTAGTTTTTTTTAAACTATTATTTATTTAAGGAGGGTTCTGGGATCTCTACTGGAATACACCAGAACTCCTCAACACTTAGAATAACGCCACTTTATGATCGTCTTACACCGATAGCGCACTTAGTCGCGCCAATCTCGTCCCTAACTCGACTCTTTAATTTTATAAAGTGGTCTGAGCCCCAAATCAGACCATTGACAAGTAAAATCCTATTTACCCCGGACCCAGGACGCTACCTGAGCGCTCCCTCTCTCTTCCAGCAATTCTTTCTGCTATAACTTTATCAACAAGATAACTTTGTCGCAGAAGTCTACTACTGCCACCCATGCTGCGTGTTCTGCCAGCATTTTAGCGATCAGTGCAGGCAGTAACAAGTAATTTCCTCCTGTGACCGTTAGAGTCGTGAGACCGAGAGCAGTGGGACATATTTGACGACCTCGTTGGCGTAATGGTTACCATGCCGGACTGCCAATCAGAAGGTTCTGGGTTCGATTCCCGGCACGGCCAACATCTTAGTTCTTAACCAAATTTGTTTGCTGTCGGTCTGGGTGTTAAATATGTATCTATATAAAATATGTATGTATGTATATGTAGTATATCAGCTGTGTTAGCAACCATAATACGAACTAGAGATGGTTCAGTATGGGGTTAACCAACCGTGTGTGAAATGTGTCCTAATATTTATTTATATAGGTATAAATAAATAATACATTTATAATATTATTTTATTTATGTCCTTATTATTTATTTGTGCCTGTTACGTCCCACTGCTGGGCAAATGCCTCCATTTTCTCTTTCCAGTGATCCCGGTCTTCGGCTTTGGTGGCCCAGGTGGTTTCTTATCAAGTTTACATAGATCGTCACGGCACCGTTTCCTGTTTGAACTACAGTAGGGCCTCGGTAATCCGGACTCGCGATTGTTCGGTGATCGCTGTAATCCGGACGGGCAACGGGCTTCGCGGGGGAGGCTGGCGGGTAGGTGCGGGCGGCCACTGAGTCGATTGTTTAACATCATGGCGCCGCCACGTAAACATTCGACATTAACATTATAAGAAATTTTGAGTCGAAAGCTCAATTAGCGGCCAAAAAGCTGGGCGTGCTCTCAAAGGTGCGACGGTACTTCACACCGGAACAGCTGCTGACTCTGTATCAGGCTCAAGTTCGGTCGTGTATGGAGTATTGTTCGCACCTTTGGGATGGCTCTGCTAAGTATCAGCTTCAGGCGTTGGAGTCGATTGAGAACCGGGCCAAGAAGCTCATAGGTGATGAGTCCATGTGCAACGCGAGGCTTCAAAGTTTGGAGCATCGCCGCAATGTTGCGAGTCTGTCGGTTTTCTATCGGTTGCATTTCGGAGAGTGCGCGTCTGAATTACATCAGCTAATTCCTCCGGCCCCTTTCCATTATCGGACGAGCAGGGAGACGGCTAGGAGGCACCGCTATACAGTTGAAGTTCCAAAAATCCGTACGAAGCGTTTCGCTTCCACATTTATTGTGCGGACCATTAAACTGTGGAACTCATTGCCGGAATCCCTGTTCCCTCTGAACTATAACCTTACTGTCTTCAAGGCGAGAGTGAATCGGTTTCTTCTAGGCAAGCGCGCTCCACCCTAGATCGCAACATCACTTAACATCAGGTGAGTTTCGATCAAGCGCTTGACTATCCATCATAAAAAAAAAAAAAAAAAAAAAAAAAAAAAAAAAAAAAAAATAAGACAAATTGCGAGCTGTAGAAATGTTGGACAAAGCAGCTACCCTGTCAACTGTAGGCGACATAGAGAAAAGAAAAAAAAAAGTTTGTTAGCCTAACAGAACGTGGTCCGCTGTACGAAAAACACTGAAGAAATTGATTAAAGAAACTTAGGTTAAACATGAGTTTAATTGCCATTAAATATGGCATACTATAATCCGGACGCCTCGATAATTCGGAAAGGGTCTTGTTTTTGCCTCTCTGGATTACCGAGGCCCTACTGTGTTCTCACCTTAACCTGCGGTGAAGTGGGCTCGTTCAAGTTAGCCGCATGTTCCTTCAGATGTTCAAGTCGTTTCTTGCAGACCAGCGCCGCCTGCACTTCCTCATTGATCGCCTCGGAGGCTTTACGCTTCATTGCTTTCAGCTTCTCTACCTGAAAATCATATACACGACTTGTAACGACCTCGACTTGTGACGACCTCGTTGGCGTAAAGGTTACTATACCGGACTGCTAATCAGAAGGTTCCGGGTTCGATTCCCGGCCCGGTCAACATCTTTGCGCTTAACTAAATTTGTTGACTGTGGGTCTGGGTGTTAAAATATGTATCTATATAAAAAAAATTATGTATGTATGTATGTATATGTAGTATATCAGTTGTGTTAGCTACCACAATATGAACTAGAAATAGTTCAGTATGGCGTTAACCAGCCGTGTGTGCGTGTGTAATTGCGAATATTTTACCAAAAAAATTGTTTAACTGTCTATTCAAATTAATATTTGTTGATTTTCATAAAATATTACAGAATATAAAAAAATAATATAATATCATTAAATACTGGTTAATTTAGAATAGATAGAAGAGAAATTAAGGTTAGGTAACTTTATTTTATTTTCTAAACGGGTCTCCTACTCCTATACGGAGTTCGCGTCAGGTCTAATGCCATAAGAGTATGTGTGCCCTCTTCCTCAAGTTATAAATATTCCAGCAGCTACAGAATACAGATGAGTCTACTTCAGTGTCTACAAACGTTTACTACATCAAACATAGAAACATAGAGACGTTTCTGGAGGGCTCTAGATCTTCTTTCACCCTAGGGGCGGTCCGCAACCTCCTTTCCTACTTAGGTTGCAGAGTTAGGATCCTTGAAACCTAAATTTTATTATCTTCTTCTTCTTCTTTACCATTTCCCACTAGGTGGGGTCGGCACAGCCTGTTTTTCTCTTCCACGCCACTCTATCAGCCGTCATCTCCACATTCACTCCCTTCTCATTCATATCCTCCTTCACACAATTCATCCACGTCTTCTTTGGTATCCGCTACTTCTTACAATCATATCCATACTTCTCCTAGTCACATGCATCTCCTCTCTACGCATTACATGTCCGTACCACGCTAACCGTGCACTCTCAACCTAAATTTTATTATGTCATAATGAAATCTCTAACTCTAACAGTTCTGATCATGGCGTCGCCGATTGCGGATGGAAGGAGAAATAAGAAGAAAAAAAAGCAGAACACGACACACAACCTGCAAGCACAACTCCTAGTGTAAATAAAATTAAAAACAGCGCAATATTAAACCCAACTTAAAGGTCAAAAGCAAAAATAACTACATTCCAACCAGTCTCCCATAAGGAAATAGCAACAAACACGACCTATCAACATGCAGTGCAAGAAAACACGTGTTCCAAGAATGCAATACAGAAATAAAAATACATGCATTAAAACCGGTCGAGCTTATATTATAGTGCCATCGAGGAGTGAACGTTCCAGAAATTTAAACCAAATTAGGAACTCCACAGATTCAACATCATCTACATCTTAACCCTTAAATGATCGATTTTTGTTTCACGTTTAAAAAAAATATATTTGTGTAATAGACATGTATGTACTGTCTAGGAAAATGGAGTAAAAAAATCTAGATATTAAATCACTATACTTTTTTTGCAATAATGTGAGTGTTGTTTATAAACTACATTGCGCAAAATTTTAAAAAAATGTATGAAGGTCAATTTTATGTGTGATTTTTAGTATGTTGTTTAAAAACAACATTGTCCATTTAAGGAAGGGTTAAGCAGACAGCTATAGATAGTGACGATGAAGGTACAGTGACCAATGAAATCACAAAGAGACTGCAAACATATCGATGTCAAAATTAATGGTCATAAACGCACAATGGATTGGGATCCCGTATCTTCGTAATTTATAATTAGTACTGAATTCTGAAAGAAAGTAGGATCGCCGACACCAAAAGTAGTAGAAAAAAAGTTTTGATTTATCAAATGATAAATAAAACCACACAAAACACGTAACATAACAATTTTTACAAATCAAGACAAAGACAAAATGTATTATTAATTAGGTGAAAGGACCAAAACATAAAGGCTATGGAAACAAAAAACTTAAAAATAAAGGGCTTGCAGATGTAGCAATTGATGTTGATGGAAAGCAACTGTTGTCGACATGAACGATGAAAATCCAATGCTTTCTGGTCTTGATTGGAGCAGAGATTTTGGGATGAACTTTCCTAAACCAGTATACTCAATCAAACCTGGTAAGACAATTTTACTTAGCAAGTATTGAAACAACACAGCGAACTATTTGACGAAAAACTTGGAAAAGTCAGCAACTATAAAGTAAATGTCAAACCTGAAACAAAACCTGTACACCTTCCTGCTCGACAAATCAAGTTTAGCATAAGGAAAAATGTGGAACGAAAACTACACTTGTAGACAAAGGAATTGTAAACAAAACAGATCTAAACCTTTTCAAAAATCAACTTAAAGATACGCACTTACAATTTAACTTGAAAAAAATTGCTCATAACAAAAAGTTACTATAAAATAGAAGACTACTTAGTCGTAAATGAAGTAACAATAAAAAACCAAATTAATTAATAGGATTGCTCATCTCCAGTAAATAATTGCAATGCCTTCAGAGGCGTAGCTAAGTGGGCAATGGCCCCGGTGCATTGAGAAAGAATCGGGCCCTCATCCCCTTTTTCACGTAGCTTGAAGTTTTATTGCTCATCGAAATAATAGATAGGAATAATAATGGCATACAGGATATAGTGGGTTGAACTTATAGGCAAAAGGGCCTTTTGCCCCCGAGGTCCGGGGTCCTGGTGCACTGCACCACTGGGCCACTACCATAGCTATGCCACTGAATGCCTTATGGGCAATTATATAGCTGTAAAGTGAGATACTATTGCAATAAATAGTAAAGTTTATATTTGTATAGTTATAATAGTTTCACTTTGATTTTGAAGTAGCTCCGGAAAAAACTTAACAATATCAACCCACATAGAATTATTATTACCAGTACAAAAGAATGCCTTTCGAAATACCAACAGCTCCGTCAATTTTCCAGAATTTTTTGACCAATTACTTGGACATACCTAACGTTGCAGTATATTTTGATCGCATGGACAGGACAAAATTTATAGCAACATTTACCAACTTAATACCCTGTTTTGTGTTAGCGCGTATTATTGAGCAAGATGGCGGTTTGACAGTCCTATTCTTAGTTGGCACGCATAGTAATAAATGTTTGGCTAGTTGTATGGTTAGTTTATAAGTATAATCATTCTGTTTGTAAAACTGAGAAGGCACTGGCTTCTGTAACACATGCAGAAGCACTGAAGCCAGGGCTACCTTTTGAAATGTTACTGTAAATTTGTTTGCTTCAATAAATAATAGTAGTTTAAAAAAACTAAAAAACACGCATAACTGGCCGTTTTAAGTGGGTCAAAATGGCGCCCAAGGAAGTCGGTTACGAACAAACATACAAACAAAAATACAAAAAAAAAATATAATTTTATCAAATTAGTGTATTGTCATCGGTCCTCAATAAATCTACAAAGTTTCAACGAAATTTGGCCGTTTAAAGTGGGTCAAAATCGCGCCCAAAGAAGTCGGTTACAAACAAACAAACATACAAACAAACATACAGGTGAAGCTAATATAAAGCGTGTAATATATGTTTGTTTGTTTGTGTTTAAGTTAAACCCACCATGCCACCAAGCAATGTATCCATCTCCCCCGCAGTGGCAGGCTGCTTGGCCGCCGACTCCAGGTCGCTGCCCACCCCGGCCACGTGGCGCGCCTCCACATCCATCACCCGCTGAGCATTGCGGTAACGTTTGTTGAACACTTCATACGGCACCTAAAATATATGTTATACAATAGAACCTCTTAAGTCGATCATCGAAGCTAAGCAAATATCGATGCGGACTGTGTTTGGATGGATGACCATGTACAAGACTGTCATTTTAAAAGTGAGATTTTCATCTAGGCCCTACCGGGGATCGGATGTTAGAAGTCGTGAAGCCGGGCGGCTTGAAGACTTGACACCAGAGCTTGGCCACTTAGCTTAACAACTAACACCCGGGACCTACAATTTAACGTGTCAACCAAACATGCACTTTCACATCAACCGTTGCTTAACTTCGATGATCATGTCAGATCACCTTGGTTAAACCTTGGCGGGCTATTACTTTTGACTAATACAAATGATATATTTAAAACAAACATTTATTTTAGAGCCATCATATCTATAATTATATATTTTTCAAATCAGTCCAGTAGTTTCAGACCCTCCCTATTTGCATCAAACAATCAAAAAAAAAATTTACTTTTCCTCTTTATAAATGATGAAATTCCAACTCCACCATTAGACTTGTTTAGAAATCATGTAGTATCAAAGCACTCAAGACAAATCAAATGAATCGAACTTTAAGGTGGGTGACCAGGCCATGGTTACTGAGCCCCCCCACCTCTACAATCCGGGCCCCACGTGAGGCCCTTAATGTACCCCTGGGGAATGTTTATATACTTTTATTTAAACCACAAATTACTACCGTTATAACTTTCAAGACATTAACTTGATAAATAAAGAACTTTCCACACAAACTTTCACTCCCCTCTTCTTCTTCTTCTCCTTCACCATTTCCCACTAGATGGGGTGCCAAACTTTCACTCCCCTATCAACCTTTAATTAACCCCTGGCAAAAAAAATGATACTATTACTTTTAATTTTAAATGAACTATACATATTCCAAATTACATTGCAAGAAGTTAAAAAACAAAGAAGTTTTTTTAAACTTTATTATCCCCTTTCACCCTTTTATAGGGGTGGAATATCCAAAAATATGTTCTTTTCACACATTTGATCTTTAGTACATACTAAAACAAATACAACTTCCAAATTGCATACCCCTCGGACCAGTTGTTTTGAATCTGTGTTGCCTATAGATGAATGAGTCAGGACAAAGATTCTTATAATATACATATTCAATAATATTTAACATATTCTATTCTAACAGTGTTTGTAATCATTATTCATATATTCCTTAAGAATGTTTTAATACAATGATATTCCATTCTATTTTCAAAAGCTTTATCTTTGTTTACAGTCAGGTCTTATTTTTAGTTCAACCTATTGGCCTTTAACACTATGATTGTGCTAATTGATCTTTTACTGTGGAACATACATTATAATGGATTTGGTACAGTAGTACTATACTGTATGTAATTAATTATAACTGTTCACATTTAATCTATACCTACAAGTAAATAGAATCAATGAAAAAAAATTGCTTGCGCAGAATACAATGGCCTTGAAGTAGATAATGTATACATATTATATATGTTATCCCTCTGTTACAGATTGCAGCCATTTTATTATTTGATCAACATGGAAGAACTTTTGTTACAAATAAGTGAGACGTAAATATGGGCGTCTTACCTTCAAGGTGGCGTGTTCGAGACACTTCAACTCGTTCATTATTCTTGATAATGTTTTCGTATCCTGAATGCACTTTCACGTGTCCACGGAGCTACGATTGAGGATCTACAAATGAAAACAAAACTCAGCTGATTGTGCGATTTGATTTCTGACATCCATCAGAGTATCAACATGTCTGTTTACTTTGTAAATGAGCACGACATTTAAATAAGAAATAAGTGACTAAATATATAATTATGTTTACGGAATACACGTATATGCACGACATCTTAGTTCCTTACCTTCGCAAACAAAATGACGAATTCCAATATTTGTTTCTTTCTCGTTTCAAATTCGAAGATGGCGTCTTGTAAAGCAATTTATATGTCAATGTCACAAAAAAGGTTTTTTTTACTAATAATGCTGCTAGGTAATACATTAGTTATCTAACTACTAATTGTCGGAAACGACTACAAAAGTAATAAAATTAATAAAAATTAGAATATTAAACACAATCAGTGACAATTATTTTTGCAATATACCCATTTCACAAACGGGTGGCTAGCCCCACACTAAACCATTTCTAATATGTGTTATGGTTGCTAACACAACTGATATACTACATACACATACATAAATCTATATACATAATCAATATTATAAATTGGAAAAGTTTGATTGTTTGTTTGTTTGACGTGATCAAGCTACTACCGAAACTACTATATCAATTTGAAAAATTCTTTCACCGTTGGGAAGCTACATCATCCCGAGTAACATAGAGGATAAGTCCCGTGCGAAGCCGGAACGGAATGCTAATAGACCCATACCGACAAACAATAAATTTAGTTCATTACAAAGATGTTGACTGTGTTTGGGAATTGAAACCGGAACCCTCGGGATGGCAGTCCGGCATGGTCGTTGCCAACGAGGTCGTCAAACATGGCACACATTACCAACCTTGACCTTGACCTTTTTTAGGCTCCGTTTCTAAAAGTTTAAAACGCGACCCTATTACTAAGCCTCCGCACTTTGTCTGTCTGTCACTAGGCTGTATCTCATAAACCGTGATAGCTTGAAAGCTGATATTTTCATACGTTATATATTTCTCGCCGCTATAACGACAAATTCTAAATAATTGGCCAAGCATGACTAGGATTGACGCAAATAGGTTCCATACCATCTTATATACCTTGGTACCTAGCATCTATTACACTACATTTTTGAGAAATTTATTTCAGCTATAAGTCTTCCTTCGTGTAATACATTAAGAGAACTTGGAATTGAGTTTTTGAACTTAAAATTCATATACACAGTCTTGACCATAAATTAATTTTTAAGTTGGTTGGATTTAACCAATTAATAATGCAAGGAATATAACTGTTTATTTTTTATTCCCGATAATTTTCTTAACTTATAAGCATTGCTGTGCTATCATCAAAGAGGACCATTGCATGAAGAACTAACTATTCTTCATGCAGGGAAATCATTAAAGCACCAACTATACTCCCTTGTCGTACACCGTATCTCTCACCGTCCTTGGTACTATTAAAGTACACTTTGTTTTCTGTCAAAGTTGAATGGCACAATTGTGTAATTTCTGTAACTTGTAGTCTGTCCATAAGATAGCTTTTTGATATATCAAAAGCCATTACGCGCTTACCATACCATGCCGCAAACGCTAAGATATTGAAACGCTACATTGAGCTACAATAGCTCAATGTAGCAATATACAGCATTGTGATGGCAACCATACTTTTCAATTGTGCGTTCCTAAACATTTACCTATTTGTATACAGTAATATATTGTCAAAACAGTTTTATATTGTCTTGTATTCATAGTATCGGTAAGAATATCATAACTATAAATTCAATATGTTATGGGATCGAAAATATCATTTGCGATTATTTATGAAGATAGTAGACTCCCAGATAAGATACATTCATTAGATAAGAGTTTCCCGCCTCATCAGTTTTCGAATGTGGTTTTGGAACATAACTTTAAATTTCTTCTTGTTAGATTTCATGATTCTGAATATGCTTATTCAAACCACTATTCATTTATTTATTCTAATTTTGTAGGCATCAAAATTGTATGATTTAATGCACAATTAATAAAAATATATTGGCTTGATAATGCCACGTTGCCACATTACGAATCATAGACAATTTTTTTTTTGTTACCGGCGCGTCAGCGCGTCACTTTCGTTTCGTTTCGTTACGCAAATCCGCCATTTTGTATGTGGCTGGCGGTGCTTCGTAGTATACTTTCTCGGTTTTGTGATTGAAACCACGAAAACTGATAAACTTTCTTCAAATAAATTTACAAATTGACTGTGGACGTTCCTGACTGTTTTGTGAATTGATTTTGCCTCATAAACTTTGTGATTTCGTGAATTGTGTGTGCCCTATAATTGGAGCGCGTGGCTCGAGACCCTTTGTTGTTGAATTCTGCTTATTTACGGTGAGTTCCTAAGTTATATTATAGTATAGTTGAAGTTCTGGCTTCTGGGTGACGCTTGGTGAAGTTTGGTGTGGCTAGCAGTGGCCGGTGATGAAGGAAGAGAGTGTGAATGTGGTGGCGTCAGTAGCGCGGGCGGCGCGGTGCGCGGCTCCGGACGGCGGGCGGCCGACGACATTATTCTCGCGCGACGCCGACGCGTCACCTCTCGTGGCGTGAGAAACGTGTTACCACAAATTGGAGTTTCTAGAAGCCTCTTACAGAGTTAATTCCGCAAATTTAGATCAATAAGTTTCTGTGATTTTGACATTCCTCAAACTCGGCGAGTTTGTAGTGTTTGAGTGTGGTAATTGTACCGGTTGACAGTTAATTGGACTTTGGGAATACTGCTCGCACTTAGTAAGTAGAGAACCTGGAATGTTTCACACAGGAAACTCTTAATTTCTGTCTTGTTAATAAACATTAAATATGTAACGCTGAAGTCAAGCTTCATTACTTGTACAGTCATAACACATTTTGTAAAAAGTAGAAGCAACTTAAATACTGCTTCAACTATTAAGTTTCTTGACCTTGCTGATAACCTGCTTATATGTTTTATTGATATTCATGAATACTGAAGTTAAAGATCTGAATTTATTCATGGTTGTCCTATGTCTAACTCCTGATGGGTTTAGTTTTGTAGGTCACAAGGAAAACATAATTGGCTAATCCAATCTGAAAACATTCTTCAAAATTAAGAAAACAACATGTACAAGATAAATATACAAAGGAGCCAATCTTTTCAGTCGAAGAAGTCATAGAAAGGTTTAATTTAAAAGTTTTCACCTTTCATTGTTTGCCAGTTTTCCATTTGTTCTCCTTTGGGTCTTTACTCAAATTCTTTTCTGTTATAATCAAACTTTTATTTCTTCAAAAGAATAACTTTGAACAATTTTCATTTGTGTTTCATGTTTCTTAGTTTGAGTTTCAAATTGTTTTAAGATAACTTTGTTAATTATTGTGACTTGCAAAGAAACTTTTTACAAGTTCTTTTTATATTTGTACTTCTTTCTCTGTTAAACATTTGCTATTAAAATTTTTCTGTTTTGTGATTGTAATTTGATTTGTATATCTAAAAAATTGATTGAATCTTCTTTTTGGTTCGCATTTACATTTGAAGAGTAAGCTTTTCTATTTTCCTATTACTTATAGTATTTGCAATATCTTGAGCATGGTGGTTTCTCGTGCTAGCATAGATATTTGTGGCCCACAAAACAAACTAGTAACAAACCTTTTAGCCCTAATCCATTCTCTAACCATGAGTGTGAGTATAAAGTGCTTTACACTTATGTGAATATTATTAAGTCATAAATTCTACAATATCCTTTCGCATCATAGCTAAATTTCAACACTGGAGTACCTTGTACTCTCAGCATTATGCTGAACAGCCCTTTGTGGACTAACAGAAATTGATTGATCTTTCAATCTATTTCTCTTAATTTAACATAAAATGCATAAATATATTATGTTTGTATATAATATTCTTTTTTCTGCATAGTTAAACTTATCTTTTTTTCTTAATTTGGGAAATTGAGGCTCTTGCAAAGCCGGGATGGGTTGCTCGTTGCATTTCTTAATATCAGTTAGTATCATCCAATACACTATGAATATTATAAAACCATTGCCCTTTGACTGTCTTGCATCATACCATGTAATTAGCACACCATATAAACAGATAGCTATGCATGTATAAAAGAACAAAACTTATTATTTTAACATGCACTTACCTACCTCGTTTCCAAGTTTTTCCTTCTCTTTAGTATAAATAAATAACCTGGCGGAAACCTTTTATATTATAATGTTTATAGGTAATATATTGGTCTACCTGTCAATATGTAATATTAATTAATCTCAACTTTTATAATAGTTCTGTGCACAGAAAAACCTAACCAGCAAACAGTGCTGCACAGAATTCAAAATGTAGATATAAGGCCCACATAATTGATATGTATAGGTATTTATCTCATGTTCTCAGACTTATGTACCTAGTCAACAAACTAGATCTATAGTACCACTCATTTGCCTCGACCTGTCTATGTTGGTTATTCACACTTGCAATTCTATATACATGTCTATCTAGCTAGGTAGGAGGCAATTCGTACAAGAATATAACATTGCCTGTCTTGCTCTGACTCCCTTCATAGGGCTGGCAACTGTTAACTATTTTTAGTACATATCTTAATAGGTTCTTATTGTGTAGTACAGTGGGCCGTCCGTGCTCCAGCGCAATATTCAATGAGCGGGGAACGGGGCATGGTGACTATCAGAGACAACTGCACCATAGCTCGAAGGGGGTGAGCAGGGTTGTGAAAGAAACGCTGGTCTTCTATTGCCAGTCTTTATTCTTCTGTTTCTTAGGTGTCTTGAGGGCTTGAGGTACTGAAACGAACTGTAGCTAGCCAGCATTTCAGCTATCAATTTTTACAAATTTCACCTGGGCAATTAAACACCAATAAGAATCTATATAATTTGTCCAATCAGAGCCACCTATTCACTATCTCTGTTTGCAAATTTGTGTGTTGTTGAATCAACTTGAAACTACTTAACTAAATCATAGTGGATTCAATTCATCAATGCCAGTATAATTTGTCAATCATACTTATTACCACTAAAAGGCCGGAGCTCTTTGCCTTATTGGCAATCAAACAGGAAAACATTCAAAACAGTTGAGTCACAACATTCACTAAGCAAATGCATTCGTTATATTTGCGGCCGTGTCGCGTGAGGCAATCACTCCCCAAATGATTCCCAGCCCTTTGTTGCGACAACAATGACAATCTAAACGCAGGCGCACACGTTTTTACGCCAGTCGGACCGTTACGTTGGAGTTTTCCCATACTTACATGCGCCGGTAATGTAATAACCAATCAACACGATGGACCAGCGTTTGGCGAACATAACTTTTGGCTGTAACATTACGATTATACAAATGACAGATCATAATAATTATCTTGCAATTTGGTTTCAAAGATGGTCGAGTGAACTTTCCAATCGCTCAAATTTCGCCCTCTTTGATAACACACCTACATACTATTATATTTGTGTTACTTAGCTAATACTCTGTAGCAACCCAAGACGAACGACCGACGTCGAAGTCCAACGCACTTTAGCATTCATCAATAACCAATGAGCTGTATATATGTATAGGTACCTGCTTTACTCATCGCATAGTGAGCCAAGCTTGGCCCACCGTAGAGAAGGCATTATAAATGTTCGGAATGACACTGCCCATGCTTGGTGTACTCGCTCGGTCGGCAAACAGACAGACGGTCCGCATCCGTTAACGACTTGCTACACGTGTGCGAGTGCAACGCCATAACCCACACACGCACGCGACTAGGGTGACCATGAGATTCTGCGATACTTGTCATTTCAATCTGGATATATTTGGAATCTTAATTATTCTTTACTAGCAGATCGTCCCGGTTTCGCAAGGGCTGTAAAATAATCTAAGTTGCAAAGAAAAACAAAATATAGCCTATGTTACTCAGGGATAATGTGGCTTCCCAATGGTGAAAGAATTTTTCAAATCGATTCAGTAGTTTCGGGGCCTATTCGCATCAAACAAACAAACAAAACATTTCATCTTTAGCTGCACCCCACGGAGTTGCCTGCGTTTTCGGGTCAAAAGTAGCCTATATATTATATCTAAGAAACTATCAACATGGGTTCAAGCGTTTATGCTTGAAGAAGTCTTATGTGTTTCCTTATTCACTTCACATGGCTTTCACCGTTTTGGAGTTTCTGAGGATAATATTAAAGGTACGAAAAGGATATAGACTTGGTATATATTAAGACTAGGCAAGCTGTGGTCAAACGCAAACCCATTAGTTGTTAAAAATACAGGATTTTGCTAAAACTGTAATGTCAACTGGCAATGACCTACCAAATAAGTATTGTATAGTAAATTGTAACCTTATGCTTTGATTAGTCAATCTGCTACTGAAATTTGGATTACTCATGTATCTAATTCTAAACAAGTTGAATAATTTATTGCTTATTTCCAAATCTATGGTGTCACTACGCGAGTCGCACACTCTTATTCAACCTCGATCAGCATTCGACAGCGTTCCTTTTAAATACCGACCGTTGCAATCTACGCATTGACTCTTATACACATGCGTATAAACAGTGCATGTATCTTGAGATGCTATACGTACCTAGCTAGGTACATCTGTGTGGGTGTGTCTCTATACATGCACATGTATTATATACACGCCACTTGAGCCAGAGAATAGGTGTCGACGAAACTCGTTTTGCCTCTTATTGTCTTGAAACACGATATATCGTATCTGGTTTCTGTTCGATGGCCCGAAAGATGAATTAATTTATTATAACTTTCCAATGTTTAATATCAAATATTCGTTGTGGTACAAAATCAAACTGTCTACTTACTAGGCTTGTCAACTTATTCACTTTCCTGGAAATTGTTTAAAAAGGTCTTATTTTTTTTGGTTCCGTACCTAAAAGGTAAAACAGGAACCCTATTACTAAGCCTCCGTTGTCTGTCTATCTGTCTTCAGGCTGTATCTCAGAAACCGTTATAGCTAGACAGCTGAAACTTTCACGAGTTATGTATTTCCTGTGCCGCTATAACAACAAATACATAATAAAAAAAATTTTAACTGGGGTCCCCATACAACAATGGTACGAAACCCTTTATGAGCGAGCCCGACCCTCACTTGGCCATTTTTTTAGTCGATATTTGCGCGAGCTTCACGTAGTTCTCGCTAAACTAAACTAGCTTCATTAACGATCGATCTTCGACGCGATGTAATGGCAAAAACCCAGTCAGACTGGGTCTCGGTCCCACTGTGAGTCTATTGTGAGAAAACTGGTTATCAACTCCCGCGTTAAAGCTTTAATTGCCTATGAAGTTCGTAATAAATGGACGAGATGTTGATGATTGGTGTAATAACTAACAAGGAGTTAATAATGGGCGTACAAAAAGTTTGTTGTTTTTTCTTATTTTCGTGTGAGCTGAATAAATGACTAAACTTTGGTTTTGAAAGTTCTTTATTCGCCAGTGGGACAGGGCTTGGAATTAGTTTTCAGTCGAGACCTAAATGCTCATAACTTTGCTGATTACATAGAGTTTTAAGGTAAAGTAAATAGGTCACCTCCAAACTTCAATGTAGGTTTAGTGTTATATCGAGCAGTGAGTTTGGCGCCTGGCTGGCAACCACCCTGAAGTTGAAAAATCTGACGCCAAGCACCTAATAGTGTTTCGGCCGGCTTTTTGATATCCAGTTATTCCAGACTAGGCATGCTCCACCTTAGGCCGGAGTATTGCTAGGTTATGCGTCTTGCTGGTCAAATGCTATATGTAAAGAGTAAAAAAAGTTGCACTGCATTATTTATTACAATTTAGTTTTGACATTTTTATTGCTACTTATTATTTTGTTTTGATTTTTGTGTATTTGTGATTTGTTTAATTTTATTATATGGAATGTAATTATGTTTTGAAATAAACTATTTAATAATTATTATTACAGTGTAAAGTAACATGCGCCATCTCGTTTTATGGTACGCAAATGTGTTTAGAAAACTTCATTACAGGCATGCGGAGCGCACTTCCTGTGGGAAACTCCTAAATGAGGCAACTACTGTTTGAGAATACCTGGAAACTAAGTGCAGTAGAAACCCAAAAAGTCTTTCTCGAGTAATGCTATTGTTTTGACTTTGAATAGATTTTACTTAAATGGAAGGAGAATACTCTATGCTCTGCTGATCCTTAGTGATAATGCGTTTGGAAAAGGTAAAGCCACATCCAAAGTTCAAAATTATTGTCAAATAATATTGTATTAAAATGTCACAAAATAAAAGTTAAATAATATACTTCGAGACCTCTACGTAGATATTATTATTACTATGTCTGCGGAATAATATATGGTTAGCACCTTGTAGGTATACTTTTAATTTTCGAGTTTGTGACGTGTATTTCGCATTACATATGCGCATAATTTACTGACTCAGATTCCCGAGTCGTCGCTTGAACCGGTCTAGGGTTGCCATTGCGGGGATTTATAGTGCCGCCGACTGGGTTTCGAATACATACATGTCTATGTCTAATTTGTTGAAAAACCGGAAATAAAACGCGGCGCGGCGCTTTCGCCGTCGCGTCGGCTTTCTTCTGAACCAATGCTCGTACAAACTCAAATAAGGTACAGGTTTTTTCGCTTGGCATCCCTGTTAGTCTTACTGTAATATTTTCTGTTTATAAACAAAAGGGTTTTTTGTTTTACTCATTAGAGTTAGCATTTGACCAGCACGGCGCGTAACCAAACGTTAGAGACGTTATGGCCTAAGGTGGAGCATGCCTATTTTGGAATAACTGGATCTCAAGGCATTCGCATTAATAGTTTATCTGTATGTGTCCGTACAAGTTATGTATAGTTCTTATTTTATTG
Organism: Mellilla xanthometata; assembly: GCA_035578125.1. NCBI lineage: Eukaryota > Metazoa > Arthropoda > Insecta > Lepidoptera > Geometridae > Mellilla > Mellilla xanthometata. The sequence continues at coordinate 3,703,459 of JAPUBQ010000030.1, read as the reverse complement.
TGTTCATAGCCCAATGTCTTGAAAACAAATGAAAATACTTGAGATATTGTATTCTTGGAATGGAAGACAAAGTCAGTACATACGTACGTTCAAATATTGAATCTTAAATTTGTTCTAACAATCCCCCGCCTAATTGAAAGTTAACGAACTGTCGATAAATTGTCGTCCAATCATGCCGTTCGTGTGACCCCAATTCTTTTCGTGTCCGTTGTCAATGCCCCATCGTGAATATTCCATCACAGCGTTGGACCGGCTCGGGTGAACCCCTCGTATTTTCACGGCAGTAACGCGCCGGCTCTGCCGATGCCGAGGTTCACTTATCTCAAATTGCTCGTCAGGAGAACGGTCCCCGGTGAGATTTTTCCCTACCTGTCCCTCCGTTATTTTCGGATGTAGAAATGAAATTGTTGTTAAGGTAATACTTTTATCTTTTTTACCCTGAAGCTGAGAATATAAGGAAAATGCTAATAATTAAGTAGGTACCTGGAGTGTTCTTATAATTCAATTTCCTGTAGGCTCCGTGGTCGCCTAGTTTTTAATCAATTACTGCTATAATGTACCCAATACTTCTATAAAAATATTAAGTTAATATATTTTTTGGATAATGTATAAGTATTGTTTTATATAATTAGAAAACGCATTCGGTTTTAACTTCTAATGTATCCGATACAAATATTCATTGATGATCAATAAATAAATAAAACATTTTGACCAGTTGCGTTTAACGTATGACTTACGTATAAAATGTTGATAAGATATATACTTAAACGACAATACATTTTACTAAGTATAATTTCCCGTCTCATTCCTTATGCATCACACTTACAAAATAATTTTATTGAATGTGTTATGTGCCTTGAGCTACTAATAGTACACGTACATTATAATTATATATCCATGACACAGCCATATACTTTTATTATGACTTTGCCTTAGTTTGTATTGTAACGTGTATTATAAATTGACCTCATTCGACACGTAAGCCATTTTGCTCATTTATCTACCGCCATATGGTCTAATCGATTGTGATTTACCAATTCGATATATGTACGTATTTGTAATAAATTGATTTTCTGCTCGCTCGTAAAATATTCCGGTTTTGAATGTTGGAAATAGATTTGGTAATATCTCTGTGGATGTTGTTTAATAATAAGTTAGTAGATGGAAAATAAAAGATACACAGCAAGTAAACATATACTGGCTCTAGTGAAAGTGATTCATAACTATTCCTGACTGTTTGTCTCAAATAGGCGGTGTGGTAGCAAAATAGCATATTTAGAAAAATCATATAAAATCCAACGTAAATAATTGGGCTACAATTTTTCTGTGTTAATCTTTGATTCAGTGTTAAGAATCGTTATGGTTCCCAAAACACGATTACGTAAAAGTAGCTTGATAGTTTTTTTTAATAATCGCGTTGCAAAATGGTGTGTTTATTATTTTTAAAGTTATAAGAAAATTGAAAACATCTTTGTATATGTTTCATATGATCCAACCTACTAGCGGAGTTCAGGCGCTTTGTTGCGGCTGTACTCGGTACAGCATTGCTTGCATTAAAATTACAAAAAGAAAAACATCATCTGGATGTGTTGCGGAACCCGGCTCAGGATAGCAATTATACAAATTAAACATTAAAATCCGGATCAACGCAATTATTCACACTCGCCCATTGAAACGGCTATCTCTCTTACAAATAAACGCTTTTAATCGCCTCACTAGGCACGCGTGGCTCGTTCAATATTATTATCAAAAACGATATAATTTTACTTGCGTACGTACAGTGGTATTGTGGAGCGGGTCGTTAATTCCCCCACCGCCGGGGCACGGTGCCGGTGGGGCGAGGCGGCCACCCCTATCCGCTGACCGACCTATTAAAATTGTAATTACTAGCCGGCTTTGTGTATTATTGTCGAAATGATGTCACATTGATCGCGCCGACTACGACGCTTCGGGATATTGCCTACTATTTAATGATTTGAATGTTTTTAAATAAACTAGGTAACAAATAAGTTTAGCAAAAGAAGCCCAGTTTACGTTCCCACTGCTTGGACTCTGGGACTTCGCTCACGAAGAGAGATATATAGGACATAATAGATGACACGTTTTCGGATATTGTAGTCCTCAAACATATCGGTTTCCTCACGATGTTTACCTTCACAAATCCACACGTAACTTGAAAAGGAAATCATTTTATTGGTGTAGAGCCGGGAAAAAACCAGGTAATATAATTATTTTCTTAATAAAAGATTACTGGTTGCATGGTAATGAAAAAATATGTGATAGAATAGCAAATTCTACATGTACTGCAGCAACCAAATCCACTGCAGTAAATTTCTTAATTAAGTAGATCTTAAAGTAGGTCGTAAGAGAATCTTGGCGCTGCAGTTTTATACTTTGTACAGTAATGTTACTGTACAAAGTATAAAACTGCAGCGCCAAGATTCTCTTAACAAAACCGGATGCAACATTATTTCGGAATTCTGTAGAAGCTGCTGTAGCCAATCCTACGTCAAAGTTACAAGATATGTTTTGCACTCGAAAAAGTCTTTCATTACTAAACATTCAAATTTGTATAACAATTATAAATATATAGCATTTATAAAATGAGCTAGTTCTTATATTTCATACTAGATGACATACTCATTAACAGATTCCTGAAATATATGTCTTAATTGGCCTAATTGCACAGCCATAGTGCCAAGTTTATTCTCCTGACGCACCATATTTTCTTTTCTGTTATCCTTGATAAATTCTATACAAATTACACGAGTAATAAAAAGTTTTTAATGCTAACAGGAAATGAGAGTAGCCAGCTCCAAACGGCTTTCGCGAGTTCCCTACTACAAGTAGTTTTGTCTTCGCCGCGCGGGGGGTACTGAATGTCTGTAATAAAACATACGCAAGCACTGTTGAAAGTTTAATATTGTACACACACAATGTTTGTATCTATGGCCATTGTAGACTCCGACAACATTTACGTCCTCGTTGGCGTAATGGTTATCATGTCGGACTGCCAATCAAAGGGTCCCGGGTTCGACTGATATCACGGCATTCATATCATGAAATCGGCGTGAAAGCCCAAAGCAAAGGTTATTCTGATTTGCATCCACGTGGCGATAAAGCAGATCATAATACTGATGTACAATAATATCAAACTATTATAAAGGAATAACAGTGGATGTTTGAAGTGAATTTAGTTAAAATAATTAACATGTACCTATCTTGCACTTGAAACTAAAAATGTGGACGTTTTTACACTTATAATGATACCTACATCAAATTTGTGACGCCAATACTTTAAATAATGATATGCTAAGATAAAACTGAAACAGCGATCATACAACTGTACATACATGTAGCAGAATATGTAGATGCGCAGTTCGTCTACCGTGTCGCTCGTAATACCTACCCGATCCGACCTTGTGAACGCTGACGCCGGCGCCGCCTAGCAACCACATAGCCTGCCTGCTTCTCGAGGTCTCATTTCGCGTCAATTGATGCTTTTATAGCTCACTTAATAAATAAAAATAAACTAGCTGACCCGGCAAACGTTGTTTTGCCTCACTTAGGGGTACGAAAAATAGATAGTGTAGCTTATATGACACGTTCGTAGATATTAGCAGCGCCATCTATTGATTACTTACTCAACCCAGTCGAAAGGTATCGACATCTGTTAGGAACATTTGGAGTTAACAGATAATTGTGACTGTCAAATGATAACAGACAATAATTAGCAATAAATTAAAATTGCGACTATAATTTGAGATTTAAACTATCTTATCTATCAAGTTAGATCGAACTGCACATGGTGTGCGAATTTTATTATAATCGGTTAAGTGGTTTAGGAGTCCATTGAGGACAAACATTGTGACACGAGATTTATATATATTAAGATAAGATAAATAAATAATTTATTTGCGCAGACTTAAGTATAAATTACATCGAGTTACATAAAAGTAAAAAATACAATTACGTCTTAGAATATTTCTATCGTAATTTAAGTGGTAGCTCGGGGGACTCTTTACTCCACACTAGGACGACCTGGGTCGTGGATTTCAGGCTCTTCCTAGCATACAAAAAAATTAAATGAAGAAATATGCACTATAATTTATAAATTGTAGATATAAAGTTATCAGGAACAGTAAATTACATAAGAATAAAAAAAAACACTACTTTTACATAAGCACAATACAAACCACTTATTAAAAAGTACATCGCAGCTTATTTCTTTTAAAAGATGCAAATCGTAGGTATGTTTTGACGTCCCTTGTCACTGTGCAGCGCCTGTAGCTCGGCTAGCTAAGGTGATCTGACGCGATTATCGAAGCTATGCAACGGTGTTTGGATGGGTGACCATGCACAAGACTGTCGTTACTAAAGTGGTATTACCGTGGGTCGGATGTCACGTCAAGTTGTAGGTTCGGCCTGTTAGTTTTAGTGTTAGCAGTCGTAAACCCAAGTCAGGCTTCGGCCGGCTTGTAAACTCTCGACACCAGAGCTTGGCCACTTAGCTCATACGAAGAAGAAGATTGCTTTAGGCGCATTTAAGTAAACTTAAAATATTGCGTCAAGTCTTCAAGCTGCGTTCAAGTAAATAAACAATTGTAAGTAAAAAATATCCGTACATTGTCTTTTTAAACTCTTATTTTAGATTTTTTATGATCTGGTACACTGACTGACTTAACTCTTGGCAGCTAACTTCTAAAAACAATGTTCATGAGTATCAATCGATTCAATAAAGAAAACGTTCGACATTTCGCTTCGCTTTGCTCACACTCATTTAGTTGGATGTAAGAGGATCTCGTGTTTAGAATTTTGTTGCACGTGTCCCTGTTTATCGTTAACATTATTATATCGATCGAAATGTACGCACGCAATACTTATATTCTACCGAAATATGTATTTAAAGGCCCCGTTCTAAGAAATGGTTATCGGTAACTGAATAAATTAGCTTTTTACCTTTTCAACAACGTTTTGCCTCATCCCACGGTGTTTCTGTGAATTTTCCCCGACATTTGATGTGTTCTGTATACTCGTACCTATCTGTATATAGATATGGTAACGTATACAGTAATATTGATATTGAATAACAGAGCAGAATATTCTTACACGTGAATCGAGACATCGTCGTGACCTTGTGTCGAGGCCTCTATATTGCGCGTTATTTTTCCGAGCTTTGATCTCTTTATTTGCCCGTACGAGTACAAAAACGAAGGCCTTTGGACGGAAACTGACATTTATTACATGCCTCGAGTAAACATTACTTGTTTCCGTCGCTAAACTTCTTTCGACAAATTCTGATACAAAATTTCATTTGTTTGGGATATTTTTATGAAGAAGATCCTGTTTGGTCTCATTGTTGGGCAAATACCTCCTCTCTACCTTCTAGTTCTTTCATTTGTCCGTATCTAGCGTTTTTTTACACACACACACACACACACACGGCTGGTTAGCCCCATACTGAACCATTTCTAGCTCGTATTATGGTTGCTAACAAACTGATATACTACATATACATACATACATATTATATATAAATACATATTACCACCCAGACCCACAGCCAACATATTTAGTTAAGCACAAAGATGTTGACCAGGCCGAGAATCGAACCCGGAACCTTCTGATTAGCAGACCGGCATGGTAACCTTTACGCCAACGAGGTCGTTTTGGGTCAATACTTCAGGCGTTTGATCAAGTTCGACCCTCTATCGCTTTCTGGTCTGCCGTGAGGTCTTGACGGAGGACGATGGGTGACGGTTTTTGCTCACCACATATCATCCGGCATGCGGAAAACGTGGCCAGCCCAGATCTTTTATAAATTGTTTCGAGATACAATTTTGATATTCCAATATTCATAAATCTCTTATAATATGTATGTCTGTTTAGGAATTCGTGCTATTTGTGTATGAGAAAAATAAACGCTCTATGTATATTTTGGTCTCTCGGCAATCAAGATTTGTTGATCGTGGGCGTGAACATCTTGCGCATCGTTTAGGTTTGGCTAAAAATATATCATACTCGTTGATGATGACTTTTCTAAAGCTGTTTTGATGTTACTTAACATTGCTAACTCGTATTTGCGTAATCGGCATGTTTGGCAAACATAATATACACGATGTATAGACGGCATAAGTAGATAAATATAATTATTAGCACTTGAGTCCATTGAGAGACGAGCTAAGAAGCTCATCGGTAATTCTTGCGTTGCGAAGACGAAGCTTCAGAGCCTAGAGCACCGACGCAAGATTGCTAGTTTGTCGGTTTTTTATCGGATACATTTCGGGGAGTGTGCTATGGAACTTCATAATTTGATTCCACCATCTCCGTTCTACTACAGAACGAGTAGAGAGACAGTGAAGAGACACCGATACAGAGTTGAAGTTCCAAACTTTCGTACAAAACGCTTTGCGTCGACCTTTATTGTTAGGACTGCGAAACTTTGGAACTCACTACCTGAGTCTCTGTTTCCTGAGAGGTATCATCCGGGGGCCTTCAAAAGTAGAGTTAATAGGTATCTTCTAGGTAAGCGTGCCACACCGTAGACTGCAGTGCAGCTTAACATCAGGCTACCTGTAGTCAAACGCTAACCTATCAAGGATAAAAAAAAATGTCGTATTTGCCTAATATATTTGTATGTTCCTTTATGAGGATGGTCGCATTTGTCCGTTTATATTTATGTGTTCGCGTTTACGCCAGTATTTTTGCCGAATATAGCAAATACTGAATAGAAATGTGAAGTGTCAGTATTAAATAGGAGTAGGCTGTTTATCGATCCATTTGTATGATCAACAGGACGTTATCTAATCTCTCCTGTTCAAATACACCGGGCAGGTGTAAATGCGTACACCTGGGTTGTAAAAGCCGGGACAGCCGTATGTCGTGCGCAGCTGGACAGTACGTTGTACGCCGATAGAGATTAATTGAATTTCCAATTGTACTTTCACCGCGATTGTTACTTGATTACGTACGCTGCGTTGGCTTTGCGTGTTTCGTAAATTTTCAAAAGGCAGTTAGTTGTATTTTTTTTCATTCTAGCAACTATCTAACAATATTGCTTAGCTGTAAAATAATAGTGGAGTACAATTAACTTATAAATCACCTAACTAATTAATTGACCTTTTGCACACCGCATATGCGGTAGCCTACAAGGGACATTTTATATTATTTTCCATGTTTTTATATTACCTGTGGCTACGCAAATAAAATTATTTCATTTCATTAATATAGCAACTGTATCAAGTAATGTGAGCGTATTGGATAATTAGATAAAACCCGTAGGTGTCCTTTTGTTTGAAACACAATCGAGCCAAAACTGTTTTTTAAAACTTAAATACGTTTTGAAGTAAACATTTCTAAGCGACAATATGCGAGTAACAAGCGAGTGTCGAACCCACAAATATGAACGGTCTTGCCAATATTTTCTTACTTACCATTCCAGTCATGCGCTGTGTCTGGGCGTTTCTCACCGTATATACAGCTCCATATAGAAGTACGAGTATGTATGTATTATATAGACCGCAGTGCGATCATACCATTGTTTATCGCGTTCGCTCGCCGACACCATAATGCACAATTTATGTCTCAATTTCGTGTGGCCGCGGCGAGCGGACGCGCCGAACACGACATACTGGCAGATGTATTGCGCTGATATTGCTATGCCTAACGACACGTTCAATTGTGGGCACCCAACTGTTTGAAGTCTTAAGTAAAGCCTTGACGGTAGCTCTGGCGAAAAAGTCGACACGATCGCTTAGGTTAGTATTATTCTTATTCTTTAATGGGGGCGAGCAGACCGACACTTAAAACTCGCAGGGGCTGAACAAATATTCTTAGGAGCTTGACCCTAATGAAAATGGCACATATCTATTTTTTTTCTAACTATATCTTGTTTGAATTATCCGTTGTGAGTGTAGAATCTTTTGCTATCTACATCGGTTTATCTAGGTTAAACGCATGGCGACGCCACTTACCTACTATACCGGTTGCTTATATTTCTGCTCTGCATCGAAAGAAACAGAATTTTTGTTAGAAACATATTCGCATTATACAATATATATCGCAGTTTTGTCTCAGTATTATGTAAAACGTCCTATATTGACAGCTCGGTACATTTATAGAAATAGATAAATTATTAATTATTTAATTTTCTACATATATGTTTCTGTGTTGTGAACAACACTATAGTGTTATTACGTCGGTTTACTTAAAGAATCCAATTATTTAGTGTAGTCTACGTAGACGAAGTTTTTTCGTTGAGATGGCATGGTTTCTAACTAACTCGTTAATATGTATGAGAACTATGCTTGAACGATGTGTTCGCCATTTAGCCTTATTATTATTATTATAGTTGTGACGATACACGCCATCGATCCGAGTTCGTTCTGTCGCCGTATATGGCCCGGGGCATTTTTCTCACAGCAGGACGCCAGTAAAACTCATTTCCAGTGCAGCCTTTACGCGTGTTTTATCGCGCACTTACGTAATTAAAGCAAGCTGTGTACACCGCTCCCGCCCATTAAAATGTATTTAATAGCGTCTTCTGAAAGCCCCTTTTCCTCGCTCTGAGAAAACTGTTAACTTTTTTCACCCTTTTTCTCGTTTCGCTTCCTCGGCTCGTTTATTGGGGCCGTTTGGCCGGTTAATGAAAGCTTGCTCAGTGTGGCTAATTGGATTCTGCTTTCGGTATCGGAGAGCGGTCGGCGCGGGGACCCACTTCGCTTCCAATCGCCATGTTACTGTTCATCTCCCCATTTCTTTGTAATGGAAATTTTGAAACAATAATACCGCCTAAAGCCGTTTTTGTTCTGGCGCGTTTTATAATTGCAAAGTGACGCTTGTTTCCTCATGCATAAATTACCTACATTGGTTTCTTTCAAACCTGTTTCTATGGTATATAAATAAATGCCAGTCAAATGAGTCGGACAACGTATCTATGCTGATTTATGTGTTATTTCTCAAACACTACAACGAGATCTTGTCTTCAAGTCTTACTCCTTAAAATTCAAGATAAGGTAACTTATCCTTCGTACATTAATGTTTGCTCTCGATTTTTCTGGGAATGCATAATCACATCCTAAAATTGCGCCATTGGATCAACAGAAAAGAAAAACGATGCGCGTTTTCGAGGAATCTAAAAACTCAAATGAGAGTCCATCAAATGAGACGGATTAACGAAATCTTACAAAACAAGTCAACTTGCTCTACCATTCTTCTAACAAGTAAAGATTAATAGGCAGACCTACAACTTTCCAAATCAAGGAAACAATTTTCCAATAGGTCCTCGATGCTTCCCAAAGTTTTCCTCACCGCGCCGCGCCGCCGATTCTTCGCCAAAGTTTTATTAAAATAATAAAACAAGTTTTCTAACGCCGAGCATCTATAATTTATTCTCGGTCGTGGTTCACCTTTATCGTGCTTGTGTCGGCATCACCGAACGCTTTATCGGCAAAAAATGGCTATTTACGGCGAAAAACAAGCCACTAGAAGCGACGTGGAATTTGATCTGACGCTTGCTGCTGAGTCATGAAAGTGGCGACTGCCGGGGGGTGTGAGGAGGGAAAACCGCTCAGCTCAGCCACCCATTATACCATTGTGGAGGCATGTTGTTTTCGCACAAAACTGTGTGTCAGCTTACACTTGGATAGCGCGGCCGCGACCTCTATATTTGTCGTCTATCATTCTTTCTCTCAAATCCTAAATGTAAAGTGATCTGATATGTATGTAGATAAATACATAGACTTGCACACTCTTGAGACTTGCAAACTGTTCATAAATATATAAATGAATAAAATTAAACACTTGAAAATTGGTGAACTCCTAACAAACATGGTAGCGGCGTTCTTGGATTTAAATTTATTTTCACTGTATGTATTCTACTAGTCAAGCAGTTTTAATTGATACTCATAATAAGGTAGTAGAGAAAACTTATGTAATCCGCCACTTTAGGTCAGCGGCCATTATCGACAAATTCAAACACAGCTAAAAGCAATACCGTCCAAACAAAAAAATCTATATCCTAATCGGTTTTTCCGGTTGAAAGCTACGATTACACAGAGACATATAAAATTTAAAACACTACGTCGTTTTGCTTCGGGACTAAAAAAGGGCTTATTACAAAATGATTTTACTGAAACCATTGAATCCACAGTACGATAAAGACATCTATTTCGTTGACTAAACGCGGCAAATAATATTCATTGAGGTCGCATTTAGAAAGTCGGATGAGTCAGCTGGCGAGTTCCCGGCGACAAACTACGAAAGCCAATTACTTAGCTCGCTCGGCACTACGCTTCTGGGACCAGTTTGCCGGATACTTTTTTGCCTTTTACGCCTCTAACTTCATTACAAATATTAAGTGGCCAAAAAGAAACTTATAGGCTAGTAAATGATGTATAACAAAGTAGTAGATAGTAAAGAGATACGTCTATTGTTTGCTCCGTTGGCAAATCATCATCATCATCCACAACCGATTCTATCCCACTGCTGGGTATAGGCTCCTCTCCTGTCATGCCATATGTTTCAGTCCTGTGCCAATCTGGTCCAGGTTGGACCCGCGACAGCTGTAATGTCGTCGACCCATCTTGCCGCTGGACGACCAACGCTCCTCGTCCCTAGCCTCGGGAAAATAAACTCTTTGAATATCATACATTTTAACCGGTATTATTAAATAATCGTTCAACACATTGTCAAGTTTGCATGGTGGTAGAACATTTTCCAGTGCTCGCTTGACTAGACACCACTATCAATTTAAAAATCTATAGCCAGATACATACAGGATTAGTCCGGCTGCCTTCTTCAGAGCTAGCAATTCCAGACTAGGCATGCCTCACCTATACGGCCAGTGACAGTACAGTTGACTCGTGTGGTTACGCGCAATGCTGGTCCAATGCCTAGCTGTATAGTGTAAAAAGAAATGTGTTACTTATATTTATTATATTGTAATGTATTTATTCATATTAACCTAAATGTATAATGTATTTATTCATATTATTTCTGGAGTGTAGAATTAAAATCCAAATAATTTTTAATGCTATACAGAAGCTACTTAGACATGTAAATTGTATGTCAACTACTCCATATTCAATTACTGTGTAGTTTAACTATTGATTTGGCTAGTTACTATGTAAATTAAGCGGTCGTCAGAAAGCTTATAAATATGTATACTATATGCAAACTGTCAAAGCAATACAAGTGGGATTGGTGAATGGCGTTACGAAAACTAGCTTAAATGAAAAAAATATCCAACCCTTTCGTTATATACCGAATTTGAGGAAATAGTAAAAATATATGTGATATATAGGCAAGACAAGACAATCGTGGACAGATTTTCGGCAAAAAAAAGCTTACAACACTCCCGATTAAAACGTCTTAAAAAACTAAATTCAAATTGTATCATCTGGGACTTAAGACGCCACAAACCAACACACACAAACACGTCAAACTTATATCAACTTGTAGTTTTTGTATTGGGAGTTTTATAATAAATCGATGCATAAAGTAGCCAAACGAGCAAACTCCATATAGATTTCAGATCACATTGCTCCATAACTGGCGGTTATGCTCCATCGATACTAGATATAGAGAATATTTACTGCCGCAAAAGGGAATTTTGCTCAGTTCAGCTCGACGACTTTTATGGAAGAATCTTTGCTCTAAAAGGCAATAGTATAAATTGCCCATTTCATTTGACGTTTGCCGAATATAAGATTGGATGATTCACGCTCGAACAGTCGTATTATTGGCAATTTACTAAGAGTTCTAACAATCAAATTCACTGTAGAAATAGAGTTATTAAAATAGACGGACACATGTAAGTTTTACATACAAGTCTATGCACTCCGCAATTTCTCTACTAACTTGAAATTCTTTGTTAACTAACCTCTTTCACTTTCTTTACTGTCACGCGGGTGAAGCTAAGAGCAACAGCTAGAAATTATATATGATGAACTCTTTCTCCAAATTTTGTAGTGGAAAGGATTTGCTTGTTATATTGATGTGTTTGTTACAAACGCAAGCATAATTTACGAGGTAGCCCTTTTCAAAAGGTCAACTTAACAATCTATACAACGGTTCTGTTCCCGTAGAACATAATTCAAAACCGTTCGTAATACGTAATCAAAGTTTTATGGGCGCACGTAATATAATGACTGCGTGATTGCATGCTCCGCTGATAAGAGTTTGTACATTTGTATGTTTCATGTGAAAGAACGAAACTTGACACGTAACCTACACGCGTTTACCACATCCTGCTCATTACGGCGGGTGTCATTAAAACATTCTTAACCAACGGTGCAGGATAAATTGGATGGAACCAAAGCATGCTGGTAAAGCACTATCTCGTTCTTTGCCTGTCTAGCTAACCGGGTGATTAGCTAGCCATGTAAGCAAGTTCAAGGTTCAAGCTTAATCGCGCTGCTGGTCAAATACCTACCTGTACTGTGTTTAAAACGGGCTGTTATCTTAGTAGATCTTTGGTGCCTTCTGTCAAAAACAGTTTGTGTAATTAATTTCGTTCGTATCAGGATTATTTAGTTTAAATTTACAGAATTATTTATATGGAATCTTATAACAGCACTCACACTTGCGCACGGTGAATCGTCCGAATTTCGAACATTCCGCTTTCTTGACTTAGATTCATTCAGTGCGATCGACTCTGGCTTATATCGCGGTCACTCTACAGACTTACAATTGCAATATCTTCCAACCGCTATCACTGTACCTCGACTGACTCTTAACTATATTAATTAATCATCTGCCTTGAGTTTTTTTTTATGTAATTCGACATTGACAAGATCCGGCGAGGTAATTAAAAGCCACCTGGCCCCGGCGAGCGTCTCGCGAACGGGTTTGCCAGCGGAGAGGCCGGCCGACGCCGACGCATCCACACGGCGATTCTCTCGGAATTCTGCACGTTTTATATAAATACGCTGCATATTTATGTAGTCGAGTTCAAGAGCACGCTAAATTAAGAACGTTTCGACGTTTTTACTTGGCGACTGCGGACTGATTACATCGAGGTGTTTTACGCGGGGGCCTTGCAGGTTGTGGAGGGGAAGTAGAGCGCGCTCGGTCAAGATCAAGATCGATTCTTAAACGCTGCTTGGCAGTTGATTAGATCACAATGAGGGAAAGGGAAATTAGATGGATATACACTTTATTAAAGCATTAGTAAAATTAGAAATTAAAGATAGACGCACTTTAAAACTTATTTGCAAGATTTAACACTAAACTTCTACTTTTAGCCAGATAATGGCACGTAAAGTATACACTGGCGATAGTTAGCTAAGTTTAAATAATATTTATTCATTCCTTCGGACCTTGATGAATAAATATTATTTAAACTTATTAAATATGAAATTTAAAATTTGAAAAAATTCAGGTGCCTACAGGACAGATCAATAAACAATAATCCGTGTCCAAAAACTTTTTTTTTCTCAAACTATCTAGATGCCATTCCGAATCGAATGACACCTCAATCATAATTTTCGGAGACTGCTGAAAAAAGTTGACCAAAAAGGCACTTGTTGACTAGACTATAAGACAGGAAGAAAGAATGGCTACGTAATAGACTTTTGGTTAATACTAATGTAGCAAAAAAAAAAGTTATTTGTATGGAAAAGTAGTTAAGTTAGTTATACCTGATAGATATCCTATCATGATTTAATCTCGAAAGTTTAAGATAGCTAGTTTCGCTCACAAGGTCGTCTAGGAATTCCCAGACGATTGGATTTGACGTAATCAGTTGCAAATAGCTAGTCTGGTGTAATTACATTTGACTATTGTTCGTAGACACGTAGATTCTAATTCTATCTAGTCACTAGATTCATCGGTTACAACTTCGCTTATATCATCAGGGGAGTTTATGGCCTAAAGTAGATTTACATATATAAAACAATTTATATGTATAACACTTTCTTTATAAGTCATCGATACCGTAAAATCAACTGTTTGTTTAGTTATTTATTTCTCATGCCATCAACACGTATTAAAATTATAAAAGAAGTATCTTGTTAGTGGAAAAGAAGATATTAATTTTCTGTAATGCGATCTGGACTGAATACTTAGTAATTAAATACATTATACTTCTTTGTAGCGAGTAAATAGCAAGTGGTTAACCAAAGTTTGTCTATGTAGCAACTTAGAACTAAAGAAATGTTAAATCATCATTGTTTTGCTAACCCTGAAAAAAAACTGCAGAAGTAAGCAACCTACATACTAAACCACACTAAATGTGATTGCAGTTAATAGTTACATGCACGATTCTATAGTTTTGCATATTTTCCTAACACCAATATTGTTCGTGATGCAATATTTTCTTAGAAAAGGCATGAGTCACCATATAGCAATATTTGCGATAACTGATACGTACGTGATTGTTGGCGATCGGCGATTGTAGCTCTATATGCGAGCTGCTTGCTCGTGGCAAATACAATAGTCATGCTTACTGCCACTAATGGTTGAGGTTAACCTATACCACGGATAAATGGTATCATAGAACTTGCCAGAAATCAGTCTAGTGTACAGATTTATAGGAAGTATGCACGAATCTAATAAAATTTACAGATGTTACTTCAAAAGTTAGCAACCGCAAATTAGTCAGAGCCAAACGCGTCAAACGAACACGGAATTAATAAAGCGTCGGTGAATTCGCTCGAATCCACGCGGGCAAGTGTGCCGAAGCTATCAAAAGTCCATTGGTTTGATGCGTCCGTCTGCAACTTAATGTACCTTAAAAACCCTTTAACATATTCACTAACTGCGTTGTTTTGACCGTTCTTGTACACAAGATAATGTAATACTAGACTTAAATACTCTCAAGAATCATTCTGCATTAGATTTAAATAGAGCACTTTAAACAAAAACTTTGAATGAAGTAAGATCCGAGTAAAACTTGACTCGAATAATCGTTAAAGCAAACTTAAAGAGAGGCGGTAACGCAGGTCGTCGGTAGGTTATGTACAAGGACGGCGACCTTGGGCCTTCCTCGCTCACACCCCGTGTTCCCTCCTCCAAGGGGGGGTGGGGGCCTCCTCCCCAGCCCCGGTGGGACGAGATGTGAGCTGACTGCTGAGAACCTACTCCTCTGTTACAGATACTTACCTACCCTCTTACTTACTATGTATCTGTATATATCTGTGTGTGTATAAAGAATCAAATGTTTCGAGTGGCATTGATTTTGACACCGTTTTGTAATGCTCTTATTTTTTTCCATTTCAGGTAAAGAATTGGCGTATTAGTGTTCTTTGTAGCTCAATAAACCCGGGGTAAGCTAAAAAGCTATTCGTATCGGTATAAAATTTATACATTGACATATTCATGTATGTAGTTGATTGACATTGTTTCTCAGGTAAAAAGGAGTTGAAAGTACTACTTGTATAAATTGTTTATTAGCTACATCTCATAGGATTTGATAGGATTATTAAATGCTGTATGCCGAAGATTAAAGCAAAATGACGTGGTCAAAATATGGAATTCAGTTATATCGTTATAAATCATACAGATGTTAAGAATACAATTTTAAATTATTGAAAAAAAAAATGTTTATAGACACGTATAAGTACAACCCTATGAAAATTTAAACTGTAAATACAAGATTTTGGTGAATGTCATCACCGTCTCAAATAAAATATTTTGTAGACAGCTTTATTAGACTATGCTATATTGTATCTATGTATCATTTATAATTTTTGGTTAAAGTACCAAGATTACAATCTTTTTGTTGTGGCCGAGTCAGCTTCAGCTTTTAAATTGATGAAACGTGTACCGGAAACGGTGTTTCGCCATGGTCACTAGAGAAACTCGGGTGGGTCGCGCACAACACTCAATCATATCAATTGAACTAATTCGTAGGAGCCAGCTCTGCTTCTTCGAGCGAACGCTGTTACTTCAAACGCTCAAATTGATAGTTTATAGAACTGTGCCGCCTTTTGAACCAAATTGATATCTTTTATTGTCATATGAGTATATACTCGTAGTAGAGCTTGTTCATGAAATTTATTACAATCCCTTTTAAATGATATGCGACTTGATCTGTAGCGCCATTCGCGTGTCATTTGGACATTTTCAAAGTTTTTTTTGGAAGTTTGCACACTTGTATTTGTGTATGTGCAAATAAAGTATGTAAACTTTTATGTTGTAAATTTTCTAATATATTAGTATCATTACAATTCACAGTAAACATATTTTGTATAGCGGCGTATATTTTTGCAATTTTTACCAAACGTCAACAAGTAAAGTCACGGCCCAGGTCTCATAGCATTTGAACTACTACTAAAACGCTACTATTTCATACCAATAAAACGTTAGTTGTAACCATTATACTCACACGAATAAGTTAATATATGTGTTTTGCATGTACTTGCTAGAAACTAAACTGCAAATAGCTGTAAAAGTAATGAATTCATGCGAAGCGCACGGCTTCCAAACTAATATAACAGACATTTGCACAATTGCGTTAAGTTTGATTCAACTATTACATGCGAACATTCCTAGCGGCGTATCCAGCGCGCCGCTTGAATGCGTTTACTTGAATTACGTCTGGATTCATATTCAACAATAATGATTGAAAGAACATCTGGCTCGTAGGATTCTAAATCGAGTCCACTTCTAAATAGATGACAAATAATAATTACGTGTAGTTATTTCGGCGAGTTTCCGCCTCTCTGACGACCTATAAAGTACCTTCCCCGTTACACGTGCCGTTTTCGTCCTTAATTTACTCTTGGTTTGGGCACAGCCAAATATTATTATGCTAATAAATATTGTTTTATCAAAATACAGGCTTGTGAAAACGAATATGTAGATTATTCTAACAGTAACATGTAGCGGTGGCGTATTGCTGTCGGATTTATCGATTTGGACTGTACACAGTTAGAAACGTTACTTGTGATCTAACTAAACTTGGCGCAGCTCCACAGTCAGATAAGCGTGTGAACATATTTACATAGTCTGCTCAAGTTTTCGGATTAATAACTTGATATAAGTTAACAACTAAGACGAGTTTCGCACAGCTGCAAGTAGCGTGTCATATCCTCTGCAAGAACTTACTTTGAACTATATTTTAGCGTTCACTCGGCGAATAGCTCCGGGAAAGTTGACGCGCTGGCTCGCTCCACCTCCGCCCCTCCGCCCGCCGACTCTACAACGCTCCACACAACGCTAGCTAATACTAGCTGCATCAATCTCTGCATGTGTGCACATAGAACACAAGCACACGCCAGCCCGCACATTCAACTTCACTGTATTATGTAATCTTCCACGCTTTCCCAACTTGCTAACTTCGTCCATCGAGACGCTTACACTGTCGCGTGCGGTAATAACAGAAACTCCTTTAATGTTACTTGGAGTTGTCGCTAATGCGGCTCTAATTTGCGTTACGCCCTCGCCTTTGTGTATCCGTTTCCATATTTCGTCGGAGGTTTTTGTTTGCGTTCTCCCCTGCCATTAATATTAGGAGCGGAGTCGTTCACCTCGCGCTCGGAAGCAGCTCGCCACGTGTCGGGTGGAGCTCTTCAATACATTCGCAAGTACATGCGACTTATCTTGGCGTTCGTCGCGCTCGTCCAGCTCAAACCTCGCTTTGCAAACATTACAAATTCCGTACGGCGTCGTTTGCGCGACCTGCGGTTGTCTTATTATTAGCAGGCTAGCTGTTATTACTAAGAGGAAAACGTTACTGAAATAGCGCTCTAGTATGACGGACTGAGGCGACCGATGTTTGTCGTTACTCCTTTTTTGTGGCTCGATCTATGTAGTTAGACATAGACGGCTAGCTAGTGTTGACGCCGTCTTTTTTGCCACCCCACTCGGCTTGATGCGGGCAGACGCTTTGTCATTTCAAACGACCATTGCTATTTCCGGGCTGTATACCGCCGTCATGTCACAAAAAAGCGAACCAATCGAATTTAGGTTTAGTATATTTTGTGTATCATTGTTTAGCTAACACCTGTGTTTAGCACTTTGTTGAAACGTAATATCGTAGTTTGGTTTGCAAGCGTAAGCAACATAAATATAGGGATAATATAGCAGTGAGGATGCAGATATATAGTATACTTGTAAATATTTATTATATGCATAGACATACGAGTTAGTAGGATGTCGGATGTGTATGCTTCCACGAATAGATTCGGTTTAAATGGCTTCATTTAGGCTACATTATCTTGTCATTGTAATTGAGTATTTAGTCAGTTGTAATTTTTTTTTTATTCGAACCTGGCTTGACATGCTTATAGCTTTTCGAGATTAAAAACAAGTACAGTAGGTCACAACATTTGTTTACTTTTCCTAACCACGCAGTAAACATTTATCGTGTGATTAGTAACCTAGTCAGCCTTTTATAAAATAGTGCAATACATAACACGAGGCACCGCTTCCGGCCTTATCTCTGTACATGTTTGTAATATGTGAGTAAATGTGTTGCGCAATTGACGGCGTTATTAAACAGGTGTTATCTCTCCCTTCGAGAACATTCGTGCGACCGGCCGCGTGGCACTGCGCTGGCGTTCCTCTATACAGCCGGCGAGACTGCCTGTGCAGTCAGTTACGTCTAGATATGCTTCTCATACACGATTGGCTTAGCGATTATATAGCCCTAACTGTATAGTAAGTAGCATTTTCGCAGTCGTGAAAGGCGACCGTCGCTGGCAGCCGGCCGGTGCATTCACCGCTCACCGTATCGAATTTATCGCAAGATCGATACGCGCGCATTCCCGCCAACGCGCTCCGCGATCACTTACCTGCGCCTAGTCGCACACGTCACCACACGTGGCGCGCCGGGGACTCGCTCGTGTGTGTGTGAGCGCGCTACCATTATATGGAATTCAGCGATTACGCCACCTACCGACCGGCGTCGTACAGTGAGCGAGTGCGTCCGACGGTAATAATAATAATTAGCCGCCTCGTTATTGTTATTCGAAGCGGCGACAGATAAACGCTGCTCGCGACCGTGCGCCGCGCGGCGAGGTGTTCGACCATTGTTACCATTGTTGCCGGACTAGGAATAGTTCCCTTTGTGCAGTGTACTACCGTGCTGGATTGTGCTCGCCTCGGATGTTTGCCTTCACTCCCCTACACTCGGTCACAGGCTTCATTCAGCCAGGTATGCTTGCGTTGTGACATCTATTCAACCGTAACGTAAACAATAACACTATTTCTAATGACGTCACGTGAGGGCAGTGTAGATTGTGGGTCAGGCGTATATGTTTGACGATTTCATCAATTTTGTAATGTCGATTTGATAGACCTAAGATGCTACAACATTATAAAAAGAAAAAGTTTGATTGTTTGTTTGTTTGACGTGAATTGGCACCGAAACTACTGGACCGAATTGAAAAATTACTTTACTGTTGGGAAGATACATTAAGACCTAGCAACGTAGGTTATATTTTGTTTCTCTTTGCTACTCCGATTATTTAAGAGCCCGTGCAAAGCCGGGAAAGTACCTATGCTAGTAGATGCTATTTTATATTTCGTGTATTTATTTTTCAAATAACAAAATTCTCTTTCATTGCGCATTCGTAACTGAAGTCCCTCTAAAATCCTATTAAAAGTTAAATAAGCACAACGCTAACGATGTGGTCAACAGTGTTTGTGACATGAAAATTAATGTCGAAATCTATTAAAACTTTGCAAGTTTAACTTTGATTTGTACACGAGTGTTGCGCACCTAGCGCTAGGGTTCCAAGTTGCGACATGATTTGATTTGAGAAATAAAACGCGAGTTGGCTTTCGTTAGAGCACGTTTAGTAACACAGTTTCACTATACTATTGTACAATTGTGAGTTTACTTTAGCGTTATTTTTGTTACCTACAAAGATAAGCGCGTTCGGTAAGACCTTTATCAGCTTGTGACGTCACCGAGCGTATTTGTTGCTGGGTTCCATATAAAAAATACTTTAAAATATTGGAATCATTGTCTTACTAATATAATGAATATAAAGTTTTTGTGTGTTTGTTGGTTACTTCTTCACGCTAAAACGGATGAACCGATTTTGATGAAATTTAGTGTGTGGGTTAGACCTTGTATTGACACATGCTATTTTTTATCCTGAAAGCAATTGTGGTTCCCGTGGGATACGCGGGTTATATGTATTAACGCGGGTAACACTACAGGGCGCAACTGGTATTTAACGAAGTTTTAGAATTAATATTTATTTATGTGTCTAGATAAAATAAATAAATAAATATTAGGACACATTCACACACGGCTGGTGAGCCCCATACTGAACCATTTCTAGCTCGTATTATGGTTGCTAACACAACTGATATACTACATATACATACATACATATATTATATATAAATACATATACATATTTAACACCCAGACCCACAGCCAACAAATTTAGTTAAGCACAAAGATGTTGACCGGGCCGGGAATCGAATCCGGAACCTTCTGATTAGCAGACCGGCATGGTAACCTTTACGCCAACGAGGTCATCAATAGATATCGTCAATAGATAGGTGAGTTAAAATTGTTTTCTTCGGTATACTATTATTTGGTTTGTGTAATGTCACATTGTTCGATTGCTTTTACGTGTCAGTATAAAATTTTAGTTTGAAAAGTGTGTGTCTACTCAATTTTAGATTGCCTCATTGCATAGCAGCACAATCGAGCATTAGTTCAATTCGTTGGAAACGGAGAAATAAAACAGAGTAGGAATGCAATGGACGTCCCCACGGGGCGTTTCCGTGACGTGATCGATGCGAGTGGAACGCTGCTCGTTGTGTGCGATGCGGCGGTGGCCGGCCGAATAAAAACTGCTGTCTGTTGCCCGGCAATTTATGAAACGGCTCTTTGTGATAGCGCGCGTCCGACGCACACTACTCCCCGACTATACATTAAACACGTTTGGCACATTTATTATTTTTGTTTCCCCCATATTCTTATTTTTGCACCCTTGATTAGGTAAACGTTTCACTACAGTTTGTCTGATGTTGAGCTGTTCTATAGTCTATGGCGTGGCACGCTTACCTAGAAGATAACCTATCAACTCTACTTACTAGACCCCCGAATGATACCTAACGAACTCCACGGAAACAGAGGCTCAGGTAGAGAGTTCCAAAGCTTCGCAGTCCTCACAATAAAGGTAGACGCAAAGTTTATGCATAAAATAAATGCCCATCTCGCTTCAGGGCTATCTTACTTTTTACGGCCAGGCATTTGATCAGAAGGGTGCTTAATCACACGATTTAGCGAGATTCCGGCTTAAGATGAAGCATGTCTAGGCTGGAATAACTGACTCTCAAGGTGGCTGCTGAAACGAACTGTTAATTGCTTTGGGAAAGAGTATTTAGCGTGAGGGGCTGCTAGCCAAATCAAACACTAGAAAATGCTAGATAGATTCATCCCTCCCTCCGAAAAATCTATTTGAAACTATAAACTTATCAAACCATAAAGCCGCAAGTATCGGTATATTATCATTGTGCATAATAACATCAATTGTCAGCGCTGTATAAATTTATATAATGTCATAATACAACACGACGACTTTCACATTGCTACTTCCTGCCGCGCGCTGTCCACTCGGCATGACTTGAATTTCTCGGAACGTCAAAATTATGTATTATTTAAAACTGCGCGATGCGGAAAAGCATACGTAACGAGAAAAATAACGCTTACTCCATGAGAACGTTACGTACGTGATTCATAATGCTATTAACATTGCGGACGTGTGGTTTCAAATTCAAATCGATTTATTGCTGACTATTATGGGTTGGTGCAGATAGCTCTTTGATCAATTATTATATAGAGTGAACCATATTCTGCCTCTCGGCGTGCAATATGAAGCGAAGTCTGCTCTGTTGGGTGTGTGGTCGCCTAACGTCCCGTAGGTCTTGGTTTCGATTATCGCCAATGAGCTTGATAGAGTTTTCGGTGAAGAAAAACATCGTGAAAAAACCATAGCATAGCAGTGCTCGTCTGTTTAGCAACCTCAATCAAGTTAAAAAAATCTGTCGGCCAGCATATAATGCGGTGTGTTTTTAATCCGGCGTCATCCTTGAGAACCGGATATTCCAGACTAGGCATGCTACATCTTAGGCCAGAGTGTCCCTGACTCGTGTGTTAACGCGATCTTCAGTCTGGTCAAATGCTTAGCAGTAAATAGTAAAAAAAATTAAGAGTGATAAAGATTTCTTACATAAACTCTTAACTAAACTTGAAAACACAATAAGACTTTTCTAAGACAGAAAATACGAGCAAGTAGTATCTAACGGTCAGAGAAAGCATTTCTTCGAAATATTAACTGTGCAATATTGAATCACGAGTCTGCATCGCAGCCTACATAATGCGGAGTTCGCGTTTTCCCGCCGCTCGCGTTCACTGAACTATTTCATTCTTGTGCAAAACTGGCCGCCACTTATCTCGACCTACGGCACTGCAACTTTCTTTAACTCCCTCCAACGCGCCGCTATGTATGTGTAGGTATGCCTATGTATGCTAGGCAGAATAGTTTCTAGACAGTGTTGCCGTTTTCCTACTTACGACAATAAAACTAGTACATACATTGTTTTTTCAAGAAATCACTAACAATATTACTGGAGTTTATATATAGACTTTAGGTCAGATTGAATAAAAATAAGGGGAAAAATAAAACATGTGATATTACTGGGTTTCAAAATTCGGGAAAGCTTCGAAATTGTCATTCAATTAATAGCTTACTGCGAGCATAAGCCATTATAAATTAGTAGTAACTGGGACTATTTTGCAAACGGTCTAGTGCTTTTTTAGGGTTCCGTACCTAAAAGGTAAAAATGGGGAACCTATTATACTAAGCCTCCGCTGTCTGCTTGTCTGTAACCAGATACCTTAAAAGCTAGAAAGCTGAAACTTTCGCAATATCGAAGTTGACTACAATTTGTATAGGTGCCAAGTTAGGTAAGATGGTACACTTTCAGCGCGAGCCCGACTCGCGCTTGGCCAATTATATTTGCTTGAAGTGGCAACACTATTTCTAGACCCGTTCCATTTATATGTCCGCCCGGCTCGACCGGTTCTACGGCGAGTAGGGCTCGTCGCGCCGACCCCACCAGAAAACGTAAAAGAATAATCACTACGCTGTCCAGGCTTTCAGGTTTCATTCATTTTATTTGTCGGTCTAGGTACTGACACAGTATTTTGGCGCTCAAAAGTTAGCAGTTTTTCTTGGGACTAGAAGAACAGTAGACCTCGTGAACAGAATTTCTTGGAAAATCTTTTGTCCTGAAACTTTGGCCGCTGAGAATCGGCCTTCTATCATAAGGAGAGAGATATAGGTCGTAATCCACCACGCTGGCCAATCTCATAAAATGTGGTATTAATCGTAGTATTAATAAAATTTGTCAGTGCAGCACTGTTGAGTGCCGCAGCAAATTTCATCCTATTTTGTGGTAACTATCCTCCAATCAAAAAAAGTTTATAGTTAGCGTCAATAAAAACAACATTAAATAGTTGATGTCTTCTCACTTACATTGATCGTGCAAGTTGAGTAGAAGCGAACTTTCAAATGCTTTCTTTATTGAGAAATAAGTTATATATTTTGTTTGCATGATCGTGTTGACAGTGTCGCGGAAACGGATGGCATGAATGCAAAATGTAACGAATAAGCGAGGAAATAAGCAGTTGTGAAACACTTTTCCACCCTGCAAGTTAGCTGGAATTGTCTGCTATTCTTTGGAATTTGATGTGTTCTGCACTTTGGCAGTATAAACTGAAATGCATGTCAATTTGCAGTTACATTGATTTTCGGAATAGTTGCAGAAAAAGTTCAAGAATAAGGTAACCTGTACTATTCTTCGATGTTCTCTGATGATATGACGTTTTATTTTATTACTTATCGTATCACGTTTTGAACATGACATAATGCATCAGCTCACTTCCTATCATTGACAATGAAGAATCATGCAAGAAAAATAAATAGCAATTAAATATTATTTAATAAGTCTCCATTCGCTGCGTTATCATAAATTTCCTTATTCTACGTTACACGCATGAAAGTCGATTATTCCTGGTGTCGTATTTTGACTTTGATACTGCTTAATAATAATTATTAATGTTTAAATTCTGCGCATTTCGTTCTCTATCGATAAACACGCAGTGACATGTATATTTCTATAATAAATTGAGCACAGGGGTTAGATAGTAACCGAGCCTAGATCCCTTCTCTGCCATTCATT
The DNA here is from genome assembly GCA_035578125.1 of Mellilla xanthometata. NCBI lineage: Eukaryota > Metazoa > Arthropoda > Insecta > Lepidoptera > Geometridae > Mellilla > Mellilla xanthometata. The sequence goes on along the minus strand of JAPUBQ010000030.1, from coordinate 3,679,303 downwards.
ATCTGATGCAACCGTAAGCCGCAGTTAACCTATGCCCTTGTTGCGACATTACTGCGACTCGATGCATCCATTTTCGCTCGCACTCGTTGCGAAGATCCGTGGGAAAGTTTACTGCGATCCCCGTGTAGAAGTTACTTCTTGTTTATTGTGCGTACCCCTGTACGTACGTACTGGTGAGACTCGGGACCCTCTCTCACGAAGAGAGAGATATAGGCCATCATAATCCACCACGCTGACCAAGTGCGGATGGATGACATACTTCTTTAAATTTTGTGGTCCTCACACATGTAGATATTTTACTTCATGACGGTGAAGGAAAATATCGCACAGCTAGTACAAATCTACAAAATTTTAAATAAAAATAAGTCAAATCATTGTAGGTGTTGGTTGTTTGTGTAGGGCCGGGACCAAACCTGGGGCCGACAGATTGAAAAGCATACGTTTTCACACACAAGTGCCTCTTGTTTTTAAGAATAAATCATCAATCAACCCATATATTAGAGCTGGGCTTTTTCGTCTGTGGAGTTTGTTAAATAAAATAAAAATATCATCAGTAACTTAATTTGAACATTGCTGCAGAAAAATAAACTCTAACCGCTATCTGCATTATTGAAGGATAGTAAAAGCTATTTATTTTTATCCAAGGTATGCTTTGGTAGTTTATTACGTTCCATACCAAATCAGTTCAGCCGAGCGAGCAGAAGTAGCAATCTTACACATGAAAAGTTTCGAAATTATAACACTAATTAGACTAGTAATGGATCTACAATAATTCGTTCTTAGCTTAATTGCAACTAGTTAATTCGTCAATAACTAAATTATAAATTGGTAGCCAAATGTTTAATTAATTACTAGTATATTATTAGGCTACATATGATCACGCTTATGCGTTCTAGATTTAAATTCTAGTACGTGCACTCTAGTATTAAAATACCAACCAGTGATGAACATTTCTTATCATTGTAATTGCTTTGAAGGCGTACGCTTCTTAGTATTGTTGTATCGATCCGCCACGCTGTCCGGAGCTTTAATTAGACGTTTTCCTTTGTTATTCTCGTTTTATTATGTTTCTGCTTTGTACTTACAATATAAAATTTTGTATTAGAATTGTGTACTTAATTGTTCAACAAGACATTTACATTCGTAGTCGTGTAGTGAATGTAGTAATCCGGGATATAAAGTAACTTATATCCTAAATCCGCCTGAAATAATCCGGGATATAAAGTAACTTATATCCTAAATCCGTCTGAAATAATCCGGGATATAAAGTAACTTATATCCTAAATCCATGGTACGGGCAAAATCTTGAATTACCTATTGAAATCTTCAATTACCTATCAATCATAAACGGTTGAACAATCCTCAGTTGTTACTCAGACGCTATATAAGTTTTTCAAAAACTTTAATTGTTTTGTTTTGTTACGATAAAACTGTGATTACGAAATTTCGCCCATGTTATTGGCTTAAACCAAGGTAATAAGCCAAAATTCATCACAATAGGTTCAGATATTCGAGCATGAAGAAGTAACCAACATACAAACACTGACAAACTTTTAAGTGAATATTCTTTAAGTTTTGTCCTATATCCCTGTCCCTCAGAGAGATATAAGTATGTATTTCTCTGAGGGACACCACGTTCACTATGATTAATGGGTACATGTCAGTGCTTGGATTACCTCCGCTAAGTTTCGCGTCGCTGCGCACAAATAGAAAGGCCCCTTTGGAAACTACAGATAGCTGTCGAAATAAATGAAAGAACGTTTTTCAACTAGCCAACTGTCTGCAATACAAAGATAAAGAAACTTCGACATTATTCTTTTGTCACCACTAAATGTACCGCATTCCTCGGATGTAACGAAGCGGAACGCCAACGTATTTTATTCTAATATCCGAGTTAAGTGGTATCACTCACAATTGACGCAATCACTACCCGCAGAGCGATATAAATCAATAGTTTGTGTGTTTATTTCGACCCCGAGGCCCATTTAGTGACGCCTCAGAAAACTGCGTTGTCACTCCACTTCTAAAAATATTGCACTTGGCACTGAGCTGAGCGGCGCGTTAACTCTTTGAACTATGGCCAAGCTGCAATACTTTTACTGTAGATACGAGAATGAACTATTCCTACCTACGGCCTGTTACTTTTTGCAGTTAAGTAAATGTGTATTTTCCTTGACATATGCAATGTACTTCTTCTTGAAGTTGGGTTAAGGCGTTGACAAGAGCAGAATCTTGAATTTACGGTTTTTCGTTAAAGAATAGAACAACTCGTAAGAATATTTATACATATTTATTTTCATACTAATCACCATAAGAAGCCCCGAGACCCCAGTACAGTAAATAAATTGCATAATCATTACTAATAGATCTAAATAGATTGTCAAGATACATTGTCATTAAATCTCGACGCAATAACGACGGAGTGTTTTGCAAGTCTGTCGTACGTGTGTGTGTATGTATTTGTGTGTGTGTGTGTGTGTGTGTGTGTGTGTGTGTGTGTGTGGCATCGTAGCTCCCGAAAGGATGAGCGGATTTTGATTAAGTATTTTTGTTTGTTTATAAAGTGTGTTAGTCGGGATTGTTCTTAGCTTTGTTTGATGCAAATAGATCAAATATGGCCGCTGCCACAACATGGCGGAAGATTTTTTTCACAATATAGGTAGATTCAAATTAAAAGAGCTTGATTTCGAGAAATAAATCTAAAATTTTAAGTCAACGTTATTTAAACTAGTTAACAAATAAATCGCCTGTAAAATGTCGACCTCCACGATATTTAGTGTAAACTAACAATTAACTATCCGCTCATCTAGTTTCAATAACGTAACCGAATAAATTACTGTAATTACATGGCTCTCGGTACCGTTTCTGATTGAAACTAATGATGAAATAATCTCTTTCTGATTGAAATAGTGATATGGAAGTGATACGGCCGGTCGATGTTTCATACGATAATGATAGTTTACAAAGACCTACCGCTACGTTGTAATAATATTGTTGATATAATCTTCGAGAGAAAGTTATTTTCTTTTACTTCTTACGGCTAGGCATTTGACCAGCTGTGTAAAATTGTGTATAAATAAATAAATTTGATTTGTGTATAAAATAAATTTGATTTGAGCTGGGCGCTTACCCACACGAGTTAGCGACACTCTGGTCTAAGGTGGAGCATGCCTAGTCTGGAATAACTGGCTCTCAAGAGGCTGCCGGAATACAGCCAAGTGCTTAGCGACAGATTTTCAAATTGAACACTAGAAATTCCCCTACTACAACCATGCCATGGTTTTTCTTCGTGATGTTTCTCTTCACCGATAACTCTAGCTCATTGGCGGGGATCCAATCCACGACCTTGAGGACGTTAGGTGGCCGCACGCCCGACTGAGCTGTCATCGCCTCAAAACGTGTCAAAGTTTTTACTAGATCAAAGGAAACATTTGAAACCATAAGTTTAGAAAAAATATAGAAAAAATAGCGTTTTCCCGGAGAGGTGAGTGCGTGAAAGTTTTTGTTCCTTTAGTCTTGATAAACTACATTTTTGTATGATAAGAGATTGCTCTAAAACTTTTATTTATTATTTTTTAGCGCGTATGGCTAGTATACGTTTGTTTATAGCTTGCTAAAATGATTTGACACGATCATCAAAGCTAAGCAACGGTCAATGAGGACGGTGTTTGGATGGGTGACCATGCACAAGACTGTCGTTTTTCAAGTGCCATTTTCATCAGAACGCTACAGTGGGTCGGATGACACGTTAAATTGTAGTTCCCGGCTGTTAATCTTAGTACAAGCAGTCGTAAAGCCAAGGCGGCTTGAAATCTTTTGACACCAGATCTGTGCCACTTAGCTCATACGAAGAAGAAGAAGTTTGTTTATAAGTTCTATCCATAGACAAATGCAAATAAATACAAGTAAAACGTGAAGCCATTCAATCCTAAGGCATATTTCTCGAATAAAAGCGAGAAGTGCGTAAATCTCCTTAAAGTCCCAAATACAAGTGGCTCAATAGAGGCGGCGAGTGGCGGGCGGCGCGGCGCGACCTCAGCGAAGGCCGAGCCCGGCTTTTATTGATTTTTATATGCGCATTGTCCATTCCTCCGGGCACCGGGTACACACCGACAGACGACCACGCCGGATTTACGATACGTGTGTATTACTATAGGATTGGTGACGGGGCAATAAAAAACAATTTCTTGATTAACACACCAAATATGTATATAAAAAAATATAACGTCTTTTCTAAATCAAATCCTCATATTTTAATTGCCATAAAATTGTATCAATTTATTTTTAACAACTAAATTAGTCAAATAAAGGCACAATTTCAGCCTAAATACACTATCGGTCTGTGACGTCACAGGTTGGGAATCGTATACAAAATCAGTGCAATTTCAGACCAGTCATGTGTGTGATATGCCGCCTGTTACTGTTTTGTTTGACTAAATATATTATTGAAATTATATAAACGAACGAGTTGGAATGGAAACTACTCCTTTGCAACGAGATTCTTTCACTACACTGCTAATTGGAGCATTATATAGAGGTAGTCTGACCTCTGAATGACTAGCAACCACCTTCAAGCTGAAAAATCTGTCGCCAAATCACTGTGTGTTCCGATAAACTCCTTGAGCCTTCCGATACTATATAATAATATATTCCAAACTAGGCATGCACCACTTAAGCTCAGAGTGATGCTTATTACTCGTGTGGTTAGCGTGCTGGTCAACTGCTTCTATGTACTGCGTAAAAATCATATCTTTATTTCGTTTGTGAGCATAGTTCCTAAGTTTTGGTGCCGTGACCTCTCTCTCAATTCTTTTCTTATTCTAATCTAGGATGTGCATAACCTCACATGTAAACCTACACGAGTGTCTGTTTATCCGCCAAGCTATTGTTTCGTACTCAGACACAACACAATAGGTAGGTTGAAGATGTTATCATAGTTAATTTGATTTTACAGTATTGGAACGAACGAAAATGAACCAACTTAATTTTATGCAATCTGAAATTTTACTTATTCTTAATGCACTTATATTCGTGCTAATATGATAAATGCGACAGTTTGTGTGTAGGTGTGTTTGTTTGTTACGTCTTAACGCTCAAACGGCTGAACCGATTTTGATAATATTTGGTGTAAATATAGGCTAGACCTTTGATTAATACTTAGGCCACTTTTTATCATGGATTAACTTATTTTTGTCCCTGACTAGCGAGCGCAGCTAGTGATTAAGTTATTTACCTCTTGTCACACATATATTAAACTTTACTCCCACTGAAAAAAGTACTTATGAATTTTTCTTTTTATTTCAGGTTAAATCGGTGACAACATACAACGGGACTGTAAAGTGAGTTTCCTGAGTTATCTATTTTATTTCTACACACACACACACACACACACAACAATATCAGTTAATTTATTCACGATGCAATTTGTCCGTCTACAAAACGAAAAAGTCAAGTATAATTAAGTAGATTCCAGTTAATTATGAATGCAACGTGGTAACTAACCGTGACTTTATTCATACTTCTAACATTGTTATTCTCCTTGTTAAGTAGGGTTAATTATAAACTTAGTCTGAATGGCAGTAGGTTCAAATTCCGCGTGACTCCCCGGGGAGTTTAGATAGTATCTATCTTTCATAGGACTTTGTCAGTTTTTTTTTGTGTACGCGCCCCACTAACAGGTCGCAACATTAATACTAAATGTAACATTGATGTAAAAAATTTAGTATATAATTATAATTAACCTACGTAACAAGGTTAATTATATACTAAGTTTTAACAGCAGCAGATCCCAAATTCCGCGAAACTCCCAATTTGGGTCGTGCCTTTCTTAGAACGCGGCCAAAATACAAGTCCAGTGTAAGCGCCCTCCACCTCGCGTCATAAATAGTTGAACGCTCGTGTCGGCCGAACTGTGACACATGGCTCTCGGTCTTTGTCCCGCTGAGTTATGGCTGTGTCTCCCTGCAGGCGCTAGATGAACGCTAACCGCGCCACAAATCATCGACTCTGCTAACTCTGTTCGTAAGACGACCCCCCTGCGTCGGCCCACCGCCTCCCGCCTCCCGCCCGACGCCGCGCCGCTCCGTCTTCGCTAATTCTCACCCCCCGAAACGGTACATCCGCCGCGGCCGGCCCGGACGATTATAGCGCGAATACACCACGACGTGGAGTATTTTTTTTTTTTTTTTTTATTGATGAATAGGCTTACGTTTGACCGCAGCTAGCCTGATGGTAAGCTTGACTGTGGTCTAAGATGTAACACGCTTGCCTAGAAGGAACCTATTTACTCTAGATTTGAAGACCCCCAAATTGTACTTCACGGGAAAAGAGACTCAGGAAAAGAGTTCCAAAGGTCGAAGCGAAATGATTTGTGCGAATCCTCGGAACTTCGACAGTGAATCGATACCTCTCGCGATCTCGAAGTCGCTCGCGATTATCGGGCCGGCGAAGCGGTGCCGGCACACACGATCATTAAACGTACTCTTGTATATCTGATAATAATAATTGCGATTGTCTGGTTGTACGTGCGCGGCGAGTTATGGCGCAGTTGCCGGGCGGCTCGGGAGCCCCGCGCCCCGCACCCCGCACCCGCCTCGGCTGCGGCGAGCGGCGGCGCATCTTCACATGAAATGGCATTCAGTTTCATTTTGTGACGCTTGAATGGTTTCGCGAATGCGCTGTGGCTCTGAATAGCAAAACATGTCGCATGCGAGTTTCGCGCTGAATCTACCGATACCATACTATAGATTCGACACCTGGTTGGCAATGTCCTGCCACCTTTAAGCGTGATTCAGATCAACAAAGAATCACGAACGAGTTTTTATTATGATTTTATGCGCGAAACTTCGTTTCGGCCGTGACACTCACTCGGACCTAAAAAGGTTGACAGAACAATCGAGAAGAGGCCAAGTAGGTATCTCTAGACCTCGCCTTATCGAGTAATCTACGATTGTTTAGTGAAAGAGGACGCTAGACTTAATGATTCATGACCTCATAAGCACCAAAACACGAGCGGCAATTCCAGATTCTCTTTGTTGACTCATTGCCAAGGGACTTAGTGTTTACGTAAACAGAAGTGGTAATGCAAACGTGGCTCGGACTGGAATGGAGCGAGTGCTGACTGTGTCCCGCAAACATGCCGAGTCGGCTGCGCCCTCGGCTCGAACATAACAGTTTTCCGTTAGCTTGCACATTTTTACGACCGGCGACCGTCTCGCTTCTACGAGCAAATTTAACGAGGGAAAGAAACGACCTGATACCCTGCCTACCTATAGAAAACACGTGCTTTAATACAGTATTACACATATATTTGTACGTTTGAGTTTCAGTTTTACATAATAAAACTGATGAACAAGTTTTTTACTTTGGAGTTTGCAAATGCAAACTCCAAACTTAAAAATTTATATTAGAACAAACATCCGGGACCTCCGATTTATCGTTTAATCCGATCAACGCTAGATGAAAATGCCATTAAAACTACTATCTTATGCATGGTTACCCATCCAAAGACTGACCGCATCGACCGTTGTTTAGACTCGATGATCGCGTCAGATCAGCTTAGCTAGCCGAGCAACTGGCGCGACGAGTAGGTTAGGCAATATACACATAGTTTAAGATTTAGTAGAGAGCATTCCGTTTAGTGGAGTCGCAGTGCGCGCGGGTGGTAATTTACCACAGCGGCGTCTCGGGCGAGTGCTCTCCGCTACGTGATCTCCATACATAAATACAGACTCTCGCACACTCCGCACTTACCGGCTATAAACCGCACATATACCTACCGCCAACCCAGAAAGGATGGGCCGTAAAATGGAATCGCCCATACCGTACCCGATAGATATGTGATGTGAAATGTTATCTAAGCTGATTTGAGCTATATTACCTATACTAATTTATTGTTATGTCACGTTGATATTATTATTCTTTTGTATCTACATCTACGTCCTTCTTTATTAGTTGTTTATAAAATCCTATCCATCCAAAGGTTGCCTTAAGCGATAAGGTCGTCAATTGTGGTAGTGTACCACAATAACCAAAATGTAAAGTTTTTTTTTTATCGTGTATTTTTTTGTTACTGTACCCTTATTTAAAATATTGTGTCCAATAAAGAATTTTCTATCTATCTATCATTGATTAACAGACTTTGTGTTACATATAAGTAAGTTGAAAAATAATTTTAATAATGATATAAAACACCTTACAATTATATATTTCAGATCTTGTTTAACCTTCTTTCAAAATCTTTTTGATAAGTTTTACTTACTTCTTTCGCATTCGAAAAAACTTGTATTAGCTCCACTAAAACCGAGTTGCGCATAAGGACGCAGCTACTTTCAGATACACTGTGACATGTTAATCTTCGTCTTTTTCGTATGACCTAAGTGGCCAAGCCGCCCGAAATTCACTGACTTGGATTAACGACTGTTTGTACTAAGATTAACAGCCGGCATCTACAATCATCGTGTCATCCGACCCACGGTAACGCCCATATCAAAACACTTTATAAATGATAGTGTTATGCATGGTCACCCATGTAAAGACTGTTCGAATCGATCGTTGATTTACCTCGATGATCGCGTCAGATCACCTTAGTTAGCCGATCTACGTGTTGCTAATATATGTACATACCACAACATATAGCTACCTACGGATATGCCGTGACTACGATGCGAACGTGCATAAATCTGATAACTTTGTTTTTGATTCGCGAAGGTCACGACGCAATTTATGCACAATCACAATCTTTGATGATTCACTAGTTTTATAAATCTTTAGTAGGTATCAAATCGACCTGTAATAACTCGTTAAAGTGTGCAACATATAAATAAATAAGATCAAGTGTAAATACCATCTCTATAAGAGTTAATAATACATACATAATCGTTTTCGAAAACACTTAGTGCAATAATTCAGTTTATTAACTCAACTATAACGTCCACTAAGTTATTAAAGTACTTTGATTAAATTGCTAGTTCAATCTAAATATGCAAATAACAAACCAATCAGTTGATGGTTAAGTGTAAAATGTTAAAGGCCCTTTATTCAGGTAGCTTCTAAATTGACCTTTGATTCGATCGGAGTACTGAGAAGCGATTGAGAGTCGTTTGGCATTCGCATTGGAGAACTGTGATGAAGGTCATTGGAATTTGACACAACAAGATTTGGAGATAGATAATAATAATTTCAGTATGTGTAATTAATTAGCTACCCGCGTTAATCCGGAATAATAAGCCTATGTTAATTTAGGATCTAAAGTATTTATCCATACTAATACATTTCAATAAAATCAGTTTAGCTGTTTGAGTATGAATAAGTAACATATAAACTCACAGAATAACGCATTTATAATATTAGTAGGATTGTATAATAATCTGCTATACCCGGCGTGGTGGATTATGGCTTATATCTGTCTCCTTATGAGTGAAGGTCCCGAGTCTTAGCAGCGGGAACGTATAATAAATAGGCTGCTTATATATGTTATGCTATAAATGACATTATTAAAAGTGTTTTGTCGATAAGTAAAGATTAATTTGCATGTTATTGTAAGACTATAGATTCATACATCAACTGTACTGAAACTAAGCTACAAATATTTGGTCGTGTAAGAGAATTCTATCGCTTCACTTGCATAGATATCTTATCATTCGCGTTATCAAATAACCTGTCACGTTAGTACGGAGCCACTAACGTACTCGCATATTATGTGCTCGTGTCAATCAAATATAGATAGCAACACGTTATTTCGTTGTGAACGATTCAATTGGCGAACCTTTATCGTTTATACGATAGATTAGAGAGTTTTCTAGTAGATAGCATCCACACCCTCAACTTAAAAAATTTATCTCAAAGCACCGAACAACATGCATATAGGCCACAGCGTTGCTTAACATCTGACAAGCTGTGATAAAAAACACAGTGTGTTATGGCAGCCCCTTTGAGAACCAGTCATTCCTGACTAGGCATGCTCCACTTTAGGCCAGAGCGTCGGTGACTCGTTTGATTATTCGCCCTCATGGTCAAATGCCTAGTCTGACCAGCGTAAAAAATATTTATTGTTTTATTTTTTATGGATATAACTTAAATGGTTACTATAATAAGTTTGAAAATATATTTCATATTAACAGCATAGTGATATGTTATATTCGTCATTGTTTTATCTGCCTTACGTCATACCGTTCAAAACTTGTTTACACCAAAAGCTAACCAGTTTTCTGCTACATTAGTACCGACACACATATAACTGGCTTTAAGGCGACGGCTGAACGAGCAAAAACCGCTGTCAAATCCAATTCCAATAAGTTCTCAACTAATTCCATTAATCTTGAGCGGGATTGTCGCGGCACGGCTTCCTCGCCTCCAATTTTGTCGCAAGTCGCACGATGAAGAGGAATATCGATCATATGTCACTCACAAATATGTACTAGCTGCGTGACTGGTGTTGCCCGCGTTAATCCAGGATAAAAAAGCCTATGTGTTAATCCAAGGTATATGTCTGTACTTTCTGACTGACTTGACATCAACGCACAACCGACCTAGTACAACTGTACCTAGAACTTGAAATTTAGTATACGGGTTCCTTTTTTGACGCAAGCGAGCACTAAGAAAGAGTTTTTCGAATAGGGGACGAGAACAGAAATTTCGCATATTTTAGACTCATCTTCCTCGTTTTGATGGTACATATTTAAATTAAATTAGTTATAACTAATTGATTCTATTTACTACTAAATTATTGTGACTTATTTTTTTGTAATTGGCAAGTATTTTTAAAATTTGTACAATCTAAGAATCTACATAATCAAAAGTAAATTAAGAAGAAGTACCCTTTACTCATTAAGACAGAGTCACAATTTAAAATGTTTTACAATGTCACAATTAAAACGGGGCTTCATTAAAACATAATTAGTTAGAGGAAAAAGGGCGAAAGCTAGTAACTATAGCTAGGTATTTGTTGAAACGTGGCTCGTGTAAGCAGCACGCAGACAATAATTACATCTCGACCCGCGACCTTGATATTATGTATGTTTTTCTACGTATTTATGGACGGTTTAAATTCGATACACAAGTGAGGCCAATCAAAAATTGCAAACAGGTTACGAGCGCGTAACGCTGTCCGTTGTATTATTAAATAACTCAATTTATGATACGGCACTTTGGGTTTTACAAAACGGTAAATAGCTTTTAGCTTTTTTTTTTACGTGTGTTATAATTGTAAGGCCTAGCTTGATAATAATATTACTTGATTTAACTATCATCATTAATAGTTGTATTGGTACGGCATAATAACAAAGAGCCTCGATTACCATCTCGCGAGGCTCTTGCTATATGGATGGATTAAGGGTGGTCATCGGCGACACGACGCGCATTGTCCGAAGGTTCTTATCTCTATAGCTCCTACAGCTGCGCCGGTAACTTGGGCCTTGCCTCGCTGCCATTGGCACACTGGTTTTAGGTTTTGTATATTATTTTATTTTATATAACGGTAAAAACGGAAAACTAAGTCAAATAAATGAACAAAAAAGTCAAATGAACGTTTATATAAATTAGGTTTGGCAAATACTTGGCCTTAATTATACATAGCCGCATTACTGTTGTAAACACAACTTGTTTATTCATATAATAATATCTCAAATGACTCTTCAAAACGATCACCCGTGCAGCCAGTGGAAGAGTTTTGCGAAACATCGTATCATTACGCCCATATGCAATATTCAAGCAGTTTAACCCTTCTGTAAATAGCTATACAGTCTTGCGCAAGTTTACGACGCACTTAAATACCGCACTTTCCTTTTGAGTAAAGTTTAATGTGCCCACTTTGTTTAGCAGACTGCTCTGCGTTTTGATATTCGCTTTGGGCTTGGGTCGGTTCGCTTGTATTTATCTCTCTACATATTATGTATAGATTCGGTTAACATTCAGTATACAAGTTCTATGTTGCTACTCGTATTACATAGATTGAGAATTGAGTTATCAACTTTACTGGAACTCTTTAGCCGACCGAAAAAGGTTTTATTTAAATTCTGTAGGTCTGATGATAGGATCTCAAATTAAATATGGAAAACCAAATTTAATTATGTAATATACATTTCATATATTTTTCTTGAATTATTTACTACTTGAAGTGTCCGGTGCTCTTCATCTCATGTTGTCGAACTAAGGACGGGAAGTACAAATCTTTGTTTATCTATTATTAAATTCATCTAAACTTACTAATTAAACTCAGTGGATAATTTGGTTGCGTGTGCTTCTCCTCGGTAGCAGACCAACCCTCATTATACAAACGCTTTCCCAACCCAAACAAGAGTTCAAGTTCAAACATCAAGTTGATAGACTCGACAGCCCAATATCCGAATATCGATAATGCCTCCCCTTTTCCAAGGGAAATCTGTCGAACGCGTCATGTACACCCCATGTTTTGTTGCCAAGGGTTTTCTTACGAGAAAATATCGAACAGGAAAACTTTTGAAACATACAAACTCATATATTATGAAGTCAGATGTATTTTACGTGTTTACATTATTGTTCAATCGAAACTGTTGTCAAGGAAAATGTGTGTTCATTCTCGAAATACATTTATGTACAAGGTAGTTATTTAGTTTTTTCTTACATTAGTTATAAAATTCTAAATTAATATATTACTGCAGATTTTTTTGTATTATGTCAAGAAAAAAGTACGTTGGCCCTATGGGTCCTCTCTTAATTTTGATTCACCTTAATTTCGACAATAGAAATACATCATTTAATTAAAATTCAAAAACATTAAAATGTAGATATATGGCTTTTTTTACAATCCCGGAGGAATCAGCCTTGTATTTCTAGAAACATCTTTAATTCTTTAGTATAAAAAGTTAACTGAGAAGACGGTCACATGCAAATGTTGAAAAGTAGGCCAGCCGTAGCAAACAAAATGGAGTGACAACAACACTAGCTAGTTAACCTGGCAGAGTTCGTTGACATCACACGTCAAAGGATCTAGTGCTAGTGGTGCTCGCAAAAAAATGCTAAGTTGGAACATACTAGTGTGAATATATTTTAACAAATAAGGCTAATGTGTTGTAGCCCAAAAAGTTCAAATTGTAATTGTTATTATTCTAATAACATATTAAATTAGTAAATCTTAAATATAAAATTGCCATGTCACCGAAGTTAGTTATCGAACTCCTCCGAAACGCCTTGACCGATTTTTATCAAATTTTATATGCGAATTCAGTTGGTCTGAGAATCGGCTACTATCTATTTTTCTTACCCCTAAGTGAGGCGAAACAAAGTTTGCCAGGTCAGCTAGTATATTTATATTTTTTACGTGCTAAACTGTTGTAATAACAACGACAGTGGTAAAATAGCTCATGATAAAAAAAAATACTCGAGCAAGGAACTCGTTTCATGCAAAATGTTTATATGTGTTAGTTATGGTCAAATGTTAAATTGTTTGTTACAAATAAGCTCGAAAGATTCTTAACGAATATGCTATGAATTTACGGTGTGATCTGTTTTTTTTTCTTTAAAATTGAAATTTCTTGTGTTACAATTTTAACGATTTGTTTTGACGTGTGATTGGCATGTCATGGTTGACCTAATGAGCACTCATCGTCCTATTATCTACGCAGACACAAACTCACATTATAATATTAAAATATTAGCCTCTTAACATTGGCAAACTGTACTGTAAATGTAAAATTTTCATAATTTTCCTAACTTTAACTAGGTAACAAGTTTTGCCCCTATTTTCTCAACTTAGCTCTGAAGTTTTAAGACTAAGTTCTCTTGTGTGTAAACTAGAATAAGTAGTTGGCAAAGTACATTGTTCAAATGTAGGTATGTTATAGCTTCCTCGCTCGCAACAAACCCATTGTAGGATGTAAGTATGCGACACGAGTACAGAGCGTGTCAACCACCTATCCGGACCCCCATATTCATTCAAAAATATTCATAACTTGGAAACTAGATCGGGCACACTGCGTGTCTTGCGTGTGAAATTTCGAATTTGGGTTATTTAGCATCTGGACAAGAGGATTTGGAAATTGTCGCGAGTTTACAAGTTCGTGTGTTGCGTGTGGTTACGCGACCTGCTGGTCAAATGCCTAGATGTAAGGAGTAAAAATAAAAGTTTCTGTATCTCACATGATATTGGTCACTGTATTGCTAATATAAATGTGTAGCTTAATTCATTACTGATACCTGTTAAAACCTTAACAAGGGACGAAATTTACAATGATAAATAGGTTTCGTGGGGTAATCTGTAAGAGTTACATTTAAAACAATCGGAAGCAAGCAATAAATCTAAAACTTTTAGCGGTTATTTGTCTTATTGTTCTATTTTTTAATCTGGAATATCTAATAATGGATCTCATACTGGACTCATGAAAATATTAGTGTCCCATCATCTGTCGGATGAAGAAATAACAACTTGTACGTCCGTGTTATGAACGCGTTTCCGGCCCCATTGTGTCCAGTTGGAGAATAACCCCGAAATTTTCAAACGGTTCTTCTACTTTGTATTCGAAGTAGTTCTACTTCAATCGTAAAATTTTATTCAGTTGTAGTATTGCTTAGTGCCACGGTCCTCGTAAAGTGAATGACCGTATCTAGACGTGAGTAAACGCAAATGAGCATTCTCTGCATGCGCCGCTCGTCTGCCGCCCGCGCGTCGCTCGCACTCACATCTGTACCAAACATCACTCATGCGAACAGTGTAGCCGCTTCAAGAAAATACAAAGCACTACACCGTCTCCAAAACAGCACTGGTTATTATCAAGTGGGCTATAGGCTCTATGACAGTGAAGGTCCTTGACACTAAGCTAATGAATTTCACCTCGTAATTTTAAAAAAAGCACTGAGGACCCCTCCCTATACATGCATTAATCTAATGTAATGTTATGTGCCGAAAGCACATTACATTCAACAATAATTTAGATTTACAGCACGGACTAAAACTGTAACACCGCGTACAACTCTGTTTTCCGCAAAATACACCCACCCGCACACTAGCGTATAAATATCGTGCCGAATTCCTTAAAAATATCAAGGACGGACCAAGTAATATTATAAATCACCCGGAGTATACATTTTTCCATTTAATTTCAAAGCTTTGCGAGAATATTTTTGGCCGAAATTCGACTACCGAAACATAATCGCCTCGCGGTACACAATCTCTCCGCGGTACGAAAAAAAATTAATAAAGTTGGTGAATTCATTTTGTGAGAAAAAGTGCCCCGGGGAAATCTCTTGGATCAACTCAAAGTCAAGGTACGAATATTTATGGAGAACGTGACACCGAATATTTTCTGGCACGAGTAGATTCGGACGAGAGTTTAATTTGCTTGTATCCTCATTATGGTTCGTGTGTCGCCGAGAGCCTTTTAGCGTGGGCTGTAATGTATTCAAGAAGCCTGTTATCAAGATGTAATGTCGTGTTATTATACGCGGCAGGTGGGGTAATAGCTGCTCCAAGCGGATGCGCTCGCATCGAGAATGCATCGAAGGAAGTAGTGCCACTGCGTTTGTTGATGTTTTCCTGTGCCGCTGCCGCCGTCGCGGTTGCTATTTTTTCATGGAAACATCTCGGTCGGAAGCTTTATGCTTGACGGGCAAATAAGTACCGTGAATTCCGAATAACTGACGAGGAAGATATTAAAGTTGATTAATAAAGTGATGAGAAAGCTATACACAAGTTCTGTTAGCGTGTAATGTTGTCGTAACTGTAGACTAGTAACATTTTCCACGACCACTACATTTTCCAGATAATAAAGTCTGTAAACTGATATTTCAGACTCTCGTGTATTTGTCCATACATACGTATAATATTATAATGTTGTAATCTGCACAAACTAGAGCCATTTCTATGTTAATATTGTTGGTGGAGTGCGCATCCCAACATTTACGCTAAAGGCATTTCCGCCGGGAACAACAACTTAAAACACATTTTGTAAAGAGCTTTCGCGTCTCTCGGGCAATGTAAATACAATGTTAACAGTATTGCTGAATGTTCGCGAACAGCTACATTTAACTGCATAGAAACACAGTGAAATTAGACGCGAGGACAGTCTGCTGCCGGTTTGCGTCAGTCGTATTTTCCGAACGCGCTAGTTCGATACATATTTACTCGCCGCAATCTCGTCTCTCATCTATCAAATTAAACAGCGCTCGCGCATGTTAATAGCTGTTTACACACAAAACAAGAAGCGAACTAAGAATACATAGTTACGAAATTTATCGCCTTGGCCTTTTTTCACAGGTTGCGTGTGACGCAACATGGTTGAACGAACCCATGCGTGGACTTGAGACTTCATCACTCCTCGAGGGACTGATCGAGATCGCTCGTTATTCAACTTTTATATCCGTGTACATAGTAAACGTGATTTAGCGTGACGATTCCCAGCGCGGGATCTGGTCGGTCGACTCAATAAAATTAACTCCCATTAATTGCCTTTAAAAAAAGCCTATACCTAATAGACATCGAGAGACAGATACCCTTTCACGGACGAAGCTAAAGGAAATTGGAAGACGTGCGTTTCCTAATAAAAGGCCGTGAAAAATGTCTATCGTGACAACATTAATCAGGGACCCGCTTTGATTTTCCTTTGCCGGGTAATTTGGTTGGAGGCGAAAAGGCTTCGATCGATTCATCTTCGCTAGTGATAAAAGAGAGAAATGGAAGATTTATCGTCGAAAATAAATTCCAGAAACGCTTCGTACTTTACCCGAGTCGGAGCCAGGAGCGAAACGAAATTGACGCAAACAAGCTTCATAACCAGTTTAATGGAATTCACAAGAAACCTGATTTCTAAATTGACCTAACTCAGTGGCCCGGTTGTGGTTGCGCGCCGCTCGTGAATCCCTGGCTCTTTGTTCGGCTTATCTGGCATCGTTTATATCCCCCGCCGGTGGCATCTACCTCGACCACGCGTCTCTTCCAAGCACACATCGAATATTATGTAAAATAATGCCGCTCGGAGGTCGCGCACGACAGGGCGTTTACCTCGATACGCCACGTTTCTGCTAAAATTGATTCGGATACCACTGAAAAGGCACTTATTGACACATTTTGCTATAACTTTATTTTAGTTTTGTGACCGTTATGAATATATTCTCGGTCGGGTATAGCTTTATCCGCGAAATAAATTGCAATGGGAACGTATGTATAGTACAAAATGAAATAAAAACATGCACGTGCACCATCTGATATGCATTTTGCCCGAGCACAAGCGGCAATGAAAAAAACATCATGAATAGTCAGCAATCAGAGCGATTGATCTCGCTGGTGTATGTCCGTTGTTAGCTGTAGGGTTGCCACTCTCTATCTAAAGCCTGTAGTTTAAAATAGGTATTAGACTGTTCCACTAAAACACCTAGTAATTTCGTTATCTTACGCATGTCTGTCGCTTGAGATTATTTAACTGTGTCACAACCGATTTTTATTTGTGAATCTTGAGTTCGGTGAACTTTTCGCACGTGTAGTGGGTTGTCTTCATTGTTATTGACATATTGAAGTCAACCAAAAGAAGAATCCCGTTTATTCCAATTTGTCGTCTAAAATATGTTAGATGTCATATTTTTTTTATATATTTTAGAAACTGTAATTAACTAAGGTAGTCCATAATTTTAATTTCGTTTTTAAACGTCTATGTAATCTCTAGTAAAGTTTTAATTAGTTCATTTCTTATTCTCTGTATATAAACACTACGGTCGGACTTTGATATTACATTAATACTTTTTTTATTATAATATGATAACGATACGAATTTGGTGAAAGCACGCAAGCTAGCGGTTAGCTATAATCTAGTGGTTTTCAAGGCAAGAGTGAACCGGTTTCTTCTGGACAAGCGCGCTCTACCTTAGATAGCAATATCGCTTACCATCAGGTGAATTACGATCAAGCGCAAGCCCATTATGAGTAAAAAAAAAGTAGATTGAATAAATTGGTACGGGCCGGCCCTATCGTAGTTCGCGCGCGCATAATCCATGTCGCAAGCGACACAAAGTGGCGCGTCTGGAAAGCGATCCGCTTTCATTCGCTTTCTCGTGAGCGAGTGTGGCCGCGAGCCGCCCGCACCGCCTAGCAACTCTATATATCTACAGTTAGCGCCATGTACTCGATTATCGCTCGCTCTGAGCGACCGGCCGGTGTTAACGCTATGTGTGATGCATGACCAATTCTACAATGTGCGGAACTGACTCGTCAATTCTCTAGCAACGCTCGAACCAATATTTTCTTTGAACTTTGTGGTAGAACATTTTCTAGTGCTCGCCTGGCTAGCAATCAGAAATACAGAACTTTATTAGCCTTACTTTATAAATATACAAATTTCATTAAATAAATATTCTACCCCATTAAATACTACACACATTAGCACTTGTTTTTCATGTCTATTAAATTTAAAATACTACTGTTTACACATGAATAACGATTCTGCAAGCGCCATATTTCATATATTCGCTTAAATTATAAAAGGAATTACTTTTACAACTCTTTTTTTTCTGTTTAAACATAATACTATTAAGATTCGTTCAAGAATCAAATTGAATATTCTTTCACGATTGTACCTAACGATGTGTTCCGTTATCCTCGGCAACAGCCAGATGTTCCAAACTAGGCATGCTCTACCTTAAACCAGTGTCGCTAACTCGCGTGATAACGCGCCCACCTGGTTTAGTGCTTAGCTGTATAAAAATCATACGTTAGTGGAGTAAAGCGGTTACTAACCGCATGATTCTAATGCTAGTAACAACAGCCAATAAGAATCACTCCCATAAACAAGCTCGCACTGTTCCTAAAGAAAAATGCGTCCAATATAGAGGGAAGCAGTCGCAAACAACACCCAATATTGCGGTTATATATCATAGAATCGTGCGACCCATTTACGAAAAATCGTAACGCGAGGGGCCATCCCTCCCCCTCGAGCAGAACGCAAGTCGTGTGCTTCCGCACTCCATAACAATAGCTACGTAATGTTGGCTCTCGCCGTTTCCTTCGCCAGGGGTGTCGCCCCGCGCATTCTTAACGTGGATTTATTCTAATTTATTTGTAACACGTAACCCTATGCTCTCTTGCACTTGTTCCCAATTTACATGCCATCCTACTGAGATGTAATTTATCATTGTATACACGGTCTGTTTCGGCTTTAACATTGCTACAAAGTAAATGATAGCACATAAATGCTTTGTGCTTGTTTACTTGCTATGTTGTATTGTATGCCTTGCTGATAATAATCAAAATTATTTTTTAAATAACACGCCAAGTTCAAATCGGATTCTCGCACAAAGGGTTCCGTTCCATTATCTATAAAAAAACTAAAACTTAAGTTTGTAATGTGGGAGCCGCTTTTATATATTAATTTATTAGGTTTTAGGTTTGTTGTTGTAGAGGCAACAGTAAGACAAGACATATACTGTAATAAAATGAATTGTCAAGGTAATTAGCGGTTCTTGATATACAGCCTGATAAAAGACTGACAGCGTAGTCTTTAAGTCCCTTTGGTACCCTTTAGGTACGGGACCTAAAAGGGATTGGGGCCGGTTTTGTGCCACGTAGATGTTTTTTTTTTTGTTTTTCTTTGTCACAAAATAAATGATTCTTTCTTTCTAAAATCCATATTTTTACAGAGTATTGTACTTACTCATAAACTGCGCTTTATTTTTAACAAATCTTCTTGATATCTAAGGGAAGAGAAACAAACATCTCTCATATTTGCAACATGACAATCTGCCGACCCTGTGTAGCTGTACCCTAACAACCAAGCTCGTACGTGTACATAGTTACCTACCTCATGTACGAAGCTCTGGTTGGTGTTTGCATGACCTGTGCGTTGACCCGAACTCCAGCGCGTTTCCAACACTACTTGTTCCAGCGCCCGGAGCTATCTTTGCTCTCTCTGCCGGCGTCGCCGCTACTTACTGCTCGCTCACATACATACGGGACTAGAGAGCTACTGTGCGACGTATTAACATGCATAGCTAGTGATGCCACGAATAGTGAATTGGCCGAATACCGAATACCGAATATTCGGCAACGGCTGTCGGCCGAAGCGCCGAATATTCGGCGCCGAATATTCGGCGCGAAGTACATGCTTGGCGGGGGCGCGTTAGCTGGAATAAGACAAGTCACAACCTGTTTTTCTCATTGCGTTCGCGCGGCAGGCGACGACGACGCGCGCGCGGTTCGGGGTTTGTATTTGTTTTAATTGCGAGTAAAACGCGTCACGAAGCGCTTTGTTAGTATATTAATAATACGTAAAGAGAAACTTAATTACTATTTTGCTAAGAAATTAGATCCTTAGTTCATTTTCAATTGTTTTTTCGTCAAAAGGTTTATAAAATGACACCGGTTAATAAAAAATCGCCCATATGGAAATATTATGAGATTTGTAGTGAAAAAAATAAACTGGCCCAGTGTTTGTTATGTTGCATCAAGATCTCACGAGGTGGAGAAGGAAAGAAAGCAAGTAAGTAAAACGTTAGATTAATTTAATAGTTTCGAAATAGTTTTATTCACTTTATACGTTTACGTAGGTAGGTGGTTGTTTGTGAACTGGTTATGTCTCGTACCTACTTACCTTGTTGTTATACTGTACCTATTTGTAGATACCTACTTACAAAAGAAAGGAGATCGATTTGCCGTAGTTGTTTCGGCATAAAGTTTTATAAGAAAATATTTATATAAGTACCTATATTTATTTGATTTTCTAAAAGGGAAATAAAATAACTTTTTTAATTATAATTAATTTCAGTTTTTTTTATTTACAGCTACAACCTCTTTAAAAAACCATCTTAAAACTAAACATGCTGACCAATACGCTGCTTTAAATAATGTTCCATCGACAAATGGCAGCAACATGGGCGGTACTTCTACTTCTACCGATGCCAAGATGCCAGCAGAACCTGGAACGTCCAGATCAAAAGAACGGCAGCTCACCCTGAAGGAAACATCAGAAAGGAAATTGCTCTGGGAAATTGCTAGTTCGCCTAGATCGAAAGGCCGATCCTTACAAGTGGTGGTCAGCAAACGAACAACAATACCCGAACCTTTCGAAATATGCAAAAGTTTATCTTTCTTCGCCTGGAAGTAGCATTTATAGTGAGAGGTTATTTTCTGAGGCTGGTAACGTTTACGATGAAAAGCGCAATCGCTTGCTACCAAAAAATGCTGAAAAGCTCGTTTTTATCCATCACAACTTACCACTGATTAATTTTAACTACTAAAATGTTGTAATTTGGAAAAAATACATAATTTTGAGTAAAATAACGTGTCTTTTTTTACATGATTTGCTATTCGGTATTCGGCCGAATAGTACGTACTATTCGGCCGAATACCGAATAGCAAGAAAAACGGCCGAATAGGCCGAATACCGAATAGTTGCCGAATATTCGTGGCATCTCTAATGCATACACGTATTATGCGTGCCAACTAAGAATAGGATCGCGCTTGCTTCAACTTCACACGATAACTGTCAAAAAAGTACTGCTAGCAAAGAAAGCGTAAAATAGAAATTTAATAATTATTTTTTTTATTCATAGATATAAATTTAATTATTGGTTAATTATTCTTGATTTTATTACTGGATAATTTTGGATTAATTAATTCTACAGGTAAGAAGTACCCAAGGCAAATTAACAACATCTAAAAAAAAAACACGTGACGAGACATTGGTTTTGGATAGTTTCGACTTAAGTGCTGTAAGCAGTATAATAAAATATTTTTATTTGGTAAAAAAGAAGTGACATAAATGAAAAAGAAATTATATTTTTGTAAATATACTTTTACTTTCAAATCCTACTCATTTATAATTAATTTGCCGTAAAATGTATAAGAAATAGCAAAACAGCGTACATAAAACATATAAACTAAATATAATTTGTTCATAAAATTTTTTGCACACTATACACTTTGGTTATGAAGTTTGCGCGTATGATTGAGCAAGATGGCGGTTTTGACAGTCCTATTCTTAGTTGGCACGCATAGTAAATCAAACATGCCTTACAGATGTTTTTGTACAGTGCATACACACGTATAAAATATATACAGTGGATTTAAGAATGAGGGGCGAATCTTATATCTTTAAATGAGCAATTCTTGTATATATCGATCTCCAACGATTTTCATGATATTTAGTATATAGGGGGTTTCGGGGGCGATAAATCGATCTAGCTAGGAATCATTTTTAGAAAATGTCCTAAAAAAAAAGAAAGAAAAAACCGAGCAAAGCTCGGTCAAGCAGGTACTGAATTTAATAATGTAGGTACTCATTTGGAAGTTGGTAGAGTTGATTTGAAAGGCCCAGTAAATTGGTCGATGATTGGTTGTTGACAGAAGTGTCCATCCGTGTGCGCAATAGACAAGTTATCGGTTTTAAAGTACACTTCGAAGCCATCGTGGCGAAGCATGGCCTTTAGATTTTACACATATAGAAATACAGTAACTTTACTGGCAATAAATAACATACGTTGAAGGCAAGCCTACATTTTACTAAAAATACTACTAAGATAAATTAAATTAAATATTCTACTAAGTAAATTAAATACTACACACAATAATAATTGTTTTCTCCATATCTATTAACATTGCACATAGCCCAGTATGTACTCGGAACTTGACATATCTACATACATTAATAAAAGTCGATAAATATATCCCCGACTTGCGTACTACGTACTACATAGCTGATAACACAGATGAATGTAACGCAGTATTTTGAAAGCTACTGCAATATAAAATATGTATGACGCAATTACAAGTCGTCGCTCGTCATGTTAAACTTTGAACCCGGTAGGTTTTGCGTGTGCATTTTACAGTCTCTTTAATACTTTGCATGACTTTTGACCTGTCAGTTAATTTATGATACTAAAAGAGTTTCGGAATCATGCGACTCAGATTGTCAGCCATTTATAGTATAGATATGGCATTTATTTTGTATCGTATTATAAGCTTAAAAATTTCAGTTGAAATTCTACTTACATATAAATGCGAAAGTTTGTGTTTAAGTATGTATGTTTGTTACTTTTTCAAGCTCTATGAAAATAGGTTAGACCTAGTATTAACTCATAGGCTACTTTGAATCCTGGATCAACACGGGGCTCCCCAGTTATTAATATTCCAAGAAAATCTACTGAAACGTTTTCCTCCAAGATATCCATCAGTTTGGCAGTCGAATGCTTGGCAGTTACATTCTAATAACGGTTAACGTCAAACGCCTAACGACTAAAGATATGCTAACATGAATCCCACACGACTACTTTGATCTCCAAATGCGTAATGAGCTTGGTATTACATTAAACTTGTACACTGTTTATAATTATGTATGTTAACGTTATGCGGCGCACTCGTGACTGTGTATGTGTGTGTGACGCCATATACAGAGTGCGCAAATTATTCTACTTCTACAGTTGTATTAATTCGCTGTTTGCATTCGTTCAGTTTGCTAGCACTAAATTTGAATTTCACAACTGACATAAATTAACATTATTTTGTCGCTGATTATATCATAGATCAAGTTTTTAGTATTATGGTTTCGAATTCGTTAAGGTTGTTGACAAGGCTTTCAATATATTATTTATCTATTACCCTACTAACACACAAAAAAATATGATGACTTTCGTACGTCTGATTTCTATAAAATTCTAGTTTAAATTTGTTTAGCCAATTTAGTAAAATAAAGACGTTATTTGATTCCGAATACTTCGTCGGTCTGTGAAGTCACAAGTTAGGAATCACTTACAAAAGTTCTTTTTCATTTTGATGTTTCATAAGAGGCACGTCAACGAACGAGTTTAAGATTCAGACTAAGAACTAGCTTATGTGTTTTTTATATTTTGTTTTATATGCACTGCAGTTAGTATCCTCCTCCAAGTTTCATTTAAATCATGACGTCATTGTTTTATTCTAAAAAAACCAGTGCACGGAATAATAACGACATTATATTACCGCACCCATAAAAATGCAAAGACACTGCTGTAGACGCAGAACATTTCGGACATTATTCACTCAGACAGGAAATCTTTAGGCTATTCGTCGTAAACTGTGCATGAGTACTACTATAGGAGATAGAGCCATTTCATGCACAAGTGATAACACCGATTACAACATTGTTTACACGTTACGTTCCCGGAATGTTATCATATCTACCTAACTATTAGCATTAACCCATTACTTCCCAAGCATCGAAAACGTTGGAATTTTTTGATGAATTCTTTAAATTAGGTTCATAATACATAAAGAAAAAAGAATATGACTAAAAAAAAAAATAAGATATACCTTCATCCCTGTTTCAGCCCGTCCTATAAATATGACAATGGGGACATGTGGTCAGAAGTAATACAAGTTAACAATTAATAAGAAAATAAGATTTATTTGTAAATTATGTTCACAAACAGACTTAAAAATAAAATATAAGTGCTTATTTTATATGATTACTTATAAAACAATCACATTTAAATGGTTTTTCCCATTTTGCACAAAAATTTAGAGGTTTTTTTACTTACAACCTTGTCCTTGCCAATGCCTCTATTTGCCCCTTTGGGATATAGTGACCAACATTATGATACCTAAAAGGTTGTAAAAGAACTTCTGAAGAACCAAGTATCGGTTTATTTCCCTTGCCTTTCGAATTCCTCATCCAAGCAAAAAAATATCCTTCGTCTGAAATCTAGCAGAGGGATAGTATCGTCTTTATTTATCTGGTTGTAGACAATCCATCCATTTACAAGGGTCATGTCTAAAACACGGATAATTAAAGGTCAATACTATATTTTACCTCTAAAGCAGATTGGGTATTTAGAAATCAGCCATCATGTTTATATACTACTCCCATATCCTTATTACAATTATGAATAAGCATTGGCTATTCCATGGCAACTTTGGCCTTTGCTATCTTTGAGTACTTATTTGTTTTTACAAAAAGGTCAACAGAATCAAAATTAGTCAAAAGACAAACAACGTTACTCTCAAACCATTTCAGGCACAAAATTTCATTGTTTTTACCGATACTATAATCGGTAAAACCTTAGTCTTTCTTTTTCATCTCTTGTTTGGTCATAGTAGGACATTTTTAGTTGTATTTTCTCTGCCTGTCCCTATAGCTCTGAACCCTTGAGATATAAAACCGATCAACAATAACTGCATGCTGCTGAAAGTTATCAAAGTAGACTACATGTAATCTGAGAGCTGTACAAACTGCAAGCAACATCTTTACCACTGTAGCACCCAAGTCATCGTCACAACTAGCAGAGGTTCGAACATCTTTGCCTGAATGTTATAAGAAAACAACCGAAATGCTATAAGCTGAAATGATATAAGAATACAACTTTGCTGACTTTATACAGTGGCCAATGCTTATACCCGAACCTTATTGGTTTTCCTTTTATTCAACTTCAATGTCGTTCAACTCCTCATCACTAGATTCTTCAGTATCTTGAATATAGTCAACAAATTCGGACATGTTCTAAGCTCTTCTATTTTATTTTTTGCACTGGATTCATTATCTATTAATAAAAGAATTTATTAATATATACTTACAGTCATACAGATAAGTGTATTATTCATAATTAGATGGAGAAAAAAAAAATTTTTACTTAGGTACCCTCAAACTATCAACCTTGTACACAATGAATTCTTTTTATTTATTCTAGGTCGATAAATAATCACAATCGTTTTGTGTGATTAGATGTCATGTGTTCAGCTTACACTAATCAACTAATGTAAGCACAAGCAAGACCCGTAAAAAACAAGCAATTGACCAGTTTGAACCTGTACTTAGTGTGACAGGATCCAACGCACTGTTGCGGCAAATTGTACATACAGGCTCCCGGTGTCATATTTATAGGACGGCTTATTTTAAATCTCAGAATACAGAAAGAACCAGAAACCGTGAGCGCGCCTAAAACTGAGGCTACTAAAACTACTCCAAAATGGAGTAGTTTGACGCGCGACCGATCAGTCACTCTGTGACCGTCGGGACGTACGACGCTGTACCAATTTAATTAAATTATGCAGTCTTATGTCGTTCCTACCTATAAAATGCAGCGGGTCTATAAAAGAAACAGGATGGGATCACATTTCACGTGTAAGTATCGTATTTAGGTATCAACTTTGAATAAACTTCTATGTTTTCAATTGTCATAGATAATGAGGCATCCATCTTGTTAGTGTTGCCAGTATAAGAGTTTTGATTTACCCTTCTTTTTATTACCTCTTGAGGGCTTTTATTCATTGTAGAATATTAATAATTAATTTAATATAAAATAACCGACTTGAAAAAAGAAAGTATAAAACATCAGAGCAGCCTGTGTGTACATAACCAAATAGTCCTATTAAATAGTATGTTAGTATCTATGAAAAATACCTAGACATAAGATTTCATCATTTATCTAAATTTAAATTTTTGTTACTAAGTTCAAATTCTAAGAGACAATATTATAAAAAGCTTACTAAGCAAAAAGGAAATTAAATGTATTTTTTTCTAAAGCGTTATTTTTTTCTAAAGCGTTTTATTAAATTCAATAAATCTATCAATTTCTTGAGACAATTAGGTAGGTACATAATTATAATAAAGATTTATATTATAAAGATTAGGACAATATTTATTCTATTAGTATCTCACCTCCTGGACTCCCAAATTTTACCCTAAAAACGGGCACATAATGCCTGAGCTAGAACATTACGCGGGTGGGAAGTGACGCGGGCGGGGGGCATTGTTTTGATTTTTGGACACAGCGTGTAGCTCGCAAATACAGATGAACGCGGCTTCTGGTACTTTCTGTATTCTGAGTTTTAAATGTATATCACAAGACCACATATGATGTTTTGTTTTTATTTTTATTTGTTTTATATTTGGTAGAGATCTAAGAATAAGTTTTATGTACTTTGAAGTAGGTAACGTTTTTCTTTCACAGTATATACAATCGGAATTCAGAGCTCCCCTTCAGTCAACAAAAATTATCAATTTAAAAAAAATATAATAAATTTACGTAAACATTTTTCACAGCGAAAAAAAAATATTTTATTAGAAAAATAGTGTAAAAATAAGAATTTCGTTAGAAATAATAAAAAATGAAAGTCCTAATACATATAAAAAAATGTTGAAAATGGTGTCCTAAAAATATGACAGTGGGAAGGAATGGGTTAATGCGCTCGTGAACGTCTTGTTGCTGTGTACTTGTTGGAATAATACAAATTGGCCGTGTAATGTAGGTATACCTTCTATTATGCATTATACCAACTGTCCGCTTTATAATCTGTTTCTAATGATTTGTGACCTGGCTTGTGGCGTTACGGTAACAATTTGCAATATATTTCGCCAGATAATATATATTTTTCATATTATATATACACTTATTTTATAAAATTATCAATATGAAAAATGGTATATTTCATCGTATATTTTTGGAAATTGTACCAAACGCCACTACGATGTGACGTCACGGTGTCAAGGCTTAGCATTTCAACGGGATTGTACGCTAGCGTAGAAGGTTCTTTTTGCTGTTGATAGTTGTCAAAATCTCTGGAGGAGTCAATGTAAAGCTCTGACATAAATGTGACAGTTTTAGAATACACGAGCCACCGCTGTCGAATCAGCAAAGTAGAGTCAGCATGTCGAATGCGAACGCAGCGCGTTCAAGCAATAACATTGAAAGGCAGCCGCCCTTTCCGCTTAGCTCGCTCAGAGGAATGCTGATGCACAGAAACGAACATATTGCTTACTGCACAATGTACAGGGTTACACACAAAATGAGCACAGCTTTTAATAATAATTGTAGGTTTCTGATGTTTGTATTAGTTCTACAGCAATTGTAATGAAATTATGTTTATTCCATATTACAGCCGTGTGTGAAAGGTGTCCTATAGATTTCCATTAACGTATTATAATAATACTGGCTGCGCCTTGCGGCGTTACTCCCTTAATCCGGGTTTTTATGTAGCCTATTAGGGAGATATCTATCTAGGCATAAACTCCCCAATCTAAACAGTTCAGCCGTTTGATCGTGAACAAGTAAGGAATATACCTACGCGGAATATACATACATTAAAACGCATTTCACATTTATAATAAGTAAGAGAGTAAAGTTAATTTCCAATTATTTTTCAATAATATTTAAATTGATGGAATGGGGGAGAGACTTGCCCAACGGTCGGACAATATAGGTTAAATACAAAAATAATAATTTGCTATCGGTCCACCGGTTGGTTGTACCATAGCATACCCGGTAACTCTGTATGTTTTGCAATGTGCCGTTTTACTGACAGCCTCGGCACTTGGCTTTGTTGTGAGAATTGTTTATATTAAAGCAACGTTTCCGCTTAGCTAAGCCACCTACTTGGCGAAACGCTGACGCGCTGGAAACTGTAAACTTGAACCAGTTTGAAAAACTTTGCTCGCTCCGCATTCCCTATTGATTTGTGCTGCCTTTCAGAATGTTTGTTATAGATACGTTGCTGTCATTCAGAATTGGCACGTAGGTACTTAACGCAATCGAGTTTATAACAGTATTATAATATACGTATCTATGCTTGGTGTGTTCGTGCGACCTCCTTGAAAGCCAGTATTTCCAGACTAGGCATAGGTATTGCACCTAAGTCCAGAATGCCGTTAACCCGTAAAGTTATGCGCCCTGTTGGTCAAATGCTTAGCTGTAATATCTAAATGACTTAGTTTACACAATTAAATATTACACATTGTTAAAATACCATTTTTTACGTATTGGATATTAATTGTCTATCTTTTAGCTCTTTGCGTACATGTATTGTTAGTGTTTCTTTAAAGAATTTATAAGGTTCTGATTTTATAATATTAAATCATAATTGTACTTACACATAAATGTTCGATTCATTCAAGCTTGATGCTTGTTTACATGGATCTCTAATTATAATAAATAACACGTCATTATATCAATCAGTTTAATCTTTACATTTGCGCAGCAATATCTTGTCGCATGGAAGAGTTGATAATTATTACGACGCAATCCGCAACGGTGACAATAATTTTGTGAAGAAATGTAAAAAAAAGTGCATTTATCCTACGATATTCCTAGTTTTTCGGAAGTATACGTTATTTGAATCCTGTTCATACATACATAGTAAGCAGTTGCATCAATGAAAGTGCTGCGTCTTGAGAGGTTTATGTATTGCGCAGAAGTATAAGTGCGCGTTTAGTAAATTTTATTGCATAGTTATTTGTATGGCTGGGATGCAGTTACTTTGTAGGTATTTAAAAAATAATAAAAATGTAGGGCCGTTGTATAATGTATTGTAATGTAATAAATTAGGTCAATGTGTCATGTTAGTAGTAAGAACAACACGTTTCAAAATACGCAACGACGATATATCGTATCATACTACCTACCTACTACATGCAAAGCATCAAACGAATGGAATGCACAAACCCACCGAGTTGCGGAAGCCAGCCAACCGATGTTTTTGCTTTTGTCACTCGCAATCGCCGCGAGCCGTTTCCCCCCGTTTGGGAGGTTTTGTATCGAGCTAAACTTTTTATTTTCGCCGGCGGAACGTGAAACAAAACGAGTGCGACCGGCGCGGCGCACGGTCCGCGGGCACAAAAGCGGCTCGCCAACAAATAATGCCGATACAACTCTGCCTTTGTCTCAAATTGGGCAAATTATTGTAAACTAGCCCCCAGCCGGGCGACCCCAGCGCCACTCCGCTCGCTGCTGCCTGTCATTAATAAATGAACATTTATTTGTAAATTAGTTTACTCCATTTTTAGGGTCCGTAGGACCAGGAACCCTCATTTATTGATGGCGAACGAACGGATTGACAAATGCCTATCCGTTCGTTTGCCATCAATCATCAAGTTATCTTACACATACACAAGATATATTCAACATATTTCTCCCAAACAATGAACTTAAAAAGCTGCAATCCCACTTCAGGGTAAAGGCATGTAACCACTTAACGAGCCATTATTTTCGAGGAACAAGATCGATCGATGAAAGTTGGCTTCGCAGGGCCGACTTTCCCTTCGTGTCTCAAAATGGTCGCGAACAGAACAAACACGTTAATTGTATCTAGTTTCAAACTTTTTTATCTAAATTTTTGTAAACAATTATATTTTACTCTGAATTTTGGTGCTCAGTCAAGTTGATAACGGTTGTGGGTCATTTATTTTTAAAGGTATTAAGTTGAAAAACTCAACCAAAAAATCCTTAGAAAACTCTTAAAGACGGACGTGCTCCAATAACAATAACCTAAAGAAGTGCACCCAGTGGAACGTGAACAAGCGGCCGCAACAACAGCTCTCGGTGGGGTTGGTGTAGCCGTTCTATTCATAAGTCGTTCGCCGGCTCGACGAGCCGATAATGGCGATAACGACAGCTCTATTGATCGGCCAGTTCTTCCCGCAGAGCGGAAAGTAATGAGGCGCGCTCAGAATGCAGCTCGGCCGTGCGTGCCCGCGCCGCACACAGGTGCTGCCCTTTCTCAACTTTATCTTTTACAACTTGTTATAGAATAAATTAACTCTTCTTCACGTCAACGCTAAGTGTTAAAATCACAAGCCGCCGTGTTAGTCCTAAAGCAGACAAGAGGTAGAAAACAGTTTACATCACTGAATCAGTAATTATTCGCAGTGATAGTTGAAGATCTGTACCGTGTTTAAGCACTAGTTATTTTCGTGTCCTGTTAAACATGGCGAATACCCATTGGGTGTCCTAAAGTGTCTCGTTTATTTGCGTTAATCCGGCTATCCCATCGCGGTCCCGTGGAGCTGGTGAGCCGAGCGGCCGGCGCGGGGTGAACGGCCGGAGCGCGTCGCCGCGATCGAACGCCCGCGCCCGCCTCCCTCTCTCGCCGCCCGCCGCCCGCCGCCGCCTGCCCCACTTACACTCTACCATACTCCACTGTGTACTCTGTGCCCGCTGCAAGGACACCACTTGCCGTTTCACATCGCTCGTTGAACACGACAAAATCATCTCGCACATTAAGATCCTGTAGCGCCTGCCGCTCGGCTAACTAAGGTGATTTGCGGAAAGTCTTTAGATATGTGACCACGAGTCGTCAAGACCGTCGTTTAAAAAGTGTCTTTTTCATCCGTATATCCGTAGGCGGTTAGTCTTAGTCTAGACAAACAGTCGTTAAGCCAAACCAGAGGCCTTTGCGCGGCTTGAAATCTCATCACCTGAGCATGGGCATTGAGCTTCATACGATAAAGAAGAGGAAGATTAAGATCCTAATAATATGGTTATTCTTAATAATGCTCATAATAAGTATTTACATATTTCTGATCAACTCTTAAGTAAAGAAGAGTTTAAAGACCGTTAAGTCCATTATAGGTATGTTCAATCAGACAGTAAATCTGAACGTCTTGATTGAACATATCGATGTCGAAAGTTGAATTTCATGACTTCAGATAAAACAGACCACATTCGTTCGGAATGATTGAAGATACACTACGGCTTAAAAAAAAGTATTACAACTCTTTATATTGGTCTGAAGACATACTACAGCAATTTATGTATAGCACATAGTTAATAATCGCTCGATATTCCATATTAAAAGTTTTACGAGTTGGCGCCGCCCGTTTTGATACAGCTGATAATACGTAGTTTCTTTGAAGTTTTAAAAAGTTACGTACTGTGTTTTTAGCTTGTGCACACATTTGAATTGTAAATGTATAAAACACACCTATCAAAAAACGTAAAACTAATTTGCATAGTATCTAATTTACTACATTATTGGTGTTATTGTGAGAGAACAGCTTTGTTATTTTTATAAAATTTCTGTGGCACTGTAATTTAAACTGAGTACCAAAGTTGGTATGAATATTCAAATTATTGTTCCTTAGACATATAAATTATACAATTTACAGTACCAACAATTTGATTGAAAGTTGAATTATATATTATAATAGTTGTTGCTTCACTAGCCGGTTGGACTGTATCGAAAACAACGTCCTCCAGTTATTTTTAATGTCATCAGTTTATACTATAGGTTGAACAAGCCTAAGATAAGGATTTTATTTATTTATTGTATAGCGCAGTGCATTCAAGTATGAAATGTATGTATTTGATCAAGTCCACTCCACATGTAAAAATAGTGCAAAATGACTTACGTGATACCTTTTGTAGATTTTAAAGAATTTTTCCATTAGATTTTTTCTACTTCTGTTATTGTATTGATTGATAGCTTTGCTAACACAGTTTTCGACATCATCCAGAGTTGATATCAGTGATATATTACTAGTATTCTTCCGCGTGGTCCGATCCATTGTCCCAGTAGGGCAGCAAACAGCGGTGTTTATGTAAAGCCAGACTGACTGTCGGGGAGCGAGCCCGCGCTAACTTGTGTAATCAAAATAAATCCCCGCTCGAGTAACGAGATCGAGCTCTTTAATTACACCGCCCGGCTTTTGAAGGTTATGATTGAATTTTCGATGGGTTTTTGGGCGCGGTACTCGTGGCGTTTGGAGAATAAAGTCGCTTTATTTGCAGACACGTATAATTTTAACATATTGATACGATAAAACTTTTTCCAAGTAAACTATGAGAGGATCTTAATTCTATTTTTCGCGACCTCGTTAGCGTAACGGTCAACATGCCGGACTGCCGGCTGCCAACAAGAGGGTCCCGGGTTAGATTTCCGGCACGGTTAACATCGTTGTGACGAACTAAATTTGTTGGCTGCGTGGTAAATATGTATAGATACAAAGTATTTATGCATGTATATGTAGTATATCAGTTAAGCAAACATAACACTAACTAGAAATGGTTTAGTATTGGGGCTAACCAGCCGTGTGTAGAATGTGTCATAAAAACTCTTGCTGCTTTAGCCAAAAGATCAAAGAGTCATCGCATCATAAAATGAAAAGCTCTTTTAATATACTTACTAGTGCATAAAGTTAAAGCCTAGCGGGCGCCCCGACTCGTCGCCAAGTTCTCGCAAAGTTTGGCGCGCCACTTGCAGCTAGTCTGCTTACACTGCACGGAACTTGGAGCTAGTAATCCGTCAAAAACATGGCATGCACGTACGTAGCCGAGTAGCCGACAGTTTTAACCAACTTAAACTGCTTTAGTTGGCGTAGTTACGGACGGGATTCCCCCTCCCTCCCCTCACCCGGACAGCGTGCCGTATAAATATTGCACTGAAACTTCGCAGTTTGCGAACACATATTTCAAATTGACTTTTTGAACGAAAGTTTGTTTTCGAAACAGTTTCGGTAACTGTTTTGTTTGTCGAAATGCGCTGTTGTTTGTAACCGCTGTAAGCACGAAAAGTTATAGCAGATTCGTTCGAAGTCTGATTCTATGCGGAGTCAGGAAAACCGTGGACGGACTGACGAACAAAATACAATTAATAAATATTAGGACACACTTAAAACACGGCTGGTTAGTCCCATACTAAACTATTTCTTGTATGTATTATGGTTGCTAACACAACTGATATACATACTATGTGTATGGGTATAAATACTTTTTATTGATTCATATTTAACACCCAGACCGACAGCCAACAAATTTAGTTAAGCTTAAAGACGTTGGCCGTGCCGGGAATCGAACCCGGAACGTTCTAGTTGACAGTGCAGCATGGTAACCATTACGCTAACGAGGTCTTCATAATATGGAACACGTCGCATAGATCTGATAATGCGAGTCAGTTATTTGCATAAGTTGTGTCGGAACTAGCAATGTAATAGCGGCCATAAACAGTTTTGCCGATAATGGCCAATAGAAACGGTACAATAATTCAGCCACTGACTGGTTATTGTGCGAGATAACGGCGAATGGCATTTCGTAACACGTCGATAACCTATTTAGAGTATTTAGTGCGCAATCTGCCGCACCCTGTGTTTATCTACGTTAATTTATTATAACAAACACGTTGAAGTTTGCCTATTCCGCTCCACCGACAAACCGAGTGAACTTTGCATTATGTAGCGAGTGTTCTCCACAATACTGACAACCCGAATTAAACCAGTTCGCAAATTAATCTTCGCTATTGCACCATGTGACTTATCTATTTCTTTGAACACTTAATTGTTACGATGCCGAAAGGTTATCGTTGCTCTAGAGTAGAGCAGATTGAAGCGGTTACAAATTATTATCGTCGTTTGTGGAATATTTCTCGTAATTAAACAAATTATTCACAATACGATAACGCGGTTGGCGACACACATTATCTGTGCTAGAAAAGTCTGTTCGTGAATGGACGTCGGAGATTGTTGTTAATATGAATGACCCGGGGGTCTTTAAAAGTAGAGTAAAGATTCCCACACCGTAGATTAGTGTAGTTTTTCATCAGACAAGTTGTAGTCAAACTCAAGCCTAGAAATTGTGAAACAAAATTACAGTGTAATAATAGTAACGGAATACCTGCAGCATCATCCTGATTCATTTCGTGTAACATAACATAATCTAGTTAGGCAACTTGTGCAAGTTTTTCTCCAGTCCCGATGTTAGTTAAAGGTATAATAGAAGGAACAAGTGAGCAGGAGTCAGGGTGGGTCGGGAAACTTAGTTGCAAAAGATTTAATGGAAGTTAGTATCTCTTTGTCTGAGTTTGGCACTCGTCTGGTGGCCGCCGGCTCCGCTCCCGATTCATAACTTGCTGCGGACAGGGCTGCCCCGCCTACTTTTGTTTTATTACATAAATATTATGTTATTTTGACACTACCCCCATGGTAGGCATTTTCTAGTGCTAGCAGTCACCGTCAAGTTGAAAACCTGTCGCCAGAAACCTAAAAGTGTTGCAACAGCCTCATTAAAAGCCACTTATTCCAGACTAGGCATGCTCCACCTTAGGCCAGAGTGTCGCTATCGCGCCCTGTCAGCAGGGCGCGTGCAAATGCCCAGCTGTAAGAACAAGAAAAATAGGAAGAAAAAAAAATATTTCTCTTGCTATTTGTGCTTTGAATACTAAACTTAACTAGAGCTTAAATATCGTAATAAGTTTAATAGTGCATTAAACCAAGTATCTAGCTAAATGGTTGCTATGCAACTATGACTCACCTTTAATTATTTTAGTAAGCAGCATTTGTATATGAGACGCGAAGGCTCCTCGCACCAATTATACAAGAATTTCCAACAAACGAACGCGAGCTAGCCCTACACACAAATGTATATCTAGGGGTTAGTCAAAAGGGAAGTTTTATTGCTCGTGAATTTCATTATAACTTTGCGAGGCTCTCTCTTAATGCCTTTAAACGAGGATTGTTGTCTAATTTGTACGAATTATGTCGAAATTTCGCTCACGGGAGCATAACTTGGGGCGCGGTGCTCTCAGACTGTGTGTATAGTTTGTTTTCTTATGAATAAGAATTATTCTTGCATAGTTGAATGTCATGGTCGATAATGTACCAGATGATAAGACGTGCTGACTGATGAACAATAAATAAATATTGGCTCTTGGACTTTTATCCTTGGCCAAATCCTTGACTTCCCTATACGACTTAACTTGCGCCTTCTGATTTGGTCTAAAAATAACCTAGTTCTTCCTCTCCCTATCCTTACTTCAATCTTTCCCTCTATGATGTTTGTTATGAAATTGTTATGTACTCCTACTCGTATTAAATCAACTTTTCGAAAAAATATCAGTTAAAGATGTTTTTGTGTGAAATTTTAACTTATCCCTAGAACCTTATACTTTTAAGTTACGAGAATTGGTGGAACTTAAGTCAGTAAAATCAATGAATACGCTTCTAGTCTTAAATAAAATTTGGATAACAAAGTCAAAAGCTTTAAAACATTGTATGTATGCTAGCTTCGCAACCACGCTAAACGATTGAACGTCTCATTTTTCCAGCTGGAAGAGATTACCTACGTTTTATGGGTCTCGGTGAAGTCACGCTTTGCTAACCGCTGAGTACAAAATATATGCGCTAAAAATAAATTTACTGCACAGAAATGTGAACAGCACTCGTATCGAATACGTTCGTAAGGTAGACGAAAATGCGGACGATAAGAACGAAACATAATAGTTGTTGCCAAGTCTGAGACAAAATTAATCAACATTTATTAGCGTACAAATTTTTGATTGGATATAAAACGTTTGCTAATAAAAGTATATGTACATATAATAATATGTATGTATCTATGTCTTTAATTACTTGTATTGACCCACCACTGTGTCTCCCCCAATGAGTTCAACGACCTCTCCTGGGACATCTCCTTCCAGTTGGTATGCATGTCCACCAACTCTTAACGCGAACGAGGTTTTTACGAGTTGGGGGCATGCCTATACCGGGTGCTACTGGTAACTAGTGCAAAACCATTTTAGGGCGGTCTTCGGACGTCTAGAAGAGTAACTTTGATCTAAAAAATCGACGACGCGCGGCAAAATGTATGGAAGAGCGTATTTTTTTCGAGTATTTCCAATAGTCGTAGTAGTAACAAAAGATCTAAATGTACTGAAGGCGCCCTTATAAAGTTTTGCGATAACAGTTATCTGTTATATGGTTTAACCCATTTTATTCCGAGATTTAACCGCCGGACTTACACCGATTTATTTGACATAATTATGTATCTAGTGTGTTCGCTAGCAATTTGGTTTTTCTATTCTTTCGAGTGGATTTCTTTCTCCACTTAGGTTGCTCGTTCAATGTATCTGTTCGTTGTACCGAAAGAGTCAGTGGAGCGCGGGTGTATAATATGGCATCGGACGTCTCAAGGACCATCTCCCGGGCAACCAATCAGCCGCGTCTTATTGTGTCCTTCGCTCAATGTCGACGGATTTTATCCTTTCGGTTTCTGGTTTACGACTTTTCTGCTCGCAAATGCTTTTATCAATTCGAAATAGGCAATTTGCTGTGACTTGTCGACGTTTTTTCGCGAAATTGCCTCTTGTTTTTTCGCTTTTGTTTTTGTTATTTATAACTGACTGAGTTTGGATATGTTGTTGGGCTTTTATCGTTGGGTAAGTTGAAGTGTCGTGTTTTTCACCAAAACATTTTTATGGCTATGCCAACACAATTGCATCGTACCGGTGCGGCGCGCTGCGACGTTAAGATTTTAAGTTCTTGGCAAGCGTGTTAGTTACATCTTGGACCACAGTAAAACTTCACATTTTTTTGAGGTAGACCACACGAGTTAGCGATACTCCAGCCTAAAGTGGAGCATGTAGTCTAGCTAGTTTAGTATAACTGGCTCTCAAGGAGGCTATCGAGACACACTCTTAGATGCTTGGCGACAGATTTTTCAACTTGATTTGGCTAAGTTGCTAGCCAAAATACATCAGACAAACTGCGGTCAAACGTGAGCCTATTCAGCATAAAAACCACGTCTTTAGTTCACTGTGCGACGGCCTGGCTGCAAAAGTTTTCTCTATCTTTGGGTGAGTCGGTCCCCTAAGCAAACACTCCTCGCCGGCCGAGCTCGCGTGCGCCAGTCTGCGCAGTTGGAAAGTTTGTCTCTTTCTCGGGGACTACTCAAACTATTTGGATGGGACGAGAACTCTTGAACGAGATATTAAGCGTATTGGTCACACCTCGAATGTTATTCTTTTTGCACTATAAAATAAGTTCGTTATTCGTTTGTTTTTTACACCCTACGCGTTAAAACGACGGGGTTTTATATGTTTTTCGTATGTTTGTTTGTGTGAGTGTGTATAACGGTTTGTATATTTTAAAACAACTCCCTCAATTAATCAAGTGAAAGGCTTGACTAGTAAAATACGTACACTATGAACCAATCAATCAATATCAAATCCAAAATGACTGCCACCAAAAGTAGTGTTGGTGGCTTTTTACATTTTTAATTTATACTTGTTTCGCAGTAAACCACAGAGTTGTAAACATTACCTTGAAATAACCGTACGAAGTTAATGTAGATGGCATGCCGCGATTGCAAGCTTGCCAACCCTATCGGAATGGAAGTTAGCCGGCCGTCGCCGCTGTGTAACTATCGAAGTACAGTTTGTTTCGAGTTCGCTTCTCAAGCGAATACTAAAATGTAAAAGAGAAATAATGTTATCGTTCCAAATGTCGACTCGGCGACAGCCAACTTTTAACTCTACAAAACTGCAGTACAGTTTCTTTCTTGTAATTACAATGGGAGTGAAGTGGGACGTAGTTGATTTAGACGATATTACTTTAACAAAAAAGAAAGAAAAATAGTTATATTTTATATAATCTGAATAATACACAATTTGATTTGATTGGCGGGGTCCAGACTGAACTATTCAAAATGCTGGTTGTTACCAAGCAGTTGTTGTATTAAATTTTGTTGTGTTAAAAGTAGTTAAGACCAGAATATTTGTTTTTCGAAAATTCGAATTGACTATAATATATCACGTGTCGAGAGGCCGCCTATCGTGTATGTATGCAAGAGCAAAGCTGCCAAACTTGACGAAATTGGCCGTCTGCAATCCGGAGGCAAGTTATCGAGCAAGTTCTCCAGTTTGCCTGTATCTTTGAGACAACTATGGCTACAAACTCTCTGCCATCCATCTAACTCGGAAAACCAATGAATATTCAGTTCGATCAAATTGCGTTTCGACCTACTTCCAAACTGGTTATGAGAATTATTTAATAAACCCTATTAATTGTATATCGCATGATAAAATATCGTTTAATGACATGTACTGAAATTGGATTTTGCCGATAACAAGTTTTCTATCTTAATCACTTGATTTATAATCTGCAAAGAAAATTTATCGTGAGCTTTTGCAACGACACGAAAATGGAATACTTTTTATACTCGTATATTGCAATATTGCAAGAATTTATCGGAGCGTAAATCATTTTTTTTGTAATAAGATCAATTTCGTTGAAGACGTTATCTTGAAAGCCGAGCCGGGCCGTGATTTATTGAATGCCTTGGCTCTGCTCTAATTAGACCGATTCTAATTGCCTATTGTCTCTGTATCTGCGGGGGATTGGCGAGGCAATCAATACGGAGGCCGGGGCTAAGGGCCCCCTTGTCACTCAAACATTATTGCCGGTGGTGAATTACCGTGTTTACCTTACGACCCCCGGCTCGGCGCGCTCCCTGCTCCCGCCCATCGATATCTATAATTAAACGACTCTTGCTCGATCTATTATGTAGCGAGCCGGTCAACCGTCGACAACTACCTATACGTACACATACCGCTCGGCCCTTTCTCTTTGAACAAAGACATTTTCCGAGGCACACTTTTCTATTATCTCGACGTACAGTTTCAACAGAGGCATACTTTTGTTTTTAATGCTGAATAGGCTCAGGTTTGACCGCAGCTTGCCTGTTGTTCAGATTTACTGTGCTCTACGATGTAACACGCTCGTCTAGAAGGAACCTATTTCTCTTGATTTGAAGACCCCTTAAAGGAAAACAGAATTACTGTTTCCTGAGAAACCTTTAGAAGTACCTTTAGGGAAAGAGTTCCAAAGCTTCGCAATTATTACAGTGAAGGTCGAAACGAAACCTTTTGTGCGAAGACTTGCGCTGTTTGAACAATTTGGTGTCTATGTTCACATGTTTATCGAACAAGCCCTGATTCGTCCAGCTGACAAGACGCGGCCCGAATCTTAATTAACCATCGGGTTACCCGTCCGCATAGATCCTACGAACATCATTAATCAATTTCCAACACGAGGAAAGGACGACTCGATTTAGAAACCGGAAAGCTAGACTAGAAGTTATTTACTGAAACTTGATTTAATGTAATGCTGGTACTTCTCATTTCTATTCACTTTTCAATGTTTGATGTATTTGGCAAAAGCATTGACGAAGTCGTGAAATTTATACCATGGGTAAATACGGCCCCATTCTCATTACCGAAAAATAGAAATAAAAACGTATTCGCCATATTCGTCCTACAAACGAACATGATAAAATATACCTTTTACATTTGGTAACTGTTCCCCAAATATACCGAATACAATTCCGAAGATGTGATGCCAACGTTCCACCTTACTCCACATTTATTATTGTCAGATGATAAAGAATCATTATTTAAACTAAGTCGCGAAGCAGAAGTGGCGCACATTGCTAAAGCTGCTGTCAATTTATAT
Source organism: Mellilla xanthometata (assembly GCA_035578125.1). Classification (NCBI taxonomy): domain Eukaryota; kingdom Metazoa; phylum Arthropoda; class Insecta; order Lepidoptera; family Geometridae; genus Mellilla; species Mellilla xanthometata. The sequence continues at coordinate 3,639,386 of JAPUBQ010000030.1, read as the reverse complement.
TGCTCACAAGAAATTCTTACAAAGTGCAAGCTCAAGTCTTTAATCCGATACCATCACTATTCATGATCATTCAAATGAAACAGGTTTTACTGCCTCTGCACAATCCAACACGGCGATTGCGGTTTAACAAAAGGACCCTACGTATCATTTTATAGCTCTCGAATAGGGTATCTTTAACGTGCCAGCGTGATGACATAGTAGATTAAAGGGACAAGATGAAATGCCGTCCGGGTTAAATGTATCTAAGAGAATCACACGTGAGACGCTTTAAATGTCAAGGCTGATAGGCTAATGTGGTTAAAGCTTACAGTGGAACGCTTTGTTTGTATATAAATGGCTAGACTCTGATGTCGACAGTTTCAAACTGCCTTGGCTTAACTACTGTTTGTACTAAGACCCACTGTCGGGACCTACAATTCAACGTGTCATCAGACTTAAGACGTAAATTCCACTCTTTTCATGGTCGCTGATCTAAAAACATGTCAACTGTTGCTTAACTTCAATGATCTCGTCAGATCACTCTAGTTAGCCGAGATACAGGCGCTACAGTCAAACGCAATCAAACTCCTTTATATAGTTATCGGCTTAGCGCGGTCCCCGGCAGCGAGGCTACGTGGAGCGTACACGAGTGAACCCGGTGGCAGTTAACCAATCGATAGTTCAACGACCACAGCCGCTAGCCTTCCCTGGACATACGCTTTCTGCGGAAACCATTATACTGTACCACATTGGGGATTATTCTAACGTTTCTTACTTAGCTATGGTTGAATACTATTGACTTTAGAATTACGTGTTATTATCTATTGTGATTGTGATTATCTATGATTTTGTTTTTAATGTTTAATTATTTTAATATCAAATTAGTAGCTTCACCTTTTTATACCTGTTATTGAAAACGCGGTATGAGTATCAATTACATTTTTGTACCCATATTCTTGCGTGTATAAAATAAATAAACTGATAGAAAACCGGAGACCGTAGACCGGAGTGTTCCTTGTGATGACAACACATAATATCACGTAATACATATGTCTTGCTACAAAGAAACCCGTAATAAACATGTTACGTTCTAGATATTTTCAGAGCACAATGAGTGAAAGCTGCCAAACTCTAAATGCGATAATAATAAAACTTTCCTTCTCTCCTTGAGCTCACCGATGAGATCATCCCCGGTCCCCGCCACATAGCTATATGTCAGCATAGAAGAGCTCCCTCGGGTCTGTGTGCCAGTTATCCAATCGATAGTACGACCACCCCGCGCGAGGTGCCCATTCCTCGTTTTGTTGCGAACCATCGCATCGTATCGCCCGACCCTCCATCGCCACTAGATAAGAAAACGCTTCCGGAACGTTAATTAAACCGATACCTTATCGGGATACTCTATGTACTTGTAGTACAGCTTACACGTCTTGTAGCTCGGCTTTCTCTACGCTCAGAGATGCTGGCATTTAAGGCGCTTTGTTCAACTAAATATTGTTTGTGGTTATCTAGTTACAAGCTTACTACTACGAGTCTTAAGCAGTTTGTGCGAGGTAAAGGTTAGGATATGTTAGGATTTATCTTGTCCATATGCGGTGTTCTGGTACCAATCTGTTTTTCTTGAATGTAGTAATCTTTTTTTTTCACTTATTAGAGTATTGAGATATGTAAGTAGACGATCTGCGTATTTGTCAATTATGTAGAAAGTAGGTTATTAAATAAATAATTTGGAATTTCATATGTATAAATAAGCAAATGAGTGTGAGTAAGAGGAAGCGAACATTCAAATATTTTCCTTATTGATGAGAGTTAACAGTGTAGCTCGGCTAGCTAAGGTGATTTGACGTGATCATCGAAGCTAAGAAACTCTTGATGCGGATAGTGTTTGGATGGGTGACCATGCACAAGTTGTTTTTCAAGTGGCATTTTTATCTGGGCCCGTGGGTCATATGAAAGGTTGGTCCCGCCTGTTAGTCTTTGTATGTGCAGTCGTTAAGCCAAGTCAGAGGCCTTCTGGCGGCTTGGAAACTCTCGACACTAGAGCTTGGCCACTTAGCTCATACGACAAAGAAGAAGAACATTAAATCTGATGGCTTTTAATTTTGGAGAACTGTAAAGCATCTGTCGAAGGCTACTAACGCAATCAACTGTTATTAGTCACTAAACTATATAAAATGCATGATGAAGCATAACATTTATTGCAGTAACTCGAATTCCATACGTTTTCCAGAATATAAAATGAACGGTAAACCGAAGATACAAAGTAAAACGGTCACGTATCGGGCGGTCGCCTTGCAAAGAATATATTCAGTATTTTTCACAGAGAGCGGTCCTTTCTGAATAGAAGCTGGGCCGCAGGACGAGGCTGGAATCCCGAAATTCCAATGCGGAGCCGACGGAAATTAGAAATGTGTGCGATCTGCCTTTAATTACGCCAAAGCTCTCCGACCGACGCAATTCTTTTTGCCATTTCCTCGTAAGCGGAGTCGCCTTTTCCCTCAAAAGGAAAACCTGCGTGGGTTTTTGTAACATTTATCCTTACGCTCTGGGAAGTTTGAAGTGCCGATCGCTAAACGTATATATTAAAGTTGGAATTGCTACTATGTATGTATACGTACTAAGCATGTACGTATATATAAGTACTAAGCATGTAATCCAATAAAATTGCAAAATTTCTCTAACTGCATGTTGCGTTCTTACAGTTTGCTGCCAATACAACTCTTTTTCTTCGTATGAGATAAGTGGCCAAGACTGGTCTCGAGAGTTTTCAAACCACCCGAAAGCCTCTGACATGCCTTAACTTGTCACTACGTGTCATCCGACCCACGGTAGCGACCATAAAAATTTTTTTTTTTTTTTTAAGATTTTCCGCATCGACCATTGCTTAACCTCGATAATCGCGTTAAATCATCTTAGTTAGGCGAGCTACAGGCGGCACTATACACAATTGCAATTAACTTGTTATTTGCTTACTCTCCAAATCCAACATAACTGTTACGCGCGCGCAAGCCAGTTAATTATTTGACAACATCTTTAAAATAACGTTTACCAGTCGCCTTGCTGACAATCCAACGTCGCTAACGGCAGTTGACTTGTAATTGAGAGAACGGTTTTACAGTTACATTTTACAACAGTTTAATGGCACAATCGCACTCGACATCACGGAACGGCTTGTTGTAATAGCTGTTCGGTGCTGGCAGGGTTGCCATTGTTGCCTTCCTTACCTTCACATCCGACAAGCGCCAGCGCTCGCCGTGAGAAGCAGACTGCTTAATGATCCAAACCTTATTTGTTGTTTCATTCAAAATGATATAATATAATTGTTACGCGCATGTTTAATTTTGGCAACACGTCGTGAAGTTGTTGTATTTACATTCTTGTTTATAATATACTAGGTGACCCGGCAAACATTGTTTTGCCTTAAAAAATAGATAAAAGCCGATTCTCAGACCTACTGAATACGCATATAAAATTTGGTAAAAATCGGTCAAGCCGTTTCGGAGGAGTAAGGTAACTAACATTGTGACATGGAAATTTTATATGTTAGAAGATTATTTTATAATAAATTCCTTATTTTCAGACAACTTGTATTTTGATTTAATATGCGTTGTCTGAATTAAACGTATAGCATAAGCATAATCAGCACTCCATATGTTCGTTGCTGGGAATCGTGGTATTATCTCACAAAGAGAGAGTGCAGAATCATAATCCACGCTGGGCAAGTTGGGGTTGCTGGATGACACACGTTTACAGATTTTCTGGTCCTCGGACCATTTCTTCACCCGAATAAGCGATTGCAAATTTCAAACATTATTTGGAAAATAAGTCATTGTTATATGTCACTACGATATATTTGGATTCGATTCGGAGTGTCACGCATTGTATGTAATCCATTGTTCTGCAATCGTTCTCCAATCCAAGACAAGCCACATTCGCTCTCTTATAGGAACGTTATAAAAAAATTAAACACACATCATATAGTAAAGTCATAGTCATCTAATGTCATTGTGGCAAATGAACTTAAACAGTTTTATTTAATCTGTAACTGCGGCAGTTTGATACAATTAAGACGAGCGAGTCCCGGGCGGCGCGGTAGCCCTACAATCTCATTCCGGATGCGATCAATGGGGCTTTCAATTAAAAGTTTCTCTCGGGCTCAGTTTGCGCCGCATTGTTCGTCGAGTTGTCCGATTGTGGCGCGTGGAAGGGGAAACAGAATTTAAGTTCCTTACTACTCGCCGAATTTAATTTACTCTACACAATGTCTGAGATTGACTTGAGACTAAACACACTTATTATAAATCTACACTCTATATACACATTATGCCGCCAAACAAGCTTGTAACAATGTCTTCGATTGGTCGTTGTTAAAACAATGATAAGTTATTATAGCACATAACGGCACGGATGAAATACACTTCACAGTGCTAGCCTGCTGCGAGTGCAGACGCGCCACAGACGCCATGGCTGCCTTGTGAATGCGCGAGACTAGCAGAATACAATGTTAGCAATGAAAAGCTTAACTGCTTTTGGGGTACCCTATATCTGTTTATTATATTACTTTTCTAATTCTCATTCGAATTTGAAGTGGAGGAGACGAGGACCTGCACTGACATCCCGCTTGGGGCGTATTGTGCATATGTTACTATGTTTGTTATCAACTTTATTCAGTTCCAAGAAGATAAGTCACTGGCTTGTGTCGTGTAATTCAGTGACCGAGTTGGCCGCCTCTCCTCGCCGCTAGAGACGATGGTTTTTGCGTAAATTACGAGCGCAACACTACACTTGACAACAGTGCTCGTGCCGACTGCCCTCCGTGAAATGTTGCTTTTAGTTTTAGTCGGGTCGGGCGAGCCACTTGGCACGATAGACCGCCGCGCCGCTTTTGTTTTTATTTCCTACTATCTCCTCTCCCACTGTCATCGCAAAACAATTAAGTAGCATCAACTCAATAATTCCTGCTAAAGTTCACCTAATGGTTGGTTCAAAACATATTCACTCGCTTTTTAGGGAACTCGCGGTAGAACATTTTCGTTTGTTCGCCTGGCTACCAACCGCAAGTTGAAAATCAGTCGCCAACCACGTAACATTATATTCCGGCCGCCTCCTTGAAAGCCCTGTTATTCCAGACTAGGCATGCTTCTTCTCTTCTCACCTTCGGCCAGAGAGTTGCTGACTTGCGCGGTTTACGTGCCCTGTTCGTCAAATGTCAAATAAGTAAAATCTTCCAACTCAATGAACTCATTTTGGACAAAGTACCCCGTACACACAGCTACAAACCAAAGTGCTTTGTTCACTGAAACTCGGAAGTAAACATAGTAGATGTAGCTATGTACGTGCGAAACCATAAGTTTGTAAGGAAACAATGCAGGTGTATTCCTCTCCGCTATAAATTGTACAATGTAGCCGTGCGATAGTTTATGGACCGTAAAATATTACGTCTATCCAGAGATACTTTATTACACCTTAAACACAAATAACGACCGTGTCTACGCTGGCCATTCGAGAAGACGACCTCCGCCAATGTATTCCTTACCTTGTCTTCCCCTTTCGTACTGTTGACAAATTACGTGACATCTGTAGTGGCATATAACTCGATTCATAAGGAAGATATGTGAAAGTATATATATAGGATATGTGTGTGGCTTCCTTGTTCGGACATGAACTTTCAAACGTTTTCTGTCTTAATTTAGGATCCACTCAAGACGACTATGTTCAACTACTTTTTAATTAAACGACACAATTAATATGTTCCGTACACTTTGTATGTGATTTCAATAATAATGGCGTTTTGTTGTCAAATGGAGCCTTACTTTTTACTAAAACTTACATAAAAAGTAAAATTTCGAGTTTTATAATAATTTGATTTCTGAAAGTCATATTATTTTTTTCGTATATATGTGAAGTAAAATAACCCAGTCCGGTAATTTTATTTTATTACGTCTTCAAATCGATAGCCATACAACTTCTCTGTCTAGCCTTAAGACTCGAGAGTAAAGTAAAAGCAATCAGTCAGCAGTTTGCGCAAAGCCTGACAAAGCGTTTGTGTATTGTTGCAGGTGCAGTGCGGGCCGTGTCGCCGGAGAGAGTAGTGTCGTGCAGTGTGCAGTGCGAGTGCAGTGAGTGTGTGCAGTGCAGTGAGTGCTAGTGTCGTGCGGCGAGGAGTGCGCGTGCGCGTCCGCTGTGGCGCCGACGCACACTCAACTCAATGCCGGTGCGCCGATGGAGCGGTGATCGCGAATTGATCGTCACTCAAGAGCAGCGCTGGTAAGTCTAATCCTATGAGTCTGCTAATTAAACGGAGGGCCGTTAAATTAGTTGGATTAGCTCAAACTCAGTCAAAGCAAGTAAACAAACCACAAATGAGATTCAGTAATTGACATATTAGGTTTGCTTAAGAGACATATACTACGGGAACCTTAAAGCTCAGGCTTTGCAACATAACAATAGAAGAAGATACATACATTGGTCAATTTAGTGTATTGTTAGTATATCAATATTGTAGTATAATGATCCATAGAGTAAAGAATGCATAACGCTTTGCTACCAATATTCAATTCCGACACTGGCTCGATCTGTTGTTTACTTTTCTACTTATTACAACTAGGCATTTGACCAGCAGAGCGTTTAACCTTAACCCCACGAGTTATCGACACTCTGGTCTAAGGTGGAGAATGCCTAGTCTGGAATAACTGGCTTCTAAGGAGTCTGTTCGGTGCTTGGCGATAAATTTAAATTTAAACTTGAGGGTAGTTACTGGGCAGGTGAGCAACAAAGAAATGCTCTACCATGGTCCATTCAACGTTTACAAGTATAGGTTTCGATCAAAAGAAACATGGTCGGTCGATCTCGGTGCAGAGGATAGCCATCGCTATTCAGCGTGGAAACGCAGCCGTGTTATGACCTTTGCGCCAGGTACGGTCGTGGGCCAAACTAACACTTAATGTTTTTGAAATTTAAAGTTATAAAGAATTATTCTTATATTTTATCTCAGATGAAAGTATAGAAATAAACATGTAATTATTGATGATTAGGTTTAATTTGGAACGTAAATAATGGAACAATCCAAAACCAAACAATACGCGCTGTCATATCCAAGTATGATTAATCTCACTGGTATTACCAAGTAGGTACATTTGTTACTAGATTTCAGCTGAGTCACTGATCACTCGATCGACACATGACTTATTGATTACGTGTTGCGATTATACAATAAAAGTAGTTCAATGTCGTAGGTATTATAAAACCACGCATGACATAAGATATATAATTCTTAGGATATATAAATATACCTATATATTTTTGCTAAGGGTCTAATGACCAGATCACTATAATCATATGTAGTTTAACACGATTTAATAAAGAAAATAGGTATTAGAAAGTACGTTTTCTCTCACTTGCACACATGAGGTTGTGCGTTAGAGAGGAAATGATCTCTCAACTGCTTTCTTTAGTGAATATAGGTTAAATACTAGGATCTAGTCCATAGACAGTAGAAATTCGTGATTCATATTTACATTATCTTTACTAACCCTCTCCATTCCTGGTTGCCTGGTAGAGATGACCTTTGGTGATAAGGCCGCCTTTGTACTCTATGTTTGATATTTTATTTTCTTAATATATGCTATTGTTTATGTGGTTGTTCAATAAAGTAATATTATATTCTATACGCTCGATATTTGAGTAGTAGGCCACGTAACAACACGAGTATGCGACTCTGGTCTAAGGTGGACCATGTTTAGTCTTGAATAACTGGCTATCAAGAAGGCTGCCGGAACACACAGTTACGTGCTTGGCGACAGATTTTTTAATTGGAAGTTGGTTGCTAGCCAGACGGACACTAGGAAATGCTCTACTTTTTTTTTCTGTGATTAAGCAGTATGAAAAAAAACGTGTTCATCAAATTCTTGTGGCACAACTATCACGTTGGCGTCCGATTGGGCACGTAGAGTAACCACGCTGTCGGCGATTTATGAGGTTAGTAACGCGACGTGACGCGAGCAGTTTGTCAAGGTCGTAGGTACACAGGCTGGCACGTGCAAGCGCGGATCAATCCAGCTTTTGGATTTTGGTGCTCTATGGCTCATCGTCATCATATTAACCAAAAGACGTCTTGGCGATATGAGAGCAAAATACTATATGTATTCGTATTTTAAAAATTCGTATAAAATCGTGCGTAAATGATTGGTTATGATCTTTCCACTTTTATTAGCTTTGATTCAGTGGTAAGAAACGTTGGAGTTTCGAAACACGGTTAGGTACAAATCGTTCGATAGGTTTATATTATACAAATTGTCGTTTTAAAATTTTATTCTTCTTCTTCGTATGAGCTAAGTGGCCAAGCCAAGCCAAGTTGGCCAACCAAATTAATCCACATTCTATGAATTGAGGACCAGTATATGTTACTGTATTAAAACTTTTGTAAGGCGTGTTTGAATAATGTTTGTATAACCGGATGAACCGATTGAGAATGGCACACTGATTGTGCTGAAATATGTTGGGCTAATACCGACAAAATAAACGTAAGTGATCAGTTATACAACCATTTTTTCCAACATGGAAAAAAATGTTTTTCTCATCTTTTTTTTTATCTTAATCTTTCATTCTGGCAAATGTGAGATAATGTAAAACAAATTATAACAACTATAACTGCGTTATGATTAGAGTTGACGTCAACTTATTTTGTAAAATTTGCTTCTAAAAATGTTAAGGAAAAATGTTGATAACAGCCTTATGAATTAATATACCTAAAGAATAAATTAAACTGTGATACATTACAATGATCGGGCATTTATCAAATATTTATAAACAACCTTGGCCTTCAAATAGATTTTGGTTAAAGTATTTGAATACGGCCGTTTACACTTTGTGCCTCATAACAGAATATCAGTGTTCTGCTCAGTGAACAGGAGTGATAACTTTAGATAATATCATTGGTTTATGAATTATTTATAGGCCGGGATTATGAATAATAATTGCCGCTTAATGTCTCGCATTTATTAAATTAATTTTATAGCGCTAGTCAGGGACAAATGGGAAGAGGGTAAGGAGGACTTTCCCAACAATAATTAGACAGGATTTTAATAATAATAATAATAACTGTCTCGAATTTGACAAAATGGCTAGGTGTAGATAAATATTAAGCATGGTGGGAATATGCGAGAATGCCTTGTAAAAACTGTTGTTTTTGCCGTAGGTGAATATGCGCCACAAGAGCTTCAAGAGCGGATGCCATCACCAACGCTAATGAACTTGCAATTGTGAGTAGTCAACGTATGATTGATAATACATACACATAACACTCATACTTTCTCTTTACTGAAGCGATCAGTGGTGTCTGTCTAAATGCGTTACGGGGGAATCGTAACGTTTCACCTGAATAGTTGACACCAACTATTAATTAGCCTCTAAATATCTACCTCTTAATATTGCTATTGCAACTGTATTCCATGTTCATGTTAGTTGTTTTTTTAGCAATATATTTTTCAGTTTCCGATTAAAACTATAGCATTATCTTAACAAACCTTAACTTGAGTTGAGACTTTAAACACCAAGAAAAGCTAATATTGTATCACTGAAGTAGTTGCCTAGAACTTAAATAGCTACTGTAAAACCGAAACTCGACCGTGACGGGAGCGGGCAAAGATGAGAGAAAGAAGGTCACCAAAAATAGTGATAAAAGAAGCAAGGAAAATTGCTTGAAATAAATAAGCCTCGCTCACATTAGACCTGCAAGCAAACCGATGACACAGCGAGGCAAGGCTTCTTTTCTATTTCTGCTCGCTCACATGGCTCCGCTAGACTCTTTCTCCTCACATAGCTCATCTTTGCCCCGCACCGCGAGCGAGCGAGCCTCCTTTTTAACAATTTATTGCATATTTGTTAGTGTATTCCTGATGGAAATAGCGCTACAGTGACGTGTGTTTGATTGTTCCAGCTGACGCGCTGCGGAGCGGTGGATAAAGCGGCTCTGCCGCTTTAAATGGACAAACGTAAGATGCTGCCAAAGAGAGCTCGTATGGACAGCACCATGCGGGGTCCAATCTCCAACGGACCTCTGCAATCCAGGTGAGCTCATATACTACATAGCACTACACTGCTACACGTGGCTGTCTCTAGATCAGCTCCAATAACATGCTCGTACAAGTGAACAATTAGAAGTCTACCGGAAAACATACTGAACCCTATTTTTATGGCACCAAAAAATATATGTACCTTTCAATGAAAAAAACATTACTATCAGTTAATTCTTCATCACTATGAAGTTTTTTAGTAACAAAATTTTAAGAAAATAAAGTCGATTTATGAACCTCCTCCATTTTAAAGTAAACAATAGGCATTTTGTACAAAACAACGCTTAATAGTCTGCAATAATTAATTGACTTTGTATTTTCTCTGAAGTACATTGTTGATTGAACTTGGGTCTATTTGCGCCGCTACTCATTTAATTCAATAGCGAATTCACAATGAGAAACTTAAACAGTTTACCAAAGATCGGGCGAGCGGCGAACTCGCTCACAGTTTGTAATTCGAGTTTGTGTCGAATGGAAGTCCGTGAAACGCGCCCGGCAAGTCAACAAAGCGACGTCCGATAGACCTCACTCCACTTATTCTTTTCTCGCGATAATCCTATTTGGTTTCCATCAAACTTGGCCGAAGGGGTTGTTCCGGAGGGTGAGGCCCGCCCCGGCCCTCTTTGTTTGCTACCAAATCTGTTTTCGTCTGCGCTTGCCCCGAGAAACTTTGACGAAATTCCGAAAACTCTTAGTCCCCGCGCGCTCCGAATTACTTTCCAGTTTGGGAACTTTCCTCGCCAATAATAATAATTCCGCTTCGCTATGACGAAAGTTTAAATTATTAGTTTAATCGTACTCGGCGTACTTTAATTATTCCGAGGCGAGGGCGGGCGGGGCCCGTCTGCTGATTAGCTAACTTGGACCGACTTGTAGCCCTCTCTCGGCCCTAGTTTACATTATTTGTTTAGTAATTACATTAGGCCATCAATTTGGATTTGTTGTCTGTTACGATTAGGTAGGATTCAGATTAGGTATTCTTCTGTTCGTTCTGAACTTCCGAGTCAAAAAAATTAGCACAATGGTTAACATTTCTCTTTAAAAACTTACTACGTGCGATTTCATGTTGACTCTCCACACATTTAGTGTATGTCGTAGATGTGTGTGTTACCGCTCACCCGGTAGGATGCATACGTGAGTAGGGTCTAATTTAAAACGTTATCGCCGTGGAATTTACGGCGGAGATCGCCATTGACGTTATCAGCGACGCTCAGAGAATACATTGTGCTCTCGATTTACGACGGCATTACGTTGTGTGTGACACGGACGCTAACTGGCATCAACCGTTACGCTATGTAGTAATGAGTATGATATAATACATAAATGCTCCTACTACGCTCATTATGATGATGATGATGATGATGAAAAGTTATCTATCGATGACACCTGGGCTAGTTTATGAGCCGCTAAAAGCTGGCGAGTGAGCGTGTATGTTTTAATTCAGATACGCAAAAGCAGATTGTAAAGAATCAATGACACGGAGCGAGTTTACAAGTGCTCGCGAAGCTTGTAAATTAGCAGTTTCATAGAGCCTTCACTCAGCAGCTTTCTAAGGTTCAGAAAAATCAAGTTCCTATCTTATAATTTCAAAAGACTTTCCTTCTAAAGATAGTTCTTTCTTTGACTTGCCTTTAATAGATTTAAAGCTTCTTTTAATACATATTAAAATAGCGACCGGTCTGTTTATCGCTCGTTTATTCACTCGTATATTCGTATCGAGGCTGTTTAACAATGGAACAGGTTTATTTTTAGGCTTTCATTCTCATTCAAGAATAGTAAACAGAACTGGTTATTTGCACTCGAAAGTTCACAAATCAAGGCCGCCAGGATATGTCTCGATGCTAACTTTCCAACTATATGTGCATATTTTATGTTGTTGGCCTGTTTTTTATTCAATTGTTGAATTATAGCTATCCGTGTTCATTTTTCGATGGTTCTAGTTTTAGCTGTTATGAGACTATTTAACATTATGAGAAATTTGCGTACATGCAAATACTGTCATCCTCACAAGCATTACATACAGACATTTTGTATAATGCATCTTCGTCGAGTAGACGGATGAGACATAAAACGGGGCTGTTTATAGATATCGTACGGAACCCTTCATCCGCGAGCACGACTCGCATTTTTCTATTACATTATTAATTTAAGTTGTGTTTCATTTTATTGTTCACTTGTGCTAATGATAATGAACCAATGGAACTCAATATTTTGTACCTGTGATTGAAGGTTACAAATATTCGACACTCATTTTCCAAACGATATTATCAAGCGCATTATCTTGCTACAATGACCCATTTAGTGATAACACGTCAGTTTCTCCAACCGCCCGATAAAGCTGTACCTTGTTATCGCGTCGTTGTAGTGTCCGATAGCAACGGCAGGAATGTGCCTTGTCTATAAAGCGCGTTGTTTACGTCACTCTTACAAACATGTATTATGCATCTTTTATTGATTTTACTCGGACAGCTTTGCTCGTATGCAAGTAATATGTACTTTTAACACACAAATGTTAGATGTTGAAAAAATTGCCTAAGTGCGAGTTGGACTCGCGCATTAAGGGTTCCGTACCATTGTTGTATGGGAGCCCCCCTCAAATATGTATTTTATTTAAATTTTATAATTTTATTTGATAACTAATATACCTACATTTATTGATATAATATACATTTATTGATATAGCAAAAATTAAACTAAAAAAACACGTTTATTGTATGGGGACTCCTTAATATTTATTTCACTTTTATTTTTAGTATTTTTTGTTATAGCGCCACGGGAAATACATATTATCTTGTGAAAGCTTCAACTTTCTAGCTATTACGGTTTTTGAGATACAGCCTGGAGCTTAGTAGACAGCGGAGGCTTAGTAATAGGATCCCGTTTTTACCTTTTAGGTACGGGTTAAAAGTGGGAAGGAAAAAAAGATGGACTATATGGTCTAGTTATTATAAATTTGCATAACTGAAATACAATGAACGCTCTGTTACGGAATTTTCGACTATTAGATGTCAGGGATAGAGATCTATCGTGTGTATTTCTTCTCAAACGGCATCTAGTTTTTAACATTAGAACTAGCTAGTTTTATATTAATAATAAAATGATATATGTTGCGGGTTTCTTTTTAATTTAGTACTTTAACAGTACTTATTAAATTATTTATTTACAAATAAATATGTTGAATGTATTACTTGTATACTTACATTTCTTGGATATTTAATAAATATTCTAATGACAAACATGAAGCAAAAACCAAACACTGAAAGCAAATAGCTGTTATTATGTGTGTTTTATTTGATCTGACGGATAAATAATGTGTTTGTTTGTGTTGGTTAAATTGTAGTGTAGGTGAAATATAAATACGAAATAGTTTCAATATGTAGTTTTCGAGTATCTATTTATTTTTCTAATAAAAGACAATTAATTTAATTTTCATTCATTTTCATATTGACATGTATCGTTATTTTTCTCGACGTGTAACCAACATTAAAGCATGCTGGTTAGATATTGTTATTATCGGGAGGGAACTGGCCTTCAGCTAGATGATATAGCTGCAATGGGGCGACCTACCCGATGACCTAATGGGGGGCTCCGGGCATTTTCGGGAAACGCACAGGAGAACTCGCGCTGGTCCTCAGTCCCTCCCGGTAATTTTCTGACCTGTCATCCGATTCTACGACGGCATCGGCCACTCGACACCGCCTTCCACCCCGACTCGATTTTGCGGGTTTTGTAGCCCCATCTCCAAACATCGAGTCTTTTGCCCTTTTTAGATGCCTTGTACGACACAGCTCCGCAGCCTTATTTTGTCACCTAGGCTGAAAGGATGATCATCATATTCTGGTACGGCATTTAATTCGCTCAACAGAGACTTATATTACATTTTTACTCTACTGTTATTTCTAAGTCTAGTCAGAGGCTTAAAACCCTACATTAGAGGCTGGCCACTTGGCTCATCCGAAGAAGAATACTGTCATTACTAAAAATCAAGTTTATTTATTTTATCTATCGATAAATGTTGCATTGGCTATTACTACAATTACTGTTTAATATCGGTAAGTAACGTGCGTGCGTTGCATCGTTCCAGGCCGCTGGTGGCCCTGCTGGACGGGCGCGACTGCACCGTCGAGATGCCCATCCTGAAGGACGTGGCGACGGTGGCGTTCTGCGACGCGCAGTCCACCTCCGAGATACACGAGAAGGTGCTCAACGAGGCCGTCGGCGCGCTCATGTGGCACACCATCATACTCACCAAGGAGGACCTCGAGAAGTTCAAGGCGCTCAGGATCATTGTGCGCATCGGCTCCGGCGTCGACAATATCGATGTCAAAGCAGCCGGCGAATTAGGTAAACACAACATTCTATGTGTATTACTAAAAGAAAACATACATGCGTCTAATTCTAATTTGAGGTGGGTTGTGATAAGCCCTGCACTGATATCCCACTAGAGGTTTATTGTTTATCTCCTCTTACCAACGTATTCAATCCACCCGAGTTCCTATAAATAACGGAGCACGACATTGGGCGCTAGCCTATACCTGTTCCACCCCTGTTGCGCCAAATAGTGTTCTGTAGATTAACTATAGAAGTTGATATGCTTTCATCAAGCCCAACCTCTCTGGTTTGGTTAAAGAAACATCATAATCTATGCAGTTCTGTCTTTCGACCTATGCGTCTCACTCGTGATTATTTTCGATTACTTTTCTCTGAGTTTATAATTTATTTAGTTTCTAGAGAATTATACAGTTATAAAAAACTTTTGTGTGAGTATGTTTTGAAAACAGCAAGCAATACGTATGTCATTTTCACCGTCTAGAACCTCTACTTGTATGATTTGTGTGTGTTTTTTTTTAATTTAGTGGGCTTTACATTGATCGTAATTCACCTGATGATATGTATGTAACATGGCATGTTTGTATTTTCCAGGCATAGCAGTATGTAATGTGCCGGGCTACGGCGTGGAGGAGGTAGCCGACACCACCATGTGTCTCATATTGAATTTATACCGACGGACGTATTGGCTCGCGAACCTGGTTCGGGAAGGGAAAAAATTCACAGGTAAGTCTCTATTCTATATTATGATCTATATCTATCATACCTTATCATTATATTGTATTTCAGCCAATCTATAAGGCATATTTAGATAGATTTGGTACTAGTACATCTAAACATTCGCTTCAGAGATCGCTTTTGGTTTGCTATCGTCAAAAGACGCGGGAAAAGGAAAAAAATACGGGAATGGCGTTGGTTATCTCTAATTCTCTATTGAGAAAGTTGGTGTCATCCACATACATTTAATGTCATATGACGATAGCATATTGACAAACTAAGTACCGACCACCGACTCAAATACGAATGACGCGAGAAGTAAAGATGTGATTGTAATAATAATCATCATCAGTCTATATATACCAAATGCGAGGTACAGGCCTTCTCTCTTTATATTTAATTTAACTCTTAACAAGAATTATATTTTCATTCTTAACGTAACTATTAAAGTAAACGATTGTATATCCTTGAGTAAAACGGCGCAGAGCCGTGACCTAGACTTTTCAACTGCTATTTATTATTATAATTACAGTTATTATTTCTTGAAAACGTTCACCAATTCAGAAGTAAGTGTTAAGTGGTAGCTTTACGTAACGCTAACTGTATAGTTCAGTTAAACTTATTCGATTTTCGATTGACCTTGAAATGTGCCGACCTCTTATAAGGAAAAGTAAAGATCTTGATCTTTTCCTTATTTTTACGTGTTTATTTATAGTTCAATGCAATGAATGCAGCCTAGTAATTTACTGACTTGTAAATTGACATGTTAGCATTTTATTTCAGGTGCTTCTGAGTGCACCTATTTATTTAATTGTTTGCATTCACAAACGGAAAATATTAATAACAATTGTACACTCTTCGTTAAGTGATGCATAGAGGCTCTAGGAGGGGTTTCACGACTCTATGCTTATGCTATGCTTGCAATTCGATATATTGCATCTAATTTAAACTAATACTTCCGAAGAACGCACTCTCGTAAGAGTCTTTCCGGTTTGCCGGTTTCATCACGATGTTTTCCTTCACCGTTGAGCGAGTGTATATAACATAACTTGAAAAACAAGTCATTGGTGTAGGGCTGGGATCGAACTAGGGACCGACTGATGGAAAAACGGACATTATTACCACCGAGCCACACTAGCTTAGTAGTAAAACACTGTATTAAGCTGTTTTTAATATACTTCTTTCTTTTATATCCCTTATGTTTGTCCAATAAAACATATTTTATGTACAGTTTAAATGATTGTGTATCTAATCGATCTGTGGCACAACAAACGATTTTTCCTTCTTTGTTTATTTTTTTTATATTTAATAACAAAACAACGGTCTTCCTAATTATAATCCTACTGTTGTATCGCAGGTCCAGAGCAGGTCCGCGAGGCGGCGATGGGGTGTGCGCGCATCCGCGGCGACACGCTCGGCATCGTGGGGCTCGGCCGTATCGGCTCGGCCGTCGCGCTGCGAGCCAAGGCGTTCGGCTTCAACGTCATCTTCTACGACCCCTACCTGCCCGACGGCATCGAGAAGTCTCTCGGCCTCACCAGGGTCTACACACTGCAGGTACAACTACACTGAACCTACCTACTACTACCTACAGACCTACGTACGTTTGATGGTCGGTATCATCACCGGCCACTGCGATCTTAACTATCACCAGCACAAAAATGGTAATACAGATAGCCCCCTGTGCCGGGGATGTATGAGGGCGGACGAGATTGTGGAGCATGTGCTGTTGCACGGTGAATCCACAAACCAAATAAGAGAGATAACCGGACTAGCAAGGGAATCTCAACAAAACACTACGCTATACTTGGACGCCTCCTGCTTTAGTAAAAAAAGTACCACAACATCTGACACAATGACAGTGGAACAGGTATGCCATCGACCCAAGACCGTGCTCCGCTACTTTAAGGAGCTTGGGTGGCTTGGGAAGGCTGGTAGGGGGAAATGCACAATACGCCTCCTGCGGGTTGTTAGTGCAGGTCTGATCGCCCTCATCATGGAATAAGAATAATAAGAATAAGAACACACTGAACCTATCTCATGGCTAGCCGAGACCCTCCTAAGAAGGCTAAGCTCGAGAACGTATATGGTGAACTTTTTTTAAATGTAATGGGCTTGCGCTTCTTCGCAATTCGCCTGATGGTAAACGATATTGTGATTTAAGGTGGAGCGCGCCAGCCCAGAAGAAACCGGTTCACTCTTGTCTTGAATACCGCTAGAACACACACACGGAACGCACTTCGGTTTATCTCGCTATTTTACGCCTCGTTTTTGCGTTCGTGTTAAATGCTCTCGTTGCGTTTACAAAATGCAAGTGAATGGCAGGAAGGAATTGTAAGGAAGAAGGACGAGCCGCTAGCTATTCAGAAGGGCAGTCTGGCTGGAACAGATGCGCTTCGCCTAGCTGGATCAAGCAAAATGAACGTTATTTTCACAAAGAAAGAATTTTCTATTGTAACAGTGATACATAGTTTATGATCATAATAAGAGATGATTTAGTATATTAATAGGCCAGGATCACTTTGACATGTCTATGTATGTTTTAATATACAACTTAAATAAATATTTAAGTTTTAGATAAAAATGTATTAGTAATCAAATGAAAAGAAATATGTAAAAAATTTCTTCAAATTATTATCTTGTATAATTATCTAATGCTTGCAATGTAATTGTGTTCCAGGACCTCCTATTCCAGAGTGATTGTGTATCATTGCACTGCAGCTTAAACGAGCACAATCACCACCTAATCAACGAGTTCACTATCAAACAGATGCGCCCCGGTATGTTCACTTCTATTTTCCCAATAAAACCATTTTGCTATTTTTTAAGGCAATGATATAGGCAGAATCTTAATATAGGCTCTACCAAATGTTGTTATAACGATCTATAAATTATAAATAGTAGCTTACGTTGATGTATGGGCTCCTTCCCGCAATCAGAGCTCTTCTGGCTTCCTATTTGCGTTGGGCCCGACTGGTGGTCGTTAATCCTGCCAGCCGATCTCGCTGAAGAAGGCCAGGTCACGTACGCAGGCCTCTTGACAGCGTCCTTGGTGACCAGAGGAAAATAGTAAATAGTTGCTTAAAACTTAAGTAGCTTGGCTCAGGCGTTAGTTTGCTGAAATCCACTGTGGGTAGAAGAAAAAAATTATATATTTAGTGTACTTGTTGTGTGGTAACCACAGCAGAAGAGTACTAAATAATAATAATATAAACGCTGTTAATTATTAGGCATGTTTTTTATAGAGGAAAACTTGCTGTACCGTCCCCACTTAGTGGGAAAAGGTTGAATAAGAAGAAGGGTTTTTTTCTATGGGAATGGGAAATAATTTTATTGGACCAACTTACATTCTAATCAAAACAAAACAAACCACAAATAAGTTTAGGTAACTTAACTAATTCTAGAAACTAAGTCTTAATGTAAGCGTGGTGCCTAGCACCTGCAGTAGGATACCCTGTGTTTGTAGGAGCTAGCTCTCTTAAGAGGTGCTAAAAATGAAGTTGGGATAATTATGTTGTGTTGTTGAGTGCTAGTTAAATATGAGCGAGTGTGTGTAAAGTAAACAATGATACATATATATAAATGTATATATAAAGAATAGTATACCGCTACGCAGTGGACACTGAGTGGAGTGTCGAGACCACCACAGTGTGCTTGCGTGTGTATGTGTGATTGTATGAGAGAGAGCGAATGTTCTTATGTGTGTGTGTAGTAGTGCTATATATTTTATACTTATATTGTTGAGAAGAGTATAAGTAAGTGTGTAGTGTAGTAACGTTGTGGTCGCATGCGCAGGCGCGTTCCTAGTGAACACGGCGCGCGGCGGGCTGGTGGACGACGAGGGGCTGGCGAACGCGCTCAAGCAGGGCCGCATCCGCGCCGCCGCGCTCGACGTGCACGAGAACGAGCCCTTCAACGTGTTCCAGGTACTACTCTCTCTCTCTCTCTCACTCTCACTCATACACTACTTTGTTGGCCATCAATAACATACGACAAAGGCAAGTCGCACTACACGCATTACACGAATAAAGAAAGAAAGATATTAATTTATTAAATTAATAACACAACAATTAATATATACATTTCCTGTCACAAGTAAATACTTAAAAAGACTACTACTACTACTAAGACGGCTTGCTGACCCCAAAATGGATACTGTCCTCTTACACCAAGAGAATCCACTCTTTCCTAATAAATATTAAAGAAAAAAATAATGAAAGCCATGAATTCCGCACTCTTTTATGTTGGGTGATATAGCGTAATACAAAAAAATATTTTTTTTAGGTTACATTAACCACATTGACTGAGATACCTAGCTCTTATTTTTTCCTGATTGTGATAAAGCTCAAGATCCATAATTCATTTTCACGCTCACGTAACTTTTGTATGTATGTACATACGTACAAGTAAAGGAGTAGTAGTAAAGGAGCATGTATTGGTCGCAGGGCCCGCTGAAGGACGCGCCGAACCTGATGTGCACGCCGCACGCGGCATTCTTCAGCGACGCCAGTGCGCAGGAGCTGCGCGAGATGGCCGCTTCAGAGATCCGGCGCGCCATCGTCGGCCGCATCCCCGACTGCCTCAGGAACTGCGTCAATAAGGTAACGCCACACCTAACTTAACGACCTCGTTGGTGTAAAGGCTACCATGCCGGACTGCCAATCAGAAGGTTCCGGGTTCGATTCCCGGCACGGCCAACATCTTTGTGCTAAATTAAATTTGTTGGCTGTCGGTCTGGGTGTTATGAATGTATGTATATGTAGTATATCAGTTGTGTTAGCAACCATAATACAAACTAGAAATGGTTTAGTATGGGGTTAACCAGCCATGTGTGAAATGTGTCCTAAGAAAATGTTCTATAGACATCAAAAAAATAAGGAGGTTCTCAATTTGTATCAGAATACTCGGTGCAGATGGCTGGGTCAATTCGGAAATTTATTTTTAAAGAGTATAATCAAAGAGGGTCCCACAAACAAAATGACAGTTATTTTCCCTCGAGTGATACAGTGCAATCACTAATTGTGTTTGAATGCTAATGTTTCTTACTGGTCAATAATAGATAGATAGATATGGGCCAGCAGGATGCTTACCATCAGGTTTGCGACTGGCTCATCTTGTCACACATTGGCATAAAAAGAATGATGCATACCGTCATCATCATTTTCATCTACAGCCGATTCTATCCCACTGCTAAGTTTAGGCCTCTTTTCTGTCATGCCATCTGCCTCTCGGTCATGTGCCACCAGTCCAGATTAAACTGGAATTTTTATTCTTATTCTGTGATGGGGGCGATCAGACTTGCACTGACAACCCGCAGGAGGCGTATGGTGCAGTTCCCCCAACCAGCCTACTCAAGCCATCCAAGCTCCTTAAAGTAGCGGAGCACGGTCTTGGGTACCTGTTCCACTATCATTGCGTCAGATGTTGTGGTACTTGTTTTAAAACAGGAGGCATCCGAGTATAGTGTTTTGTTGAGATTCCCATGCCTTAAATTATTATTATTAAAAGCCTGTTTGATCCCATTGTTGGGCAAAGGCCTCTACCCTCTTTCCATTTGTCCCTATCTAGCTCGTCCCTCCATCGCTTTTTTGGTCGTTATCATTTGGTTCCTTAAACTGGAATGATAATGATGAATGATGCTTAAACTGAAAAATATTTCACTCATGTGTAATGTATTGATCGTCGTGTATTGCAGGACTACTTCCTGCCGGGCGCGCAGCCCGCCCCGCTGCCGGCGGCGCCGCAGCTCCCCACGCCGCAGCCGCCGCCCACCACCTACACGGAAGGTATGGACGACACATCATACTTCTACTATTCTATTCTTTCGCCCGATCTTCGCCCACAGACTTAATACATTTTTGTGTTATTAATTAAATGCCCGTAATAAATTTTTACTTACCGAAGAAGACATGGATGGAGTGTGTGAATGAGGACATGAGAGTGAAAGGAGTGAGTGTAGAGACGACGGCTGATAGAGGAGAGTGGAAGAGGAAAATTTGCTGTGCCAACCCCACCTAGTGAGATAAGGCAAGGAAGAAGAAGAACAATAAATTTTTACTTGATTTTTGTCCTTGTTGGGTATATAGTGAAAAATTGCTAGCTTCCCATAGTGCTTGAGGCTTAACGACCTCGTTGGCGTAATGGTTACCATGCCGGACTGCCAACTAGAGGATCCCGGGCTCGATTCCCGGCATGGCCAACATCTTTGTGATGAACTAATTTTGTTGGATGTTGGTCTGGGTGTTAAATATGTATCGATATAAATTATGTATGGTATATAGTATATTTAGTGTATTAGCTACCATAATGCAAACTAGAAATGGTTTAGTATGGGGCTAATCAGCCACGTGTGAAATGTGTCCTGACATATAAATTACAATATGTCTGTGAAGAAAATGAAACAGTAGAACACATGCTACTGCATTGTAAGGCAACCAAACAAACCAGAGGGAGTTACAGCCTGATGATAGCAGCTCAAGATGAAAGTTCGCCTACCATTGCTAATCTTCAGACAAGCAGACCATCTGACGCAACAGTGGTGGAACAGGTATGCCAGTGACCCAGTGCTGTGCTCCGTTACTTCAATGAGCTCGGTTGGCTTGGGTAGGCTGGTAAGGGGGGAATGCACAATACGCCCCTAGCGGGATGTCAGTGCAGGTCTCATTACCCCCACTTCAAATTAGAATTAGAATATGTCTGTGTTGCAAGTGTAGTATAAAGTGGGTGGTGTGGTTGCAGGCATGAACGGCGGGTACTACGGCGGCGGGGGCGGCGGCGGCGCGCAGGCGGCGCACAGCACCACGGCCGTGCACGAGCCCGCCGCGCTGCCCGCACAGCCCGCGCCCGCGCAGCCGCCGCAGCAGCCGCCCATCTCCCTGGTACATACCCTTTTTTTTATTACGAGGGGGAAATCTTCAATAAGATACCCAGCTACAATGGGGTGAAGCTGGGTTATGTGGGTAGCTAGCTGGGAGTGTGTACCGAGGGGGTTTTAGTGGGTAAAAATCCCCACTAAAACCTCCTCGGTGCCCAACCTCGATGCTTTATGGAGGGCTTCAGGTTCCCTGGTACCTACCTACTTGCTCTCTTGTCTCTTTACTGCCCTGATACTAAAGGACGCGGCTAGCTCTAAATAATTATTTATTTGATACAGGCTCACGCCTAGGTTGGGGTCCATTGAACACTCACAGCGACTAACACAAGCACTGTTATATCCAAACTTGTATGTAAGCTTTAGTTATTACTTTATTATTTAGATAAGTTGATCTAACATTTATGTAACAAACCTATTATATATAAGAAGCTTACAATTTTGGGAAAAGTAATGTGTATAGCTTAAGGTTTATGGAAAAATAAATATATTCTTATTATTATTTACAAAAAAAAAACTGTACATGTATAGCTCTATTGTACTTTGTAAACTGTTATCATAAGGCATATTACATATATATTTGCACGAACAAACGGTCACACTTACAAATATGGTGCAAATATAAGTATGGCTCTAGTCTTATTAGACTTAGTTGCCTTCTTGCGTATCAGAGCAGATCTCTCTGGTGTGTATACTTCGGATCACACCGTTATTTGTTCGATTTAGATTTATCTAGATTAATGTATTAGTAAAGCTTTTTCTAGTGGTCTTCTGGTTTACTATCAAGCCTAAGTTAAAAATTTGTCGCCAAGCACCTAACATATACCAGACTAGTTATGCTCTACCTTGGCGAGAGTCCCTCACCCGTATGGTTACGTGACCAAATGAAGTGAATTGTAGTCCTGACTTTTCTTGTTTGAGACATTTTTATTTGATAAAAATTTAATTTTATTCCACACTAAAAATGTTAAAATTAATATTTTACATCTTGAGTCACCCATGTTTGCAAGTGTAGTGAGGAAAGAAAATTGTTATAAATATTCGTAATTTTCTAGACTGTCTTGATTTGAATGAGATAATAATAGTCGAGTGAGTAATGTGTGATGTGGGTGTTGTTCCAGCCAATCAACTCGACGGACCCCGCGAACCACCAGCTGGAGGACCGGAAGAACTCGGACGTGCACTAGGAGCGGGCCGAGGACAAACAATAGTTTTATAGTCGCCGGCGGCGCCTGCGGTGAGAGCGAGCACAGTGGTTGCAGTGTGACAAGTGATTGTGTAAAAATATGTGTAAGGGAGGTTCATGAACAGATCGTGCAGCGGCTCCATGCTAACTTCCTCTCGGATAATACTTGATTCCGTGTTTGTATTTCGTAAGGTTGGGACAGCTATTTACGTTTAATGGTACCTCTCTGAAGGTGCCGCCTGATCCAACCGTGAGGCTCGCGTCCCGCGCCGGCCTGCACGCTCTCTGTCATTTTATACATTATACGTTTGGTCACAGCGAGAAATTTTACATGATATCTGTTTAGATAATATTATAGCGTTAATTTATCCGTTATTCTATTCGTTGACAAGTACAATGTATGCGCCACTGTAACGTATACGAGATAAAGCGTGCAGGCCTCGCCGCGGAGCTAGCCCGTGAGAGTGTTGTCCTCTCGCCTTCAGAGTGTAAGTGAATGTAAGTTGTGCGGTTATCGCGGGCGATGTACGTCGCGTGCCGGGGCCGGCGCGCCGGGCGGACACACACACACACACACACACACACGTTTTTTTAATTAATCCGATTTATCAACCTAACGTTTAAGACACATGTATGTGTGAAAGCCTAAAGTCGTGTGAAGTCTGCTCCGACCGAGTCCACACGGGCTTCTGCGACGTTTCAGTAATGCGATAACACGGATAACTCAGATGATACTAGTGAGATATTGTTTAAAGGCGTTTACAACACTTTCCTAGTTGCACGCAAAGATACGTGTCAATTGTCATGATCACGTGAATTATTCAGATACTATAAATATGTCATGGTATCAGAGTGAGCCAGTAGTTATCGCGCGCCGGCCGCCGCCCGCGCCCCGCACCCCGGCACCCTCGCAGAGCATGCATCGAACTGTTTATTTTTAAGTAAACAAATGGACTGTAGAATTCTATCATCACACTATTAACGAGATAAACGGAAGAACTTCGTGCGTCTACTATATATATATTTTTTATTTTGAAATGTACAAAATCTGCTTTCATTTGATTACGTTTTTTTTTTCTAAATAGAGTTAAGCGATACATTTGTACATGAAGGAACACCACTTTAGACCGTAATGTTAGGGTACAGCCCTCGCAATCCACCCGTTTCCAAATTGTGAGAATTGGTATTTAAAATTAGTATTTACTTACAGTTTAGTTTAATGACAAAAACAATGTGTATATTTTATGAGAAAGTGAAAAGTTCTTAAATAAAACTATTGTTTTCGGATTAATTACTTGGTAGTTTTATTTATATTCAATTGAACCCTGATTCAGTTTTGTACAATACAAGAGTGTAATAAAAATACCTAGATACATTAATAAACAATGTTATAATGCAATAAAACTACTAATGTAGAATTGAACCTACTTAAATATACGGTTTGGCAAAATATTAACTCAACAGTAACAACATAGGGGCTCATCTAGCTGTGCCTCGGTAACTTTGGAATTCTTTGCCGAATTCCGTTCCCCAATGACTACAATCTAGTGATTTTCAAGGCGAGAGTGAACCGGTTCCTTCTAGGTAAGCGCGATCCACCGTAGACCTCAATATCACTTACCATCAGGTGAATTGCGGTCAAGCGCTGACCTATTCAGAGTAAAAAAAAACCTTTGTTGTTCAAACCGCCAAACTTTGGAATTCTCTGTTCCCCCGGTTCCTTCTAAGGAGGGCGCTCCACAATAGCAAAAAAAGATATATAGGTATCTATACCAATATTATAAAGAGGGAAAGCTTGATTTTTCGTGTTTGACGTAAAAATAGGCTCTGAAACTACTCGACGGATTTGAAATGTTCTTCCACCGTTGGGAAGCTACATTATCCCTGAGTAACATAGGCTATACTTTTTTTTATTGATGAATAGGCTTACGTTTGACCGCAGCTAGCCAGATGTTAAGCTTGACTGTAGTCTAAGATGTAACACGCTTGCCTAGAAGGAACCTATTTACTCTAGATTTGAAGACCCCCAAATTGTAGTTCTCGGGAAAAAGAGACTCAGGAAGAGAGCCCAAACTGCGAAGCTTTGGAGCTTCGCAGTTTTCACAATGAAGGTCGAAGCAAAACGCTTTGTGCGAATCCTCGGAACTTCGACAGTGAATCGATGTCTCTTCTCAGTAACCCTGCTAGTTCTGATATTTTGTTTCTCTTTGCAACTTAGATTGCCCGGCCTTGCCCTATAATATTTTATAGCCCGTGCGAAGCCGGGACGATCTGCTAGTAGTTATATATCTGCTACTGGGCAGTAGGACTGACATTCCCGCTGTTGTTTGGAGTGGGTACCCGCAGGCGCCTGGCCTCGTCCGCGTCGAGCGCCCGCTTCATCTCGTAGTATTTCTGCTTGAAGGAGACCAGTTCACCGCCCACCCGCTCCAGCTCCAAGCGAAGGTCGGAGATCTGCCGCTCGCGCATGCTTAGCTCTGGAGGTACAAGAAGCCGGTTTGAAAGCAAAATAGCATATTTTGAAAAAAATATTTAAGTAATAATAAAAAAAATAATATAAAATATTGAAAAAATTAAAAGTAAAATGCGTTAATGATACGCTTATTCTTTTCAGTTTTATAATGTCTGATTCAGTCTTTTCCTTCTTTTTTGTATGAATATTAGTAGCCAAGTCATCCGACCCAAGGTTTTGTGTTGGATTTTATTAATTAGATAATTTCAAAACATGATTACGTAAAATTTGCTAGTTTTATTTGAAAATACTGTAGTACTAAAAGTTATAAAGAAATTTATTAATTGTTAATTCTTGGTCGCCTTGCCGTACCAGGGAAGGTAGAAGGCACCAGAACTACAACCGTGCGGAAGGTCACCCACGAGGTGGACTGACGGAATCAAGGCGACAGTTGGAGGCTCCTTGAACGAATGTAGCCAGATGACATCCAGCTGGCAGAGATGGCGAGATGTCGTGAGGGAAACAATATCCGCCCCCTCTAGTGACCCTCCATGACGATCACGACCGCTCCGTCAACAGCGTCACGTATAAGAAGAAGAATTGTTGATTTTATATGAATTTCTTTAGTGAGATACCTACTACGCGGTTCTAGCGCTTCGCTTACACGGCACAACATCATCTTATATTTTTGTGCACCTCAATTGTTATCAAACAGTGTGTTACCTGCTATCAGACACTTCATTTTGGTTGTCCTCTGCGCCAGCGCACGTTGAGTGCGATTTAGCGTTTGCTGGAACAAAATCCGGAAAGGAGCTTTAGAAACACTAATAAAATCGTGTGGGTGGGAAAACTTCTGCTTTTGAATCAGACAGCCCTTGGTTCGATCCCATAATAAGAATAAGAATATATTTATTGCATAACTGTACAAAGACAAGATCTTAAAATAGTGATTAGGTTACAAAAGTCTTGTTCGTAAAGAGCATATTACAATATTAACTAAAAATAACAACTATCTATTAACTAAAACTTAATACTATACATCTTTTCAACTATACATAACTATACATTTTATTAATTTACGCTACTCCGAAACATTCATTCATATTATAATACTCTTTGTCTATTAACCATTTTCTTAAATAAGGCTTAAATTTATTTATATTGAGCGATTTTAAACTTTGTGGCAAAAGGTTGTACACAAGCCCTACACCAATGACTTGTTTTTCAAGTTACGTGTGGATTTGCACTCGCTTTACGGTGAAACACCGCGCCGTGAGGAAACCGACATGTTTGTTAACCACCATATCCGAAGACGTTTGTCACCCGCTAACCCGCACTTGACTAGCGTGGCCTATGTCTCTCTCCTCATGAGAGAAGGCCCCGAGTATCAGCAGTGTAAACTTATGGGACTAATTCTATTTTCCAATTCTAATTTGAAATGGGGGTGATGAGACCTGCACTGACATCCCGCTAGGGGCGTATTGTGCATTCCCCCCTTACCAGCCTACTCAAGCCAACGCTAAATAAAACATTTGGAATTTGACCAGCAAGACGCGCAGCCACACAAGTTAGAGATACTCTGTCCTAAGATGGAGCATGCCTCGTCAGGAATAACTGGCTCTCAAGGAGGCTGCCTGACTTTGTATTGAAATAAATAAAAATAAGTACTAGGACACATTTCTCACACGGCTGGTTAACCCCATACTGAACCATTTCTAGTTCGTATTATGGTTGCTAACACAACTACATACATACATATTTTATATAGTAGATACATATTTAACACCCAGACCGACAGCCAACAAATTTAGTTCAGCACAAAGATGTTGGCCGTGCCGGGAATCGAACCCAAAACCTTCTGATTGGCAGTCCGGCATGGTAACCATTACGCCAACGAGGTTATCGCGTACCTGTATTTCGGGACTGGGTTGCAAGGCGAGCATGTCTTTAACAGCGCTGTACAGGTTGCGTGTCTCCTTCAACTCCCGCTCTTTCAACACCAGCATCTCGCTTTGTGCCAACACTTTCCTGCAAAATATACAACTTTATTTCTATCATGGCAATGATTTCATCTATTCTTCTTCTTTTTCTTCACCAAGCCTTTAACTATTCATTCAAAATGACAAATAAAAAATAA
This sequence comes from Mellilla xanthometata, assembly GCA_035578125.1. Classification (NCBI taxonomy): domain Eukaryota; kingdom Metazoa; phylum Arthropoda; class Insecta; order Lepidoptera; family Geometridae; genus Mellilla; species Mellilla xanthometata. Next base: position 3,611,642 of record JAPUBQ010000030.1, on the reverse strand, counting down.
ATAAATATAAATATTTGGACACTTTCACACACGGCTGGTTAGTACCATACTGAACCATTTCTAGTTCGTGTTATGGTAGCTAACACAACTGATATACATACATATATATTTTATATAGATACATACTTAACACCCAGACCCACAACCAACAAATTTAGTTAAGCACAAAGATGTCGGCCGGGCCGGGAATCGAACCCGGAACCTTCTGGTTAGCAGTCCGGCATGGTAACCGTTGCGCCAACGAGGTCGTCAAAAATTAAGATAAACAAGGTACACATTTATATAAACTGGTATGTGCGTTGCTAATGTGTATGAAATAAAATTATTCTATTCTATTCTAAAAATCATTACATCACAAAAAAGCAATAATTACATCTATTACAAATTTATTTGAAAGCGGTCGCAAAAAAGTTTACAGACAACCGATTTTTAGGGTTCCGTACTAAAAAGGTAAGAATGGGACCCTCTTTATCACTAAGCCTTTGCTGTCTGTCTGTCACCAGGAATCTCATAAACCGTGATAGCTGTAAAGTTTAACTTTTCATTAGTTATACGCGTTATATATATTTATTACACCGTTATAACAACAAATACTAAAAATAAAAAATTTAAGAGGGGTGCGAGTCGATCTCTGATGAAGGGTTCCGATCTTTAAAACTACCAAAACACACATTTGTTTATATGGGAGCTCCCCTTAAATATGTATTTAATCATTATGATTTAGTTTTAAAGTTAACACATAATTAAGTATTTGGTGAATGTTGATAGGGTCTAATGTAGATTCTATTCAATTGTTTCTCAGACAACTATAATAACAAGTTAATACATTTTTTTTTTTTTAATAAGGACACATTCACACACGGCTGGTTAGCCCCATACTGAACCATTTCTAGCTCGTATTATGGTTGCTAACACAGCTGATATACTACATATACATCTTATATATAAAATTTCCGTGTCACAGTGTTTGTTACCGTACTCCTCCGAAACGGCTTGACCGATTTGTTCCAAATTTTATATGCGTATTCAGGAGGTCTGAGAATCGGCTACTGTATATTTAGAAATAATTATTAAGGCAAAATAACGTTTGCCGGGTCAGCTAGTATATATATATATATATTGTCCTCCTAGGCGTATCCGCCAATGGCGAACTTGGCTAGTTCTGGCTATGTGCACGGATATGGCTGGCGAAGCCAAATTTTGTTTTAAATAACCTATTGCACGGCGCGCAGTGCAATTGGCCGTCATTGAATGCAGGCGTCTTCAGGATGTCCTGAAGCGCCATCTTACCGCTTGCAACATCTCGTGTGATAGTTGGGAAGATCTGGCGAAACAGAGAAGAGAGTGGCGCTCCTCTGTCAACAAGGCAGTTACTACATATACATACATACATATTATATATAAATACCTATTTAACACCCAGACCCACAGCCAACAAATTTAGTTAAGCACAAAGATGTTGACTGGGCCGGGAATCGAACCCGGAACCTTCTGATTAGCAGACCGGCATGGTAACCTTTACGCTAACGAGGTCGTCAAAGAGTTGTTTTTATTATGTGCCGTAACTAAAACCCACATTTCTCCTTCAATTAATTGGTCGTGACCTCGACCATGGCATTGTATACAGTTATATAGCAAATCTTAAATAATTGATTTATTCTCATTACTCTTCACTTATCGCCTTGGAATTATTTTACTGTTGACGTTGAATGGGTACCATACCGCCAATCAGAGGGTCCCGGGTTCGATTGTTGGCTGTCGGTCTGGATGTTAAATATGTATCGATATAAAGTATTTATGTTTGTAAATGTAGTATATATATATCAGTTTTGTTAGCAACCATAATACAAATTAGAAATGGTTTACTAACCTAACCAGCCGTGTGTGAAATGTGTCCTAATATTTATATTTTATAATGTATTAAAAAAACCCTGTAGCTCGGCTAACTAAGGCTATTTGAAACGATTACAAAAGTTACAAATACAAATCATTTATTGATAACACCAAAGTGACAAGTCAAAGTTAAAGAATGATCGATGTGGACAGTCTTAGGATGGGTGACCATGCAAAAGACTGTCATATTTACAAAACTGCATTTCATCTGTACCGTGAATCGGATGACACGTTTAATTGTAGGTCCAGGTTGCTAGTCTTAGTACAAGCAGTCTTTAAGCCACTAACTACACTTGGAGAGCTTGAAAACTCTCGACACCAGAGCTTGGCTCTTAGATCATAACGTCATTATTATTAATACAAAAAATAATTAATACAAATCGTCATTATTATTAATACAAAAAACCCATGTGTGTTTCTAAACAAGGAAACAAAACATATAAATCGTCGTCATATTTATTTAGGTGAAAACAAAACCTCTTCGATAGAAAACCCAAAAGTAATGTTTGATTGGCTAATACATAGAGGTAGGTACTAAAGAGGTAGGTGCTATTTGGCATATAATTAAAATACTGACAATTCTTAGAAGAAATTCTGCGTCCGACTTAGACACATACAAGGTTACCTAACGCAAAATCTTTTGAGGTTGGCTTTAGTATATCTACACAAACAACATTTCTTTCACGATTTGGAAATTCGTAAAAAAATGCACGCTTCTCCAAACAAACAGTTCGGTGACGCGAGGCCAAATGTATGGAAAAGCGATTTTTTTTACACGTTGTAGCTAGAGCCAGAAGGGCGCCTAAGACATGACAAGAGACATGCCTAAGGTGGAGCATGCTTAGTCTGAAATAGCTTTCAATGACACTTTCGGAAAACCCAAAAACAAAACAGGCGTGTTTACTCATTACATTTATTTATATGCATTGATTAGAATAGAATAGAATGTCTTGATTATCATATTGTTAAATAATTATTACATTATATAAACATAATCATAACTATCATCAATATGGACTCGTCAGTATTTCATTCAATAATAATTACAGTACAATATATGTTTCTAATAGTATACAAGGACATTGTTAGGTGCCAGGTGACAGATTTTTCAACTTGAGGATGGTTGCCAGGCGAACACTAGAATTTATGCCAGGAACAGAAGAATACTAACGCCGGTAGCCCCGCGATATCGGCATTTGCTGAGTGTCTGTTTGCTAACAACAATAAAATTATTTTCGTTTTCTTTCTTTCAATTTTAAATCGCGTATTTCCAGATGTTGTTGAACAAAAAAGGTCTAGTCAAACGAAAGCCTCCTTTATAAAGGTTTAGCGTAAGTTACCGGTAAACCTGTATACATTCCAAACTTAATGAAAAACATTGATGTATGACTAACGTTATTCCCCGCTTACTTTTAGTCATTGCAGACATTTCCCTGTTTACAAAAGTACGTACGTCACGTAACGGCCTCGATAGCACATTTCACACGAAATATAACTCCCAAATAATATTGACAAAGCAAATTGAATAACAAAATATTTCCGAGATTTCTTTATGATTTGATCGGTCAATCCACAGTGGCATATACTTTATGGGCAGGACCTATTTATTACAAAATTAAATGGTAGTTTCATTTTTGGCAACCAAGGTAGAGTATGAAAGAGGAGTGCATGCAAATATGCGAATATGCGCCGCAAATATGCGAATGTTGAAATGGATGTGTGGAGTGACAAGAATGGACAAAATAAGGAATGAGTACATTAGAGGAAGTGTGAAAGTAGCCCCAGTGAGGGAGAAAATTAAGAGCGGAAGGTTAGCGTGGTATGGACATGTGATGCGTAGAGAGGATATGCATGTCTAGGAGATGTATGGATATGGTAATGCAAGGAAGAAGAGCAAGAGGCCGCCCGAAAGAGACATGGATAGAGTGTGTGAATGAGGACATGAGAGAGAAAGGATTGAGTGTGGAAATGACGTCTGATAGAAGAGAGTGGAAGAAGATTTGCTGTGCTGACCCCACCAAGAGGTATAAGGTAAGGAAGAAGAAGGTAGGTCGTTTTTGGCGTACTTTTCTAGGAAATTTGACAGCCTTTGTATGAAATATGAAAAGTATAATAACAAGCGCGTTCAACGTTTTGGAGCAATTTAGCCTTGTTTGTTCAAAGAGATTTTTTTTATTATACACAAAAATAATTACAATCAATATATACAATCAAATTATTTTTGTGCACTAAAGGCGCAAAAATTGTGTTAAATGACACTACAATTACCAGGAAATTGTTGTTCCAAACGTTGGCACATTTTGTTTCAAAGAAACTACAGATAAGGTCAAAGGTAAGGCCTCTCCCTTACTAAATCTCCTTGAAAAAGAATATATATACCTACCATATTATTATTAATTTGGCACGGGTTTGCTTTGGCAAATACGTAGGTAATTCTATCTCCTTTTATTTCCTTCCTCTATGGCAAAAGTACGTGCATGTATAGTACGTCACGCATCGGTCTCTATAGTACACATGAATTCCTTAAAATGAACTCCCAAATAATACCTATTGACCAAGCAAATTGAATCACAAATTTGTTATTACACATAATATAATACTATTTTTTAGTCGTCAGTGATTTTTGATAAGAATTTTCATATTTTTCCGTGAGAATCTTCTGTGGGAGTTTCTTCTTCTTTCTTTTTTTTTAAATTAGTTTCTTCTTCATCTCTCCGTGGGAGTTTCTCAAAAAAAGGAGGAGATTTACTTCAGCGCTATTTACTGGTTGATATCAAATCAAATCAAATTATTTATTAGCCTTACGGCATCACGCCGTACTGGGCAAGTCAATTTACAATTAATTATTCTTAAACTTATATGCCTTATATATTATTTTACTTTTTTTAAATATACAGTGTAAACGCTATTTAGCGACACTGAAAGGACTTCGTTTTTTATGGCGTTATAGAAAGTGGTAGTTAAATGGAGAGAATGTATCATTGTATGGAATGCTAGCTATACCAACTCAAGCCTCATTGATTTCGGCGCTTTAGGGAGTTTGTCGTTAAATCTAGTGTCGTTACGTGGAGTTTACACTGTATTTTCATCCGCCTGGAATCGTTTGAAAGCTTTATAACTTCGACTATTAGACTGCTACAAGTATATTAATTATATTTAATATAGCGATTAAATATCATACTTTAAAAAGATTTTGTGATTATTAATAAAATTGGTCAGCTAATTGTTGAGATATGAAAGTTCCAAAGATTTGACACAAAGGCCGCCGCGAGGTCTAAGTACGTTTCGGAGAATATAATTTAGCCAATAGTTCTCAGAAAAAGCTAAATAAAAAAACCAAGTGTAGGTAAATATAAACTTTTGTTCTCAGAAGCCAGTGAACGTCAGATGGACAAGAATAACACTAGGTTGAAGGTAACAACAGGCCGGCGATTAAACACGTAAAAACTAGGTTCCCTTTCTAAAGTGTCGCAAATGTAACCTACTTTTAGGATTACTAATTTAGATTGGACATAACAGCCTTTGTTCGTTAATAATAGACAAAATATATTAGTATGTGTATAACGAAACATACATGATTCGATTAGGTACATAGATAAATGTTGGTATCACGAATAACAGAAAAAAGGGATATGGTACGTCAGAAAATAAGGCAATCGTCTATGGTTTTGCCAAACTGGCAAAACTGAATTTCAAGACCATAACACTATGTTATGACGGCAATTTTGTCTTTTATAACCTCACAAGCGAGTGTGGCTCGGTGGTAAAACGTCTGCTTTTCAATCAGACTGCCCCTGGTTAAATTCCGGCCCTACAGCAATGAGAATGAGATTTTTTTAAGTTGTACTATGAGGATTTGTACTCACTTTATGGTGAAGGTAAACATCGTGAGGTGATCAACCTACACGTTTGAGGACTACGAAATCCGAAGACGTGTATCATCCACAAACCCGCACTAGACCAGCGTGGTGGATTATGGCCTATACCTCTCTTTGCTTGTGAGAGAACGCCCAGAGTCTTAGCTGTGGGAGCTTAGTGGCCTGATGTCAAGAGTTGTCTTTGGGGTATTAGAACCAGTTACAAGGCACCAATTAAAACTAGTAACCACTTACTTCTGCGTGAGCCTGAGTTTCTGTGTAAGCCGCACGGCCTCCGGGTCTGTTCCCTGCAGCTTCCTCCAGCGGTGCACATTGAGTGGTGTTTCCAAAGCCTCTTCCAAGGCGCGCACACGCAGCCTCTCGCGGCCCAGCTCTCGCTCTAGATTAAACACCTGAAATAAAAACATTGCTTTTTGACTGTTTTAATATAGTTTTCGCGTAGAAAAACGGTCACATTTACGTATTATTAAAAGTTGGAATGAGTCCCAACAGTTTCGGTGCTTTCCGAGCACCATCTTCAGGGGCGAGTGTTACACGGACCGCCGCCGACGAGATCCGCGCGCGCACATTTTAATAATAAGTAAGTGTGACCGTTTTTCTACGCGAATATTAAGATGCCTTACGTGAATAGTTTACAATGACTTAATAAAGTGTTTATCTATCTTTTGTTTGTAACAACTTTTCATGGTCTGACGTATCCCAAAATTATCAATTCTTATTATTATTTTGTAGGGAGTGGAGGTAATAAGACCTGCACTGACATTCCGCTAGGGGCGTATTGTGCCCTTATCAGCCTACCCAAGGCAACCAAAATCCTTTATATAACGGAGCTTTCCCATACCTGTGATGTCAAATAATATGTTCCGAAGATTATTACCAATGGAAGCGTAGCTTTGAAAATGTAAATTTTGAAATCAAGTTAATAAGCAAATATTAGTAAAGCAAAGATGGAAAAAAATCTGATATCTTTAGTACTAAAGCTATGTTCATTACACATCTCAGATGCAATGAAACACCTATTCTTCTTTTTGTTCTTTAAGCTAAGAGGCAAAGCTCTAATTTACAGAGCTTTTAGATCCGCCTAAGGGTCTCTTGGCTTAACTCCAGAATGAAAATGAAACTTATTTTATGACACTTTTTTGCATGGATCCAGCAACCAAAGACAGCCCGCCGCGACTGTTGCTGAACGATGATCGCAGATCAGATCACGCTAGTTAACCAAGCTATGGGCGCTACATAGTGTAAAGTCTGAATATAGATTCAGGTTATTCTGCAAGAGTGTGTTTGTTTAGTTACCTCAAGCCTCAAGTCGGTCATGTTCTCGATGCCCTTGGAGAGCAGGTTCTTCTCCTTGCGCAGGCGCAGGATCTCCAGCCGCAGCAGCCGGATGTCCTCTACCCGCGCCTCGTACTGCCGCTCGCCTGGGGAAACACTTCAAACGGGTAACATAAACATATCATAAGCATAAGCAGCCCACTATACGTTCCCACAGCTGGGACTCGGGGCCTTCTCTCACGAGGAGAGAGCTTTAGGCCATTATCCACCACGCTGGCCAAGTGCGGGTTGGCGGATGCCACATGTCAGGTAGAGAATGGAGGATTTGCACAAAGCGTTTTGCTTTGACCTTCATTGTGAGAACTCCGAAGCTTTGGAACTCTCTTCCTGAGTCTCTTTTTCCCGAGATGTACAATTTAGGGGTCTTCAAATCTAGAGTAAATAGGTTCCTTCTAGGCAAACGTGATACATTTTAGACCACAGTCAAGCTTAACATCAGGCAAGCTGCGGTAAAACGTAAACGTATTCTTCATAAAAAAAACATTAATGTCATCCTCGGTAGACCTATTTCTTCTCGAAAATGGTTAACAATTACACAAACAAAATGTTTACCTCTGTGTAACGTGACCTCCAATATCCTGATCTTCTCATAGAGCAGCGATATCTCGTCGTTCCGCCGCACCAGCTGGGCTCCCACAACGTCTCTTTCGTTCATGAGACCCTCCAACTCCTTGGCAAGTTTGGCTCGCGCCGCATCACCTTCCTGAAACCAGTTAAATTGAAAAATAGGTACATATGCTATGCGTCTATGGCGTGCCTAGCTGTAATGTAAAAATTACACTACAGCTAGGCATTTAAACAGCAGGGCGTATCTACACAAGTCAGCGACACTCTGGCCGATGGCCAGCCCCGGATCTTCTTTTTTTATAAACTGGGGCAAAAATTGAAAAATTCCGCTCCCGCCTATTTTATCCCTTTACCAAACCGACGACCTCGTTGGCGTTATGGTTACCATGCCGGACTGCCAACCAGAAGGTCCCGGGTTCGATTCCCGGCACGACCAACATCTTTGTTCTGAACTAAATTTGTTGGCTGACGGTCTGGGTGTTGAATATGTATCTATATAAAATACGTATGTATGTATTTTATATAGATACATATAGTAATATAGATACATATAGTAGTCTATCAGTTGTGTAGGGTTAACCAGCCGTGTGTGAAATATGTAGTAAAAAAAAACAAGCTCAGCTCGTCACTGCTCGTTCCCCTCTCGGTAGAGTCTCGACATTAGTCGCATTTTACCCGACTGTGATAGACGGGATATTTCATACTAGGGGAGTAAATAAATTCCCCACATTGTTGGAGCTGTCCGGCATCCATTGCACTCACGGTCCCCGAGGTGGTTGCGTGCACACGTGGTGGGAGAAAAAGGGGAGTCATTCCCTGAGGAAGAGTCTCGCAGGCTAGCCGAGGTGGGCAGGGTGGTGGGTTAATGCGAGTAGCGGAACCTCATCCCGTCCTTTCCGGTGAGGAGGCCATCGTGAGGTTTTAGTCGGTAGTGATGCCCTTCTGGAATCGAGCCCGACATACCCCACCCACCTCCCCGGGTGTGGTGGGCATGTGTAAATTCATTTCCTCACGTTAAAAAAAAGGGGGGTAAATAAAGAGGGGGGGATTTTGTGAATATTGCCGCCCCTGAACTTGCCAACCGAAGCATGGCTCATGGCTTGACCCTCTAGTCAGGGCAGCCGGAGGTGGAGCATGGACAATTACTTGCTGTCGAGGAGGCTACCGTAACAACAGTTATTACTTATCTAATAAATAGTTTTTACTCCCAATGATTGTATTTAACATAAAACATACATAATTATATAAGTATAAATATTTATAAGGCTTATAGGTTTTTACTTAATAATATATAATAAGGTTATTTGCTTGCTTTTGCTACGAGATAGGGGGCAACAAATTTCTCTCGCGATTCAGCGAGGAAATGCTGCCAGCCTAATGGGTACGTTTGGGCGAGGGGTTTTGACGTATTCTTTATAGACGTAGACGTCATTTTATTATTTTGAACATGTAAAAACTAATTTGCTTGTTAATAAAGAATTTATATTTATTATTACAAAATTAAATGTAACAACGCAAGGCAGATTCCTTTTCTACTTTATTTAAATAGGCCAAGTTTTTCTATTATGTGAAAATATCTATTTTTTAGGTGTTAGCGGTATGTAACTATTTACTTACGCACCAACTAAACATATTTAAGACATGTTATGTTTACAAAAAGCACATGAACACACCGAACCATACATTTCCGGTTGATTATACGGTACGATGTCAATTTACATGTTTTAACAAAGTTAGTACATAGGTACTTATTATCATATACTACGCCACTTAATCTAATTGAACTTCCTAAATAAATATTTTTTTTTTTGTAAAAGCAGGAAGTGAATTTAAATAATATTTTAACAATCTTGTAAATTACAAGTGCCAAGGTTTTGGTAAGGCGTATGTTTAAACCAAGTGACACATTTTTTTTCTATACTACTTGTGTATGTACAATTTTTTACATTATATAATATACATAATGGTAGAAGTATGGAAAGGATTACCAAAATTATGTATAGGACTGCTTCATAAAGATACAGAATAAAATGTCGGTCAAGTCATTGTCATTTAGGGTACCGTACCTAAAGGGTAAAAACGGGACCCTATTACTAAGGCTCCGCTGTCTGAAACCGGCTGCATCTCTGAAACTGAGATCGCTAGAAAGCTGAAATAAATAATACATTTTTTCGACTCGATATTTATAAAGAAATTTGGTAGACCCCCTAAACATTCACAGAATATGTAATTATACATTTAACTTTAAAAAATTAATTATAAAATGCAAATAAAATTAACGGGTTTTTTTTTTGCTTTCTTTATCTACCGAGACAGTTATGAACGTAGGACATGCGCCACTTTTAAAACGCAGGACATACGCCATTTTAAAAAGTAGGACATACGCCATTTTAAAAAGTAGGACATACGCCATTTTAAACCGTAGGACATACGCCATTTTTAAAACATAGTACATACGCCATTTTAAAACGTAGGACATACACCATTTTAAAACGTAGGACATACGCCATTTTAAAACGTAGGACATACGCCATTTTTAAAACGTAGGACATACGCCATTTTTAAAACGTAGTACATACGCCATTTTTAAACATAGGACATATGCCATTTTAATCGTAGGCCATTCGCCATTTTTAAAGGTTGGACATACGCTATTTTTAAACATAGAACATACGCCATTTTTAAACGTAGGACATACGCCTTTTTTAAACGTAGGACATACGCCTTTTTTAAACGCAGTACATTCGCCATTTTTAAACCAAAATGGAATTAAATCGAAATAAATAGAACGAGTATATATATGCACAACCACGTGTTTCGGGAAAAAAACTTATTATAATTCACAATTTGTCTCACAGGGTCAGTTTTCTGGTCAAGTATTATTTATACCTTGATTTATGTGTTTTAAATAAAAATAATCGTTTAATTTCATTCAAAATTAAATTATTCATGACATCTAAATAACTAAATAGTACATCGAGTCGTTAAATGTGTCCGGCAACTCTAAACTAACTAGAATAGTCATATTTGTATGATAAAAAATATGTTATGTTTGCACATAGTTTTCCGTAAGGATTTTGAGCAGACATAATTTCTTCTTTTATTATAGAAATTACTCTGTCAAGAAATTGGATACAAAACATTACTGAACTTGATATTATTTTAACTTTAAATTAAAATACGTAATAATAATAAAAATACGTAAAAATTTTATACACATAAACATAATACACCACATTTTACAGCGGCACGGGAAATATTCTGAGATAGCCTGGTGACAGACAGAGGAGGCTTAGTAATAGGGTCCCGTTTTTATCTATTCTGTTAAATGTTTGTCTGTGGCCTCTAAGGTCCGTAATTTCGCCAACGCAGATTGGGTTGGTCAGTGAATGGAGTCCTAAAAATGCTGAATAAATAAGTCATCATCATGGATCATCATACGTTAATCAGATGATTGTGTTATTCTAATTATTGGATAAATCTGCCTAAAGGACTAGCTGCCAAGGCACAGGCAAACGCCTATTTTGGGCAGCTAGAGCAAAATTAACAAAAAATTATTATTTTTGTGCCAATAAACTATTTTGAATTGTTCAATTTGATTTAAGATTTAATTCGACAGATAAGTAACTAAGTACGACGTGTGTGTCAAACCTGCACAATCCTATTAAGCCTGGCCTCCTCCTGTGTGAGCGCGGCGATGTCCGCCTTAGCGTCGGCGAGTCGCGCCAGGCCAGCCTGGACCTCCGTGCGGAGCGTCTCCGCGCGAGACTTGCTCTTACTCAGGGCACCTTACAATACAAGACAATACTCATTTCGGACAAGGAAGAAGCATTGACACAAACAAGAAAGAAAGAAAGAAAAATAATTTTTATTTTGGCAAACACAAAACCTAAAACAAACGTATACATTAAAAATAAAACACCTTAGTTTGCCGCAATACAGTCGCAACTCAGCAAATGCCGGCGTGTGGCTACCGGCGCTGGTATTCTGTTGCGACTGACGTTGAAAAACAGTTGTTTTTAAACAACATACTAAAAAAAATCACAGATAAAATTGACCTTCATTTATTTATTTTTTTTAATTTTGCTCAATGTTTAATTTATTTCAACAACACTCACATTATTGCAAAAAAAGCATAGTAAATTAATGTCTAGATTTTTTTACTAATTTTCCTAGACAGTAATAAATGTCTATTACACAAATATATTATTTTAAAACGTGAAAAAAAATCGACAGGGTTAATAAATAAAATCTATCTATATTCTACTAATATTATACATAAATGCAAAAGTTTTGTTATAAGAAGTAACAAAAATAAATGTTTGTTACTTCTTCACGTTCAAACGGATGAATCAATTTCGATGAAATTTGGTCTGGCGATACTGTTTACGACGACCTTGTTTGCGTAAAGGTTACCATGCTGGACTGCCAATCAAAAGGTTCCGGGTTCGATTCCCGGCACGGCTAACATCTTTGTGCTGAACTAAATTTGTTGGCTGTCGGTCTGGGTGTTAAATATGTATCTGTATAAAATATGTACGAGTATCTATATGTAGTACTAGCAGTTGCCCGCGGCTCCGCCCGCGTGTAGGTTGCTTTTCGTGTAGCCTCTAGAATCTACCATTATCCAGACCTATAATAAACTTAACTAGTGCTTTAGTAAATCACCCTTATCATTTTCAAGACTCGATAAATAAAGAATTTTCCATACAAACTTTCACCCCCATTGCAAAACCTTAATTCATCCCTGGCAAAAAAAATATACACCCTCCAAATTTCACACCCCTAGGACCAGCTGTTTGGGCTCTGCGTTGCCTATAGACAAAGATTCTTTTAGACATTTTTGGAGATTCTTGGACCAAACAAAAACATAGCGTGCCCATCAGACTCGCATTTTCATTAGGTTATTCATAAAGGTTCATAAAAGTTCGTGGAAGTGCTGAATCCTCGATCATTACGAGAGAAGCAATATTGTTGCATTTTAATAATAATAAAAATTCACCTTCACAAGTCTTGAGCCCCACTTCCTTGCCGGTGATGTCTTCTTTGAGCTGCTCGATCTGGTACGCTAGCATCTGAGGAGAAGACATTTCTGTCGGAGTTAAAAATATTTTCTTCTAAATTCGAATTAAAAAAAATGCGATAGTGGTGGCGATTCAGCGGCAAACACGACTAAACTAAATTTAAAGAAGCCCGCCCCGTCTCTTTTCATCTTAGGTGGCCAGAAAGAGACGGCACGTTCTGAACCACAGACAAAACAACTAAAATCACGTCCACCTGTCTTTATTCTGACAGGCTTAATCTTCGTTCAGCTTAGAGCAGCGAACTAGAATAAATATAAAAGTAACTTGGCCGATAAAATGGTTCCACCCCACCGCGGTATTTTACGCGTGTAAAATACCGCGGTGGGCGGGGCAAAACAGCTATCCGCGCGCCCGCGTCATATGGTCGGTGGCGTGACCTTGATGCGACCAATCGCAATCGCGTGCGAGCTTTGTGTATGTGTGTTTCGTTGGGATAACAGTATAATTGTGTGCGTAGATGAATACAAATTCTAAGCGGCAATTGTGTAGAGTTACTCTTCCGTTTATTTTAGTTCGCTGGTTTAGACCCTTAAAACCTGGTTACATTTTTCGTTAGGGCGGGTTTTCATTTGCTTTAGAAAATGCGGGAGGGTGTTTATATCCTCGAATGAAACCATAATTCTTATCGAACTTTACTTAGGTAAGTTCGTTTGATCATTACCTAATCATAATGTATTTTTTGTAACCTATGCCAAATAAGTAAGATGGTAAGTAGGCCAAAACATTGACGGACTGGAGGCCTATGACAGGCAAAAGAAGCGTCGGTCGACCATTAACACGCTGGGTCGACGATATCCGTAACATCACAGGCAAGACATGGATGAGAGCAGCGCACAACCGAGATGACTGGCGTACAAGAAGAGAGGCCTATGCTCAGCAGTGGGCGTCTCCGGGCTGATAATGATGATGATGCCAAATAAAGGTATTTTTGATTTTGAAACTTAAGAAACAAACCTTCAACTTTTGCCTGATATCCTGTATCTCATCGAGGGCCTCCGTGTAGTTCTTATGCAGCATGTTGCGCTCGGCTCGCGTGGCGTCCATGGCCACCGCCAGCTTGCGGGACTTGATGCCTTCCTCGCGGAGAGCCTTCTTCAGCTCCAGGATGTCGGCCGTGCGCAGCCGGACCTCCTCTGGGTGTTACAAAATTATAGTCAGTAAAAGTAACAAAGACTTTATGCATCTGCATTTCGATATTATAGGTACTTAATACTAATAAAAAAAATATGATTGCTTCATGACCATGCACATTATCTTTTATATCGTACATTTATAATCGTATAATATAACATCGTATATTCATTTATATAATATCGTATATTAAATATACGATATTATATAAATGAATATACGTTTAATATATAAATTAAATATATTAATGTAAAATTATGAAAAAAATATAGGCTATTTTTTATTTATATTAAATTATGATAAATAAAGGACATCCTCGCCTATATTTTCAACATTTGACGTGATTTTAGTCGTTTTGTCTGTGGTTCAAAACGTGCCGTCTCTTTCTGGCCACCTAAGTTGAAAAGAGACGGGGCGGCTTCTTTAAATTTAGTTAAGTCGTGTGTGCCGCTGAAACGCCACCTATATCAATCATAATGATGTCCAAATAAAGTGTGAATGTCAAAGTGATTATTATAAGTAGCGGTTCCCACTGCTGGGACTCGAGGCCTTCTCTCACAAGGATAGCTATAAATAAAAAATAAGCTAGGCCCAAATCCACCACGTGCGGTCAAGTGCGGGTTGGCGGCCTGAACCGCAAGGCACGTTGAAAACCACTAAATTATAATTTTGGGCGTTTGGCAGTTTGCGAGAAAATATAGGGGTAAAAAAAATGTTTATACCTGTGCAGTCATCAATTTTCTCATTGAGGGCAATGGTTTCCTCCAGCATCCTGCGAAAAAGTTGTAATAATTATTTACTCAATTAATGTTTAACATTATACAAAAACAAAATTGGCCGAATAGTAAGCTTGTCACCTGTCCTTATCTTTCTCAAGTTGTCTGATGATGAGCCGCTGCTTGTTGACCTGAGCGTTGTTCATTTCGATCTCGTGTTCGAGCTGCTTCCGACGCTGCTCCTGGAGGTTCAGCATTTGCAAGTTCTCTACAGCTTCGTCTGAAATATCATAAAATGACAAATTGTATAATGAAACTACCTGAACCTGGCACAAACAGCCAACCAGGGGGACCCGCGTTCGATTTTCGGCACGGCCAACATCTTTGTGATGATCTGAACTTGTTTGCTGTTGGTCTGGGTCTTAAATATGTATTTATATAACGGATTTATGCAAGTATATAAACATAAAAAAAACATAAAAATAACTTTATTCAAGAAAAGAATTTACAATATGAATAAGTAGGAACTAGACTTAGTACTAAATATCGATGCTTGTTTGAGCTGCCACCAAACCCGAACTGAGTAACAATACTCGTATATCGGGATTATGGTAGCTTCACAAACAAGCAGTATCAAATAAGATACTTTATTTTTGTTTATATTAGTTTGAGGCGAAGCTCTTACAATTTTATATTCCTACTTAAGATTACGACATTCAGTTAGGTTCTAGAAAGGACCTGCTCTTGAATGTCGTATTATATGTAGTATAACCGTTGTATTAGCAACCATAATACAAACTAGAAATGGTGTATGTAGCATGAGTCTTACCTGCCGTGTGTGAAATGTGTCCTAATATTTATTTATATCAATAACATTTTGAGTAAATGTCACTTGAGGATAATGTCATGTAAAACATCAGCCCTTTTCAAATCAGTCCAGTAGTTTTCGAATTTATTCAATGTTTTTTTTTAATCAAATATATTATTTATTTGGGGGAAAACTAAATACTACAAATTCAATAAATATTACTTAATGTTAAATCTAAAATAAATAATATGTTCCACAAATTAAATAATAATATATTATTTATTACTGTCTCTTAATAACTTCATAGCTAGTTAAAAATACAACAACAAGGCAAGTGCCTACTTTAGTGTATGAGTGTCGCAATTTTTTCTAGCGTTCTAGTTAGCCGAGGCGACTGAGCAGATTGCGGTGAACGGCCGGGGTGTAAGGGCAAAGCCCTGCCTAGCTCCTAGTCGGCGGCCTTCACCACATGCGGGGCTTTGCTCGATTGACATTTGCAACTACCTATGTTACTGTTGGCGAAAATAATAATAACTCCATCGTTAAAATAATGCACGCAAAACCAGCCTGCTAGCAAGCCTGAGTCCATGCCCTGGATAGCATGTTCAATGGAGCGGCTAAATTAAGGCCTAAAAAGTTTTTACCCTATTATCAAGCCTCAGATGTGTGTCTGTTTGTCACCAGGCTGAATCCCAGAAACCGTAATAGCTAAAAAGCTGAAACTTTCACAACTTATGTATTGGCCGCGCCGCTATAACCACAAATACTAAAAATAAAAATATTGAAGGCGGTACAAGGAAAAAGGTTTTTTTTCTTGATTTTTTTTGCATTATATCTATATCTATAACAGTAACAGCTAGACGCTTATCAAATTCACAGAATATAGAGATGCACTTCGAAATAAATAATGTTATTATTATTCGTACTCGTATAACAAAAATATTATTTAAGTTGGGGGGTTCCAATACAATAAACGTGTTTTTAGGCATTTTTATTTAAGATAGTGGTATGGAACCCTACAAGCGCGAGCATGACTCGCACTTGACCAATTATTCAACTCTGTTTGTAAAAATACCCTTTCTTTCACAGTCGGATAAAATGGGAAGTCTAAAGTTGAGGCTCGATCACGAGCGAAACGCTTAAAATGTACGCGTACGTAGTATATGTGCACTCGCTTTACGGTGAAGGAATACGTCGTGAGGAAACCGACATGTTTGAGGACCACAAAGTCCGAGGACAGGTGTCTTGTCGTAGAAGGACACGGACGCCGAATACGCCCAAGTAACTACTTGCCCAAGTGAACTCCCCTAGCAGGTTCATAATTGGCATAAGTTGCCTGAGGAAATGGTCAGTGCCACATCAGTGAACAGCTTTAGAAACCGGCTTGATAGGTGGTTGCAGAAAACAAAAAAAAAAAAACTCTTGCTAACCTGTGATCAGTGCACCAGTGGACTTTAAACATTGACATTATGTGAACTGTTTATTAAATTTCAACTCAGTATGATATAGGCACATTAGCATAATGCTGCTCGCCATATACATCAAATAAAAAAATAAATAAAAAAAAACTTCTGCGGGGTAATGACCCTCTGTAATGAGACATATGACTAAGGAAGAGTCGACCACTGTTGAGTATAAGCAGGGATCTAAATACTAGACAGGATTGCTGCTCCCATACAAAAAAAGCGTGGCGCGGAAGTTTGTCATAATTACCAATGAAACCTAGATGGCGCTGCAAATCGAGCGTGCAGTTTAGCTGCCGCCAAATTTCACAACGCGCTGCAGTCGCAATGTGATATAACGATAGTAGATTGCGTACCTGAGTGAAGTCTTTTCAAGAAAATACGAATGGATGGCGTTACGTGTATCGAATGATACACGTAGTACGATTTTCAACTAGAGGTAGAGCGTCTATTATAATATTTATTGGTCTATGGTATAAGTCTTTCTTCTCGTACGCATTAAATCCCGGGTTTACGGCTGCTCTGTCTGGTTCATTACCATTTTCAAGTTAAAAATCTTTCGCTGATCATCTATAGGTGCGTTCCGGTAAGTCAAGGAGGCCCTTGTGAGCCTGTAATTCTAGACTAGGCATGCTCTAGTTTGGGTCAGATTGCTACAGAACTATATATGTTGTTACGCGCCTTGCGTGTTAAATTCCCATCTGTATACTGTAAAACAAAACGCAAAATATAAACATGTAGGTATGAAGCTATAGCTACCCGGTAGAATTGCATTCCTATTTTCGATTCATATAGGTACCTACAGAACTAAAGGTAAATGCCAATGCGGAACCTTGGCTCTTCATAATTACTTAATGCTCAAGTTACACTGCAAGATGAATTTATTATAATAATGCGCAGATTCTGTTTATTATTTTCTAATAACAAAGAAATTTAAACTAAGTAGAAACGGTTTAGTATGGGGTTGACCAACCGTGTGTGAAATGTGTTATAAAAAGAAAGAGAGAAAAAAGCAACGTACCAGACAGACAGACAAAATACCTTTTTTTTTGGTTAATTTTATTCTTCTTTAATCGCCCCTTATTCTTTCTTTGACAAAATATTTAGTATAAGACACTCGATTTTTAACCGACTTCAAAAAAGGAGGAGGTTATATATTCGACTGTATGTATTTTTTTTTATGTATGTTCACCGATTTCTCAGCCATTTGTGGATCGATTCTCAAAATTCTTTTTTTAATTGAAAGAGTATGTTTTTGAATTGGTCCCATTGTCACCAAAATAGGATCTGATGATGGATTCCTAGGGAAATCGAAGAAAAACCTAAAAAGTTAGGTTATGTTTACGCCCGAAGAGAGATTCACGCTCGTTCGGCTGTACTGATATTCATGAAATTTGAGATGAAAATAGGTTAGACTATGTGTTAACACATACGCTACTTTTTATCCCGAAAAAAAATACTGTTCCCGTGGGATGCATCAAATAACATATAAATCTTTTTAACTTCTTCACGCTCGAACGGCTGTACTGACATTGATGAAATTTGAAATGAAGATAGGTTAGACTATGTGTTTACACATAGGCAACTTTTTATCCCTAAAATAATTACTGTTCCCGTGGGATGCACCAAATAACACATGACACACTGATTTCGCTAAAATTTGATATAGGGGGTAGACTAGACCTTTTATAACACGAAGGTTACTATTATCTTATTTATATATTAATTAGTTGGTCCTGAACTACTACTCTTAGTACAAGCAGTGGTCAAACTAAATCAGGGGCATGAAAACTCTCGACACAAGAGCTTGGCCACTTAGGTCATACTAAGTGGAAGAAGGAACTGTAAAATTTGATATATTAATAGACTAGACCCTCGAACGGATAAGGAAAATATTTACGCGCTCGCTTCGCCGCTTCGTTCGAATTTCCCCCAGGATGTTTTGGGCTTATGACACTCCAAATATTATTTAATTTGTGCTGCTTTGGACTTTTTTTTGCTCAAACGGTTCGAACAAATACGGTGAAAATTTTCGCGCTCGCTTCGCTCGCGCAAAGCTCGCTTCGCTCGCATCCGGCTCGCTTCGCTCGCAGATGGTTCTAATACGTTTTGACACAACAAACATTATGTAATTTGTGCTGCTTTGGACATTTTTTTGTTCAAACGGTTCGAACAAATACGGTGAAAAATTTTGCGCTCGCTTCGCTCGCACTTGGTTCTAGTACGTTTTGACACAACAAACATTATGTAATTTGTGCTGCTTTGGACTTCTTTATGCTCAAACGGCTTGAACAAACACGGTGAAAATTTTCGCGCTCGCTTCGCTGGCGCTTAGCTCTCTTCGCTCCCAATTGCTTCTAGTACGTTTTGACACAACAAACATTATGTAAATTGTGCTGCTTTGGACTTCTTTATGCTCAAACGGCTTAAACAAATACGGTGAAAATTTTCGCTCGCGCATAGCTCGATTTGCTCCCAATTGGTTGCCTGCCTGGCACACGCCAGATTCTTTCATCGTGAAGTTTATTTGGCTCTCCATAGCAAAAATTAAAAAAAAAACATTACTAACCACTAAAAATGTAAAAATAAAATTGTTTTAAAAAACAAAGAACCGACTTCAAAAACACAACTAAAAAGGGAAAAATAATTTTAAGCCTAAATCAAATCAAGAATATATAAATAAATAAAATACGACTTCAAGAATACAGGATTAATAAAAATTTAAAATAGTTTTTTATAAGGACATGAAATAAACTCATCTATTTTATTTATTTATATATTCTTGATTTGATTTAGGCTTAAAATTATTTTTCCCTTTTTAGTTGTGTTTTTGAAGTCGGTTCTTTGGTTTTTTAAAACAATTTTATTACTCTTATGTATTGATGAAAAAACTGTTCGAAAATTTTAATTTTATATTTTTTGAACGATTTCTTGCTTATACTGGTTGGCACCAAAATTGGTATAAAATATATTCTTATATAGGGGCTGTTCCTTGCACGGTTTATAAGCTATTTAACCGTTTATGACTTTAATGAAATTTTATTTGAAAAATCGGTTACTAAGCATCAACCAACCAACCAATGGTGCGATTGGAAAGAGTATTATAATAGGAATGAATGAATGAATTTCAGAGTAGCGTAAATTAATAAATTGTATAGTTATTGAATGTATAGTTACAAATAGTTAATAAAAATGTATATAATTAAGTTTTAGTTAATAGATAGTTGATATTTTAAGTTAATATTGTATGTTTTTTACGAACAAGACTGTTGTCACCTAATCAGCATTTTAAGAACTCGTCTTTGTACACAGTTATGCAATAAATATATTATTATCCGGCAGCCTGCTTGAGAGCCAGTTATTCCAGACTAGGCATGAGTCACCTAGGCCAGAGTGTCGCTAACCGTGTGATTACGCGCCCTGCTGGTCAAATGCCTAGTGGTGTAAAAAAACTAGATTTACTCCATGTCATTACATGACGAAGAATTAAAAGTGTAGTGTTGTGTAAAATCTTAAGTGATAGCGAAATCCAAGGTGTTTGGAAATAGAACACATGACAAAGTGTATTGACTTCATAGAAACATTAAGAAATGCGCTAATTCACACTTTCAGTTGTGTATAAACTCCTCTCCATCCAAAGGTTGCCTGGAAGAGATCGCTTTAAGCGATAAGGCCGCCAATTGTGGCACACTAATTTGCAAGCGCTTTTTTTTCTTTCTTTTTTTAATTTAATGTGTCCAATAAAGATTTTTCTATCTTTCTATCTTCTTTGAGAATTAAACACTTCTTTGAGACTTTACGTAATTAGTAGTTTACGTTAAAGTAATACTATTTATTAGCTTCGTAGGCTATATTATAGTTCTGCCGGGGAGGTTGAAGAGTACATACATGTGCCAGCCCCCGGGAGGGAACACCGTGGAGGTTTTAGTCGGTAGTGGTCGCCACTCTGGCACCGAGTCCGACATACCCCGCCGCCTCCCCCGAGGACTGGCGGGCATGCGTAAATGCATTTCCTCCATGCCAAAAAAAAGGCTAAATTATAGTTAAAAAAAAAACAAGCTTTTGTCCATGTCATCGCCTTATTGGAATCAGACCACCGTCGTCGCGGCGTCTCTCTATATAAGGTAACCGCAATAACTGTAAAACACATTTAAGTATATTAAATGCTAATTCCTAAGTAATTAAGAGTACATAATATATGCGTTTTGGTTTTTTTACTTCCACATCTTTAACGCGCGCTAAGTACATTCGAGGCTGTGTAAACTTTTATTATTTCCCAGTGGAAGTCGGTCATAAAGATGCATACATACGAGCGTGTACCTAAAAGCATTCTCGCCGGCACACTTATGGCTCAAGGTTGCCAGATCAGGTTTCCGGATCGGCAGCCCAGCAAGCTAATGAGATAACTGGATCCACTTGTCGTAAATGCTAATGTTTTACACTAGAATAACCCCATCATGTTTGTAAACATTATACGTCAGGAAACATGTTCAACTATGGTCTACAGTGGTGTTGATTGACACAATCAAAAATTGAAATATTACATATGTCGTGGCCAAATCGCTGAATTGATCATTTCATGAAATGGTTGAGCATTTCGTGAAGTGTTCACGTTTCATGAAGTGGCCAATAATCTAATGGTGACCAAATCATTAAACGATAAACGTTTAGCGATTTGGTCACTCACGTTTGACCATATCGTGAAAATGGGGTAACCATAAAATATTTAATGAAATCCCAGAACAATTGTGTTACGTACTTGTTTATTTTAGTTGTTAGTTAGGTTAGGGTTTTTTTTTAAATCCAAAACAATTGTGTTATGTACTTGTTTATTTTAGTTGTTAGGTTAGGTTAGGTCATTGAGTCGACCACCATTTCCAACACTTTTGTGAAGTTTCTTCAATACTTCAAAATAAGTCTCCATCGGAATTATACGAATCGTAGGATCGTCATTTCTTGAATATGAGGTATTTCTTTTCGACAGTTTCCATAATATCATATTTGATAACCACTAGTAGTCCATAGACTTCTTCTTCGTGGTCACCCTACTCTCGTGCGCGTACTAAGGGCCGCCATCTTGACACAAACAAAGCGCTTGCAGCGCCTCTACCGGTAGTCAATAACACAATTTCACGATATGATCGATTAAGATTGATTATTTCATGAAATAGCAGTGCGTTCAGCTGGCCCTATCGTCAAACGATTTCTTATCATTGATCTGGCCTGGGCACATTATGATATGGCCAATGGACAGTGACATATTTCATGAAATGATACCATTTCATAAAATGGCCGATCATTTCATGAAATGGGCAATTCTACGATGCGGCCACGACATATCCATAACGTTGTGTCAAATGACTTTAAGATCACGAGATTAAAAGTCTGTGAATGTACATGTCTTTTCACGCGATATCTAGTTTTGAACCTTAGAAGCTCTAATTTAGAACTAACTCGTTTAATTAATTAATGCTACTATACTTCAACGTTTCGTACCTTACTGTCTTATTCATAAAAACTTATAACAATCTTAAAACGTTTCTGATATTTTTTAATAGCGCTAATAGGCACTTTAAATCTTTAATTATACGTTTGAGTACATTTAGTTAAAAGTACGGAAGATATGTCATCATCCTTATAGGATAAGCGATAGTCACGTTAAGGCAAACATAAGGGCAAATCTTCATTTTAAGACAAGTGCAAATGGTACTAAAATAATTACACTGTAAACTCCATGTAACGTCACTCGATTAAAAGACAAACTCTCTAAAGCATCGAAACCATTTGGCTTTAGTTGGTTTAGCTTGTATTCCATACAATGATACATTCTCTCAATTTAACGACCACTCTCTATAACGCCATAAAATGCACAGACCCTTCAGTGTCGTTTTATAGAGTTTACACTGCATAAATATACTTAAAAGTGATTCTTTAGACGGCGTTTAAGCTATATTTTCGATATTTTTACGATTTATAGTGAAAAAACTGTAAAATCAAGATTTAGCCTTTAGCTTTGCCTTTGCCTTAAGCTCTCCGCGCGGCAAGACCGCTCCACTCGGCACCCGATGCACCTCGCCAGCTTGCCGCGTACTCTGCACAAGTCCGACAACCTAATGGTACGTTTACACGCTTGCCAAGCCTTGGCAAGGATCGACAATCGCAAGCATGTAAATGGGGCGTTTGGCTTGGCTTGCGTGGGCTTGTGCCTGCTTGCTTCCGATCCAGTCGAGTGTCGGTTTTTTACGCAGATCAAAGGGCCCATGCTTGGATGTATATTGCAGACTGACGTATTCACAAGCGTATAAACGCCTTTCAAACGATTTGTGGAGATTTGTGGAGGCTTGGGACTGTTTGCAGTTTGCCAAGGCTTGGCAAGCGTGTAAACGTACCATTACACACATCATGGGCCCGGCGGTGTACAATAAGCTGCCCAATGACGTTACTGCAGCCGCAAGTCTGCACGCTTACAAAATGAAATTGAAACGGTGGCTCATTAATCGAGCGTTTTAGAAATTTGACGAATTCATACCTAGTATTAAATAATTTATTGACAATAATTGTATATTTTTATTGTATAGTTTTCACTTTATTATTTTATTATTTAATAATTATTATTATTAAAAATAAGATGCCATATCTAATAGTAATAATAATAATAGATAGTAATAATTGTTTTTATGAATAAATGAACTATGAACTACTAAGGGTCCTTACTCTGTATCTTCTGCATGTTCTTGATGAGTATATCCTTCTCTCGGTTGAGGTTTTCTATCTCGCGGCGCTCCGACTCCGCCTGCTTGTTGGCCAGCATCATCTCTCGCTCCATCACGCTCACCTGCTGCCGCAGCCGGTCGCTGGAGACATCATCATCATCATCACCATCATCATCATCACCATCATCATCATCATTACCGTCATCATCATTACCATCATCATCATCATCATCATCACCATCATCATCATCACCATCATCATCATCATCATCATGCACCGTTTAAAACTTCGATCAAAAATATACTAGATTTAAGGCGATGTCTCTAAAAACGGCAAGGAAAATAAGACCACAAGTACGAGTGTGGTCTTATTTGAGTTTGAGGAATCCGCTGCTGGGACTTTTCTCTCACATATAAGCCATAATCCATCACGCTGGCCAAGTGCGGGTTGGCGGACACACGTCATTGGATATTGCGCTCCTCAAACATGGCGGTTTCCTCATGATGTTATCCTTCACCGTAAAGTAAGTGCAAATCCACATATACATAACTTGAAAAACAAGTCGTTGGTGTAGGGCCGGGATCGAATCAGGGTTCGTCTGATCGAAAAGCAGACGTTTTCCAAACGAGCCACACTCGCTCCCGAACCACATTGCACAAATAAAATTGTTAAATGATTATACTTACTGGTGGCGATTCTGCTGCACACACGACTAAACTAAATTTAAAGTTGCCCTGTCTCTTTTATTCATCAGTAGACAGAAAGAAACGGCACGTTCTGCACCACAGTCAAAACAACTATAATCACGTCAAATGTAGAAAATATAGGCGACTTTAGAACGCACTCACTTGTATCACCTCTAAAGCTGCCTACACATTCTACATTTGTCGTGATTTTAGTTGTTTAGGAACTGAAAATCAAGACGAGGCTTTCATCCATCTACAAAGAGTCCTTGAGTATTTCGGTCACATAGCTCGTAAAGATGGGAGCAACCTTGAAAAGCTAGTTATCACAGGCAAGATCGAGGGTAAAAGACCGCGAGGACGAAGTCCGGTGCGTTGGACTGACCAGATTCGCACCACACTCGGAACAAAAGTTCATGAAGCCATTCACACGGCAAATGACCGGAAGAGCGGGAGAAGATGATCCGTGGCGGGGGTCACGACCCTCAGCAGTGAGGAAAACGACGCGAGGAGTAGGAGGAGTCTGTGGTTCAGAACTCTTCTATTTCTGGTCACCTAAGATGAAAAGAGACGGGGCTTCTTTAAATTTAGTTTAGTCGTGTGTACGGCAGAATCGCCACCATTGACATGAAGGAATTTCTAAAATCGAAAAACGAAACTCACCGTTCCCCTTCGACAGTGGCCTTGGCGCCTTCCATCAGTTGGTATCTCTTGGTCTGCTGGATGGCTTGCTTGTGCAGTTTGTTCTGTTCCAAGCGTAACTTGTTGCCGTCGTCTATCGTGTTCTGGAATGTACTAAACAGATTTAGCGTTGTCGACATGTTAAACTACGACGACGACTCAGGGTAGATAGATATATAAACACTTTATTAAAACACTCACAAAAAAATGGAACAAATTACAGAAAACACAAAGTAAATAAGAGGTAGTGCCTTAACGGGCGATCTTATCGCTAATAGCGATCTCTTCCAGGCAACCAATTTCAAGAAAGAACATAATGACGAGGTGTAATAACATATGTGTATATGGGAATTCAAATACATAAATAATATATTTTAACAAAATAAATATATAATAATACAAAATATATAATACATATACACACACACACTCAGTACAATCAAAACATTAATGAAGTCGGTTAAAAATATATAATAAGAAAGGTCAATCCATCAAGATTAAAGAGATAAATATATTTTTTTGACTTTATTACTTATTAAAAATACCCAAAGATGGAGCTTTACTGACATCCTCTGGTAATGCATTCCACAACTTTACGGCGTTTACAGAGAAAGAACCTTCAAGGATAGGTACCCAAATAAAAAAAAAATATACTCGTACATATTTGTTTATCGTTGATTGTATTAATAGCCTGTAATTTGGTTTTTGAAACGTTATGATTCCTGGGAAATTCGTTACTCAAACGACGACCTCGATGGCGTAAAGGTTTCTATACCAGACTGCCAATCAGAAGGTTCTGGGTTCGATTCCCGGCTCAGCCAACATCTTTGTGCTTAACTAAATTTGTTGGCTCTGGGTCTGGGTGTTAAATATGTATCTATTTAAAATATATACACTGCCGGTAAAAAGTTTGAGACCACTACAAAAAAGTTAAATAAAATTGTTTTAAAAAACAAACAACCGACTTCAAAAACACAACTAAAAAGGGAAAAATAATTTTAAGCCTAAATCAAATCAAGAATATATAAATAGAATAGGAGAGTTTATTTCATGTACTTATAAAAAAACTATTTGCAATTTTTACCAATCCTGTGTTCTTGGAGTCGGTGCCAGCAAAGAAAGACAATTGAAAATAGTTTTTTTTAACAAACATTAATTTGTTCTTATTAGATGGCACCGACTTCAAGAATACAGGATTACTAAAAATTGTAAATAGTTTTTTTATAAGTACATGAAATAAACTCTCCTATTCTATTTATATATTCTTGATTTGATTTAGGCTTAAAATTATTTTTCCCTTTTTAGTTGTGTTTTTGAAGTCGGTTGTTTGTTTTTTAAAACAATTTTATTTTTACATTTTTAGTGGTTGGTAATGATATTTTGTTTAAGTTTAGCTATGGAGAGCCAAATATACTTCACGATGAAAAAAATTGGCATGTGCCAGGCAGGCAACCAATTGGGAGCAAATCGAGCTGGATGCGAGCGAAGCGAGCTATACGCGAGCGAAGCGAGCGCGAAAATTTTCACCGTATTTGTTCGAACCGTTTTAGCATAAAGAAGTCCAAAGCAGAACAAATTACATAATGTTTGTTGTGTCAAAACGTACTAGAACCAAGTGCGAGCGAAGAGGTGGATGCGAGCGAAGCGAGCGCGAAAATTTTCACCGTATTTGTTCCAACCGTTTGAGCATAAAGAAGTCCAAAGCAGCACAAATCACATAATGTTTGTTGTGTCAAAACGTACTAGAACCAATCGCGAGCGAAGTGAGCTATGTTCGATCGAAGCGAGCGCGAAAATTTTCACCGTATTTGTTCGAACCGTTTGAACATAAAGAAGTCCAAAGCAGCACAAATTACATAATGTTTGTTGTGTCAAAACTTACTAGACCCAAGTGCGAGCGAAAATAGGTGGACGCGAGCGAAGCGAGCGCGAAAATTTTCACCGTATTTGTTCCAACCGTTTGAGCATAAAGAAGTCCAAAGCAGCACAAATTCCATAATGTTTGTTGTGTCAAAACGTACTAGAACTAACTGCGAGCGAAGCGAGCTATGCGCGAGCGAAGCGAGCGCGAAAATTTTCACCGTATTTGTTCGAACCGTTTGAAGTCCAAAGCAGCACAAAATATATAATATTTGGAGTGTCATAAGCCCAGAACATCCTGGGGGAAATTCGAACGAAGCGGGATAACTCCTAGCGAAGCGAGCGCGTAAATATTTTCCTTATCCGTTCTAGGGTCTTGTCTATTAATATATCAAATTTTACAGTTCCTTCTTCCACTAAGTATGACCCAAGTGGCCAAGCTCTGGCGTCGAGAGTTTTTCAAGCCCCTGATTTAGTTTGAACCCTGCTTGTACTAAGAGTAGTGGTCCAGGCCCAACAATTTAACGTGTTATCCGAAGCACAGTAACGCCCAGATGAAAATATCACATTTTTTATGGAAGTCTTGTGCATGGTTAGCCATCCAAAGACTGGCCGCATGGGCCGTTGCTTAGCCTCGATATTCGCGTCAGATTACTTTTGTTAGCCAGGCTGCTAATTTTATGAGCGAATTCTGTATTGCCGTATGAGCGCGAAGAAGTAAAATAGGTTATCGAGTTATTTAGGCTTCCCACGGGAATAGCAATGACTTTTAAGATAAAAGTAACCTTCGTGTTATACAAGGTCTAGTCTACCCCCTATATCAAATTTTAGCGAAATCAGTGTGTCATGTGTTATTTGGTGCATCCCACGAGAACAATAATTATTTTCGGGATCAAAAGTAGCCTATGTGTAAACACATAGTCTAACCTATCTTCATTCCAAATTTCATCAATATCAGTACAACCGTTCGAGCGTGAAGAAGTTAAAAAGATTTATATGTTATTTGGTGCATCCCACGAGAATAGTATTTATTTTCGGGATAAAAAGTAGCATATGTGTTAACACATAGTCTTACCTATTTTCTTCTCAAATTTCATGAATATCAGTACAGCCAAACGAGCGTGAATCTCTCTTCATGCGTAAAAATAACCTAACTTTTTAGGTTTTTCTTCGATTTCCCTAGGAGTCCATCATCAGAACCAGTTTTGGTGACAATGGGACCAATTCAGAACCATACTCTTTCAATTAAAAAAAAGAATTTTGAGAATCGATCCACAAATGGCTGAGAAATCGGTGAACATACATAAAAAAAAAAAATACATACACGTCGAATATATAACCTCCTCCTTTTTGAAGTCGGTTAAAAATGAAAATTAAAGTCAACGTGTTCAAATTATTTTGAAATATAGTTTTTATTTCCATATTATACACACAATTAACTTTAAAATATAAGACAAGAATACATAAATAAATCATAAATACAAATGATAATAGGTACTAAATCACTTTAAAAATACAGACAAGAGAGCTTAGACAGATTTTTGTTGATTGTATGTATGTATATCCAGTTGTGTTAGCCACCATAACACGAACTATATATGGTTCAGTATGGGGTTAACCAGCCGTGTGTGGAATGAGTCCTAATATTTATTTATTTATAACTGTATAATCAAGAACAAACCTTTAATTCTTTAGTAGCGTGGTTAAGCGCAGTCTTGGCCTTATCAAATTCTATATTGGTGTTGTCCAGTTGTTCCCTCAAATGCTGAGCTTTGTTAGTAGCCGCTTCAGTTTCGGTTGTTGCATTCTCCAGCTTCGTATTGCACTCTTTCAGTTGACGGTCACGCCGCTCTATGATTTTTTCGGCTTTTTTTAGCTGTTCGTAAAAATCATAATTTAGAAAACGACATAATCAGAATTCTTGGATTTTAATTTTGAGTCCTGCACCTGAGCGTGGTACATGAACTAAATTTGAAGAACTATTTGTCTTAAAATTTTAAAGACAAATAGTTTTTTCAAGGTTATCCACTATACTCCCTTGGAATTCATGACTATGCACCTAATTAAAATTCAAAATGTTTTTATTACAGCAACACAAATATACAGCAAATGTGCACCCTGTGCTTCGTTATGATCGACCTAGTGGAATCTTAATATAAGTTGACTGAATAGATTATAATTAGTTACATTTAATTTAATTTTAACATAAGTATTAATGTAGTGTTCTATTTAAAATCCAATGTAAATCTGAATGTAATGAATGACTTGCCAAATGCGACGAGATCTTGTAAGGCCAATAAATTATTATTCTCTTATCTTTATAGTGGCTATAACATTTTTGATTTAAGTCATTTGGAGTACACACAACGAATCTACATATATATGACCGTCTTCGGATTGCATGAACCAGTATTCGACATTTAAGTTATCTGTGAATGCCTTTTAAAGACCGTTTCAAGATTATTATAAACACTAATTCCTCACAAAAATGTCATATTATATATAAACTATTTCGTTACCTTTAGGTAACCTTGTCACAATGCGTTTAGTCACAATAATTTGGGAGTATCAAGTGAGTTGACCTTTTCAGTGAGATCTCGTATGTTGTTCCCTCGTTCTTCCACCAAGTTCTTTAAGGTAGCACTTTCGTTCTTCAAATGTTCCACTAATCGGTTCTGGCGGACTGCGTTGTTATCTGCTTCCTGAAGATGATAAATGAAAATTGTGTAATATGATTAAAATTATGGTTTAATTGCATATTGCCATAGGAAACATTATGTCTTAGTGACAGTATAATATTAAAATTACTAAAAATGGCTTATGGCTCAAATAATTAATTCAAAGTCACTTTTATAAATATGTTTTAAATTTGATCATATATAATATATATTATTTAAAATAATGTACTTCTTCTACAAAAAAAAATAGCAATACATACTAGTATAATATGTTCTAATCAACTGAAAGTTCTTGGAAGTACAGAGTCTGTATAGCGTACATCAAGGCAGGGTCTTATTAAATATATATGAAATGATTAGTATAAATAATAAAAAATATAATAGAAATCCTTCCACTTCCATACTCCACACACATACCACAAAATTTTGAGATAGCAGCCATTTGGAACTTTAAATTTACCACAAATTATGTGTTATACCACTTACACTTAACATACGCCCTTTAATTTGATACCCATAATGAGTAACAATATATCATCCGCCATTTTAGGTCTAATATCATCAAACAATAGCTAAGAACACTCACGACTAAACAAAAAATCAAAATCGGTTCATTGGTTCAGAAGCTACGATAGACAGAAACACACACACACGCAAAGATACGTAAAACCTTATCTTTTTCTTCTTCCTTGCCTTATCCCACTAGGTGGGGTCGGCACAGCAAATTTTCCTCTTCCACTCTCCTATATCAGCTGTCATCTCTATACGTAAACCTTATAACACGTAGTTTTTTTTATGTGTAAATGTGTTGTTATTTTCTATTTTATTATTATGACATTGTTCGACTAATTATATTATTATGACATTGTATAACTAATTATATTATTATGACATTTTACGATTGATTAAATAATTAATTGATTGTTGATGAATATAATATGTATATGTAAATTTGACGTGCCTTTTTTTTTTTTTTTTACGTGAGGAAATGCATTTACGCATGCCCACCACACCCGGGGAGGTGGGTGGGGTATGTCGGGCTCGATGCCAGAAGGGCATCACTACCGACTAAAACCTCACGATGGCCTCCTCACCGGAAAGGGCGGGGTGAGGTTCCGCTTCTCGCATTAACCCACCACCCCGCCCACCTCGGCTAGCCTGAGAGAGACTCCTCCTCAGGGGATGACTCCCCTTGCAGTGCACGTAGTGCACCGCAACCACCTCGGGGACCGTGAGTGCAATGGACGCCGGACAACCCCAGTCCGACGTCCTAGGTCCCCCGTGACGGGTCAGGTCTGTGGCCCCGTCACATGCCACTACGGCCGCAGAGAATAGGGAAAGTGGTAGTCTCCGGTTACCACTCCCTTCTCCCTGCGGCCCCACCGCGTCCGCCATCAACGGTGGCGACCCCGTCGAAGCCGCGGCAGGTAGGAAGAGCGGCGCATCGTAATACCGACACTTCTCTCCTGCCGCGGCCTCACACCTTCAGCTGCGGTGCCTCCCAAACCACACCGCAGCCCGCCTCAGTTGCGAAACCCCCCCGAAACGAGGTTCCGCAACCTACTGGTGCCACTCCATCTAGAACTTGCGTACAGGGATTACAAGTCTAGGGAGTGGCCCGCCTCAGGGACCCTCTTCGCTCCACCGTGGGTGACCAGGCCACGGTTACTGAGCCCCCCCGCCTCGACAATGCGGGGCCCCACGGGGGGGGGGGGGTAAATTTGACGTGCCTAGTATAACGCAATGTTATAAGGTTAATAAAGTTCTATGTTTTTTACGTCGGGAGCTAAAAACGTCTATTTACCTCAAGCTGTTCTTCAAGTTTGGCGATGGTGTCGTCGTTGGCGTTGTTCTTGGTCTCCAACTCCTCGATGTAAGCGAGGGAGTTGTTCAGTCTAAGCTTCATGCCGTCGATCTCTCCTTGCAGGCGAGCTTTCTCCTTTTCGAACTTTTCTTTCTCTTTAACGGCATTCGTTGCTCCGCTATAAGGAAATGTACATATTATACATTTTTTGACAGGAACAAAGAAGAAAAACAATACATAAGAAACAATAAAAAAATCAATTACGTGGCACAAAACCTTTAATATGTATTTATATATGTCCAAAAGTAAGTGAAATTCAATGTATTTCACTTACTTTTGGATATGCGAGTATGTACATAGGTTGTTCGCTAGCATGCTGCAAGTGCTCATATGCCGCTAGATGGCGTTAAATAGGTATAAGTTAGTTATATTCATCCCAGCAGCCCAAGTGATTTCTTTTGTAACTTCAGAATCGGTTCGCGAAATCTACTGTTAATGTATTATTTTTAAGGCTCATCACAAAACAACATATATTAAGCGTTGATAGCAAAAATTTACAAAAAGCCATATAAAACCCATATCTACTATCATCTATTCTGTGACGATGCGGCTACACTCACACTAGCATTGACAATTTTTTTTGTCACTTGAACTTCAGCATATTTGAATATGGATGCCAATTTCGAACGCTCAATTGTCGATTATATAGCTCGTTCGTAGAGGAAGCATTTTTGGAACATGAAATATTTTTATGATTTGAATTGACCATGGTTCGAATCTCATGAATTGTTCTTGCTATTTTATTTTGTTTGAAACTTTTTTTTTGTTGGAAAATTATGAGAAAGAATATATTTTCAATAGGTTTCGTTTTCGTGTATATAATATTCATAGCGCATACCTTCAAACCTCAAACGAAATTAGAAAAGTAAACATCTATAGGGTACATGATATAAGTAACAAGAAAAAACTTTTCTCACGAATCATCTAACATATTGCATGAAACAGTTGTATTTTTCGCATGATTCCAAAATGTAAGCCCTTTCATTTGGGAAAGTTGCGAATAATATCATATCCAATATTTTGTATTCGCGGACATGCGAATACCATCATACATAGCTAAGAACATCAAAACCGGAGCTAGACACATATGTACCTTCGACATACAGTGCGTGCGTGGGGTGCCAAAATCTGATAAAGCTACGTATCCAGAGACCTTTTATTGATGAAACCTAATTTTTACTCTATCTTATCAGCTTCAAGTCTAATGATCAGAAAAGTAAATAATTACATATTATCAGGGAATTTATATTTATTAGACTATGGATACAATTTTAGCTACATTTGAAATAAAAAAAACTGTTATTATTATTCTAAGGTAAGAGGCCTGTCGAAATCTTAGTTATAATAAATGTACATCTGGCAGTTTACATGTATCGTTGATATAATTATACACTAGTGGCCCGTCCCGGCTTAGCACGGGCATAAAAAAAATTGAATTCTAGGAGATATGTTTGAAAGTCGTTCAGATGTGTAATATGTTATTCGTTACAAACAAACATTTAAATTTTATCGCATTATAATTTTGACATAGATTAAAGTTTTTTTTTGTATTTATGGGTTCCGCTGCTCTCAAGACATACTAAACGACACCCGCCACAACTAACTTTTCTTAGCGCATGCGATGAAACAAATTTTTTACTCTTTTTTATACCTTGTGTTACATTACTGGAGTCTTAATAAGAAGTTCTTACCCTTTGCAACAAAATATAATGCCTATGTCATTTGGGGATAATGTAACTTCCCAACGGTGTAAGAATTTTTAATTTTAGTCCAATAGTTTCGGAGCCTATTCGCGTCAAAAAAACATAAAAACATCCAAACAAACAAACAAACAAGCCTTTTGTAATTATGAGATTGTTAAAGATATTGATAGGTAAACAAAAGACGTAGGTATAAAAATTTGATATAATTGGCCAAGTACGAACCGGGCTCGCGCGTGAAGGGTTCCGTACCATTATTAAAATATGGCGAAAAAACATGTTTTTTGTATGGGAACCCCATATCAAACATTCATTTTATTTTGAAAGAAAGAAAGAGAGAAATCATGAAAGAATCTACCAAGTGTCATTGTAAAGATAGAGTAAAAAGAGGTAATACGTAGCTTAATATTCTGTAGAATTCTTTAGTGTCCTGTTATCGTTTTTGATATTGAGCAAAAATACAAAATATAACACGTCTTTTAAGGTACACTTTAAAAACGTGTCATCCACTCTTTATATTTGTATATTTTGTGTTTTTAGTATTTGTTGTTATAGCGTATCTAGTACTTGTATACTCTTGGGTTATAGCATTGGATTATAGGCAACGGAAACAAATAATTTGTGAAAGTTTCAGCTATCAAGGTGTATTAGAAACAGCCTGGTGACATAAAGACAGACAACGAATATTTTGTAAAAGGCATTCGTTTTTATCTTTTAAGTACAGAAAAGATCGCAGTAGTATATTAATTTCATTCTTAGGGTACCTAACCCTAAAAATTATTGCTGCAATATAAATACGTTTTTTTAAGTATGTCAAATATGACAAACTGACATTGACATAACTAAATTTCATTCAAATAATCAAACAAAATTATACATATTTTAAATTTTTAATTCTATTACGATACTTAATATAAAAATAGCAATAATTTATTTAAAAATAATAAATAAATTTCATCAAACTCTTTAACAATACTTTTTTTGATCCTGCCATCTAACGGAATTTTGTTGATTTATTACTACGGATGGTAAGCTTGGGTTCATGTTTGGCAGAGAGAATGACACTAACGGAAACGGAAACTAACAATGTATACGTATACATGTCACCAACTTAGCTGTTCAGGTGGCCAAAATTGGAATTACAAGTTCGACAGCACTCTTAGGTGGCAACAAATCTCCACTAGCGACACTGTCAACTGAACAGCTAAGTTGTTGCACTGCACTCATACATGTGTATTTTGCTGGAAAAAATCACGCTGATATATCTGTTTTGCGATAAAAAATGTATAATATTACTTATTTCGCGCCCCAATTAGACCATTTTAAGTTTATGTTAAGTGATTACTATTTAAAAATCTTAGAGGAAATGGTTGCCAGTCTGAGAAGCATTTAGTATGGGGCTCGGAAAGCCTTAACGGTTTTGTGCCACGTACGTTTTTTTAAACTGTTTCTTATGTATTGTTTCTCTTTGTTGTTTGTGTCAAAAAATAAATGTTATTTTCTTTCTTTGTTATTTTCTTAAATTATCTGTAAAACCATATGAAACATTGTTAAGGCGGTGTAATATCGTGTTCAGGTAGTACTAGTTATTATTCTGTGGTTCAGGCTAGCCATACAAATTTGATCGAAGAACCTGAAATGACTATGACTGACTGTAGCGCCGCAGTAGGAATTACACGAAAAAAAACATATATAATCAACAATTAACAATTTTTAATTTATAGACTCTAAAAATTCAAGATAATTAACTACAAAAAAGGAAGGTTAAATGTGAAAAGGACTATTAAAATAAAATTAAATGTATCGAATAAAATTTACGTAATTGTGTTTAGGAAATTGATCCCTATCATTTACGCAGAATTTTGAAGATTTTAAAAAATATGATATATTTTTCTCCCTATACCTATGAAAAAGTGAAAATTACAGTTACTATTATTTATTTTATCATTAAAATTTACATAGACACTTATATAAGATTAAGGAAATACACACTATTATCTCTTTCCATAGCAGGTAAACTACGTTTGATTCATAAATAATGATGAACGAACCACTTAATTAATATTCTTTGAAATTGGATGGGTGTAAAGTAATGCAGGAAAACCGATGGTGACAAGGTATGATGCAATGGTATGATCACAGTTGATTGCCCCCGATGTAAGCAATTATGTCGCATAAAAGCACTGTACACTGCTGCGGTCGAAAGACGGGGTGCTAGTAAAGGACGGACATATACTCGTAATGTATCCATGCGGTAGAGCAGGATGGACTAAAGAGTTCATCTGTGTTTTACTCTTCGCGTGTTTGTCATAATGTGTCATATTCTTATTAATATGGCACGCAGAATGGGAGCTCAGAAAAGGACCTAACTACGCAAACCGGCTCCATCACCAAGTATAGTATAATAAGGTAATTTACTAAAAACATAAGCTTAGCTGACTGAGCAATTTTAGCTAAATGGTGCAACACGCCTTGTTTTTACTTACTTATACAAAAAAAACAAGTGCGTAACGCAGTAGAAAGAGTAAGTGATGAATCACATACATGTTTCTGAAGTAGATAATGCTATGCGCAATCAACTGGGATATTATCATTGGTATGATGTGACAAACCACCACTACGGTGGCCTGGGGAATATCCCCAACGATAAAATAGATGCACCTATCAATATTTCCCTGAGGTTTATTGACATGAAGGTTTATAAGGACAAAAACATTCTAACATTCTTTC
Organism: Mellilla xanthometata; assembly: GCA_035578125.1. NCBI lineage: Eukaryota > Metazoa > Arthropoda > Insecta > Lepidoptera > Geometridae > Mellilla > Mellilla xanthometata. The sequence continues at coordinate 3,575,857 of JAPUBQ010000030.1, read as the reverse complement.
CTAAACAAAACTAAAAAAATTGCAATTGGAAATTATATTGAGCCTGTGGGATTCTCAAAAACATACATTTGTTTTTGAATTGTCGAGGTATTTCAGAATATGGATGTTGTATCGAGTTTTCTTGCGCCATATATATTTGAGTGAAGTGCCTAAAACGCAGTAGATATATCACGAAATAAATTCATATAAAATTAACTCAATAAATAATTTCGTTTGTTGTATGGGAGCCTCCCTAAATATTTATTTTAGTATTTTTTAGCGTCTATTTATTACCGTTATTAACATATAAACACGTTTCTGCCTTTTAGGTAAAACTAAAAAGTAAAAAGCCTTTATTCTATTGCATTACATATTTTTAAATAACATATTTTTTTACACATTTTTAAGCAAAAGTTTCCGCTTGGGCATAGGCCTTCCCCGCTAATTTCCAACTCTCTCTCTCTCCCTCGCCTGTCTCATCCATGTTGGTCCGCATATCTTTAGGAATAGGTCCCTCCATATTTTCCTTTGCCTTTTAGGTACGAGACCTAAAAAAATTACGGACGCGTCCAAGAATTGGCCGCACTACCATTAGGCACATTTTATTTATCGCACCACCGGTAGTGCTATGAAGATAAACACTCCAGAGGTTAAGTGCATTACAGAGACTGTGGTACCATCAATTTTGGTAGATCAGTGCTCAGTACAGTATATGTACTCGTACTTGGCTCATTTCGCGAAATACCAATGGTCTAAGATCCGAGCCTACATCGACCTTCACCGACGTGATAATTGAATAAAACGAATTTCATAATAAATTTAGCATCTTAGAAAATATATTAAAAATGGGTTGCCTAAAAAAATCCAGGACAGAATATTTTTTTTTAAATTTTGAAAAATTATTTGTTATAAAATTTATGTACCATAAAAAAGGCAACTATAAAAAAGAAATCTTAAAGGACCAACTTGCCTTGAAGTTTTCAGTAGAAAATAATGAACTAAGAGGAAGTTTCGTGTTTCAAACAGTGAATGCCATATCAATTATTATTTATCTATGTTATTGAAAAAAAACGCTGAAGATATTTATTGCTCATTCTGTTCATGAAACTACACAAAAAACAACCTCTTGAGACGTTTTAACCTAATTGAAATGGCACGGCATGGACATAACTATTACATGCAATCATTAATTGTTTGACTTTATCTCTTATCCTTCGATACTCTGGATAATATCGAAAACTAGCAGATCGTCCCGGCTTCACACGGGGTATAAAATAATGTAAGGCGCAAAGAAAAACAAAATAAAGCCTATTTTATTAGTAGCTTCCCGACGGTGAAAGACTTTTTCTATGCGGGCTGTAGTTTCGGAGCTAATTTGCGTCAACCAAACAAAACAAATAATTTATAAACAGAATTTATGAAACAATGATTTTGTAACGTTTACTCAGATATTTTCAAAAAATGACAAAAAAAAATAATTTTAGCGATAAATTGTTCTAAACTCAATACGAAAAAAAAACGAGCACATTAAGTACTTTTATAAATATAGTCCTAGACTGGACACTTCAGAACGTAACTATTTTCTATTATATCAAGGACAATTTTTTAATTTTTTTATATAGCTGTGTAATACCAGTTTTATTATTCTGTGGTAATACATAATTAACATTGTGCAATGTTTTCCTTCTGCACTCACTGACGTAATGAACACTGACGAATGGACTCATTGAATGAACAATTAAACTTGTTAAAGGATAACAGACATTTCGAAAGTAAATAATTTACAAAAAAAGCAAAGCAATTAATTTATAAAACAATAAAAATATAGTTCTCTTGACCTTTGATTTGTTTGCACGTAATAAAATAAAACAAGTTCACAATTAAAAATTAAAAAATCGAAGATAAATATCAGGACAGGACAGGACACATTTCACACACGGCTGGTTAGCCCTATACTGAACCATTTCTAGTTCGTATTATGGTTGCTAACACAACTGATATACTACATATACATACATACATATTATATTAAATAAATACATATTTAACACCCAGACCCACAGCCAACAAATTTAGTTAAGCACAAAGATGTTGACCGTGCCGGGAATCGAACCCGGAACCTTCTGTTTAGCAGTCCGGCATGGTAACCTTTACGCCAACGAGGTCGTCATAATTTAAAAAAATCCAGAAACAATTTTGATATAATTAACAGAGATAATGATTTCCATCTAAAATCCATCCTATATCAGCCTTTACGAAAAATAAAATTATATATTTTTTTATATTATCCTATAGTAAAGAGTGAACATTTCTGAAATAAGAAACATAGATAAACAAAAATAGATGTGCAATGAGCACCTCCCTCTTTTTTTGAAGTCGGTTGAATAGAACAACATTAATTATGTTTTTTAATGTTTTGAACCAAGATATTATATCAAAGAATACATGAATAATGGTTATTTTACGTTTGATGTATCAAGGTAGCGTTATAAATACTATGACAAATCGGACAAAGCGCTGATGAGAATCTATTGTGCTTTACAAAAAAAAAGATAATGGAATAAACATAATTAAAATATTGCACTATTTATAGGGAAGTAGTGAAGGTGGTCTATTCAGACTACTTTTATAGGTCATCTTTAACGTTTGCTAGTTAAAATGGACTGACTTATTCTTCGAACCGACGTATTTAAAATTCTAAACAAATATAATAATGAATCCCTATATCCCTTGGTCACATGAACAGCTGGACCGATTTCACTAATTTTTGTTGTGTTTGTTATTGTATCATACTCACACTCACCCTCCCTCTCTCTCACACACACACACAATATCACACTCACACTGTCACGCACAAACTAACACGCACACACATGCGTACACACTTACATTCCTCTCACACACACAAACACACTTACATGCCTCTCACAAACACTGACATACAAACACACTCACGTTCACACACGCTCACAGAGAGAGAGAGAGAGAGAGAGAGAGAGAGAGAGAGAGAGAGAGAAGAGAGGGATAGAAAGAGAGAGAGAGAGAGAGAGAGAGAGAAAGAGAGGGATAGAAAGAGAGAGAGAGAGAAAGAGGGATAGAGAGAGAGAAAAAGAGAGAGAGAGAGACGTCAAACTAAAAACACGCCGTCGTGTTTGCGTCTGTGGTTGTGAAAGACTTACGCGTCATCGTCCCCCGCCCGTTTCCTCTGGTCCAGCTCTTTCTCCAGGCGCGCGACGGTCCTCTTCATGGTCTCCAGGCTCTCCACCGAGGCCAGCTCCCGCGCGTGCATCGCGTCTGCCAGCGCTCGCGCCTCGTCTCAACATACAACGACACAAGTATAAATCTATGTGTATATAAAAGAAAGTGGTGCTAGTTACAACCACTTAACTTAATTTGTTTACGCTAAATACTTTCTTAGATTCTTTGTTTCTTCTTCTGTTTAATTATTAACTTTAAACATAATAATATCGTCGCCGTAGTTGGAAAATTAAATAACTAACCAATTTCGTGAAATCGACTTTTTTGCATTATCATAAAGTCCAATTCAAGCGGCATCTTTCTGTCTCACTAAAATTGTAATATCTTAATTAATCACAAAATAAACTACACATAAACATTACAACACACTATAGTAGGAAAAATAAATATCGAATATAAGAGAATAATTTAGCGAAGGAAAATAAGCTAACTCGGAAATAATTAGATAACTACACCCATGCGTCAATTCAAGAGCGAATAAAGTGCATAAAAGTGTTTTGTTTAATTTTCCCTCGACACATTTGTGCTCTATTGGACCAATACGGTCTCGAAAAAAGTTATTAAAGGCAGTTATGTAATATTTCGTGTGTCATGAAATGTGAATAAGTGCTTTTATTATGGGCTTTTTGTATCTTAATGAAAGATATTGGCGAAGGAGAACTAAATAACTAACATGCAAAACTTAACTTAATAAATACATGAAATATTAAAATTTTGGGCGAGGGAGAAATACATAGTGGTCATTTTTTGCTTTTCTCACAAACGAATCAATTGGAATAAAATTTCTCTGAATGAATAACTAGATGCTTTATAAATCTTTAACATATTAAAATTTGGACGGCAAAATTGTTTTTCAAAAAAAAGTTATCATCATTTTTGTTGCAAAAAAACAGTAAATTGCGTTTTTCTCGCAATTTTGATTTTGTTAGTTATTTAATTTTCCAACTACGGCGACGATATAACATATGCCCCGCATAACATGATCCAGAGATACTTAGCGCGGGGCGCAGTGCATACTTTTTAATGTCATAGAAAAGGTAACCTTTGCTGTGAACTACTTAGTTTTGTATATCTCACTTATGTGTTTCGAAATGAAACTATTTGTATATTAACTCAAGAACGGCTGAACGGATTTAAACATTCTAAAATAATGGAAAAACTTAATTTCGTCACTCCTCAATTCTGTTATCAAATTCTGAATTGTTCCCAAACTAAATCTTTCTTTCAGGATTGGGTGCACGCAATATTTTCTTTTCTTTGCTGTCTTTTCTCGTTTTCTTCTTAAATAATAATACATCACAACAAGAGCTTCGTCGACGTCCATCGTGCAAATCGCTTCGGATTAAAATTGGCACTAGCTTCGACCGTGGCCGACAACCGATTATTAATCGTGTATATGAACAAAGACGCCGACACCCGATAAATAATTGGCTTCGACACCCGACAAGTGGGAACGGGCTCTCAGCTGAAAATTGATGGGGAGGTAGCTAAGAAACAGAAGACGAACAAAAAAATGGATACTTTTTTGTCCCGGATTAACGCGGGTAACACAGCGGGATGCAGCTAGTTCAAAATAAATAAGAAATTCCGACACCATTTTGTTTTTATTCTTCTTCTTCTTCGTTTGAGCTAAGTGGAAGTAAGAGACACCAGTGGCTACTGGTGTCGATAGTTTTCAAGCCGTCCTCAAGGCCTCTACCTTGGCTTAGCCACTGCTTGTACTAAGATTAACAGCCGAGACTACAATTTAACGCGTCATCCGAACCTCGGTAGCACCCAGATGAAAATACCACTTTTTTAATTACAATCTTGTGCATGGTTATCTTGTGGCGAGAGATGCGTAAATGCATTTCCTCACGAAAAAAAGGCGCTACAGAAATGACGTAATAGTTACATACCCACATCCGCGCGTAGTTTTTCAATGGTCTTGTTGCTGTCGGCGATTTCATGCAAATAGTCCGTAACCGTGTCGTCGAAGCGACTCAGCTTGGTCTGCGAATAAATAATGGCGGCGATTCAGCGGCACACACGACTAAACTAAATTTAAAGAAGCCCCGTCTCTTTTCATCTTGTGTGTGTGGTGGCCAGAAAGAAACGGCACGTTCTGAACCACACACAAAACAACTAAAATCACGTCAAACATGAAAAATGTAAGCGATTTTAGAGCGCACCCAATTGTATCAGCTCTAAATCTGACGTGTTTGACGTGATTTTGGATGTTTTGTCTATGGTTTAGATCGTACCATCTCTTTTTGGTCATTTATGATGAAAAGAGACAAAGCTACTTTAAATTTAAGTTAAGCTTGACTGTGGTCTAAGATGTAACACGCTTGCCTAGAAGGAACCTATTTACTATTTAATTTTGTGGATCCATCTTGCCGCTGGATGACCAACGAGTTAAAAATTTGATGCGTTACCCTCAGTGTGGTGATCTCGTTCAGATGGTCGGTGTTGGTGGCCTTCATCTGGTAGTAGGAGTCGTAAAGCTTCGTGTACACGTCCGCGTACAGCTTGAGACCTTCCGCGTCGCGCATCTCCTCCAGCACCTGAACATACCATTAAATACTTAACAAGATTAAGCCGGTGATAAGAGCAAAACTTGGATTTTACTGTTTTTTCGTTACAAAGCTTCTTCTTTTTCGCCTTATCCCACTTAGGTAGGGTCGGCACAACAAACCTTCTTCTTCCACTCTCCTCTATCAGACGTCTCCACACTCAATCCTTTCTCTCTCATGTCCTCATTCACACACTCCTATCTATGTCTGGCCTCTTGCTCTTCTTCCTTGCTCTTCCATTTCCATACATCTCCTAGTGACATGCATCTCCTCTCTACGCATCTCATGTCTATTTCACGCTAACCTTCCTCTTTATTTTCTCCCTCACTGGAGCTACTTTCACACTTCCTGTAATGTACTCATTCCTTATTTTTTCCATTCTTGTCACTCCACAAATCCATCTCAACATTCGCATCTCTGCCGCATGCATGTTACAAATCATAAACGGCAAACAACATTGAAAAATGCCTAAAAGACAACTCTAACAATACTTTTACTTATTTTGTAGTACTAATCACACCAATTTCTTATGAATTAGAAATAAAACTGGTTAAAAAAGTCTAAAATTAAATATTTTTAACAAATATTTATATTGATAAATCTGGTGGATGCCAAAATAAGTATACATAATCTTAGAGTTGTTCTTTAGACTGTCTTAGATATTTTTAGATTTTTTTTTTGTAAATTCAAGATTGATTTCGTATATAGATACTAATAAATAAAGATCGTAATCGTAGCCGTATTGTATTTGAAGCGATGAGAGCTCATGCGGCCGCCTTACGCCGCGTAGGCCGTGGATTCGATGCCCGCTAATAAGCTCGAGCTTTCGGTGATGGAAAACTTCGTAAGGAACCAATAGCATGGTGGTTGAGGGTTTCCTAGTGTTCGCCCGGGCTAGTAACAACCCTCAAGTTAAAAAATCTGTCGCCAAGCACCTTATGGTGTGATCCAAAATTTTCTTCGAGAGCCAGTAATACCAGACTATGCATTCTCCTCCTTTACTTACGTTACGTTATACGTTATAAGCTTAAGAATATAATATTTTTAGTGCTTTAATTTTTTAGAGAATATTGCAATGGAGGTTTAATTTAGAGAACACTGCAATGGAGGTTAAACCTCTTCGAGGTTTTTTTCATTGTACATATAAAAAATAAATACTCAGAGCGTCGATGACTCATGTGATTACGCGCCCTGCTACGGACATGCTTGGTGACATATTTTCAGCTTGAGGTTGATAGCTAACCAGGCGAGCACTAGAAAATGCTCTTCCACCACGCAAAGTAAATCGTAAACTTAACATTACCCTCTCAAATTCCTTTTCAGCCTCCGTAGTCTCGGAGCCAATAGTCATGGCTCCGGCGAAGGGATCCTCGTCGTCATCCATTTTGACTATATTAATCTAAAACTAACACAAAAATAAGGATAAAAAACTGTAAAAATATGCACAAACTAAAACACAGAGAGTGATGTATTGTTATGCGGTTGCCATGGCGACGGCGTCTACTGGAATTTTATAATAAGTTGTGTGATATAGGTTGTATTGCCGTTGCTAAGGAGGTTATAATATACTAGCTGCTTACTCCGAGGTTAAAAGTATGTGTTAATCTGGAGTCTGAGCTATGTTCGTACCAAATTTTATCTAAATCAGAAATTTCTGCGTTATTAATAGTGGTTTATTTTTAGATAAGTTCATGTAAACCACATTCAACTAACTCTATCTAAAATGGTTTTTTAACTGACCATAACTTCTTTTCCTCACCACTCACGAAACAACAGTTTTGACAACGCTCCTAAAGTCCGGTCAAATTAGACTAAAAAATAAGAGTAAAGTTACCTAAATTCCCACCAAGCTGAAAATCGGTAAGATTGTTTGAAATATAATTAAAAACTAAATTTTTAAGTTCCCCATCTTTCCCCTGTAAGAAAAAAAAATATTAAAGGTCAATGGTAAAAAAAGCGATTTTATTACTAAGTTTTATCATAAAAATATCTCAGAAAAAATTGTAGATCATAAAATTATCTACAAAAAATAAGTTAATACTTTTTTCTACGATTGATAAAATGATACCTATATATATTTTTTGAAAAAAACTTTATTATGATTAAGTTTCAACAATCTTATTTAAATAAATTAGATTTGGATAATTTTTTACCATTTTTTAATGATGAAAATAAAAAAGAATGGCTGAATAGCTTGCCGGCCACAGAAAGAAGTTCATGTCTTAATGTTATTGTATAGCTAGAATCTGAACACTGGCATTGTATGTACATATCTTTTTTTGTCATCATCGATTTTTGTAAAAATAAAGACACTTTGATATTGAATTGAATTGAAATTTATAATAATAAGTACATTAGTACCTCGTTGACCGTAACTTTACTCGGTATTTTTTTTTTCTTATTTTTTAATATGACATTTTCTAAAAAATATTCCTAGCTAGATCGATATATCACCCCCGAAAACCCCTATATACTACATTCTATGAAAATCGTTGGAGCCGATTCCGAGATTCCAATTAAATATATACATGAATTGCTCATTTAAAGATATAAGATAAGTATATGGTATATATCTAAGAGTAAATCTTATATCTAAGAGTAAATCTCCCTACGCCCCGGTAAGTGGGAAGTAGACAACAATATATTCGTCAATCCCTCGAGACAATGATCGAATGTAGCAAATTAATCAATTGAGCGGATTTATTCAAGGGTCTCTAATTGGAGGGGTAATGAGGAAGTCAGCCATTTCTGTGAAAATAGCCGCTAGGGGAACAGCGAGGACCAAAGTCTGACTCACGGACAACACGTTTCAAATGCTATGCGACTTATCGCGTGACGTCACTAGATCTATTTCTTTACACTGTACAGCTACATTATCGACGACCTCGTTGGCGTTATGGTTGCCATGCCCGACTGGCAATCAGAAGGTTCCGGGTTCGATTCCTGGCACGGGCAACATCTTTGTGCTGAATTAAATTTGTTAGCTGTGGTCTGGATGTTAAATACCTATATATCTATATAAAATAAGTATGTATGTAGTATATCAGTTGTGTAAGCAACCATAATACGAACTAGAAATGGTTCAGTATAGGCTTAGCCAGCCGTGTGTGCAATGAGTCCTAATATTTATGTATTTATACCCTGACTTAAGGTGGAGCATGCCTAGTCTGGACTAACTGGCTTTCAAGGAGGCCGGAACACAAAGTTAGGTGCTTGGCGACAGATTTTTCAACTTGTGAGTGGTTGCTAGCCAGGTGAGGCGAGCACTATAAAATACTCTACCACCATGCTATGGTTTCCACACGATGTTTTCACAGAGAGCTTGAGCTCATTAGCAGGAATTGAACCCACGATCTTCGGGACGTCAGGCCATCGCACCCTGTTCGGTTTTCATAAAGGTATTATTGTGAAATGAGGGTAGAACTACAAAACCTGAAGCCCGCGCGTCGCGGCCTGAGGCAGTCACTCTGGAATCACATGGGAGTCAACCCGCGCTCGTATTATCACCGCGCCGTAGTACAGAGTTACTCTCTTATATATCCTAAATCGTGTCGCGCGTCGCTTCACCGACGAGGATATTTTTCTGTGCCGTGTACAATACTGTTCTGCATTTCAACAAGGAGCTTGACGATCGTTACCTACCGAGCTGCCGCCAGACTCGAGGAGTTGTCCCGGGGAGTGGCGTCGTGGATGAAAGGTACGTGGTTCTATCTAAGTTTCACAATTTCCTTGTGAGAATCAGAACTTGCTTTACAGTCCACTCATTTTGTATCGAACACGCCCTGACTGGACTGTCATCGCTTCGATCTATATGTCTATCAGATAACTAAACTAATTCGTGTTGTCTTTTGTACTGTACTTAGTCAGGTCATAAGTTCTGTCACACAATAAAAACTTTTGAATTTTCATTGCTGGCCACAAAAATAATTATTGAATTTGAATTCCCAATTTTTCATGAAAATAAAAATATGTACTTTTTAGAATTTTCCTCATTTTTAAATATGGAATGGACACTTAAAGAAGACCGTGTCGGGGTTATTGCATTGCATCGTTGCGGTTACGCGCCAATTCAGATTTTCGACTTACTGAAAAATTTGAATATAACCAAAAGATTCATTGTATCGTACCATAAAACGATACAATGAAGACTCTAGTGTAGATGACAGATCAAGAAGTGGTCGACCTCGCTCTGTTAGGACTCCAGCAGTGATAAAAGCTGTGAAGGCGCGAATTCAAAGAAATCCCATACGTAAGCAGAAACTGTTGGCCCTTCAGATGGGGCTAAGCAGGACCACGGTGAAAAGGGTGTTAATTGAAGACTTAGGGCTTAGGGCATATTGAATAAAAACAGGATATCGTTTGTACGCTCGTTTAATGGACCTGAGACTGAAGAGATGCCGCGCTTTGTTGAAGCGGTACGCAGGAAAAAAGCGTCGGGAAATTCTTTTTTCGGATGAAAAAATTTTAACCAGTGAAGAGAGCTACAACAAACAAAATGATAAGGTGTACGCACACAGCAGCGAAGAAGCGAGCAACCGTATTCCGCGTGTCCAACGAGGTCATTTTCTATTCTCGATCGTGGTTTGGCTGGGAGTCTCTTATTGGGACTTAACTGAGGTACATTTTTGTGAGAAAGGCGTAAAAACGTATGCAGTTGTGTATCAAAACACAGTCCTCAAGAACCTTGTGGAACCTGTTTCTCATACCATGTTTAATAACAGGACCTGGGTATTCCAACAAGATTCTGTGCCAGCCCATAGAGCGAAAAGCACACAAGACTGGCTGGCGGTGCGTGAAATCGCCTTCATCCGACACGAAGACTGGCCCTCCTCCAGTCCAGATTTGAGTCCGTTAGATTACAAGATATGGCAACACTTGGAGGAAAAGGCCTGCTCAAAGTCTCATCCTGATTTGGAGTCACTCAAGGCATCCTTGATTAAGGCAGCCGCCGATATTGACATGGACCTCGTTCGTGCCGCAATACATGACTGGCCGCGCAGATTGAAGGCCTATATTCATAATCGCGGGGGTAATTTTGAATAAACTTTATTACCATAAGAATCTATGTTTTATCAAGTTCATTTTGATATATAAATGGTTACATAAATATTAAACATGTCTAAATTATCTCATATTACACATGTGACAGAACTTATGACCTGACTAAGTATAAGTGAAGTTATGTAATATAGTCTAACTGCGTCGCGCCTGGTCTTGGCACAGTAACAAAGGCCGTCGATTCGGACACTGGCTTTAGGGGTTAAGGTCACACTCCGTTAGATTTTTGTGCATAGTCATTAGACAAGTGAGTGTGGCTTGGTCTAACGTCTGCTTTTCAATCAGACGGCCCCTGGTTCAATCCTGGCCCTACACCAATGACTTGTGTGGATTTGTGAAGGAAAACATCGTAAGGAAACCGGCATGTTTGAGGACCACATTATCCGAAGACGTGTGTCATCCGCCAACCCGCACTTGGCCAGCGTGATGGATTACGGCCTATATCTCTCTCCTTGTGAGAAAAGGCCCCGAGTCTCAGCAGTGGGAACGTATAGTTGGCTGCTTATGCTTTATGCTATGCATTAGACAATAAGCAGATGATTTATAATGAGTTTTTCAGGATTCTGATAATTGATTTTAATAATAATTAATAACGCTTCTTCTTCGTAAGAGCTTAGTGGCCAATTGGTGTGAAGATAAGTTAGACCTTGGATTAACACGTAGTCTTATTTTATCCCGTAAACAATTGTGGTTAGTGGGATAAGAAAAATCGCAAATAACTTCTAATCTAAATCTACGAGTATGTTACTGTTTCACGTTCAAATGCCTCGACCGATTGTGATAAATCTTCTAATATATAACATTTCCATGTCACAATGTTAGTTACCGTACTCCTCTGAAACGGCTTGACCGATTTTTTCCATTTTTTATACGCGTATTCAGTATGTCTGAGAATCGGCTACTACTATCTAATTAGAAATAATTTATAAGGCAAAACAACGATTGCTGGGTCAGCTAGTAATTTCTATGAAATTTAATTATTTATTTTTATTTTTTATTAGGCACTCAGACAGATTACAAACATTCATTTTAACATTACTAAACTACAAAGAACAAAAACAAGTCTGCAATCCAAAATAGAGTACACAGCATGTTAGTGTAAACTTAATAAGAAGGAAGGTTCAGATATACATATTAATAATAATAGTTTAAAAAAACTAAAAAATACGCTTATCTGGCCGTTTTAAGTGGGTCAAAATCGCGCCCAAAGAAGTCGGTTACAAACAAACATACAGGTGAAGCTAATAGAAAGCGTGTAAAAAGGGGTAATCTTAAGTACTAAGCAATTTAACAATTTAACCTATAACTTTTAGATTCCTAGAAATTTGTTATGGATATAACTTAGACCCTGGAATGCCCTGGATTAACAGATAGGCTACTTTTTATCCCGGATTAACTTCTTTTTTACTTCTTACTGTTTACTTCTTTTTAGCACCACGCAATACAAAACAATACAAAATAATTTATTGGACCAACTTACATTCTAAACAAAACAAACATTAAGTATAGGTACCTTAACTAATTAATACTAATTCTAAATGCTAAGTCTTAATGTATGTATGTATGGTGCCTAGCTCCTGCAGTAGGATACCCTGTGTTTGCAGGAGCTAGCTCCCTTCAGAGGTGCTACAAATGAAGTTGGGATATATTGTGATGACGCAGCTAGTAATAAATATTTGCCAATGCTTTTATGCAATGCTAAATAGATATTGATTCTCATACAAAAAATATATATTATAAGTTACGGCATAGGTAACACCCGTTCCACGTTTTTTTTAGCCGTTACTTCCGTATTTAACTACGTTTTGTATATAGAAAAATAACCAATACATCAAGGATCATTATTTTTACATACATCATCATAGTAAATCGTAATAACTTGCTTTAACATTAAGTTATTACCGCACACAAATTAAACTTTCGAGGTCATCTATTTTTAAAACCAAATTACTTAAGTAACAAACTGTAGTGAGCTTATTCATAATTAAATTCAAAGGTATGTTTGTATTACTCACACTTCCTTTCTACTAATCCCTTGAAAACTCTCAACACCAGAGCTCGGCCACTAAGTTACGAACTACGAAAAAAAAACTGTCAAGCTCTCTCTCTCTCTCTCTCTCTCTCTCTCTCTCTCTCTCTACCGACTTTTAAAAAGAAGAAAATTTTTCATCTTAAGGCGACGTTGTATAGAGTTCAGATGGGTCATACATTTATTTGAGCGAATCGCCTGAGCTGTGGTAGAAGATACAATACAATACAAAAACTCTTTATTGCACACCACACACAGTAATAATACATTTATAAATAAATAAAAAAAAGATAAAAGATATTTCACCAAATACATTTATATAAAGTTAACAATTAAAATATTAAAATTATAGTAAAAGTTAGTTAATAATTAAATTATATACCTAAATTATACTCTAATGTTTCTAATCCGCGCGAGGAATGCGTGCATAAGCTATTACCATAGACAAAGTATAATCTTTGTCTATGCTATTATCTAACTTGCAACGCAAGTACCAAGACACGAACATGTAAAATTAGCACGAAAGTTTATTTTTGTAAAAAAGGAATTTTTTAAATCGTGTGCGTCTGAAAGTCATCATTCTTACTTTTTGTAATGATGTTATCTCGAATCGTCATAGCCCATAATTTTAATATTGTAATAATTGTTTTTTAAATATGAATATATTTCGTAAGATTCCTACTGTCGTACTTTAGGTGATCGCAGCGAACTAGATTTTTTTTAATGGCACGGCTAACCCGATAATGCAACGCCTTAACTTCGGCAATCGCATCAGATCACCTTTACTATACAGCGTCTGTAGGTCGTCTAAGAGTAACTAACATAAGTGGACCAAATTGTATTTTGTATTTAACAAAACTCGTAAAATTTAAAAAAAAAATTGACCATGTCGAGTGGGGCTCGCGCATGAAAGGTTCCGTACCATAATTGTTTTATGGGATTAAATATTAATTTTATTTCATTTTTATAATTTGATTTGATAGCCCATAATTACTTTACTTTACTTTTATGTATTTATCTACATATTTTACTTTTATGTATTTTGTGAAAATTTTAAGTGTCTAGCACGTACCGTTATAGATATAATAGCAAAAAAAACACATTTATTGTATGGGGTATATAAAAAATATTAAGGGGGGTCCTTAATATTTTTTATTTTTAGTGTTTGTTGTTATAGCGGCACGGGAAATACATATCTTGTGAAAGTTTCAGCTTTCTAGCTATTACGGTTTCTGAGATACAGCCTGGAGACAAACAGGCAGGCAGACAGACAGACAGCGGGGGCATAGTAATAGGGTTCCATTTTTAACTTTTAGGTACGGAACCCTAAAAATACCGAACCACAAATGGAGTAATTATAAGGAACAAAATGTCAAGGAATTCGGAAATGAAACAACACCTGGCCCAGGTGTGTTTAAAATGCAATTATGCAACATCTTATGACCTTAAAAATTATAAAATTCACACAGTAAAGCACAATTTGCTAGATATATGTATATAAGCCTAGAAAGCTGTAAGAATGACGTTTGTAGTTTGCCTTAATAAATTTAAATGGCCTTTGTTCACGTCCGTTTTTTTTTACCGGACAATGGACTGTTTTTTTTTCACTTGACAACAGTCGGTAAGTAATGTCCAAGAAAGAAAGAAAGAAAATTATTTTTTGTGACATATTAAAACACAGGACAAAATATAATAATTAATATACGACACATAATAAATTCAATAGACTAGTATCGATGTGATGCACCAGCAGAGCTAGCACGGGACAAGGATTTCTCTTTCCACCATATTTTTCCACACGCCAGCAAAAATCCACCTTAATATAATTTTTTACTTAGTACATACTTAGTTCCCTAATGAAATATTTCCACTTGACATTTATCAAGGACATTTTATCCCGCTATTCCTCACCGTTTTCCCTTAAAACGCTGATAAATAACCACGATTGATAAATGACAGGTCAGACATAATCTTACACAAATGATCGTCAGATTTGGAGGTTGGGATAAGAAAGGAATGCAAGTAATCCTAGATCCTAAAAATGGAAACTTAATAGGTATTAAGATTCCATTTTTATAATTAAATGGGAAATATTAATAATGTTTCAAAGATTTTGAAGAAATTTACAAAAAATATAAATCCAAACGCAGAGTTAAATTAAAAGGTTAGAAAGGTTAGAAGTAACCTACCAAACAGACAACAGACAAAAATTCCAAAAATGGTTGTTTAGGTTTCTGTTACACTAATTATATCGGTTTTTGGGATAAATATTTTATGTGCAGACACACGATTTGTACTGCCTTATTATATATGTATCGTTTTGACAGGGTATAATTACTCTGATTTACTAAGCGACCCTGTCTGACCAGATGCCTGTATGCACATATGTTAGTTAATATCAATTTTGACCTCTCCTTACTCTAATAAGTACACAATTAAGCTAACATTAGAAGGAACTTATTATTCCTGCCTTGTTAATTGAACCCAAAAAGTAAAGGCTGTGTTTTGGACAGATCAATGCTACCAGGAAAACACGTGGAGGCCCGACTGTGGTTTCGAACTTCGGGTTCTAGAAAAATCTAAATACTGAATTTCGTTATTCATTTTAAAAGTTTGGTATTGCTACTTGCCTGTTTGACCTACAACATAAAGCGATGTTTTGCCTCAGATCTATTTTTCTAAGTCTTTAGTAAAAATATTGTTTAGAAAAATAGTAAAAGTTAATATTTTTTTGTAATTGTTATTATAACAACATTTGTAAGATTTGTAAGTTAAGTTAAGTTATATAACCAAGACTTGTAATAACTCTGTGGGAGAGGTCATTGGTGTTGAAACACAGTCTATGACTAAATCAACTCCAATGGTTTCATTTTATTTGTGTACCTATTTCTTACTTATGTCAAGAAAGGAATATTTTATTTTAATGAAGAGTAAATGCGCTATTTATTGTTTTATTGTTAATTGTTGAATTTTATTTACGTTTAATAGTTACGTATAATTTATTTGATAAAAATTACAATTAATTGAAAATAACTATGAGTGTTAGTTACAACGAGTAATAATATATCATTTGAAATCCATATTTATTGAAGTGTGAAAATAATTACTTCACAAATGCAACACACCATTTATTTTGTTCTTACTCATATACGTTACTAAGGTTCAGTTTGGTCCCTCATTTAAGCTTTCAGTTCACCTTTTTTTTTATATTTTCAACAAGATGCCTGGCTACAATGGGGCAGGCAGGTTATGTGGGATTTATACCCACTAAATCCCCCCGGTGGTTTATGCTTAACGGAGGAATCCGGTTTCTTCCAGGAAACACCCCGGGGACCCCCTTGCTCTTCATGGTCTTTGCTGAATCGTTCGCCCCGGACTCGATGAAGCGGTTGTCGGAACCCCATCTCCGAACACCCTCGAGTCTGATGCTCCTTTTAGTCACCTCTCACGACAGGCAGAGACAGTTTCGTAGCCTTAGTCTTTCACCCAGGCTCCAGGGATAGCTTTCAGCTCACTTATTGCTTGGCTTATAGGACGGAAAAAATATGTATATCAATGATAATCAATGCGGAACACCTAATTAATTTGTTTAAAACTGACACAATCATTTGTAAATACGTTATACAGTTCATATTAATATTGATCACACAAAAAATAGACGTATGTATTTAGTTTTTTTCTTCCGAGATTATTGACCTTCTCAATGACTAGACAAGGCTTAGAAACTTAATTTATACAGCCTAGTGCAACTGGTTTTTTTTTTATTAGACGCACCAAACAGGTTTTTTCGAAATATTTTGGATCTATTTTAAAATTTTGATATTCTATTTTTAAAATGGAATGAGAGAACGAATTTAGCAAAAATTATACATGTCAAAATTATTTAAATAAGGGACTAGTTATCGTAAAAATAGTATTTTGTTTTTTCAGATTCAGATTCAGATCCATTTATTGTAAACTGTACAGAATGGTGTGACAAGTAAGAACGTAGGTTCAATGGTATCAACAGTTTTGCTCTTTTGAAAATACAATATTTCATAAATAGCATGCAAAAATACAATAAATAAAAAAATGAAAACAAAAAATAATTATTCCATCAATTAATTAACTAAGTTCTCTCATACAAAGAAACTACTGGACCGATTTGAAAAACTTCACCGTTGGGAAGCTACATTATCCCTGAGTAACATAGGCTATATTTTGTTTCTCTTTGCAACTTGGATTATTTTATAGCCCTTGCGAAGCCGGGACGATCTGCTAGTTGCACAATAAGTGTGCAGAGCGAGCATGCTAAGTAATTATAAACAGATTTAGCCATTATGCGCACGCGCTTAGATAAACGTAGCCTTTGTTTGATGGCGATTGCTAATTATTGCAACTACAGGGTGTTTCTAAAGACCTATCTATCTTCTTATATATAAAAATTCCGTGTCACAGTGTTTGTTACCGTACTCCTCCGAAACGACTTGACCGATTTTTTCCAAATTTTATATGCGTATTCAGTAGGTCTGAGAATCGGCTACTGTATATTTAGAAATAATTACTAAGGCAAAACAACGTATGCCGGGTCAGCTAGTCTTTGTATATATTTACCTTTTTTGGACTTCATTGTGCGTACCGCCAAAGTGTGGAATTCTTTGCCAAATTCCCTGTTCCCCGATAACTATAATCTAGCGGTTTTCAAGGCAAGAGTGAAGCGGTTTCTTCTGGGCAAGCGCGCTCCACCTTAGATTGCAATCTCGCTTACCATCACGTGAATTGCGGTCAAGCGCAAGCCCATTACTAGTAAAAAAAAAGGACTCGGAGGAAATGCATTTTCGCATGCCGGCCAATCCTCGGGTGAGTCGGCGGGGTATGTCGGGCTCGATGCCAGAGTGGCGACCCCTACCGACTTAAACCTCCACAGTGTTCCCTCACTGTGCCTTAAAGCCGGGGGCTGGTACATGTATTTACTCTTCAACCACCCCGGGTCTATATATGTATATTTACATATGTACTAGCTGACCCGGCAAACGTTGTTTTACCTCACTTGGGGGTATGAAAAATAGATAGTAGCCGATTCTCAGACCTACTGAATACGCATATAAAATTTGGTAAAAATCAGTTAAACCATTTCGGAGGAGTACGGTAACTAAAATTGTGACATGGAAATTTTATATATAAGAAGATTTACTGTAAAAATAATCATACAGCATAGGCAGCACCTTATTTTCCCACTGATGGGACTCGGGGCCTTCTTTTTTTATTTACTTATTATGGTTTACTTGGCGAGAAAAAGAATGTCGGTAGAATTTGGCACTTGCATTGAAAGTTAAAGAACATCCTGTATAATCCTACAAAAAAATATGTGTCAATGTGACTTTATGTTTTGTGAATAGAACTTCAAAGTAGCGGTCAAACTAATCAGCCGGTTAACATCGCGGTTAAACGTTTTTGCTCGTTGATTACCGCCATTGTCGTACTTTCTTTGATTAACAATACAAACAAGTGGAGTAATCTTAGATAACAAGTTAAATTGCAGACTGAAAGGTAAATAAATGTTGAAGCTGGTTAATCGAGAAGTCATATTATAACCAAAAAAATGTGAGCCGTCACGTCATGACAGTCGTCCTGGCAGATGTGAAACGTCGACATTATTTTGTAATATGCATGCATGCTAGAAATCGGTTTTACGTGCGGCTATAGATGTTTCACATAAAAAAGGTTATTTAGATTTATATTTAAAATTTGTATATTTAGGCTTTTTATTTTTAATTATTGTGTAGTTTTTTTTTCATTATATTGGGTCAGTTATTTTTTTAAAATTCTTAAAAGGTCAGCGCTTGACCACAAATTAACCTGATGGTAAGTGACATTAAGGTCTACAGTGAAGCGCGCTCACCCAGAAGGAACCGGTTCACTCTCGCCTTGAAAATCGCTAGATTATAGTCATTGGGGAACAAGGAATTCCAAAGTTTGGCGGTTCGGACAACAAAGGTGGAGGCAAAACGCTTTGTGCGTGCGTTAGGCACCGTCTGTAGACCGATGCCACCTTGGCGTTTCCCTGCTCGTCCTGCAACTTTGCCTTGCAAAGCTTGTCGTTGCCTATAAGCCTATTAGCACGCCGTTCAATTGACACCAACGCCTGAAGCTGGTACTTTGCCGATCCATCCCAAAGGTGCGAACAGCATGCTATTCCATACTACTCCAAGCATGATCGAACTTGCGCCTAGTATAATATAAGCAGCTGTTCCTGCGTGAAGTACTTTCGCATCTTCGAGAGGATACACAGCGTTTTAGCTGCTACTCGAGCCATATTTTCGATGTAGGAGCCAAAATTCAGGGTCGAAGACAAAGTTATGCCAAGAAGCTCTATACTCACTCTTTCCTCTCTCACTCTCTTGTCCTCATTCACACATTCCATCCATGTCTTCTTCGGTCAGCATGTTGCCTTTCTTCCTTGCACTACCATGTCCAAACATTATCAGTTTCAGTTTCAATCAGTTCAGTCGTTTCAGTTTCAATAAACTCGTCAATGCTTTTCCTACGCGCTCTACTTTTCCTCGTCTAGTGCAAAAGGATAAATAAATAATTGAATAATGATAGGATAGGAAATTGGAAATAGCTGGTGCCTT
This sequence comes from Mellilla xanthometata, assembly GCA_035578125.1. Taxonomy (NCBI): domain Eukaryota; kingdom Metazoa; phylum Arthropoda; class Insecta; order Lepidoptera; family Geometridae; genus Mellilla; species Mellilla xanthometata. The sequence goes on along the minus strand of JAPUBQ010000030.1, from coordinate 3,556,364 downwards.
CAGGGTTTTAAGGCCGACACTTAGGAGTTTAATGGAAAATTACCAGATTAGCGATTATACACTTTGCCAGTAATAACAGAATTTACTTGCAATCATTACTTTTTTAGGTTGCAGTTCAGTTTTGTTTTCATTTTTATCCTAGTATTTTTTAATTTATTTTTCAATAAAGCATGTTCACTTTTCAGGTATTCGTATTTGCTACTTAACTTTACTGAGTTCTTAGGAAGTACGACTTCTTCTTCGTATGGGCTAAGTGGCCAAGTTGGTGTCGAGAGTTTTCAAGCCACCCGAAGGCCTCTGACTTGGCTTAACGCCTGCTTGTCTAAAGACTAACATCCGGGACCTACAACAATTTAACATGTCACCTGAATCACGGTAGCGCCTAGATGAAAATGCCACTTTAAAAACGACAGTCTTGACCATGGTCACCCATCCAAATACTGTCCGCATCAACTGTCGCTTAGCTTCGATGATGACGATCACCTTAGCTAGCCGAGCATTTGGAAATATGACAAATAAATACCTATTTAATAGTCGGAGGAACGGAGTCATTATTACATATCACACAAATGTGCAAGCGTCAGTTGTACGTTTGTCTGACCATTTGTTGTGACGCGTCAAAGTTCCCTGTTTAGTTGATAAATTATGGAAGAACATTTTAAAGATGTCACCTTTCCCAAAGCTGTGGCTGTATTCAATCATAATATCGGCAGAAGTCGCCAGAAGACGACATAGCTTAACATACCATAACATATCATACCAGGCCATCACGTCACGACATAGCACGTCAAGAAAGAAAGAAATAAAATATACGTCAGAAAATACAAAATTAATTCACTTTGATTCTTAAGCTTGGTCACTTATGTAGCTTAAGCGTATACAAGCTTAAATTACTACTTATAGTGTACTACCTGACCCGGCAAACGTTGTTTTGCCTCACTTAGGGGTATGACAAATAGATAGTGTAGCTTATATGACACGTTCGTAGATTTACCATAGCAGCGCCATCTATTGATTATGTGATCTCGTGTCACAATGTTTGTCCTCAATGGACTCCTAAACCACATAACCGATTATAATAAAATTCGCACACCATGTGCAGTTCGATCCAACTTGAGAGATAAGATAGTTTAAATCTCAAATTATAGTCGCAATTTTAATTTATTGCTAATTATTGTATGTTATTATTAGTCACAATTATCTGCTAACTCCAAATGATTCTAACAGATGTCGATACCTTTCGACTGGGTTGATTAAGTCTCAATAATAAGAATCAATAGATGGCGCTGCTATGGTAAATCTACGAACGTGTCATCTAAGCTACACTATCTATTTTTCATACCCCTAAGTGAGGCAAAACAACGTTTGCCGGGTCAGCTAGTAATAAATATAATTTGATCGCTTATATGGAAGTATAGCAGCTATTGACGTAGACATACGTATATTGACTTTGTTGTAAAATGAGAGAATAGAATATAATGAATATTTAAAAGTTGTAAATTAGATTTATTAAATGTTATTCGTATAGTAACAAAATGGACAAGTATGCGATGTTTCACTTCAAAAAACTAGTATTCAAAACGCAATCTAGAACGTTTAGCTCCATTTCTAGGGTTCCGTACCTAAAAGGTAAAATGGGACCTTATTACTAAGCCGGCAAAAAGCTCAAAACCGGGATGAGTGGAAAGAGGATAGAGATGCCTTTGCCCAGCAGTGGGACGGTACCAGCTAAAAATAAATAAATAAAAGCAAAATTACCAGTTATTGTAAAGTAGTAATTTTACACGGAAGTATAAACTTTGGTGCAAGCCTGTACACCGGTCTAACCGGAAAGCTTGTTATTATGGCATTTAGTTACGCGGTCTGTTAACATCTTGGGGTCAAGTGGGTTTTAACTTTTACTACAAAATACAGTGGAACCTGGTTAAGTGAGACATCAAGGGACCTGCAATGTCGTTTCACTTATAGAGGTATTCCACTTACCCAGTGTCTCAGATATACAGGTATAAATAAATATCTGTCTCATTTACAGAGGGAGAATTTGTAGGTAGAATAAGAATGAGTAAACAATCAATGTTACCTCAGTTACAGAAGTTTATACATATAAAATTTACTCGCTGTCTCAGTTATAGAGGTAACTATGATAATAAATCGAAAGAACAAATCCCAGATATAGAGGTTTACGTCGTCCCACTAACAGAGGTAATTCAGTGCCAAAGTGTTGGGACCTCAGCATGAGTTCCAGTTATGGAGGTTTCTCACTTATCCAGGTCCCACTTAACCAAGTTTCACTGTACATCATTTTAACAGATCAAATGACCACATGTGGCGCTTATGTTTGGCGATCCAGCGAGGTAATGCCGCTAGCATATTAGGTACACTACCTACGGTAACTGACTTAGTTTTAGTATGAATATTATTATTATTTTTAACCTAAATAGCATAAGTATAAGCAGCCCACTATATCTATAGATATAGATTATTCGTATAGTAACAAAATTAACAAGTCTGCGATATTTCACTTCAGAAAACTAATATTTAAAACGCAGTCTAGAACGTTTGGCTCCATTTTGAATTTACATATGTATATTATAAAAATCAAAGATCGATTCGATTCAAAAGATGCATATCTGTAACATGCATGCATAAGCAGCCCGCTATACGTTCCCACTGCTGGGACTCGGGGCCTTCTCTCACTAGGAGAGAGATATAGGCCATAATCCACCACGCTGGCCAAGTGCGGGTTGCCGGATGACAAACGTCTTCGGGTATTGTGGTCCTCAAACATGCCGGTTTCCTCACGATGTTTTCCTTCACCGTAAAGCGAGTGCAAATCCACACATGACTTGAAAAACAAGTTATTGGTGTAGGGCCGGGATCGAACCAGGGGCCGTCTGATTGAAAAGCAGACGTTATTACCATCGAGCCACACTCGCTTTTTCTAATCTATCTAATCTAAATAGGTCAGCGCTTGAACACAATTCACCTGATGGTAAGTGACATTAAGGTCTACGGTGAAGCGCGCTTACCTAGAAGGAACCGGTTCACTCTCGCCTTGAAAATCGCTAGATTGTAGTCATTGGGGAACAGGGAATTTGGCAAAGAATTCCAAAGTTTGGCGGCTCGGACAACAAAGGTGGAGGCAAAACGCTTAGTGCCTTGGGCACCTCAACCGTAAACCGAAGCCGCCTTGGCGTTTCCCTGCTCGTCCGATAGTGAAAGGGGGCGGGGGGAATTACTTCATGTAATTCAGTCGCACACTCGCCGAAATGCAACCGATAGAATACCGACAGACTGGCAACAATGCGGCGGTGCTCCAAGCTCTGCAACTTTGCCCTGCAAAGATTGTCGTTGCCTATAAGCTATTATATTTATAATTAAGGTTGTTTATTAGTGTATTTTTTTATTTAGATATATATATATATAGAGAAACTATACATAATATGTTTATGATACCTACTGCTTATTATTTCTATTTTCTTGTAGTAGTTAGTTGGTATTTATTATTCTTACTTTTATTAAATTTAATTAGTACATAATTATTATTTAGTACTTTTCTAAAATATGAAGGGGACAGATAATAGTATAAGCAACCACTATTAATTCCCACTGTTAAGACTCGGGGCCTTCTTTCAAAAGGGGAGAGATAAAGGCCACATTGCACCACGCTGGCCAAGTGCAGGTAGCAGATGACACACGTATCCAGATTTTGTGGTACTTGGAGCATGTGGGTTTGCATATGATGTTTTCTTTTACCGAATCGAACTCATTGCCGGGAAAAGAACCCACGACCTTCGGGACGTGAGGCGGCGCTACGTCCGACTGAGCTGTCATTGCTTCAAACGAATAATTTAAATATGGATTTTAGCTATTTTTATATGTAAATTGGAATTATTAATAAAATTCTAATGGAATGTAGCTGTGTACCTTGGCTAGCTAAGGTGATCTGACGCGATCATCGAAGCTAAGCAACGGTCGATGCGAACAGTGCTTGGATGGGTGACCATGCATAAGACTGTACTTTTTAAAGTAGCATTTTCATCTGGGCGCTACCTTCGGTGGATGACAAGTTAAATTGTGGGTCCCGGCTTTAGTCTTAGTACAAGCAGTCGTTAAGCTAGAGTTAAGTCAGAGGCCTTCGGGCGGCTTGAAAAACTCTCGACACCAGGGCTTGGCCACTTAGCTCATACGAAGAAGAAGAATGGAATAAAGTAATGCAATTTATGTTGTACGTAGAATTACGTAAATGAATTTGATTAATCTTACTGTTAGATGTTATGGTGTGCTACGAGAATAACGTAGGCGGAAGTGCGTAGCATTTTTTGGATGCTACGTTCATTATTTGGCTACGAAACTTTTTATCAAATGCTACGAAAAATTAGCTTAGGCGTTAGCCGTATAACAGAAATGTATAATGGTGGCGATTCAGCGGCACACACGACTAAACTAAATTTAAAGAAGTCCCGTCTCTTTTCATCTTAGGTGGCCAGAAAGAGACGGCACGTTCTGAACCACAGACAAAACAACTTAAATCACGTCAAACCAACTAAAATCCCGTCAAATGTAGAAAATATAAGTAGGCGACTTTAGACGGCACTCATTTGTATCACCTCTAAAACTGCCTGCACATTCCATATTTGATGTGATTTTAGTTGTTTTGTCTGTGTTTCAGAACGTGCCGTCTCTTTCTGGCCACCTAAGATGAAAAGAGACGGGGCTTCTTTAAATTTGGTTTAGTCGTGTGTGCCGCTGAATCGCCACCACTATGTGTACTATTTAAGGTTGTTCGTTAGCATGCCAAAAGTGCTCAAATGCCGCTAGATGGCGTTAAATTTTCATAAGTATGTTTTCTTTATCCTGGCGGCTCAAATTATCCCTTTCAGAACTTCGGAATCGTAACGCGAAATAAAAAAAAGATAGAGAGTGTTATGGGTGCCTTTCCGGAACGGTCTTCTAAATTTAGAGTAAGTATTTATGTGGTCTTCTAAATCCGTTATTTGGTTCGCTTATATTTAGTTTTTTTTGATTTTATATTTAATTATTTAGGTTTAATTTGTGATACAATAAATAATATTCATTTTGTATTAAATATGCTTATGTATAATTTGCAAAAATATGTACAAAAATATTTGGTTATAGTTTTGATTGTTTTCTGTTTTGTTTTGTTATTATAATTTCAATGTTCTTTTTATTTCTTTTAATATAATTTATATAAAACATGTGAATACATAGTGATGAAGTGATGAGAAATACAATTTAATAAATCTGTCATTAATAATAATAATACTAGTTCTGTCATCTGCCTCATTTAGTTATTTTTATTATAACAACAAAATAATGCATATATTTGCATAATTCTTTGTCCAAGTGAGTAAATCACGTCTTTTATTGCATCACATCAACAATTCTATACGTATGTTTGTATGTCTCTGTTATTAGTACTAATGTACTTGTTGCACCTTTATTAACATACTGGTTGTTTAGTAGTTGGTATATTAGTACCATATGTTATTTCTTTATCAATGTTTATAATATAATACAATTATATTACTATTTTTTACGACTGAAGAATGAAAAATAATAGGACACGTTTCACACACGGCTGGTTAGCCCCATAAACTAAACCATTTCTAATTTGTATTATTTATGGTTGCTAACACAACTGATATACTAAATAAATACATTCATATAAATACTTAATATATGTAGATAGATATTTAACACTTAGACCGACAGCCAACAAATTTAGTTGAAACTCGGGACCCTCCGATTGGCAGTCCGGCATGGTAAACTATTACGCCACCGAGGTCTTCAAATATCTTAATTTCCATTATTTTATTTCATTTTTAACGAGTCTATGCTTTAAGATTGATCCTCTGCCAGTCGATTTGCAAAGTTCGATGAGATTTCGTACGGTTAGTAAAGAATTGGATTAGAGTTTCTGTGGTTGCATTTATAAACCTTGGTGGTCCCCATAGCAAATAATCGAAAAAAAATATATATGAAAAACCGACATCAATAAAAAAAAAACTGAGTTTAATTTCTTTAATAATATAAGACTAATCTGCAATTATATAAACTCTTTATATAATTTTCAGAATAAATTATTACTGTAAATGTCGGAGTTTTGTGGTAACAATTATCAAATAGTTAGCCAAGTGCGAATCAGGCTCATGCACGATGAGCTCCCTTAAAAATTAAAAATAATCAAAAAATTAAGAGGCTGCCATATAACAAAACGTGTTTTTTGCATGATATTGGTACAGAACCCTTCTTGCGCGAAGCTAACTCGTACTTTGACAAATATTAAATAGTTTGTGTCAAATATTATTTATTAATCGACATTATTTATGTGGAATCGGTTGTTTGCATTAAAATAACGGACAAGTTCCAGCCTGTAGGCGGTTTCTAGAACTGGCGCACCAGAGATCAGAATACTAGAGAGGATTGCCGATTCCCATACAATAAAGAAGAAGAAAAAAAGCGAGTGTGCCTAATATGTGGTAATAACGTCTGCTCTTCAATCAGGCGGCCCCTGGTTCGATCCCAGCCCTACACCAATAACTTGATTTTCAAGTTATGTGTGGATTTACCTACACTCGCTTTACGGTGAAGGAAAACATCGTGAGGAAACCGGCACGTTTGAGGACCACAATATCCAAATACGTGTGTCATCCGCCAACCCGCACTTGGCGAGCGTGGTGGATTATGGCCTATATCTCTCTCCTCGTGAGAGAAGGCCCCGAGTCCCAGCAGTGGGAACATATAGTGGGCTGCTTATGCTTATGCTATACAAAAAAACGTGGCGCGGAAGTTTGCCATCATTACCGATATAACCTAGATGGCGCTGCAAATCGAGCGTGCAGCCTAGCTGCCGCCAAATACCGCACCGCGCTGCAGTCGCATAGTGATATAACGATAACGTGATCTGAGTATGAAATCGGTAGGTACGGTAAAAATACGAATAGATGGTGCTATGATACAAGTATTACGATTTTCAACAAGAGTTTGAGGGTTTACTATTATTGCTCAAAATTTTGCGATTATATTACAAGTCTATATCTCGCATGGAGATTTTTCCGGAAAAATAAATCGCCTATTTTAAACATATATACAGACAGACAAAAGCAGCATTGGCCCCAGTTAACAGAAACACTTCGCTCCTTACGCTCGCTCTGGCATTAACCGCATATCACAAGCTACTATAATACCTAAACTCTTTGATTCGATGTTTTATTAAACCATTACGAAATTACAGACAAATTGCTTTGGCCGAGATCCCTGCAGGAAACAACCAATAATTTTAATCTAAACGAAGTACGTCGGCTGATTTTGAAGTAATAACGATTTATTTGGATCAACAAAACTGTACAAAGCAATAATATCTTCAAATCTAGAGTAAATAGGTTCCTTCTAGGCAAGCGTGTTACATCTTAGACCACAGTTAAGCTTAACATCAGGCAAGCTGCGGTCAAACGTAAGCCTATTCATCAATAAAAAATAAAAAATATATATATGACAAGAAATATTTCACCAAGGCAAGGGAGCTAGACTTTCTCTTAAAAACAAAGTAAGTAAGAATTTTAGTGCTATTAAAATTTATTAGTTTTAGTTTTATCTAATTTAATTTATTAGTCTTAGTTTTAGGGCTATTTTAATTTTATATTTTACTAGCATCCCGTCCCGGCTTTGCACGGGCTCTTAAATAATCTGAATAGCAAAGAGAAACAAAATAAAGCCTATGTTACTTGGACATAATGTAGCTTCCTAACGGAAAAAGATTTTTAGGAACCCTAAAAAGGAATTTAAAGTGTTTTTATTTATTAGCACCTATGTTCTTTGTTTACCACACAATAAAAAAGGGCACTTTGATAACATTTTTCTATACATTCACATAATATTTAATAAAAAATATTTTAATCTATTAATTTCGAATTCAATATTACATAATGTAAATCTAATCTAAAATTAATTAAATTAAAAGTAAAAATGTACTGCAACATAAAGGTACTTATTACTCGTGCATGTGAGTACATTTACAACCTTCCTACTCACGCATTATCACAAAATTACCTTACTCCCTTTACTTGTCATTGACATGTAGTAAGATTAAAGTGGACAATCAAACAGTCTAGCTTTAAAACAAGTGCAAGGTACACGCGCCCCTGCATCATACAAACAAACTCAACAAGGACTATATAAATTGTTAATGGACAAGCCCGCGGTCAGTCCGCGTCTTAACTCCGGGCATACTGTTGCAATAAAAATACGACTAAATAATAGACGGTTAAATACGCGCACCAATAGCTAAGATTAAAAAAAAAGAAAACAAAAAGTATTCTTCGAAAAGTTTTTGAGAAAACCGCGGGAAATTTGACGTGTGTGATTTGACGTCTGAGTGAAAGTGATTTTGTTTTTTTCTTTTTTCCTGGAACGCAGCTACTTGATATCTGTGAGTTGATTTGTTTTTGTTTTTAATAGTTAGTATGTAATTGCATTTTGATTATTTTATAACGTTTAATTTTGAACAGGGCGTAATAGTTATTTATTCAATTGAATTCCTTAGATTATTTTGGTCTCAGTGGATTAGTGTTAGATTAGTGGCTACAACTTAAATTTTTCTTTACGATTCTATTTATTTGTTTGTATTGTATATTGTCTAAATTGAGTTTAATGCTTAAAAACTATATTTATTATGTTTTTCGATCGTCTGTTTTAAGCTAAACAATATTTAGCTAATATTTAGGAAATTAATAAAAGAAAAAATTAAAGAAACTTAATCTAGACAATAATATTAATTATGCTTAGTATTTGAATATTTGTTATATATTGCTTAAATACTTATAAACTCTTATAGGAAAAGTGTAGAAACGGAAACAAAAAAAAAACACCAATATTTCGAATGCGTCATAATCATAAAAGGTTTATTTTTTCTAAGGTCTGTCTAATGTAGAACGTTATATTTAAATAAACACTACGCAATTTTAATTTTACACGAACTTTTTTGTTATTTAATTTTGTTCTTCATAAAATTCCTGACAGGCTTTTTAGATCAATTTAATGCAATTTCTTTACCACCCATAACAAAATTATTTTTATAATAAAAAGTTAGATTTTTTGTTTGTTTGTCGCAAGTAGGCTCAAACTGGACCGATTTGAAAAATTCTTTCACCGTTGGGAAGCTACATTATCCCTAAGTAACATAGGCTATATTTTGTTTTTCTTTGCAACTTAGCTTATGTTATAGCCTGTGCGAAGCCGGGACGATCTGCTTTTAGTTAGTGTCACCCGAATATTATAAAATAGAAGCGAAAGTTTGCGTGTTACTTTGTGAGTTTAAGATTCAATATATTTTATTATTCTTTGGCGTTGTGTTAGTACAAACTATAGAAAGAGGAGAGCTTAGACTAATAATTAGTAGCCTAATTATTAAGCTACTTTTTTTAACTTACCATTGATTAACTTGATAAACACCGCAAGGCGAGCTAGTTGAATTAACGCGTGTTTTGTATCTAAGTAATTATTTATTCGTGTCTAGCTTTTTATGATTATCTATCTGACTATAAATGAAACCAGCTGTCAAATACATATAATTTATTACAATTTTATATCTAGGAAGTTACATTTAGTTCTATTAAACTTGAACTTAGTTTCGAGAATTTAATTTTATAAATAACAACAAAAAAAAACACTATTATTATAGTACACTAGGTATACCACTACAGAAGTTAAACACTTTTAGGTTCCTCAATGAATTTGATCAAACTCATTTAAGTTGTTTTTTAATAATTGTATACTCATATAAATGATTAGTCATTATTTCAGGCAAAAAAAAAAAAAATATCTATTTTTAACGGCAGGTTGATAGTGATAGGTTATATAGGTATAGCCTACCGGGGGAACTTAGTTACGATTTTTTCTTTCCCTTATTGAGGTGGTTGGATACTGCCCTCGAGGATCCCCTCTTTGGCAGGGTTGGGCGCTGAGTCCGCTGAACTCAGGGGGTTGTGTCAGGGTGCGAGACTGAGTCAAACCGCGTCAGAGCACACTTGGGTCCGATTTCGATCCGTTGGCCTGTAAGATAAGATGAAGATTAATTTCGGATAGAAAATGTTGACGCTTATGAATGAGCATGCCTAGAATAACTTGACTGATGTTTTGGTTGATTTGTATGTACCTACTGCTTTTTATCTTAAGGCAATGTTCAGGGAAAAATCTTGTATTTACAGTTTTTTCTCTATAAATCGTAAACAGTAAAAACTTTTGTAAAAATAGCATAAATACAGTCTAAACTACTCAACCAAGTCTGATTGGTACCAAAGCAAGTATAAATATTCTTAGAATTGTTCTTTGGATGGTCTTTAAGTATTTTTTTCGATGTTTTTTAACGATTTATAATGAAAAATATCCAAATTCTAAATTTTGCCTAGAATTTGAATAAGATAGACGACGATTAATCCAAAAACACACAAAGCGGTGCAGCCTTTCTATTTATAAATATAAATAGATATAAAAGTTAATGCAAAAACTGGTTGCTAACCGAAAACCAACTCTTGTTATTTTAACTGTTACTTACTTAAGTTACGTTTACTTTGCCGTGAAATAAAACGATTACTTATTGACAATGACATTGACATATTTGCGAGCGGCCACTGTCATTAAAGTTTAACGATTAAAAATGATTTGTTGTTTGCAATTCTCGAAAAATGGACAATTATAGTAGTATTAGCTGACTTTGCCTTAAGTACAGTTAAACACTATAAAATTGATCAGTTATCGAGCGGGATGAAGAATGATTAAATTACTAAAATGGCCATAAAAATAGGGATTGGTGATAAATAAGTAAAAATTTTGTGTTGTACGAATTATTTTATACCATATTATAAAAAATAAATCGTAAAGAAAATTAAGGGTGAACAATCCTTATCACTTAAGGGTATGAAAAATAGATAGTAGCCGATTCTCAGACTTACTGAATACGCATATAAAATTTGGTAAAAATCGGTCGAGCCGTTTCGGAGGAGTACGGTAACTAACATTGTGACATGGAAATTTTATATATTAGAGGAAGATAAGCAGCTCACTATTCGTTCCCTCTATTGAGAGTCGGAGCCTTCTCTCAATAAGAGACAGATGTAGGCCATAATCCATCACGCTGGCTAAGTGCAGGTTGGCGGATGACACGCGTTTTTGGATATTGTAGTCCTCAAACGAGTTGGTTTAGTATGGGGCTGTTTAGCCGCTACATTTTCAGTTAGTATTACTTATTTACTATTATATATGTGGTTTTTAAATGACGTATGTAATAAATACCGGAGTGACAGTCAATATTCATTACCTACTTACTTGTATGTACATATACGTGTAAGAAGAATGTGGTGCGTTATTATTTATTCAGGATCTGACTCACATGGGATTCACCTTCATTTACCGTACTGACGTACGTATATAATATAAAAGAATTATATATTTTACTAGCTGTGTCTTGCGGTCTTACCCGTTTCATTCCGGGACCAAAAAGAGTTAATCCAGGATATATAAGTAGCATATGTGTTAATCCAAAGTCTAAGAAGAAACGGTTTTACATATAAATGGAGTGTCCCGTCTATGGTCATGAAAGATTCGATACGGAACTTATAATAGATACAGAAATAACAGCCGAAAACCTGCCATTAATAATAAAAGACAATGTAAGAAGAAGTAATTTTTTTGAATTTTGCTTAAAAGTATAGTGGATACATAATAAAAAAAATATTAAATATATACTACAATATTTATATCAATAAATTAGAAACAAAAAGATAAAAAGAAAATATAGCACCACAATTAAAGCACATAATAAAATTAGACGTACTTACCTTTGGTTTGATGGATCAGGCAAATCCCACTTCTGGCAAGACAAGGTCTCGGATACCGTCCAAGATAAGGAACAATAAACAAAAAAAACTAACCTATCTTCATAGTACATCTCATAAAAATCGGTCCAGCCGTTTGAGCGTGTAGGAATAACATAGATTTTGAAGTTATATGCGTTTCCCACGGGAACCACAATTGTTTTCGGGATAAAAAGTAGCTTATGTGTTAATCCAGGGACTAAGCTATCTCCACACAAAATTTCATGAAAGTCGGTTTAACTGTTTGAGCGTGAAGAAGTAACAAACATACAAACAAGTAACAAACATACGTGACGATTAGTTCCAAATTACGGCTTACTCGAAAATCGACATACAAAGACACGATAGCAAAACAGACCAATGAGTCAATACAGAACTTTATTAGCCCTAAATAACATACGTTAAAGGCAAGTCATACTACAATAATTACTTAATACTTAAAAACATTAGTTAGATAAATATAAATAAACTTACAAATTTAATTAAATAAATAATCTTACTACACACATTAGCACTTGTTTGTCTAAAGTCAAAGTCAAACCATTTATTGCAATACTATGTCACTTTACAGTTACATAATTACCCATAAGGCATCGCAATTATTTACTGGAGATGAGCAACCCAGTTAATTCATTAGATTTTTTTAATGTTCCGTCAGTTAAAAAGTCTTCTATTTTATAGTAACTTTTTGTTTTGAGTAAGTTTTTTAAGTTTGTTAGGAATGTTTTAATATTATCGATACGCTTTAGGTAGTCTAGTATTTTGTTAAATATTTTAATAGCCATAGAATGTGGGCCCGAGCTCTGCATTTCTAATCTACACCTTGGTACTTGCAAGTCTATGTAAAGACTTCCCTTACTCTGTCAATAATACTGTATCGCTTTATACTAACATAGATAGATAATTTATGTCAGGTATAAATAAATTATAATAACATTATAAACTACAAAGCTTAAGTCCTTTCTAAGACGTCATGGAAGAAACTATATACTAATGAAGGTTTTTTCTTTGTTTTTAAATATTATACATAGATTTTATAGTACAAGTAGCTGACCCGGCAAACGTTGTTTTGCCTCACTTAGGGGTATGAAAAATAGATGGTGTAGCTTATATGACACGTTCGTAGATTTACCATAGCAGCGCCATCTATTGATTACTTACTCAACCCAGTCGAAAGGTATCGATATCTGTTAGAATCATTTGGAGTTAACAGATAATTGTGACTGTCAAATAATAACAGACAGGAATTAGCCATAAATTAAAATTGCGCCTGTAATTTGAGATTTAAACTATCCTATCTCTCAAGTTGGATCGAACTGCACATGGTGTGCGAATTTTATTATAATCGGTTAAGTGGTTAAGGAGTCCATTGAGATTGACAAACATTGTGACACGAGATTTATATATATTAAAATTATAAACTACAAAGCTTAAGTCCTTTCGAAGACGTCATGGAAGATACTATATAGTAAAGAATGTTTTATTCTTTGTTTTTAAATATTATACATAGATTGTATAATACAACAGATACATATGAAACGTATAATTAATTTTATTTATTTATTTCCATAGTTGAACAAGTTCACAAGTTATCTATCGATGTAATTCACAACTTATGTAACTAAGTAATATGTACCTTGTAATCAGGCGAAGTTAGGGTATAACTAACTAAGTAAACCTTTCACACACGGCTGGTTAACCCCATAGTGAACCATTTCTAGTTAGTATGATGGTTGAAAACACAACTGATATACTACATAGACATACATACATATTTTATAAAGATACATATTAATACCCAGACCAACAGCCAACAAATTTAGTTCAGCACAAAGATGTTGACCGTGCCGGGAATCGAACCCGGAACCTTCTGATTGGCAGTCTGACATAACCTTTACGCGAACGAGGTCGTCAAATAGATACTTATTTTTCCTCAAATCGTCATGTGGATTCATCGATACTTCTCTTTCCTCTTAAGCTCGCAATATTTTATATTCTTTTATTTTATATTCATTAAAATACTTGAAGTTGATGCGTTTAACATGATTATAAGAGTACATGTATGTATAGTATATCAAATAGCTGCCCCGATGAATATTGCTGTTTTATATTATACTAGCTGACCCGGCAAACGTTGTTTTGCCTCACTTAGGGGTACAGCGCCATCTATTGATTACTTACTCAACCCAGTCGAAAGGTATCGACATCTGTTAGAATCATTTGGAGTTAACAGATAATTGTGACTGTCAAACAATAACAGACAATAATTAGCAATAAATTAAAATTGCGACTATAATTTGAGATTTAAACTATCATATCTCTCAAGTTGGATCGAACTGCACATGGTGTGCGAATTTTATTATAATCGGTTAAGTGGTTTAGGAGTCCATTGAGGACAAACATTGTGACACGAGATTTATATATATTAAGATAATGTATGCTATAAATTATGACAAGACAATGACTGATGTTATTTTATTGCTGGGCTATCAGGACTGTTAGTGATAGACCAAAAGTAGGTCAGTGTAATCACGTCAATAAACTTATAATTCATTAAGTGATAGAAAGAAAGGCAGGAAGAAATGAAGAGTTTGTTATCATTTTATTTATCTTTATGATTTATTTATTATTAGTAACATTACGAGTTCTCGTGATAAATCGCTTAACAAAACATAAAAAGAGAAATAATTATCCTTCTTCTGTACCTTATCCCACTTAGGTGGGGTCGGCACAGCAAATCTTCTTCTTCCATTCTCCTCTATCAGACGTCATCTCCACACTCAATCCTTTCTCTCTCATGTCCTCATTCACACACTCCATCCATGTCTTTTTCGGGCGGCCTCTTGCTCTTCTTCCTTGCACTACCATTTCCATACATCTCCTAATGACATGCATCTCCTCTCTACGCATCACATGTCTATACCACGCTAACCTTCCACTCTTTATTTTCTCACTCACTTGCTACTTTCACACTTCCTCTAATGTACTCACACTTCCTCTAAATAATTATAAAAACCTACTTTATGACTAATTTTCTTTCCAAGACTTTTTTACGAGTACTAACGGAAAGAAAAACTTCTTGAAAAAGTTTCCCCTGTTTTACTATTTGTAAGCATAGATATTTGCTCTAAGCATCAGTAAAATATAAATGAAAGCCTATCCGAACATATGCAACGAAAGATATTGTTCATTTAGTTCTTTGTTTGCTCGTTTCGATGCCTTTAAGATGACGATAATTTATAATACAAAAAACCCCGTTTCTTACATGTACCGCTTCTTCCTTATGTTTTGTTTTACTTTTTGCAACTATATTTATATAGCGAGGTCTTGGGAATGCTTGAATAATCTCGAAATTAAAGGTTTAATATTCAGCTTACTTTAATAGGAGATATCATCAGCCTATGTCGAGCGATCGTTTAGGTACAGACTTATTTTATGCTACTAAGTGTTATTATATAATTACTATGTCCAATACATTTTTTCGAAGACTTAGATTATAATAAATATTTTAGTCTAAGTCTTCGATCAAAAATGAATTATATTTAAGGTGATGTCTCTAAAAACGGCAAGGAAAATAAGACCACAAGTAAGAAGACTGTGGTCTTATTTAAGTTTGGGGAATTTAAGCGTTATTAGTATAGTAATGCAGTTAAATTTTCGAACGCTCACTGCGCACGGTCATAAAATTTTATAGCTGTTATTGCGGAGCAAGATAGCTTATGTTTATTACGGCACTAGTCGAAACTCAACATTAAGATACAGTGGTAAGGTTGACTTGAATTGATATATTTTTGTTCTGTGTATATCATAATAGATACAATAGTATAGTTAACTCGTGCCATTTTTGTGATGTGTTTGTATGCAACACTGAATCTGGTATATCGAGGGTCTAAGCTTACTAAAAACTGAACAACGAAAGAGAGGCCCATATGCTTACAAACTGGAGACTTTAAGAGGAGTCAATAGCCCGTCTGACCGTTTATTTTCTTATTGACAGCACAAATAGAAAGTACTGCGTCATGTAACGTAAAAGTTCACTTTTAAATTAATTTACTTCACTTTTATTTGTTTTAATGCGAAGCGCCTGTAAGTTGGCTAACTAAGGCGATCTGACGCGACCATAAAAGCTATGCAACGGTCAATGCGGACGGTGTTTGGATGGGTGACCGAAAGACTGTCGCATGGCAAATATATCGGGGCGCGACCGTGGTCGGAAAACATGTTAATTTGTAGGTTTTGGCTGTTTTCTTTAGAACAAGCAGTCGTTGAGCCAAATTAGAGGCCAGCTTGAAAACTCTCGACACCAGAGCTTGGACACTTAGCACAAACGAAGAAGAAGAAGAACTTTTAAATGCAAGGTTTGAGTTGAGAGTTCTTAATTTTTGTCTTATTCTTTTAAATAAAAAAATTATACGGTTGGACGGCTTATAGCGTCTTTTATTAACACTAGCTATACTAGTTTTTAAGAGCTGAAGTTGTTAACCGAGTTGCAGTCAAAGCCAGGATGTTTTTAAGGTTATCGATCATATAACCTTACGTTTCAGATACCTGTTAAGTTTGGTTCCACATCACGAACGTTTGTACTTGTTTGCTTTTAAGTTATTGGAACCGGAATAGTTCTTAAATAACCTTCGAACCTTGACAGACCTATTGTGCAGCTGTCAAACCCTTTTTAAAGGGCTTAAAGCGATTGATAAGGACAAAATAAAATAAAAAAACAGTAAAAAAATATAAAAAAATAGCAATCAAAAATATTAGTCACAGTAGTTTCATTCACAGGTGCATTTTAAAGCAAAAATAGGGTCAAAAATCTTCATTTTACCTTTTTTCGCTATAAATTGTGGTTCATAATTGGAACAAGTTGCCTGAGGAAGTGGTCAGTGCTACATCAGTGAACAGCTTTAAAAACCGGCTTGATAGCTGGCTGCAGAAAACAAAAAAATCTCTTGCTAACCTGTGATCAGTGCAATAGTAAACTTTAAACACTGACATTGAACAGTGGACATTATGTGAACTGTTAAAACATAAATTTCAACTCGTGATAAAGGCACATCAGAATAATGCTGCTCATCTTATAAATCAAAATAAATAAATAAATCGTAAACGGTATAAAATTGCTTAATGGCCGTTTAAAAAGCCACTCTAAGAATATTCATTCTTGCTTTGGTAGTAATAAGACATATGAATTAGAAATAAAACTGGTAAAAAACCTAAAATTACGTGTTTGTACCAGTTTTTTTATTTCATATTGCTAAATGTTATTGGTACTAAAATAAGTATAAATATTGTTTATCATTATTTATTGGTTAAAGTAGTTCTTTAGACGGCCTTTGAGCAATTTTTTTGATATTTTTTTCTGTTTACGATAAGCAAAAAAACGGTAAATCAAGATTTTGCCATTGTCTTCGGCTTAAAATGCACCTGTGAATGAAACTACGGTGGCCAATAATTAATTATGCTTGCATTAATAATATATTATATGTATATTATAAATAATAATAATAAATATAATAAATAATAATAATAAATATTAGGACACATTTCACACACGGCTGGTTAGCGCCATACTGAACCATTTATAGTTCGTATTATGGTAGCTAACACAACTGATATACTACATATACATACATACATATTTTATATAAATACATATTTAACACCCAGACCCACAGCCAACAAATTTTAGTTAAGCACAAAGATGTTGACCGGGCCGGGAATCGAACCCGGAACCTTCTGATTAGCAGTCCGGCATGGTAACCTTTACGCCAACGAGGTCGTAAAATTATGTCTACATAATGTCATATTATGTCTACATAAAGTGTGAAGGAGCAAATTGAAAATCAGCGCTGGAGTACTTAGTGCTCTCAGCATTATGCTGAATTTGCTCCTTTTGTGCACTAATTATTAGTATTTTTTATCTATCAAAAATTGTAAGTGTATTTTGTTTTGTGCACAATAAATGTAATTTCTTTCTTTTTTCTTTTTTTCAATGGCTTTGATTTTTACAATATTATATTCTGTATTTTTCACGATATAGGTACATTGTTCACTCGACCATTCTTCCAGATTTTGACGATTCGACGCGGACAAATGTATGAGCTTACATAAGGTATTTAAAAAAAGGTCATTAACATCTTTGTGTAACTTAGCACTGCACTCATACATGTGTATTTTGCTGGAAAAAATCACGCTGATATATCTATTTTGATATAAAAAGATTATAATATTACCTATTACGCGCCCTTTTTAAGTTTATGTTAAGTGATAACTATGTAAAAATCTTAGTGCAAATGGCATCTTGGTGCCAAAATCTGAGAAGAAATTAGTATGACGCGCCAAGAGCCTTAACTCACGTACGCTTGGTCACCCTACGTGGGCCAAACAATACGTCACCTTGATGTCACAGTTTAAGGACGAGTTTGTATCGGATGGCTCGGAAGTGAAAGCAAGGCTTTGCCGTTTACTTCAGAAGCCTAAAGTATAAACTTAATTGGTTTAATTTAGTACCTACTAGTTATACAACTATTTAATATTGTATCCCCGATGCGAAAACAAAGGGTTTTTATAGTTTTTTTGTTCTTATATTTGAATTCGCGTATTTATATGTGAGTATGTACACCATTATTTTTGAGGCATCAAACTTTTAAAGTAATATTGACTTCCTCATTTTCCTTTGTACCAGAGGATTTTTACAAGAAATTCTGAAAATATAGCCTTTTCTTAAAACTTACATTCTTTCTCTGCTATTATATTAGGTTTGTTTTATTATCTCTAATTCAGGGCTAAGAATCGTTAGACTAACAATTTAAATATGAACTTTATATATTGAAAAAAATATACATATTATAATTTCTGAACAATAAACTTATGTTTCTTTATTTCATCACGTATAATATTATGCCTCTAAAGTCGATGGTGAGTTTAATATGATTTTATCTTGCAAGGAAAACTGTCAAACCGTCAACTTTAACACGATGTTAAAGATAATTTCAATGGCAGTCACGAAAATATATACACGCTGTGCATGTGATTTTTAGTAGTACGAGTATATGCAACTAACTGTATCTTTGTAAAACATTAAACAATTCTGTACGTATGTCTTATATAATACTAGTTCTAAACCTCGCGAAGAAAATGTCTTGACCCAATGTTATCACCGAAACTTTGGGAGTATGCGTTTGACTACAGCTTGCCTGGTGTTAAGCTGCGCTGTAGTCTACTGTGTGGCACGCTTACCTAGATACCTATTAACTGTACTTTTGAAGAACCCTGGATGATACCTCTCAGGAAACAGAAACTAAGGTACAAAGCTTCGCAGTCCTTACAATAAAGGTCGACGCAAAGCGTTTTGTACGAAAGTTTGGAACTCCAATTCTGTATCGGTGTCTCTTCACTGTCTCTCTGCTCGTTCTATAGTAGAACGGAGACGGTGGAATCAAATTATGAAGTTCCGAAGAACACTCCCCGAAATGTGTCCGACAAACTAGCCACTTTACGTCGGTGCTCTAGGCTTTACTAAATCTTATTCGTACAACCAAATATCATTAAAATAAATAAATATATAATAATAATAAATATTAGGACACATTCACACACGGCTGGTTAGCCCCATACTGAACCATTTCTAGCTCGTATTATGGTTGCTAACACAACTGATATACTACATATACAATATACATACAAACATATTATATATACATCCAGACCCACAGCCAACAAATTTAGTTAAGCACAAAGATGTTGACCGGGCCGGGAATCGAACCCGGAACCTTCTGATTAGCAGACCGGCATGGTAACCTTTACGCCACCGAGGTCGTCAACCAGTAAAAAGCGCTGCAATAAAGCCCCATTTTTGTGGAAACCACTATCCTTCCCGATAAAAATTCGTTGACGATTACAAAATTCTATTGAGTGCCTGAATACCAAATTTTGACGAAATGGGTTCAAAATAACGGCTTCTACAAATATGAGAACCAAAGGTGGCGATTCAGCGGCACACACGACTAAACCAAATTTAAACAAGCCCCGTCTCTTTTCATCTTAGGTGGCCAGAAAGAGACAGCACGTTCTGAACCACAGACAAAACAACTAAAATCACGTCAAATATGGAATGTCCAGGCAGCTTTAGAGGTGATACAAATGAGTGCGGACTAAAGTCGCCTATATTTTCTACATTTGTCGTGATTTTAGTTGTTTTGACTATAGTGCACAGCGTGCCGTCTCTTTCTGGCCATCTAAGATGAAAAGAGACGGGGCTTCTTTAAATTTGGTTTAGTCGTGTGTGCCGCTGAATCGCCACCATGTAGACAGACGAAAGCAAAATAAGAATAATTAATACGGAGACTTCGCTTGCTTTGTTAGATCGATCAATGACGTTAGTAATTTACTAACAAAAAAAATTATAATACTAGTAGTAGTATTAAGCAGGTAGAAATCGGTATGGTAAACGACCTCTAAATTAATTTATGCAACTAATTATTCTAAAATCTGAGTACGCTATGAGGATTAAGGCGGTATGCGGAGCATATTATTTTGAAAAGCTATGAAAAATCCTATACATTTTTGTGTAAATGATGAGGATTTTTTAGTTTTATGTCCTTTGATTCAGTGTAAGGAATTGTTGGACTTCCAAAGCACGATAAAATTGCCATCTTTGAAATGACAATGTTTAAAAAAAATTCGATAATGTTTTATTTATAGAACAAAGGTTCTATTCTATTCTAAAGGTTCTGTTCTATTTATAGAATCTTTGTTCTATAAATAAAACATTATCGAATTTTCTTTAACCATTGTAGTTTCAAAAATTGCACGCCTCTATAAACGTCATAAAGGAATTTAAAATAATATATTTTTTATTTATTTGTCGGTAACGAAATTTTTTATAATCATTATAACGTTCGTTAATGGTTGATTTTATATGACTTTACTAGCTGACCCGGCAAACGTTGTTTTGCCTCACTTAGGGGTATGAAAAATAAATAGTGTAGCTTACATGACACGTTCATAGATTTACCATAGCAGCGCCATCTATTGATTACTTACTCAACCCAGTCGAAAGGTATCGACATCTGTTAGAATCATTTGGAGTTAACAGATAATTGTGACTGTCAAATAATAACAGACAATAATTAGCAATAAATTAAAATTGCGACTATAATTTGAGATTTAAACTATCCTATCTCTCAAGTTGGATCGAACTGCACATGGTGTGCGAATTTTATTATAATCGGTTAAGTGGTTTAGGAGTCCATTGAGGACAAACATTGTGACACGAGATTTATATATATTAAGATTTCACGAAACACGTTCTAGGCGATTCGCTCAAAAAAGTAAAGAGCGGCTAAACTCGGTACAACATCGCCTTATAGCCAAAAACTTGTAACTGAAACGAGTTTATGTGAAAAGCAGGAAGTAGCTATAGGTCGTTGACTTCCGTATTATAATCCAATCGATCACTCGAAATTTCGGTTCGGCCCTAACTGACAAAGTTTTGGTTTGAGTGATCTTGATCATGAATTGCAAGGATTAAGGTTTCATTACGTTAACCAGGTCAAAACCAGTTTAAGGATATGAAATGAAAGTATTTTTTTGACTGTCTCGTATCGGGCATAAGCAGTTTAATACGAAATAACTTCTACCTAGAGTAGTGTGTTTTTACTTTTCATTTATTGTTTTTGTTTGTTTTTGGTGTACAATAAAGGATTCTTGTATTGTATTTTACTTTTTCCGAGGGAGTTTCATCTAAAATCTGTTGAACCTGGCCAACATTAGAACTCTTCTAAGTCTGTCTTTCTGGGGGACCTGATTAGTACCTGTATTATTCTGTTTTCTATATCGTAGCTTACTTTGTGAGTATAGTCAGTCGTCGAATAATTGCGATTGGCTCAAGTTTCGTGCGACAGAGATAGACAGAGCGTTTTACGAAGCCGATATTAGCCGACTGTCTCTTTCCAAAGGTCGATGTGCAATATTTATCGCCGGGTACTGTATAATACTGAACTAAGCCCAGTTGTCAGTTCTTGCATCATATCAGTTGGATATTTTGTAGTCACCTTGCGTATTTACTCTATCTACATTCCGTCACCGTAACAAGCTAGTCGCAATTTCGAAACTTTGATTAACTATAGCATAAACTATACAGTTGCAGATAAAAATCCGACATAACTTCATTTAAAAATTATGACACACTGCTCTAAGATTTAGTATGCCTAGTCTGGAATAATTGGCTTTCAAGGAGGCTACCGGAACAAACTGTAACGTGCTTAGCGACTGATTTTTCAACTTTTCTACAACATTGAGGGTAGGCAACCACTAAAAATTATCTACCACCATGTTATCTTATATATAAAATTTCCGTGTCACAGTGTTTGTTACCGTACTCCTCCGAAACGGCTTGACCGATTTTTACCAAATTTTATATGCGTATTCAGTAGGTCTGAGAATCGGCTACTGTATATTTAGTTTTTTTTTTTATTAAGGCAAAACATCGTTTGCCGGGTCAGCTAGTGATTTATATTATTTCGAAATTCGAGCACAGAATACTATCCGTTGTAGTGCAGCTGCACAAAATCTTAGTGTCCAAGCTTCTTAGTAAACGCACAAAAGTTCACATCTATAAAACGGTCATCAGGCCAATCCTGATGTATGGATGCGAATAGGCGAAACGAAATCCCACAGACTCGCTGGCTCGGCCATATGGAGAGAATGAAATCGGATCGTGCAGTGACAAGAGCTTATTATGATTGGTATCGCTGGATAGACCAAGCGGAGAAAGACCTGCGCAATCTTTAGGTCACGCAGTGGCAGGAGAAGGCACAGGACCGAGAACAGTGGCGTCTCCTAATATCGGAGGCCAGGATCCGATTCGGGTCGACGCGGCAACCCAGTTAGTTATGTTATGATTCCTCACGATGATTTATTTCTTCACCGAAAGCTTGAACTTATTTACGGGGATCGAACTGACGAACACACACTAAATGACAACAACAAAATGATTTGGATTCCAAAAGATTCCAAACTAAGTAGTTCTATAAACTGTATATTGGAAGCCAATGTCTTCTCCCATAGCACAAAGAACTATGTTTGTTAGTTGCATGCATACGCGAACCAGTTGTGTATCAAGCAACGCAACAAAGGCCAACATGGTAACAAATAACGTTTAGCTGCAACAGAAACAAGTGAAGATAAAAATCGTGTAATTTTTCCATTGTTAGGTATTTTGTTTAATTATAATGATCTACCGGAAATTTTGTTTGGCGGAGCGAAGTAAAACGGTCAAGATCTTTTATGAAATGTTACATGATAATTAATCGTGTGTCTATTTTTGGAATAAAGAGAATAACACGTTCATAGAAGGTTCGGTAGACAGATTTAATAGCTTATAGTAATATCACATTCAACAAAAGCTTGTGTGGTACGATGGGAAAAACGTCTGTTCAAACGGATTTCGATCGTTCCTGACCCTACGCCAAAGACTTGTTTTTCAAGTTATATTGTGTGGATTTTGAATCAAAAAAACATCATATGTAGGGATTTTTTATTCCGGTTATCCCAGATAAAAAAAAAACATTAAATAGGCACTTATCAGATTTTTTTCCGTAGGTATACATTATCCCCTGTTTTTTTTTTTAATATTTTTGTTTAATTTATCTATATTCCCTTAAGTCAAAGCCCCCGCTTTTCTACTCGTATTTTGTATACGATACATTTTAGAAGATAAAAGCTGTCAAAAAAAATATAAGTAACATATAAATTACTTCAACACAGAGAAAACTAGATAAAATATATATGCAAATTAAAACAAAAACTTTAATTCAAATCTTTAATTTGCTGGATATATAAATGCATTATTATATTACAATTTTCGATGATTATAAGGTACTTCATTTATGGTAGGATCATTTTTAATAATATACGATTTAATTATAAATATACAAACGAATTGAGAATCCTTAGAAGTCGGTTAAAAAACCATCAAATTTCCGCCGTCCTTGACCAGCCTTGAGTAAGTAATAAGTCGATTAAAACATTCTTCTTCTTCTTCATATGACCTAAGTTGCCAAGTTCTGGTGTCGAGATTTTCCAGCCGCCTGAAGACCTCTGCTTGTACTAAGACTAACAGCCGGGACCTACAATTTAACTTGTCATCTGACTCACAGTAGCACCCATATGAAAATGTCACTTGAAAAACGACAGTCTTGTGCATGGTCACCCATCCAAACACCGTCCGCATCGACCGTTGCTTAGCTTCGATGATCGCGTCAGATCACCTTAGCTAGCCGAGCTACTAGCGCTACCTTTATTAAATCATTAGTCGGTGGCTAACAGTAATTGTTCGCGAAGATAGAATAACAAACGTAAGCCACGGACAGTTAGGTAAGCGGTTACTGACCTAGGGCAACGCACTGGGCGCGCGTGGAGTAGGCGATATGTGATTTTGTTTATGGTAATTAAAAGAGTTTTGTTTTGTTTTCTTAGCTTATGCTTTTATTGGGTATGTTTCGCGTAATGATTGTATATTAGACATTTGATTAGACATTATTATATATTTTTATTTTTTATTTTAGAACTGACAATTATATCTTGCATACCTGACGGTTAAAATAGAGAGCAAACTTATTTATAACACCACTATTGTACCTATTTTGCAAGAAATAAATGATTTGATTTTGTAACTTGGGAGAGAAAAAACAATTTAATTGAGACTAGTAAAATGAATAATAATATTTTGTTCTCTTATTTTTTACAATAATATAACTATGATAGTGTGTAGTAGAATTATAATATAGACATACTGTTAATAAATTAAGTTAATAAATTAAGTTTTTTAAAACATTTTACATACGGCTGGTTAGTTCCATACTAAACCATTTCTAGTTTGTATTATGGATGCTAAAACAATTGATATACTACATATACATACTTTATATACAGCCAACAAATTTAGTTCGTCACAAAGATGTTTGTCGTGCCGGTAATCGAACCCGGAACCTTCTGATTGGCAGTCCAGCACGGTAACCATTACGCCAACGAGGTCGTCAAAGTATACTTGGTTAATAAATACAACATTTTATACTGACCGACACTGGCTGATTGTTTAATTTGCCCAAATAATACGTTTGTTTTTGAATAAATTATTATATTTTTTAATTGGTTGCATTAACACGATCTTTTATAGATACTTATACAAGCAAGAGTTCTAGGAACGAGAAACACAATAACTACTTACAAATTCAATAAATCACAATTTATTATTGGTCAAGTTTTTCAAACAAGCGATGAGACATTGGTTGGATGTCTATTGACTATTATACAAAACAGGTCAAGAGTAATTGAGACCAGTATTGGAGAGCATTACGTGATTATAATTATACCTCTAAGATCGCATGCTGAGATTAATGCACCTATATAAAATAATCAGATGCAGGTATAAGAAATTTATTGCACGTTTAATTACGGGTATAACAAATAATAATTACTACTACTCACGACACGACACTTGTGTTAGCAACCATAATACAAACTAGAAATGGTTTAGTATGGGGCTAACCAGCCGTGTGTAAAATGTGTCCTAATATTATAAAAAAAATAATATAAATATTAAAATTTGAACGCTTATTTATCAGAAAGGGTTAATAAAACTTTTTAACAATGAACTTTTTTCATCAATGAATTCAGTTATTCGACTCCGCCCTCTTTCTTGTTCCACAACAGGTTTTTTTAAAGTCGTTCTTTATATTTGTCACCCAACACACTTGAATGGGTTATGTCTGCGCCTGCGCATTATTTCCTAACAAGGTCGGGTTTGGTTTTTTTTCTCACAGCAAAGAGGCTAAGGTCTTAATGCAATTACACGCTCCGTGAAGCGTTCTCAGTGTCAAGTGTCTGGCTGTGAATTAAGAAAAAAAAAACTTGATTGATTTGCTTGTATGCGTATTTTGGTTTAGTTTGAGCCTGTTATTAAAAAAAAACCACTAACGACGAGAATCCTTAGAAATCAGTTAAAAAACATCAAATTTCCGCCGTCCTTGACCAGACTTGATAAATACATACATTACATTACAAGTCGATTAAATAATTCTTCTTCTTCTTCACATGACCAAAGTTGCCATAAGTTCAAAGTTACCAAGCTGGTTTCGAGAGTTTTCAAGCTGCCCGAAGACCTCTGACTTGGCATAACGACTGTTTGTACTAAGACTAACAGCCGGGATCGACAATTTACGTGTCATCTGACTCACGGTAGCGCCCGGATGTAAATGTCACTTTAAAAACGAAAGTCTTGTGCGTGGTCACCCATCCAAACACCGTCCGCATCGACCTGAGCCTGTCTGTTTCATCCACCACCCTTCCTTCATGACCATCCTCCTCATTCTTCATGACGACCACGACCGCTCTGTCAAGATTTAGAAAGAGTATTTTGGCCAGGTCTTTAATGGTAGCAAAGAAAATCATATGACTGCTTGATTTTGTTCAGTTGTCACTAAAGTCTCAAATAACTATGTATTCAAAACTAAATGTAACTTATTAGTACTTTGAAGAAAAGTAATAAACGAACTTTGTATTCTCAATTTTCAAAATTTTAATGTTTAATTTCCGAACAACTAGTTAATTAATTAATTATATTTTAGTTTGTAAAACTGACATAATATGTATAATAATAGTTTTTTTTTTGGGAGAAGACATTGGCTTCCAATTTACAGTTTAGGTAAACAAGTAGTTTGGAAGCCTTTGGATTCCATATAATTTTGTTGATTTTTATTTACTGTGTCAAATAAAGATATTTTGTATTTGTATTTGTATAAATTTAACTTAACGACTATTTGTACTAAACTATTAACAGCCGGGGCCTACAATTTAAAGTGTCACCCGATCTACGGTAGCGCCTAGGTGAAAATGACCATCGAAAACGACATTATTGTGCATGGTCACCCATCCAAACACAGTCCGCATTGACCGTTACTTAGCTTCGATGATCGCGTCACATCACCTTCGTCTAGTCGAACTACAGGCGTGTAAATATTTAAATGGGTAAATATTACAACTTATTTTTTTACATGTGTCATGCCTCAGTGCGTTTTATGTCTCAATTTTGTTCTACCTTCGTTTTTTGTCAAGGTTCCGCCTGTGTATTGACAACCGGAAACCACGTTCTCCAACTTCCGGTGGCAAAAAAACAAAACATGTGTGTTTACGTATTACTATATTAATGTATGCATTGACCACAATATCAGTTTCTATTGGGAGCCAACTAACTTTTTTTAATCTGAAACATTTAGCGTATTTGTAATCTGTAATCTAAAACCAAATTAAGATAAGAAAACAAAACAACCAAACATAAAAAAATGGTGTTCCGCCGATCACCATACAATACTAATATTATCTTCGATCTATAATGTCCCTCTGAAAAGTATAACGCCTGTGGCAATGATTGAGTTAATTTAAAAATAGTATATTTTGAAAAATCCTATAAAATCCTGCGTAAGTGATAAGTTTACAGTTTTTTTTAGTTTAATTATCTTTAATTCGGTGTTAAGAAACGTTACAGTTTCAAAACACGATTATTTAAAATTTGCTCGATAGTTTATTTTACAAAAATAGTCGTTTTAAAATTTAAAGAATGTGCTAATTGAAGTAATAATGAAATTAAATCTTACTTTTTTAGTAGGTAATGCTATTATCTAGAATCGTTATAACTTATACTTATTGTAAACTGTTGATTTTATAAATTATATACAATTTTATAAATTTATTCCGAGAAAATTCTACTGCCTTTCATCAGGCGGATCGCTTTAATTTGATTTGTATGTTGCGGCTGAACTCAGTACAATAGCGCCTCAATAATACAATCTTAGTCTCGTCTTATCTTCATGTAAACCATTCTAGACAACTCAGCAAGGCGATTAAATGCTCAAACCCACCGAGATCGCGAGCGGCTTGTAAATTCGCTCCGTGACGCTTAACCAATTGGATTACAGCCACTAACTTAGCTGTTCAACTGACGACGTCGCTAGTGGAGATTCGTTTCCACCTAAGAATAATATCGATCTTTTAGTTCCAATTTTGCCCACCTGAACAACTAAGTTGGCGACACTGTACGATTGATGATTTGACGTTTGACAGAGACATCACGCAGTAAAATTGACGTTTGCTGACTAAGCCATAGACCAAAATGTTTTTTTTTAACGAAAAGGCTAATGAGAGCGATAGCGAACCGTATGTTACTTTGTCTACCAAAAGATTAGTTATCGTTCGAGCGACCATAATTTTAGAAATGGAATCGTTTCGAAGAGAATGCCGTTTGTCTAGTAATCCGCCATTTTGTAGCGGCGGAACAACTTAAAGGTGGTTGTTAGCCTAGCGAGCACTAGACAATGCCATACTACCATGCAAAAAATAAAATAATACTTGAATACCATAACATACTCTTAAGTTGATGAGGTACATTTATTTTTATCACCACAGCTACTGAAGCAAGTCCATAATGATAAATAATTGACCGCTTTTAGCTTGAAATCCTAACTGCATTGAATGGCACGGGTCAAGGAAGCGCTGACTATTAATTAGATTGCAAATTATTAGTTATAAGCACGATGTTGTAATGCCATTGTTATGCAAAATAATAATTTATTTATAGGCATTTTATTGATCTGAGGCTGGCCATAACTATTTAATCAGTAATCATTTGAATACAAGATGTAACCATCGTAAGGGTTTATGATAGCCATTGTTTTTTATCTAGGCGCTGCCGTAGATCGGTTGACACGCTGAAACGTTTGTCGGGGCTGTTAGTCTTAGTACAAGCAGCCGTTAAGGCGGTCTTCATTTTCCTTGCCTTATCCCACTGGGTTAGGTCGGTACAACAAATTTTCTTCTTCCACGAGATCGCTCCACTCCAAGAGATCGCTTTTAGTGATAAGGCCGCCATTTTCGGCACTAGCTTTAAATTTGTTATGTGAATAATTTAATGTAATAAGTGTGTGAAATAAAAAAATTATCTATCTATTTTATTTATTTTATATAGGTAGGCATTTGAGCCTCCAGCAGGGACAAACTTTTTATTGTCATTACTAAATTATTCAAATTGCTTTAGTTAGAACGACGCTGACGTCTGTCGGATCAGTTAGTATCCTAGTAAAAACTCTCAGCAGTAAACAAACC
Organism: Mellilla xanthometata; assembly: GCA_035578125.1. Classification (NCBI taxonomy): domain Eukaryota; kingdom Metazoa; phylum Arthropoda; class Insecta; order Lepidoptera; family Geometridae; genus Mellilla; species Mellilla xanthometata. Next base: position 3,527,313 of record JAPUBQ010000030.1, on the reverse strand, counting down.
AATTTAAATCACTGGTCAAGTGCGAGTCATCCTCGCGCTTTAAGGGTTCCGTACCATCGTCTATGAAAAATGGCAAAAATTGATTTTTGTATGGGAATCCTTCTGAAATATTTATAATCTATCTTTTTTATATGATGAGATAATCTGTGAATATTAGGCGTCTACCAATCGTCGTTATAAAGTTCAAGAAAAAATGCAATGCAAAAACCACGTTTGTTGTATGAGTAACACAATTAAATATTAATTTTATTCTCTTTTAGTATTTGTTGTTTTAGCGGCAACAGAAATACATATTTTGTGAACTTTTCAGCTTTCTAGCTGTCACGTTTATTTTATTTCCGCGTAGAAAACGATCACACTTACTTGTATTGAGTCCAACAGTTTCGGTGCTTTCCGAGCACCATCTTCAAACTCAACTTTTAATAATAAGTAAGTGTGACCGTTTTGTACGCGGATATATTAAGATGCCTTACGTGAACAGTTTACAACGTTTATTTTATTTTTTGCATGTAATGAATGGGCTTGCAATTGCAATTCATCTGATGCTAAGCGATGTTATGATCTAAGGTATCATATTTTTTACACATTTTTAAGCAAAAGTTGCCGCTTGGGCATAGGCCTTCCCCGCTAATTTCCAACTCTCTCTCTCCCTCGCCTGTCTCATCCATGTTGGTCCGCTTGCAAAGTGTACGGAACCCTAATTCAATAGACCTTCCGCGGCGTCGACTGAACAATTGCAATTGAATTGAAATTGTCGGTCAATTGTACAATTACTCAATCGTAGCCGCTGCGCTAATGAGGATGTTACATCTGTGTCGCAGGTTTTCTTAGTGTTTGTGACGTCATTTGCACACACATACACAACGTATGAGTAGATATGTTTTCTTTAGCACTTGCATAGACAACATATAAATAAATAAATAAAAATAGAATAGCCATTTATTATATACCCTTGTCTTTAAATATTTACAAGTTTTTATAAATAGATTTTATTAGGGCACCCAAAATTTGGAGTAGGCCTCCTCCTAGACAAAATATATTAAAGATAAATAAATAAGTAAATAGGCAAAAATTCTCCGTCTACGAAAATTATATTCTTTTGTCTATGGTAGGTACTTGCAGTTGGAACTTGGAATAGCAGTCTTGTTTTGCTCAGGGTTTCCCAACTCAGCATTTTGAGTGCTAGATTTATAATTTAACTATTTTTACGTGCCTAGAACTGAAAGTTAAGGGACAGCATCCAGCGCTAAATTCTGTTTTAATGAATTTCATATATTTGGCACTATTTTTTTAAACTTCTAGCAATTTAGCAGTATTAGAGATCAGCACGGGAAAAATTCGGCTTTCTTTCTATCACAGTTTCTAAGATACAGCCTGTTGACAGACAGATAGCGGAGACTTAGTAATAGGGTCCCGTTTTTACCTTTTAGGTACGGAAACCTAAAAATTAAGTCGGTATAAGCTATTTCTAACATAATGAACAAGACCAAGATAAAGGAATAATAAAATATCTATTTCTAATACATTATACAATGTTTCTACGGATTATAGTTTGTATAGTTCAGAAGGCCTCCGAAGGCACATCGACCAACATTCCAAGAGGTTGTTGCTAGATGGATGGATCAAGGGTCGGATATAGAACGCCGGCCGTAATACTCGACACGGCGCGCATTGTCTGCCTGCCGCTGGTGGCTTGGGCCTTGCATCGCATTTAGTTTTTTATGATATTTTTGTATTATATTTTTTATAATCTATTGTAAAAAACTTTAAAGTTAGGAGAATAAATAAACGCAGAAGTGAAATCACATTAGGTACAATTATTTACAATTGATGGAAAAATGTATTAGCTATCACTAAAGCGTACATAAACTATAATTCAAATAGTGTAAATTAAAAACAAACTTATTGTCTGAGAATTAGGTACTAAACATGAATGTAATAAGTTTCAAATGAGCAAACGAGATTGCGAAACATAATCAACAATTATGATGTAATATGTTAGGTTAGATATAAGTACACTAACATTGTTCCTCCAAATATGTATAAGTTATAAATAAAGAATTTTTGAAACTGAAACTCAATTGATAGAAAAACAACAAAGATTTTGTAAACCAAAAAAAAAGGGCAAAATTAAGCCCCCTGTCCAAACGTGCTCATCAAGCTTTGCATTGCCTCTTTGAATGGCAAATCTTCAACTTGTTTTTTTTTTCAGTTAAGGCATGGGTTCGCTGCCGCGGCAGTGCGTGGTGGCGGGACCGCGGCGGGCGGTGGCCGCCGCGCCTCTCCCGCGCCATCTCGCGCCGCTGTCTAACAGCGAGCGGACCGCTCTAGTATACTCAGGTAGGTGCACATAGCATAAGCAGCCCACTATACATTCCCACTGCTTGAGCCTTTTCTCACGAAGAGAGAGATATAGGCCATTATCACTATATGACACACGTCATCGGATATTGTGGTCCTCAAACATGCCGGTTTCTTCACGATCACGAACGAGTGCAAATCCACACATAACTTGAAAAACAAATCATTGGTGTAGGGCCGGGATCTAACCAGGGGCCGTCTGATTGAAAAGCAGACATTATTACCACCGAGCCAAACTCGCTTTTAGGTAATAAAACCTTACTCAAAATGTTCCCACAAAAAATGATCAATAATTCAAATCCTAATAAGATCACGCCAGCATGATGATACCTGAGGTGTTCTAACACTATTTTCTCAGTAAAGTTAATCAGGTCGTATTCTTAAACAGTTCATTAGCTTTTATTACGTCGCTCCATTCTAATAATTGATCATTTGTAATGCCACGCCTAGGTAATAAGGCGATATTGAAGCAAAATAGCATTTTTTTTAATAATCCTGCTAAGGGCTTCTATTTTTTCAGTTTTATTATATTTAATACAATATTACTTTATTGTACACCAAATATAAAAAAAAAAACAATATTAGAAAATATTTAATTCAGTGTTAAGGCGCTATTTTATCGACTTCAGTCGAGCCATACATTTTTAGCGAAGTACCTGCCGAGGCAGTAGATTTAATACGAAATAAATTGATATAAAATCATCAATTAACAAAATTTAAATCAGTTTTAAAGATTCAATATCAGTTCTTACTAAAAATAATATTTGTTTTAATTTCTTTATTACAAAAATAGTCCATTCGACTATTTTTCAAAACATAAACTATTGAGCGAATTTGATGTTTGTGTTTTAGTGTTTTAGTAGAGCATGCAGGAGTAACATAGATTTTGAAGTAATTTGCGTATCCTACGGGAACCACGATTGTTTTCGGGATTTAATTTGGCGAATGTTTTAATCCAATCTTCACACCAAATTTTATCAAAATCGGTTAAGCTGTTTGAGCTTGAAGAAATAACAAACACAAACACATACATAAAGTTTCACATTTATTATATTGAACAAGATATTGTTTATAATTTTATTATGAATTTATTTCGTGAAATTTTCGCTTCGCTTCTCTCAATTACGAGTATGGAGTATGGCGCCGCTGAAGTCGGTAAAACATCACCTTAATTCAATTCAATAATTATTCGATTAATAAATTCCTTCATACATTTTTATTCGTGTTCGTGTTCTGCATTGGATTAAATTCTTAATTTTAGTGTTGCAGCATAGTTGCATTAAGAATCACTAAGAACAATAGTTTTTTAAAATTCATGTGAGAAAATATCAGCAAGATTATGCAATCCAATCTTTTGTGAACATTTATGGGCGACGTCAAGGGCAAAATCATGATTTTACAGTTTTTTTTTTGCTATATATATGTATCATCAACGGGGAAAAAATATCGAAATAATAACTTAAAGACCATCTAAAGAACCACTTTAAGAATATACCAAAATAAGTATAATATAAATATTCTTAGAGTTGTTTTTTAGGCCTTTAAGCTATTTTTTTATATTATTTACCGTTTACGATAGCGAAAAAACTGTTAAATTAAGATTTTGCCCTTGTCGGTCGCTTTAAGGGTTTTAACTCAACGGTTTATTTAACAAGTTAAAGTGGCAACAGGCTGGACATACTGCCTAAATACCGATAGCCGCTATGGTATGGCAAACGTAGTGTAGGACGCCCTACAACCAGGTGGAGCCATGACCTGAGGAAGGTAGCGGGTAGTGGATGGCGAAGAGAAGCACAGGGTAGGGCCATGTGGCGTGCCTTGGGAGAGGCCTATGTCATCATATTTGATTTCATTAAGTGAAAACAAAAGTTGAAATTCATACTTTATATACTCGTAGATACATATGTATACCCAGACCGAGACCCAACAAAGTTAGTATTTGAGTTGAGAGGTTTTAATTTTTGTCAAAAAGAAAATAAACGCTTGGACGGGTTTTAGTATTACTTCTATTAATAGTAAATATCTAATAATAGTTATATTAGTTCGAACCAGAACAGGAATCAATACAAATAACAAAGTTAATCCTAATTAATTGCTGACATATGATATGTATATTGTACAACACGCTAGACAACATAATTGGATTAAGGAAACGATTCTGCAACAGCATACTTTGACCTTTCGTGTTAAAATCTGGTGCTCGGTTAAAATGATTATTAATGTGTCAAAGTGTTAATAACTGTGTTTATTGATATTTTAATTGACTTCCTCAATTAAAGACCACCCGCACAGCACTGGTGGACCTTATGGCTGAAATTTATAAAGGACCACTTTAATCGACAAAGAAGGCTTATTAATAGGGTCCCGGCACGTTATTTTCACAATAACAAACGGTTAGTTGTGTAGTATAAAAATAATTATAACAATATCTATCTTCGTGCCTCGACGAATATCTCAAAAGGCTCTCGCTAGATATATGGATCAAGGGTTGGATACAGAAAACAGCCATCTTCGACAAGGCACGCATTGTCCGGGAGTACTGGTACGAATTGAAAAAATATTTTTGTGTTGAATAGACCATTTATTGAGGCAGGCTTTAGGCTCTATAACATCTCGCTGCAACTAATATCTCAGTAATCGAATGCGGAACGACAGATGCGATCGATATCTTAGCAATGTAAGGACTATATTCTCGAAAAATTGGCACGGGAATAGGATACTATAGAATTAATTGAGTCTATTACAGGTCTGGATAAATGTAGTTTCTACAGGTTACGCGAAAAGCGACCTACACGCGGGCGTTGTCGCGGGCTACTGATAGTAATTTTATAAAAAAACATTAAAAATCAAAATAAATAATTGAATACCAAACTTTTGTGCTTCTCAGATGAGTCCGGCACTTCTCGAGTGACGTTCGCTGAGTTGTCGTCCCGTACCAACGCTCTGGCTAAGGCTATATCCACACACGCGCGCCCGACCGGCGCCAACAGGGATGGCGACTACGTGGTAGCTGTCTGCATGCAGCCTACTCATAAGTAAGTGAAAAAATTTAGTAAATTGAGCTTCTTAGTTTACTTGACTCCTTCTTCTCAGACTAGTAGAACTTTTATTTTGTTGATAAAAGGGCAGTCTTCAACAAGATACCTGGCTGGCTACAATAGGGCGCGGCCAGGGTTTGTGAGCTTTGTGCACCCTAGAACCCCCGGTGACCTGGGGTAACACACCGGAGACCTTCTTGCACTGCGCTACAGCCTTTCCCGGTCATTGCTGGTCGATACGTCAAGGTGTGGAATTCTTTGCCCAACGCCCTGTTCCCCGATAACTATAATCTTTATTATAACTATAAACTTGTGGTTTTTAAGGCAAGAGTGAACCAGTTTCTTCTAGGCAAGCGCGCTCCACCTCATAATATTATTTACCATCATGTGAATTGCGATCAAGCACAAGCCGATTAAATGTAAAAAAAAACGTATTTGTGCGAGAGCGATGGTCACATGAGGCTGTCATTCGCCCGGACTTGATAAGCTGGTTTCAGGATATCTAGAGGGGTATATATCAATCAGGGGTATATATCAATCAGTTCAAACATTTTCTATCACCCGTTTTGTTGGAGATTACTCCCAACTAAAATCTCTGTTTTGTCGGTTATCATGTTTTACTGAATGATATTCTTATTTGCGTTATTCTCATACGTTCTCAGCACAGTGACGGCTCTGCTGGCGATTTGGAAGGCGGGAGCAGCTTACGTGCCGATGGAACCGAGCTTCCCGCAGGCTCGCATCTCGCATATACTGAGCGACGCACAACCAGCACTCGTCATTTATGACGACAGCGGTAAAGAGATATTTATTTTCACAAGAAACTAACGTACTGACTAAAATGAACTAACTAAAATTCAGCAACTAATTATAATTAAAAACTAAATTCCAGAGGTGGAGACGAAAATACTCAAAATGATAGTTGAATTGCCAAGTTGGTTTCTCATAACCTGAAATATCTATCAGCTAATTGACGAGATTCCTATTTTTTTCAATATTTTGATTTTTCCTTAGTCTATCTTAATTTGGTTTCAGACCACAGCGGAAATATAATAAATATTTAATTTTGTCTTTAAACAATGGATTTCAGCAAAGTAACGCCTGAGTCAATAGGTTATACGTATAGGTGACTGTAGGCCGACTTCCGAACAATCGTTTACCAAAACTTCACAATTATTTTTTTACTCATTAGAGATTGGCGCTTGACTAGCTGGGCGAGTATCGGGCTAGCTATACTCTGGTTTAAGCTCCTGAATAGGCTGCTGGAATACACTGTATGGTGCTTGGTGACAGTTTGTTTTTTAATTTGATGATGGTTGCTAACCAGGCGAGCAATAGAAAATGTCCTAACATCATACTATAGTTTCCTAACTATGATTTTCTTCACCGAAAGCTCGAGCTCATTGGCTGGAATCAAACCTATGACCTTCGGGATGTAAGACAACCGTCCATTTGATTGAGCTGTCATTGCTTCGTCTTCGACGACTTTCAAATTGTATACATTCGAACCTTTTAAGAAAGCTCACAAATATTGCCATTCCGTTCCAGCAAACCCCACAATGTTCTCTGGAAGCGGGGTCCCGTCTATCTCGTTCGCGGAGCTGGTGCGGGAAGCTGGCGAGATGTCGGCAGACGAGCCTCACGACACTGATGTTCTGGCACCGATGAGGACTGATGGCATTGCCATAGTGCTCTATACTTCGGGAAGCACAGGAGTGCCTAAAGGTTGGTGTGGATCTGGGATCAGAATACTGCTGATTTGCTAATGCGGTGTTGATATGCGATCTTAGACATTTATTTCCCACAAAGTTTACAATCATCGTACGTCGTGAGAACATAATTATGTAACTGAAATAACATTTTAGAAACTTTTGTCGTCACAAACCTAAATAACTAAACAATAGAAACTTAGTAAATAAACGGGTCACGATAAGTGATTCTAAAGTTACTAATAAAGAACAGAGCAGGGATCTGAATACTAGAGAGGATTGCTGATTCCCATACAATAAAGCGTGGCGCGGAAGTTTGCCGTAATTACCGATGAAACCTAGATGGCGCAGCAAATCGAGTGTGCTACCTAGCTGCCGCCAAATTTGAAAACAGTCGCATAGTGATATAAGATCAGCGAACTAGAATAAACGGAAGATTAACTCCATACAATTGCCGTTTAGAATTTGGATCCATCTACGCACACAATTATACTGCTATCCCAACGAAACACACAAACACAAAGCTCGCACGCGATTGGTCGCGTCAAGGTCACCCCACCGCGGTATTTTACACGCGTAAAATACCGCGGTGGGGTGTAACCATTTTATCGGCCATGTTACTTTTCTATTTACTCTAGTTCGCTGTATAAGATAGTATGAGTGAAGTCGTTAAATACGAATAGATGGCGCTACGTATATCGAATGAAACTTGTACATGTGGTACGATTTTTAACAAGAGGTTGAGCGTCTATTGTATTTATTAGTCTATGTATGGATACAAATAATCTCTCACTAATGTTAAAAGGGCGAAAGTTTGTACGTGCAAAATTAATAAACTACTTTTGATCGATCGAGCGAAATCCCCGCAATAAATGGCCAATTTCGCTTTATGATCAGGTGCGGTCGGTTGCCCTAACCAGTAATGATATCTCGTTGATTTAATAGCGAACCTGCTCTCCTTGTAATCTATGTCAACCTGTTGAGATAAAAGTATAATAATCCTACTAGTAGCTCAATGTATAATAATCCTACTAATATAATAAATGCGAAAGTTGTGTGTGTATGTGTGTGTGTGTGTGTACGTTTGCTACTTCTTCACCCTCAAACGGCTGAACCGAATTTGATGAAATTTGGTTTCAAGATAGGTTAGACCTTAGAATAACACATAGGCTACTTTTTATCCCGAAAACAATTGCGGTTCCCGAGGGATACGAAAATAACTTTATTGGTGGCGATTCAGCGGCACACACGACTAAACTAAATTTAAAGAAGCCCCGTCTCTTTTCATCTTAGTTGGCCAGAAAGAGACGGCACGTTCTGAACCACAGACAAAACAACTAAAATCACGTCAAATGTAGAAAATATTGGCGACTTCTCTTAGATTTTAAAATAAAATTGAAATAAATTGTAATATTGGATACAGGTTCCGGTAGATCTCTTCCAGCTACATTCCTCCCGTATTCTCAAAGCTCTACAAAACTATTTAAATGTATGTCATTCCTTTACACGTCTAAATAAGAGTTGCGAACACGAGTTACAAGTACAATTATGTTCTTCAGCATTAAAAGCAGATATTCCTGGACCCCCGATTAAGAATTGTTGAAGCCCCATCCTTTTGACACATCTGCGTAGAGTCCCGTAGAGTCTCCCGTAGACTTCTTGGGGTCCACCTAGACCACTTTGAAAACTGAACAAAACTATATGTACTACAATTATGTATCTTTATAAAGTATGTGTGTATGTATATGTAGAATATCAGTAGTGTTAGCAACCAAGAAGTTTGTATTAACAAACTAGAAATGGTTTAGTATGGGGCTAACCAGCTGTGTGTGTAATGTGTCCTAATATTTATTATACATAGTTTAGGTTTATCGTAGACATTAGTGACATTCCATACGGGCTATCCCACCTGGCAAGAAAGAAACATCATACCGTTGCCACGCAGTCAAGAAGGCTCCAGAAATATATACTTATTAAATATTTTCAACTTCCAGGAGTACGTCTAACCTACTCAGCAATCTGCAACCGCCTCTGGTGGCAGTTCCACACCTTCCCCTACTCGGAAACCGAAGCCACCTGCGTGTGGAAGACTGCCTTGACCTTCGTGGACTCTATCTGCGAGATCTGGGGTCCTTTACTGCATGGGAGGACGTTGCTCGTGCTGTCCAGGGAAACCACCAGGGATCCACAGAAGCTGGTCAGGGTGCTGAGTGAACATCAGGTAAATTGATTGGTTTTTACACTGTTCGACTAGGATAAGCCTGGCTTTAGGGGAGAGAAGCGGCAATGCGCGAAGTGGTCCTGCTTCCCTGCCCTCGTCGTTAGATGAGACACCGTGAGGTTTTAGTCGGTAGTGACGGCCCTCGAGTCCGACTTACTCCACTCGCCTCCCCCAGACTTGTGGCGGCAAATGCTTAAATGCATTCCTTCACAAAAAAGGCCAAGGCTCTGGTATTAAGAGTTTTCAAGCCGCCTAAGAGCCTCTGACTTGGCTTAACGGCTATTTCTACTAATACAAGAAGCTGGGACTTACCATTTAATGTGTCATCCAATCCACGGTAGACCCCAGTGTTCCTTACTTGTTTAATATATGTACATTTATAATAATAATAAAAAAGGTGAATCATTTCCTGACCATTCCAACAAAAATTAGTGCAAGCAATATGTTTGGTCTAACAATATCTTTGACAACTATGGTCAGAGGAAGTATAGACGGAACAACAAAAAAAAATGGTAGGACCTAGATAAAATTACAACTTTTTAAAGGACGTACTTGTTTGTCATCCATAAATACTGTCCGCAACCATCATCTTGCCTAAATTCGGTGATCGCATTAGCTCAACTTAGCCAGGCTACGGGTACTACCTATTAGATCTTACTTACAGTCTCAAACTAAATATCAATCCAATGGTTTTTTGTCCAGGTGGAGCGTCTAGTGCTGGTACCAACGTTACTCCGGTCCATCCTCATGTACCTGTCTCTGACTCCCAACCAGCGTCCACTGAACAGCCTCAAGCTTTGGGTGTGCTCGGGAGAGACTCTGAGCAAGGTAACAGAAACCCCACTGTAAAATTAGATCTTTCTGTTTTTTTCGTGGTTTGTGCTATTTGTGAGAAGCATAGTTTGTAATATTACAAAAGCATATAATATATTTTTAGTTAAATACAGCGTCGTTCATATGAGTGGCACTGGAGGCCTATGACAGGCAAAAAAAGCGTCGGTCGACCATTAACACGCTGGGTCGACGACATCCGCAACACCACAGGCAGGACATGGATGAGAGCAGCGCAAAACCGAGATGACTGGCGTACAAGAAGAGAGGCCTATGCTCAGCAGTGGGCGTCTACGGGCTGATTATGATGATGATGATCATGATGAGTAGACGATTCACTTTAGTAATTGTGTCTGTTGCAACGGAAACATAAAATGAGAAGCTCAATGGCAGTAAAAATATTTAATAAATTACCTGAAGAACTAAAAGAAATAGAGAGAAATAGTGCCTTTCAGATGAAATTAAAAAGCTTCTTATGTCAGAAATGTTACTATAAAATTAAAATGATTTTCTATATGATAAAACTACCTATAAGTACGACGATGAAAATGTAGGCAGCTTTCTTGCCCCTTGGTTATTACTTACGGTTGCTTTTATAGAATTGAATCATATCAATATTTGATAAAATAAAATTATGAATTGACTCCAACAAGACTAAGACTATTTATTTGAAAGGCAGGGAGAAACTAATTTAGACAAGATGTTATAGTTCGTCTAAATCAGCTTGAAATAATGGGACCTGCAATTTGTATTGAAAGAAATATCGAATGAAAGACATGAGCTGGAAATAAACTTATCTGTCAAAATTAAAGCACTTTAGACTGAAGCCCCCGATCTTTCATTTTGTTTAGGGGGTGCAAAAACAATAACCTTGTAAAGTGTGTGTGTTTGGTTGGCATCTTGAACTTCCTGTCCAGGACATTGGCTCCAGCGTACCCTCTTCCCCAGACCACTCCGCGTGTAGGTGTTAAAAACATATCTACGGGCGGCGGCCACTGCGCAAAGGGCCAATCTATGTGGCTCTTTCAATACCACAGAATAATAACTAGTACTACGTATAACCATGTACAACGTATTATGAACCGTAGCATAGTGAATTAAAGCCCATATTCTTTTGAAAAGAAATTGGTAGGCAACGAAATCATCACGTGCTCGACTGGACCGCGAGCTAAATTAAATCATATTGTTTATCAGATTGAGTTCATATTTCTTTGAAAACCATTGCGAAGTGAAGCTTCTGTACGAAGTACAAGTTATTATTCTGCATAGGATTGTCTCGGTTGTCGGCATAACATTGAGATATTAAGAAACCAGCCAGATTTCTTTATATATTTTGCACCCCCTAGTGGTAGGTTTCAGTTAGGACATTTAAAATAATTGTACAAAATGAACACTCTGAAACCGCAATAAATTATTTGACTTTGACTTTGATATTATTTCTTGTGTCCCCATCAGGATCTGGCCAGCCAGTTTTTCGACTACTTCGGCTCTAACAGCGGTCACAAGCTTGCCAACTTCTACGGCAGCACCGAGGTGATGGGTGACGTCACGTACTACGTCCTCGAAGGGCCTGAGCAGATCGACGCCTTCCCTACTATCCCCATTGGTGAGTTGAAAAGAGATGAGATTATTGTGGAAGTAGGGTGGCAGATTTAAGAAATACACTACATTGATAAACTTCGTTGGCTAATGACCTCGTTGGCATAATGGTTACCATGTCGGACTGCCAATCAGAAGGTTCATGTTTCGATTCCTGGCACGGCCAACATCTTTGTGCTTAACTAATTTTTTGGCATTTGTTGTTTAAATATGTATCTATATAAAATGTGTATGTATGTATGTATATGTAGTATATCAGTTGTGTTAGCAACCATAACACAAACTAGTTCAGTATGGGGTTAACCAGCCGTGTGTGAAATATGTCCTAATATTTATTTACATTTACTTGACGCTCATGCATCACGTGAGCGATTGTAGCAGCCAAATCACGTAAATTTTAGATGCCAACAAACAAATACCCTACTCTTATAGGAAAGCTGTTATCAAGAAACTTCTTTAAACCAAATATACCTACAGCCTTCATAAAATCAAAGAATTTGAGATTGTTTGTATCTAAGTATCACAGTATCTAAGTTTGAATCTTTCAGCTCTTAGATCGCGTGCAAGAAATAAACATCATCATCTTTTCACAGGCAGTCCTCTTGATAACTGCGCTGTATACCTGCTAGATGAAGACATGAACCCAGCTGGCGAGTTGGAGCCTGGCCAAGTGTGGGTGGCAGGAGCCAACCTAGCTGCGGGCTACGTTGGGGGACAAGGGGCAACTAGCTTCTGTGACAACCCACATGCTAAACACCCTGGTGAGTGTTTTTTTTTTTTAAGAATAACGAATGAAAGGACGAACCAGGCGCTAGTCTGTTGTGAAACATCGCGCTAGCTTACGTTGCTTAAGATAACGTAAGTAGCTTAAAATTTTGACATAGTTTAATAATTGCACGCCGATAGGAAGAATATAGTGCACTTTTTATTTGATCGAATACCTGGCTGTATACTCTTACTATGTTCGCAATAAACTGATTTGAATTTGATAAAGATAAGATTTGGTGGATTTCCACCCTAGGTAAGGATTTCCACCGCCTTCAGTGTACCGGTGACCTATAGTCCTTCATCAGGCATCCAGATCAGCTTCAAGCAATCCCTTTCATAAATTATGGCTATATGAATCTAGCTTTAGTAAAAAATATCGATAATAATTTATTTGGTCTCAATGTCTTTGTAGAATTCGGCCGACTCTATCGCACTGGGGACTACGGAACTCTGCTAAAGGGAGTGATCCTTTACGCCGGCCGCACCGACTCCCAGGTCAAGATTCGAGGGCACCGGGTCGACTTGCAAGAGGTCGACCGCGCTGTTAGCAGAACGCAGGGTGTTGATAAATGTAAGTTTTATTATTTACTCGCATCCCGCCGCGGCTTCTATTACTTAGCATTATGTTACTCGGAGATAATGTGGCTTCCCAACGGTGAAATAATTTTAAATCGGTCCAGTACTTTCGGAGCCTATTCGCGTCAAAAAAACTTTTCCTCTTAATAATATCCGTAATGCCAGCCGGCGGAATAACTAGCAATGGTGTGACCGTTACGCCGCGGCGCCATGAAAAAAGGCAAAACACTACAATAAGATATTAAAGCTAATTTAGGTTTCTTTTTATTTCTTTGTGTAGTTCTTTCGAAATAGATGATAACATTTGAATTAGACATTAAAGTTAAAACACGTTTGACTCTTTTTAAAGTACACTTAACAATTTTATCCAGAAAAAACTATAGAGTTAGTCCAAGAGCTATAGCCCTCTGCGGGCTCTGCCCGAGGGCAGCGTAACCAATATGCTGGCACCATAACCACGTGGAATGGCACCATTGAGCCGAGAATGTCCCGGCATTTTGATCTTGCGTTCCTTTCTGAACCTTCATCAATTTTCACCATTGTTTCACCCGTCTAATCATTGGTGTCGATTCAGCGGTACACACGACTAAACTAAATTTAAAGTAGCTCTGTCTCTTTTCGTCATAAATGACCAAAAAGAGATGGTACGATCTAAACCATAGACAAAACATCTAAAATCACGTCAAACACGACAGATTTAGAGCTGATATAATTGGGTGCGCTCTAAAATCGCTTACATTTTTCATATTTGACGTGATTTTAGTTGTTTTGTGTGTGGTTCAGAACGTGCCGTTTCTTTCTGGCCAACTAAGATGAAAAGAGACGGGCCTACTTTAAATTTAGTTAGTCGTGTGTGCCGCTGAATCGCCACCAATATTATCGACATGACTTACAGGCGTAGTTCTTTGCTACGGCTTGGAGCGCGGCAACCCTGAGATCTTAGCGTTCGTAACCATCAACCCGGAGGCTCGGGTCGGCGCGCATCATATCGAAGCTAGCTTGAAGAACGCGCTCACCAGCTATATGATTCCTCAGGTGAGTTTTAAACTTGTTAGACCATGCAGTATCATGTGACTTTTGAACACGATTATCAAATATCAACTCGTCAATGTGACTTAGATGACGAAACAAAATGGGTCCACACCGCACGCAATCATGGGGGTATTAAAATGTTACCATGTAAAAGCCAAAATAGCTGTCAAATATCACGCTCTTGTTTTTAGGGCTCCGTACCTAAAAGGTAAAAACGGGACCCTATTACTAAGACTCCGCTGCCTGTCTGTCTCCAGGCTATATTTCAGAAACCGTTATAGCTAGAAAGCTGAAACTTTCACAAGATCTGTATTTCTGTGTCGCTTTAACAACAAATACTAAAAAAAATGAAGGGACCCCATACAATAAACTTGTTTTTTTCCAAATTTTTTGCTATATATCAAGAACGGTAAGCTAGACACTTAAAGTTTTCACAAAATACATAAAAGTATATTGGCTATCAAATTAAATTATAAAATTGAAATAAAATAAATATTTAAGGGGGCTCCCATACAACAATGGTACGAAACCCTTCATGCGCGAGCCCATATCGCACCTGGCCAATTATTTTTCGATATATGATAAAAAAGAAAAAATAATTTTTAGAATTTGGATTTATGGTAACTAATGGAAAACCATTTAAAGGCGGCTTTAGTACGTCAAGGGAAAAACTATTATTCTAAGACTATTGAAAATTCACGTAAGAAATTTAGTAACTGTTCTTAACAAGAAGTTGGCCGACGTGCAGCTTAATGTGTGGAAAAGAGATAATATATTGTTCGCAAATAACCAAATGTTTTCTTTTTTTAATCTATTCTATTGATATTTAAAGAGCTTTAGCCAACGCAGCAGCGTTGGCTAAAGCTCTTTAAATGCCAGTCCAGTCAATCCTCCCAAATGTTGGTAGCATAATTTCTGTGCCTCAATATTTTGTCTTTGTAATTCGATAATGGCTAATTGAAACGACATAAATGATCACAAACCACAGATTTATTTATACCTATCTCTTTCTACACAATAAATGCACGCGTAACGTAGTCCGCAGATATAAATACCTAGCTAATTTTAAGCTGTTACAACATTTTTTTTAATATCGATCATTAAAAAAGATTTCAAATGATCAAATCAATTACAGGTGATTGAAGTAGAGAGCATTCCACTACTTGTCAACGGCAAAGTGGACAGGCAGGCGCTTCTGAAGATGTATGAAAACACTAATAATAATGGCAAGTACATACCTACCATATTCTTAATGCTATAATTAACATATTTAATGGAGAACTCGCCAAGCGGCTAGTAGAAGTTTCACGTGTCCGAAATGCTGGCTTTTATTGCGGTTAGAAAATAAGCATTGCCATGGATGGCAATGCTTAGTTTCTGACCGCAACGTGGCAATGCTGCTAGCATTTTGGGACACCTTCCTCTACCCTTGGTCTTTTTTAGGTTAAGGTTTAGTAAGTAATGTTTTATGTATCCTTATGTTTTGAATAGATTGAGCAAACATATTTAACACATAGGTATCTACTCCCTGTCATTTGACCCTTTGTTTTCTACATGTTCTATGATATAAAAGATCGTAAAATATCTATTTAAAGAAATACTTTTTAATATAATAATTAATTAACATTTTCACTGTTTTAGAAGTAGAACTTTAAAACTATTCGCAATAATAAAAACAAATTAGTTTGGCTTGAAAATGACGAGATATATTTGCGCGTAGAAAATATTAAGATGCCTTACGTGATATGTCGGTAAATGACTTTATTTTCGAAGTATAAGGTTGAGCGTGAAGAAGAAACAAATATACACACAAATATATACACACAAACTTTCAGGATATTCACCGTAAATTTTGATTTTTACTTGCAGATGATTCCGAAATTCCTCTGGACATCGACTACACGGGAGTGGAGCCCGAAGCCCTAAAAACGGCCCGCGTGCTCTTCGAGACCGTTGGCGAAGTCCTAGGCAGGGCCATTAGAGGAGCCCTGTCTGTCAGAGCAGGGTTTTATGAACTGGGAGGAAACTCACTCAATTCAATAATTACCATCACAAAGTTGAGAGAAAAGGGATATTATATTGGTAAATACTTACCTTTGTTTAGTTTTTGTTAAGTTTTACGCCTGTTAACGTTATTGACTGATATTTAAATAAGTACATATCGCACAATCATTTCCTTAACATCACTAATCAAAAATGATTTATTTTGAGATAAATAACTCCATCTAAATTACGGACTTTACTCTATTGTTCTCAAAAACACTCAAAAAACAAACAAATTTTGTTTAGTGACATTAAGGGAATTATAGCGCGATAAGTATATTTATAATAATTCCATTTCCATATTAACGATTCTTGTATGAGGTACTAAATTTACCGATCATAAAAATACATTAAATGCGCAAGCAATTGGTCAACTCAAATAATATCCTTAACTATGTGTTAAGGGAGAACTGGCGGAACAAACAAAAATAGTTATAAATATACCCAAGCCCTTGAAAGAGGAGCCCAAGGTCTCGCTTTATGGTGAAGGAAAACATCGTGAGGAAACCGGCATATTTGAGGACCACATTATCCGAAGACGTGAGTCATCTGCCAACCCGCACTTGGCTAGCGTGGTGGATTGTGGCCTATATCTCTCTCCTCGTGAGAAGGAAGTCCCAGCAGTGGGTACATATAGTAGGCTGCTTCTGCTTATATGCCTTGGGAGAGGCCTATGTCCAGCAGTGGATGAGCATGAGCTTATGATGATGATGATGATGAGAAATATACACCAGAACCTCAGGGAATTTTGTGTGTACTTACAGAAATCAGTGATTTCCTTGGAGCTGCTACGCTAGGAGAAGTTCTGTCATATCTGACGACGAACCCTGATTCTGAACACGATACTAGAGAACCTAAATTCACCGCTGAACCTATGAGGAACGAACATAAACAACAGGTTATTGAGTAAGTATCAATCCATATTCAGAATGCTTGAAGCGAACATTCCTCTTGTTTAGGGAGATCAGACCAGATCATTTTTCTTCTGCTGTATACAATATAATGTACAATTTATAAAGTAACGCCCTTATCATATATATCATCAGGTAATATCGTAAAAAAACTAATCGGTTCCAAGCACCTAACGATGTGTTTAGGTAGCCTACTTGGAAACCAGTTACTATTCCTATTCTTTGAAGAGGGCGGTCGGACCTGCACTGACTACTCGAAGGAGGCGTTTTGTGCATTTCCCCTTTTACCAGCCTGCCCAAGCCATTCGAGCTCTTTGGAAGTAACGGAGCACGGTTTTGGTCGCTTGAGAGCCAGCTATTCCAGATTAGACAAGCTCTGTCTTGGGTGTTGCTGACTTGGTTACGGGCCCTGCTGGTGGGATGCCTAGAAGATAAAAAAACCGGAACCTACAACAGCCATTTTTACACAATACCGCTAGGCATTTGACTAGCTGGTGCATAACCACACGAGTCATCTGCATTCTGGCCTAAAGTTGAGCATGTCTGGAGTAGCTGAGTCTCAAGGAAGTTAACGGAACACACTGTTAGGTGCTTGGTGACAGTTTTTCAAATTGAAGGTGGTTACTAGGGAGACATGCACGAGAAAAGGCCACCAGTTTTCCACAACCAGTGTAATTTCTCTCCAGCATGATAGTATCTTCGTTCTACGAGAAGGCAGAGTTGGAGCAGTTCGTCCGCCACGAGATCGAGCCGCGAGACTACGCGCACTGCATCGAGGCCTGCTGGCCGGCGCTGCTGCATGCTGCCCTCAGCATAGTCCTCACTGATGGTAAGTGCACTTGACACTTCTTCTTTGCGTGTGTTGGATTTGAAATGTAAGTAAAAGTAAGAAAGCCTTTATTCATCTGCATTACATTATGATTACCTACTTCTTTAACATGCACATTATCTTATTATTTAATATTATGTTAATGTCAAATTATGAGTAGGTACTTAATTAAAAAATAGTATGTCAATTATAATAATGTCAAAAGTATAATTATAATGTATCAATGGTTGTTCTTTTTTAGGATAAGCTTTACTTTAGTATTTTATATCATTGTTATGTTGATTGTAAGTAAATATATTTATTGTAAAAAAAAATGTGTCAATGTCAATGCGATTATTAATGTCAAAAGTTGGAATGCTGATGTCCCCTCATTAGCGTAGGCCTCCCCCAGTTTGCACCAAAGTTGTCTATCGATTTGAAATGAAATGTATCATAGAATAATACTCATCAAGCGTTTTTGATGCGATGAGAGTTCAGTCAGGAGTCTTGCATGTTGTGAGTTCGATCCTCATCAATGATTTATATTTTTTTTATGTATTTATTACAAATTAACAAGATCAATAATAAAATGACATGACATTTTACATAAATTACATTCAGTGACACAAAATATAATTTTCATATTAATTATTCTTATTATTATTATGTAGTTTTATTATTAGTCTTTATTATTGTGATTAAGTTCTTAAAAATTATATAATCTTAATAAAATGTTATTTGTAAGTGATGTGCTGTGTATGACGAAAGTAGTCATAAGGTTAATAAATGATTTGATTTTGATGAGCAGCCTTCTTGAGACCCAGTAATTTCAGTTTAAGCATGCTCCACCATAAGGGTACATGTAACATAGCCTTATGTCATACATGTTTTGCAAGATAATAAATAAACTACTAGTGTTGGTTATCTGTCAAATGTCTAGCCGTATGTATTGTTTAAACAAAAGTTGTCATAAAATCTGTAATCCACAATTCCAAATCTCCTAATTCAATTCCTTTCAGACAAAAAAAGATCTGTTTATGGAGCGACGACGGTCTGCCTCCATTTAGCAAAGGGATATCCCCCCGGACAGATGTTGTGTCCGGAGACGGCCGTCCGACGGTCATGCATTGTAGCTTGAACCCGTCGTACGCGCGCTGTAAATACCGTTTGCGCGATTCAGGATAAGCGCTCTGATTGGTCGCGGGCGATGAAGTGCGACAGAGACGCCACACCACTCCCCCAAGGAGAACGGAGTCCTGAAGGTGTTTTTGTATGACGTGCGCCGATCAGAGTTCCGAGGTGAAGGTCTAGCGCTCCCAATGCCTCAGTGAGTCGAGACTGGGTAGCTGGTGTCCACAGTGACTCGGGACCCAAGAGACCAACAGCGGATAATCGGATCACGTCGGGGTCACCAATATGGAGCGACGACGGTCTGCCTCCATTTAGCAAAGGGATATCCCCCCGGACAGATGTTGTGTCCGGAGACGGCCGTCCGACGGTCATGCATTGTCGCTTGAACCCGTCGTACGCGCGCTGTAAATACCGTTTGCGCGATTCAGGATAAGCGCTCTGATTGGTCGCGGGCGATGAAGTGCGACAGAGACGCCACATGTTGATTCAAGAGCTGATGCGATGCCATAGACAAACACGTAAACACACACATACATACAATACATTTGACGACCTCGTTAGCGTAAAGGTTACCATGCCGGTCTGCTAATCAGAAGGTTCCGGGTTCGATTCCCGGCCCGGTCAACATCTTTGTGCTTAACTAAATTTGTTGGCTGTGTGTCTGGGTGTTAAATATTTATTTATTTATAATATGTACCTATGTATGTATATGTAGTATATCAGTTGTGTTAGCAACCATAATACGAGCTAGAAATGGTTCAGTATGGGGCTAACCAACCGTGTGTGAATGTGTTAAAAAAAAAAAAAAAAAAATTAAGACATGTTTCCCATTATTCAGTCAAAAGTGTCGAGAGGTACAAAACTATCAAAGATTTTCTTCCTTCAGCAACAGGCACGCCAGTAGCAGTGGCTCTGAACTTCGACGCGCGCGCCGAACCTGACATTGAGCTGTCTGGAGGACTTGCCAAGATCATGGGCTTCCTGGAGTATGTTGAGGGCTCGGTCCGGGATTCCTTGCTGCCTCCAGGGAAAGGTAACATACTTTTTTATAGAGGCAGGTTTGTGCTAGACCAAGGAGGTCGAGGATTTGCGGTTCGTATAGAGAGCCGTGGCGAATACTCCACCGACAAGAACGTAGCTCTTAGACTCAGTTGCACCATATTAGTAGTTAAAGTTACAGTTAAGGATACCGTTACAGCTATCGTCAAATTCGACATAGAATTTGACGATAACTGTAACGCTATCATTAACATTGACCGCGGAATCTGTTGCACCATCATATCTCTTAGTATAGTTAAAGTTATCCAGGCTGCCAGTCAATTGACGCATCTGACAGCTAGTTAACATAAACTATAGAGAGCTTTAACTAGTGAAATTTGTGCGGTTCTGATCACTATTAAAGTTATGACGCCATCAATTTTTTTTTAAAAGTGCATAAATTTTTTTGCCTAGCCGGTACTTTAACATAAGCTGGTGCAAGTCAGCCGAGTATAAGAAGAACAAGTAGACGAAGGCGCAACTGTACTGTACTGTAATTTTATTTCAGAAAGAAAAGAAAAGAATATTTATTTCAGAAAAAGATAGTAATGCGTACAAATTATTAATTAATAGGTTCTTACAATTTATATTTTAGTACGCTTGTTTAGCCCTGAGCCCCGCAGGAAGGCTCGGGGAGAGCCTGTGTTACAGTAGGTATAGCAATTGTACGTAGACCATATTGTAGACCGTATAGTTTAACATCAGACAAGCTGTAGTCACACGTAAACTTATGTAATACCACAGAATAATAACTTGTACTTCGTACAGAAGCTTCACTTCGCAATGGTTTTCAAAGAAATATGAACTCAATCTGATAAACAATATGATTTAATTTAGCTCGCGGTCCAGTCGATCACGTGATGATTTTTGTACCTACCAATTTCTTTTCAATGGAATATAGGCCTTAATTGACTTTGCTACGGTACAATACGTTGTACATGGTTATACGTAGTACTAGTTATTATTCTGTGGTATTGAAAGAGCCACATAGATTGGCCGTTTGCGCAGTGGTCGCCGCCCGTAGGTATGTTTTTAACACCTACACGCGGAGTGACACAGGCCTGGTAATACATACATATACGTAATAAACTTAATAAGCACATCCCGTGTTGTGTCCAGGCACGATCCTCCACTCGTTCATGATGGCGACGGGCGAGGAGATGTCGGCGCGAGACAACGTGACCGCCATCAGGGCGCTGGAGCACGCCACCATGCGCGTCGCGCAGGAGCGCCGGTTCCTCGGGGTCTTCACCACCAACACCAGCCCTCTTACACAGGTACCTGCTAACACTCGAATTTTCCTTAATTTTCACGTAGTAAACAGTCACACTTATATTATTATTAAAAGTTGGAATGAGTCCAACTGCGGTGCTTTCCGAGCACCATCTTCAGGGGCGAGTGGCACACGGACAGTCGCCGACGAGATCCAATCCATTGGCGAATAACAACGTCTTCGGAAAGATCCAATCCATTGTGGTCAAACATGTAGGTTTCCTAAGTTGAAAAACAAGACCTTGGTGTAGTTGTCGAATCAGGGGCCGTCAGAATGAAAAGCAGACGTTTCCCGAGCCACTCTAGCTTTTTCCACACTAATTTAGGCTACGTTAAATTCGAATAATAAACAAGCAGAATATCTAACTTTGTAAATTGTTCACGTAAGGCATTTTAAGGCGAAAATAAGATAAGGACAAAATCTTGATTTTACAATTTTTCCGTAACAAATCGGTTTTAGACGGTCTTTAAGCTACTTTTTAAAACCACTCTAAGAATATTTATACTTATTTTAAAACTAATCAGACTATCAATATGAAAAAAACTGGTTCAAAAAACTAAATTTTAGATTATTTGAACCAGTTTTATTTCTAATCTAATTGGTACTTAAATAAATGTGAATATTCTTAGAGATACTTTAGGCGGCCCTTAAGCTATTTTCCCGATATTTTTTACCGTTTACGATTTATAACGAAAAACTGTAAAATCACAATTTTGCCCTTCATAATTTTCACATAGAAAACGGCTAACCAGCCGTATGCTAAGTGTGTCCCAATATTTATTTATTAATATTTTAATTCTAGTGACTAGATTATGGTACCCCCATGGTATTTTATAGAAGACAAAATTAAATATTTAGTGTACTTCCGCTGTGACAAAGTTATTATTCTGTGGCTGTGATCCGAAATCCAAATTAAGACAAGTAAAGTAAAAAATTAACTAAGATTAATTGACTAAGATTAATTAAGATTAACGTTACCTATCACAATTCGGAAATTCTTAACACTACAAGTGTTTCGCCTAACCACAAGGCATCATCAGGAGATGCTGACTCTTCGAACGACAAGTCGAGAGAATATAATTTTGTCTTCTATTTACAATGAATTAAAGCAAAGTAACGCCTGAGTCAATAAGTTATGGTATTTTATGTTGGTTTTGTTTTGTTCCAGCAACTCGGCACAGACGTGCTCGGTTTCCGCACCCTGCTAGACTACCAAATTAACCAGTACGTGGACCCCAACGGTGAGCGCACCTTCGGCGCCGCACCAGACGATATGAGGGCCATTGTGTGCTGGAAACCTGTCGATTAATACCTACCCTCTGTCTTTCTTTAGGGGTTCCGTACCAAAAAATATACCATAGACATGACAACCTATACCATAGACAAATCCTACTGATATTGTAAATGCGAAAATTTTATCCCGGGTTAACGCAGGCGTAGGTATATACATAAAAGACAAACAGTTCCAAAAAAAACGTACATCGAAAAAGCTCGGAATTACGTACTCGTAATGAAACGAGTTGAAATATCACAGATGATAATATATTTCCCTGCCGAAATACCCCAGGGGATTTATGGAAAAAAAAAACAATATCCTGCAATAAGTGTAAGGGGAACATCTAAGTGTTTGTGGAATAAGCCATTTCTTTTGCGGCAATGACAACACATACTAAAAAAAGAAAAAATAGGGGGTCTCCCATACAAACAACTATTATATTTTGCCATTTTTATAAGATAAATGGTACGGAACCCTACACCTATAGCCCGACGCACACTTGACTAATTATTTTTCTTCGTGTAGTTAAGTGTCTGTTGCAACAAGTAAGCAGGGTCTGTTGTCGAATTTTCAAGCCGCCCAAAGGCCTCAGATTTTTTTTTTTGTTTTTTTCTTTTTTACTGTAACGATCGGTTCGAAATCTGTTAATACTTTAAAAACATTATGTTTATTAATATAAAGTATGTTTTAAGAATTGCTTGCCAATATTTAGAAGAAAAAAAACACGAAAATATAAATTCATAATAAGTTGTTAAAGTAGTTAGATATAAGATGTAAATTGGTAATAATTGTTATATTATATTTTATTAGTAAGTGATTTTAATTAAGGCTACGTAATTTAATATGTAAAGTTGCACTTTATTTAACAGGAAATTTTAATGTCTACCTAATTAAATCAGTTGTTGAAATTGATTATCTTAATTTATTGTATGTATACAATTTTAAACAATAGAGGCGAGATCATGTGTTCATATAACGTTAGAATTTATGTTTTTAATATTTTGTAAATATGATAGGTATCTACAGATAATAATAATTATTTAGTAAGAAAAATTACTTCAGGGATTGGAATGGATTGGAATTTGATAAAACGAGCGGAGTTTACTTTTATCAGATGTACTCCCCTGACGAATATATTGAATATGATTTGATTAAATTTATTGTATAAAATATTAAATAAATTTAGGGTTGTCCTACTGTACTGTCATAGTAACTATTGAACCCTGAAAGTGTTTTTTTTCTAGGATTGACCAATAGAGCATTCATACATATTTTTCATAAAAGGGTAAAGATTAATGAAATTAAGTGAATTTGTGAATTGCCAGCCTTCCTAAGCTCTCTTATTGAAAAATAAATAATTAAATAAATAAAAAAAATACACACAATTGTATATGATAATTGAACTTTGTTTATGTTATTTATTATATTTGTGAACTAAGTTATAAACATAATTATACAATCGTGATAGTCGATAAATGAATGTGATAGTATTGTAAAACTATTTTATTCTAGTTTTAAGCATTATTGAATTACTGAAATAAACGACAAAGTGATATATATGGGGTTTATTTTTAATTTAATTATGTTACATATTTTGTATAGAAAAACTTCATATTTAACAACCAAGTATATTTATTACCGTACTTTTATAAATATCTAAAAACAAATTGACTAGTAATTTCAGACTAGAATAAAACACGTCGCTACCTTTATTATTTTTGATATTCGTCTTCTTCTTCGTATGAGTTAAGTGGCTAAACTCTGGTGTCAAGCGAGATTTTTTCTAGTGTACCCAAGGACTTGGACTTTAGACTTGGTTTAACAACTGCTTGTCCTAAGACTAGCGTCCAGGACCTACAATTTAACGTGTCAACCGCCCACAGGCTTCTGATATGGCATTGAACAGTAAGATATATTAATCTTGCATGATTTTACTATAAATAATATACTTTTACTAAAGTCGATTTTACAGTATTTTTTTTCTATTCTACAGCAGTGTTTTCAAAGCGACACCGAAATATTCTAAAATTGTTATGATTTAGAAGTTGTGTTAATACCTAAAATAAACATTTGAAAGTTCATGTCCTTTCACTAGCATAACCAAATTCGATTTGATTTGATCAATTTCTAATGTTTTTTTTTTATTGAGGAGATTTATCGCTAGCCATAAGTGCAATACACTGATTATCTAATTGCCAATAAACTAATTTCTCTAGAAGTAGACAGCTAAATTGGCGATTACTGTTCCAGATCACTAATGCTCCTAGTATAATATTATTCGATTATGCAAAACAACAAATAGTTTTCATTTCAATAAACAAATGAATCATAGATTAAATAAGTACCATAGATAGGATACGTACATATCTGTGGTACATATATGTAGTAACATGCGCGTTCATCTTTTTTTTAATTTTTTCGTTCCAAACATTGGCAACCTTACTAAACCTCCTTGGTTAAAATGTTTGACAGATCCAATGACATTGACATAATTATACGGTGTGGCGTCTATGTCACACTTCATCGCCCGCCACCAATCAGAGCGCTTGTTCTGAATCGCGCAAACACTATTTTCAACGCGCGTACGACTGGCCTAAGCTACAATGCATGACAGTTGGACGGCCGTCTCCATACACATCTGTCCGGGGGGATATCCCTTTGCTAGATGGAGGCAGACCGTTGTCGTTCCAACGGTGACCTGGTAGATTGTCTCAAACGGAAACTATAATGTATTTCTACGTATTCGAATATTCTTGTACTAGTGGAACGAAACTCTAAAATACACGTTACCGTGGTCAGAGTATGATAATTTATATTTATTTACTGACCAACTTCATTTAGCAAAACCAAGTCTTGACCGGCGGCTCACCGTCCGCCAAAACCTCATGTCAAATGGCCGCCCCGATTCCAAACGTCGCCAAATCCGGTACCTCAATGTCATCCAAATCAGCTTTCATCGCAACGTAACCGGTTGAATCCGGTTTGAGCGGGACATAACCGGTTGAATCCGGTTTAAGCGGGACATAATCATCCGAACCATTGGTTAGGTCCACTATCGGTTCCTTCAGAAGTGGGATATCGAAATCTGTTGCGTTATCAAGAAGTTTTAACGCAGGGTTTGCAATGTTAGCTTCGTTTAGCAGTTTTAATGATTCTTCCAAAGCCAGAGTGCGGTGTTCTGGGGTGTGACCGCTGGTTGAGGGGGTTTTGTCGATGATGGACTTTCGGTGGTGGAGGGAGTTGGTGTTAGACCCCATGTAGGGGGGAGGTTGGGGACGGTTGTAGTTGCCAGCCAAGTTGGTGGTCGATTTGGGGCTGTAAGGACGGACCAGACTGTTGTTTGGGCTGAAACAAATAAAAAAAAATTGTAAAGACAATTTAAGTCTTCTTCTTCTTCGTGTGAGCTAAGTGGTCAAGCTCTGGTATCGAGTTTTCAAGCCGCCCGATGGCCTCTGACTTGGCTTAACGACTGTTTATACTAAGACAAGACTAACAGTCAGAACCTACAATTTAACGTGCCATCCGACCCACGGTAGCGTCCGGACGAAAATGCCACTTTTAAAACAACAATCTTGTACGAGGTCAACTATTCAAAGACTGGCCGCATCGACTGTTGCTTAACCTCGATGATCGCGTCAGATCACCTTAGCTAGCCAATCTGCAGGCTTGCTTGCTTTGCTCGCAACCACCTTCAAGCTGAAAATCTGTCACCAAGCACCTAACAGTGTGTTCTGGAATAACGGTCTCTCAAGCAGCCTTCTTGAGAGACCTTTCTTGGACCAGAGGCGGGCTTGTGGTGTGGTTTGGGAGGCACCGCAGCCGAAGGTGTGGGGCCGCGGCAGGAGAGAAGTGTCGGTATTACGGTGCGCCGCTCTTCCTACCTGCCGCGGCCTCGACGGGGTCGCCACCGTTTGATAGCGGACGCGGTGGAGCCGCAGGGGTTGTTTTTCTATGGGGCCGTGAAAGCATTGATGAAGCAAAAATAAGGGATTGTCACCTGTGTCCCACACTCTTGGCACTAGTGTTGTCCGCGAGGTGCGCCCGGTCCGTGCTCTGTTCAGTGTTGTACCGACACAGCTCTACTCTGCCTGACTTGTGTGCTCTGGAACGTTCCATAAATAAATATTAGGACACATTTTCCACATGGTTGGTTAACCCCATACTGAACCATTTCTAGTTTGTGTTCTGGTAGCTAACACAACTGATATACTACATATACATACATACATACATATTTTATATAGATACATATTTGACACCCAGACCCACAGCCAACAAATTTAGTTAAGTACAAACAGTATTAATTCAAAAGTTATATTAACCAATCCGGATTTTATTTTTAGGCAAAACTCTTTCAGATACATTGAAGTTATAAATGTTAAAACTAAAACAAACAAAAAATAACGAACCTTCTATTTCTGTAGTCTATACAGATGTGAAATATATTCTCTAAGAAATTATCGGACTCGGGGTCTCTTCTGAAATAAAAATAAAATAAGACAGAACTCAATATAAGCGCCAACAAAAAATTACCTAAAAATAAAAATAAAAGCACAAATTAATCACAAAATCAACGATTTAAAGACCTTTGGGATGGCTCTGCTAAGTATCAGCTTCAGGCGTTGGAGTCGATTGAGAACCGGGCCAAGAAGCTCATAGGTAATGATTTCATGTGCAACGCGAGGCCTCAAAGCTTGGAGCATCGCCGCAATGTTGCGAGTCTGTCGGTTTTCTATCAGTTGCATTTCGGAGAGTGCGCGTCTGAATTGCATCAGCTAATTCCTCCGGCCCCTTTCCACTATCGGACGAGCAGGGAGACGAATAGGAGGCACCGCATACAGTTGAAGTTCCAAAAAACCGCACGAAGCGTTTCGCTTCCACATAATTATATTGTGCGGACAATTAAACTGTGGAACTCTTTGCCGGAATCCCTGTTCCCTCTGAACTATAACCTCACTGTCTTCAAGTCGAGAGTGAATCGGTTTCTTCTAGGCAAGCGCGCTCCAGCCTAGACCGCAACATCCCTTAACATCAGGTGAGTTTCAATCAAGCGCTTGCCTGTCTATCATAAAAAAAAAAAATTTAATGTCCTGTTGTAGACAATAAATACTTACATAGCAGCATAATGGAAGCAGACAACAGCGGTCAGAGCAGCAATGCAGAGCAACAGCAAAACGACCGGCACCGCGACTGCAGCTGTCAATGTTCTAGCCATGCTTCGTTGAGGCAAGTCATGGCGGCTGGGCGCGCTCCATACATCTCGAGCGTCGAATAACACGGGGGGCTCAGGTTTGAGAGCCGGGGAGTCGCAGGAGGCCCACGGACAGTGGGCTTGGGCAGACTCGGGGGGTGGGTCAGGGGCTAGATATTCCACTAGCTGGGTCGAACGGGCGCTGTAGATTGTGTTGTACTGGAATTGAATAAAAAATTCAAAATGTCTTTATAGCAACACAAATATACAGAAAATGTGCACCATGTGCTCCGTTATTAGGGCATAGCTAAGACTACTTTAAATTAATTAGGTGAATATGAGATAATAAAGTAAAGAAATAGAATAACTTAATTATACTTGTACTGTTATTGTAAGGCATACTATATATTTGCACGAAACAAACGATCACAATTACTTAAAAATCGTTTGCTTTTTAATCTGACGGCTCTTAGTTCGATCCCGGTCCTACGACAATGTCTTGTTTTTCAAGTTATGTGTTGATTTGCACTCGCTTTACGGTGCAGGAAAACATCGTGAGAAAACCGACACTCACCACGGCTCTGTTGTCTTATTTCTTTAATGGTCTAAGAGCCGTGGAAGATCGTCCTTCACCGATCTGATAACCAGATGAGACGTATTTTTTATCAAATATTTTTTACAAACAAATATGCCTAAAATTGCTTGCCTATCGAAAAGTGCTCATGGCTATTTTTAATTAAATAAACTTATATCGATTTTTTTTCATCACCTTCATCCTTTTGATAACCAAATGAAATTTATTTCACTGATAGTCTTTAATACACAGAATATGCCTCGGTATGCTTGCCTACTCATTTCAGTGTATAACTACCTGGCAAGCAGGTGTAAACAGGCAAGTCAAAATAGGTGACTCCACCGATCTGATAACTTATCGAAAGTTATCTCAAATTTTAGATTATTTTATTTCAAAATCAGAAATATATACTTGCCTGCGAAAAATCGTACTTAAAGTACTATTGCCAGCCTAAAAACTAAAAAAAAAACTAAAATTAAAAAAATAATCTATCTTCTTTATTTAAAATTAAATAATGAATAATATATTTATTATTTTAAATTAAATAAATGTCGTAAAGCGGGAAAGAATAAGTGTTACTTTTCAAATTTTAGAACAAAAAAAAAATTAACACATGTATGTTGTTAAAACCATTTATTACGAAATATAAAAAATACATAAAAAAATTAAATTCAAACATTTATTGTTATTTTTATTATTCATTATCAGAATCATCGGAAGTTGAATACTGATTATCAGATTCTAATTCTTCTTTATCTCCATTATCCATAACTTGTGCTTGTGTTTGGTCCCCAACAAATCCAATTGGTATAAAATGATCATCTTCTAAGAGCCAACCACAGTTTTCAGGGCGCAATTTTAAACAATCTTGATCAGTGGCATGAAGCCACATAGAATTGACATAAATCGTTCGTAAAATTTTTAGGGTTAAAGAAGACCAGCATGGTGGCAAATTGTTAGAGTCATAGCTTTTTACTTTTTTCAAAAAGTGCTCATTATCTTCTTTTGCGGAATAACTTTTCATAAAAATGCGATACCTGGCGTTATTCACACTTGTGCAATTTTTTATACCATACAATATGAGAGGTAAACTCCTGCACAGCCTGCATTTTTTCATTTATGAAAATATCCGCTTCATCTAGTAACGACGCAAATATGATTTGGTATAATTCATTTTTGGAGAACAGTTTTAATGGCCCAACTTTTCCTTTTTGATAAAATGCCGCTGTGTAATCACAGCCAGTATACGCATGGAAAGCTGGTAGGCTTTGGCATAGCGTTGTTCCTAATTTTTTGGCCAATTCTGTGCAATTAATGCAATCGAGGTCTTTAGATTTTTTTTTTATTTGTTGAATTTGCTATCCAAACTGATAGTTCCAATTTATGTATGTTTCCAAGCAAAATAATCATGACGTCGGTATCGGAACTTAATTAAAACCTTTGACCCCGGTGTTACTTTGGATGCACTCGGATATATTCTACGGTAAGGTAGCGAGCAGCTGCTATGTTGTGTCCTGTTCTATCACACGGACCTCGGCCGCTCTACTTTCTCTGTCGCACCTATCAAGTGGTTAAAATTCTAAAAGTTTTTAGGCTGGCAATAGTACTTTAAGTACGATTTTTCGCAGGCAAGTATATATTTCTGATTTTGAAATAAAATCATCTAAAATTTGAGATAACTTTCGATAAGTTATCAGATCGGTGGAGTCACCTATTTTGACTTGCCTGTTTACACCTGCTTGCCAGGTAGTTATACACTGAAATGAGTAGGCAAGCATACCGAGGCATATTCTGTGTATTAAA
Source organism: Mellilla xanthometata (assembly GCA_035578125.1). Lineage (NCBI taxonomy): Eukaryota > Metazoa > Arthropoda > Insecta > Lepidoptera > Geometridae > Mellilla > Mellilla xanthometata. Next base: position 3,497,130 of record JAPUBQ010000030.1, on the reverse strand, counting down.
GACTATCAGTGAAATAAATTTCATTTGGTTATCAAAAGGATGAAGGTGATGAAAAAAAATCGATAAAAGTTTATTTAATTAAAAATAGCCATGAGCACTTTTCGATAGGCAAGCAATTTTAGGCATATTTGTTTATAAAAAATATTTGATAAACAATACGTCTCATCTGGTTATCAGATCGGTGAAGGACGATCTTCAACGGCTCTTCTACTATAACTAAAACTTCTAACACCAGAGCTACACAAAGCCTCACCAGTTCAAAGCTGCACCAGTCAAGCGTGAGTCCGGCGTCCCGGAACAGGCGCTCCACGGTGGTCCTCTTATACTCTCGAGGACACCTCGGCAGCCGGGAGAGAGGACGGACCTCCTCCCGGAGACGCTGCAGCTCGGAGGAGAACGGAGAGGCACTTCCGAGCCGCACTACTAACCTGGGGGAAACATTATCATCATAATCAGCCCGTAGCACCTAGTATCGGCAAACTAAGATGATTTAATATAAGTAATAATGTATATGTAAGTAATAATGTAGATAATGTACTATTTATAATATTAGATAATATTTAATTATTGGTTAATTATTCTTGATTTTATTACTGGATAATTTTGGATTAATTAATTCTACAGGTAAGAAGTACCCAAGGCAAATTAACAACACCTAAAAAAAAACACGATCCGAGACATTGGTTTTGGATAGTTTCAACTTAAATGCTGTAAGCAGTATAATAAACTATTTTTATTTGGTACAAAAAGAAGTGACAACAATGAAAAAGAAATTATATTTTTATAAATACGCTTTTACTTTCAAATCCTACTCATTTATAATTAATTTGCCGTTAAATGTATAAGAAATAGCAAAACAGCGTACATTAAACATATAACCTGAATATAATTTGTTAATAAATTTTTTTGCACACCATACACTTTAGTTATGAAGTTTGCGCGTATGATTGAGCAAGATGGCGGTTTTGACAGTCCTATTCTTAGTTGGCACGCATAGTAATTGTTTATTTTAAATGTAAATCTAAATGTAATGAATGACTTGCCAAATGCGACAAGATGTTGTGGCCAATAAATTATTTATCTTTATTTATCCAAACGATCCTCGTATTCAAGCAACGGTCGATGTGGTCTTTTGAATAGGTGACCATACACAAGAATGTCGTTTAAAATTGAATTTTCATCTGGGCGCTACCGTGGTTCGGAGGGCACGTTAAATTGTAAGTCCCGGCTGTTAGTCTTAGTACAAGCAGTCGTTAAGCCAAATCAGACGGCTTGAAAACTCTCAACCCGTGGTTTTCAATTTTTCTAAGTGCGTGTGGTTTGGTGGTACAGTCGTCTGCTTTTCAATCAAATAGTTCGATCCTGGTCCTACACCAATGACTTGTTTTTCGAGTTATGTATATGGATAGTTTAATTTTATTGGGAGAAGACATTGGCTTCCAATATACAGTTTATGCAACTAGTTTGGAAACCTTTGGATTCCATATAATTTTGTTTGATTTTTATTTACTATATCAAATAAAGATATTTTGTATTTGTATTTGTATGTGTAGATTTCCACTCGCTTTACGGTAAATGAAAACATCGTGAGGACACAACACAAAATCCGAAGACTTGCATCATCCGCCAGCCCTCACTAGGTCAGCGTGGTTTATAATGCCCAATATCTCTCTACTCGTGAGAGAAGGCCCCAAGTCACAGCAGTGGGAACATATAGTGGGCTGCTTATTATTATACATTTCATATCCTTAATTTCTTATAGATTTTAAAGTTAAATTAAAATAAATAGCATTAGATGCACTTGAATGTTAGTTTGTATATTAATTTCATCTCCTTAGAATAATTATTGATTACTGATATTATTATTTCATTTAATGGGAAATGCAGACGATTTTATCACCAAGCCACATAAGAAATGTAAAACTAACCATTGCCCTGAATAAACGATATTATTATGTATGTAGTAATAGCTCAATGTATTATAATACAGTAATAGCTCAATGTATAATAATACATTGAGCTATTACTTTTATCTCAACAGGTTGACATACTCGTACATCTACAAGGAGTGTAGGTTCACTATTAATAACGAGATATTATTCCAGTAATAATATCTCGTTATTAATCAACGCAAAGGCAGCCGATCATGAAGCGAAATTGGCCATTTATTGCGGAGATTTCGCTCGATCTGCTAATGCTTATGCTATTGTTTACCCCTCTCCATCTTCAGGTTTGAGCGGCAGCCGCGCCCCCATGTCGATGGCTGAGGCCAGGAAGGTGGGGTACAGGTCTTCACTGCTCTCACTCCACAGCTTTGTTCTCAGGATGTCTTTGAGCCGGGTCATTCTGAAAAACAATCACTCCAAATAAAAATAAAAAATCATAGGACATATTAATACACATATTAAATTCAAAAGCGAGTGTGGCTCGGTGGTAATAACGTCTGCTTTTCAATCAGACGGCCCCTGGTTCGATCCTGGCCTTACACCAATGACTTGTTTTTCAAGTTATGTGTGGATTTACACTCGCTTTACGGTGAAGGAAAACATCGTGAGGAAACCGGCATGTTTGAGGACCATAATATCCGAAGACGTGTGTCATCCTAACCAATGATACCATAGGCAATGACAATCTTTGCAAAGCTAAGTTGCAGAGCCTGGAGCACCGCCGCATTGTTGCCATGGTATTCTATCGGTTGCATTTCGGCGAGAGTGCGACTGAATTACATGATGTAATTCTCCCCGCCCCCTTCCACTATCGGACGAGCAGGGAAACGCCAAGGCGGCATCGGTTTACGGTTGAGGTGCCCAAGACACGCACAAAGCGTTTTGCCTCCATCTTTGTTGTCCGAACCGCCAAACTTTGGAATTCCTTGCCGAATTCCCTGTTCCCCAATGACTACAATCTAGCAATTTTCAAGGCGAGAGTGTACTGGTTCCTTCTAGGTAAGCGCGATCCACCGTAGACCTCAATATCACTTACCATCAGGTGAATTGTGGTCAAGCGCTGGCCTATTCAGAATAAAAAAAAAAAAACCAACCTGTGCTCATCCAGCAAGTCTTCAACATTGAGGTTGTCTATCTTGAGCTCGATCTCATGTCGCGCCATGCGCTGCTTTGTCAGCACACTCAGCGAAATGAGCACACGCCGAGTCTCGTAGTCTTGCCGGTTCAGCCCTATGATCTCGAGCTGGAACGACCACAGATGTCATGAACTTGTATTATTCTTCTAAGAGGCCAAACTAAGTCGAGTTTTCAAGCCGCCCGAAAGGCCTCTGACTTGGCTTAACGACTGCTTGTACTAAGACTAACAGCCGGGACTTACAATTTAACGTGTTATTCGTCGGTAGGCAAGGAAAATGCCACTTTTAAAACGACAGTCTTGTGCATGGTCACCCATTCAAACACTGTCCGCATCGACCGTTGCTTAGCTTCGACGAATGCGTCAGATCACCTTAGCCAGCCGAGCTACAGGCGCTACTTAACTTATAGCCGTGCTTTTTGGCGTCGGGGGCTAGTTAATAACAGAGATATAAATATACAGAGACTTCAGTCAAAACCATGCTTAGCCCCGGATCTAAAGGGGGGCAAGCGGAACCCAAAATGAATTTGCATAAAAACGGTCACACTTAAGAACGTATACGTTGGATATACGTCCAACAGGTTTCGACGCATTACGAGCGTCATCGGTGACGAGCAACACACCGACTGTCACCGACGAGATCTGCACGAAAAAAATACACAACATTCTTCTTATTTTTTACTCTTTTGGTAAAAGCCCTCTTAATATTTACTCAGGCGGGTAAAATGGAAGTCTAAAGTCAAGGCTCGGCCGCGAGCAGAAAATGTAAAGATGAAGAGCTGAGTGAGGTTTTCTACAATATTCTTATCCTCTTATGGAGCGACAACGGTCTGCCTCCATTTAGCAAAGGGATATCCCCCCGGACAGATGTTGTGTCCGGAGACGGCCGTCCGACGGTCATGCATTGTAGCTTGAACCCGTCGTACGCGCGCTGTAAATACTGTTTGCGCGATTCAGGACAAGCGCTCTGATTGGTAGCGGGCGATGAAGTGCGACAGAGACGCCACACTTTTTACCTTAACCAATGCTACCAAATAAATGTAGGTAGTTACGCTTACAAACCGTTATGGGTTGTTCAATGCCTCTAGGAGGTGTTCCAAATATGAATCCTGAGTGGTGTCGGCGGCTGTAGATATAACGTAGCCATGTTGGTAGCTCCGGCTTCCCGACCAAAGAGGCATGGAAACGGTACTGCTGGTCGAATTCTAAAAAAATATTATCAAACGTGCGTCAAAGAGGTTGGTAGTGGGAAGAAAACAGTTTTAATCAAATTGTATTTTATATATAATACTAGAGGTTGCCCGCGGCTCCGCCCGCGTGTAGGTCACTTTTCGCGTAACCTGTGGAAAAATTCTATTGTATCCTATTCCCGTGCCAATTTTCTATAAACATTACATTGCTACGATATCAAAATGAGTCGCATCTGTCTTTCCGCATTCGATTCCTGAGATCTACTTAACCTCTGTTTTTAGCTACTTTGGTGATGATGCGAAAGATTAGATCGTGTCCTCCAAGCAATTTTTTTTATTTAAATAATTAGAATACGCGAACCATACCACCAAGTGGATCACATACTTAAATTCCAATTCAGAAGTATTAAATTTCAAACACAAAAAACTTTCCCTTTGAACTTTAAACCCTAATGGCATACTACCTTAATGCACTCCTGGCAAATATTATAACAAATTTATTTTATCCACCACATAAGCTACAACCATAACAACATTCAAGACTTAAACTTGATAAATAAAGAATTTACTATACAAACTTTCACCCCCCCCCTTACAAACCCTTAGTTCATTCCTGGAAAAAAAACTTGATACCATTATTTTTAATTTTACATAAACTATACATATTCCAAATTTCATTGCTATAAGTTCAAAAACAAAGAAATTTCATACAAACTGTTTTACCCCCTTTCACCCCCTTAGGGATAGAATATCCAAAAGAACATACTAAAACAGATACACCATCCAAATTTCACAACCCTAGGACCAGCCGTTTGGGCTCTGCGTTGTCTATAGATGAGTCAGGACAAAGATTCTTATAGTATAGATAGGTACGTCCATTTTTAACGCTAGTAAATGTCCAAAACCAAATGCAAGACTATGAACTTCGAACTTTCTTATTGCTACAAAAAAAAACGCAAAAAATGGCATGATGGCTTTGTGCATATTTACAGCAAAATAAAGCAAATATTGCTCATGCTGGTGCCAATAAACACTCTTAAATGTGTACTAAAGCAACCAGTATAGGTATACAAAACAATATACATAACACAAAAATCTAATAAGTATGCAAACATAACCAAATAAAAGAAAACAATAAAATACCGCTGAACTCTCTGTATCCTACTTTACTCTGTGCTGAAAATTTAAAAAGGAACAAATTTAAATTTCATCCATTGACTTACAAAAATGGGAATGCAATCGATTAGGTATGTACTAAATATGAATAAATTAAATCTCCCTGTAGCCTACCTTGATAAGTCCAGTTAAAAAGATTGGGACTTATTGGAATCGAGAACATTTCAGTCTCAACAGCTGTATGTTGGACATCGCCCAGTACTGCCGAAATTAGGCATAACACGCCCAAAAACAAATTCATGATGGCCTGAAAAAAAACAAATTTAATTTCAAACAACTAGGATAACGAATTAAATAAATCCTTTAACGCGCCGGCTTGTACGAAACAAATAAACACACGTTCTATTTTTAAATTCTAGTTCTTACGAAAACAAAACAAACGCATCGGTTCGTGGTTAACGATCGATTTAGGTAACACATAAATGCGTAAAACGAATTCCTCACATACCTGCTAAACCATATCCATCTGCATCGATTCAGGACGACCCCGTTTACTGGAATAGAAACAAATTAATCGATTTCTATTTTCATTCCAGCCGTATGGAAGATCGCATGTGCGCCTGTGCAATGAAGGCGCGGGAAAACAGGAACGCCCGAAAATTCACAGGGACGAATCCAAATTCTGTCTTTATTTGCAACACAAATGTTTAAGGACAAGAGATGTGCACCCTGTGCTTAGTTAATAGATAGATATATAGATAAACACTTTATTAAAACACTCACAATAAAATAAAAATATAGAGAACACACACAGATTTTACAAGCTAGTGCCTTAACTGGCGACCTTATCGCTAAGAGCGATCTCTTCCAGGCAACCCATTCAAAGAAATTAGACAAAATTAGGAAAGTACTTAAGACGAGGTGTAATAATAAGTGTATATGTGAATTACAAAAATACATAAAATATTAATAAGGCATGGTGAAGATTACTTAAAATGAATCACTTAATACTTTAGAATTAGTCATTTACTTAAACATTATTTATTTCTCTTCACAGACAAGCTGGTAACATTAATTATGTTACATTATATTAGAGTATAGTTGAAAAAGCCGAGAAACAAGTAATTATTACTTGTATCATAATATGTTTGTTGCAACGTTGTCATCGTAATGTCAAATAAACGATAACATTTGTAGGTACAAACTATCCTTAACGGATATACCGGTCTCCGTCCTTTCGCGGGTAAAATCAATTGAAACCTTCATTTGATAGCTCTAACAAATTCAATACCAAACCGCAAATAGGTATTAAAATCAACTTTTTCATCATGTGGTTACTTAATTAAAACAAATAAAAAACAAGTGGGTAGATATTATAAACCGGGCTTTTCTTCCTACTCTTGCTGTAGAGTGAGCACTTTTAAATTGAATGTCAAGGCAATGGCTTACGCATTCGATATGAATATTTTCATATCCTGAATACGTGATAAACGTGCATAGTGTACATAATATCCAGTCTTCAACATATAAAAATAAATTATGCAAATGCTACACTAGTGCGGCCCTGAAAACGGGGTGTGACGTAAATACAGACGTCATTGATTGGCTAACAAAAAAGTTATAACGTTTCGTGTTACGCAAATTGTAACTGTAAAGTTCAATAAATCTTCTAAAAAATACTTTTAAGAGATAATTGAGTGATGATTGTAAACGTTAATATATATCTGTTAAAATAAAGTAAACGTATAGTATTTAAATCCCTTAAAAAAATCTTCTTTGTGATATTTTTACGTAATTAGTTGTTAGAAATGCGTAGGTCGGAATGGAATTAAACCGCGGCTCTAGCCTGGCGAAATAGGTGAAAAAAAATATCAGGAAATGTCATTCAAAATGTCAAAAAGGGCTGGGGCTATGTGGGTGATTTTTATGAGGCCGTACGAATTTTATCGTTTTTAACGGGAGAACTGTATTATCATCATAATAATGTAATCAGCAGTGTTCGCGGAAAAGGCGTGTGCACGCCATATCAACAAAACAGCGGTGTCTATCTGCTGTGTTGGTGGTAACCTCGCGCCGAAGTGTTTTCGTGACAAAAACTCCCCTAGGATCATGTTGAAATTCAAAAAAATGGGATCAGATAAAGTGCCCCTCCTTCTCATCACCGCCAATGTCGGATCAATCTTCGAAGAAGTGAGTACAGCACATAAAATGTCGAAACATTTGTAGCTAGTGTCAGCACTTAATGATTATTACATAGTGGCAAAGACATGCTGGTAATTGAATTAAATTGTTGCCCGTTTACGCAAGCCGATGTCACGATAAGTGTTCTAATTTTGAAACAATTGGTTCCACTTAGTTGATGATGGTTTTGTAATCAGCCAGTGTTCTCAGCAAATAGGATTTAACTTATCTGTAACAAGTTTGTACTGTGCCACCTACACACTGTAATATTATGTTCTGAAGAGCTGGTGTTAAGCCCTATAGCATACATACCTATATGATGTATGAAAATATCTAATATTAGGATTAAATGTGGTTGCTTAGTCAAAGTAAACTTATTTAAAATATGTAATTTGAAGCAGAGAATTTATAAATGTTCATGTATTGAGATTGTTCAAGGAAAAATATTTAATAGTTATTAAGTACCTTAATCTACCATAAAATAATTTACTTAATTAAAACTGACCTCTAGAATATTTTTATAACTTTTAAAGATTTTATTCTGATGATGCAACATTGTATTTTATTTTGGATAAGAAAGAAAGAAAAAGAAATTTGGTTATTACTGTGAAAGAATATATCTATACTAGCTAGGTACAAATGACTACACAAACATTTTTTGAGTTTCATAAGAGACTAAAAGCTATCAATTATGTCCACTAATATTTATAGGCTACTCTTTTTCCACACATTTAATTAACACTGCAGACTTGTTAAGTTATTTTTAATCTTTTGCTAGCAACAAACTATAGAACAACTAATTACTAAAAACATTTGTTTAAATTTATTAAAATGCTCATTATAATGTGAAATAATAATGAAGATAAAGTCATTTACAGTGCTATCAGTGGTTTGCATACAATTATTTTTAGATAGTACTACCCATATAAAACCGTTCACGGCTGGTTCACCCCATATAAAACCGTTTATAGTTTGTATTTAGTGGCCAGTGAAGTGCTAAAAATCTATTGCATAAATACTAGATTAGGCTAGGTTGAGACTGCGGCAAGACATGACTTAAACAATATTTACTTACTACATTTGAAACTTTCAAGTATTGATATGCAAACTAAGCGTAATATTGAAAAATTGTTTCCAATATCTCGCCAATGTTGCGATCTCTTAGAATCCGCCCTCTGATTGTGGGGCTGTAACATAATTTCAATATAATAGTTAGTTGTTACGTTAGTATGTATTCCGAAAATCAATGTAAGAATCATAATCGCCCCAAAATGCTTAATAATATTTTGAATGAATGATTTTTGTTATTATTTAAATTCAATTGTTACAGCCCACAACTATGCTCCCAATATGGACCTCCGAATTCCTTCAAGCCGTATCCCGAATGGACCCCAAGTTTATTGCTCTCCATCTACAAGAAGTCGGTGGGAAGACTTATGAGAAATCCATGCAGTATGTTCAAGACTTTGTACAACGACTCTGTGACTGTCCGGAGTTGAGACTATTTGACAAGATTAGGATATTTATGGACGAAGACTTCAGCTCACCAGAGAAGTTTACGGTAAGTTAAATTTATCTGTATATCAGCAGTCAGTGAAATGCCTGTAGCTCAGTTCAATCGAAGAAAAGTGAGGTGGGAAGATGTCTGCTGTTCAATCAGATGGTTTGATCCCACCCTACACCAATGAGTATTATGAGTAGTTTCATGTTTTGTGTGGATATGCATTCATTTTACTGTGAGGAAACCGACATGTTTGAAGACCACAATATCCGAAAATATGTGTTATCCACCAACCCGCACTTGGCCAGCATGGTGGATAATAACCTATATCTTTCTTCTTGTGATAGAAGTTCCAGCATTAGGCACGTATAGTGGGCTGCAAATGCAGTCCGATCTGTTGTGGTCCTGCTGGTGAAGATATTTGAATTTCCCCCCTTTTGTGGTGGTGATGATTCCCACAAAAAGTGGGGTAATTTGCTGCAGCGCTTTTTTCTGACCGATTTAAAGGTTTTTGGCCAAGTATTAATTACTACATTCATTTAATATTTTATGAATAGGAATTAAATGAGATAAGCATGTCGATTTGGGATTAAGTACAAACATTGTTTCAATAAATTATGTTGACGAGGTCTACCGTTCGGAAACCTACACAGAAATCGGACACATATTCTTCTTCATATAACCTAAGTAGACAAGCTCTAATGTCGAGAGTTTTCCAGCCGCCCGAATACTTTTTGGATTAACAACTACAGTGTAAACTCCATGTAACGTTACTCAATTTAACGACAAACTCTAAAGCGTCGAAATCAATTGGCTTTAGTTGGTTTAGCTTGTATTCCATACAATGATACATTTTGAAAGAAATAAAGAAAGAAAGAAAATTATTTATTATGACAAATTAACACAAGTCAAGATTTTCTTTATTTAACGACCACTCTCTATGACGCTTTAAAATGCACAGTCCCTTCAGTGTCGTTATATAGAGTTTACGCTGTACTTGTACCTAGGTCTAATGTAATGTAGGTCTAACAGCCACGTATTATCCGCCGACAAATATTTGCATTTAGTCATTTTAATTCCTGAGAACCAAAGAAGAATGGGAATGTAAAAACAATAGTACAACTTTTAATTTATTGAACCAAACAATTAACTTGGCAAATTGCAAACCGCGAGAATAGCCTACGTTCTTCCTGAATGACGCAAATACAGTTATTATTTATGTTTATATATATTCAGTCTGATTCACGCTGCAATAATGCGTGATTATACTGACGCTAGAACCGTTTGCGGTTTCGTTCGCGTTTGTCATAAATGCTATTTATTCCATCCTACTAATATAATAAAGGCGAAATTATTGTTAGTTGCTGGACAGGGCACTCGGGATAAAGGTTTGGGTATATGACTAAAACTTCGGTTTCGTGGATAACTAGGATTTATTTACTATGTAATCCCCACACTGATACGTGTCTCGTCGAAACGTCCAAATAGAAAGCAGTCGCAATCCTTATTCCTCGCCGGAGTGTACGACTCCGGACACTAATCGCACTTTTCGCTCGTGGTATCGCTCGGAGTTAACTCTGCGTCAACTCGCAGTTAACTGTCCTCGCTCCCTTATATACGGTAAACAAGTCTCTAGAAAATTCTAGGTACCGAACTTTCCATACTACTCCTCAGTACAATATAGAATGTTCGAGATATTGTGTGAGTGAGACAACAAATATGTGTGAGAGCGCGACCAAAGGTGTACGGGAGAACGTTTTATTCTGGGAGCTTCGCGACAGTATTTATGTAAACAATAATTACAACAATAAAATCCGACGACGAAGTTCGAGACGTCGAATATGCAGTCCAGAATCTGAAATAGAGTTGGGCATGACGCTTGGCCAGACGATGCGTTGATAGGTGGAGCAAAGTAGTAACCGAGTGGTGGCCGAGGCTAGGGAAGCGGTACGTCCCCCCCGTGGGGCCCCGCATTGTCGAGGCGGGGGGCTCAGTAACCGTGGCCTGGTCACCCACGGTGAAGCGAAGACGGTCCCTGAGGCGGGCCACTCCCTAGACTTGTAATCCCTGTACGCAAGTTCTAGATGGAGTGGCACCAGTAGGTTGCGGAACCTCGTTTCGGGGGGGTTTCGCAACTGAGGCGGGCTGCGGTGTGGTTTGGGAGGCACCGCAGCTGAAGGTGTGGGGCCGCGGCAGGAGAGAAGTGTCGGTATTACGATGCGCCGCTCTTCCTACCTGCCGCGGCCTCGACGGGGTCGCCACCGTTGATGGCGGACGCGGTGGGGCCGCAGGGAGAAGGGAGTGGTAACCGGAGACTACCACTTCCCCTATTCTCTGCGGCCGTAGTGGCATGTGACGGGGCCACAGACCTGACCCGTCACGGGGGACCTAGGACGTCGGACTGGGGTTGTCCGGCGTCCATTGCACTCACGGTCCCCGAGGTGGTTGCGGTGCACTACGTGCACTGCAAGGGGAGTCATCCCCTAAGGAGGAGTCTCTCTCAGGCTAGCCGAGGTGGGCGGGGTGGTGGGTTAATGCGAAAAGCGGAACCTCACCCCGCCCTTTCCGGTGAGGAGGCCATCGTGAGGTTTTAGTCGGTAGTGATGCCCTTCTGGCATCGAGTCCGACATAGCCCACCCACCTCCCCGGGTGTGGTGGGCATGCGTAAATGCATTTCCTCACGTTAAAAAAAAAAAAAAAAAAGGGGAAGCGGTACGTAGGACGTCCAGCGGCAATGGGTCGACGCCATTATAGCTGTTACAGATCGAACCTGGTCATGATTGACATAGGACCGAGACAGATGGCAAGCCTGGAGAGAGACCTATACCCAGCAGTGGGATAGAACAGGCTGTCGATGATGATGATGATGTAAGTGTAAACTCTATATAACGACACTGAAGAGACTGCATTTTATGGCGTTATAGAGAGGTCGTTAAATGGAAAGAATGTAACATTGTATGGAATACAAGCTAAACCAACTAAAGCCAATTGATTTCGACGCTTTAGAGAGTTTATCGTTAAATCTAGTGACGTTTCATGGAGTTGACACTGTATTTGTAACTTTTTTAAGCCCAAACGGCTGAACTTGATTTTGATTAATGTTGTCAGGAAGATAATTTTAACCCTGGATATATATACATAAAGGCTACGTGTTTTCCTGGATTAATGCGGATAACATCGGGAAGCTCAGCTATAAGTAAAATAATAATAAAATCGAGTTGTGCGTCAGTGTTTCTGTATTAACGTGCTTTTATTTAATATGCTATATAGTAGTTTTCTGGCATTCAAATACCGGCGGCTGGGGTATAAATAGACTGTTTGTTTGTATTATCGATCTGGGTAATGGTTACCACAGACGAACGGACAACGATGTTTTTTTTTCACACATTACAGATAGGCAAGGCTGATCTATAGGGCGCGTAACTTCACGGGTAAGCGACAGTCTGGCATAAGATAGAGTGTCTGTCTGGCGTCTTATGTCTAGTCTGGAAATACTGGCTCTCAATGAGGCTCCCGGAACACACTGTTAGGTACTTTCTCTTTGAATTCGCGCCTTCACAGCTTTTATCACTGCTGGAGTCCTAACAGAGCGAGGTCGACCACTTCTTGATCTGTCATCTACACTAAAGTCTTCATTGTATCGTTTTATGGTACGATAAACGAATCTTTTGGATATATTCAAATTTTTCAGTAAGTCGAAAATTTGAATTGGCGCGTAACCGCAACGATGCAATGCAATAACTCCGACACGGTCTTCTTTAAGTGCTCATTCCATATTTAAAAATGAGGAAAATTCTAAAAAGTACATATTGTATTTTCATGAAAAATTCGGAATTCGAATTCAATATTTTTTTTGTGGCCAGCATTCTAAATTCAAAAGTTTTTATTGCGTGACAGAACCTGACTAAGTATATTCACTAATAATAGTGAATAGCACACTATATACAACTAATACTAAATTAAATTGAAAACATCATTGACGTCAAACTTTGTCATTTTTCCTATGAGACATCCCATGACCACGGCCCCTCGCTCCAAGGTGGTTGGATAGCTTCCAACTCTGACCGCATATTTACGCTTCATATTACTTTTTATTACGTGGTCATGCCCACGTAATAACTTAATTATGCATGCAGTACAATGTTCCTGGGATATCCCACTAATATAAAAAATTGATAAGTGTGAGTCGAACTAGCGAATGAAGGGTTCCGTACCATTATCTTAAATAAATGTCTAAAAACCCGTTTATCGAATGAGAGCCCCTCTTAAATGTTTATTTCGAAAAATTATATCTTATCTTCTTATATATAAAATTTCCATGTGACAATGTTAGTTACCGTACTCCTCCGAAACGGCTTGACCGATTTTTATCAAATTTTATGTGCGTATTCAGTAAGTCTGAGAATTGGCTGCTATCTATTTTTCATACCTCTATTTTATACATTAGATTTAATATTAGGACTCCATTCGTGCGCTGTAAATGGTTAATGAGAAATGAAATAAAAATAATCCCTCCTATTCTATTCACACACGGCTGATTAACCCCATACTGAACCGTTTCTAGTTTGTGTTATGGTAGCTAACACAACTGATATACTACATATATTTTACATAGATACATATTTGTAAGCACTATGATGTTGGCCGTGCCGGAAATCGAACCCGGAACTTTCTGATTGGCAGTCTGGCACGGTCATCTCGTCAATATCTCGGAATATTTATATATTCTTTGAAACTTTTAAGCGTCTACTTGTTACCGTTATTGATATATTTAAAAAAATACATATAAAATGCGTTTATTGTATGTGGACCCCTTATGGTTGTATAGAGTATAATTATTATAGCCTTTATTTATTATTATAGTCTCTATTAAATGTTTTTTCTCTCTCACTCTACAGGCGCTAGGCAACCTCTATTTCGCTCACACGTCGCTGACCGACCTCAAGATATGGGATTTCGAAGCCAAGGCGTACGTGGAGGTGGTTGGCAAAGAGGTGCACTCCGGCAACATTGAGAAGGTCACCACTAAGGAGAAGGCCAAGTTCCCGCAGCATTTCTTCCCAGAGGTAAGGTTAAGTAGGTGAAACAGTAGAACAACTACAGTAGAAGCGAAGCTGCAGAGCCTTGAGCATCGCCGCCTGGTGGCCAGTCTTTCGGTTCTTTATGGGTAACATTTCGGAGAGTGTGCATCGGAATTGCATGATTTGATCCCCCCTGCCCCATTCCACCATCGGACGAGTAAGGAAACACCAAGGCGGCATCGTTATACTGTGGAGGTGCCTAAGTCGCGTACTAAGCGATTTGCGTCCGCCTTCATTGTGCGTACTGGCAAGGTGTGGTATTCTTTGCCAAATTCCCTGTTCCCTGATAACTATAATCTAGCAGTTTTCAAGGCAAGAGTGAACCGGTTTCTTCTGGGCAAGCGCGCTCCGCCTTAGATTGCAATATCGCTTACCATCAGGTGAATTGAGGTCAAGCGTTAGCCCATTACCAGTAAAAAAAAAGTAGAACTCGTTTAAGATGATCACGCATGATACGCCATTTTACACCAGTCCCTGCAACTTGAGACATGTTTTTATAAGTTCTTCATATGGTTCGAAATGGGGGGGGGATATATATAAAATCACGAAATATCACAGAGGGGTGGAAGGTTGTAGTAATATATCACGTGTATTTATTTTTTCGGGATACTCAACCGAAAAGCGGCATCCGATTAGATTATACCGAAAGCTGTATTTTAAAATATTTACGAATCTACACACATTACCTCTGCGACGACGACTGACTGAACTGACGCGACGTTGTCGTGCGGGCAGCGGGGCGGGGGGCGCGTGCTCAGTTTGTCAATTGTCATTTGTTGTTTTGTGATTATTTTAAATAACGTGATAATAACGCCATTTAATGTAATGTACATAATTTAAATGTACAATTCAATACCTACATCCGATTAATACGAACCACAAATGCGTACACCACTTTTATGTTCTATGTTATAGCCCCCCTCCCCCCTTACTAATATCATACTTCCTACTATTATAATAAATGCAAAAGAAATGTGTGTGTGTGTGTGTATAACTTCTTTTGATAACAGTAGTAAGAAGTTTATTTTTCTGCCACAATAAATGAATTTCTTTCGTATGTCGTAACCTATTCCCTTGTTGCAGTGCAAGTGGTCCCGCAAGGGGTTCCTGCGCACGCGCTGGCAGGTGCGCGGCACGGCGCTGGAGCTGGTCAACATCCACCTGTTCCACGACGCCTCCAACCTGCTCGCCATGGAGCCCTTCCCTTCAGTTGGTACAATTTTACACCCTACATTTACAATGTACCTTTTTTGTTGATGTGAGGGAAATCCATTTTACACCCTACATTTATATAATATGTACCTTTTTGTTGACGAGGGGGAAATCAATTTTACACCCTACATTTATATATGCACCTTTTTTGTTGACGAGGGGGAAATCAATTTTACACCCTACATTTATATATGTACCTTTATTGTTGACGAGAGGGAAATCAATTTTACACCCTACATTTATATATGTGCCTTTTTTGTTGACGAGGGGGAAATCAATTTTACACCCTACATTTATAATGTACCTTTTTTGTTGACGAGGGGGAAATCAATTTTACACCCTACATTTATACATGTACCTTTTTTGTTGACGAGAGGGAAATCAATTTACACCTTACCGCCAACTAACTAACCAACTATCTGCCAACCCGTACTTGGCCAAATCTTGGGTGGAAATATTCAACAACATACATGGCCACGATGGGGCGCAGCCAGGTTATGTGAGATTTGTATCCACTAAAACCCCCCGGTGACCTGCCTCTGTGCTTAACGGAGGTCTCCGGGTTCTTCCGGGAAACACTCCGGAGACATCCTTGCACTGCGCTGTAGTCCTTCCCGGATTGTTTCGCGACGCCGTCGTCGTTCAACCCGGACTCGATGGAGCGGGTGTCGGAACCCCATCTCCGAACACCTTCGAGTCTGATGCCGCTTTTAGTCGCCTCTTACGACAGGCAGGGGCAATTCCGCAGCCTTATTCTTTCACCCAGGCTGCAGGGTGGATTATGGCCTATATATCTCTTCTCGCAGACACTCGCGTTTTACTGTCTGTATTGATGTATGTATGTGTATACAGGTGTACTGCCGCAGCCGGCGCCGCGCGCTCCGGCACACGCTACGTCACCTCCACTCGGACGTGAACGCAGCCCCCTACTTCATATTCGGGGACTTCAACTTCAGGACCGACACTGGGGGCGTGGTTAAGGTAACTTACTAAAACTTTACTTTAAAGGTTCCGTACCTACAAGGTAAAAACGAGACCCTATTACTAAGCCTCCGCCATATTACTAAGTCTGTCTGTCACGAAGCTGTATGTCATAAACCGTGATAGTTAGAAAGCTGAAATTTTCACAAATTATGTATTTTCGTCGTCGCTATATAAAAATGTAGGATGGTCTTCTACTCTTCGTGTGAGGTCTAAGTTGCAAATGAAAGTCAGGATCCAAATTCCGTAAATATATTTAATAATTATCCTACCTAAGTACTATCTAATAACCTATCCTTATTACTAACTAAATCCGCACTTGTCATGCGTATTTGCCATTGGCAGGCCTGTGTCACTCCGCGTGTAGGTGTTAAAAACATACCTACGGGCGGCGGCCACTACGGAGTGGCCAATCTAGTAGGCTGCCACAAGCGAACGAAAACACACGCGTGCGCGCTATATGTTCGACCACGTTCAACTTAATTATTTGATTGATTCATTATATAATTGCAAGATGGA
The DNA here is from genome assembly GCA_035578125.1 of Mellilla xanthometata. NCBI lineage: Eukaryota > Metazoa > Arthropoda > Insecta > Lepidoptera > Geometridae > Mellilla > Mellilla xanthometata. The sequence goes on along the minus strand of JAPUBQ010000030.1, from coordinate 3,480,268 downwards.
CACAAAACGAAAAAAAGCAAAAAGATACTGTGCAGTATTTAATTGTTTAAATACGGATCGTGATCGAAATTTAACTTTTTTTTGGTTACCTAAAGACGCTGACAGGTAAGGGTAAAATCTATTTTGACTGGATTACATTATGTTCCTATATGAAATGAAATTAATTCAAACTACAAACCGTTTCTCCCCGTACTATTCCAATATCCTAAAAGTACAATAAAAAAGATATTTTAGTCGTTTCATTCGAGTTACATTTCATTTGTTATTCGCAAAATATTTTCGGTGATACTATAGATGATACCTATGGAATTCTATTCGCGCTAGATGGCATAAGAAGTAGTTTCTCGAAGTAAGCAACCCTAGTCCGTGGCTCTTTCAATACCACAGAATAATAACTAGTACTCCGTATAACTATGTACAACGTATTATAAACCGTAGCATAGTGAATTAAGGCCCATATTCCGTTGAAAAGAAATTGGTAGGCAACGAAATGATCACGTGATCGACTGGACCGCGAGCTAAATTAAATCATATTGTTTATTAGATTGAGTTCATATTTCTTTGAAAACCATTGCGAAGTGAAGCTTCTGTACGAAGTACAAGTTATTATTCTGTGCCATTGGTGGCGCCGTTACTATAGTTAAAGATTTCGGCGCCGCGCGCCTTTAGTCTGCGCCGGGCCACTGGCGCACGCGCACGTCCGTCAATGCTCCACAGGAAACATCGCGCACGTCTCCACAAATAAAAAAACAACATACATATACAAGAAAATAACATATAAAGAGGCGTTCGCATACAATAAACGTTTTGTACTTTTTTGCCATATAAAAAACGGTAACAGATAGAAGCTTAAAATTTTCACTTACGGCAGTTACATTTAGAAGTAGAAGATTAAAATTTTCGCTTACAACAATTTATTCAAATACGCGTATAATTATAACGTTAAAATTTAAAATTAAAGATTTTTCTCATGTCATCGCTTTAAACTTTAGATAGATAGATAGATAAATTCTTTATTTCACACACTTATAACATAAAATTATTAACAGAATAAACTCAAACCTAGTGCCGAAAATGGCGGCCTTATCGCTAAAAGCGATCTCTTCCAGGCGACCAGATTAAGAGGCATTATTTTTTTTTTCAGATTATTGTAGACGATCTAAAGTTAACGTGTCAATATGAAATTGTTTCAGAAAATCACAGAAGAGCTAACAGCAGTTCGCGTGCAAAACAGCGAGAAGGCTGACGGGTCGAAACTCCAGTTCTTGGCGCGGGACTCCAGCAAGCTGGTGCTGAGTGTCGGGAAGAAGGAGTTCGCACACGCTGACCACCAGCTTGTGTTCAGGGAGCCTTGGGTAAGATAGATGGATAACTCGGATAAGATAGATGGATAGTTATCCAGTAGGTATTTTATATTAGTTAATATAAAATAGATTGATAACTTTAGATAGATGGATAACTAATATAAAATAGATTGATAAATTTAGATAGATGGATGGATAACTCGGATAAGATAGATGGATAACTAATATAAAATAGATTGATAACTTTAGATAGATGGATAACTTGGATAAGATAGATAGATAACTTGGGTAAGATAGAAAAATAGGTGACTTAGTTTAGATAGATAACAGCGAGAAGGCTGACGGCTCGCGGTACCAGAACTGGTGCTGCGAGAAGTAAGAAGAAGTTCGTGTACGCTGACCACCAGCTGATCTACAGGGAGACCTGGATAACTTGGGTAAGATACTTAGAAAACTTGAGTAAAATATATAGATAACTGGGGTAAGATACATAGATAACTTGGGTAAATACAATTAACATATAGATAACAGCAAAAGTCTTTTTTCTCAAGGTCGGTTTCTTTAAATAAAAATATATGTAGATATTGTTATTCATACATTGTCTTTCGTATATATTCAGCTGCAGCGCTACGACCGTGAGCTGGAAGCGCTGAAGCCCCACTTGTACGAGTTTCCCATCAAGTTCCCGCCCTCCTACCCCTTCGAGGAAGATGTCAATTTGCCCACACATTATATGAAGACCAGGTCAGTACTACGTCACACTTATAGTGTTGTCAACCGAAACTGTGGAGCAATGTGAACTGTGAGTCAACAAACGAAACATACCGAAAACCGGACTAACAAGGGAATCTCAACAAAACACGATGCTATACACGGACACCTCCTGCTTTAATAGAAGTACCACAACATCTGACGCAATGTCAGTGGAATAGGTATGCCAGCGACCAAACGCCGTGCTCCGCTACTTTAAGGAGCTTGGATGGCTTGGGTAGGCTGGTAGGGGGAAATGCACAATACGCCTCCTGTGTGTTGTTAGTCAGGCCACACTCGCTCCAATAATAAATATATTTGCATGTAGCTTATATAATAAAACTTATTTCTCCATGACACAGATGCCCATCGTGGTGCGACAGAGTGCTGCTTTCGCAGTCAGCTCGACTCCTAGTCCAAGATTCGAGGCCGGCTGGAGAGAACAAACATCACTCCGCTTCTAGGTACTATAATGCTTACATAAAGTTTAAATTAAATTACCAATTATATCGACTACTTTATCAAGGAATAGCATAGACAAGTACAGAAATAATAATGTAGGAAAGGAAAAGATAAGTCTATATAACGACACTGAAGGGACTGTGCATTTTATGGCGTTATAAAGAGTGGTCGTTAAATGGAGAGAATGAATCATTGTATGGAATACAAGCTAAACCAACTAAAGCCATTTGATTTCGACGCTTTAGAGAGTTTGTCGTTAAACCGAGTGACGTTACATGGAGTTTACACTGTAACTAATCAATATCATCATCATCAACCGACATTTAATAAGTTATTTTATGTGTATATTATATAATTCACACACTATCTTTCTATCTTTTATTGTGTAATTTACACGTTATCTTTAAAAAATATAGCTTATGTGTTTATTCTGATGTATAGGCTATGTTATTGTGTATAAGTTTTCCTTTTCCTTATAAATTGGGCAAGGGTAAAAAATGCGCGAAAAATTGCTTAAAAACTGTCTCAAAATAACACTAAGAATATTTATACTTATTTTGGCATCAATCAGATTTATTAATACTAAAAAAAACTGGTTCAAAAAATATTTTTTTGATTTTTGTCCTGTCGTATTATATGGATCTGAGTGTTGGGAACAAAAGTAGGGCATGTAAGAGGAGTGCATGCGGCAGAGATGCGAATGTTGAGATGGATGTGTGGAGTGACAAAATAAGGAATGAGTATATTAGAGGAAGTTTGAAAGTAGCACTAGTGAGTGAGAAACTAAAGAGTGGGAGGTTAGCGTGGTATGGGCATGTGATGCGTAGAGAGGAGATGATGCATTATGTTAGTAGGAGATGTATGGAAATGGAAGTGCAAGGAAGATGGGTAAGAGGCCGACCGAAGAAGACATGGCTGAGGACATGAGAGTGAAAGGAGTGAGTGTAGAGACGACGGCTGATAGAGGAGAGTGGAAGAGGAAAATTTGCTGTGCCAACCCCACCTAGTGGGATAATGCAAGGAAGAAAAAGATTTCATAATAGGTATTTATTCGCAGGAAATCCGTGACCGATTCTGAAAGCAGCGGTAGAGTTTCATCCTCGGACTCCAGTCCAGCTAGGTCCGGCTCACCAGCCAGGCAGAACCAGGCAAGTTGATGGCCCTAGCGGCAACAAATTAAAAATAATTGGCCAAGTGCGAGCTCGGGTCGCATGTTATTTGGTCCGATTCTCTCTGAAAAAAATATTTTTGTTAACAATATCATAAAGAATATAATCATCTTAGTGCTTAAAATTTTCATTGAAAAAAAAATGATGTTAAAATCAAAATTTTTAAAAATCGTTTGGGGATCATTTTTCCATCATAAGTACTTATGAAAAATATATGTCGATTAAATTTTTATTATCAAGTGGTAAATGGGGGGTCCACTTGACGTGATCTTGCTCTTTAAGTAGATAATAATAAATAATAATAATAAAATCATTTATTCGGGCCAAAAATAAGTGAACATATTTGACAATTACAATTTCCTCCAGTATTACAAAATATTAATTTAAATATAGATGAGTTGTATGCAGATGTCATGTCAAGTGAGCACCCCCATTGGATGCTTCTCCTTATGTTTACTTGGAGCCTTGGGACTTGTTGTGATTGTAGTAGGCAGAATGTTATTTATGGCCCATAAAGTTCTGTGTTTCTATAAAGTACCTTAGAACGTTTCGTCATAGATAGATATACTCTTTATTGCAACACAAAAAGAAATACAAAACAAAGAGAAAAATAATTAATCAACTTATAAGTAGTGTTACAAGTGGCGGCCTTATCACTTAAAGCGATCTCTTCCAGGCAACCAAACATATAATCAAGTATCTGGTTTTTTTTTAATATGACATTTTCTAAAAATGATTCCTAGCTAGATTGATTTATCGCCCCCGAAACCCCCTATATACTAAATTTCATGAAAATCATTGGAGCTGATTCCGAGATTCCAATTATCTATATACAAGAATTGCTCATTTAAAGATATAGTACCTGGTTGACCGAGCTATGCTCTTTTTTTTTTCTTAATATGTCATTTTCTAAAAATGTTTCCTAGCTTTATCGGTTTATCGCCCCCGAAACCTCCTATATACTAAATTTCATGAACATCGTTTGAGCCGATTCCGAGATTCCAATCTTAATATATATAAATCTCGTGTCACAATGTTTGTCCTCAATGGAATCCTAAACCACTTAACCGATTATAATAAAATTAGCACACCATGTGCAGTTCGATCCAATTTGAGAGATAGGATAGTTCAAATCTCAAATTATAGTCGCAATTTTAATTTATTGCTAATTATTGTCTGTTATTATTTGACAGTCACAATTATCTGTTAACTCCAAATGATTCTAACTGATGTCGATACCTTTCGACTGGGTTGAGTAAGTAATCAATAGATGGCGCTGCTATGGTAAATCTACGAACGTGTCATATAAGCTAACACTATCTATTTTTCATACCCCTAAGTGAGGCAAAACAACGTTTGCCGGGTCAGCTAGTTAAATATATACAAGAATTACCCATTTAAAGATAAGATAAAGGACACGTTTGTAGCTAAATTCTTAATTGTCATTAACATGTTTCCCTCAGGGCAGTCCAGGCAAGTCCTTGGAGAAGAAAAGCAGCGTGGCAGACTTGGATGCTTTATCTGTTCCCGGCATTAATATCAGCAGGAAGAGCATTGCCGACCCCACTAGCGTCCAGCATGCTATCAACGCCAGGTTAGTAGAGAAATACAATCTGATACATTTAAAAAAAAACAAAATATTTACCTATTTTCTTAATTACATATATCTCTCAATTTTCTTCAGCTTTCTCTAAATTAGCACAAAACTCTAGTCACACCATAGACTAATAAATATAATAGACGCTCAACCTCTTCTTGAAAAGCGTACTACGGATATCATTCGATACACGTAGCGCTATCTACTCGTATTTTCTTGAAACGAGTTCATTCGGGTCACGAAAGCTACTATCTAATTGACTGCAGCGCGTTCCGGATTTTAGACTGCACGCTCGATTTACAGCGCCATCTAGGTTTCATCGGTAATTATGGCAAACTTCCGCGCTACACTTTTTTTGTATGGGAATCGGCAATCTTCTCTAATATTCTGATCCCTGGTAGACATTCACAGTCTGTATCCAAATAAAAAAATATTTGTATTAATATAGGTACATTTTAGGAGTTAATCGTGAGTGTTATCGAAGTGTGGATAGGATGACGCGTTAATTTGTACGATTCAGTTGTTAGTCTTAGTACAAGCAGTCGACGAATTAGAGGCTTTCGGGTGACTTGAAAACTCTACACCAAAGCTCAGTCACGAAATACAAATACAAATAATTTATTAACCAAAACATCAAACATATTTTACACTAATTGCTAGTTTAGTAACAGTTAGAAAAACAAAATTGTGAATAGTACAAAGAAAGTAAAAAGAAGTATATTTTTTTTTGTATATTAGTCGCGTAAAATATATACCTATTTATTATTCATTCCCAGAGGCGAGCACGAGTTATCAGCGACCGGCCAACGCCGCAAGCTGGTCCGCAACCAATCAGAGGGCTCGCCGAAGGGCGAAGCTCTATCGGCTGAGCTGAGGCGGCTTGTGGACGCCCCCGCGCGGCGCCGGGCCGAGTACGGAGCCCTGGGTGCTAACGCCTGCATGGGGGATCATAAGGTACATAGAAATTGTTTTCTTTTTTACAACACCTGGGCATTTGAAGAGCAGGTTGCTTACCCATACGAGTAAATGGCAGCTGGCTGATAATAGAGTGGGCCTAGTTTGTAATTACTATACTTATAGTCATAAGTAGTTAATCTTCTTCTTCGTATGACCTAAGTATCCAATCTCCAGTGTCTTGAGTTGTCAACCCGCCCGAAGTCCTCTGACTTGGCTAAGGCGTGCTTGTACTAAGGCTAACAGCCGGAATCTACAATTTAACGGGTCATCCGACCCACGGTTTCTTTTTTTTATTTCGAGGAGGAAATCTTCATAGATCCCCGACTACGTTGGGATGTAGCCGGGGTATGTGAGATTTTTACTCACTAAAACCTCCTCGATGGCCATTCCTTGTGCTTTCAAAAGGAGGTTCTGGGATGTCAATCCGATCCACGGTAGCACTCAGATGTAAATGCCACTTTTTAAACGACTGTTTTGTACATGTTTACCTATCCAAAAACTGTTCGACCGTTGCTTAACCATCACGTCAGATCACTTTATTTGGCCGAGCTACAGGCGCTGCAATGAGTTCTTATATTACTACACTAGTATATCCACTTGTATGTTGAAACACCGGCTCCCGGTATAAACACATTTTCGCCGCAACTGTTGACATACCGGGAGCCGGTGTGGGTAAAACTTGGAACTAGGCCTTTTTTTCAAAAGATAATACAAAATGGGCTAATGTCATTCAACATACGAACGGTTATTAGCTATAATTACTAATCACTATTACTATAATAGCGAATGAACGTGTTGTCCGCAGCCAATCTACCTCCGCGTGCTGCTAGCTTCGGACCGAGGTACGCTCCCGTGCTGCTCCCTGCCGTGCGAGCTGTGCGCGCGCGCAGCACGCATCTCCACCGTGGCCCCCCCGCGCCTCTACCGCCCTCCCACCGACCCCGACCTAACCTACAACAAACTAAAACTGCCCCACCAAACACTCTCCCACAGCCACGAAATTCAACCCAAACTATCCCCACTCGGAACGCGAAACCTCCCCCTTGGAACGCAAAACCTAATCGGAACTAACATTAATTTGATCAGAACACGAACCGGATCGCTTAACGAAACCCTTTTCCGACCTAGAATACCGCAAGTGGAAATCACGAGCGCCGACTATTCGAGCTCCGATGGCTTATACGTGAACGATGTTGACAGAACCCTTTTGACAGTTCGACAATGCGTAGACCCGTACACGCCGGAAAGTATTGACTCGCACAGTCCTAACGTTGAAGCGTCTTCGGGAAGCGAAGATTTGAACGAGCTTAACGATGTGTTAGGCGAGGCAACAATCGATATTAAATCGAAAAAGTTGAGTCGAGACCGAAGCGTGTCTCCTACTCAGTTGAAAAGTCGACTCGATAAATTGCTCGAGAATCAGTCCGTGCCGGAACTACAGAGGTTAAACAGTAGGGAGTCTTGTAAATCGGAAAATAGTAGAAGTTTTAGTTGTTTCGCGTTGAAATGTTACGGTTTTTGTCGACGGAAGGCGAGGAGGGTCAAATGTGACCGGGGTCGCTTTAGCTGTTGTACTTCTTGACGCTTTGTGTAGTGAGACTCGGAATTTTGGACGTAGTCAGTCGACTCAAAACACAATCTAAATTAATACTCGACGATGGCAAATTCACAAAAGTGTAACGCCAAATTCAAACGAAGAAAAAAAAATACAAGCGACTCATTCATGGAAAATTTTGACAACTTAACTGGACGTCAATGTATTGAGCCGATTGTCAGTACAGAATTCGTTGATCGTTTGACGTTTAATTTTTTACCCAATTTATTTTTTTATTTGTAGTGTTGTACGTCTTTCTGTAGAATAATCGTAGCAGTTTAAATAGAAATGTTGGCTTACTTCTTTAGAAAAAAACCTCAATACTTATATATTAACGTTTATTTTTATTTAACATTTAAATAATGACGTTTTTTTCTTGTCATTAAGAGAGATAACAAGAGTGTCGCCATTTCTATTTGAACCTTTGATTTGACGTATTTGCGTTGCAATGTACAGTTTTGTATATGGATGTAGTTTGCTATGTTTTTTGCTTGTAGCACAAGGATTTTATAGCTAGTATTGATGATTATAGTTTTCACGAAATTCGACAATTGACGCCATTTTCGCCCAGAGAGAAAAAAAATAAAACGTTTGTATAGAACCAAATGTGATTTATAATATAGTCCATGGTTCAATCCTTTTTCCTAATTGACGCCTCTTTTGTTTAGAATTTTCGTGAAAGCAATCATCAAAAAATCTCGAATTTTAATTTTTTGACTAAACATTAAAATAATGTTTGAATTTCGAATATATTATAATGTTAACCGGCCAGTATAACGAACAATGCAAAATTGTTACTTAGTTTAGTTTTTTTTTAGCATATTCAGGGTTATTCTATGAGAAAAGTGATCACTTTTTTGTAGAATATACAATGAAAGAAATAGTGAAAAACTAACCAAATAATAACTAAACATAGAAGTAAGTTGCAAAGCTGTGATTATTTTTAAACTGACCAATATATTTTTTTACATTTCCTATATACAGTGTAAACTCTTTATATCGACACTGAAGCGACTGTGCATTTTATTACGTTATAGAAAGTGGTCGTTAAATGGAGAGAATGTATCATTGTTTGGAATACAAGCTAAACCAACTAAAGCCAATTGATTTAGACGCCTTAGAGAGTTTGTCGTTAAATTGAGTGACGTCATATGAATGAAGTGATTACACTGTATTTGATCATCTATAAAAGAGTCCCTTCTTTATGAATAACCCTGTTTAGTAATAGTTACCATAGATTTAGAATTGCATGATTATTTTGTATGCATTGCGCACGCATTTTTTAATCGTCCAATTTTTGACTTATATTTTCTTTTTGTGTGTATTGATGTTGTAATTTTTATGCTTAACTAATTTTATTAATGAGTATTGTAGAATATCATATTTTACTGGTTTAAATATTATTATTAGAAGATTCAAAAAATCTTTTGAAAATTAATTTCAGCTTTCGAATTATGTCATTGTTATAGTAAACTATTGTCAGGTATAAAATGGTTCGTTTGTTGTATTTATTGTTTAAAAAATCGTACAAAATCTCTGGGAGATGTACTTATAAAATTAATTTATTTAAAACATAGGTTACATTTTTTTATCATAACTTTCGTGATTAAAAAATCCTTTGTTTTTGGTGTTTCGTAAATAGTTTTTCTGAAAAAAAAATGTGCAATAGAAAACAATCTAGTCGCTGACTGACTTACTTGTAGAATTTTGAAAAAATAAGTATATACAGGGTGACTCATTAAACAAAACCTGAAGAAAATAATTCGTATTTTTTCTAAGAACTGGCTTTATTAAGCATGGCCATCGGGAAAGGATCTGGTCATCAGAAATTAATCATATAATTATTTAAAATAAAAAAAATTACAATCGATGATTAAAAACATTAATCATTAAAAAAATTACTCAATTAAAAAAAATACTCTGTATATTTTTCAAAAACTAAACTTATAAATTAAACTAACACACCCAGGTTATATTAATTTAGACTTGAACCAAATATTATTTACACTTAGATTTTTCTACATGTTAGTCATTTTTAGTTTTAAGACTGGTTTTTCTTTGGTTAATGTTTATAATAAATTTTGGATTGGAGATCTCTTCTTAGTCTTTTTTTAATGTGTCTAGCCAATTCTATTGTCTGGTAATAATAATTACTAGGTTAAAAAAACATTTTTGCTATAATATTCCAGATAGACTTTTTGAATATTAAAAATATTGCTAATTATCAAAATTGCTTTATTTCTAATATTCAAAAAGTCACTCTGTATATCTGGCATATCAAAGCTAAAATATTTTTTTTAATAAGAGCATGTCAATTATAATTGGTATATACAAGTAAATAATAAAAAATTAGTAAACCCACTTAAAAGAAAAAAAAATAAACGAGTTTCTATTAAATTTATATGGGGCCTATCTCAAAGAAATGTTCATATACTTTCCTATTAAAATAAAAAAAAACATGTTTATTATTTTAAAGTCTGTTAATGAGTAATATATTTAAAGTACTGACTTTATTCTATAAGTCTCAAGTACCAACATAAAAAAAAATTACTATTTGAGAATTGCTACTATTTTTTTTGAAGTAATGACCACAAGGTATTGCCTTATAGCTTGCACATAAAATATATATAAGTAGAGATCTCTATCAACTTGTATTGATACGTACCTAAATGTACATATATATTATTTTATTTATATTAATATGTTTAAGCCGCGGTGCTGTTAGTCATATATTAAACATTCCTTATGTATTGAATTGTTATTTTTGTTACATATCCTCTAAATTACTTAAATTATGTTTAAAAGTGGTCAATGCAAATATATACCTCTATGACCAATTCAAATCTAAGGGGGACGCCAAGAAAAATAACAGGGGCTCCTACATTTAAAGTTATTACTTCTTTAATAGTAGTGTATCTGAAAAACATTTCAATATAGGCCAAATATTAGCCAGAAATAAATAATTTTCAAGATAACGAATGACAAGCTAGCCTAGAATATACTCGTATTATAAAAACCGAATTCTCAGCAGATATATTTAATCATAATAATATTTTTTACGCTTGCGTTTCATTTTTGATTCAGTCGATAGTAAGCACTTTTTTACATTAAATGGGCTTGCGCTTGATCACAATTCACCTGATGGCAAGCGATTATTATTATTATTTTAGATTTACGTAAGAATGTATGAGAAATGGCAGGTGATAGAAATATATTATGATACTTTTTAATATGAAGGTAGTTCTGAAAAAAAAAAACGATTTTATGTATCGATGTCATTGATTACTTACTGTGTTGGTTCATTGTTATTATCTTTTTTAACAAAACGTTATATTCATTGAAATATGTACCATAAAAACTATTTAGTCACTCTTAAGTAGTGCTTGAGTTTGTGTTTGTGCTCCGTTAAAGCTTTTGCCTGTAAGTATCTTTTGATTCTGATTTTTAGTTTGCTTTTTTTTTAGCTTACGTATCAGTTTGACGTTTCGCTTTTTTGCATGGCTTTAGATTGTAGATCAATTCGCTAACTTAGTTTTATTTGTTTGAGCTAGATAATTTACAGTAAAATTACTTAAAAAAAGAGTGTAATAGTAGCCTGTACAAATGTTTTAGCTATTCTGCTATGAGGTCTTTTCTTTTTTAATGTAAATTATCATTGACTTTATTTATTTTTTCAATTATTTATTGGTACAAAACGATGAAGTTAAATAAAATATGTAAAAAAAAACTTAAGAAAACTTGAGCGTGGAACTCAAAAAAAAAACAAATGAAGTCATCAGTTGCTTTAGTAAATAAATGATTACTTTTTTTTTGTAACTAGCATCTCGTCCAGGCTTCGCACGGGCTCTAAAATAATCTATGATGCAGAAACACAATTATATTTATAGTCTATGTTACTCGGCGATAACGTAGCCTCCCAACGGTGAACTTTCCGTTACTCGGTCCGAAACTATTGTTCGGAGCCTATTCGCATCAAACAAACAAATATTCAAACTTTAAAATTAAATGCCAATCAGAAGGTTCCGGAATCGATTCCCGGCACGGCCAACATCTTTGTGCTGAACTAAATTTGTTGGCTGTCGGTCTGGGTGTTAAATATGTAACTATATAAAATATGTATGTATATGTAGTATATCAGTTGTGTTAGCAACCATAATACGAACTAGAAATGATTCAGTATGGGGCTAACCAGCCGTGTGTGAAATCAGTCCAAAAAAAAATGGAATAGAATATTTAAAATGTTATATACATACAAATAACTATTAGAGAAAAATCAATTAAAATACTATAATATACAAACTTAAACACTACAATTTAAATTAGAGTAAGCTCACCATCCAGGATGGAATATAAATAATATTAATATATTTTTTCAGGAAACTTCCGCCACGAGTATCACTCGGAGTCTTCTCCCAAGCACATAAAGAACGAGGACATTGAGAATATGACAGACACGCCGACCGAGGCTCCCACACGATACATACAGTTCAACAACACCCCGGCTCTGTTTAAAGAAACAGACATTTAATATCATAGACTAAGCAATATAATAGACGCTCAACCTCTTGTTGAAAATCGTGCTACGCGTATCATTCGATACACGTAGCGCCATCTAGTCGTATTTTCTTGAAACGTCTTCACTCAGATCACGCAACTTGCTATCGTCATAACATGCTATTGCAGCGCGTTGCGGAATTTGACGGCAGCTGGACGCTCGATTAGCAGCGCCATCTAGGTTTCAACGGCAATTATCAGCAAACTTACGCGCCACGCTTTATTGTATAGGAATGAGCAATCCTCTAGTATTCTGATCCCAGTTTAATACGTAAGTTTCTGTATATGTCGAAACAATAAAGAAAACGTTCGCTTCCTCTTTCTCTTTCTTCCTTTTCGAGTGAGAGCACATGATCATTCAAACGTTTTCTGTATTGAATAATGTTGTATTTTATTTATTAAACGATCACTAGTAACTAACGGTAAACACTTAAGGGCTATGGTACGTCTGATTAACGGTTTTGGTTCTGCGTCATTTGGAAATGCGAAAAAAAGTATGCGCGAAAGAATTTGTACATGTATTCAATCTTAACACAAAAGATTTTTTTCTATTTAAATATTTTGTGTAAATAGGATAGAAACAACATTAATTTAAATGACAAATAATAGCCAACAAAAATATAACATAACTTAATCTAAAAAGATGGATTACTTAACTTCTGGTTAAGATTATTTTTTGTTAAAAAAATATCATGTTAATAAATGGGGCATGACCCGTCTACCCACCAATCCACCCACCAGTGGGTGCACGGAGAATTTTTAAATTATTTTTTTTAAGTTGTTTTTCTAGATGTACTAAACCCGCCCTTAAAAGTTTTTGCGTAAAGTTTTTCAGTATACATTTTCTCTAGCAGTAATATATGTATTACCTTATTATAATTTGATATTCATTGTATATTTAAATTGACTAAGCTTCTTAAAACATGTATTAAATATTCATATCTAATATGAATAAGTTACAGTTATATTAGATTAGTTTGAATCGACCCTTATAGATATTTAAAACGAAATTAGTCTTTAAAAAATATTTATGAAAAAGAATTAAGAGAGAGCAAAATGATTTTTATTAGGAAAATGTATATCTAGAACTTGTCTAGATTTTATTATTTTCAGAACGTATGGACTTCCTAATACCAATTGTGTGTGAATTTAGAGAAAATAAAAATCTGTCGTGACTTTTGACTTATTGATTAGTTTAACTAAAAAAAAAAACAAGTTTTTGACTTAGTCACACTCAATTCTCTTAGTAAAGTTATGTTATTTGACTTGTCTATCTAACTGTAGTGTTCTTAAATAAAATACTTAAAAATATGTCTATAAAGTTTTTAGCTAAATATGTCTAAACTAGATGTTGTCTTTGACATTCCAAAGATTCTTAAAGTAGAAATTGGTACAAAAAATCATAATAATTTACTCGAAAACACTTCGTCATGTGTTTAGTCTGTAATCTTTATTCCTAGATGTAAGTACTTAAAATACTCATTAATCTAGTCTTTGTTCTGTTAATTTACTCTAGAGTCAGCTTAAGTATTTATTTTTCTTATTAGACCTTCAGGCCAAGTCTGGTTAAAGCAGCTACACATATGTCTAACATATGCTAAGAGTTAGAGATATATCTATTATACAGCGAACTAGAATAAACGGAAGAGTAACTCCATACAAATGCTGCTTAGAATTTGGATCCATCTACGTACACAATTATACAGCTATCCCAACAAAACACACAGACAAAGCTCGTACGCGATTGGTCGCATCATTGGCGCGGGTAGCTGTTTTGCCCCGCCCACCGCGGTATTTTACGATTACGCGTGGAACCGTTCTATCGGCCAAGTTACTAATCTATTTATTCTAGTTCGCTGGTAATATATTATGTTAGAGATATGTCAGATATATGTCTAACACATCTGTAGACTCTTTACAAACTTGGCCTTTCTGTAGAATATAGGTATTTTTTTTAACTTATTCAATATTGTCTATTAATATGTCGATCTCGTGTAAATGTCTAATATAGTCTGTGGTTTATCTAGATTTTTATTAGACTAGGCCAGAAATAGTAATACTTGATAAATAATTAATTATTAACATCTGTAGTTTTGATGTCACTTAATATTACTGTCTGTCGTAAATAGATGTACTATCGTCAACCATTTGTTACTTGCTCACTTGTTTCGTTAAATCTTAATCTATTTAGAATTTCACATTGAAAACAATATTTTTATCCAACATTTTTTTTTTATTTAAATAATTACGATTTCTTAATCACTTCTAGATTACCTTATATATTTTCATGGAACAACAATCAGGGAATGTAATCCACAGGGTAATAATATGTTGCCATTTTGATGTTTCGCTTTATATTAATATACGAAACAATATATCATCCATCTTATGATAATAATTAGTAAATATATTTATATTATACCAACTTAAAATGTAATAATTTATGTGTTTTAGATAGATGTAAAACGTTTTAGAAAGTGTGTGTGTGGTATTCAATAAAAATATTCAGAATTAAAAAATAGAAGTATAGTTACATTACATTATGCAATAATAACTGACATAAATTTTAGTTGAATTCTAAATATATTTATCAAAATGCAATATCCGTAATATACCTCGACTTCTCATCCATCAAATCAAAATAATTAACCAATTAAAAAAGTTAGTTGAAGATTTGTAAATCTTCTAATTACAGTTTTATCATTATAAATTAAACGGCAAAATTATTTGAAAAAAAATGGTTGCCTGTAAAGTCGGTTTTACGGGCGAAGATTTTACGTGACAACGTCTGCCGCGTGCTGCGCGCGCGGCAGACCGATCATAGTTGAGTGGGAGAGAGACGCAAGGCATTCGGCGGGCCTCTCTCTCGTTCGGTGACTCATCGTAACGTTACCGGGCGTTACACTTTTTCATAAGTGACTCCCAGCCACAACCTAATTTAAGACGTTGTCACGTCAAAATGCTTATAGACTGTCTAAAAACAAACCTAAGAACATTTATTCCAATTTTAGTGCCTATCAGATTTATTAATTTGAAAAAAACTTGGTAAAAATAAATGTATTTCATATAAACAGAATATTTTTTCTTAAAGATTTATAACGATTAAACACACATGAAATAATCACCAATTTATCACATATTTTCATCATTTCTGAAAGATCTTGCTTGTAACAAAGCTATATTTTGATAGCAGTAACATTGTACCTTATACCATAGACAAAGTATATAAAGATTTTATATTTAAAAACTTTATATATTTGGTCTATGTTTATACTAAATTTTTAAAGTTTCCCAATATAATAGCTATAGATATAAAATATATAGGTAGATAATTTGTGAAAAAACATTTATTAGACAAAAAGATATTTTCTAAAGCCATAACATAAAGTTTTTATTTTCTAGATAAATATAAATATACAAAGTATGGTTTATTATTTTAGGAACTATGAATACATAGAAATAGTAATTATCATATAATATGTAAAAGAAATTAACCGTTTGTGTACCAAAAATATACTTATACATATAGATGTGTAATTAGATGTCAATTTAAAATATGGCGAACTTATATGTATTGCAAGAGTAGTTTGGATATACTTGCTATAAATTGGGGATGATGAAAGCTCGTTCGTTTAAGTGCTTTTAATTTAACTTCTAACTAAACGATACGATATCTGAACTATGACGTCATGGCTGAGGTTGGCGTGCTTAACGTCAAATTACATTTTATTTTGCTAAATTTGTTATTTAAAAAAATTACTACAGTGTAATGAACCGTATGTTTGTAAATTATATTATTTATTGGTATATTAATACAGTAAATTAGAACTACAATTAATTTATGAATTATTTATAGTATATCTGAAATATACAACAAAGTTTTAGTAGCTATGATATTTCTTTATATCTTTCTATATCACTAACATTGCGATACAATATCTAACTAAATAAAAATAAATAACTTTTCACTTTTATCTAGATGTGCTGTGTTCGAAAATAGAGTTAGTAGAGATATATTTAGATAGTAAAATTAATCATACATATACATACAATTAACTACATAGAATAAAAAAACAGATTTTAGAGGGTTATTAAGGGATACCTTTACCAAAAAAAAAAATGGTTGTAAAGTCGGTTTTACGGGCGAAGATTTTACGTGACAACGTCTGCCGCGTGCTGCGCGCGCGGCAGACCGATCATAGTTGTGTGGGAGAGAGACGCAAGGCATTCGGCGGGCCTCTCTCTCGTTCGGTGACTCATCGTAACGTTACCGGGCGTTACACTTTTTCATAAGTGACTCCCAGTCGCAACCTAATTTAAGACGTTGTCACGTCAAAAACAGGCAACGGTACCTACTAATATACCTACCTAGTTATCTCTTCATTATCACTTACAACTTTTATGTTTCTTTAGAGCAACCATGATAGCGACTAACAACAGTGTTGTCATCAGATTCCAATGCTAAGTTACCTGGGTTGCGACGTCACTAATGGCGTTTGGTACAATTTGAAAAATAATACGCTAACATGTGTCACCTGTTTCGTATTGAATAGTGGAGATAATAAAATAAAATAAAAATAAATTTTACCGTAAATTTAACCGCACCTATAACGTCACAACTTAGGTAGCTTAACATTTGAATCAAATTTTACATCAGATCAGAAAACCTTTGTGGACAGTGATGGTACGGATAGAAAAACAACTTTTGTTTTAAGCATTTGGTTTCACACACAAAATTCGCTGAAATAGTAGAAACCAGAAATAATGTATAGCGCATGTCATTGTATATTAGAAAACGCTTGCTTACTTTTGAAAGTTTCTTCGCGTATTTTCAAAATCACAGAGAAAAAGTTGTTTGTCTAGAAGTACTAAAGTTTATGTACCACTGTCACTGAAAGTAGGAACATAAATGTATATGCCAACTGACAAATAAAAATATTATAATCGGCGGTGGAACCGATTTGGCACAGTTGTGGCGGATGGAAGTATACACTAAAGCCGCCTTTTCAACGTTTTGTGTCGGTAATCACTAGCTCTGTATTTATTTATGTTCATTTGCATATTCCTTCATGATAAGTATGTATACTTACTTTAAGATGATTTTAAATAATTGTAACGATGTAGTCGTTGATTGTAAGGTGTTCCTAAAAGTCAAACAGGATTTGGAATTTTGATACAAAGTTGTTAATATTAAATGTGGTTCGAGTGCATTCCGAACGCTGGGCCGGGATCGTCACACAGTGGTTCAGCACCTCACCTCAGGTTCAGTGCGGTAGGAAGAAGACCAAGGAGCCGCTGGTGTGACGATCTTGACCAGTTTTCAGATACCTAGCGAGAAATTCTGTCTACCGATATTTTTGCAGATGATAAGGAAAGAAGCCCGGTAGCGGGATAATATAGAAAAGATGCAAAAATTTAAACTAGCATTTTGTCTTACAAAACATCAATTTGCACAACGTAAACCGTAGCTTCTGTTTGATACATTAATCTCTTTGTAGGTACTTAAAATACTTATTTCATATAAATAAAAAAAACTGGTACTTATATTCTTGATTGACTATTAGGACGCATTTTGGTTCAGCTATGCCCATCCATTGCCAATATACTATGTGTATGCATACCTAGCTATAATACATATTATAGTTAACAAATATATTTAGTATAAATATGTGTCTATTGCATGGATTATACTGTACGTTAATAACATTTTTGAGATTATATTACTACCTGTGTAATAGAAATTAGTGCTATATCTATGAGTGTTAATTAGCTCTTGCGTATATTTAGCCATATCATACCTGTTTGAAAGTTACATTTGACCCACTAGTGGTTCAACGCGGTGGGTCAAATAGGAACAAACCTCATAAAAATATATTATAATATTCTATCCTAAATAAATACTTCATTAATTAAATACTCTTTAACTAAGTAGGTATAAATAGTTATACATATATGTTATCGTTTTGAGACTAACAACTTTCAGTTGGGCATGGTTTAAGATGTTAAGTATAACTTCTGTGCTTTTTAAGTAAATTGAACAAGAGTTAATTTGTTCTGGTAAATTACTACTGGCCAAGAAAAGAAAAAGTGAGCAAGTCTTGTTCCTAGGCATCAAGTGTCACGTCATTTTTAAGATTTTTATTTTATTTATTACTCCTATTAAGTTGACAAAGTAAGGTTACTTCTATTATTTCTGTAAAAACTTTTTTGAATCAGTTGGTTTTACCTCTTGTGAATTAAATTGAAAATAGATAGGTATGAAGTTTAAATCTATGTTATTTTACAAATATGTATATGTGTTAAGAAAATGTCACACATAATATTAAGTTTCTTTGGATATTGTAAAGCAGAAATAACTAAGAAAAAGTTAGTCTCAACGGTTGTTTCCCTGTCATCTCCACTGGGAACAAATGGCGAAAAAAGGTGCCAATAGTTTCCACTGGAGACGAATGAAACTTTTTTTCCCGGTCATACCTAGTGGGAATTACCGGGAAACAGCCGTCTTTACAGGGTTATTCAGAAAGAGTATTAATGAGTATAATGTTTTAGAGTGAACAATTTTATTTAGAAATATATAGAGAGATAGATCTTTTTATGAAAAAAAAAAATAATTGTTTTTATTTCAGTACTTATTTAAAATTTAACATGTACCAAAATATTTTTTTGCAATTTATTATCCGTTATAAATTAAGACACAATTTTTACATAAAGATAAGCTCTTTAGGTATGTATTGTTTTATTTTACTGGCAGGCAGTTAGCAGTTATTGGTTAAAATACTCTTTCTATATAGTCCTGTATGTGTATATCTCTTCACCATGTATGTCTGGTAATCTAGTCATTTTATGTTGCAATATGATCGGCGTCTTAGAAATAAAATATTCTTGAAAATATGTTTTGTATTTTTTAACTCCAATACCTATACTTAAAAGACTAGTATTTTTTTTTAATGCTTTGCAAAGTTTAATTTATGGGAGTAAAAAGTATATTTTGATAGGCCTATAAAATTGTGCGTTAATGATGGGGCTACGATTTCAGGTTTATTATCTTTAGTTCGGTTTTAAGAACTGTTAAAGTTCCAGAACACGACTTCATAAAACTGCCTTGATAGTTTTATTAAATAAAAATGTGCTTTGAATGTAGTAAATAAATAAAAAATAAACCTTACCTTTTATGTGCGTCATAATATCTAGAAACGTTGAGCTTATTATTTCATATTAATTAATTCTTGAAATTTCTACTGCAACGCGTCAGGCGTTTTGTTCAAACGAACGTTTTCGTGATTAAAGACTTCGTCGGCTAGTAGAGAAACGTAGTTAGTAGTTAGTGGGGCAAAATCCACCAAGATTTTAGATTAACGGAATTTACCCCACTAGTGGTGCGGCTTGGGGTGCCAAAGTGCTATAATTCCCCGGTTGACCAAAATGGAAACTTGTAGTGAGGTACTTGTATTCGCATTATGCATTGTTTTACGTATTATTAGGATGTCCTATTTAAAAGCTAATTAAAGTGTTCAAATTACATGCACTAATTCTAATGGACGACCTCATTGGCGTAATGGTTACCATGCCGGACTGCCGACCAGAAGGTCCCGGGAGATTCCCGGCACGGTCAACATTTGATGAACAAAATGTGTTGGTTGTCGATCTGGGTGCTAAATACGTATCGATATAAAATATTTATGTACGAATATGTAGTATCTCAGTTATGTTAAAAAAGCGAGCTATGCAACGTCGGTTTTTCAATCACACGGCCCCTGATTCGATCCCGGCTCTACACCAATGACTTGTTTTTTAAATTATGTGTGGATTTGCACTCACTTTTCGGTGGAGGAAAACATCGTGAGGGCACCGACACGATTGAGAACTGCAATACCCGAAGATGTGTGTCATCCGCCAACCCGCAACCCCCTTGACCAGTGTGGTGGATTATGGCCTCTATAATTCTATGCTTATGCAGTTATGTTAGCAACCATAATACAAACTAAATATGGTTTAGTAATGGGGCTAACCAGCCATGTGTAAAATGAGTGCTAATATTAATTGTTCACTATTGAGGAACACATGCTAATTAAAACCCATGACTGTATTAAAAGTAATTTTAATTGGCTAAGAACACTGAGCTTTTATGTATACAATAGTATATAAGTTATATACCTAACATTTAAAATTTGAGCTTCTGCATATCAACAGTATTTTATCATTAATTGCACTTCATTTTGAAGTAGTTTACAATGATAGTAATATAAAATAAAATACAGAACAATACATAAATAAATCTAAAAATATATATTAAGTGACTAAATTAATAAAAAATATAACATTAAAAAAATGGCAGTATAAATGCTTGCAAATAGAAATTACATTACTAAAATTATTTTTACAATGTATAATATAAAACTTATTATTTTGAAGCTAATCTTACTGTATACAAGAGGTAACTTTTATAACAATATCAGTATCAGTTGTTGTATTTATTAATATCTATTAAATTCAGTTTTTTATTTATTACGACATTTAAGTACAGTTGTATAAAAAAAAATACAAAAATGATTGTAAATACAATTTAACAAATACATACATTGCATATACTGAATGTATGTAGAAGTAAAAAAACATCTTCCAGTATGAATAAATAACATTTTGTATATCACATTCAAAGAACCCAATGACATATTTTTTATCAATAAAAATTTATAAACAAATATTCCTATGATAATTTTAACATTATCATTAATTTAACGCTTAACCTAAAATAAAGGCATTATTTGTAACCTATTGTATATGTAGACTTATTGTAAATTGGCACAATTTTTCCTTAAATTACTAACTCTGGAGGACTTTTTGAGCACCATTTATATGAAAAAATTACAAGAACACATATAACCAAATGTAAATGTGTTTTAAATAATGTAAAATGGATGTGGTTTACGAAACAATATTGTTGAAGGTACCCTGGAGAAAACAGCACTTACGGCACGAGACTAGTTCTCAGTGTAAGTGCTGGTTGCCATATCATATCATAATTATTGTTTTATTTTTGTTTTGTTAAATATTTTTTGTAATGATCTGTAATATTATTCTGTAATAAACAAATTTAAATTTCGAATTTGCAACTGACAGTCAGTCATCATCAAGAACTACAATCACAGCCTGAACAATCGCAGTCAGCACAACACTCGAGGCACCCTGAGAAGCCATCTCCATCTGCAGCAGTACCATCACATGTACAGCAATCTAAACATCCTCCATCTCCTTCGCAGCATTCACTCAAACAGTTTGCACAACCCTCAAAACACTCTTCAGTACAATGGCCGATACCTCGGAAACAGTCGCAGATCCAATTACACATAAGATAAAGACAAAATGTGTCAGTATCATCACTGTAGTATGGTACACAACAGCAATCAGTGGCTTCCTCAACCCTTTGCCGCCTTTTTTCTTTTTCCTCCTCCGTGAAATTATCATTTAACTCGTCAGAGGGATTAAAAACTGCAATTGTTTCTGTCAGATTTTCTTTTTCACCGTTTTCTATGTGGCTAGCGTTTGGATATTCCGTCGGTAACTCTGGCTTCTGGTTTTCAGTACTTTTCAAGGGCTGGGTAGTGATTGGAGTTAAGTCCATCTTGTTGCTAAAGTTTATTTATTTCTCTTGAAGGATAATATCGTAACTGTAAATTTTTGATAACGGGATTTTACGTTGCGCAAATAATTAAATAAAACCTGTTTTACAAAACTTTTCTTCTTTTATAGCCGTAAAATACATAGGTACCTACGAAATAAAATCACCTCCCTCGGGTACTGAGCACCTTCTTATACTTGACGTACGTACATTTCTGTTTAATTTTTATTGTAAAAACAAGTAGGTATGTACTCGACTCGATTTGTAAAACTTGTTTAATATAAAAAATAAAACTAAAACTTTTGGCTTGGATGGACTTAGTTGTTGTAATTAATCTTTTATCCACTATTTAGTCAAGAAATAACTTTGTAAGTATTTTGTTAGAATCAAAGATCATTAGCCTTAACACTAACCTATTGTCACATTTATAACTGTTTTATTAAAACCGTAAAAACATAATAGAATCGTATACAAATCTCGCATTTCGAAAAACAAGAATTGAATTAGAACACCAGAAAGAGAAGAGAGAACACGAAGAAAACGCGAAGAAAACTTGATTGACAGTGACAGCATTAATTACGAATAGATGAAGAAATGTCAAAGTCATAATAATCAAAATTACTAGTCTGTAGACTCATCCATGAAGCTTTATAAATAATTCTTCATCGTAGATAGAGTCTTCTTGGACTCATCTACATACATATGTCTTAGAATAAATACTAAAGTGTTTCACATATGCATAATCTAACAGACTTTCGTATATATACCTAGTCGTTTGCCACTCCATCGAATTACGAAGTTTAAGCGTAGAAAGAAAAGGACAATAGCGACCGTGATACTCTATCCACTGCTTCGGTGCACGAAGAAAGATTTTCAATAAGAACTTTGTGCTACAATCGCGTTGCCTAAACACAGTAATTGATTAATATATATAGCCATTGATAAATAATTCCGTAACTTGGGGTAGAGCTGGTTTTTCAGGAACAGAAAGTGCTAGGTGTACTTAGCAATTTCTTTTACCTAGCAAAAGAATGAGCGTTGTGAATGTCTGTGGGCCGTAACGTAACAAACTGATGATAATGATGACTGACTATAGGTAAATGGCCAAAATAAAGATTCAGTAACAGAATACTTACTTATTTTACGAAAAAGCAGTTTCCAATTTTTATTACAGTACTGCAATCCTCGCATTTTAAAATTCTATGTCTCACCATTAATCATCGATGCAGGAGGAGTAACAATTCAAACATTCTATAGAACAAAGGCAGAGAAAGCAGCAATCGTCTAAAGTTGACATTGGATCATTGACCGGTCCTTCGGATGGTACTGAAGGGCCTTCGGCAGGTAATCGAGGATCTTCGGGAGGTACCAGAGAACCTTCGTGAGGTACCTGCGGACCTTCAAAGGGTATTTCAGGAGGTGCTATATGTGCCTTAGATACTTCTGCAGGTATTTCAGCCGCAGCCATAGCTACATCGTAACTTGGTGGCAAATCTGACAGCCTTTGGTCCGAGATCTTAGGCTGCTTCGTGATTGGGACAGCCATTTCGAAAGAGGTAGAGGATCTCTTTGGTAAATTAGTTTTGTCCACGGCTTGTATCGCGTGTAACCTTTTTTATAAAACACAGTTTTGACGTATGTTACTTCTTCTTCGTATATGCTAAGCGGCTAAGATCTGGTGTTGAGAATATTCAAGCCGCCCGAAAGACTGTTCGTTAAAATCAGTGAACTAAAATATTTTATTTAGTTCATTCATAGATAGTAATTTTAAACCTCTTGTTTGAACTTTAACCTTTCACTGATTTAAAAATATATATTGCGCACAGAATGTATTAGGTAAGTAAGTAGGTAAATTAATGAATTTAGAACTTTAATGCATTTTTCAACGTCTATTTTGTACTACTTATTTATCACTCTACTGATATGATAAATTTGATTGCATCAGATAAAATATAAACTAGCTTTACCTCGCGGTTGTACCCGTGTAGGTACCTACTTTGTTATTACAGATACAGATAAAAGATTTATTAATAAATATAGATTTTTTTTTTAATCCAGACAGTGTAGATTCTACAAACATTATTTTATATACATACGAGTATGTCAGTTATTAATTAATTTGTCATTGATAAATTCCTTAACACCATAGTGTGCTTTATTAATTGAAAATAATTTCAGCTTATACTTCTAAATGTGTTAGGGGAAGCTGTAATTTTGATAAACTCAGGAAAATGGTTAAATTTGTTAGAAAGTTAGAAATTAGCTAAGAAAAATATTGGTACCTTTCGCTGCGCGGTACCAATATTTTAACCAAGATTAAGGAGAATAACTCCTTAATCTCTTAGTTCAGAAATAACATGTTTTAATACAGAGCCTAAGGTATTTCCGTACCAAATGTCTATCGGTTCAGCCTTTTGACTGTGTAAAGCACCTATAGTAAGTACTAAGCAGTGCCACTAGATGGCACTGTACGTTCACCTTAGTTTTCTGAATCGCGATGACGAAAGTTTTAAAACATGTATATTGTTACGCGTCCTACAATGACATGGTTTTATTGTATTCCATTTGCATAGTGGTCCAGTAGCTGGTCCGGTGAAGATGTAAAAAACAAAAACACACATCTTTTGCTTTATAATTATCTACTAGCTGCGCCCCACAGTTTTGCCGAGATTAAAGTAGTCTTATACGCTACCTCCATACCCAATATCATGTAATTCGGCTCATCCGTTTTATTATTATTCACTCTCTTCGACTCTTCGAACGACGGATCAAAACTTTTGATCCGATTTTTCAGGTTGTTTCAGCGTGTGGGGAGTCCAGCCACGCGGAGTGAAACTTCTTTGTGTTAGGAGGGTAGTTTAGGGATTAGTTTACTGGTGTGAGTTGTAGTGGAGGTGTGGTGGTCGGTCAGAGGAACATTACTATTTTTTAATTTTCCTTTGCTTATCTTAATTTGGCTTCAGGTCACAGATTCTGATATCTAGATTTTAACAAATACTAGTTATGGGGGAGAAAAAAATAATACATTTAAGTAATTATGAAAAATTGCTTTATTTTCAATTACAGCAACAATTTGAAATACTTAACTAAATTCGTAGATATAATTAAATATAAACGTACATAACAAATCTTATTCATAAGATGTAGAGATACAACCCTATAAACAAAAAAAAAACAAAAAAAAAACACAAATTAAACCATTATGTACTTATTGCTATCCTTGCTGTTTTTATTGCTTGTACCAAAAACAAATACAATTTTGAAATACCGACTTTAGAGATTTTATTCGTATTTGACTTTTTTATCGATATTTAGGTCGAAGCTCTAATAATACAGAGCTTCATCGCAAGCGCTAATAAAATATATCTTAAAAGTTTTTTAAGACGGCTTTTTCCTCGTAATTTTATTGTTTCTTAGATTCTTGATAATCCGTCTCACTAAGATTTTAGCATGTTGAGTTCTGATAACTTCTGAGACTGGAATTATCAAGAAGCCAACCATCTTCTGATCTCCGACCGGTCCACGGATCATCTACGCAGCCTTGGCAACACTCGTCCAAAAATTTTGCACATTCGTCCAAGAAGTTTGCACAGCATGGCCATGAACAAAAACTTTTTGAACTCGTTTCAGGCACGTCCAAAGAGGTTTGTTGTGGATTTTCGGCCAGTTTTTCATTATTTTTAATAGGTTGCGTTGTTATTGGACTGGACATTTTAGAGAAACTTCAGGGTTTCGTTTAATTAACATTTAATTGGTTAATAATGTATATAAATATTTGTCACTGCGTCTTTTTGTACAAGTCGTGATCGTGACTAAGTTGATTAACAAGTAAGCTAGATCTCGAATTCCATCTAATCTATTTTTATAAGGTTTGCTAAGAAACAGGTTTTGTCTAAAGTGACTGCTAAGCTAGTGATAAGCTCATAATATGAGGAAAATGCATATTATATATTTAACCATATTGACGATTCAGTATCTACTATTTTTGATTGTAATAAAATTATCAAACTACATACCTATGTGTTTATTTATATAGTTTATTTATTTATTTAGTTTGAAAATTTTATTATAATCAAAAAATTATATGTTTGTTGGTTCCCAACCACAAAACGATATTATTGCTGACTATCTGCAAACATTCTCAAAAATCTCAAAATACAAATTAAAAATCTCGTTGCCGTTTTGTGAAAAACAAAGTGTATTGAAAATAGTAAATTATTATAATTTAACTATAAAGTATTAGGATACATTTTACTTATAAGTAATGTCTGTTTTGTAATTAAACTGTCAGCATAACGAATTTGAATTTGAAGGCACTTAATTGATTTTAGCACCAGTATATTTTTTACAAAATATTTTTAATATTATAATTATTAATTAAATATACCTAACATTACTCAAAATGTTTCGTTATTTCAATTATCACAAAAAAATAGACTAAAAAATATATATTCATAAACATACCTACTCGTACATTGTCTTATGCAAAACTTAATTATTATTATCTATTAAATTACATATGTTGTAATAGTACAGTACTGTCCTTCACAGAAGTTTATAGTCTCAATCCCCGGTATCACCACCCCCGCAGTCTCCACCACTGTCACCCCCGCCCCCACTGTCACACCCTCCCCCACCGTCATCCCCACCCCCACTGTCACAGCCTCCCCCACTATCATTCCCGCCCCCACTGTCATGCCCTCCCCCACCGTTATCCCCACCCCCACTGTCACCGCTGCTCCCACTGCCACCACCTCCTCCACTGTCACCGCCGACCCCAAAGTCAAAACTGCGCCCAAAGTCAAAACTGCGCCCAGAGTCCAACCCCGGCTCATTCCCGCAATCGTTCTCATTATTTAATCCACATTCGTTATTGGACATCGCGTAGGTTGTGTCAATCCATACGTTATCTTCATCACTGTCATATCTATTCCTTGTCTGTCGACGCGCGGTTCGCGGGTCATTCGTCCCGCAGCAATCTTCGCAGCAGGATTCTAAGCATTGACCACAGGATTCCAGACAGTCAAAAAAGCTGTCAACTATTCCACAGCAGCATTCGGCGAAGAAGTTTCTTTTCCGTTTTTTAGGTATTCGTATATTTGTTCGCGGGAAATCGTCGTCATCTTTCGCATTTGAAGGTTGTGTGGTTATTGGTTCCGTCATTTTGAATGATTTCAGCAAAAAAGAAAATTGTGCGTTACCTTAAAAAAAAAATCTGGGTTTTCTACTCAGCCTCTTTCTTCTACTAGTGATGGACGTTAACGATAGGTTATTTTTCCCTTTGACTGTTCATCCCAGTAAGTTCTTCATGCGACTAACTTCATCACTATTCACTGTGTCAGACTATATAAGTTTATTCGCAACATCAACAAATTACAGTTAGTGTCTGAATCAACATCTAAGTAATTAAAATCGATTTAACAACTTGGGAAACAAACGTCCATCTATCTTATGAAATATTCCAATACTGTTTATGTATTCATTATTCTGCGTCAGGCAAAAACCAATCTAAAAATAGATTACTAAACACGCGCGTCAGTCAACACTGCTGAATGAAATGTGAGCGCAATATTCTGACGAGAAATAGGGATGTGCGTATTTTCGAGATTAGTATTGAATACCAGGTATTTACTAGCTAATATACATATTGGGTGTCGATCCAAAACACTCGCTCAGATAAAAAGCTTTTTAGAACAATTTTTACGCTAAAAAGTGCGGACGATAATGACGTTATATTGGTACCAAATAGTGTTATCTTTGGCCTATGGAAAAAAAAAACATATAACTTAACATCCATTGTCTCAAAACTTAATTAATAATATATTTAAATTAAATTTTATTTCAATATTACAGTACTGCCCTTTACATAAGTTAATTATTTCAGTCCTCGGCATCACCACCCCCACAATCTCCACCACTATCACCCCCGCCCTCACTGTCACAGCCTCCCCCACTGCTAACCCCAAAGTCAAAACTGCGCCCAAAGTCAAAACTGCGCCCATAGTCCAACCCAGGGTCATTTCCGCAATCGTTCCCACTATTTAATCCATAATCGTTATTATACATAACGTAGTTTGTGTCAATTGATACGTTATCTTCATCGCTGTCATATCTTCTCCTTGTCTGTCGACGCGTGGTTCTCGGGTCATTTGACCCACAACATTCTTCGCAGCAGGAGTCTAAGCATTGTCCGCAGGATTCCAGACAGCCAAAGATGATGTCAACTATTCCACAGCAGCATTCGGCGAAGAAGTTCCTTTTCTGTTTTTTTGGAATTCGTATATTTGTACGCGGGAAATCGTCAGCGTCTTCTTTCGTGTTTGAAGACTGTGTGATTATTGGTTCCACCATTTTGAAAGATTTCAGCAAAAAAAAAAGGTTTTCACGTTTTTACTCGGCTACTTTTTTCACTCATAATAGGCGTAAGCGATAAGTTATTTTTCCTTTTGACTGTTCACTCCAGTAAGTTCTTCATGCGACTAACTTCATCACTATTCACCTCGTCAACACTGAAATAGTTTATTCACAAAATCTACAGGTATTGCAGTTAGTGTCTGAACCAGCTTTTAAGTATTTTAAATCCATTTGGGGACTTAGGAAACAAACGTCTATTTATCTTGTAAAATATTCCAATACGTATTTCATTAATCTGCGTCAGGTAAAAATAAATCTTTAAGCAGATTCTATAACACGTGTGTTAGAATACACTGCTGAATGAAATATGAGCGCAATATTTTGATTAGAAATAGGGATGTGCGTATTTTCGGGATTAGTATTTAAAACTAATATATATTTACTAGCTAATATACGTATATTAGGTGTCAATTCGAAACACTGTAGGTACCAAATATATAATATACTAAAAAAAATATGTAATATTTGGTACCAACATAAAATTATTGGTATTTGGTCGATAGCGAACAATTTGGGCTGCGCTTAGTTATCTTGCGCGTTGTTTTTCCGCTTATGACCATGGCATTGCGTTGTTGGTTTGGTTCGGTCAGCTTCGGCCGCGCTCGGACCTTGACAACCGGATCGAAGCAATCTCTCTCTCTCAGAAAGATTTGTTTATTACCGAGCGTTTATCGACAATACGAATACTTGTGATCAAAGTTCCCGAGTAAAAAAGGAATTTAAACGCTTTAGAGTTTGACCTATATATCAAATACTTAAAAGTTAAATTTAAAGAGCAAAAAACAAATATGTAAAAACATTGTAAGCTCTCTTGCTCTAAAATACGACATGTACCTACTCTTTTATAAATACACAACGAATAATTCCCAAAGCATGTATTTTATTAGAAATACTTGTTTGTAATAGGCAGCACAGATCTATATCGTTTATAAAAAAAAAAAAACTTTTAAGTAATTTGAGCATTGTTCCCTAATATTAATAACTCTAATATTATTTGGAAGCTAATCTAATATTATTACCACCCATCCCTAAACAGGCTTCTATGATAAAGATGTATGAATATTTGCTTTAGCAAAATATGATAAGATTGCAATTTTATTGCAAAAACAGTGTTACATAAATGCGTATATTAAAATTATGTATGACAAAATTATGTAATAAATTTTCACAATTATGTAACAAAAACTTATGTACATAGAAAAATAAATACTTAGAAAAATCAAAGGGTAGGTAGGTGCATATTTTATATTGTATTTAAAACTATTTAAAAACTTTTATAAGTCACTTCTTGAAAAAGGCCAGTCACACCTGTCAATATTAGGTATGTAAATATAGTTTGCTTCATAATAAAAAAATACAGACGCAAAGCTTCGTACACAAACAAAACATTATTATTAACGCAATGTGTATACATATTTGGTACGCTTATATCAATCACTATGTAGAAGTTGTTGCTATCAAAGTTTCAAGGTCTACCGTTGACTTTTTGATAGCAGAAATAATAAGGCGGATGTTTGTGCAAATGAATAGAGTTGTTTTGTTATAATTTGCACACCCAAAGTGGCAAAAATATGTTAATACTCATACTATATAGAATGTATCTACACATATATTTTTGAAATTAAATGTATATGTATAGTATATCTTTAAAATTTGTTTTTTTACTCATTCATAATCGGTTAGCTTAACTACTTCAATTTAAATTGTAGTGTTTTGATTTTTATTGTTCTCTTTAAGTTTGTTATTTTAATGATTTACTTACTTTATTTTAATTATGCAATGCCACGAGAGTTATGCGTGCGTTTCCTCAGGTTCTGTACCGAGTGGCCCTTTTAATTAATTTTATTAATGGTTTTATTTATTTATATATATCTTATTTATATATTGTATTTATTTTAAATTGTATGCTTTGTAAATTGTAAAATAATATTAATTTTAATTATATTTACTACGAATTGCAGCGTGATGTTGTGCATACAGCCTAAAGCCTTCCTCGATAAATGGTCTATTCTACACAAAAATATTTTTTCAATTCGCACCAGTAGTTCCTGAGATTAGCGCGTTCAAACAAATAAACATACACAGAAACAAACTCTTCAGCTTTATAATATTAGTATACTAGATATACGAGTACATAGGTACATAAAACTTTATATCGTATATACAAATTATCAATCACCTGGGTGTTAAATTAAATAATAAACTAAAATTATTGGCTGTGAAAAAAAAACATCCAAAAATTTTAGTTCATCACAAAGATGTTGGCTGTGCCGGGAATCGAACCCGGTACCTTCTGGTTGGCAGTCCGGCATGGAAATAACCAATCCGCTAAAAAATTCAAAATGTCTTAGCAGTGAGGTTGTCAATTGTTTTATCTATTCCCATTAGTAAGCAGTCAATCTCAATGAGAGTGTAGACAGTTGCAATTGGCTTAAAGACGTGACTTGGGGTAACGAAATCGTATGGCGTAATTTTGCCGGTCAAAGTTAAGGTCATGGCCGTCGGCAAGCCGCCGCGACGGCGCCCTGACAAACACAACTGGTTGTGACGTCATTTGGGAACAATCACTATATTATAGTCAATTTGTTCAAATGAGACCAATGTTTGTCATATATCCTACTAATATAATAATTGCGAAGGTTTGTGTGTGTATGTAGTTGTTACTTCATTTATACTAGTAATAAAAAATATTCAATTTCAACTATAATTCTAATAAAAGTACAAAACATATATTTTTTTAAGGACAACACTTAACTCGAATCAATATTACAAACATAAAAAGCGCAACCAAATTAGAGTGAGTCAGTGTAAGCGATAATAATTTATTATGATAAAATATTTTTTCAATAATTATTATACCTAATAATAATTATTGTAATATTTTTTTTTATTATTGAATCGATATTTCTATAGAGTTATCGGACTTTATTAAAAAAATTGCCACGTGTTAGTCGGGCTCGCGCATGAAGGGTTCCGTACCATTGTTGTATGGGAGTTTCCTTCAGTATCTATTTTATTTAATTTCAATGGAAAGGTAACATTCCGTTAAAAATTTTGGTGTCTACAAGCTACCATTATTGATATTTAGGAAAAAACGACTAAAACACGTTTATTGTAATTGGGGTAATAACGCCCCTTAATATTTTTATTTTTAGTATTTATTGTTATAGCGGCACGGGAAATACATAACTAGAAAAAGTTTCAGCTTTCTAGCTATTACGGTTTAAAATACAGCCTGGAGACAGACAAGACAGACAAACAGACAAAGGAGGCTTAGTAATAGGGTCCTGATTTTACCTTTTAGGAACGGAACCTTAAATAACATTGAGAAACATGAAGAAAGTGTGCAGGCAGCAGGCTCCAAAATAATTGAACAATTGCAAGTCAGGCTTGCGCTTGAAGGGTTTCCTACCAACCTTACTAATATTAAAGCTCGGTTGCACCATATGCGTGTGTGCCAACGACATTATAATACCTAAATGTCGTTGGTGTGTGCCGCTGAATCGCCACCATTAACTACTAAAGTTAATGGTGGCGATTCAGCGGCACACACGACTAAACTAAATTTAAAGAAGCCCCGTCTCTTTTCATCTTAGGTGGCCAGAAAGAGACGGCACGTTCTGAACCACACACAAAACAACTAAAATCACGTCAAATATAAAAAATGTAAGCGTTTTTAGAGCGCATCCAATT
Organism: Mellilla xanthometata; assembly: GCA_035578125.1. Taxonomy (NCBI): domain Eukaryota; kingdom Metazoa; phylum Arthropoda; class Insecta; order Lepidoptera; family Geometridae; genus Mellilla; species Mellilla xanthometata. The sequence goes on along the minus strand of JAPUBQ010000030.1, from coordinate 3,448,155 downwards.
ATATCAGCTCTAAATCTGACGTGTTTGACGTGATTTTAGATGTTTTGTCTATGGTTTAGATCGTACCATCTCTTTTTGGTAATTTATGACGAAAAGAGACAGAGCTATTTTAAATTTAGTTTACGGTAACTTTGACCGCGGAATCTGTTGCACCATCATATTTCTTAGTATAGTTAAAGTTATCCGGGCTGCCAGTCCATTGACGCATCTGACAGTGAGTTAACATAAACTATAGCTTTTACCAGCGACGGTGGTCACGGTTAAAGTTATGACGTCATCTACTCATTTATTGCCTAACCGGTACTTTAACATTTTGTTAATTTGATAGTAAGCTGATGCAACCCAGCCTAGTAGTAAAAAAACGTGTGTTAATCTGTGTATCTGTTTGTTACATCGTCACGGACAAACAGCCACAAGTCAGGTAAATGCCAATGACAACTTTACGCCTCTGACATTGACAATGACATCTATTATGGTTAAATTTACAAAAGTTGATAGTAGTTTAAAGAAAAAAAAACGTTTTTAAAATAAAGTTTTTTTTAGAGTTTATTAAAGTTACATTTTTCTTTTTACTAAAAGTATCTACTAGATAAGTAATAAATAAAATGCATTAAATGCAAAATCTTAAGATCTATGTTATTTTTTTAATCCCAACCTTGGTGTCATGAGATATCAGACTTTTTTATTTGGGTTGCCATTAACGTAAAAAATAGAACAAGATTATTGTTGGAAGCTATAATACATTTTTCCATGAAATATTTAATTTGTTAACTAGCGTTGTTATACAAAGAGGCAACTCGGCTGGCTTTTTAGGTACTCTTCCCACTGGCAATGTTTTTTTAGATTAGACATACTTTTACTTTAGTTAATTTTAGATTAGATTTACATTAATTGATTGATTTGATTATTTTCTATTCATATAAGTTATTTGAAATTATTAACTCTATTTATTAATTTGGCAACCCCGATATTTATCCTTACTGGCGATACTAAAAGATTAAGGAAGTACTAAAATTAATGTTACACGTAAAATTAAGTATATTGACTTTAACATGAAACCTAAAGGTTGTTAACTTAAAAGTATTTGTGCATCAAAATGTTTAGCGATATTTATTTGGTAAGTATAAGTTAAACATGAATATTACAATCGTTTACAATAAGTTGTTTTTTTAATCTTTTAAAATTATAGCTAACTCAAAACATTTGTTATCTATAGACTTGATTGGTTATAATTCGAGTCAATAAAGAAAACATTTGAAAGTTCGTGTCGTCTTCTTAGTACAACCAAATGAGAGAGAGCAAGAGAAAAATAGAAATTTACTTACAAATATGTTTTACAGCATTCATTCCTAGCAATATTTTCTATAATAATATTAAGATTAAAATTACAAGGTGAATTAAAACACTTCTTTTTAATTTTGACAGCAATGAGACTTCTAGAATTACTGATGATATACATCTGAGGCCTATGCTGAGCAGAGGGCTGACAATGGGCTGAAAATTATGATGATAAATTTTAGCACCAAAAAGAGTTATGATAAAAACTGTTTTTATTATTTTTTATTCGCTTTTCTTTACAAGGGCAATTATCAACTGATTATGTATTGAGCACCTATTAAATATTATGATTAAATTAAGAGCAGAAATCACCAACGGATTATGTGAAGCACCTATTAAAGATACTGATTAAATTTAGTACAGTAATTACTAATTACCAACTGATTAACTGATGTCCTAAGCAGATACTGATTAAATTTATCTTTTGCTCTAGCACCGTCAACATTTATGCTACAATCAGTCGTATTTCTCACTTTCGCTAATAATTATTAAACTGTTATTGCTTTATTTTACTCTTTATTCCATTCCGTCCTACCAGTAATTTAATTTAGTCAAACTGTTTGGAAGTTTTTTTTTCTAAATTATTATACTGATGGATCAAACTATTTGGTAACATGAATTTTACTCCAAATACAATTTTTAATGTATTAAGAAAATATATTTATAAAAATAGTGAGTAATGTTTCACTTGGACAATGCTCAGAAATATAACTCAATGAATTAAAAATGTAAACGGTTTGGTTTTATTTCCCCTCCACAACTTCTTTGATAATGAAAATGGACGGCCGTGTGGTAAGTAAACAAGTTATCATAACTAAAAGACAATTTCCTCTGAAGACACAAATGCATTTAAAGTACCATTTCTAACTGTTCCATAATAATAATCATAATCAATTCTATTTGGAATAAAATACATGTATCCAAATAGTTCGATCCGTCAGTATAACAATTTGGAAAAAAAACATCCAAGCAGTTCGACTATCGAACTATACTGGTAGGACTGGATAGAATAAAGGTATTTAACATCATTCGTTACAAACCAATGACAATATCTCACTTGATGGCCGATTTAAGCAAAGCAATTCTCATATGAGCATTGTTCGCCTCTGCGGTCGTGGGACGAGGTGCTAGCAGAGAAGAAAAGCTATGCACCATTAAGGGGGATATTATTATTGTTACAAACATTCTTAATACGCTCCGCTGATATTCCCACAAGCCCTACTTAATGCACTGTTAAAATTTACACTCTATACTGTATTCTTATGTCCTGTTGTCATTCACTGTTTCTTACTCTATTCTCATGCGATACTGGAATTTCCACTCCACTCTACTGTATTCTCTTGCCCCACTGTCATCCCCACTCTACCCTGATGTAACTTCCATTCCACCCCATTTTATTATCTTGTCCCTCTGTAATTACTACTCTACCCTACTGTATTCTCTTGCCCCACTGTAACCATACTTCACCCTGCTGTAACTCCCACTCCTCCTTGCTGTATTTTCTTGCCCCACTGTAACCTTATTGTATTCTATTGCTCCAATGTAATCCCTACTCCAACTCTGCTGTAAATTTAACATTTCTTCTTGCTGTACTCTCTTGCCCCACTGTTATCCCTACTCCGCCCTGCTGTAACTCCCACTCCTCCTTGCCGTATTCTTTTGCCCCATTGTGATTTTCTACTCCACCCTACTGTATTCTCTTGCCCCACTGTAATCCCTACTCCACCTCGGTGTATTCTCCTCAATGTAACTCCCACTTCAACCCACCATATTCTCCCTTCTCTCCTGTGATTCCCTCTCGACATAACTGTCATTCTTGGGTAGAAGGCGAGCTGTCATCAGCTTTTCTCTTGCAGGCAGCTTGTTTTTTATCCGGACGGTACTTCTCCCATTTTTTATGGTTAAGAGTGTCGAAGTCGGAACAGTATTGCGCTATGTCTCGGAGGTATGTCGATAGGTGGAGTAACTCGCGGTCTTTATCTCTGAAATAATAATATATCACATTACTTAAAATTATTACAATTAGTATGGAGACCAAACTATGAAACTCCTTGCCGGAATCCCTGTTCTAACTGAACTACAACCTTACTGTCTTTAAGGCGAAAGTGGTTTTTTTCAGGCAAGTGCGTTCTATCTTAGACCGCAATATAACTTAACATTAGCAGAGTTGTGGTCAAGCGCAAGCTTATCACGCAAAAAAAAAAAAATAGCACGCATTCAAATTCTGCAACGCGCTGCAGTCTATAATTGTCATATCACTATGCATATGACAATTATAGATTGCGTGACCCAAGTAAGGTCGTTTCAAGAAAATACGTATAGATGGCGCTACTAGTGTCGAATGATACACGTAGTACAAATTCTCAACATGAGATAGAGAGACTATTATACTGATTAGTCTATTATTAGTTTATTTACTATGATTTCAGAGTTGGCACTTTAGCATTTGTTTATAATAAATTATTGGTAAAACTTACCTGTTTAAATGCGCTTGTCTAAACGGCCGTATCTTGAGTCCACTCTTGGGGTTCATTATAAAGTTTCTTCTCACATCATCAAACATTATTGTATTTTTAGATGAATACTGCGGGAATTTACCCCAAATAACTCCTAAAGGCTTCACCTGGGAATCAAAAGGACACATGCTTAATTAACATTTCAATGGCGACTTTCTTGTTTACTGTGTAATCACGAAAGCGTTAAAACACTAGAATAAAGCCTAATTTAGATGAAATATAAGAAAGTATTAATATATATAAAAAAGTATTATATTTTAATCCACACTAGGCATGTTTGCTAGGTCGTATAGTTTTGCGCTTTTCTAATCAAATACTTAGCTGTAATATGTAGCATAGCATAAGCAGTCCACTCTTTCTCACTGATGGGACTTGGGTACCTCCTCTCACGAGTAGAGAGACATAGGTTATAATCCAATATGCTGGGCAAGGGTTGGTAGACCCTTGTCACAGGTATTTGGATATTGTGGTCCTCAAACATGTCGATTTTCTCACGATGTTTTTCTTCACCATATAGCGGGAGCAAATCCAATGCTTAAATAACAAGTAATTGGTGTAAGGGCTGGTGGCCAGCCTTTCGATTTTTCATAGTTTACATTTCGGAGAGTGTGCATCGGGATTGCATGATTTGATCCCCCCGCCCCATTCGACCATCGAACGAGTAGAGAAGCAAGTCGCGTACTAAGCCGTTTGCTTCCACCTTCATTGTGCGTACCGCCAAAGTGTGGAAATTTTTGCTAAATTCCGTGTTCCCCGATAACTATAATCTAGCGGTTTTCAAGGCAAGAGTGAACCGGTTTCTTCTGGGCAAGCGTGCTCTACCTTAGATTGCAATATCGCTACCATCAGGTGAATTGCGATCAAGCGCAAGCTCATTACCAGTAAAAAAAGGGCTCGAGCGAATCTTAGGCCGTCAGATTGAAAAGAAGATGTTTTCCCACCAAACCAGGCTAGCAATATTGAATAAAAATTAAGAGTAGGATTAATTATAAGGTTATATACTTACATCTATAGTACCATATTTAGTAGTATGAACAGTGATCATAGCTAGATAATCTAGGTAGAACAGAATCTTGTAATCCTGGTGTGTGGACACACCAAGCAGTCTCATCTTCTCCTCTATCCATTTCATACCCGTGGCGGACCATATCACTATGTCATAGTCTTCATATGCCTGCGTTAGGAATTCATGGAGGAATGGCCGCATCAGTTCATATGCTGGAATATAAAAAAAATATAACTAAGTTAATTTTCACTAATGGAAAATTAATAAAGTCCTTTCCAAAGAAAATAAAAATAAATTTAAAACACTCTAATATTTTTTTAAAACCAAATGACTGTGACAGATGCAAATGAATGTATTTCTAAAAAAAAAAACATTAGGCATTCAAGCCTCTCCATTGTTAAAACACTATATCAACAAGTAATGAGCTCTTAAATTAGAGGAATATCTATTTCACTTGCCAGTATATCTAGTTCACTAAAATGCCCAGAATACAAACTAAGAGAAAGACCTAATTTTGAGGTGGAATATTGTAACAGTGTTCTGGCAGAACCCAACTCAGATTCTGTTAGAACATTGTGTAGATAGGATTGGACCTCAAACATGGATCTATTTTCTGAGGAATTAACAGTATTTTAGTGGGTGACCATGCGCAAAACTGTCATTTAAAAAGTGGCGTTTTCATTATGGCTTGGATGACATGTTAAATTGTAGGTCACAGCTGTTAGTCTTAGTACAAGCAGTTGTTAAGCCAAGTCAGAGGCTTTCGTGTGACTTGAAAACTCTCGACACCAGAGCTTGGCTACTTAGCTCATATGAAGAAGAAGATTAAGAATAATAAGATTTATTATTATGTATTGTAATAATAAAACCTACCAGTTTCAGCAACAGATCTGTGATCGAACAGCGTATAATCTATGTCCAGAACAAGAAGCTTCTTTCCTTCTCGCGGCTCATTGATCATGTTAATTTTATAGTCCTTCACTCTCTTGTTTATTTTGGCTAAATATACCTGAAAGATATTTAAAACAATCATATTATAAAGATCATACTTCTGTTGAAAATAATTACCATTAGTAGAACTACTATTACAATTAGTAATAGTATAAAACATTAATTATTAGTAATTAAGATGATTAAGTTCTTATTTTTTAAACTTTATATCATAAAGTCTTCATCTTCTTAGTTTCACCATACTTTGAGGAAGTTTAAATAATGTTGAAACATTAGTAAGTTTTTCTGTGGTAAATAAATATTTCATTATTACTATACTATTCATGATACTATTCCAAGTTTCATGAATATGTCTTCAAAGGTGTTAACATTAGTGTGTTTGTGTATGGTCTGTGAATGGATGCTATTACCACAAAAAAGTGTTTAACATATTTTTTACCTCAAAATGGGTATCAAATGAAATGGCTTCATACATATACTGGTATTGTGGTAAATTTCAATTCTAAGATAGTTCCAACTACAAATTTTAGAGTTGTAAGATTTGTTTTTTTTTTTATTTACCGTTGTAAACTTTTGTGGACTTTTGAAACATTAAACAGTGAACATTTTGTGAACTGTCCAAAATAGCATATCACATCAGCATAATACTGCTCACATATAAATCAACTAATTAAATAAATAAACAGTATTACCTCCTGATTTTCAATATCTACTTCCTCTTCCTCTATATCGAGGTCATTGACCACATCTTCTACCTCTGGTTTGGTGAGCGCACCTTGAATAGCTTCCTCTAAGGAACCCATCATCATTATCTTCAGATTGGGCTTCAGGTTTAACTCTGACAGGGTGTAGTTGTCTGATGCTACTTTGCCTGAAATATAAGTATTAAGAATGATAGAACTTTCCTATCTTCTTAAATATTTAAGATGGATGAATACTTAGTGACATTCCACCATCGGATGAGTAGGGAAAGACCAAGGTGGTATTGTTATACTGTGGAGGTGCATAAGTAGCATACAAAGTGGTTTGCTTCCACCTTCATTATGCATACCGCCAAGGTGTGGAATTCTTTATCAAATTCTCTGTTCCCCGATAACTATAATCTGGCGGTTTTCTGGGCAAACACACTCCACCTTACATTGCGATATCGCTTAGCATCAGGTGAATTGTGATCAAGCGCAAGCCCATTAAGAGTAAAAAAAACCTCATTGGCATATTAGTTACCATGCCGGACAGCCAGAGGGTCCTGGGTTCAATTTCCAGGAAGGCCAACAAATTTACGATGAACTAAATTTGTAGCTTGTTGATCAAGGTGTTCAATATGTATCAATATAAAGTATATCAGTTGTAATAGCAACCACTATACAAACTAGAAATGGTTTAGTATGGGGCTAATCAGCCGTGTGTGAAATGTGCCGTAATATAAAAAGAATATAAAAAATAAAATATGAGTACTAAAAGCACTTCGAAGTATAGAAGATAAGTAAGAATCGTTCCAGGCCTCAAATAAATCAAGAGTAATACAATAAAATGATCACTGGGTGCATTGATGGATGTTATGTCTGTTCAATTACGATATGAATACGAGATATGATTCAAGACCAAAAACCATGACGAAATAATTACTCGCTGTAGTGAAGCAGTTCTAGATAAGTTCGTTAATTAGCAAGCACATTTCTGAAATGCATAAAAAGAAAGTCTCATCCGTAAAAACAGAAATAACAGCACTACAATGCATAAAACTATAACCTAAAAGATGCAACAATACAGCTTCCAATAACATGTATTATGAATGGAAACGTGTTATTTGCATTCCGCAAAGGTTATTTGAAGGAGATAGTGTGGAATTATTACCCTGAAACTTAACATTCAGCAGCTTTTGTCTCTCCGGCCGAACACCAGTCGCATTTTCTATAGCAATTTTTAACATCGCCACGGAATCAGATGGCGAGAATTCTGGTATTTCATATTCTTTTCCGTTCCATTTTACACTAAGTTTTAATGGATTATCGTTGGAATCGCACATTTTTGCGGAAAATATCTGCAAATATCTAGGCAACAAACATGACACATAAACAAAACAATTTTGACAGTAATTGTTTTTTTTTACCGCTTAATTTTTGGATACACTACAGTCAATAAGACCAATGATTTTAAACTCCGATCTACTCCAAAACCAATAGCTGTCGTGTAGGACGCAACTTACGTCGATAAGTTGTTCTCTTATCACATCTGGGTATCGTTAAGTTTCTCGCAGTCTCACAATACAGCCAAGACCACTTAAGACGATAATATACCAAAACTGTAACCGCATTTCTGTCCTATGATGCTATGACAATAATATTAGGCACAAGGAGCACAAATATAAATGAAACAACATAATAACTATGTTTAACTAGTATTTTATTGCAATTAAGCTATTCAATAAATTTTTTCCTGACTCGATTCCACTATAAAACTATCGGGTTCGTAATCCGGGTCTAATGTCCTCGATCGAATGATTTCTTTGTAGATAAATGCTGATTTTCTTGGAGTTCTTATTTTATCGGTACTGGTGAAGTCCACTTCATACAACCCGAATTTTTCACTAGAAATGTAAAAATAGGAATTATTAAGTGTTTCGTACTCGAGTAACAAAATTTTATTGATATTTCTTTGTACTAATAATTTGACCCTATTTCTAAAACTAAAACATGACCGCCGAAATGCAGTCATTTCGGCGGTCATGTTTGGCGGGAAACATAAAACTAAAATGTGTACCCAAATATTTTTACTACTACTTTTAGATTTTTGGTAGTACAGAGCTATAAGCCAGCGGATACTTATTTTAAAATACTTCCAATAAAAAAGCAATAACTTACGTATAACCGTTCATCCATTCAAAATTATCGATCATAGACCAAGCAGCATAACCTCTGACGTCACATCCTTCCTCGATAGCATCCAACATGGCGTCGAGGTAGTTCCGGTAATATTTGATCCGGCTTTCGTCTAGAAGACCTCCGTTGGTGGACCAGCCGTTTTCTGTTATGTAAACTGGAGGGTTGTCGTAGGCGCGTTTAATTTCTAGCAGGATTTTATTGAAGCCCCAAGGCACTTCCTGTAAAACATAAGAGGGACGCTATAATTACTAAATTTCCAAGTGTTTAAAAATATAATCACCACAGAGTAAACTGAACTGTTTGGATTATTTAATATTTAATCCTACTCTTTTATGGACGTGTTATTTTTTTCTTGGTTTACTTATGTAGCTTTGGTCACTAACCCAAATCATTTAAATCACTTCACTTCAAATCTCTTACATGTAGGTAGGTATATATTAGAGTCAAAAACTTTTGTTGCTAAACGTACTACAAATTCACGATAAAAAACAGCTCGTTTTGTCTTGATTACCGAATTACAAATTGACTGACATTTGTAATTCGGTAATCAAGACAAAACGAGCTGTTTTTTATCGTGAATTTGTTATAAGTTATAAGAACTAAAGCCACTCTAAAAATACTTTGCATAGATAACCTATTGACTAAGGCGTTACTTTCGGAAATCCATTGTAGATAGAAGAAATAATTAAATATAAATATATAGATCATCACAACAGAAGTACACTAAATATGTATTTAATTTTTTCATCTGTCTACTTTGCGTAAACCTAATATGCAAATGTTGACACTGTCTATGAAAATAGCCACTGGTATCCGTGGCAAAAGACACAACAAGTACAATGCTGAGCGACGTAGTACAAGTTTTTTTTTTTAAATGACACATTTCCCACACGGCTGGTTAGCCCCATACTAAACCATTTGTGTTATGGTAGCTAACACAACTGATATACTACATATACATACATACATATTTTATATAGATACGTCATATTTAACACAAAGACCCACAGCCAAAAAAATTAGTTAAGCACAAAGATGTTGGCCGTGCCGGGAATCGGACCCGGAACCTTCTGATTGGCAGTCATGGCACAGCCAGACAGATTGACATACCTGGAGCCAAGTGGAAGTAGCTTGCGGCCAAGAGGGATCCTTCACAAGAACCGCTCCCATGTCATCCATGTAGGACGGAACAGCGTACATGCCTTCTAGAGACGCGTCCCGGTACGCTAGCTTTGACGTGTACGTGTTTACGCCGAGGAAATCTGAGAATGACAATATAGATTATAGACCTTAGAAGATGTAGGTAGGTTTATTCATTGATAACAGTCTCCGATGGTGGCCATACACGCTACGAGAAATCGTTACGATCAGACTGTACAGTTCGAACGGTACCCGATAAGTCGCTACATGTATGGTATGAAACTGTGCAGTTTCACACGATTTTTTGAGACTGTACAGTCGAACGGAACAATACGAAAATTTCAATTGATTTATCGGAATTGGACGAACTGTGCCGACTGATCGTAAAGTGTATGCGCACGTACCGTTTTCGTGTTCAGTTTTGTAGTCGGTCGAAACTCGGAGACACGTGACACGTGTGCGTCGGCATCATTTATTGTACCGTCTGATCGTAACGATTTCTCGTAGCGTGTATAGCTTGTATGCCAGCTACGATACACTGCAACGTTCAAACTGTACAGTTTGATCGTAACCATTTCTCGTAGCGTGTATGGCCACCATTAGCAACGTCAGTAGCTTGGCAAAAGTGACCTTACGCGATCATAGAGGTTAAGCAACGGTCGATGCTGAAAGACTTTAAATGGATGACTATGCACAAAACTATCGTTAGTCGTGTCATTCTTACCTGGGCATATTATAACAATTTCACGTACAACCAACCCACGTCAACCCGTGGGTCGGATTATAGGTTATGAATTGTAGGTCTCGGCTGTTAGTTTTAGCATAGACAAAGTATATTTTAGTAAGCAACCGGTAAGTCAAATCAGAGACCTTCGGGCGGCTTCGAAACTCTCGATACCAGAGCTTGGCCACTTAGCTCATACGAAGAAGAAGATAGCCTGTGTTCTGTCACGGGTAAGCAAAATGATGACAGAAGAAGGCAAGAGAAAGTAACAGTAACCTGCAGATCCCCTAATGAAAGCCACCTCCAATGCAGACAACTCCGGCAGTCGCGAGCGAGGGTAGTTCTGCTCAGCGGACTTAGCGGCTACGTTCTGCTTCAGCTCATCCGGGAAGTCCCCAGCTTTGGAGAATATTGGGTTGTCGTATTGACCCCACTGGGAAAAATACAGTCATAATAAAGCAAGTAGGTAAGGAGAATATTGTGTTGTTAGGGTTACAAATTTGATTCATACTGGTTATAATAGTACATGTCTACAGGGTATCAAAAAAATTCTAGCAGATAATGATTAAACAAACTTTTTGATGTCTTTAGCTAATATTGCTACTAAAATATCTCCGTGTCATACTAGTTTCCGTGACTAAAGATAAATCGGTATATGAAAATTCAATTGATACTAAGATTAACTATAACCGTAATCAATTTAAAACAAAGACGAAGTTAAAATAAGCTTCGAAAAAAATTGTATCAAGAGAAGTACTCACGTCAAACTGCCTAGCATCCAAAGCCGCCTGGTAATCATCCAGCGTCTCCGAGGCAGGTTCAAACCAAGTATGGCTGATGGAGATCCCTATCGAACCATTCTGAATCTTCCTAAACTCTTCATCATACAAATGATACGCATGAGCATGAGCTAAAAGAATGTTCTTCGCACAAAGATACTCAGCCACTCCAGTCATATTTACTCCTGGGGCTTTTGCGTAAGATCCATAACCTTCATAACAAACTTGCTTTGGCTCATTTATAGTTATCCAATGCTTTACCCGATCACCGAAATGTACGAACAGAAATCTGGCATAATCTTTAAACCAGTCGACAATGGCCTCGTTGGCCCAACCTCCAAGCTTCTGAAAATTGCTCGGCAAATCCCAGTGGTACATGGTTACAAACGGTTGTATATTGTTCTTTAGCATTTCATTGATCAAGTTGTTGTAATATTCAAGGCCTTGAACGTTGACTTTATCTGCGAACCCGTTCGGAAGTACTCTGGGCCAAGATACGGAGAAGCGATAAAAGTCTAAGCCGAGTTCTTTCATGATTTCTACGTCTCGTTTGTAAAGGTGGTAGGAGTCAGCTGCGACGTCTCCAGTGGTGTAATCCTTGACGGGGTTGTTGGTGTCGTGGACCATGTCGTCCCATATTGATGGGCCTTTGCCTGAAAGATTTTTTTTTCATAAAATCCTTGCTTGCACTTGACTACAACTCACCTGAGGTTATAGTCCATTGAAATGTTACATTTTTTAGGCCTTACCTTGCGTTTTTTAGAGGACGCAATTTTATTTTGTCGATGTGTAGGGGTTTTTTTTTTTTTTTTTATTCTTTTTGTTTTTTAGGGGCTTTAAATGTTACATTTATGCCAGCCCCATCGTACCCTAAATCTATGTCTAGGAACATTACTAACTTAACTATCCCCAATCAATATACGAGGTAAGGTGCGGGGACGAACCGCAGCCAATATATAGGTTTCTACTAAGTCATAAATCATACCGGCGTCAACAGAATTAGGTTCTGACAATATGGTCATAATTGATCCCAGATTGGAATTATCTAAGTTGAGTTCCGAGAATATCTTACGGCGCTCAGAGTCATTCCGGACGCATTCCATGAGTACATGATGCACGTCTTCAATCTTACCACATTCATCACAGTTAGGTGACGGAACTTTACCCATAAGAAAAGCAAAAGCGTTCAGTGGGATGTGTCCGGAACGTAGTCTGTGCGCGATTACAACTCTTTTCCTGCTCAGTTTATCAGTAAACCACGGAGAACGATGCGGCTTGCTCTGCATGATCTTATACCAAATACCTTTACTTTTGGAACGTTCATCAAAATATTCGCGCCAGTTTTCAAAACATAAATCCTTATACTTTGACAAATATTCAAAGTGTGAAGGTAGAATATACACCTCAGATCCAGCAACCGCAGCTAATTTTGCGAATCGATCAGCCGTTTCGTTCCCCGATACACCAATGTGAGATGGCAGCCATTGTAATTTTACATTCACTTGATTTGTACGCAGTTTTACAAGTTTACGTAAAATAAAAAGCGATATGGGTACCTTGACTACTTGTTGTACATTTCAAAATATGTTGCAGGGCACTTTTGCTATCACTTAAAATAACAACACAATTTCTTGTTACATGAGACTCGATGTAAGAAAGCGCCTCCGATATAGCAAATAACTCTAAGGTCATTCATTATACATACCGGAGACACGTTCCTATAGCATTCTGCTACTTTACAAGTTGCATCAAAAAATGCTATCCCTGATGAAGATGTGTAGGGGTGGTAAGTGTACATACACACAGTAAGTAAAATCAAGTTTGAGGTAAGTGCACATCAAAAAAATTAAATTGCGTCCTCTAAGAAACGCAACCCCAAATGTAACTTTTCAATGGACTATTAAGCGATATTGCGGTCTAGGAGCGCGCTTGACTAGAAGAAACCGGTTCACTCTCGTCTTGAAGACAGTAAGGTTGTGAATTCAGTGGGCATAGATACCGGAAAGAAATTGAATGTACCTACTGATTTTGGTTTATCTGGTCTTATTGAAGTTGGAGAAAAAAATCTGCTGCTTCATCATCAAAGACTGAAAATATTGCAATATTTGCATTTAATTAACTGTGTAAACAAACACTACTTGCTAAATTATTATTACCATCTTCATCCCACGCCCCTTCGATTTGGTAGGCAGAAGTGGCTGAACCAAATTGGAAGCCATCGGGGAACGATCGAACTCTTTTCTTGGAGTGCACTGCAGAATTGATGAGCAGGAAAACGCTGTAAAAATGTTTTGTTAGCAGAACAGAAATAATAATATGCTTGGCCAACTTCACCCCGTGGTGCGATCAGATATAAAGTAGTCATCTACATATCGCACATTCATTTCCTTAACGTCACTAAACAAAATATACACATTTACATTACAAGCGTTTAAAGTTTAGAACTTTTTAAAAAGGGCATAATTACAAATAGAGTAAGTATGTCGGTAATATCTATGTTTTTATTATGGAATAAAACTAACAGTAGGTACTTATTTAATAAAATCAAAAACCAAAAAACCTTTATATGGTAACAAGAAAACGACGTTAAGGAAATGAATGTGCGATATATATTCCAGAGTTTAAGACCTTTACAGGGTTTTCTGGTAACTAAGCAAAATAAAAATCTTTATCGAGCTTCATAAATTTGTGAAAAAATTATAAACGGCCTATTTTTTCAATAACGAACGATAACGATAACGATAGAACTCTAGATTCAAGATTTTGCCCATATCTGCTCATTAACGTAAACTAGCCTAAGAGTGGCTTTTTTATAATAAGTATATGCGTAAGCGACATTACGATCTAAGGTGGAATGTAAGAAGAAACCCGTTCACTCGTGCCTTGAAAACCGCTATTTGTTAAGATTATAGTTTTCGGGGTAAGGGGATTTGGCTGTTACTAGTAAATATTATTAAGCAAGAAAAAATAAAGCACTTACCAGCAAAACAGCGCAAACTTGGCACCTCGACGCGTCATGACCGATCAGCGTCCCAGCCTCTTCAGATTTGAGTTTATCTCCTCCCTATCACATCTCAACACTACACACAACATAAACACTCGTGGAGCTGTCACGATTGGCATTTGTTTAATCTATGTGTCACTCGTTTTCAATGAGCAGCTTATTCTATAAAGCGACGAACTGTTGCCCGCGGCTCCGCCCGCGTGTAAGTCGATTTTATTGCGAATCGCTTTTTCCCTGAATTTGGTTTGCTACAAATCTCACGGAGTCTCGGGCCTCCGTGAGATTTGAATTAACTCCAGAACGTATTCGTTGGAAAGGTCCAACGAATACGTTCTGGAGTTACAGCGTCAGGAAGGAAAACCCAACTTATTTTGATATTATAGATGATAAGAATATGTTTTTTTTTATCGCTGGACATAAAGAATACGCGCGCCTGTGTGTGCGTTTGTGTTCGTGTCTGTATGTATGTTTGTGGCATTTGTTTTTTTTAACATGAAAATTGTACTTGGCAGGAGTGTTTTGCTGGATTAAAATCGGCACAAAATGGAAGCCGGTACAAAATGACGGATTTTGTATTTTTTTTTTGCAATTTTTCCTATATGAGTTACAATCAAATGAAAAGGCTTGACAAAAATACTATACATACGTTAAGAAAAATTCAAAACCAAGATAGCTGCCGTCTCAAAAAACTGCAAGGGATTCTTTTCATTTTTGATGATGTTATTTGTTACTGGTGCCAATCCGGTAAAAAGTAGTAAAAATTTTTATCTAAGGTGGTACCTATTTCCTAACAAAATTACTTCAAAATCGGTCCTGTCCATCGAACGTGAAGGAGTAATAAACATACACACATCTAATCTTGTCCATTTATAATACGAGTATTATTAAAAGGATACTTCGCAAATATGTCGCATTTTTTAAACTTTAGATTTTCAGAATAACCCCGGCCGGTCCCCCGGTAATCTGGTATTTATGACATTGGTAACTGTCGCCACTGCCAATGGTAATAACTACTGCTGGAAGTGGTATATGTATATACAACAATTACTATACTGGCGACGCGACTGGAGTCTATGATCTTGTTGTCATTATTCTATCTGTTTGTCAGTCTGTCTGAATATATGGCTAGACTTCTGGCGCATCGCTCAGTACAGTGGTTCTTTTTTTAATATTTAAATAAAAAAATATTAGGACACATTTCACACAATTTCTTGTTTGTATTAAGGTTGCTAACACAACTGATATACTACATGTACAGACATTTTACACCTAGACAGACAGCCAAGAAATTTAGTTCATCATTAAGATGTTGACCGTACCGGGAATCGAACTCGGGACTCCTGATTGGCAGTCCGACACAGTAACCATTACGCTAACGAGGTCGCGTTTATAGTCATGACTATCTGACAACTAGATCAGTTGTCATAGTTGTTGTATATATTGCCACTTATAGCAGTGGCGACAATTACCAGTGTTGTAAAATACCAGGCTTGGGAGGCTTTTTGCTAAAATATTTGGAACAATTGTATAACATTACTCGTTTGATTATGATATCTGAATACAAACATTGACGTATCGGAACACGATACAAATATCGTATAATATGTAGCTTCGATTATAAGGTGCGTTGTACACTAACTCTTTACTGACGAGTGGAAGAAGATAGAAAAAAAAATGGTTGCCTGTAAAGTCGGTTTTACGGGCGAAGATTTTACGTGACAACGCGCGCAGCACGCGGCAGACCGATCATACTTGAGTGGGAGAGAGACGCAAGGCATTCGGCGGGCCTCTCTCTCGTTCGGTGACTCATCGTAACGTTACCGGGCGTTACACTTTTTCATAAGTGACTCCCAGCCGCAACCTAATTTAAGACGTTGTCACGTCAAAATACCCTGAATTATACAGAAAAAATAACAATCTGTAAGTGGTTGAAAAGTGATGAAAGAGTGAATGAGGGATGAATGGGATTTATACTATATTTTTATTGTTATTTTGTTTTTGTTTAATATTTATTGTTATGTTTATTTTATTGTATTTTGTATTTTTATTGTAATATGTACAAGTTGTCATACTAGGTTTAAATAATTAGTAATATTATAAACATAGACGGTTTGGCTAAAATTACAGAATTTTAGCCAAACCAAGGTCATGTTTATATTTAAATACATGAATAAATTAAGATCCTCTGTACAGATTAACATCTCAAGGGTATTTGTGGACCAAGTAAGTTGTATCGGTAAATTCATAAACGGTAAAAATAATCGAAATTATTGATAAATAGCTTATAGCCCGTCTAAAGTAGGTACAATCTTAAGAATAGTCATACTAATTTTGGTACCGATTACATTTATCAATATGGAAAAAAAAACTTGTACAAAAAAAAGAGATGTTTTGATATTTTTTTCAAATAACAATATAATACATTTTATATTTAAGGAAGGCAGGAGGGAAATTGATCGATTTTGTAATGGTAATTGATGGATGCTTGAAATACTCGCAGAATATTATTTTATAATGTACATTTTATAATATAAGCGGGCCTCTTTACAATAAACTACAATCTTCGGCATTTATATAAATAATGGCACAGAACCCTTCACGCGCGAGCCTAACTCGGACTTCCCCAATTTATTTTAAACCAAGTCGAAAATCATTACAAAACGTATCTTGTTCATATTTTAATTTAAGAAAAAAACAATCTTAAATCCAAAATCTTTATTAATTACTACCAATTATAAATAATATAACACACGAAGCAAATAAAACACTACTAATCCTAATTTTAACAAATAAACAATTTAGATTTTAAATAAAAAATATGACTAAACGCCTAAGCTAGCGACTACTTTCCTTGTATTCACTGTCATTTTTGATGTGTGATTCCAAGTCAAAATAATACAAAAAAAAAACTCCAGTCTGGTAAGTTACAGCATGGACTAATACAAATAATAGACGCGCTACCTCTAGTTAAAAATCGTACTACGTGTATAATTCGATACACGTAGCTCCATCTATTCGTATTTTCTTGAAACGACTTCACTAGGGTCACACAATCTACTATCGTCATACATATGTGACTGCAACGCGCCTTGCGAAATTTGGCGGCAACTAAGTTGCACGCTCGATTTGCAGCGCCATCTAGGTTTCATTGGTAGTTATGGCAAAATCCCGCACCACGCTTTATTGTAAGAGTATTAGCAATTCTCTCTAGTATTCTGATTTCTGGTTACAGTAAAGCACAAGTCTTTTAAAAGAAGCACAGAAACGTCTAGACTCTTTTGTTTTTCCTCAGATTTTCCGGACCCAGTTTTGTCATCCACGGACTGGGCTAAAAATAAACCATGAATTGCTAAATATTTCTTAATTGTATATTGGGTCTTGAATAATACCATAGACTAATACATATAACAGACGCTCAATCTCTCGTTGAAAATCGTACTGCACCATCTATTCGTATTTTCTTGAAACGACTTTACTCGGGTCACGCAATCTACTATCGTTGTATCACTAAGCAACTGCAGCGCGTTGCGGAATTTGTCGGCGGCTAGGCTGCACACTTGATTAGCAGCGCCATCTAGGTTTCATCGGTAATTATGGCAAGGTTTCGCGCGCTATTGCTGATTCTCTCTGAGTATTTTGCTCCCTAATAATACTCGTACTTAGTGATTCTAGTTATTTCGTCTTTTAGATATAAAAAAATATTGTGTCTGTATTTTTTGTTTTGCCATAATAGTTATTATTTTAGTTACTTAATAATTAGTTAATTGTGAGATACAGAATTATTGAATGAGTGTTTAGTAAGTTACATTTATAAATTTATTTGTTACCTGATAATTCTTCCTTGGCGTGTAAGAGTCTTCTAGCCTCTTATTTTTATGACCTACACGAAAAAAAACCATATGAATCAATCCATTAAATTGTAAATTTAATAATTAACAAAACTTGATACTACAAGGTTAGCATAAGCAGATTACTTTATGCTCTGCTGGGAGTCAGGGCCATTTCTCGCAAGGTTTAGGCCATAATTTACCACGCTGGGGGGCTGGATAACAATTTGAAAATTAGTGTAGTGACAAATTAGTGAAAGGCCTGAAATAAGTATTTCTGTTATCGGGTACTAACCTTTACGTCTTTTTCGATTGGCGATGGACTGAGACCGTTCTCTATCTTGGTGAAATTTCTAAAAAGAAAAAAGATTGATAGAATTTATTAAAGTATAGTGAAAAGTTGAAAGAATTTGTAACAACACAGTAAGAATACCTTATATAAAAAAAATGTAATAATCACGGAAGAGAAAAAAACAGGTAATAATCAATACAAATGATTTATAATGACGTCAAACATAGGTAAAAATTTATACATATTTATATACACGTAACAAATGTAATAACCTTAAATACCTGAATGTTAGCGATGGGATAAATCCGTGGCGATGTGAATATATTATAGAAAAGTTCGTTGTAATATTTTTGAGACTGAAATTAAAAATAAATCCATTGAAACTTTTTTTATTAGTAGGTATATCACTGATGTTTTTTTAATTCAATTCTAAATACTTGTAGTTATGCTATTAAAATACTTGTAGTTATATGTACTATTAAAATAATTTTTATAGAAGTATTTAAGAAAAAGATTTAATGTACCTACGTAGTAAATATGTACATATGAAATGGTTATTTAAAAACACTCACTTCAAGAAGATATCTCGATGGGGACATAATATCACCAAAACCATAATCTAAAAGAAAAGAAAAAGGATTGCAAATATTAATATTATTAACTAAGTATCACGATTTTATTTAACGTAATTAACTAAGTTGACTAATTAATAGTGTCAGTTTGTGAAGCTAATGTTATATCCGGCTCGAAGGACCACAAAAACTGTAGCAGCAGTAATAAAGAACATAGTAAGTAACTGGTGGAAAACTTCTAAAAAGCGAGAAAATAATATTTAAAACGGGATGCACAGTTACGTACGTCGACTTGGTATAAACTGAGTTTTGCTCCGAAACGTTACAGTTTTTTCTCCAGTCATGATTCCTTTATTTCTAAACGTCTTTTTTTCTATTTTTTGCATATCATACTCTTTCCTCTTCCTGTCGAGCAGAGTTTTCTTTTTATCTTTGTTTATAACTTTCTTCTCTATTATTGGACTCCACCAATCATAAGTGGCTGTGCTGACATCACAGTGTTTAGCTCTATCAGTTGCAGTAGACTGGTTTGACTTGGTCACTACTTTAACTTTGTATCGTTTCCTCGGTTCGTTTGTCAAGTTGCGTCGTGTGAGTCTATAGTCGACACTGGCTAGGCTATAAATAGTGGTGTCCGTTTTAGTGTCTTCGGTATCTGACGATGTAGATTTTGTGGACACTATTGAACTGATAGGACTCAGGGTGTCTTCTTGACGCTCTAGAAAAAAAAAGGATGAGAAAATAACGGTTTAGTACGTCGGTTATGCTTAGTTTGGCAGTTCCACAGTATAATTTTGGTGTATCCCTGCTCGTCCGATGGTGCAATGGGACGGAAAGAATTCCATAATGTAATTCCGCTGCATACTCACCGACATATATCCCAAGAAAACTGAAAGACTGGCTACTTGATGGCAATGCTCAAGGCAGGAGTGAATGTAGAGATTAAAGATGATAGAGGAGAATAGAAAATTCCCTGTGGCGACCCCGCCTACCACGTAGTGGACGAAGGAGGCTGTTTACACTATTTTAATATATTCTCGTTTTATGTAAAACAAAAAAATAATACTCTCACCGTTTCTATACTTATAAGAATGTAAAACGCCAGCAGCGTTGCAGATCTTCTGGCAGTCGCTGGGTGATGTTTCAGCATCTCTAACATTTTTGTAACACTGCGCTGCGCACGAACAAGTTTTTTTGCAAGTCACGGAGTCAGCATCTGCAAATTGGATGATGCCTATTGTCTAGTATCCATATATGGTATTGGTGGACCATATAGTATTGGTAGATGACACACATCTCCGCATTTTGTGGTTTTCGAAGCTTGTGGGTTTCCTAACTAAAAATATTAACATTTATTAAATAAAAAATCATAAAATTTGCAATAAAATACTCATTATAAACTTGCAGACCATGTACTTAAATTCAATTAATAAATGATGATGACACTATATCTTACCATATCCGGGACTCATTTTTACTATCCCTGGTTTCTGACATCTTGCTGATACTTGAACCCCCAAATCTTCAGTTTTCCTTTTGCGACATACATTTTGACAGCCGCTTAGGGTTGAAAACAAAAATAAATTTTAGTAGATAAAAAAATATTTTATTATATTATATCATAGACAAAATATACTAAAGTAGTATATTTCTAGTATATTTTGTCTATGATTATATGTTTGATTCTGCATCTTGTGTAATTAAAACTTTACTTTACCAGTAAGAAGCTTTGAAATAAATGAATAAATAAATGAATTTACAAAACAGACCTTCATCAAAGTTCTTTACAGAAACAAACATTGGTGAAAACAAACAATAAATCAGAATTGATAGTCTAGCACTTTTCATTCATATTCATTTATTTAAATGTAAACATAACCTTGAGACTAGGTCGCTTTTGCTCCCTATAAATTAACTATACTACAACTACCTATATAACTATAAACCATAATTTCCGAGTATATTTTCTTACCATGATATCATCACTGGCCCAACCGAAACTGCTTTATCGTCTAAAAACAATAAAATATTGATTGAGTACCTAAGTACCTACTTAAAAATTAACTTATAAATTATCATCTTATCATATCAGTATGTATATCAAATTCAATTTAATTGAGGCAACCACTGCTTATGCAACTCGGGCAACAAAGAAAATTAAGCTTATAAAACCCAGTCGTTTTTGCATCGGTTTAAAAATATGTCGATATGTTTCCGTTACATGCTATTCTTTAAGTTGCTTACCAGTTTGAGTATTCTTCAAGTACGGCATGGTTTGTATTTCTTTGCAGTCACTTTTATTAATTCTCTTTTTAGGCGTTTCTATTTTCGCGTGATCGTCTTTTCGCTTATCTACTTTTCGATCTTCTTTTATAAACAAAACTGCACGGGTCGACTTCCTACTCTTATTTTCTTCTTTGTTCTTTTCTGTTTTTGTCGATTTGGTCTTCATTGGATTGAATTGAAAATGTTTTTCGCTAATTATTTCAGTATGATCTTGCAAATAATCGTGATATTGCTTATCTTTTATTTTATTTAGTTTCGTTTCATTGCAGTTTCGGATAATGTTGTTATGTTTAAATTCTTTTGTTTTCTCCTTTTTGAGTTGATGTTTCTTTGATTTGTTATCGTGCTTGGTGAAGGAAAGTGTGGAATATATGGTTTTGACTATTGATAACGGATTTGAGAAAATTCTGCAAAAAAAAAATTACATGGAAAGACACAAAATAAGTTTTCTAGATAGGCTTTTAATAATGCTATGATAAGTCATAAATAGTTATAAATCAAGAAAGAAACGACACCTTTTAATGAGAAAATCTTGATTTTCATCATTTGTTGGTGATAACTGTTTTGAATACGTAGCACCAAGATGAGATTCTGGATGAGTTTTATCTGAAAAAATATATGTAATAATAATAATAATATGTATATAGTATATAGTTATAAGCACTATTTATCTCCATAATATTCAACAAGTCAAGGCAAAGATTCTCTGGAGGCTTGACATTTCTTCACTGGTCACAGAAGAAAGTTGGTAGTGATTTAAATATCTTTGTAATATAATAAATGCGGAAGTGTGTGTGTGTTAATGTGAGTGTGTTTGTTTGTTACTTATTCACACTCAAATGGCTAAACCAATTGTGGTGTTTGATGTGAAGATAGTTTACTTTGTGGAGGATGAGGGTAACATCGTACAGCTACTTTGTAATATAAATCCAGCTTTTTAAGCAAATAGATGCTTGCCTTAAAATCATGCACAAATGTTTAATTATTTTTATTTCATGAAAAGTTATTATAATAGCAAAAGGTACAGGGCTTACTTTTCACCATGCGAGAAGAGTTACCGTCATGATTTTGTACTATATTTAGATCTTTGAATGATTCAACATCATTTCTTTCAATCTTTGTCATTTCTTTATCTTTACCCCCATTGTCTTGAGACTTGTCTTCAAATAAAAGAAATTCGCAAGAACTGCAAATTATTGACTTTATTAACTTTCCTACTGCACATTTCGAATATGTTTTCCCTGAAAGAGAAGTATTTTTTAAAATATTATCAATACGGGTTTTTCAGTAAGTTATTGATAAACGATTATAAAATATCACTTACTTTCGCCACCAAATTTATCGAACGCAGAGCTTTTGAAAATGGTGCGTATACACTGCTCATTTATTGATTCATTCGATAGATCCAATTCCAATCTTGGTATCGTTATCTGAAATAAATTATATGTATAATACATAAAATATGAATATTTAGTTGCACACACATTAAAGCAAAGCGATAGGGACCTTACCCTTATAAAGTTTTCTGTTATCGAAACTTTACAATTTGAGCTTTAGATTCACATTCATAAAATATATAGAAAAATAAATATAAACATAGAAAATAGTAAGAAGCAACGTGCTCAAAAATTCATGACCAACTATGACGCGATGCTACAAGATGTGTACTGGATTCTATCTTTGATCCAATCATATTTTGAAAACGGCAAACATACTTACATTGTTTACAATTATGCTGTCTTTCCTTACAACCATTCCTTCGTCAGCATTATGTAAATCAACGTCACTTTCAAAAGTTTTGACCCAGTCGCGTTCGTCCAAATACGCAAACAATCTTGAATTTCCTATTAACTTGCCCTTCTTTTTCAGTTTTACACCACTTACACTTCTTGACAGCTGTAGGATCTTTTTGCGCTTTTTCTTTCTTTTGATTATGTTATTTTTAATTGGTGGTTCATCTACTTTAGGGTTCTTGCCGCAGTTCAATGACAATGTCATGCATTTCATATTCTTCCACCAATTTGTTAAAGCGGAATAGAATCTTTTGTGAGGCGCACAGAGGTTTTTAATGTTTATAACGTGTCGTCTTTTTCTGGTTCCGAAGCAGAAAGGAGCACATTCCTTGTGAACATCGTCAAATTCGGTGTTAGGGATATGATTACTTTTTATCTTTTTAGATTTGTTCAAATGATTTTTATTATGTTTTGCCTTATCGCCTTTGTGACCATTTTTTCTAGCTTTTTCGTAAATGGTTATATTACTAATGTTTTCCCAAAACGTACCATTGTTGAGAGCATATTTTTTCCTTCTAATGAGTTTATTCTTTCTCAAATATTTACCAAATTCTGAGGATTTTTCATGTCGAATAACATTTAAAGGGTTTGTTGTTATTTCGTACATGCTATATAATATAGTTTTAATTGTTACTGAAAATTTGGATTTAGGAAATGGATTGAAATCTTTATTTTGGTTATTTTTAATCGCTTGATTATCCTGAATAGTTTTTTGTAGCGTTTCACATAGAAAAAAGCAAAATTTTCGAAGTTTAACAGTTATATCATCTTTAATACATTCCGGTAAATTAATTGTGTCATAATAATTTCTTTGCTGATATTCTAAACGATGGTGTTTTAACAGTGGTGTTGTATCACTGTTATCCTCTTTTCTACCTAAAGTGTAGTACTTCTGTTTACTAATGCGACTGGAAGAAGCCACATCGTCGTCGTTTGGTTCTTCAACAAGATAAAAGTCGTTTTGAAAATCTTCGTTGTCCTAAAAAATAATGATTTATTAGAGTGAATGACGTCTGTTTATTTACGTAAGCGTTTCATAACCAACACTTTGCAACTTACTGGATCTCTTTTATATTCTCTTTTGGAGGTTTTTTTTTCACTATACCCTTCATCTTCAACATTTTCGTCATCTTCTGATGATCCTCTGAAATTTACAACACTCAAATTAAGTTTTGAGTACCTATGGTCAATTTTCTTAGTAACGTTATTTTTTTTACAACTAATCTTTAAATATAAGGACAAATAAATCTACATTAATTAAAAAACATACCCAACACTAATAACTAGAAATGGAGCGAATCAGTCGTACATGAAATGTGTCTTAATATTTATTTATTATTTTATTTATAACAAAACAAAAACTTTGCTAAAATTGTCAAACCATTTGCTGTTCTTGTGCATCCATATAAATCAAACATTGTGGTCGATGTCTTCACTTTAGTTACTCTTACCATCGAGTTTTGCCTTTCCCATGGCTTTATCCTACTAATATTATAAATGCGAAAGTTTTTGTGTAAGTGAGTAAGTGTGTTTGTTTATTATTTCTTGACGATCAAACTGCTGAACCGATTATGATAAAATTTGGTGTGAAGTAAGGTTAGGTCTTGTATTAACACGTAGGTTACTTATTATTCCCGATTAACTTATTTTTGACCCGGATTAACACGGGTAACACTGCGGGGCACAGCTAATAAATTATAATGGGATGCTTACAATTCTAAACTGGCATCACTGAAGTCTCCATAGTCGGATGGCGAGAGACAAATCGTGCAAAGCTGTCCTATATCTCCAAAACACGGGGGACAGAAGTTGCCTGGACAATGGCGTACCTCACATCTGAGAACAATCCAACAAATCCTATTCCACTATCGCACGAGCAGGGAAACACCAAGGCGGTACAATTATACTATGGAGAAACCAAAGGCGCGTACTAAGCGGTTTGCCTCCACCTTCATTGTGCGATCCGCAAAGGTGTGGAGTCTTGTGAAAACTACAATCTGGCGGTTTTCAAAGCAAGAGTGAGCCGGTTTTAACTGGGTAAGCGCGCTCCACCTTAGATTATATTATCGCTTGCCATAAAGTGAATTGTAATCAAGCGCAAGCCCATTGCATTTATTGTGAAAAAAAGATATGAAATGAATTCTGTGTATGCATTTTGTCATTCGCATCTTTATTGTCTATTTTTTGTAATTTGTCACTTTGTAATAGGTTATACCGTAAATAAATAAAAATTAAATATCGTCCTATACCATAGACAAATACTTTGTCTATGCCTATACCTAGCAGTAGCGAGAAAAAGGCTGATGGTGATGATGATATTAAAAACGTCAAAATATGTAAAAAGAGGTATTTCAACCTTATAAGCTCTTTGTTGATATCGCTTTTATCTTCCGGGACATTGCAGAGTAGACAACGATTTACATTGTGCGTTTCTAAGCCTAAAAACGCACATAACCAACGAAACCTGAAAATGTACGCATTTTTTTAGTAAACAAATAATCTCATTAGTCAAAATGCTTGGTAGAATCAATGACAGTTTTTTTCCTCTCTTGAATATAGGGAGGTCAGGATCTAATCGATCCCGCCTCGAGGGTCTTCTCTTCGTGGAAGCTGGTCTCCAGGGTAGATTGATCTTTCTTTTTACGTGAGGAAATGCATTTACGCATCACCCGCTACAAGCCTGGACGAGGCGGGCGGGGTATGTCGGGCTCGAGGGCCAGAGGGCCGTCACTACCGACTACAGCCTCGCGGTGTCACATCTCATGATGGTGGTAAGGATGCAGGACCGCTTCGGGCAATGGCGTTGCGTTCCCGCCCAAGGGTACATTGATCCTGGGGAATGTGTTTCACCCCGGGAGTCTAACCAAAGCGGGCGAGCGGGATTTAACAAGGGGTGACAGGATGAGAATCAATGACCCGACTTATATCGGTTGTCTATGGCTAGAATCAATAACATTGACTTATACCATTTGTCTATGGATAGAACTTTACATAAATGGAAACTATAAGTCATTTTGCACATAAGATTAAAACTTATACTAGGAATATTAGAAAAACAATAAACGCTAAGCGATAACTTGCTAACCTTTAACAAGTAAATAATATATACATCTACTATTACAATTTCAGGGATCAAAATACAAGAGAGGATTGCTGATTCTCATACAATAAAGCGTGGCGCGGAAGTTTGTCATTATTACCGATAAAAACTAGATGGCACTGCAAATCGAGCGTGCAGCCTAGCTGCCGCAAAATTCCGCAACGCGCTGCAGTCGCATATAACGATAGTAGGTTGTGTAACCCGAGTGAAGTCGTTTCAAGAAATTACGAATAGATGGCGCTACGTGAATCGAATGATATAGGTACGTAGTTCGATTTTCAACAAGAGGTTAAGTGTCTATTACATTTATTAGTCTATGCTACAATTTTAATTTCACTCACACGGCAAACGATTGCAGCAATCCACGGATAGTCACCGCAGAGTGAGTTGTATACTTGTACTCTCTGTGCAATTTCCGTCGAGCAAACTTCATGAAACTTGCTGAAAATTACGAACTTCAGCTTACTTCTAAATATGTTAGGGGAAGCTTTATTTCTGATATACTCAGGCAAATGGTGAAATAATCTGGGTCCACCAACATACACCGACTGCCCAGAACTGGCCAGGGAGTGGGCTAGGGTCGCCAGCCTTTGCCGATGTCTCGAACCGAAACTATGTAAGGCTACTGGGTAACAAAACTATGTGATTAACGATAGGAAAATATAACAAAGTCATTCGAGCAAGTAAGCTTCGAATATATATTGACCGAAACCCATCTAAAACCGAAACTTTGGCCTTCAATACTAGTCAAAATTGATACCGAAACCTAAAATTCTATCTTTCGCCATTATATTAATCAACAAACTAGCTGCGCCCCTTGGTGTTACCCGCGTTAATCCGGAACAAAATAACTTAATCCGGGATCCGAAGTCTAAACAATCTTCATAGTAAATCTCGATCCAGCCGTTAGAGCGTGAAATAGTAACATTAATTTGAATTTATTTGCGAATCCCACAGTAACCTCAATAGTCTTTGAAAAAGTAGCCTATATGGTTATTCAAGGTCTAACATACCTTCACACCAAGTTTCATCAAAATCGGTTCATCCGTTTGAGCGTGAAGAAGTAACACTCATACACACTTCAATTTCGCATTTATAAAATTTGTAGGATATACATTATACCATAGACAAAATATACTAAAGCTATATACTATAGTATGCTAGATATTATACTAGGAGCCAGTCCCGGCTTCGCACGGGTAATAAAATAGTCCAAGTCGTAAAGAGAAACAAAATAAAGCCTATGTTACTCGGGGATAATTTAGCTTCCCAACGGTGATCCCATAGACAAAATATTTTTGTCTATGATTATACTATTTTACCAAACTTGCTTATTTAAGTACTTACCTCTAGCCTTAAGTATATGATTATAAAGCCACGAGGCTCTGTCTTTAGCTCGTTGCGGTCTGTAGTGCCCCATGATGAGATGACGCATGCGTAACCCGTATGGTTCCAGTAGGGCGAAGAACCATAGCAGGAAAATGAGAAAACCTGAAAGAGCGTTGAAAATTATGTATAAGTAGTGGATTAAAGTTTTAAAAACCATTTTGATGTACATAACTTGCTTTGTTAAACCAATTAAGAGAAAATGCATTAGAACACAAATCAGACAGACAGACAGAATGGCAAAACTATTTTTGGGCTTCTGCTACTCTTTAGTCACTCCTTATCAGGTTTTTGGAAATATTAAAATATATAGCATAAGTAGCCCACTATACGTTCCCACTGCTGGGACTCGGGGCCTTTTCTCACGAGGACAGAAATATAGGCCATCATCCATCACGCTGGCCAGGTGCGGGTTGGTGCCGGTCTTCGGATATTTTGGTCCTCAAACATGGCGGTTTCATCACGATGTTTTCCATATGATGTTTTGATAAAATATATACCATATTATAATTGTGTTAATCCAGAGGCTTACCTATCTCCCTACCAAATTTTATTGAAATCGGTTTAGCCGATTGAGCGTGAAGAAGTAACAAACATCACACACTTACACGCAAACTTTCGCATTTCTATACCAATATTATAAAGAGGAAATGTGTGATTTTTTGTTTGTTTGTTTGATTTGAATAGGCTGGACCGTTATGAACAATTCTTTCACCGTTGGGAAACTAAATTATCCCCGAGTAATATAGGCTTTATTTTGTTTCTCTTTACGACTTGGATTATTTTATTACCCGTGCGAAGCCCGGACTGGCTCCTAGTATAATATCGATACCGGAAATTTCAATTGTCGTTGTTTTTGTTTTTTGGCTCTTCTGAAAAGTCGTGTTTTGTCGTTTACGACAATTGAAATTTCCGGTATCGAATATAAGTACAATGTATTGATTAATAGAAAGCTTGTAAAAAATGGTTGCCTGTAAAGTCGGTTTTACGGGCGAAGATTTTACGTGACAACGTCTGCCGCGTGCTGCGCGCGCGGCAGACCGATCATAGTTGAGTGGGAGAGAGACGCAAGGCATTCGGCGGGCCTCTCTCTCGTTAGGTGACTCATCGTAACGTTACCGGGCGTTACACTTTTTCATAAGTGACTCCCAGCCGCAACCTAATTTAAGACGTTGTCACGTCAAAAACCAACCAATCTGACAATATCGCTTCTCATCTGGCGCGTATGGATGAGGAAGACAAGCTTTGTCCGGTAAAGGCACCAGCAGCTCTGCCTTCAAGGTGTCTACGAAGGCCTGTATGAGACGAGACACGAAACCTGCGCCCGTTATAAAAGCTCCAGTGTCTGTGACATTTACTGAAATTGAGAAAATATTCATATTTTTATATGAAACTTGTAGTATACGATTGAAAGAAAGAAACATTTATTTTGTGACACAAAGAAAAACAATACATAAAAAACATTTACGTGGCACAAAACCGGCCCCAGCTCAGCGAGTGCTGACTGCAAGCAATCAGCGCTGGTCTTCCGCTGGAGCCGACCGGTGACGTCACATGCGAAATAACAGATATATATATGAAGGTCGTAGACTATCGACATCTTGTTTACGGTACGGGTGACGTCACATCGATAGCTAACTTCAGAGGTATTTATACGATAGTTGTGAAGCTCGTTCAAGTTATCGACATCTAGTGTCTATGGAGCGAACTTTACATTGGGGCAGGGAGGATAACGCGTATGATAAGTATCCCTAAAGTGAAAACTACAAAACTAAAAAAAAAAAAAAACTAAATCATGGAATTCCGACGTGCACTCACCGAAACTGTAACTATAACCTATAAATAACTGAAAGGCTAGCCACTAGCATTTACAATCTTATCTTAATATATCTATATAAATCTCGTGTCACAATGTTTATCCTCAATGGACTCCTAAACCACTTAACCGATTATAATAAAATTCGCACACCATGTGCAGTTCGATCCAACTTGAGAGATAAGATAGTTTTAAACTCAAATTACCTATAGTCGCAATTTTAATTTATTGCTAATTATTGTCTGTTATTATTTGACAGTCACAATTATCTGTTAACTCCAAATGATTCTAACAGATTTCGATACCTTTCGACTGGGTTGAGTAAGTTATCAATAGATGGCGCTGTACCCCTAAGTGAGGCAAAACAACGTTTGCCGGGTCAGCTAGTATTATAATATATGAAGTAGGAAGTAGGATATTTAAAGGTACATTCACCTTATTAAACCTACAAAATCTTAAACAGCCACGGTGCCTAATTACATAGACTTAGGTAATTACAAGCCAAGCGTGGCAATGACAATGAACAAAGAAAGCGGACAAAGAAAGTTAATATTCGTACTACTTACTCAATTATGTCGTTTTGAGCGATTTCCGTGTAAAAATGTAAAATGGCAAAGTGAAGTCTTCTCCTTCTTATGAGCTTAGTGGCCAAGCTCTGGTGTTGAGAGTTTTCATGCCGCCCAAAGGCCTCTGAATTGGCTTAACTGGTGTCGA
Organism: Mellilla xanthometata; assembly: GCA_035578125.1. Taxonomy (NCBI): domain Eukaryota; kingdom Metazoa; phylum Arthropoda; class Insecta; order Lepidoptera; family Geometridae; genus Mellilla; species Mellilla xanthometata. The sequence continues at coordinate 3,418,029 of JAPUBQ010000030.1, read as the reverse complement.
GAGTTTTCATGCTTCTGACTTGGCTTAACGACTGCTTGTACTAAGACTTACAGCCGGGACCTCTTTAAAGTGTCGTCCGACCCATGGAAGCGCCCAACGCCACGGCCAACATCTTTGTGATGAGCTAAATTGATTTACTATCGGTCAGGGTGTTAAATACGTATCGATATAAAGTATGTAGTTTCGAGATATCTGTGTATGTATGTATATGTAGTATATTAATTGTGTTAGCAACTGTAATATACAAACTAGAAATGGTCCAGTATGGAGATGGATAAATGCGTTCTCAGTTGCGAAACCCCCTCCGGAACGAGGTTCCGCAAACTACTGGTGCCAGTCCATCTAGAACTTGCATGGGAGAATACAAATCGAGGAATTGGCCCGCCTCAGGGACCCTCTTCGCTTCATCGTGGGTGTCCAGGCCACAGTTACTGAGCCCCCCCGCCTCGACAATGTGGAACCCCACGGGGAGGGGGGAGTATTTTGGGCCCTTGTAATAGACATCACAAGGTGGAACAGACGTGGACTCCTCTCCCCACTCCGTTAAACTTGTAAAAAGTACTCACACTGTATGGGCGCTTGCATTTCCCCATGATACCTGATGGTGGTCAGCACCCAGTACAAGCTGTAGTCCGCCACTACATGGATGAGGAGCTTGAAGGTGGCCACCGTCATGAACACAGCTGACCTGTTCAGGTGGAACTTCTCTGATGCCACCAGCCTGAAGGAAGTTGTCTAGAAACAAGAAAAGAAGATGCTATTGCTCGTGATCCGTGCGTCTGTGAAAGCAAACTCAAAAATTTCACCTCTTCCTAGGCCATGACGTCATTGGTGACTACTCAAATACAACTTTTTTGCAATTAATGAATACGTAAAATTTGGTATTTAAAATAGTTCATTGCGTGGCATCGTTAAGGCAATCACCAAACTCAAATGGTGCTGGGCAGGACATGTTGCGAGGCAGAGCTATGGTAAGTGGGCCAAAACATTGACGGACTAGAGGCCTGTGACAGGCAAAAGAAGCGTCGGTCGACCATTAAAACGCTGGGTCGGCGACATCCGGAACATCACAGGCAGGACATGGATGAGATCACCGCAAGACCGAGATGACTGGAGTACAAGAAGAGAGGCTTATGCTCAGCAGTGGGCGTCTACGGGCTGATAATGATGATGATGAAATACTTCATTAAATGGAAGGAGTATATTTTTTTAATATGTAGCGGCCAGCTTAACGCTCCTCTTTGCCGCACGTGGAGGTGCGCATAGGGGAAGGGAGGGGGAGAACGAGAGGGAGAGGAGGAGAGGGAGAGGTTACTCAAAAAAGCGACCGACACGCGGGTGGAGCCGCGGGCAGCAAAATGGTAATTGTAAACGTTACTACTATATGCGTAGCCACACGAATTAGTGACACTCTAGCCTAAGGTGAAGCATGCCTAGTCAAGAATAACTGGCTCTCAAGGAGACTGCCGGTGGAAACATGGTGGTAGAAAATGCCCTACCACCATGTTTAGGTTTCCTCTCGATGTTTTCCTTCACCGTAAAGCGAGTGCAAATCCACACTGGGAGGCGTGGTGTAGGGCTGGGATCGAACCAGGTGCCGTGTGATTGAAATGCAGACGTCTATCCCAACAAGCCAAAATCCTTTTTTTTTTAATTCTTAAATTGAAAAAAAGTTTCGTCGGTAACCGACCATGCCACTCCTATGAGACTTACATCATAGTTAATAAAAATCGAAAAATCAGCTTAAACGTCCAGATAAATATCTGTTAGTATCCTAGCTTAATCCGAACGTGGTGAAACCAAAATACTCACACTCGTTTCGAAACAAATGTTATTTGAATTTGTATTTGTTTTTTTTTTTTTAGGACACATTTCACACACGGCTGGTTAGCCCCATACTGAACCATTTCTAGCTCGTATTATGGTTGCTAATACAACTGATATACTACATATACATACATACATATTATAAATAAATACATATTTAACACCCAGACCCACAGCCAACAAATTTCGTTCAGCACAAAGATGTTGGCCGTGCCGGGAATCGAAACCCGGAACCTTCTGATTAGCAGTCCGGCATGGTAACCATTACGCCAACGAGGTCGTCGTCGTATTGCTCGTAGTGCGTGCGTCTATGGAAGTAAACTCAAAAATTTCACCTCTACCTTGGCTATGCTACTCAAATATAAAAAAAAATAATAGCAGGGTACGAAGCCACACGAATTAGCGACACTTTAGCCTAAGGTAAAGCATGCCTAGTCAAGAATAACTGGCTCTCAAGGATTACCGGTGGTTGCTAGCGAGCACTAGAAAATGCCCTACCACCTTGCTTAGGTTTCCTCTCGATGTTTTCCTTCACCGTGAAGCGAGTGCAAATCCACACTAAGAGGCGTGGTGTACGGCTGGAATTGAAAAGCAGACGTCTATCCCACAGAGCCGCACTAGCTTCGAAATAAATGGAGTTTATGAACGAGTTTATAAACGAAATAACTTCGAAATAATTAATTTGAATTCTTTTTTTACATTAAAATGGGCTTGCGCTTGATCATAATTCACCTGATTAAAGCGACATTATGATCTAAGATGGAGCGCGCTTACCCAGATAAAATCGGTTCACTCTTGCTTTGAAAACCGCCAGATTGTAGCTCTCAGGGAACAGGGAACTTGGCAAAGAGTTCCACACCTTCGCAGTTCGCACTATGAAGGTGGAGGCAAATTGCTTAGTACGCGCCTTTGGAACCTCCACGGTATAACGATGCCGCCTTGGTGTTTCCCTGTAATTGCAATCGGATTGTGTGTTTGGTACTCACAGTAACATATTTGGCTCGTTCTCTGGTATTGAGAGGCAGGACAGTCTCTCGCCCTTCTCTTAACCTCTTCAGATCGAGATCCCGAAACTCCTTCGTGATGAATCTGTTATCGAAGCGGGAGCGCGTCTCGAACAGACGTTGGTAGTTTTTAGCTCTGAAAGATATAATTTACTAGCTGACCCGACAGACGTCCTGTCTTACAGATGAATGATTAAGTAATTTTGAATTGGTATCTATTCGAATTAATCACTATATCCCTTGGTCAAGCCATCGCGTATGAACGACTGGATCGATTTCACAACTTAGTTTTGTTTGATATTGTCAGGAGAAGGTTCTTATGACAGAAAATATAGGGATATCGGGATTTTGTCATTTTTATGCCAATTCCAATTAAATAATCATTGTTCTTTTTTTCTATAAAGATAGTTTACTTACAGAAAGCAGGGTCTATGGGCGAGGGCGTCCTAAATGCAGCAGGATTCCTTCGCTAAACAGAGAGGGAACGCTGCAAGTTGTATTGCTACTCGTTTGTTTCGGTAGGGGGTTTAGCTTATGATGATATTCCTTATGAGTTTTTACCCAGATATTTCCATTCACATTATATTATGTACTTATCAAGCGAGTATTAGAAAATATTCTGCCACCATGCTATGGTTTTCTCACGATCCCTTCACCTAAAACTCGAGCTCATTGGCGGGAATCGATCCCATTACGTTCGGGACGTGAGGCGGCCGCACGATCAACTGAGCTGTCATTGCTTCAAAACTGTGACATTTTGTATTATGTTTAAATATCTTAACCTTATACGAGTGTGGCTCGGTGGTAATTATGCAAGTATGGCTCGGTAGTAATAACGTCTGCTTTTCAATCAGACGCCCCTGGTTCGATCCCGACCCGACACCAATGACTTGTTTTTCATGTGTGGATTTGCACTCGCTTTACGGTGAAGGAAAACATTGTGAGGAAACTGGCATGTTTGAGGATCACAATATCCTAAGACGTGTGTCATCCGCCAACATGCACTTGGCCAGCGTGGTGGATTATGGCCTATATCTCTCTCCTCGTGAGAGAAGGCCCCGAGTCCCAGCAGTGGGAAAGTATAGTGGGCTGCTTATCCTTATGCATCTTAACCTTACCTGAATATAATAAGCAGTATGAACAAGCTAGTAGCACAGGAGCTCCAAGACAGCCAGGTGAGTATCGGATCCGCGCGGCTTTTGATCTCAGTGACCACACCGCAAGGTACGTGGCCGTCAGACGAACTGTTGCCGACGATACTGTAGGTATGCTGGATGTTGAGGTGGACCTGGAGAAGGTCCCTGATGCGGGACACGAAGGTTTTGAGCTCTGAAAAAAAAATTTTTTTCTTGGACACTTTTCACACACGGCTGGTTAACCCCATACTGAACCATTTCTAATTCGTATAATCCGTTCGTATGTTGAATGGCATTAGCCCATTTTGTCTTATCTCTTGAAAACAATTCCAAGTTCCAAGTTTTAGTTTTACCCACACCGGCTCCCGGTATGTCAACAGTTGCGGCGAAAATCAGTTTATACCGGGAGCCGGTGTTTCAACATACAAGTGGATAAGGTTGCTAACACAACTGATTTACTACATATACATACATATTTTATACCAGACCAACAGCCAACAAATTTAGTTCAGCACAAAGATGTTGGCCGTGCCGGGAATCGAATCCGGAACCTTCTGATTGACAGTCCGGCATGGTAACCATTACGCCAACGTGGTCGTCCTTAGTATTATAATTTACAAGTGTGAATAAAAAATTTAGAAAATACCCGACTCCAAATTCTGTGGCAGCGGCCATGTTGGATCTTGAATAGACTAATAAATAAAGAGACTCAACCTGTTGTTTGAAAATCGTACTACGTGTATCATTCGATACACGTCGCTACGTGTATCGAATGATACACGTAGCGACGCACGTAGCCATCTTTTCGTATTTTCTTGAAACGACCACACTCGGGTCACGCAATCTACTATCGTTATATCACTATGCGACTGCAGCGCGTTGCGGAATTTGGCGGTAGCTAGGCTGCACGCTCGATTTGCAGCGCCATCTAGGTTTCATCGGTAATTATAGCAAACTTCGCGCCACGCTTTATTGTATGGGAATCAGCAATCCTCTCTAGTATTTTGATTCCTAAGTTAATTACAGAGGCTTAGGAGGTTTAGTGGGTACAAATCACATAACCTGGCTGCGCACATTGTAGCCAGGTATCTTGTCGAAGATTTTCCCCCCAGAAACATAAAATAGATCACAAAAAGTCTACATTGTGAGAACTGCTATTGTAACTGTAGTATTTTGTAAACTGTTATCGTACGGCATATTATATATTTGCACGAAACGGTCACACTCACTTAAAAAACGTTGGATATACCAACGTCCAACGGGTTTCGACGCATTACGAGCGACATCATCAGGGACGAGCTTCACACGGACTGTCACCGACGAGATCCGCGCGCAGACAGTCGTGTGAAGCTCGTCCCCGATGATGACGCTCGTAATGCGTCGAAACCCGTTAGACGTAGGTATATCCAACGTTTTTTAAGTAAGTGTGACCGTTTGTTTCGTACAAATATGTACTCGTAACTGTAGTAGATATATTATATACTTACTTTTTCTTATAGTAGCTACATAAGTCATTTCCGAATAATCAGCCGGTACAAAGAATTTTTCATACGACCTTAGCGGTTCACATACAACCCCATGTAATTTGGTTTTATCCAAAAACCATGGTGGTTCGCTGCTCTTTTGTTTTTCTTTGACAACCGTACTTAATTTTTCATCTTTGGCATCTGAAAAACCTCCTTGGTCGAAATGTTTCTCTCTATTTTTCTTATTCTTTTCAAAGACTTTTTTATTGGAATCAAAATCAAATTCAATCTCATGTTTGGTTTGAGAGTTTACGTTTTTGAAACCAAACGCTCGCAAAAGATCCTTTAAATATTCTTTTGTAGACTTTTTTTGGTTTTTATGGGGCACGTGAAATTGGTAAGTCGGTAAGTTTTCAAATGGAATCTGTCTCATGATAGTTACGCATTTTTCGTGTGGAAGTCCTATTTCTTTATTGTACACTTCAGCTACGTAGCTAAACCATTTGAAGTTGGACTCTATTATAGCGGCTGAAAGATAGTTAGAAAGTAAGAATTATTGTTAGTCTACCTAAAAAAATATACTACATTATCTTTAATTTCATATAAACACAATTAAAATTATAAATGTTGTATAAAAATTAAATGTTACGACAGTGCCCATGACCGTACCTGATGCAAATGTAGGTACTTGTTTTAATAGAACTATCCGTTCAAGCAAATAATTCACAGCCTTTCGGACTGCTAACTCTAAGCTCATGTGAAGATGAAGAAAAATAATATATTTCATAAATGTAGCAAAAAAGCTGCGCCCTGCGGTGTGTCAAAAAGAAGTTAATTCGGGATAAAAAGTAGCTTATGTGTTAATCCAAGGTCTAACTTATATTTTCACACGAAATTTCATTAAAATCGGTTCAGCAGTTTGAGCGTGAAGAAGTAACAAACATACACATTTACACACAAACTTTCGCATCTATAATATTAGTAGGATTATACAGGTAAATTAAGTAGTACATAAAAAATTGTTCTTAGCAAAAATAAAGATTAATGGTGGCGATTCTAGCATACACACGACTTGACCAAATTTAAAGTAGCCTTGTCTATAGTTGAGATAGTGCTGTTTCTTTCTAATCACCAACGATGGAAAAAGACAGGGCTGCTTTGCCAGAATCGCCACCATTTTGCAGATAGATAAAGATACTTCTTACCGATACTCAAAATCAGCCTGTTGATTCTAATCAAGGTATTCTTCAGTTTCTTTACTACAGCCTTCATACTTGTAATGGTAATCTTCAACGAATTCTTTATAAAGTTGTGAGGTTTCTTGACAGATTCGTTGATATGTCTAACGCTCTGTTTTATACGCTCCTAGAATGAAAGCAGCGAAAGTATAAGCAGTCTTAATATTAGGACACATTTCACACACGGCTGGCTAGCCCCATACTAAACCATTTCTAGTTTGTATTAGTAGTTTTCGGGGAAGAGGGCATTTTGCAAGGAGTTCCACACCTTGGCAGTACGTACAATGAAGGTGGAGGCAAAACGCTTAGTGCGCATTTTGCACCTCAACTGTAAACCGATGCTGCCTTGGCATTTCCCTGCTCGTCCGATAATGAAAGGGGCGAGTGGAATTATTTCATGTAATTCATTCGCACACTATTTCGGAGTGTGCGAATGAATTACATGAAGTAAATGAATTACTTGAAGCAACCGATAGAATACCGATAAACTGGCAACAAAGCGGCGGTGCCCCTTGCTCTTGCTCGATCTACACTTTGCTTATGGTTATGGTAATACCTGTGTGCAAGCCATGGAAGTGGAGAGAACCTCGCAGTTCTTCAGCGTGTTGGTTGCGGGGCCAGTCAGAATGAGGACCAGAGCATAGCAGGTGAGCGTGTACCGCCCCACGCGAGAGAACAGCTGCGGCACCAGCAGAAATACAACGCACCTGTGTTAAATTCCTACTAATCAGCGAACTAGAATAAATAGAATAGTAACTTGGCCGATAAAATGGTTCCACGCGTAATCGTAAAATACCGCGGTGGGCGGGTCAAAACAGCTACCCGTGCGCCCGCGTGGCGTCACATGGTTTGGCACGTCACCAATCGCGTGTGTAATTTTCTTTGGGATAGCAGTATAATTGTGTGCTTAGATGGATCCAAATTCTAAGCGGCAATTGTATGGAGTTACTTTTCCATTTATTCTAGTTCGCTGCTACTAATATAAAAAAACTAGCATCCTGTCCCGGCTTCGCAGGAGCTAGCCTGAGTTAAGTTTTAGTTAGTAATGTTATGTGTATGTATTTTTATGCTTTGAATAAATACGTTTTACGAAAATTAATTTGACTCTTACCTCATCCGATTACTAAAAGTCAGCCCCAACGTAACAAGCACACCCAAAAAAGAGCTCAACACTGTAGCATAATTAACTGACAACGAAAGTTGGAACACAAAGAACATGAACCCCAAATACGTCAAACACAATCCACCTAAAAAGCCGTAGAAACTTCGCAGCAAAATACTTGGTAACTTCATGTCAGTCCGAAGGTTCACGAAGAAGTTTGATACGGTACTGCCTTCAGGGTACCATTTGCTAAAGGTTCGAGACAGGCGTTTCTGCATACCATGTTTGTAATGCTTCCATTTCTGAAATAAGGTCTTGTCTGGCAATTCGCAGTGGGACATGAAAATCGAATTTATTTTCTCATTCTCATATTTTTGGCGGTGTTTTTCTATAGTTCTCGCTTTCCAGAGTAAAGCGAAATGCGCCATTTCATCAACTTTTATTTAGATTTTGAGCCGGCACTGGTTTTTAGATTACTGAATCTAAGTTGTTGTGCTTTGTGAGGTTGTAGTTGGTTTGAAAAGCAGACATTGTAGTTAAATATTTCGAGAATAGTTATTTAATGAAGCAAAACGTAAATAAAAACGATTTATTTTGTAATTACTTGCAACTGATAGAAGAACTGTCCGAATTGACTGATAATAAGACAGATGTAAGACAGAAAGTTTGCCACAAAAAAGTTTGGTTGCAAAAAAATATTATTTTATTTTAATTTTAAACTGTACATTATGTTCCTATATAATAAGTGTATGTTTCATATTTACTTATAATATTTAATTTAATATATTAATAAATAATTATTAAAAGCCTCTTTAGTCCCATGAAAAATAAATAAATAAAATAACAAAAACATTAATTCATGTACACATCAAAATTTTCCAAGATCAATAATACTGTACAATTAATTCATATTCACGTTCATATTTACTAAAACAATATTAAATATATTCAATAGGTACGTACTATCGCATTTTTTTGTAAATACTTATTTGTGATATATACTTGTACTATGGTTGAGGCAAACTTGCACAATTGAAATACAACAACCATAAAGCTTTTACGCAACTATCGACCTTTACTTCTCAGGAATAAAATCTGCCAATATATCGAGCGCTACGTATTTTTTTTTGTAAATGTCTAATAATTTTTCTAACTAAATATGTTGGCCTGTGTGTTAAATACGATATCAAATATGTATGTATGTAGTATATCAGTTGTGTTGGCAACCATAATACAAACTAGAAATGGTTCAGTATGGGGCTAACCAGCCGTGTGTGAAATGTGTCCTAATTTATTTATTTGACATACAGACAATATAAATAAGCACTAATCAATAAGATTCTAGACTACTGCATCGCGTCTCTTAGCACAGTAATAATTATAAGAATAATTGTTTTATTTATTCCACTGATAGTAGTGCCTATTCTCATTGGTAGTAGCAACGGTTGCCAGTGTCTTAAATACCAGAATCTGAGGTGTTATTTATTCGCTATTCTTAGTTGAATGGTAGTAATGGTACAATAACTCCACGCGGAATTTCTGATTAACTTGCATAATTTATTACACGAAGACAGCTATTTATTAATTTAATTAGGTAATTAAGTACTTATACAGTTAAACGTCTGTTACAGTTAACGGAATGCTCAGTAGGTATTAGTTATGTATGGAAGAAATTACTAGAACACAATTCTTCTGAAAAAACGATGAATCAATGTACCGTTTCAACTCAATAACCAAATATATGTAACTTTTAACTTAGTCCTTAAAAGCCTTCGGTCATTGACTGCCCGAATTCACTTGCTACGTGTTATTATCTCTGTCTCTGTTTAAACTTTGACGAAAGAAAGAGACAAGAAAAAGCAACGGTACCTGTATTTTCTCGGTCGAGCACAGGTTCACAGTCAAGGTCTGAAGAAAAGAGACAAAGATATACAGATAAAAAAGGATGTAGGAGATTCCACGTTTAAAAATGATAAAAGAAAATAAAAGCGTTGGAGGCGCACGCGTCGATCTCTCTTTATTTGAATTTGATTTTCGAACTTCCGTGGAAATTTTGTAACGGTGCAGTTGGCTCAGTTTTTATTTCTTTTTTGCGTGTGGCAAGTTTAGTGTGCCAATGTTCGCGAAGAGACATACGTGTTCTTTAGATTTACCGGTGCGTGAATTTTTGTAGTGTGTACTGGAATTTTGTCGATGATGTCTTAATAAGTGACGGTGTCTAGTATTTTATAATAAAGAGCAAATAAGTGTGAATTAATAGAGCACGGCAGTGTAGTGTACAGAATATTTTTATTGGGCCATTTAGACAAAATATTATAAATAAATTGAGGGTAAGTTTTCAAATTGTTTTAAATTTTTATAAAGTGCTTCTTTGGTCCCACAGTTGGGAAAAGCCTTAAAGGTTTTCTGGTGGATTTTAATTATTTATTATGCTCTGTGTATTTAAATCACTTAACTATAATAAAAATTAAACTAATTATTAGAACACTAGTGTACATAGATATTTTTCTTAATTTCGTAAACGTACGTTTTCTTCCTAATATAATATATTGAACTAGCTGACCCGGCAAACATTGTTTTGCCTCACTTAGGGGTATGAAAAATAGATAGTAGCCGATTCTCAGACCTACTGAATACGCATATAAAATTTGGAAAAAATCGGTCAAGCCGTTTCGGAGGAGTGCGGTAACAAACACTGTGACACGGAAATTTTATATTTTACTAGCTGACCCGGCAAACGTTGTTTTGCCTTAATAAAAAATAATCTAAATATACAGTAGCCGATTCTCAGACCTACTGAATACGCATATAAAATTTGGAAAAAATCGGTCAAGCCGTTTCGGAGGAGTACGGTAACAAACACTGTGACACGGAAATTTTATATATAAGATTATAAGATAAAAAAGGAGAGTGTTTCTTAGAAAAAGATATTTAATTACCAAAAATTATATACGAGTATTTATAAGTACATAAGTATGATGTAGAGATCACCCTAATGTTTCAGCAAGTAGGTGTCTTTTTGAGACCCAGAAATTCCATACTAGGCGTCCTTCACCTTCGTGCTTAGGCCAGAATGTTGCTAACTCATGTGGTCATACGCTCTGCGGGTCAAATGCTTAAAAGAGTAACATTAAATTTCGTTCAATTTCATTCAATATTTAAGAGCTGGGCTCTTGTCTGTGGAGTTTTTTCCAGGTAGTTCTGTCTTCGGCCAAATCCTTGACCTCCTTATAAGACATGACTTTCGCCTTCTCCTTAATTTGGTCAAAATATGATCTTCTAGGTCTTCCTCTTCCTCTCCTGGCTTCTATCTTTCCTTCTACGATATTTTTAATGAAATTGTCATGTCGTATAAGGTGGCCACAATTAATATTTTGATTTGTCATGAATTGTTTACTGAGTGAAATATACAATAATCCCAGTTACCTAATATATTGAGCACAATCATTTGAAATTGTAATTCGTCAGTAATATTTTTATTGTGAAAGCGAGTATTGGTTTTGCAACTTTGCACATAAAATGTCGAGCACAAAACAATAATCATGCTATTTTACCGTATAAACAAAATTATCGATAAATCTGGGCCAAATCAAAAATAACAATAAGAATGGTTATCGTAATAAAATAGATATACTTACTTTTATTATCATTAAGTTTTTGATATATCAGTAAAATTATACCTATTATTATTTACGAATGTAAGAACTTAAGCAGATTGGAGTGATAAAATACTCAATTAGATAGCAGTAGCTATCGTCATTTTGATAAAAAATTTAATAACGCTTTCAATTTTAAAACATAAATAAGTTAAGACTATAATAATCAACTAACTACAAAATTCATAATAAAGTAACTAGGGATAACGGCTTGTAAAAATTATACAAAATACATATCTAAAATACTATTACATAAGAATCCCACTATATTTTCCCACTGCTGTGACTCGGGGCCTTCTCTCACTAGGAGTGAGATATAGGCCATAATCCACCACGCTGGCCAAGTGTGGGTTGGCGTATAGCACACGTCTTCGGAATTTGTCCTCAAGCATGTCGGTTTCCTTACGATGTTTTCCTGTACCGTAAAGCGAGTGCAAATCCACACATAACTTCAAAAACAAGTCATTGGTGCAGGGCTGGGATCGAACCAAGGGCCGATAGATTGAAAGCAGACGTTTTACCACCGAGCTAAACTTGTATTTATTAGTAAAGTGTCGTTCGTCAATATTAGTTAAAAACTACGGTTTACGATTTACGAGAGTACATGCGAACAATGAAAGACAATTAATGCTATGCGACTTGAGTCATGACGTCACTAGCCTTTAGTTCATTTTGCAAAAATATACACTGAATATATAAAATATATGCTGAGTAGGCTAATTTTTTTTTTCATAAAATGCTTCGTTAAACATTTTTTTATGTTACGTAAAGTTTTTTTTTTGGCTGCGCAAAGAGGAGGCCTACACCCGGCTTTTGGTGCATTAACCAAAATTAAATTGAAATTACTAATTAATAATTTACAAATACTTAATTCATTAACTTTATTCTTAAAAATTTCTATTTATCTGTACAAAAAATTGGGCAAATAAAGGCTATTTATATATTTTTAATTTTTACTAAAGATTTTTTTAAATGATTCGTAAAGCATTTTTTGTATAAAAGCTTCGTAAATAACCCCACAAATTAGCGACATTCAGGTCTAAAGTGGAGCATGCCTAGTGTGTAATAACTGTCTCTCAAGGAGGCTGTCGGAACACACTGTTAGATGCTTAGCATAGGTAAGCATAGCATAAGCAGCCCACTATACGTTCCCACAGCTGGGACTCGGGGCCTTCTTTCTTCTTTCTTTCACGCTGGCCAAGTGCGGGTTGGCGGATGACACACATCTTCGGTTATCATGGTCCTCAAACATGCCGGTTTCCTCACGATGTTTTCCTTCACCGTAAAGCGAGTGCAAATCCACACATAACTTCAAAAACTAGTCATTGGTGTAGGGCCCTGATCGAACCAGGGGCCGTCTGATTGAAAAGCAGACGTTATTACCACCGAGCCACACTCGCTTTTTCGTTAGGTGCTTGGTGACAGATTTTTCAACTAGGGTGCACTAGAAAATACTCTACAACCATGCGCCTTTTGTTTCTACAGATATGACTCAGAGTAAACTCTTGGAATAGCTTTTACCTGATACATGAATTCTCTAAATTATCAAGTAATATATTCTTTAAGAAATCGTTATCTATTCTTCGCTTTGTAAATTAGACAAAAACTTTTCTAAACTAGTTCATTCATTCACTCATTTCTTAAAGTTTTTTATGTCTTTAGATAAGGCTTTTAGGATAGCATATCAGCAAAGGCTGTTAGAACTTTAAGGATAGCATATCAGCTAAGGCTGTTAGAACTTTTAGCATAGCATATCAGCTAAGGCTGTTAGAACTTTAAGGATAGCATATCAGTTAAGGCTGTTAGAACTTTTAGGATAGCATATCAGCTAAGGTTGTTAGAACTTATAGGATAGCATATCAGCTAAGGTTGTTAGAACTTTTAGGATAGCATATCTAAGGCTATTGGTACTTTTCGTTAAATACACGGTCATAAATAGTTTAGTATTGATGTACATTGTTAGCACATAAGCAGCCCTCTATACGTTCCCACTGCTGGAACTCGGGGCCTTCATTCGTCTAGAGAGAATTATTGGTCTTAATCCACCACGTCACTTGGTCATGCAAGTGAAAGGATATCAACTTTTAAATGTTTTTTTATCGAAGCGAGCCATACTTCAATAGCATAAAGAAAACGCGCATACAATACTTTTTAAAATATTTATTTTATAAGTTCTATAAGTTAGTATAAAAAGTCATGTTTAATTAGTTATACATAAAACAACCTTTAAGGGTTCAAAATTATATACTCGTGTGTCATCACTTAAGGCATTTAATCTAGGAATCCTCTAAACATTCACAGAATATTTAATTAAGTATAAACATAAATTATAAAATGCAACTCATAATACTCATTTAATGGTAATTTTAATTACATGTCAGAAATAAAAAAATTAACAGTTACACCTGTCACAATAAATTAACAATTACACAATTAATATATTATGTAAGAATTTCTCCGAATATACATTTATAAATACATTAGTAAATAGCTTTAGCTCATAACTAAAGCCTTTCTTTTGGGTGGTATAGTATTCGTCAATTTAATTAATATCTAAGTAATATTTAAGCATAGCTTCTATACAAAAAACATGTTTTTTTTTGCAATTTGTATAGAAATCATAGATATTTATTAACCTTATCACATTTCGTAACAGTAGGCACGTCAAAATATACATATAAATAATCCTTAAAAACTACTACAATTAATTCTAAATAAATACTATATACGATTGATTACTATATAAATGATTGATTACTATACACAAATGAAGACTCTGCAAGAGGCGATCTCATAAATTCATTTATCGAGTAAAATGCATTTGCTTTAAAAAACTGTTTAGTACATCTTTTGAAGTCAATAAATGGCAGATTAATAATAGTATGTGGCAACTTGTTGAATAAGCATATTTTATTGTGAATATCTTGCTTTTGGACTTTAGCTAGTCTGTTCAATGGTGGTCTCAAAGCATCGCGTTTTCTTCGTTGACTGTTGTAAACATTATAATTCATCAAATTTTAACTACTACTATACTAACAATGCTACGGAACCCAGCATGCGCAAGCTCGACTCGCACTAGGCCGATTTTTCAAAATTTTTATACCAAGAAGTCCTTAAAACATTTTAGTAAAGCAAAGCACCTCAACCCGAATGATAGACTATTATCACCGGCGACTGCAGTTCAATAACCTCGTGACGTCACAAGGCACCGTGAAATCCCGTTAGTCGAAGCCGGCGGTATAGAGACTTCTTGGTTATTGGTCGGCACGGGTTAAGGTAGGCCTTTGCGTCAACCTTTATTGTAAGGACAGCGAAGCTTTGGAACTCTCTGCCTGAGTCTCTCTTTTCTGAGTGGTATCTATCATACGGGGGACTTCAAAAGTAGAGACATTTTCAATTAATTATCTTATATATAAAATTTCCGTGTCACAGTGTTTGTTACCGTACTCCTCCGAAACGGCTTGACCGATTTTTTCCAAATTTTATATGCGTATTCAGTAGGTCTGAGAATCGGCTACTGTATATTTAGATTTTTTTTTATTAAGGCAAAACAACGTTTGCCGGGTCAGCTAGTTAAATAATAAAATTCCTTACAATTATCTTAAAAAATGGGGGGAAAAATTATTGTTTTATGAGAGCCCACTTATTTATTAATTAATTATATTTTATAAATTATTTTCAAAGGGAATATAACACTAAATATTCTGCGAAAATTTGAAACGTCTACCTTTTACCGTTATTTTTGTATAGATCACAAATACTAATAATTTCCATGTCACAATGTTAGTTACCGTACTCCTCCGAAACGGCTTGTCCGATTTTTACCAAATTTTATATTGCGTATTCAATATGTCGGATCGACATCTATCTATTTTTCATATCCCTAAGTGAGGCAAAACAACGTTTGCCGGGTCAGCTAGTTTTTTAATAATATTTAATAATTTATATTATTTTTTATTTTTAGTACGTATTTGTTGTACATAGTTTATTTATAAAGTTAGGTTAGTTCTTTTGTTTATTTATTATTTGTTTTGTTTCTTTTTTTTTCTTTTAAGTTTGTACACCACCCTCTGCTAGAAATTGCCTTAGGCGATAAGGCCGCCTAATATACTTCCTCTGTTATTCTTTTTCTTGTTATAAAACTGTTTTTTTTTTGGTGTGCATATTGTATTGTATTGTATAATTTGTGAAAATTTCAGGTCTCTAGCTTTACCACAGTTTCTGAGATACAGTCTGGTGACAGACAGACAGACTGCGAAGGCTTTGTTCTACCTTTTAGGTACAGGACCCTTTATAAGAGAAATACGAGTAAAACTTCAACAAACCGGTATTTCACGAAGATTCAAAGATTGAAACGTGATGAGCATTGAGTAAAAGTGACATTCTTACGATAGGAGTTGGTAACAAAGTGTATGAATAAAACATTTGCACGCTTCGTGCGATCTTGAATTCTTGCAAGTGCATACATAGATGCTTATATGTAGATTCTAGTTGAATATCTGTGAAATCAATCATGAAATAACTTAAAAGAAAGAAAGAAGAGAATTATTTTTTAATGTGACAAATAAACACACAAAATGACAAGTAATAATCCTACTAATATAATAAATGCCGAGGTTTGTGTGTGTAGGTGTATGTTTGTTACTTCTTCACGCTCAAACGGCTGAACCGATTTTAATGAAATAAAAAAAAACACATAGGCTACTGTATATACCAAAAACATTACTGGTTCCCGTGGGATGCGCAAATAACCTCAAAATCTATTCAAATTCAAATAATTTATTTGTAGTTTCTATTTTTACAATTTGTAGCAAAAATTGTTTGTTATACATATTTTACATTTTTTGTATTAGAAGCTACCTCAAAATCTATGTTATCTACTCCTTCACGCTCAAACGCCTCGACCGATTGTGATAAAAGATTTCGATGAAATTTGGTATGATGATAGCTTAAGCCCTGGATTAACACATAGGCTATTTTTTATCCCGGATTAACGCGAGCTACACCGCGGGGCGCAGCTAGTAAATAATAAAAAATACACATATAAATAAAGTGAGTAAACTTTAAAATTGTCACAACACTTAACATCAGGTGAGTGTCTAACAAGCGCTTGCCTATCCATCATAAAAAAAACACAGCCTCAACTCAGCATAATGCTGGTTGCTGGAGAGCAACCAACGCTGGTCTTCCGTTGAGGCTGGCTGTGACGTCACGCACTTTATGTGTCTTTCTTTAATTTAGAGATACGCTTTTTTGTTGGTGAAGATTTCGCCATTTCTCTTGTATCTTAATATGTAATATTTATTAATCTCGATCAGACGTCCATTAGAGAATTAGGTAGGTTGAAGTCTGGGGCGGAAAATTTTATGGTAGGTACTTCAAATTTGACCTTTCTTTTTTGTATTGTTTATATAATGACGCGGTTTTAATAGATTTCAAAAATCGGGGACGGGGGACCTAGGTATGCTCCACCTTAGTTAGACCACAATGACGCTAGTTCGATAGACACGTCCCCTGCTGGTCAAATGCCTAGCTTAAACATCTTGCAAGCTAATAAATAAACTATATGTATTTTAAAAGATTTTCTTATTCGAGCATCTTACTTCCTATAATTTTTTTTTTCATTTCGTCTGATTGATATTTTTCCTACTTTATTATTGTTTTCGAAATAAATGGAATTTAAAATTATAATTAGAATTTAAATCTGTTTATGACTTACATACGGATTTATGAGGCATGAAACTCAAAAAAACCTACAGCTGAATTTAGAACGTCATTCTTTTTTTTTTAATTCTGTTAATATATCTTCTAAAGTCTTAGCACCATAAATTCTGGCGATAAACTTTCAAGTTACTCACGCATTCAAGACAAGGCATTATGAAGACGTCGCGAAGTAACGGATACCTTACCTGACGGGTACCAGTGACTCATTTTGCTGATTGTTACCTTTTGAGCATTATTATCTAATTAGCTGCTTTGGAAAGAGTAATAAGAACAGTAATTATTTATGCTTTATTCATCCGATCCGATTTAAATTCAAATACAGTTTTCTAACCTCTGAAATCAATCATTACTTTGCCGTTATATAGACTACAGTATGATACCTATATTTAGTATAGACCATTGTGAAATAGAAACAGCGGAAATACGGGTGAAATAGAAAACTTAGTACCTACCTATGCAAAGCTATAAAACGCAACTGAAGAATGGCTTTCTAATTTATACGACATTCAGATAAGTAAAAATTCTAAAATACAGTGTAAACTAAACCTTTAATTACTATAATTACTTACTCACTATGATTACTAAAATGAATACCCTAATTATTTACTAATTATGTACAGGTACTATTAATTTTATCGTTTATACCAAACCATCGCCTATCACTAATTTACTCGATCACCTATTTAAAATTAACTGCTACTACTAAAGCGTGCATAAACCATTTTATTAGCGACTAGCAGATCGTCCCGGCTTTGCACGAGCTATGAAATTATCTAAGTTGCAAAGGGAAACAAAATATAGCCTATGCTACTCAGGGATAATGTAGATTTCCAACGGTGAAATAAATTTTCAAATTGGTTCAGTAGTTTCGGAGCCTATGCTTTGCGTCAAACAAATAAAAAATACAGCTTTTGTTCTTTATAATATTGGTATAGACGTGCCCTCCTCAACTGTTACCTTGATGCTTGTGTAAACCAATTTGATAAATATTGTAAGTTTTATATGGGCATTTAAACTCAAAAAAACGTACTGAAGTACGTTATTTTGATTTTTTTGTTGCAATATTCTAGGAATAAGTAAATTACACTACCATTGTTATACTGTTACTGTTTATTTGTATTTTGGAATCAACATATTTTAAAACTGAAACTGAATTTACTTATGTTTTTCTTTACAGATTCAAAATGGCGCGCGTAGCAATCATTCTATCAATCACTCTGTCCCTCGCATTGCCAACCCTTAGAGCTGATGATGACAACCCATTCCTCGACCTCGCCTCGTCATTCCTTCAGAACATGGGTGACGGAGGAAATGCCAACGGAATGGCAGCCATAGGAAGTATCGTTGGAACCCTGATGCAGGGAGATGGCGCGAGGAACTTGGGCTCGCTTTTTGGTCAGGGTGGTAGTGGTGGAGATGCTGGTGATGTTTTGTCAGGTAAGAAAAAAAACTTAGAGATACTTCTTCTTTGTTTTCTTAATCAGGAGCTCTGCCTTCTGCTAAAACGCTCTTCATCACGAAAGGTAATTGTTACACGCGGACCTATTCCTCACTTGTAAAAGAACCTGAATTCTTAATAAGTAATTTTCCTGTGCCGAGTAGCAGTAGAATGACATTTGACCCTTAAATGGACAATGTTGTTTTTAAACAACATACTAATAATCACACATTATAAAATTGACCTTTTTTTTAATTTCGCGCAATGTAGTTTACAAACAACACTCACATTATTGCAAAAAAGTATAGTAAATTAATGTGTAGATTTTTTTACTAATTTTTCCTAGACAGTAATATATGTCTATTAGACAAATATATTTTTTAAAACGTGAAACAAAAATCGTCCATTTGCAATGTTATATTCATAAAGCAAGGAAAATAACATTAAGGAACTGGAATAAAATGAATAACTTCTGTAAAATTGCTCTTTTAATTCTAAACCAAGGCCTGAGGGCAAGAGTGCCTGATTAGAAGCTGTAACAGCAATGTGGATAAAAATCCTTTTAGTAACAATTAGTTCCTTATAAAATGACTCATAAAAATATACTTTCATAGTTATCTAGGTTAGTTCTTTCATAATTCATGAATGAATTAAAAAAAATAACATATGAGTTAAACATAATGTATGTGTTTTCAAATTATTTTTGATGTAACTGACACTCACTTTGCTTTGTACTTGAACTCTCCCGTTGGTCATTTTCAGGTCTAGGCAGTCTTCTCAGCGGCCAGGATGGCAAAATCGATCCAGCAATGTTAGGATCAATGGTATCCATGTTCGCACAAAACATGGTTCCCACAGAAGCCCCAGCACGAAAGAAGCGAGAGAACAAAAACGAATTCAATCTAGAAAGCATGTTGAATCTTGCATCTGGACTAATGGCGAACAAGGATGCAGCTGGTTTCCTTCCAGTCATCATGAATGCTATAACTTCTCTCTCCAATACTGAATCGGAGAAGATTGCTCATGAACACCAAGACCACGCTTCTTTCTTGCCGCCGTTCCTTGAAAAGGCCCATTTATATTGGGATCTGTTTATAAATTCCGAGCTAGGCAAAACTGTTTGGGAGAAATCTGGCATGAAAAGGGCATTGAAAGCGTTCACAGGTCCTGATGGCAAGATTAGCTTTGAGGCCATGTTTAAAAGCTTTGAGAACCATTCGTTTAGAAGGCACTGGATTAAGGCCGCTGCTAAATACCTGACTGACATTGTGGTGCACGTAGCTAAGCCAGAGGTTTACCAGAAGTAAGTGAATCAGTCATTGTTTTCGTAATTTTTCAAGTGAGAATAAAAATACAAATCTGGTCGTAAACCCCAAAGAGAATGTTTTTTTTTTTTATATTTTGATCGCTTGTAAGATACGTTTAGGTATACCATCAGTATGATACAGAAAATGTTAGATAAAAAATGGGGTTTTTGGAAACCGGTTTCCTAAACGGCCAAGCCGTTATCTTTATGTTTATAACGAATAATTGCATTACCTTATTGCCAAAGAATAATTGGCAACAGGCTCTAGCCAACCGAAAAATAGTAAAAAAACTTACTTAGACTCAATAAATAAATGATAGATAGTAATAATAATAATAAATATCCTTTAGTGACTTAAGTAACAAATACACTAATAAAATGAAACCATTGGTGCTGATTTAGTCATGGACTGTGTTTCAACATCATGATGATAAAAAAATAATTTATTTAACAGGTACCTCATTTCGGGACAGTACATCGTCAACAGCTTCCTAGACGCCCAGGGTTTGCCGAAAAGCACCCACTTCAACATGAAGAATCCGGAGAAATCCATCACAGTGTTGACCAACTACGTCCTGAAGAAGTACATGGATATTGATACTGATGTGTCGGAGTACGTGAAACCCGCTACTGAATATGTGAAGGTAAATATTTAAATAAATCTACATCATCATCATCATCAGCCTGTATCTTCCCACTGCTGGGTATAGGCCTCCTCTCCAACACGCCATATAGTACGGTCTTCAGCCAGTTTCCACCAGATCTTTCCATCGTGCCTAACGATGTCATCTGACCATTGGGCTGGTGGTCTGCCTCTCTGTCGTTACCACCAACCACCTACATACATAAGGTTTTTATTTATTGTAAATGATACAAAGCCAGAGTTAGGGATGGTAAGTCCGAATGGTCCGACGAAATTACAGCTGTCGCGGAGATTGACAGGTTTCCATTAGCACAAGACTAAGGTAGATGGCAGAACTGGCCAATACCCAGCAGTGAATTATAATGGTAACAAGAAATAGTTTTAACAAATGTAGTGGTATACTGCTGAGGCTGAGTTCTGATGTGGAATCTTAAAGTAGCTAACGTTAACGGCTCCATACTTATTACCTACGAGTACATCCTATACATACTAATACCGAGTTTATATAACCAAAAAACACGAAGTGGTGTATTTTCTTGCAATCTTTTGGAGATTTAATTCTTATACCTTTGCAAGCTATATACTGGTATTATTTGACTAAGTTTGAGTTTTACTGCTTAGAAGACTGAGCAGAGTTACTCAAAATTAAGATCCACCTTGTTACATCGTATGTATTCCTACCGTTATTCATAATTTGTTCACTTAAATTTACTTTTTACTGCAAATAATGATCATTCCTTCATTAACTAGCCTTTCTTTTCCAGCAAACCCTGAAACTAGCGGAGAAGACCACCAAAACCATGGCCTCTAAAGCCGACTACAGCAAGGTGGCTGACCGTCTGACGGACACCCTGAACCTTGAGATCATAGAGCCAGTGCTCAGAGTGTACCGCGCGTACAAACACTCGGTGGCGGCGCCGCACTGCCAGGAGCATCTCATGTGTCTCGTGAACCGACACCCGGACCAGGGAAAACCTGGTGAGTTGGCTTTTTAAGTTTTTACTCACAAATAGCTGTTGCTATCTGCGTACCAATAAGAATATCTACTTGATGACGAGCATATAGATAATGATACAATGCTATTTTTATTTAAAGTATTTTTCACAATAACTGTTGTTAGTGAAAAGTGTTTGTTGGATAATGTCTCCAAAATGAATGTGTTGGAGGAACATACAATTTAAAAACATATATATCTACTCGATGGGCGTTGTTAGCAATGTCTCATATTAGCGCTGTTCGCCTCTGCTAGATGTCCTAGCAAAGGACAGAGCTATGATATGTCTGTGCTGTAGAGCAGGACAGACTAGATGTCAAGGGGGTGTCGGTTTTTTAATTTTCGCCTGTTTGTCATTTAATAATTTACGGATTATTAAAAAAAAAAAAATTCAAGGCTTCAGACAGATTGATTTTATTTATTTAGACATAAATTAAGTGCGTGGTGAACTGTTAGGAGAGAGTTAGTGATGAATCACTTGTTTGATTCGGATGACGGGTAAGGCAATGCGCCATCTAGTGTGATGGTATCATTGTCTACCACCATGCAAAACTGTACAAAATCGTACTTAGCATTCAAATTGAAATGATAAGCAAATTAACTACTGTAATTTCATTCTACGATAACGAAACGACTCAAAATTAACATTTACTAGAAATTAACGATGTTAAAAGTTATCTGATTGATAATGACCTTCGTCGAACACACGGCAAGTGGCGTGACAAACTAACATACGAACATTATAGGTACACTTGATAGTGGATCTACCAAATTGCACATTTACAAGTAGATATTACACTACAGCATTGTTATAGAGTACCTACCTAATTGTTTGATGCTAATACTAGGCTTCAGTAGGCCACGTCAGAATAACTATTAAGTAAATTGACAATTATGGTAAATTGGAAAGCACAGGTTGCAATTTAACGTACAGCCTCAAACGTTGTTCTAGATGTAAATGACGCCAAAGACAAACGAATGAATGTGATCTGAGGCCAGGAAAACCTATTCTGGAATAACTGGTTCTCAAGAAGCTCCTTCTACGTCTCCTACTTGAGGGTAGAAGCAAATGCTACAGCATTTCCTGGTGCTCGTCAGTCTAGTATACAATATCAAATTGCTTTATTTTCAAGTGACAAAGAATCATAACTAAATAAATTAATAATAAAAAAAATACTATAAACAATGGGATGCGTACATAAAATAAAAAACAAGTCAAAAATTAAATTAAAATGTCATAATAAATACAATTATCAAAAAAACGCATATATAATTTACTTATATCTACTACTACAATTGATGTTATAAATGTCTTCCCATTTTCTATTATAGTACCTATAGGTAGTGAACTACCTCCTCACGATGGTTTCCTTCACCGAAATCTGAAGACCACGACCTAATAAGATGCAAGGCAGCCACACGCCTGACTGAGCTGTCGTCACTTCAAATAAATATAGATGTAAATAGTCTTTATAAATAACATTCCCGTTTCCAGGTCTAGCTGGCTTCAAGGCGGGCCTGACCAAGCTGAGCAGCATGATCGCGTCAGCAGCTCTGAGCTTCCAAAACGGACGACCCTTCTGGGATCTCTACAACGCTATACAGAACGATGTCAACTGCGAGGTACGTTGTTTGGGGTTGAATTCGTCTTCCCCACTTATCGTTTTTTTCTTATAGGTTTGCGTTTGACCACAGCTTGCCTGGTGTTAAACAATACTATGGCCTACGATGTTACACGCTTACCTAGAAAATACCTATTAACTCTAGATTTGAAGACCCCCTGGTGGTACTACTCAGGAAACAGAGACACAGGAAGAGAATTCCAAAGTTTTGCAGTCCTCACAAGAAAGGTAGATGCGAATCGGCTTGTGCGAAACTTAGGGATTTCGACTGTATACCTATGTCTCTTCGCTGAGTTTCTGCTAGTGCGAATGACTAGGGAACTCGTTAAAACTCCTATTACCAGTGAACTCGGTTCGCAGTTGAAATGCGATGGTTCGATTTACAGTAGAGTAAAAAACTACAAAATAATGGTTTTCAAGATGTGCCTGAATCAATTTTTTTTTAGGCAAGCGTAGGTACTACATTCTAGACCACAACGTCACTTAACATCAGGTGAGTTACGGTAAAGCACTTATCTTTGGTTAGTAAGCTTAGGATCCTAGTTTGTTATTTATCACACATTCTGAATCACCTTATACACGATGTGATCCAGAAAGGTGAAAACACAAGACCAACCATCCATACAGATGCTTACCAATACTAAAATGCAAAGGAAAAATTCCTGAAACAATTCAATTCAATAAAATCTACATTTTCTTCCAGGCGGCCTACCCGGCAGATTGCAGTTCGTTCCACGAACACGAGCTGAAAGTAACCACGGAAGTTTACCACAGTGAGCTTTAGACGTTTTATTTTATCCCAAGATAACAGAGAACTAGAATAAATAGAAAAGTAATTAAGCCGATTAAATGGTTATTTTACACGCGTAAAATACCGCGGTGGGCGGGGCAAAACAGCTAACCGCGCGCCCGCGTCACATGGTCGGTGGTGTGACCTTGATGCGACCAATCGCGTGCGAGCTTTGTGTATGTGTGTTTCGTTGGGATAGCAGTATAATTGTGTGCGTAGATGGATCCAAATTTTAAGCGGCAATTGTATCGAGTTACTCTTCTAGAAAATGATAGAAATGATAATGATGAACAGTTTTAGAACTGTGAAAAAAATAACACAAATCAAAATTTAACTCCTACTAAAAGGTTTTTGAGCATACGTTACTATGCTGCTTAGGATGCTTGTTCCTTTATTATTATTTTCTTTTTTCGTGTTTTTTTTTTAAGATATCTCATTGCAATTTTGGCTGAGTTGTATTCAAATACGAGTTTCAAAAAGTTTACACTTAGATAATAATTTGTAGAAAAAAAAAACTTAAAATCTGTATATTAAAGTGATACATTAAAAACTTTATGGTATATTATACCTTCTATATAGAACTTACTAGGTTATTATTATATTACACCTTTGCACAACAGTGGGACAATATAGATTAGATAAAAAATATATTGTCACAAGTATATAACATTTTTAATTAAACGTATTGTTTGACTTATGAGTTTGTAGTGTCTTTTTCGATTATTAAATAATATTTTTTCAAGTACTGACCTACTTAGAATTATAAAATATTCGACATATAACTGGATTCATTATCGAACACATTTGAAAGTTCGCTTAATTTTTCTTAAACACTAGGTTATGCAAGTGAAGGGACATCAACTTACAAATGTTTTATTTATTGAGTCTAGTAATATGCAGCTTTACTAAAGTAGGTAAGGAATACAGAATTCAAGTGTTATTATCAAATTAATCATTTCTTGCGTATTTTGTCATTTTTACTTGAAATGTATTAGATTGTTTAAGAAAGCAATATAATTATTTAAGAGAAGTTTACATATTATTATATCATAATACGTTGTGAATTTACTTTTTATGTGTATTTGATAGAAATTATGTTTAGTTTTTAGTGTAAGACAATAATATATTTTAGTGTTGCTGACCATTGGGTGCTAAAGTATTATTTTTTATTCAAATAAGTATTTTAAGTACTTAATTGAGAGATGTAATATTCCTATCTACATTGTATAACCACTTCTTCAATTTAATCTTATTTTACCATACATTTTCAACTAATTTTCTTCCTATACTCCTCAATCTGAATAAAAAAAAACTGTCTCATTTAAAAATATGATCAAAAACCCTGTTTCTTTACAGATATTTTTTCTTTTACTTACTTTTAAAAAATTAAGGTTAAAAAAATAATATACATTGATATTTGTATTATAAAAATATCCGTCCTACTTATAATAAAATGAGAGTGTGAATAAAAATACTGATAATACTTAATATTGAGTTTTATTTCTTTGGTAAGACTAAATAAATTAAGAACACGAAAATACGTATAGGTACGTTTAAAACTAACACAGCACTGAGCAATACCTCAAATTATATTTAAACTTTATCATTATTAAATGAAGATAATTAATAGTAAGTTTTATCTCATAAAATAAAATTTGTTTTTAAAATAAAGATAAAATTTGAAAAACAGTGTCCCCTCACTCAAACTTTTTAATCAAAGACGCACTTACTACAGGTTGTTATAAATTTCACGTGCCTGTGGCATCGTAGCCACAAAACCGATGTAGGTACCGATTTTGACTAAGATTTTTCTTAGCCGCCACTACAAAGTGGTAGATCATTTATTTTTCGCAACTTCCTCTATGTAGGTATCAAATTAAAGAGCTTAATGAAGCTATACGAGGGTGAATCAAAAAGTTCTTAGAAGTGCATATATATGAAAAATTTTTGGATCAAGTTCGATATTTAAATTAAAGAGTGTCTATCACACTATATTTATGCAGACTGTCACTTGTTTTTGTCAGTTCGTTCGCATGTAATAATTTTTTTTGTGCAACGAGTTGCTAAAAAGTTAAAATTATGGATATAAGTGAGTTACGTGCGGTGATAAAATATCTCAGTTTGAAAAAAATGTCTACGAAGGAATTTTTTTTGGACATTCAGCAGACATTAGGGGGTGATGCTGTACCCTATTCTACGGTTGCGTACTGGGTGGCTGAATTTAAAAGAGGTAGATCAAGCTGTAAAGATGACCCGCGTTTTGGGCGGCCTTCAACCTCCGTTACAGAAGAAAATGTCAAAAAGGTTAAGAATCTGGTTTTGGAAGATAGAAGAATGACTATAAAACATATAGCTGAGATCCTAAAGATATCTTTTGGTAGCGTTCAATCCATTTTAATTGATTCACTGGGGTTCAAAAAAGTGTCTGCAAGATGGGTGCCACGAATGTTAACCGACGAAAACAAAAAGCGACGTTTGGAAATTTCCAAGCGTAATCTCGAAATGTTCCAGCGTGATTCGGATAATTTTTGCCGTCGTCTTGTCACCATGGATGAAACGTGGGTCCACCATTTTGATCCTGAAACTAAAAGACAAAGCATGTCTTGGAAACGACCATCCTCTCCATCCATTAAGAAATTTCGAGTTGCTCCTACCGCTGGCAAAGTTATGGCCTCTGTGTTCTGGGATAGTGAAGGAATCCTTTTTATTGATTACATGCCAAAAGGCCAGACGATTACTGGACCCTATTATGCAAATTTAATCCCGAAAGTGCGTGAAGCGATTAAAGAAAAACGTCGTGGAAAACTGTCGTTGGGCGTGTTGTTCCTCCAAGATAACGCTCCTGCTCATCCATCGGAAGTTGCGCTCAACACAATCCGCTGTGCTGGCTTCAATCTCCTTGACCACCCACCATATTCTCCGGACTTAGCCCCAAGTGATTTTAACTTATTTCCAAAATTAAAAGAGGAAATTCGTGGAACAAAATTTCACGATAATGACGCGGTTATAGCTGCCGTAGAGGACTTTTTCGAGAGTCAAGAAAATATTTTTTTTTCACAAGGAATAAGGAAGTAAGAAACGCGTATCTAAATGCAAGGCATTGGAGGGAGATTATGTAGAAAAATAAAATATTATTATTTAAATCTTTGCATTTTTTTATATTGATTCCAAGAATTTTTTGATTCACCCTCGTACTAATGATACATTATCATAAAATGACCATCATCCCATAATGTTAAGTTTTTTTATTTATTTTTTATTATTTGTAATAAGGACGAGCTAGAAGAACAAAGGTTTCAAATGTCATCTTTATGAATTAAAGAATTAGTAATGACTTATAATATAAGATTCATAAATAACATTAGTAAGTACATAATTCAGATTCTTAAAAATTAACAATGTTATTTATTATCTATCGATTTTAAGAAACGTTTGCAAGAGATGTAGAGGGGAATTAACTTAATATTTTTAAAGAAATAATCAAATAATATACTTGGGTTTCGTGTGAATAAAAAAGATAGGTACACTGCAATAGGCTAATTTCCAACTATTTCGTTTTAAGATTTTTTTAAACATCAAATCGTAATCTTATTTATATTTTGTGTGCTATAGGTATATAGAGAAGTGACGTCATAATTTATAATGGTGTGTTTGATATCAAATCGTGTATTTATATTCACTAAATCGATTATTATAAGTATGTATATGTAGTATATCAGTTGTGTTAGCAACTATAATACGAACTAGAAATGGTTCAGTATTGGGCTAACCAGCGGTGTGATATATGTGTCCTAATATTTATTATTTATAAAAAAAAATAGCGCAACTAGTTTTATTCGAATCTCATATTTGTAAAACATTTATTATTTTTTATAAAAAATAAGTTTAGTCTGTAGTAAGGGTGAATTGGCTACATACATTATTTATTAATATTCCTATTCAATGCTTCAAATACGTTACACATACTAATACATATATAATAATCATACATATAATACTCATAAAAATCATATTTTAATATTATCATCGACTAATAAATATAATAGACGCTCAACCTCTTGTTCAAAATCGTACTACGTGTAATCGAATGATACAACGTAGCGCCATCTATTCGTATTTTCTTGAAGCGACTTCATTCGGGTTACGCAATCTACTATTGTTATATCACTACGCGACTGCAGCGCGTTGCGGAATTTGGCGGCATCTAGGCTGTACGCTCGATTTGCAGCGCCATCTAGGTTTCATCGTTAATTATGGCAAACTTCCGCGCCACGCTTTATTTTTCATACGCTTTATTGTTTCATGCGGTTATCCGCAAGAAGGTCGTCTCATTGCGACAGCGTGTGTGAGCCAGCAGCAACAGCATCCTGAACATGATTCTTGAGCGTCTAGATTGCCCTTTACATTTTAAATGGATGAGAATTGTGACGGGAGAAAAAATATGACTACTATTGAATTTGATTTGTATATTATTTAATTTAATTTGATTGTATTTTATTGATATTTGTTTGAATTGTATGGATGGATTATTCTGAAATAAATGAATTAATAATAATTGTATGGGAATCAGCTCTCTAATATCCTTATCCCTGATATTATTAACGAAGACTAGAAAGGTCAATTGCAAGTCAAATAAAGATAAAAGCATGCCATCTAACTACAACTACCAATAAAGTACTTAAACATGATATTTCTAATTAAAATTATAACTACAAAAATAATGTGGACGGATTTCTTTCCATCTGTAGGTATATGCAGTTACATATTTATGTAAAAATATTTATTTAACATAATATTATAATGAGTATCTTCATCTTCGTATGAGCTAAGTGGCGAAGCTCTAGTGACGAGAGTTTTCAAGCCGCCCGAATACATCTGACTGGGTTTAACGACTGTTTGTACTAAGACTAACTGCCGGGACCTACAATTTAACGTGTCATCAAACCTACGGTAGCGCACACATGAAAATGCCACTTGAAAAACGACAGTCTTGTGCATGGTCACCTATCCAAAGAGTGTCCGCATCTCCACGCGCTACATTATATAAATGTATAAATAATACATAATATATGTATTACGTATATTTAACATGATTTTAATTATCCATAAGGTTACTGATCATATTAATTATATTTGATAATACTATACTAATAACACTTGTTTTTTATTGGTGACTTTAGTACTCATACAAGCATTCCTGCCACTTTTGGAAATTTGCAATTAACTTGTTTTTTAACAAAATTAGATTTTACCGCTACTCAACCATAAAACCGTTCCATACAATAATACGTTAATTCACCATAAAAATGTATGATTGTAGGCACTTTCAAAAGTGTCAGAACAAAATTTGCTTGTCTAGATTTACCAAATTATATCTACCTATATTTGAAAAAGCGAGAATCTCGGTGGGGGAAAAACGTCTCCTTTTAAATTTGACGGCCCCGGTTCGATTCCGAGTCTACAACCATGACTGGTTTTTCAAGTTATGTGTATGTGGATTTGCAATCGCTTTACGAAACATCGTGAGAAAACCGTCATTTTTGGGGACCACAATATCCGAAGATCATCTGCCAACCCGCACTTGGCCAACGTGGTGTATTATGGCCTATATCTCTCTCCGCGTAAGGGAAGGCCCCGAATCCCCGCAGTGGGAACGTATAGTGGGCTGCTTATATTATGTTATTTCTACAAATAAATATTTAATGTACCTACCCCTAATACAATAATATATTTGATATAATATCTCTTTGGTTCAAATTCAAACATTGATTTCAACATTTTTACTAACTATTGCTTGAATTATTTACCTGTGCATACAGTAAAGACGAGAAATTGTTTATAATTCAATCAACAGTAGGATAACTTACAAAATGTAAATCTATTTTTTTACTGGAATATTCTTGCATACCCACTCCATGCCTTCCTGTGAAAAAAGAATGATAGAATTAATATATAACATCATTGATTTCCAGTCACAACCTTAGTGGAAAGAAATATAGTGGGAGAGGGGAACAGTATAATTGACAACATGAGGTGATGATGAGTTTAAGATTATTGCTAAAACTTTTGAATAATCTGATTTATGAAGGCAAACTTATCTTTCCCCACCCCACTTATATCCCTTTCTATATAAACTTTTGATGAGAGTATTGCTGATTCCAATACAAAAAAGCGTGGCGCGGAAGTTTGCCATAATTACCGATGAAACCTAGAAGGCGCTGCAAATTGAGCGTGCAGCCAAGCTGCCGCCAAACTCCGCAACGCGCAGTCGCATAGTGATATAAAGATAGTAGTTCGCACGACCCGAGTGAAGTCGTTTCAAGAAAATGCAAATAGATGGCGCTACGTGTATCGCGAATGAAACACGTAGTACGATTTATTTACAAGAGGTTGAGCGTCTATTTATTTATTAGTCTATGCTAAGGTCACCTGGCACGATCATCGAGGTTAAGCAACGGTCAATACAGACAGGCTTTGGATTTTAGATTAGACCATGCACAACGATTTGGCTCCATCGTGCATCATGCGTATTGCTAAGGAATGGAATGGTTCCTTCCTCTTACTGTGTTTCCTAATACATATAACTTGGATTTTCTTCAAGGCTAGAGAGAACAGACTTCTTCTCGATCAACGTGCTTCATCTTCGGCCACAGCTCCGCTTACCATCAGGTGAGTTGGTGGCCAAGCGTAGATCTATCTTATCTTAATATATATAAATCTCGTGTCACAATGTTTGTCCTCAATGGACTCCTAAACCACTTAACCGATTATAATAAAATTCGCACACCATGTGCAGTTCGATCCAACTTGAGAGATAGGATAGTTTAAATCTCAAATTATAGTCGCAATTTTAATTTATTGCTAATTATTGTCTGTTATTATTTGATAGTCACAGGAGCGGAAGGAGAGGTAGACCAAAGAAGACGTGGATGAATTGTGTGAAGGAGGATATGAATGAGAAGGGAGTGAATGTGGAGATGACGGCTGATAGAGTGGCGTGGAAGAGAAAAACAGGCTGTGCCGACCACACCTAGTGGGTAATGGTAAAAGAGAAGAAGAAGATTATTTGATAGTCACAATTATCTGAAACTCTACTGATACTAATGTTTGTATAACCGGCTATCACTTACGTTTATTTTGTCGGTATTAGCCCGACATGTTTCAGCACAATCAGTGTGCCATTCTCAAGGGCAGGAACACAGCCAACGTTCGTCTGCGGCGACGGGTGGCCCTCTACTGATACTCTCCAAATGATTCTAACAGATGTCGATACCTTTCGACTGGGTTGAGTAAGTAATCAATAGATGGCGCTGTACCCCTAAGTGAGGCAAAGAGGCAAAACAATGTTTGCCGGGTCAGCTAGTTCTTTATAAAAAATAAAATAGTTACCTTAACCCCAGTGCCTTCAACAGCGACGCAACCTTGTATCTGCCAGGTGCGGTCACGGATCAGATGTAGACCAAGATGCTGAGCTACTTCACTGGCTGGTAGTGCTGCAATTATAAACATTTTAGGTTACACTAGCTTTAAGGATAGCATACTTCTTTAAACCAACGTACCATTAAAAATCACTATAGTTATTATTCTTTATATTTATTAGCACTCACTTTATAACAGCGCTAAATTCCTTTAAAGAATTTCTCATCTGGGTTACCCAAGTTACAGGCACCAGCTGAGTTTGGGACCCGATGTATTATCGAACTGCATAGCACACTAAGCGTACATACTATAGACCATATATGTATAATTAAAATAATATATCCTTTTGTTATACAAACTATGTGTAGGTACATAATTCACGTGTATAAACAAATGTGTATGAGCTTATGTATTTTGGTAAATAAACAAATTTCTTTCTTTTCTTTTCTTTTCTTTTCTCTTTTTCTTCACCTGTGTTGGCCGGGTAAACAAGAAGCGGAAAGAAATATGAAATATTAATTTTATCTAGTTTATAGCATCAACAATTTGATAGATGGCCCTCTGTATTATGAAGGAAGTAAAGCTAAATACTTAACCAGGCCCTCTTGTTTTTTCTCATGTTATAATATCTTCTCTATAATTTAGTCTTGCTGATCAGGCCGGGAATCGAACCCGAAACCTTCTAATTAGAAGGTTCCGGCCAAATGGTGTTAAATATGTATCTATATAAAATAAAATATGTATTGTATATATATGTAGTACATCAGTTGTGGTAGCAACCATAAAAAAAACTAGAAATGGTTCAGTATGGGGTTAACCAGCCGTGTGTGAAATGTGTCCTAATATTTTTTTTTACTAAACAATTTTTGAGAAATCTTGTTAACTGTAATCGTTGCGAGCATAGCAGAGGCCATAACCAGAAAATCCAGCGTGATCCTGCCAACACTAATATGGGGCATCATATACTCAGTAACAGAGTGGTTCATAATTGGAATAAGTTGCCCGAGGAAGTGGTCAGTGCTACATCAGTGAACAGTTTTAAAAACCGGCTTGACAACTGGTTGCAGAAAACAAAAAATCTCTTGCTAACCTGTGATCAGTGCACTAGTGAACTTAAGACTTTTACATTGAACAGTGGACATTATGTGAACTGTAAAATAATAAATTTCAACTCAGTGTGATATAGGCACATCAACATTATGCTGCTCGCCTATAAATCAAATAAATAAACTTTTTACTTGCTAAAAATTAACCTCACCAGTTGCCAAGTCCTGTTTGTTAGCATACACCAGCAGAGGGACACCCCTGAGCTTCTCATCCTGCAGCAACTCAGCCAGCTCAAGGCTGGTCTCCTCTAGACGCTGGTGATCGGAACAGTCAACTACATATATCTGAAACATAGTTGTAGCGTTTATACCGAGGGCTGACCTTTTTCGGACACATACTATGCTGTCTTTCTTCTTTTTTTATGTTTGTTTTATGTAATAATGTATATCAATACCCTAATTTGCAAACCTACTAACTCCTCTACAGATTTTTTACTGGAGATGCTCAATATGTCATTGTATTTCATTTAGAAAAATAAAAATACTTACAGTCGAATATATAACCTCCTCCTTTTTTGAAGTCGGTTAAAAAGTAATATAACTTTATTTTTATTATAATAATAAAAATATAGCATAGTTTTTAACGGGAATTTGGTTTTTCTTTATTGCGTAAAATAAAAAATACAATGAAGTTTCGAGCCTCTCCCGTAGAAAACCCGCAGAGGAGTTAGTAGCTTTTCAAATTAGGATATCAATATGTATGTGTCTTTTGTGTCTGAAATAAATGTGTTCTTTCTTTTTTTTTTTAGTTGACTGTAAATTGATTCAGCTACTTAGGTGTATGCTGCTTACCACTAGTCAAGCAACACTGGGTAGTCAGTGGAGATCTAATTGAGGGAAAGAGCCTGTATATCAAAGTATCAACATAGGTGTATGCTATTATTTAGCACAGTGTTGTATATGTATAATATAAGCGGAGCGGGAGTTTCTGATGCACTAAGACACAGGCTCATAAGAGTTCTACAGCAGGGCACAGCGCTCCTACAATGCGCGACCACAACAATAAGGTCATTAATTATAAGCAAACTTGTCTGTGCACAAATGATAATGAAAATTGCAAATAAATATATTATATTATATATATGTACTATATCTGGTATGATAATATCAAGAAAATTACTTTTTTCATTTTTTTACTTATTTCTGCAAGGCATTTGGCCAGTAGGGTTCGCAAACACACGAGTTACCGACACTTTAGCCTAAGGTGTAGCATATCTAGTCTGAAAATACTAGCTCCCAAGGAGGCTGCCAGAACGCACTGCTGAAGTGTTTGGCGACCGATTTTTTAATTGAGGGTTGCATGCAAGTCAGGCACTAAAAAATACTCTACAAACATGTACATTAATATCAAATTCATATAAATGTATTTCCAGCTGTGGACAATTAATAGTGTTGTTTATTTTATCAATTAATTGATAAATAAAACAATTACATAAATAAAAACACATACACACAATATAAAAAAAACCTTACAAATAGTAGATTCAATCTAAGTCAGTGTCCGCGGGTAAGGTGTCTAAAGTGCTGGCGGCATTACCTCGCTGGATCGCGGATACGTTCCAGTTTGTTCGTTCGTTTCCAGTTTGTATTATATTATTAAAGATTTAGTTAAGATAATCTGTACACTCTATACAAACGCGTCGTTATGACGAGAGGGAGCAAATGAAATTAAATTATGAAAAAGTGTAAGTGTCTGGACTCACCAAAATATCAGTGTTTTCAAAATAATTCCTCCAGTACGGTCTGATCTTTCTCTGCCCTCCTATATCCCAAACATTCAGCTTAAATCCGCTTGACATTACTGATTTTATATTGAACCCTGCAGTTGGAGTGACATGGTTCACATCTTCTGAAGCTAGTTGCTTTAAAAGTGTGGTTTTTCCAGCATTATCTAGCCCTAGGAGAAGCAGGCGAAGCTCTCTGTCAGGTCCTGATCGAAGTTTCTTCAAAATATTAAGCAATCCCTGAAAATAATACGAACATTCAAAAAATCTGTGAAAATTTTTTCATGGTCAATTTGTACAGAAAAAAATGGAATACCACAAACCATTGTTATTTAAATCAATAGCGCCTACGAATTTCAAGGAAGTTATAAATTTTCCATTGCTTTGATGATTGTATGGCATAAAAAATCTCCGTCTACGATTTCAAATAACTACGTTGTCAATGTTGTCATGTCGCTGTTGCCATGGTTACGGGCTGCTTTAGAGATGGTGTTAAACATACAATATTATATCGATACATTTATCGATACTATAGAAGGCCCGCCGTCTTAGCGTTGTATGAGAATCCTGTGGTTCCTGTGAGCCAGTTGGGACATTCCTGGCACTTTAAAGATTCTATTTTTGTTTGAAGAAGCTGGAGCTGAAGAATATGCAGATATTTTAAACTTCACGACGTTCAACTATGAATAAAAAAATATATAACTATTATATGGATTAGAGCAGGCGCTTTAAACCTATATTTATATTTACCATCTATACTCAAAAATAAACTACCGAGGAGCGTTTAATAGTGGATCCTAGCTGTTAGTCTTAATACAAGCAGTCGTTGAGTCAAGCCAGAGGTCTTTGTGTTGCTTGAAAACTATTCATCAGAGCTCGCGATAAAACATTGTTTTCATGGCCATAAATATCATCAAGAAAAAATATTTTTATATTGTTGTTCTATGGTTGTTGTTATATCTATAAAGTTATCAATGTCAAATTACAAATATGTCAAAATCATAAAAACAAAGACGAACGCGGCGTGTGAGGCGTGAGTCCAAGTTCCAACAACGCGGTGAGTGTGCACTGTGCGTCGTAGCGCTTTATCCAAATTTTGTATTGTATCACGAGCTCTTCAAGTAAAAGTTATACAAAAATGGGAAAAATCAAGCAAGAACCAACTGAGGACGTAAAAGATGTCAGCATCAAAACGGAATCTTTAGGTTACGAAGATAAAGTGGAGCACTGCAGCGTGATAGCCAAACCAATGGCACCGAAGAAATTGAGCAAAAAGATCTATAAACTCATAAAGAAATCAAGCGGACATAAAAATTACATCAGGAATGGACTCAAAATTGTTCAGAAGCAACTTCGGCTAGGAGAAAAGGGGTAAGAAAATATTATTTAGAATTGCCACTAGTTTGAGGTTAAGTTATGAGGTTAAGTCAATGTTATGAACTATTCGAAGCGTCTTTCGTTGTATTACAATTTAGAATAGCTTTAAAATCACAGGGAAGTAAAGAAAGTGTGATGTTCGTAAGAAATAGACATCATTCTGATACAACTTCCCGAAATTATACCACCATTTGCAATGAACAATTTCGTCAGCTCAAGCTTGCTGGCAAAACTACACGTTGCATTACATTTCATTTCTCAACTTACTGCAGATACTAATTATGATCAATACTTTCATCTGCAAAATCAGCTAATGTGATCATGGGGTGATGAAAAGGATAAAAGAAATGCCTGGCCTCTCAGTAATCCTTTTTGTTTTCTGTACTTTGGTCTAGTGTCCCTTTGATAGAGCTGTATATTTGATCCATCTAGCTAGTGGTTGGCCATAAAGCAATTACATTAATTTAAATTAATTACATTGTTCTTCTTTACCACTAGGTCGGCACAGCCTGTTTTCCGCTTCCATGCCACTCTATCAGCCGTCATCTCCACATTCACTCCCTTCTCATTCATATCCTCCTTCACACAATTAATCCACATCTTCTTTGGTCAACCATGAAAGCAATTACATTGTTGTTATAAAAAATAATTAATTAATTAAAAATTGAGTGAAGCTCAGTGGGAAAACATCTGTTTTTTAATCATTCCAAGGACTTGTTTTTTTCTAGCTATGTGTGATTTTGTACTCGCTTTACCATGAAGGAAAACATTGTGAGGAAACCAACGCATTTGAAGACCACAATACGATGTTTATCTCTCTCCTCATGAGAGATTGCCAACAGTCTCAGCAGTGGGAAGTTAGTTGTATTAGGCTATTTTTATCTATGAAATTAAACTACAACAAATTAAACTCTTACACTGATGGAAGTTTATCCTCACAATTACCCATTATTTCATTTCAGAATTGTTGTGTTCGCTGGTGACATCTCTCCAATAGAAATAATGTGCCATCTCCCTGCCGTTTGTGAAGAGAAAGATGTCCCATACTGCTACACTCCGAGCCGAAAAGACATTGGAGCAGCTATGGGAACCACTCGAGGTTGTATCATGGTACTCGTGAAAGAACATGGCGATTATAAGGATTTGTATGATGAGATTAAAAGTGAAATAAAACTACTTGGACATCCATTATAAATTTTAGATATAGGTAGAATTATAAATTTACTTATTAATATCAAGGATACATTTTCAAAGGTTGCAGTGAACAATAAATATATGTTGCCAAAAGTAATTTCAATTTATCAGTGTCTTTGATAGCTTAAAACTTCATTGTACAGCCTTAAGTAAAATACCTCCATGTTGGGGTTATTTTTACTAACATCAGTTCGGCAAATTTCATGTGTAACTGTTACTATGAGTTTTTTTGGTTTTGATTTTAGAAGTGTATTTTGACCTTCATACATAGTTTTAAGTTAGGATAAGTTCTAGACATATTTTAAATGTACAATATAAGCTGTTCTATGAAAAAGATTCTTTCATTTATTTCTTTGTTTTTAGTAAAAGTCATTATTTTACAGCCAACTTCAAGACTGGCTGACTAGATACTTATAGATATTTTATGTAAATATTTGGGTAATACATATAATGAAATTAGTTTTTTATTTTCACATACAATTTATTAGGTACACTTATTAAAATCTAGGGGTACGTAAAAAATGGCAGATCGTCATTTAGATTGACAGTGAAGATTGGCAAAATACAATTAATTTTAAAATACGCACTAGGATCTCTAGAATTCTCTAAGCTAGGCCTAAAATCTCAGAGAGAAAGATTTCAGAGCTAAAGAAAATGTGTAATCACTTCATATGACATTAATTGTGATTTTAAGTTTTAAACAGAAACTACAATTGTAGATACATAATGAAACATTATAGCATAGACTAGTAAATATAATAGATCCTTAACTTCTTGTCGAAAATCGTACTAAGTGTATCATTCGATACACATAGATCTATCTATTCATGTTTTCTTGAAACATGAATAGATATATATTCATGTTTTCTTGAAACATGAATAGATCAATCACCGTCAATCAGCAATCTACTACCGTTATATCGCTATGCGACTGCAGCGCGTTGTGGAATCCGTTCCACGCTCGATTTGCAGTGCCATGTTTAATCGGTAATTATGGCTAATTTCGGAGCTACGCTTTATTGAATGGGAATCAGCAATCCTCTGATCCCTGATTATAGTTCATTTTCAAACGTAGGCAGAGTAGTTTCACCAAAGCACACATGAATGATTTTCAAAATTAAATCTATTGTAATTACAGTGAATCAGGGCAGGGCATATAAAAAATCTTTAAGGTGCTAAGGGAAAAGAAATGAACAAAGTGAATACCAAACTATGTTAATACAAGTATAAAAATTCATATTCTTTGGTGTTACATATTCTGAAATCTTTCTCCCACAATAATACTAGTAATTGAAGCAATTTTTATTCATTTATATTTAATAGAATAACCCTGCTTTAGAATGAGTGCACAGACTTAATGAGATCATAGTGTTAAAATAATAATATAACACTTTCTTGCAAATAATAGCATGTAAACTTTCAATAACTGGTAAAGAGTTTTATAGGTACACTAATGGAAGGTACAGTTTTGATCCATCTAAAAAAGAAGAGATATACAATACAAGTATTTTTTAGCTTTTTGGATTTGTCATATGAAAGAAACATACTAACTACAATAGACAACAGAAGAGGAAAGATGGTAGGCAACCTTATACAACATGACAATGTCGTTAAAAATATCATAGAAGGAAAGATAGAAGCCAGAAGAGGTAGAGGAACCCCTAGAAGATTTAGACAGAATTAAGAAGAAGGCGAAAGTCATGTCGTATAGGGAGATCAAGGATTTGGCTGAAGATAGATATAACTGGAAAAAACTCTACGGACAAGAGCTCTGAAGACTAGTTTTATCAAGACCAGCCTGATATATCTATCTCAGACTTTCATCTGGAACATCTGAAGATCTGCAGATATGGCAGATGAAACTCTGTTATATGTAGATACATAAATCAAAACAATTTAAAAAAAAAATGCATTTTTGTTACCTACCGTGCATTGCAAAAACACCATTAGTACCTATCTATTTTGAACACTCGGTAAATTATACATATGTAAATAAATTTATGTTCATTATAGTTCTTCTTCTTCAGATGAGATAAGTGGCCAAGCTCTGGTGTCGAGAGTTTTCAAGCTGCCCGAAGGCCTTCAATTTGGCTTACATGGTTAAGTATATAAATTTTTCATATAGTGTTACAGATAGGTTAGATCTTTTTTAATTTTCATTTGCAAGAAAGTGTCAAGTAAGAAAATACAAAGTTAGTCACAATTAAACCTATTCAAAGCATCAAAATACAATGCGTAAATACAGCACGCTTAAAAATAAATTACTTAGTTTTAAAATACTGGATTTGTGAGATACAATGATAATGACATATTTGTACTTTGAATTCTTAGAAGTGTGTTGTTTTTTAATAAAAAAAAAAAAACAAAATATACAAACATGTACCTACAGTAAGACAATTTAAAAATCCCAATTAGTTTTAAAACTATGTACTTCCAAAGTATGTTTCCTTAAAAACGAAAACTTTAATTGGAATAAGAAACTTATGAAGAGATATTTGCTATGATACTTTTTGAAGTTGTTAACTTCCTTGATGACTGTACTTTTTTAATCTTTGGTTTGAATTAATGGTTCGACCATACAAATCACAGCTATATTAAACTATCACAGACTATTTAAACTACAAAAAATACTTTTAAATAACAAAAACGTGTCATAGGAAATCATAAACTAGAACTAACTTTAGTATTAAAATCACTAGGTTTTTAATAATATAAAAAATAGCTTTTAAATTATGATTAAATAAGAAGCAATAAAGAGAGAAATTACTACTAATGTAATAAATACCTAGTTAGTTATACTATTTGTTTTATATTTTTAAATTAATTCATCTAAAACACTAAATACACTTTTTTTTATAAAATTAATAAGTAATTTCTAAGATAAGGATTAAAAAGTGGTAATAAATAGAAACGTTAAAAAATGTTGTCAATACCAAATTACCTAAAAATTTTTTTTTTATTAATTAATAAATGTGGCTGGTTAATGTGTTAAGTTTACAAAATTGAAGAAATTACTGAAGTCTCTCACAAATAATTATTAATAATGTTTAAATAAGTGGTAATTAATAAAGAAGTATTAAACGTTTTTTTATAAATAAATTGTTTATACTTAGATCTGCCATCCTGCCAATGATTTAAATAAATATTACATTTCTATACTAATTTATAAACTAATAAAAGCTAAGCGTAATGCAAAAATATTAAAATCTACAGGGTTATTAGTTATGTAAGAAAATCATTACTGGCGGCTTTAGTAAATCAAAACTAAACCTATAAATTTTAGAAGTTGGCAAAAAATAGTTCATAAATTTCGACGCATTCATTAATGTTCTTCTGCTTTGTCGTATGAGCTAAGTGGCCAAGCTCTGGTGTCGAGTTTACAAGCCGCCCTAAAGCCGCTGACTTGGCTTAACGACTGCTTGTACTAAGACTAACAGCCGCCTTATAATGATAAATTATATCCCAATAAAAGTAGAACAAAAGCACTTCAAACAAAGATGCACCAAAGCCATTTTCTAAATATACTGCGGTCGTTACTAATAACCCTGATCAATTCGACTGATCTTATTCATTTTATGCCATCTATGGCAATAATACTTGAAATAACTGTTTTGCGTTTTTTGAATCACAGGTGGCGTTGTTTTTCAAACATTTACAATTGAAAAGTTTTTAAGCACCGAACTAACTTCTACTTTACTAGAGCCATTGCAAAAATGGTTTTAACATTATTAATTTCTAACCACAAAATAGATAATTATGATTTCTGTACATTTGATAACTGTTTTCTTTTATGGCCAAGAAGTTTTTACTTGACCATAGCTTGCCTTCTGTGGTCCATAGTTATCTAGAAAGCACCTTTTAAATCTAGATTTTAAGACTCACAGATAGTATATGAACATTTGACGATCTAGATTATATCCCTCATATGTATATCAAGAAACAGAACTTCAAGAAGAATATCAAAATTTGTTTTAGTTTTCCAAAAGCGAATTAGGTGTCGCTTTATTATAAGTAAAGAGTGTAACACTGTAACCAAACAGCGTATTTTCATATAAGAGATATTCAGATGTTTTTCTTTATTTTTATTCAATTCTTCGAAAGTTCTTTGCAACACTAAAACCATATTTACAATGTCTCTGAACAATCCACAAAGTTAAAACACATTTAGAGTGCTCAACTGAGCACTTTTCTTCCTTATAACCACAATAACATTCAGAACTGCTTACTCGCAAAATTGCTTTCAAAATATACTAAGCCACGACTCTACAGTGCGTTTTAAACTAGAAATATAATGTTAATGATAGAAGATTTTTTACAGGACCCTATTTTAAGTGCAGGCTAAATTAGTCTTATACCATCTATCTTTGCTTTTACGCTCGCCAAGTCAGGTTTGGTGCGATGCCCGTTGCTAGAAAACTGCATAAGTTTATACAAATTAAAATAATTTATTGACAACATGATAGTTACAAGTCAAATAATATAAGATTATTCAATGTTCACACCTTTCGAAATAAATAATTAAATAAAAATAAAATTGATAGTTAAGTTGGAGGCACCTAAACAAACGAACGACGAACGTAATTAAAAAAAATACTCTATCTTTCTAAACATATTTGGTATATCTCAACTTTCACAGAATATTTATATTAACTTTAAAAAACAAAAAAAAATAATTAAAATAAATTTGATATTTAAGGCGGTAAACAACAAACGCGATTTTATGCCAATTTTTAAGAGAATGGTATGGAAACAGTTTGTTTTTAGCCTCCAACGCAAAAACGGCGGGTGTTGTTAGTTTGACGTGAGTGTCTGTTTTGATAAACTGATTTGAATCCGTTTTTTTTTTATGAAAATCAGTCGAAGATGGCCACACACTGGCGGATTACATAATTTTTCACAATTCCCTCATTGGTATCAAAGGAAAAGGTTTGACTAGTAAAATACATACATTACAATACATTTCAAATCCTTTTTTTTTTACTAGCAACTTGCATCGCCCAAAATCAAGTTAAAAGCGCTGGGAAACGAGGAAGCCCCGAGACAAATTCTGTCATTGAAAAACAGTGGTTTGCTAAGGTGTAACCAGGATCAAAACTTTGGGTTAGGTTATAAATTGTATACAGTCAGAATAAATGCACTGAAACTGATATATCGATTGCAAGGTAGGCGTCACTGGCGCGTTACCACCACAGCGTTCGCTCTGAATCGCGCAAACGAGGTTTTCAACGCGCAAATATTAAGGGGGGGGGGGGGTGGGGGTGTACTAAAATAAACATGACATAATCGGAATCTTAGCTATATATCAATAAAGATTACAAGGAAAAGCTACCATGTTCAGAATTTAAAGATTTTATATTACCTTTCGAAACAAATAATTAATTAAAAATACATATTTATAACGACATTTGGTAGACCCTCTAATCATTCACAGAATATTTAATTATGAATTACCTTTACAAATGAAATATAAAATGGGTATTTAAGGGGGGATCCCATACAAAGAAACCTTTATTTTTCTTTTTGCGCACCCTTCATCCGCGAGCCTGACTCGCACTTGCCCAATTATTTTAGCTCGTTTCCTAGCCCTCTTAGACATTCAAGAAAACCATACATCAAAAATCACACGCAAAATACAATATTGAGCTCAGCACTATCAATAATTGCGAATTCGCAAAAAATACTTTAACTTCCTAATAATAAGGTCGAGATTCCTCCGCAGTGTTTCATCCAGTCTAGATTACGTTGTAATAGCTAATAGAGTATGTAGATTATATTTGTAGGGAAAAAAGGGTTGTTGATAAGCGAAAACCCAAATACTGTTACCCATGGAGTACTTTTCGCATCTTTGGTACGGATCGGCTGAAAACCAGATAGAGGCGTTTGAGCGGCGAACAAAGAAGCTTAGGTATCGGTGGCGATTCAGCGGCACACACGATTAAACTAAATTTAAAGAAGCCCCGTCTTTTTTCATCTTAGGTGGCCAGAAAGAGACGGCACGTTCTGAACCACACACAAAAAAACTAAAATCACGTCAAATATGAAAAATTTAAGCGATTTTAGAGCGCACCCAATTGTATCAGCTCTAAATCTGACGTGTTTGATGTGATTTTAAATGCTTTGTCTATGGTTTACATCGTACCATCTCTTTTTGGTCATTTGTGACGAAAAGAGACAGAGCTACTTTAAATTTAGTTTAGTCGTGTGTGCCGCTGAATCGTCACCATTGGCAACCATGCTCTTTGTAAGGCGAAGTTTCAGAGTCTTGTGCATCGCCTCATAGTGTTTTTTCTAGTAGGTTACATTTCGGTGTGTGTGTGAGAATAACATGATTTAATTCCCTCCGCCCCTTTCCACTATCGGACGAGCAGGGCAACACCAATGGCAACGGCATCGTTATACCGTGGAGGTACTTTGCCTAGTTTCCCGAAAACTATAATCTGGCGGTTTTCAAAGCGTGAACCGTTTTTTTTTATTCTGGGTAAGCGCGCTCCACCTTAGATCTCAATATAGCTTACCATCAGGTGATTTGTGATCTAGCGCAAGCCCATTTATTGTTGAAAATTAAACGATAAATAAATAAGATGCAAATAAATATTATTGGTTGGCCACAGCACA
Organism: Mellilla xanthometata; assembly: GCA_035578125.1. NCBI lineage: Eukaryota > Metazoa > Arthropoda > Insecta > Lepidoptera > Geometridae > Mellilla > Mellilla xanthometata. Next base: position 3,374,648 of record JAPUBQ010000030.1, on the reverse strand, counting down.
AATTCAGAGTAACTTTAGGTATTTCACGAATTAAATTCATATAAAATCAACAGTTAACAACTTGAAAATTATAATCTATAACAATTCTAGTTCATATATTAGAAAGTAGGTATTAATTTTAATTAGTTAAAAACTAAAAACTTGTTGAAAAGAGACAATCTCTATTGGCTAGTACAACGTATCAGGAGCAGTGAGCGTTCATGTGTAAACATGGAACAGAATGAGTATAGTCAGTATTGTGCTGAAGAAACACATCGACACTGGCAACAGCACTGCGAAGCGGAGTGACCTGTAAAAAAAACAATGTAAACTTTTTACGTGACTGTATAATAATATTAAATTTGTAAAATTACTAATTTTAATTAGTATCTAATAATAATTATTATTATGTATTGTTAGGGAAAGCGGGTACGGGGATAGGAAAGAAATGCTTGTTCTAGGTTGGTACCTTTATTGACAAATAAAACTGTCTGGCCCGCTTACCAACCGGCCGGCTCGACAAAATCGCATCAAGATTTGAATTCAAAAATCAAAATAATGGTTCCTATTACACATCCTATCTTCCTCTCGCTCACTCATCTTCCGTCCCGTACTTTCTTTTCCATTCGAAAAACTTTAACGTCATCACGACGCGCAAAGGCTGTCTACGTCACAGTATTCTTAGGTATTTAAAATAAGTAATATAATCCTACTAATATAATATATCCCAACGGTGAAAGAATCGGTTCAGTAGTTTCGGAGCCTATTCGCGTCAAACAAAAAATCAAAATGTTAGGTAATAAACTAAAAAACTTGAACATAATATTTTTTGACGTTCGTTCATAGCGCTCCATACCCATTTCACGCATATACCATACACATTTATAATAAGTAACATTTTAATTATACTAGAATTTGTCTACAAACTACAATAAAAATAATTAATAAGGCAAAACGTTTGCTGCGTCAGCTAGCTGCTAGTCTAGCTATTGGTATAGATTAACTAGTCCCGGATGAACGCGTGTAGCACCGCAGGGCGTAGCTAGTGTAATAATATAGTGGGTACCTCCAGTAAGGCATGTGTCAGAGCGGCGGCTGGGCGAGCGGCTGCGCAGGCGCCGGGTCCGCCGGCCGGCACAGCGGGGACGACACGTCCGCGCCCGCAGAGCTCGACCGCCGCACTTTACCTGCACACGACACGTGTATACTCATCTTTTTAAGTGTAATGAGGCAGAACTTGTACAAGTAATCAGAGATGTGTATAATAGTATAAATTTAAAACCAATTACAGTAGAACCTCTATAAGTCGAACATCAAGGGAGACGCCAAAAAATTCGATTTATAGAGTTTTCAACTTATGGAGGATGTCGACTTGGTTACTCTGTTGTACTAATTGATGTGTATTGCAGTAGAACCAAACTTCTTCTGACAGTATTTAAGTCGAAAACAAATGACTTGCTTTGCTAAATTTCAAAGAAAATCAAAATTGAACACCTGACACCAAGCAGGCAAACACGTGTTTACGTGAATCATCAATTTATTATCTTATATTCCTAAAATGTTATCTAAGAAACAATAGTGTACTCAAATTGTCGGCAAGTTCTTAAAGTTGGTAACTTATTTTTGTTCGAACAATAAATGTAAAGGTTGTAAAATAAAACGTTGCTATGTTCAAGATGCAGAGGTCAAATTGAATTTTTCGAGTTGTAGAGTGAAAATATGTACCAAAATGGCTTGGAAGGACTCTGTGATTATTTCGACTAACAGAGAGTCAAGATTTCAAGTAATGGAGGTTTTGGTGTTTGAAGGCAAGGGAACACAACATTTTTTCGACACTCGGAGGTTTTTGACTTATCGAGGTTCGACTTAACGAGGTTCTACTGTAGTTAAGTAGTTTAATTTAAGAAAGGTAAGTGCTTAGTTTGGGACGCCACTTGCGTCAGCATTGTCGCCGCCAGTCACCTCGGTCGCACCGTCCACTCGCCGGCGGCTGCAGCAGAGGACGCAGCCAATCTAAAGTGCCAAAAGTACGCCACGATGTTGCCTCAGTATCTCTTTGTGCCCGTTGTTTTTGAAACCATGAGTTGTTGGGGAACTGAGGCCAAACTTTTTATTTCTGGAATTGGGCGTAGACTAGGAGAGAAATCAGTCGAATACCGCTCCGGATCGTACCTGGCGCAAAGGCTATTCATAGTTATATTTTAGCCCGTTTTTTATTTTATTTGAGTTGTTGTAGATTTACCAGTCTACTTAGTAAATACAGTGTAAAGTCTATATAACGACACTGAAGGGACTGTTTATTTCATGGCGTTATAGATAGTGGTCTTTAATTGGAGAGAATTTATCAATGTATGGAATACAAGCTAAACCAACTAAAGCCAATTGATTTCGACGCATTAGAGAGTTTGTCGTTAAATCGAGTAACGTTACATGGAGTTTACACTGCAGTTAATACATGTTGCGTTGAGTGGCGTGGAAGCGAAAAACAGGCTGCGCCGACCCCACTTATTGGGAAAAAGTAAAGATTAAAGAAAAAGAAGAAGAAGATACTAACTGGAGAAGCAGAGGCAGCCGGTCTGCTGGGTGGCGTGGAGCGAGGTGGTGGGCCGCAACTCCTTCTGCTCCTTGCTCTGCTCCGTCAGACACTTCTGGTAGTAGTCATACTCCTTCACGTACCTAAAACAACACCAAGACGATAGTCTAGACTAGGAACTAGATATTCTATGAACGATAGCCTTTTTTTTTGAGGAAATGCATTTACGCATCTTCCGCCGCAACGTGACAGTGACGATCTCTTTGGCGTAATGGTTACCATGCCGGACTGCCAATCAGAAGGTTCCAGGTTCGATTCTCGGCACGGACAGCATCTTAGTGCTGAACTTTGTCGGCTGTCGGTCTGGGTGTTAAATATGTATCGACCCAAGGCCGTACTCCGTTACTTCAAGGAGCTCGGTTGGCTTGGGTAGGCTGGTAAGGGGGGAATGCACAATACGGTCCTAGCGGGATGTCAGCTCATCACCCTCTTCAAATTAAAATTAGGACTTACCAGACAGGCGGCCAGCGGTTGTCGGATAGGTACTCGCGGGACGCCGGGCTGAGATGCTTGGCCCTGCAGGCGCGGTCGTACGCGCCGCACAAGCGCCATCTACACCACTCCGCGAGGCCGTGAGCGTTGTGCAACTGGATATAAAGTGTTATAACTTGAGTCAGTAAAGAACACATTAAAATGTATCTATATAAATATGTAATGTCTCAACCTAACCTAATATATTGTATATGCATCATCATCATTGTGCCCATTTCATCTACGAAAGATGATTTCATGTAGCGTCCGGATGGTTAGTGGTGTAAGAGTATATGCATATAACTCAAATAATACTCAATTTTTTTTATGAACTTTACCATCTCAATATAAGACGACTTTGTTGGTGTAATGGTTACCATACCGGACTGCCAATCAGAAGGTCCCAGGTTCGATTTCCGGCACGACCAACATCTTTGTGATGAACTAAATTTGTTGGCTGTCAGTCTGGGTGTTAAATATGTTTCGGTGTATAGTATTTATGTATGTATACGTAGTAATTGTAGCAGTTGTGTTAGCAATCATAATACAAACTAGAAATGGTTCAGTATGGGTTTAACCAGCCGTGTGTGAAATGTGTCCTCATATTTATTTATTTTATCAATTCTATATTTACACCTTATAGTAAAAGTCGGCAGGCAAGTTGCGCTCAAACGCAAACGAGGTCATCATGTAATTATAAAACTTACTTTGACAGGTTCCAGAAGAGACAGCGCTATTTCCACGACTTGGTCGTCTTCACCGCACACTCTGAAACAAAACAATTTCCAGTAGACTGAGTCGACTCTCGACTATATAGATGAATCGATTTACAATAGACATATGTACAAAGACGCTGGTTCGTCTTACACTTGAGTATATCCTAAATAAATATTATTATTTTTTACTCATAATGGGCTTGCGCTTGATCGCAGTTCACCTGATGGTAAGCGAAATTGCGATCTAAGGTGGAGCGCGCTTGCCCAGAAGAAACCGGTTCACTCTTGCCTTGAAAACTGCTAGATTATAGTTATCAGGAAACTGGGAATTTGGCAAAGAATTCCACACCTTGGCAGTACGCACAATGAAGGTGGAGGCAAACCGCTTAGTACGCGACTTAGGCACCTCCACAGTATAACGGTGCCGCCTTGGTGTTTCCCTACTCGTCCGATGGTGGAATGGGGCGGGTGGGATCAAATCATGCAATACCGTTGCATACTCTCCGAAATGTAACCTATAAAAAACCGAAAGGCTGGCCACCATGCGGCGATGCTCAAGGCTCTGCAGCTTCGCTATATGAACATTTTAGTATTACTTAAATAGACATTGAATTAACTCTAGTCACTGAGTCGACTGTAAATATATTGTATACTAGAGGTTGCCCACGGCTCCGCCCGCGTGTAGGTCGCTTTTCGCATAACCTGGGGAAAAATTCTATTGTATCCTATTCCCGTGCCAATTTTATATAAACATTACATTACTACGATATCATAATGATACGCATCTGTCTTTCCGCATTTGATTCCTGAGATCTAGTTAACCTCTGTTTTAGCTACTTTGGTGATGATGCGAAAGATTAGATCGTTTTCTCTAAGCCATTATTTTAATTTATTTAATTAAAATACGTAAACCATACCACTAAGTGAACCACATACTTAAATTCCAATTCAGAAGTATTTAATTTCAAAAACACAAAACTTTTCCTTTGAACTTTAAACCCGTAACAACTTTCAAGACTTTAACTTGATAAATAAAGAATTGTCCATACAAACTTTTACCCCCCCCCCCCCCCCCACAAACCCTTAGTTAACCCCTGACAAAAAACTTGATACCATTATTTTTAATTTAACATAAACTATACATGCTCCAAATTTCATTGATATAAGTTCAAAAACATAAAAGTTTCATACAAACTGTTTTACCCCCTTTCACCCCCTTAAGGTTTTTAGAATTTCTAAAAATGTATTCTTAGTACATGTTTAAGTACTAAAACATATACACACTCCAAATTTTACACCTCTAAGTTCAAAAACACTAAACTTTCATTTTTAACTTTCAACCCCAATATCATCCCCCTTAATGCACCCCCGGCAAAAAAAATATAATTTTAATTTAATCATTTAATAATATACTACCATAACTAATTTCAAGACTTTACCTTGATAAATAAAGAATTTTCCATACAAACTTTCACCCCCCATTACAAACCCTTAGTTCACCCCTGGTAAAAAAACTTGATACTATTATTTTTAATTTTACTTAAACTATACATATTCCAAATTTCATTGCTATAAGTTCAAAAACAAAGAAGTTTCATACAAACTGTTTTACCCCTTTTCACCCCCTTAGGGGTAAAATTTCCAAAAATCCGTTCTTAGTACACGTCTACATACTAAAACAAATACAACCTCCAAATTTCATAACCCTAGGACCAGCCGTCTGGGCTCTGCGTTGTCTATAGATGAGTCAGGACAAAGAGTCTTATAGTATAGATTTAGACAGTGAGTCGATTTAGAATAGACATATGTAGATTATTTACCTGTCTCGTCTCTGTAGCTGGTCCAGCACCTTAGTCTCGACGAGCGTGACTAGTCTCGTCATACAGAGTCGGTTGGCGAGCTCTAACAGCTCGAGGCACCGCGCCGGCTCCACGCACGGTATCTTGTCGCTGTATATGTAGCACAGGAGTATATGGAACGCGTACATTTTCACGCCCGGGAAGGATATCTGGAAATAAATAAAAGCTAATCAGCATCAGCTCGTGTCCTGTTATTTCTTATTCTAATTTCTAATTGGAAGTGGGGATGCTAAGACCGTCTGCTAGGGGCGTATTGTGCATTCTCCCTATACCAGCGCACCCAAGCCAACCAAGCCTCTTGAAATAAAGGAGCACAGCCTTGCCTCGCTGGAATATCTGTTCCACCCCCGTTCCGTGAACTTTCATCTTGAGCTGCTATCATCAGACCGAAACTCTCCGTGGTTTGTTTGAGCACGTGTTCTACCGTTTACGTACGCTATTTAGTAAAATATACAAATTAAGATTTCATATTAGGTCATTATTTAAAATTTCTGAGAAATTTGGTTTGAGATAGATTAGACCTTGGATTAAGTAAATATAGGCCACTTTACTTTTGTTTTATTTATTTATTTATCCCAAATTAACGCGGGTAATACCGCGGGCGCAGCTAGTACATACAATATACTTTATATTGAAAATATTTGGTGGCGCTAATAAAAGTAGTTCATACTTACCACCCTGGAAGTGCTTTCCCTGAAATGACCTTGAAACATGGCCTTCATGGGGTCACACCGCGCCATCAGTATGGCTCTGTGGGCTAGATGTATCCCATCATCTAGGTCAAAGGTCACGTCGGCAAATAGGTTGTTCTCCACGTACATCTCGCGAAGTCTTTGTGGCAACGGCTGGGGAAGAAATGTATGATGTGTCCTAATATATGAATATGAATATTAGGACACATTTCACACACGGCTGGTTACCTCCATTAATCATTTCTAGTTCATTTTAGGGTTGCTAACACAACTGATATACTACATATACATACATATTTTATACATATTTCACCCAGACCGACAAGCCAACAAATTTTGTTTATCACAAACATATTGGCCGCGCCGGGATTAGAATCTATGACCCTTAGGTTGGCACTCCGGCATGGTAATCATTACGCCAACGAGGTCGTGTGTGTTTATTTAGCATCGTATGTAGCATAAGTATAGGATAAATAGCTCACTATACCTTCCCACTGATGGGATGGGCTTTCTTTCACGAGGAGAAATTACTGTGAAATCAAATAATGTAAAATGGAAGTAGTTTACGAATTATATGAAGGTATTGTATTGTATTGTATGAAGAAAACAGCACTTACGGCACGAGACTAGTTCTCAGTGTAAGTGGTGGTCGCCATATCAAATTATTAATGTTCATTTTTATAATATTTGTTTTCTTTAATATATTTTGTAATTATCTGTAAATAAATATAGGCCATAATCCAACTCTGATTCGGGCATAAAATACAGTAAATATATACAGTATTACCAATCGACCCTCTTTTACGCTCGATCTATATTTCATAAAGTTTTAGGTATTGTGACCATTTGTTAGAAGGTTAAACATTAGACATTTTGCCCGTTCGGTATTTTGAATTTAGTTGCTTCTTATGCAAGTTTTATTTGCTTGTGTATTTTAAACCATTCGATATTTTGAACGGAGGTGTTTTAACGTTAGGTATTTTAATTTTATAAATTTATATACGTACCCAAATTATACACTCCGCTTTTTTGCGTCGTGACTTAAAAATAATACCAAACCAATTGAAATCACTTACCCCGTGAAAGTTAAGCATGAATCCCTTATCGAAGAGAAGATGCTGGTCCAAGATGAATTGTGTTAGCTTCGTCAGCTCATGGTACCCTAGTAACTCCGCCGCTTGCCTGATCTCCTAAAATTTTAATTTTTAACATATATAATAATTTGTTTTAACATTGGTGGCATCTGGTTTTGCCCAAACCAGATGTATGTAAGTATTAATTTTCTTTGCTAAACAAATTTATTTATTAGATCTTTTATCGTAGATTTTTATTGTATATAATTTAAAAATATTGGAGCTGATAGCTATAAAAATTACTCTTATTTAGAATGCTAAAAATAGGTGAATTAAAAAGTGTTAACATCATTAAAATAGCTTTTTGTTAAAAATACTGAAATCGTAATTTTGGTCATAAACGGGTTAACCGGTATACCTTTTATGATATACCTTTGTTAATAATTTTTACTAGTCGATTGGCGGTATTCATAAAAAATATTAAATATTTGCACAAAGAAACGGTCATGCTCGTACTTACTTAAAAAAAAAGGTTGGTATACGTCCAACGGGTTTGGACGCATTACGAGGGTCATCATCGGGGACGAGCATCACACGAACTGTCACCGACGATCTGAGCTCTTCGTCGACAGTCCGTGTGATGCTCGTCCCCGATGATGACGCTCGTAATGCGTCCAAACCCATTGGACGTATACCAACGTTTTTTAAGTAAGTATGACCGTTTGTTCGGGAAAAAATATAATATGCCTTACGATAACAGTTTACAAAGAACAAAATGTCAAATATTGTAATTAATTATAAACAAAGTTTGTGAATATGAATAAAATTTATCATATACTTGTTGATATGAGGGCCGTAAAGTTATTGTAAGAAATTGTATTTGATTTGTTCAATTGCTTGAATAATTACTAATTAATAGTTTGGGATTTATAAAGTAAATTATATATTACCATTGTTGTTGGTATTCTATATGTGGTTAAATAGTACTATTCTACAATGTAAAATAATGTTATTATCTTATAATAGAAAACAATAGGCAATAATTACGTACAACACAGCTAAATGATAATTAGTATAATATTACAATATCTACCAATATATCTGCAATGCATATTATTTATAATTGATACATTTAATTATTTTATTTAATCGTATTTTTTGTACTGTCATTAGTCAAATCCACAAAATACATTATAAATAAAATATGATATACATTGTAAACTACATGTAACGTCACTCGATTTAACGAAAAACTCTCTAAAGTGTCGAAATCTCAATCGAAAGCGACTTTGGATGGTTTAGTTTGTATTCCATACAATGATACATTCACTCCTTTTAACGATCACTCTCGATAACGCCATAAAATGCACATTACCTTCAGTGTCGTTATATAGAGTTGACACTGTAATTGATAACATTTATTTATTTTATTTGATCGTCAAATTTATTACTATCATTAGTGAAATCCACAAAATACATCATAAATAAAATATGATATAATTAAGTATATTTGAATTGTCAGATACTATGGTAGATATATTCAAAGTATATGAAAGACAGATAGGTACAAAAAAAAATCAAAAGTGTGCATGTTTTATGAATACAAAATAATAATAATTTATGATTTATTATTATAATTTTTACCAGTAATAATCCAATAGCTGCGGACTGCAGAAAAGAGTTGTTTAAATAGTATTTTTATAATAATTTAATTATTAATTATAATTACTTGTTTATTTAAGAAATGTGAGAGAGGTAATAGATAATATAAAAATATATTAAGAACAGTCAAAGCTTAATACAAATAATAATACAGTCACATGTATTAAGAGATATAAAGCCATTTAATAAAAATAATAAAATAATTGTAAATTGCATATTGAAGCATAGGTATAATATTTAATTTTAATAAATAGGTTCTAGTTCAGAAAACTAAGTCAGTTTATTTATATAACTGTAAAAAAGGTAAGAATCACACTTAAAGTGAGATAGTTGTTCAGAAAATCGCGAACCGACGTTTAACCGATTAGTTGAATTTTTTTTTTTTTAATTTTATGGTGTTGACCAATGAAAGGTTCAGCTATCCAGTAAATCAACTATATTAGTAAATTAGCTACGACATACATAAATAGGAAATAAATAATATACTTTATTATGTCTTTATTTAGCTTTTGGCCTTCGATCAAATATATACTAGATTCAATGTTGCATACAAACACAGCAGAAAAAAATGGCATGAGTTTAATATACTATTGTACCTATTACAATATACTATGTCAAAAAAAATATTTTCCCGTCTTACGCTGTTAATCAACCTTATTTTTTTAATTTTTACTTAAAGGTCTAATTAGTACCAATGATTATCAATAGACTAAAGAAACAGCTACCGAAATAGGATATCTCAATTCACCAAAAATTTTCCTGAGATTTTCTAAACAACATTTTCTCCTTTTTTCTAATAAAATACCTTGTCGTAATGAATAATGTTGAAACCTCACCTGTTGTTTGAAAGCGGTGCTATCCAGAGTCCCCGTGTAGATGAAGTTGATAATTTCTTGCATCACTGCTTGAGATATGAGCTTACTCATTGTGACGATGGTTTGGGTTTGCGATGTGGCATGCTGGATTTTGTCACACTGAAACATTAAAAAAAAAAATTGGCCATGTGCGAGTTGACCTCGCATATGAAGGGTTCCGTATCATCATCTATGGAATTACAACGAACTTATTTCCCCGGCCTTTTACCGCACGAGCAGGGAGACTGCTAGGAGGCATCGATATACAGTGGAATACCAAAAATTCGTACTAAGCGATTTGCTTCCACATTTATACTACGGGTGGCTAATCTGTGGAACTCCTTGCCGGAATCCCTGTTCCCACTGAACTATAACCCTACAGTCTTCAAGGCGAGAGTGAACTGGTTTCTTCTAGGCAAGCGCGATCCATCTTAGACCGCAATATTGCTTAACATCAGGTGAGTTGTGATCAAGCGCAAGCCTAGCTTATAAAAAAAGGCAAATAATCAAGTTTGTAACTATTTATATATTAATTTTAAAGACATATAGATCTTGCAATCTAATTTGTTTAAATTAAAGTATCAATAATTTACTCATACTGACATCTATTGGCGGGCCGCGTAGTTTTCTTTTTACAGGTTCATTGTATAGGGCCCCTTTTAAATATTTTATGACTGATTCTGTTTTTAGTATTTGTTGTTAAAGCGGAATCAGAAATACATCGTTTGCGAAAATTTCAACTATCTCATGATTTATGAGAGCCTTGTGACTGATTGATAGACATCGAAATCTTAGTTAGGGTCCAGATAAAATTTGGGTATTGAACCCTTAAAATTAAATTATTATAACCCCCGACACAAAACATTGAAGCGCCGGCCATTTTGGACCAAACGTAATTTTAGGATAAATTAATAATAATTTTAAATTTTAATAACTAGACTTTTTTAGGTTAAGCTTTAGTTTAGTATTTTATATCTTTGTTATATTGGTTGTAAATAAATATTGTGGCAATTGTTAAGAATTGTTTGTGAAAAGGGAATAAAAATAGCTAGATTTAAGCCAGAAGAGAGGATGGGAGTTACAGAGTAAGAAAAAACAAAGAATTAGAAGACCTTGTGGCAGAACCTAACATCATGGGCGAAAGTAAAGCACATCGGCTCCGTTGGTTCTCTTGGTGTCGGAGGCCAGGATCCATTTTGGGGTTAGCGAGCCATCATAGTAGTAGTAGTAATTTTAAGTAGTCTTAGCTATGCCCTAATAACGAAGCACAGGGCGCACATTTTCTGTATATTTGAGTTGCTAATAAAGACATTTGAATTTGAATTGAATTTGTACGTAACGAAAATGGTATATTTGTACTGACCTTAACAACCCTGATAGAGTTGATAGCAGGGTGGTTCACTTCTCGGTATAAATCTGGAGGTTTCTTGCAGCTGTCGCTTAGAGGGAGGATCTGGCACGACGACCGCCGCTTTATTTGATCCCATACTCTGTAAATGTACTTTTTTATTTAAACAAGTATAAATTATTTTTTTCTATCACTACTTGTCTAAATTTGTGCAGGCGACTATATTCAATTTGAAATGCTTAATAGTGCTTGTATTCTATTAAACAAGCCCTTTTCAATTGATATCCATCTTTGAGGAAATTTTCACACACACACACCGAAATATATAAAGCAAGATATCATAGGTCTAAAAGGTAGCAAACTCATTTAGATAAGTCTAAACTCGATGGTTTTAACTTGTTTCTTTGAGAAGTTCTTATAGCCTTTGAACTTCATTATCTCTGTATCAAAAATAATATCTCCAAATAATATCTCCATAGTACTATATTGTATTCAATACTTAAGCTTTTATTGTGGTAGGCCATTTTCTAATTATTGCCTGGCTAGCTATTGTTCAAGCTCAAGTGGTTTTGGCCATAATGAAGTGAATATTGAATAAAAAATAAAAATATTGCCTGCACATCCCTTATTATATTACCTCATTTGTTTAGCTTGTTCTTTGCTAATCAAGTATTCTGTATCTTCATTGAATTCTCCCGCAGTTGCTTCTCCCATACTGCTCACCTGCGATATAAATAAAATTACTTTTTATTAATTGACATGATGTGTGTAACAGTTTTATTATTTGAGATTTTAGACCGTATTCCAATACTTATAAGAGTCAAATTAGTTTATCATTCTGCATTCACTGGAACTTCTAGCCAGTTCAGCAGATGGACTGTCACGAGTTGTGGTCAGTAGACGGTAGAATACATCACAAAGAGCAAGAAACTTGAAACTTTATACCATACCTTATATGGTCTATAATTTATCAATCGTTCAGAAAACTTTTTATTCTTTAATATCGGACGATTTTTTTAATATCGGAAAAAAAAATATGTGAATCATGTCGTGACATGTAATTGTTGAATATTATTATTATTTTATTAGGTATTAATATTGACATTATTCCATATGACATGTATTACAAATTATTGTAAATGTATTTCATATTAACATGTTTTAATTTATGTCGTATAATTGAATAATTATCAATTATCTTGTTATTGCATGACGTTTATGGAGCCCCCCGGACAGATGTTGTGTCCAAAACCGGCCGTTCGACGATCATGTATTGTAGCTAGGACCGATCGTACGCGCGTTGAAAATACCGCTTGCGCGATTCACAACGAGCGCTCTGATTGGTAGCGAGCGATGAAGTGCGACAGAGACGCTACACGTTCCTTACCCCGATAAATGATTGATCTTCGTTTGCAATTTTAGACCATATCTCAATGAACGTAAGGTTCAGATTAGCTTACTACACTGCTCTCACTGGAGCTCTTAGCCAGTTCAGCAGAGAGACTGACACAGTCTGTGGTCAATAAACGGTGGAACACTACGCAAGCAGCAGCCATTTTTAAACTTTATGCAGAACCAAATAAGGTCTATATTTTTTTTTTTTTTTACTCATAATGGGCTTGCGCTTGATCGCAGTTCACCTGATGGTAAGCGAAATTGCGATCTAAGGTGGAGCACGCTTGCCCAGAAGAAACCGGTTCACTCTTGCCTTGAAAACTGCTAGATTATAGTTATCAGGGAACAGGGAATTTGGTTACCTGTACTTTATTAGTAAGCATTTGCGATTTTAGACCATATTTCTTTAACTGTAAGGGTGAAATTGGCTTACCATACTGCTTTCACGGAAGCTCTTAGCCAGTTCAGCCGACGGACTGACACAGTCTTTGGTCAAACACCTTACAAGTAGCAGCCAACTTTAACCTTTATACCTCACCATATAAGGTCTATATTTGCTTACCTTTGCTTTATTAGTAAGCGTTTGTGATTTTAGACCTTAACTCTATGAAAGTAAGGCTCCAATTGACTTACCATACTGCTCTCACTGGAGCTCCTAGCCAGTTCAGCAGACACTGACAGAGTCTATGGTCAAACACCTTTTTCTGTCTACGTCAAACACCTTTCAAGTAGCAACCAACTTTAAACTTTATACCAAACCATATAATAAGCGTTTGCGATTTTAGACCATATCTCTATAAACGTAAGGGTGAAATTGGCTTACCATACTGCTCTCACTGGAGCTCCTAGCCAGTTCAGCAGACAGACTGACACAGTCTGTTGTAAGCAGACGGTGGAACACCTCGCAGGCTGCAGCGAGCATGAAGCGGTGCACCGGGAACCCCTTCGCGCCGCATATTATTACCATGTCGGAGAAATACTGCGGGGAAACGTTGTTGGTTAGAGTTAAGTAAAAAGTTGTTGGTTAGAGTTAAGTAAAAAGTTGTTGGTTAGAGTTAAGTAAAAAGTTGTTGGTTAGAGTTAAGTAATAAGTTGTTGGTTAGAGTTAAGTAAAGAGTTGTTGGTTAGAGTTAAGTAAAAAGTTGTTGGTTAGAGTTAAGTAAAAAGTTGTTGGTTGGAGTTAAGTAAAAAGTTGTTGGTTAGAGTTGGTAATAACTCGGAAAGCTAGTGTGGCTCGGTAGGAAAAACGTCTGCTTTTCAATTAGACGCTCCCTCGTTTGATCCCGGCCTTACCCCCAATACTTTTACCCCAGTTTTATTAAAAAAAATGCTTAGTAAAAGTGTGATGTGTTTGCGTGGATATCGACGACCTCGTTGGCGTAATGGTTACCATGCCGGACAGCCAACAAGAGAGTCCCGGATTCGATTCCCGGCACGGCCAACATCTTTGCGATAAAGTTTATTTGTTGGCTGTCTGGGTGTTAATATGTATTGATATAAAGTATTTTTGTATGTACATAATTATGTATATCTTATACCTAAATGAGCAATTCTTGTATGTATTATATATAATTGGAATCACGGAATCGGCTCCAACGATTTTCATGAAATTTATTATATAAGGGTTTCAGGGGCGATAAATCGAGCTAGCTAGGAATCATTTTTTGAAAATGTCATATTAAAAAAAATATATACCGAGCCAAGCTGAGTCAACCAGGTACAAAAGCATATAATTTGTGTTAGCAACCATAATACAAACTAGAAATGGTTTATTATGGGACTAACCAGCCGTGTGTGTAATGTATCCTAATATTTGTATATTTATTTCAATAACATCATAAAAAATTGCAGTTTTTGCGCAGTGTACATATGCGCAGCAGTGTACGTACGTTACGTGCAATGTTTTTTGTGTAATACTTTTTTTTATTTGTCAAGACTTATCATTAGTGTAACTCGTTCGTGCGGTTCAATGAATAAATTACTGCATAGTCAATCACCCGCGACAGCAAGTTCTTTAGGAACACATCCATATATTATTATTATTTTTAGCCGGTTCCGCCCCACTGCTGGGCAAAGGCCTCTCTATCCTCTTTCCACTCATCCCGGTTTTGAGTTTTTTGAATCCAGTTTTTACAAAAGGAGTCTGGTTCGTTTCGCCATCTCCGTCTGGGCCTGCCTCGACGTCAGACGCTCTCCTATCTCTCTCATCCATATATATATTGTTGAATACAAATATATTTGAGATTTAATACATGTCACATGTTAATCACGCCCCCGGTGCAAAGGTACCCATCACGGTCGCTGCATTACCGCGCTGAATAGCTTTGGCCAACCTCTGCACCAAGAACGACCCGGAGCGGGAGTTACCGGTGATATTATTTATCGTAAGACCTAGCTCGTGGATAAATTTCTTCGCCTCACTGTTCCAACTACCCAGAGTCTCCACGGCTAAAGGTACACAATAGTAAAGAAGCTCCAAGGAAGCGTACTTGACGATTTGCGATTGTTGAATTTAATAAGTTTTTATTTTACCTGATGATGCAACAGTGCCGTCATGTTTTCTAAATACACGCTCGCCACTACGTTGATGTCTGGCTCCAAAGGTCTTGGTGGCCTGAAAGGTGCCTGAAAACAACAAATTATTTAAATTCTGTAAATAATCAAGTTCTTAATGTAATGACTCAAACGATACTTTGCGGAAATCCATTGTGAATAAATATATCAAACAAAAAAAATATATCATAATTAAAAGCCTGTTTGATCCCATTGTTGGGTAAAGGCCTCCCTACCCTCTTTTCATTTGTCCATATCGAGCACTATTATAAAACAATGTATATTATAAATATTTCAGATTTTATTCCGTCTATTCATGCTGTCCTAGTATGGAAAATACATTTGCCTAGACCAATCAAGAAAATCCACAACCCACACAATATTGAAGGGTTTTCTTCAATACATGATCGAAGTTAAGCAACAAGTAATGCGGACAGTCTCTGGATGGGAGTGTTATTTCTACCTGGGTGAAACCGTGGGTCGGATGCCTTGTTAAATATAGGTCTCGGCTGTTAGTCTTAGTACAAGCAGTCGTTAAGCCTAGTAGAATATTGTATATCATTAAGATTTTTTTATAAAGCTTTAAAGAAAACATGAAAGATTTTTTTAACTAATTCACCTGTAGGGCACAAGCAGTAATTAAGCCTAGTAGAATATATTGTATATCATTAAGATTTTTTTATAAAGCTTGAAAGAAAACAAGAAAGATTTTTTAAACTAATTTACCTGTAGCAGCGGTCTCTGCACGCGTTTCAGGTTGGTCATCCAAAACCTCTGCTGGCGGCGCGCGATGAGCGCCGCTCTGATAGCATTCTCGAATACCTCGTTCACACCGTAGTAAGTGAACACGGACGTCTCGTAGTAATATATGCCGAGCTCGCGAGCCAGCGCGCGCCCTTGGTCCGGCATTACTAGGTCGCTTTTTCTTGGTGCCCTGGAATTGATACAGACAAAAAATTCAATAGGTTTCTCTTCTATTCTACTCTATTCTAGGTTTATTTTATCGAATCGATTTTTAGAAAAACGTGGGATCTACGTAGCAACGTGAAGAAGATGCAACTGAAAACGCCGGTTCATCGACTTGTGAAATTGGAGAGGTCCGTTTACGTGTTGGGGCCCGCGATCTACAACCGCGTACCTGCGACTGTCCGGGATGCACCTTTCACCGCCAGCTTTAAGACTAGACTCAGGGTTTGGCTATTAGATAAAACTTTGTACAATATAAATGAATATCTAAATTTGAAAATTGACATTTGATTCATATCATATACTTTTGTATTGATATTATATTAGATACTAGAATAAGTAGTGAAAATTGACATTATGATTAATATCATATACTATTGTAATGATATTATAGTACTAGAATATAATTGAAAATTGACATGGATACATATCATATACTTTTGTAATGATATCATATTATTTGACTTGTAACTTTGGTGTTATCAATAAATGATTTGTATTTGTATTTGTAGGGTTCCGTACCTAAAAGGTAAAAACGGGATCCTATTACTAAGCCTCCGCTGTCTGTCTGTCTGTCTCCAGGCTGTATCTCAGCAACCGTAATAGCTAGAATGTTGAAACTTAAACAAGATATGTATTTACCGTGCTGCTACGATTCGAATTCCTAAATGATAAAAGTTTAAATAAGACATATTATGTACACCATTTATTGGAAAATAAATAAATCGGCTGGCTTCAAACCGACATTGCCATACCCTGGTTCGGGTACATTTTCATGTTTAATGATAATTTAATATTGTATAACATTTAAATGATGCAATCAATTATTTAATTTGATTTCTTATTAATAATTACCGGATAAAAGGGCTCCGGTCTTTACAGTAGTTCAAGTAGGTTTCGTCTCTGTACATGTAGCGAAGATCATTCTTGCAGCCCACCAGCAGTATGGGTGTGTTTGGACAGAAACGTCTAGAAATAAGAAAAAGAATCACTTTTTCGGAGCACTTTATGACTATATAGTTAATAATTATGAATTATTTTAATAAAATGCTTCTACACGTAATAATAATCAGTATTCTTAGACATATCAAAGTTAAATGACAGTCTTATAAATGGTCGCCCATCCAAAGACTGTCCGCTACGTTGCTTTAACCTCGGTGATCGCGTCAGATCACCTTACTTAGCCGAGCTATAAATTATTAGTACTATGAATAGCATGAGAACTGTTGTTTTCGAGTCGGTGTTGAGATCCATAATCGAGAAAACCTTTATAATTCATCTTCTTAAATATAAAATTTCCATGTCACAATGTTACTTACCGTACTCCTCCGAAACGGCTTGCCCGATTTTTAACAAATTTTATATGCGTATTCAGTATGTCTGAGAATCGGCTACTATCTATTTTTCATACTCATAAGTGAGGCAAAACAATGTTTGCTGGGTCAGCTAGTTTTATTATAATTTGTTATAGAGCATTATGACGAATAATTTAGTAATGAATTTGTGTTTTTTTACAGTGGTAGGAGATTGCACGGTCTAGTGCTCGCCTGGCTAGCAACTACCCTCAACTTGAAAAACCAGTCGTCGCCAAACACCTGACGGTGTGCTCCGGAAGCCTCCTTGAAAACCAGTCATTCCAGACTAAGCGTTCTCCACCTTTAGCTAGTAACGCTGTCTAGTGTAGTTACGCTCCCTTCTGGTCATATGCTTAGTAGTAAAGTGTAAAAAACCCACTTGGGGTTTGCCATTAGAGTGAGAAAGAGTAACAAACATTCTTATCTTTTTTTACAATAAATGGGCTTGCGCTTGATCACAATTTACTGATGGTTAGCGATATTATGATCAAAGGGGGAGCACGCTTACCCAGAGAAACAGGCAATCATTTCAAATTTTGACTAAGGCTAATAGGATATGATTCTAAATTTGGCATTGTGATTATCAGATGGCTTTAAAATAAAATAAAAAATAATTAATTAATACACGTTTGGGTGAGGGGCTTGGACATAATCTTTTATGATAAAATATTTTTTTATATTGACATTACATGATTGAAAGTGATTATTTGTATATGCTATATCTTATATGAGCAATTCTTGTATAATGGCCAATCATTTCATGAAATGGGCAATGTGATGCGGCCACGATATATATATTTATAATTGGAATCTCGGAATCGGCTCCAACGATTTTCATGAAATTTAGTTTATATGGGGCTTCGGGGCCGATAAATCGATCTAGCTAGGACTCATATTTAGAAAATATCATATTAAAAAAAACCGGTCACCCAGGTACTAATTTATTCATTCTTTACCTTATCTCAGGGTACCACATAGCTCCACAGTTCCTCAGAGATATAGGGTTTGTAATGGAGAAGCATAGAAGCACAACATCAGATCTGCAAGAAGAAATGTCAGATTCAACATTTGAAAAAGTAAGTCTAATTACAACTGTCAACAGCTTTATTTCACTCTATAAATTATAAAATTACAATAAAAAACAATTAAGAAAGAATAAGATTCAGAAATCAAGAAAGGACGATATTTTTTGAAGTCTGATATAGATCCGGTTTCTTTTAGGCAAGCGTGCTTCATCTTAGAATGCAATGTCACTTAACATCAGGTGAGTTGCGGTCATTATACGTAAAAAAATAGATAACAATTCTTTTTTTAATAATAGGACACATTTCACACACAACTGGTTAGACTCATACTAAACCATTGCTAGTTATAGTATATTATGGTTGCTAACATAGCTGATATACTACTCGTACATATACATAAATACTTTATATCTGCACATATTCAACACCTAAACCAACAAATTTAGTTCATCACAAAGATGTTGGTTGGGAATCGAATCTGGGACAATCTGGTTGGCAGTTTGGCATGGTAACCATTACGCCTAAGAGGTCGCCGAATTTATATTGCCGTCTTTAAAAACTTTGATGTTTAAGTTTTTTCAGCTTGCAAATAGTTAATGTATTTATTGTCAATGGTTAACCCATGACATTATTATAATGTATTGATCCGCAAGTTTATGCTTTGACATCAATGCCAAAGTAATTATTTATTGCACGGCATTTTTATGGATAAAACCATGTGGATTCTACAAGGTTATAGCTCAGTAGCAAGTATTCACATAGTTAGGACTGGGGTTTCTATTCTATTAGAAAGATAGTCTAGAACATTAAAAAATCAAAATAACAGAATAATAATGACTAATATAATAAATGCGAAAGTTTGTGTGTGTGTATGTTTATTACTATTTCACGTTCAAACGTCTGAACCGATTTTGATTAAATTTGGTGTGAAGATAGGTTAGATCTTGGATTAACACATAAGACTATTTTTTATCCCGAAAACAATTGTGGTTCCTGTGGGTTACGCAAAAAAAACATAATATCTAAGTTACTTATTCTCTCTCTATCGGCTGAACCGATTTTTACGAAATTTACTATGAAGATAGGTTGTCTAACCTACAGAGTGTAACACTCACTAACAGCATTGCTATACAAAGAGGCAACTCGGCTGGCGTTTTAGGTACTCTTCCCACTGGCACTGGTTTTTACTTTTACTTGAATTAATTTTAGATTATATTTACAATAATTGATCGATTTGATTACATTTATTGCAAATAATTACCTTCCGTAAGCAAATCTCCTGTCTTTCTCATGGTCTCCGAAGGTGTCCCAGAGGCGAAGAGATACATTCACTCCATCTACAACTTCCCATGACCTTTCTAACACCTGAAATAAGATTATTAGGTATTTTACTAATACTTTAGCACCTTCGATCTAAAAAGGTACTAGATTTAAGGTGATGTTTCTAAAAACGGCAAGAAAAATAAATAAGAGCACAAAGTAAGAGTGTAGTCTTATTTGAGTTTGAGGAATTTAAGCATTATTAGTATAGTACAATAAAAAATATTATTATATATTGTAATACAGTTGAATTTTCTAACGCTAAATGCATACAGTTGAAACTTGTATTGAAATATTTTTTGTGATGTAGTATATTGTAATAGATACAACAGTATAGTAAACTAATTTTTTGTGCTGTGTTTGTATGCAACACTGAATCTGGTATATATTTGATAGAAGTTTAGCACTGAAAATATTGTATGATAATTTCTAGGGAGTATAAGGAGTGACTCCTGACATGTCTGGTGTCAGTTTTGACACCGGACATGTCAGAAGTTAAAAACTTTAGCATTGTTGTGGAGATTTTTAAGTGCTTGTCTGGCAAGCAACCACCTTCATGTTGATAATCTGTTGCCAGGCACCTGAATAGCAGTGTGTTCCAGCGGCCCCCTTAAGTGTTATTCCAGACTGGGCATGCTTCACTTATGATAAGAGTGAGTCGCTAATTCATATGGCTATGTCCAATACCAGCAAGGTGGTCAAATGCTTATAGATAGATAGCTCACAGATGAAAATGTCACTTGAAAAACGACAGTCTTGTGCATGGTCACACATCCAGACACTGTCCGCATCGACCGTTTTTTAGCTTCGATGATCGCGTCAGATCACCTTAGCTATTATAGAATATCTGTACTGTGTAATAGAAAAAAAAAAATAAGAAAGAAGATGCTTACATCTTTGTAAATCCTGTACTGGTCTATAGCCCAGACAGTTGGCACGTGTGTGGTCATCAGTTGAGACAGAGAGACATGTTTGTTGCAAGCGCGGGCGCAGATCAGCCGAGTCTTTCCAACAGCTGTGTCGCCAACTACCACGCATTTCACCAACTCTTGATGGGGCTGTTCGTTGTCCATTTTCTGAAGAAGAAATGTGGTAGCAATCAAAAATATAAAAATAAGTCAGGTTTTCAATTCCAGAACGCACGAACCGATTTCCTCGATTTTGCATTCGTTGGAAAGGTCTCGGGCTCCGTGAGAGGTTTCTAGCAAACAAAATTCAGGGAAAATTCGATTCGCAAGAAAATCGACCTACACGCGGCCCTATATAAATAATAGCGTTCTTACAGGAAGGCGTAGGTATGATTATTCTCAAGTGTCATGATGCTATAAGTATACACACAACACATACAGAAACTTTCAAAGTTGAGACAGATATCTTGATTTGAAAAGGAGGATTTGAGGTTTGGAGATTGTAACTGAAACACCGGTAGGTATTTAGAATTGTAGATTTAGACCGCATACTTAAACTTGTATTTTTCATTGCAGACAGTAACCGGCTGTCGACTTGCGTTAACACTAACGAATTGATAAACTACGCAAAAGTTAATAAAAACAAAAGAAAAATTGAAAACTAAAAGGTTTGAAACCATTTTGAATTTGAAACACATCAATCACAAACCAAACAAACAATCTAACGAGCATCCAAAACAATAACATAATTTTTTAATGTCAACGTCAAAAAATATTATAAAAGGTTTCTGTATTTACATAAAATCACAAAATATTTATGTACCTAATAAGTTTCACTTACACACTTTTTAGTAGAAAAAAAAAATCGAGACCAGGCTGTTATGAGCTGCAGTTTTAAACCCACTAAAACCTCAGCCTGTCTCAAACCCGTTTTAATGCTAAACGAAGAGATATAGGTTCATCCGCTAAACACAGTAGAAGTTTAATCGTACTGCGCTTTAGGAGTTTCCGATTACTGCTGATCATCCACCCGGAACTTGAAATAGTAATTGGATAACTAGCACGTATAGCACAATAAACTAGTCCCAAAGTAAATGTTACTTTACTATATACCTACCCGATTTTTTTATGCACCGTTGTTTTCAAATCCAACAATTAATTTGAATGCTTTATACCCAAAAAAAACACAAAAGCAAAAAAAAAAAAACAAGGAATGACTTGCAGCGGCCTTATTGGTATCTAGTAACAACCTTATTAGATGATTAATCCCAAACCTTCAAATCCGAATAACCTGGACTTTTTATTGTTGCTCTTGTTGTACTCGTCTGGTACGTGCCTAACCTTACTTAGTTATTTTGTCCTTAATGGTTCACATCTCATAAACCCTAAGCACTACCTTCCAAAGTGCTTTCCAGTAGGTTTACTTTATGACTATGCAAATTATACGCTCAATGTTCTTGTCTACATCATTTGAGAATTGATTTTTCTGAAACAGACGTTTTCTTTCGCTTACATTTCTTTGTATTACGAAAATGTGAAAAAGCTTGAAGTTATGGAGCGACGATAGTCTGCCTCCATTTAGCAAAGGGATATCCCCCCGGACAGATGTTGTGTCCGGAGACGGCCGTCCGACGGTCAAGCATTGTAGCTTGAACCCGTCGTACGCGCGCTGTAAATACCGTTTGCGCGATTCAGGACAAGCGCTCTGATTGGTCGCGGGCGATGAAGTGCGACAGAGACGCCACACCACTCCCCCAAGGAGAACGGAGTCCTGAAGGTGTTTTTTTGTATGACGTGCGCCGATCAGAGTTCCGAGGTGAAGGTCTAGCGCTCCCAATGCCTCAGTGAGTCGAGACTGGGTAGCTGGTGTCCACAGTGAGTCGGGACCCAAGAGACCAACAGCGGATAATCGGATCACGTCGGGGTCACCAATATGGAGCGACGATAGTCTGCCTCCATTTAGCAAAGGGATATCCCCCCGGACAGATGTTGTGTCCGGAGACGGCCGTCCGACGGTCAAGCATTGTAGCTTGAACCCGTCGTACGCGCGCTGTAAATACCGTTTGCGCGATTCAGGACAAGCGCTCTGATTGGTCGCGGGCGATGAAGTGCGACAGAGACGCCACAAAGTGATAGCATCTTTTGTAAGTACCTACATGGTTTTGTCCTATCAGTTTTTGCACGTCACCTACGTACTTATATATCTATGCGCAATACGTAGGTATGCTAGATGTAGTCTGTTTCAAGTTTAATTTCTCCTCTACCTATTCTTACATAGAATCGCATATCTGAATATCAAACTATAAATAAGTTAACAGTGTTTTGTTTGTAAAGAAACAAAGCACAATTTTCAATCAACAGTTATTTTCCCATTCTACGTAAGAGTGTAGGGGAAAATATACTCGGAACTCGCTATAAATCATTCTCGATCAATGAAACACGAAATTTCATTCAAGAAAAGGTTGGAAACACTTACGCGCCTCCTTGGTCCAGAATCCGCTTCGGACGATTCAAATATTCATCCAAAACTATTATTTACACATTTCGAAAGAAGTTCTCATTCACTGTTTATCGAAATCGGCAGGAAATCTTCATTATGTCGAGTAGATTACGGTTGAAAAAGGTAATCTTTTCACTGGATTGTACGGTCTGAAGTTTGTGTTAGTAGATTTTGTGGCATTGCGGAGTTCTGCGCATGTTAGCCGCCTTGCGCACTGTAGGGCTTAGTCATTCAAAGATGAAAATAATGAACGATGGTTGAGGTGCAATAAGAGTAAGTATGAGCGTATATGTGAGCATGCAACAGAATTGGATCGTCTTCTTTTGTTTGGTTCTGTGAACATGCCTGCCAAAGAACACCGCCAGAGTTGGGGCAAATTAAGTACGAAACGATATGTATTTGAAAAATACTAGAATTCTTACTGTTTAAAACATAACGATATTAAATATATACCCCAATAAGTTATCAAATAATTGAAAATTAAGACGATTAAAAATTTGATTTTATCCTATTTACAAATTATGAGGCCATTGCCCTACGACGCGGTAATGCTGCTAGCAAGGTATTATATTATAATTTTTTATTATAAGTTTTATTGTAGGTATATTATTGTATTTTCGCTTTCGCAATTTCTAAATAGTACTGAATTGTAAATTGATCCAAATAATACGTACTACTTTTAAGCATGTCTAGAAAAGTTTATGGTTTTTTTACAGACGTTAAATGAAAGAAAGAAACATTTATTTTGTGACGCGAACAACAAAAAAAAAACACAAGAAACATAAAAGAAAACATTTACGTGCCACAAAACTGGCTCCAGCTCAGCGTGTGCTGACTGCAAGCAATCTGCGCTGGTCTTCCGCTGGAGCCGACCGACGAAATGGTATAATGGTTTATGTAAGATAGAAATTATATCCGTTTTAAATTTCGACTTGTTATGTATTTCCGTTCTATCAGATTTTTAATCTCTTGTCACCAGACGGGTCATGCACGATCAGATTCACTTTACTTTCGCCTATTGACAATTTAGTTACGGGTCAATGAACTTGACATTTTGAATTTAACAGTTTTCTGTTGTAGGTACTTAAATAATAATAATATATTTATTTATCATGAACCTTATGCTCCATACATTAATTTTCCTAAATTTGTAAGCCTTTTATAGATAATAGGTTTGTTACATTTGTTTGATCCTCTCAGAAATCTTAAAATTAACTTAGTGGTAACAATATTTGAGAAGATTTTTTTATAAGAACTGCTTATCTTAATAATAGTAATAAATAGAAGCTTTCTTTCACGTTTGGATATAACAGTGCTTGCATGATAAATTATAGATACTAATTAATAAGTATTTGTAATACATATGAATAATAAGAATGCATTGCATATTTCCAAATATGTGCATAAGAAACTTATAGCTACAAAAGCTAAAAAAAGGTTTGAATTTCGAATTTTCGCGCCGACCATGCTCGGTGGACCTTAACAGTTGCATGTCAACCACAACGCTAACTGACAATCGTATCCTGCGTATTATGATTCGTTCCGTTCTAATTTGAACCGTAATAAAGGCACATGAGTCTTTGTTGAGAGCTCCCTTTGTTGACCAATTGGGGCAGTTAGTGCATTATACCAGCGAACTACTGATTATAACCCCTGGTAAATATGGCATAGCAAAAGCAGTTAGAGCATTTTAACCCCTGATGAATATGGCATAGCAAGAGCAGTTAGAGCATTATAACTCCTGATAAATATGGCATAGCAAGAGCAGTTAGAGCATTATAACCCCTGATGAATATAGCATAGCAAGACCAGTTAGAGCATTATAACTCCTGATGAAATTGGCATAGCAAGAACAGTTACTCATTTTCTGGCGCAGCGACCCAAAGTGTATTTTGGCCTCCGACACAAGAGAATGTCTTCTTTTACTGTCTTGCGCCGTCTCTTGCAATTCGGACACGACGTCGGCGTCCTTCCAGCGGTATATAGATTGTTTTTTTGTTTTTTTTTTTTTATTTAATTAATTAAGTATTGTACAAATGTTTACTTTTAGTGTTTACATGTTATTTTTAAGAAATGTAGCGCTTTAGAGACTATGTCTCTGTTATGCTATATTTTCAAGGAATAAATGAATTTGAATTTGAATGTATATTGGTTCGCTTACAAAAAAAAAATATTGTCATTATTAAATGTCAATTGTCAAAGTAAAAAAAAATAGATAAATAAATAAATAATTATTAGGACACATTCACACACGGCTGGTTAGCCCCATACTGAACCATTTCTAGCTCGTATTATGGTTGCTAACACAGCTGATTTACTACATATACATACATATTATATATAAAATACATATTTAACACCCAGACCCACAGCCAACAAATTTAGTTAAGCACAAAGATGTTGACCGGGCCGGGAATCGAACCCGGAACCTTCTGATTAGCAGACCGGCATGGTAACCTTTATGCCAAAGAGGTCGTCAAAAATAAAGTATTTATGTATGGTACATGTAGTAAATCAGTTGTGATAGCAACCATATTACTACTATATACATAATACAAACTAGAAATGGTTTAGTATCGTAGCCATATCTTTTACGAAGGATTTTAAAACATTTTTTATATGAAGAATATGGTATAATACATTTTATTTATTAAAATCGTGTATAATTCCATTGTTGGGCAAAGGGCTCCTTACCCTCCTTCCATTTGTCCCTATCAAGCGTTATTATGGCCCTCCAGGTGTAAATTTAAAAAATAAATTTTATATAAAATAATAATAACTAATGCTGCGGCGGCATGGGAGTAGAGTAGCATATATTGAAAAAAAAAATACAAAAATAAATGCCGGATAAAAGATAAAGCTACGATATTTCTAGTTTTTATTTGGTATTACCGTCTTAACTTCAAAAATAAAAGGCAACTTGGGTAGGTTTCTTTGCTCAAGTGAGTCATTCATGAAAGCCGGAAGTTTGGAAAAAACATACCTACCTAGTGATAAGAAATACAGCTTGTATGTTTTAGTATACTTTCATACATAGAGGAGAATAGGATAGTGCGTGTAATGGGTTTCACGGCGATAAATCACTTATTTATTTGCTTATTCATGAATTTACGACCATTTTATGTTCAGGTTGGTAAAATAATTATTATGTACCTAGAGTGACAATATCTAGCTAACATTCCGTTACTAAGTATAATTAAATCTACGATAAAACATATTTTGGTTTGTGTATATGTTCTAACTCCGACATCGTCGTTTTGGAAGGCTGGTGCCGTAAAAGTTTTATTGTGTGTTTGTTTGACATCCTAGCTCTCAAAGGAAAAAAACGATAGTTTGTCTAGTTTTTAAGCAGCCCGAAGGACTCTAACTTGGCTTAACGACTGCTTGTACTAAGACTAACAGCCGGGACCAATTTTTATTTTGTCATCTGTCCCACAGTTATGCGCCTAGATGAAAATACCACTTGAAAAACGACAGTCTTGTGCACGATCACCCATTCAAATACTGTCCGCATCGACCGTTGCTTAGCTTCGATGATCGCGTCAGATCACCTTAGCTAGCCGAGTAGCCGAGCTACAGGCGCTATGCTGATTATAAAAAAATATAAATAAATGAATAAAGCAATCCTTTGATTATTTACATATTATGGAAATAAAATCGTAACATAACCCGTCCACTACCAACCCGCGAAAATCCTCCTTCTACTGAATATTTGTAGACTGGACCATGTCTTTGGCTTTGAAGTGACCAGGCAAATCATCTGCTCGCTACCTTGGATCGAGTGGCACATTAAATTGTAGCTCGCGGCTTTTAGTCTTCGTAAAATCAGAGTCAGAGACCCTTGGACAGCTTGAAAACTCTAAACACCAGAGCTTGCCCATTAAGGTCATACGATAATTTTATAAGTTTAAAAGGCGGTTTAAAGATGAAAGAAAATATTGGAACCAAATTCCTTCTTACATGGTTAACTTTTATTTTTTCAGGTTGACGCCATATCTCAAGAAATAGTGTACCCAAATACTGTGCCTAAAGCCATATCCCAAGAAAGAGCGTACCTAAATGCTGTGCCTATAGGCACAGTATTTGCAAAATATCCAAGAATCCAAGAAGATGATAATTTTCAAGAAAGCCCACTTTCTGAAATTGATACTCCATCAGATATTTCAAGATTCCAAACTAGTACAAAACACCCAAAGACCTTACAAGTGAAAAAGAAAAGACATTTCAGAAAGAATAAAAAAATAGAAGATGACCATGAAAATATGGCTAAAAGACCAAATAAAGGCAAGAAATCTATCAGAAAGAGAAGGAAAAAAGTAAAAGGTCAGAAGAAGACGAAGAAAGAAAGCGAGATCAGTCTCAAATCTAGTAAAAATTCCGAGGAGTTCCCTAAGTTTAGATCACCTACAGATGAAAACCAATTTGATATAGTGAAGGTGAAGCCAAGGCAACCTGTAGATATTGTTGTGCACATAAAAATGAAAGATTAAAATACGTACGGAATAACTTCGAGAAGACTCTAGACAGTGACGTTTGTGTAGGGTTTACATATCTAAGGTTATTTTAGTAAGCTTTTTTAGGGTTTAAAATCAATACCCAATATAGGAACAAGTTTGCTAACGGAATATTGAGATTTCGATGCTATGGAATGCTATAAAATACCATAACTACATAATTATCATAAATGTTGCTATAATACACCAAGGAATCAAACTTTGTCCTGGTCTGATAAAAAAATCAGCTTGAACTTAATTTTTTCAATTGTAATAAACCAGTATGAATTGTGTAAGCATTGTGAATAAAAACAATATTAATGTAGCAGCCTTTGATTATATATTTACATAACATGTAAATAAAATCTGAGCATTTACCGGCCAACAAACAACAATCCACCAGCGTCTTATAGAATTTGACACAACTTTGGACCATAAAGTCTTAAAAGTGGCATTATTATCTGTGCTCTACCTTGGGCGGATGGCATATTAAATTGTTGGTCACTGCTGTTAGCCTTAATAAAATCAGTTCTTAATCCAAGTCAGACGCTTTTTTGGGCAGCTTGAACACTAGTCACCAGAGCTTGGTCATTTAGCTCACACGCAATTATTATCAGTTTAATAAACCTGTCGAAGTTCCGACGATTTGCTCAAAGCGTTTTGATTCGACCTTCATTGTGAGAATTGCGAAGCTTTGAAACTCTCTTCCTGAGTCTCTTTTTCCTGAGATGTACAATTTGGGGTCTTCAAATCGAGTATGAAATAAATAGGTATATAAATAAATAAGTTCCTTCTAGGCAAGCGTGATTCATCTTAGACCAAAGTAAAGTTTAACATCAGGCAAGCTGCGGTCAAACGTAAGCCTATTCATCATAAAAAAAAACAAAACCAAAGTTTGAAGATTTCGATTCGAAACCCATCCAAACACTGTCCGCATCGACCGTTGCTTAGCTTTGATGATCGCGTTAGATCACCTGATGAAGATCATAAAGATGAAATAAGAAATTGCAACCAAATTCTTACGTGGTCAACTTTTAATTTTTCAGGTTGAAGACAAATCCCAAGAAATAGCGTACTCAAATGCTGTGCCTAAAGGCACAGTATTTGTAAGATATCCTGGTTATAATGTATTAAATAGTGATGATAATATTCAAGAAAGCCCGCTACCTCAAGTTGTTACTCAATCAGAATTTTTAGGGTTCCAACCTAGAATAGAAAACTCCAAAAGTTTGCAAATAAAAAAGAAAAGACAACTCAGCAAGAAATTAAATAAGAAAATAGAGGATGGCCGGGAAACTCTGTCTCGAAGGTCAAGAAAAGAAAAGAAAAGTAAAAAAGTAAAAAGCCAGATGAGAAGAAAAGAAAGCGAGATCAGTATCGAATCTAATAAAAATCTCGAAGAGGTCCTTAAGTTTAGATCACCTACAGTCGAAAAACATTTTGAAGTAGTAAATGTGAAGCCAAGGCAACCTGTAGATATTGTTGTGCATATAAAGATGGAAGATTAAAATACGTACGGAATAATTTTTAATTTTGTTGTGATAAAAATAGAAACGAAAACATTGACATTTGAATAGAGTTTCCATAGATGCTGTGAAATATTAATAAATTACAATAAATACAAAATTATCAGAAATGTTTCTATTATGCTATTATCAGACTACGGCTTACATAAACCATATGTTCTTGATCACTGCCCAGGAAATATTGCTTACTTACTGTGTAATAAAACTGGCTTAAAATTAGTTCACAAAGAAAATTAACTACACACGTATGGTGATTATTTAAAAGCTATAGGTATAAGCAATGAAAAATGGATAGATAAGAAAAGAGGTTGCGGCTCAGTTTGGGATACATGATAATAGACATTATCAATCATCATTTACCTGTAATTGTTGTTTTATTTTAATGTGACGAGTACAATATAAATAAATACATACTTACATATCTACCTCTATATGTTAGCATATCCCTAACGGAGACCTTTGTTAACTTAAAACCCCTACCTATAACTTAAAATATTTTAAAATACTTTAACTTATCGATGTTTTACTGTATTTGCAAATGTTATGCCAATAGTGTTGTAAACGTAGACAGAGAAGGGTTGTAAATAAAAGATTTATGCAGATCTTAAAACGTCATTTGTTTTTAAAGATGTAGTTATTTTTTAGGGTTACGTACCTAGAAGGTAAAAACGGAACCCTTTTACTAATGCCTTTGCTGTCTGTCTGTATGTCTGTCACCAGGCTGTATCTCAGAAAACGTGATAGCTGAAATTTTGACAAGTTCTGTATTTTCCGTGCTGATAAAACAACACATACTAAAATTAAATGTAAACAAATATTAAGGGCCCACCCTTTCCCTCCTGTCCACATACAATAAACATGTTTTTTTTGTATGTTTTTGCTATATAACTAAACGGTAACGATAGACGCTTTAAATTTCCAGTACATAAATAAAAAAATATTATATTACCTAATAAATAAATAGTCCAATACAAATAATATAACAAACATAAAAATTAATATAACAAACGTGTTTAAGCGCAATTTTAGAGCTAATGTAAGGGGTTAAAAATTGTTTAAAAATACGTAATGTTGTACAACAAACGTAATTTTAAGCAATTTTTTACTCGATTATTATCATGTCATTTTGTAATCCCTCTAAATATTTAGAGAACATTTAATTACGTAGTAACTTATAAAAAAATATTTAAAAAGGCTATACTACAAGCGTGTTTTAGCGGCATAGTAATGCACGGAATTAAAAATTGTTTAAAATTTATTTAATAAAAACTTTAATTTTTAAGCAATTTTTACTCGATCATTATAATGTCATTTTGTAGTCCCTCTACATATTTAGAAAATGTAATTACGTAGTGTGGTGAAAAATGACAAAACATACAATAGACATATTTAGTACATTACCCCAAATAATTCATGAAATATACCAAAATTAGTGCTTATATATCATTTCTGTGCGTGTATTGCGTAGTAAAAATAACATTTAAGGGCCCCATACTGCAAGCGTGTTTTAGCGGCATTTAAAAAAGAGGTACGGAAGCCTTCTCGCGCGAGCCTAATTCGCACTTGGCCAATTATATATTACTTTCCTACCATTTATATATTGCGTCAATCGTCTAAGATACGGAAGATAGTTTTAGCTACCTTGGTTAGAACATGTTTATTTTATTAGCCAGTTTAATATTAATTAGTTTTCTCTTATGGGTTGCTTGGTGGAAGGAGGTGAAAAATGGCTCAGCCCCTATGATGGAAGGATCTCTACCTATTATCGGATATGCCCATAAATTCGTAGGCGATACTGTTAGTAAGTATTTTAAACATTGTAAACTGTCCACGTAAGGCATCTTAATATTTTCGCGTAGAAAACGGTCACACTTACTTATAATTAAAAGTTGGAATGAGTCCAACAGTTTCGGTGCTTTCCGAGCACCATCTTCAGGGGCGAGTGTTCATGAGTGCGCGCGCGGATCTCGTCGGCGGCGGTCCGTGTAACACCAGTTCCAACTTTTAATTATAAATAAGTGTGACCGTTTTCTACGCGAAAAAAAGTATTTTAAAGTAATAAAAAATATGTGTTTTTATCAATTTTTAGGGTTCCATACCTAACAGTTAAAAACGGGACCCTATTACAAAGACTCCGCTGTCTGTCTGTCTCTCTGTCTTCAGGCTATATCTCAGAAACCGTAATAGCTAAAAAGCTGAAACTTTCACAAGATATGTATTTCTCGTGCCGATGTAACAACAAATATCTACTAAAAATAAAAGAAAGCTTTATTCGTATTTTCTTGCTATATATCAATAACGGTAGCTTTAATTTTCACAAAAATAAACATATATACCTACTGGCTATCAAATTAAAATATAAAATTTAAATAAAATACATTTTTGAGGGGGGCCCCCATACAACAAACATACGACGGTCGATTAGAAAACTTCGCAGCCTAATACTATACTTAAACTTTTTAATGTAACCATGACAACCATGTCACAACTCTGGTTGTCAAATTGTGAATTTCTATCCTCATTGCCTGTATTTAAATTTCGCTGAATTGTGTGAGCCTTTGTGCAGCGTTTTTAAATAATTTAATTAAAAAATAATATTAGGTCCTTACATATGAAATTGGCGTTTTTCGTACTGGCCACTTTAATCACAAATTTCTCCTCTTTGGTAAGGAATTCCAAATTCAAATTTGTACAGCTATAGACGCATGTGTTTGTGCTTCGATGATCGTCATTCATTTGTTTTTTTCTGTTTGCGTCACTCATTTTACAAAATGGAAAACTTAAAATATCGCATTATTTACGAGTACGAGTTCCGCCGTGGCACTAGTGCTGCGGAAACAACTCGAAGGGTGAATGATGTGTATGGCGGCCGTGTTGCAAAAGAAAACACAGTTCGTTTTTGATTCCAACGTTTTCGTTCTGGAAATTTCGACCTGCAGAACAAGCCCCGTGGACGGCCTGAGACTCAAGTTGATAATGAAGAGTTGAAGGCTATTGTGGAAGCGGATCCATCGCATACCACGTCCGAGATAGATGCAGGCTGCGATGTTAGTGATAAAACTGTTTTAATTCACTTGAAGCAAATTGGGAAGTTTAAAAAGCTTGAAAGGTGGGTACCTCACGAATTGACTGAAGCAAACCGGCAAACGCGCGTCGACTGCTGCGTTACATTACTAAACCGGCACTATAATGAAGGTATTTTAAACCGAATCATTACCTGTGATGAAAAATGGGTTCTTTACGATAATTGGAAGCGCTCAGCGCAATGGTTGGATCCTGGCCAGCCAGCCAAATCCTGCCCCAAGCGAAAATTAGCCCCAAAAAAGTTACTTGTAAGCGTTTGGTGGACTAGTGCCGGTATTGTTCATTATGGCTGATGTCTATTGTCAGCAATTGCAAACCATGATGGAAAAGCTAGCGGCTAAACAACCTAGACTGGTCAATCGCTCCACGCCACTGCTGCTTCACGACAACGCTAGACCACACACTGCGCAAAAGACGGCTACTAAATTAGAAGAGCTTCAATTGGAAAGTCTAAGACATCCTCCGTACTCCCCGGACCTTGCTCCAACAGATTACCATTTTTTTCGAAATTTGGATAACTTCTTGCAAGGGAAAAAATTCAACTCCGATGGGGCAGTCCAAATCGCCTTCAAAGATTTTATTGATTCCCGTCCGACTGGTTTTTTAGTAAAGGGATCAATGAACTACCTATGAGATGGCAAAAGTGCATAGAAAATAATGGTTCATACTTTGATTAATTAAATATATTATATTAAAAAATATTCGACTTTTTGTTCCTCTCATACAAAACGCCAATTTCATATGTAAGGACCAATATATAAGGAGGGCTCCCATACAACAATGGTACGGGGTTCCGCACCATTCAAGTTCAAATCAAGTTCAACTCTCACTTGGCTAATTATTTTTAAAGTACATAATATGTAATTGTATTCCATTTTATTGCAGAACTTTGGCCTGTCATCTGTGATATATCTAACTTTAGCAATGCCAATGGAGGTGTTATTAGACTCATCATTGCTTTTAAAACTTATTACGGTAAGACTGATTGAGAAGATTTATTCACAATGCTAAACTGGATAAAACCTCGTGTTTTCACTTATTTTCAGTTATCACGGACCCTGAAGATTTTATGACTGCTGCCAATAATTTGCTAAAGAAACATTTTTCATTCGATTTCGCGAAACCATGGTTGGGAAACGGACTCCTTACGGGACCACGTAAGTGAAGATTATAATAAATAATCGTTTATTTTAGGCAACAAAGAGTTAGTACATATTTCGAACTTACTACTATAAACTATTATAAACTAACAATTTAATAAAAATGTTACAAATTTGCAAGCCATAATAGTGAAGATTAGTACATAATAATAAATAATACATAAATTATGTTCCATATTTCGACAATCAATATAGTTTTTATCACACTGCTGGGTGTCAAGCCATATCTCAACTTATGCCAGGGTAGATTATACAGGTATTAAAATATTTGTGCTAACATTCTCATGAATTATTAATTTGATATCTTAAAAATTTATATTTTTGGACCGAATGTCTTTTATTTATTACCTACTAGCTGACCCGGCAAACGTTGTTTTGCTCACTTAGGGGTATGAAAAATAGATAGTGTAGCTTACATGACACGTTCGTAGATTTACCATAGCAGCGCCATCTATTGATTACTTACTCAACCCAGTCGAAAGGTATCGACATCTGTTAGAATCATTTGGAGTTAACAGATAATTGTGACTGTCAAATAATAACAGACAATAATTAGCAATAAATTAAAATTGCGACTATAATTTGAGATTTAAACTATCCTATCTCTCAAGTTGGATCGAACTTCACATGGTGTGCGAATTTTATTATAATCGGTTAAGTGGTTTAGGAGTCCATTGAGGATAAACATTGTGACACGAGATTTATATATAAGTATTAAGATTGAAGCATTATTTATTACTCGTATTATTGCTGAACCAGCGCCTTTTGTGCACAAATGACGTAAAATCTTGTTGGCACATATTTATTTAATTTGTGTGTGTGCTTAAAAATCATTTTTTTCTTTCTTCTTCCTTCATTATATTTTGCTTCCTATTTAATTTGTGTCACACTTGATTCCCCTTAATTACCCGGCTCCTCTTTTTTGAGTCGTATAGGTACGTCAGTACTGCGGACTCCCCAGCAGATTGTTTTTCATTAGGAGTGTTCTTTTGGACAAATATTACGAAGTGGGCGCCTAGGTCCTTCTACGGATGGGCGGGGAGAGCAGCGGCAATGCGCGATGCGGTCCTGCTTCCCTGCCCCCGCCGTGAGATGGGACACCGTGAGGTTTTAGTCGGTAGCGACGGCCCTTCTGGCCGTCGAGTCCGACATACCCCGCTCGCCTCCCCCAGGCTTGTAGCGGGAGATGCGTAAATGCATTTCCTCACGAAAAAAAAAAAAGGTCCTTCTACGGAGCACACAATATGTCTCCGGATTTTATGATCCTTCATGTCGGTTTCCTCGCGATGTTTTCCTTCGCCGTAAACTGAGTGGAAATCCACACATAACTTGAAAACAAGCCAGCGGTGTTTCCAGGTTGTTGAACCGGAATCGAACTAGCTGTGGCAGTATAATTGAAAAGCAGACGTTTGCCAATCTAGACAAAGTCGCTTCTTTTTTAATTGAGCGTAAAAAATAACTGGCCATAACAGACTTATTACTAAACACGTTCATAAATATATCTAGACAAGTAATTAACTCTTAAGAAGGATGTAAAAGTCAGATATTTCAAAATCCTTCCTTAAATAGACCCCGAGGACGACCACGCAGACGATGGCGCGACGATATCGAAGAAGCAGCAGGAAGTACTTGGACTAGACTAGCTCAAGATCGGATGTCCTGGCAACGCATGGAGGAGGCCTACACCCATATTTGGGTGGCCCAAGACTCTTTATAATTGTATTTAATTAATTGTAATTTGTTATTA
Organism: Mellilla xanthometata; assembly: GCA_035578125.1. Lineage (NCBI taxonomy): Eukaryota > Metazoa > Arthropoda > Insecta > Lepidoptera > Geometridae > Mellilla > Mellilla xanthometata. The sequence goes on along the minus strand of JAPUBQ010000030.1, from coordinate 3,339,369 downwards.
ATAAACAGAAGAAACATGTATTTATATATAAAACTAACTAACATAGATTTCATTAACCCATTATATGTCTTTTAAGTTTCTGGGGAATAAATGGCTTTATTTATTTATTTTTTCCTTAAATAAAAATAGTTTTCTTTTGTTTCACCACTCCTGTGTTCACAAGTTTAAAGCCAATTCAATTTTCAGCTTCATCTTGGAAAGTCCACCGCAAGCTACTGAACCCTGCGTTCTCATGGCCCGTACTACATGGCTTTCTACCAGCTATGAACGACCAGGCTCGCCGGACTGTGGAGGAAATGAACAAGGAGGTTGACAATGGACCTGCAGACTTGTCTAAATACTTCCGGGATTACGCATCGAAGGTTTTATGCCGTGCGTATGGTCTTTTTAATTATGAAATGTTGGAAGCTTTATTCACTTAATTACAGATAGAAATGTCAAAATAAATTAATTTAAACACTTTCATCCCGCGAAAACACAAAGTACACGTTACTTATAATAAAAAAAATGCTGGTGGCGTTACCCCTCTGGATTGCCAAGGAGACTCGATGCGTCAAAAAATAAAATCAATTGTATTTTCCGACCTTTTTTGATGGTTTCAATACTTTTCCGTATAAGCCAATCCTTCGTTTAAGCTTTAATCTATGTTTTTCACTCGAAAAAGTCTTTAATTACAAAATTTTCTAAATATTTTTTTTTTACTTATTTTTTTCCATGATATAATATGTCCCAGTTTTCTCAGAGTTACACCCAGTTTAATCGGAGACTAATATGTTTTTTTTTTTTAATTTGAATAAATCGATTTATATTTTATTAGAAATACATTTTTCATTCGTTTGGCATAAGTGCTTACTTACACCACGAGAGAAGTCATTGGCTTTCGAGTTACAGTTTTGTGAACTTGTTCGACGTCTTAGGACTCTTACGTCTTAGAACAATATTTATTGTCTTAAATTGTATCACATATAACATATTTTGACATTTATTAACATAATTTCTTTGTTTTGTAACTCTTCTATTTTACTAAACTTACACTTAAATAATGATAGATAGATAGATAGATAAACACTTTATTAAAACACTCACAAAAAAAATGGAACAAATTACAGAAAACACATTAAGTACATAAAAGCTAGTGCCTTAACTGGCGACCTTATCGCTAATAGCGATCTCTTCCAGGCAACCAATTTCAAGAAAGAACACAAAGAAAGAACATAATGACGAGGTGTAATAACATAAGTGTATGGTAATTCAAATACATATAAAATATTTTAACAAAATAAATATAAAATAATAAATACATAATATATAATACACATACACACACACAGTACAATCAAAACATTAAAAATATATAATAAGAAAGATCAATCCATCAAGATGAAAGAGATAAATATTTTTTTTATAAATATATTGTTGATTTATTTTAAACTGAATCTGACAGGAACATCGTTGGACCTTTCACTAAGTGAGATAGAGGAGCATTTCGGAGACTACAGTTTAGCTGTAGACAGAACTCTGGAAGAACTAGCAGTGAGGTTCCAAAACGCGTGGCTTCATTCCGACTTCGTATACTGGTTGTCAGGGAAAAAAAAGGAAGAAACTGATCGAGTTAAAGTTATGAATGAGTTAGCTAATCGGGTATGTACTTATATTTGTGTTAATAAAGCAGTTTAGTGATGAATTTGTATTTGTTAAGTTTGGTTTTGTTATGTTATTTATGTACTCGTATCTTTATGTGTGTTTAGGTAATCTGGAGTGGACGATTTGGTTACAACTGTAATGCTCTCTCTATGATATGTATATAATAAATAAATAAAAAAGAGGTAATAATAAATAAATAAAATGATATTGTGATTTGAACGTCTTATATTTAGAGTTGTTGATTTTACAAGTTTTTATGAAATACTAGCGAAAAAAAGAATGCGACCTCTTTGGTATAATGAGTACCATGCCGGACTGCCAATCAGAAGGTTCCGGGTTCAATTCCCGTACGGTCAACATCTTTGTGATGAACTAAATTTGTTGGCTGTCAGTCTGGGTGTTAAATATGTATCGATATAAAGTATTTATGCATGTATATGTAGTATATCAGCTGTGTTAGCAATCATAATTCAATCTAGAAATGGTTTAGTATGGGGCTAATCAGTCGTGTGTGAAATGTGTAAAAAAAAGGAGTATGACTAAGAAGGAATGATCAAAAAATCTCACTAACATTATTAAGGCGACTTATACTCGTATGTATGTGTTATATTACTCTCACACAGCTGTACGGCTTTGAATGATATTTGGTATGGAAGTAGCCTTATTGTAATGACATCTTTTGACGATTCCAATTTGAAGTTTAGTATTATAAGTGAAATATAATATCTTTGTGACTTATTGGAAAATAAATAACATTCATTCATTCATTTTTTCATTCTTAGATTACGTTAACTTTATGGTTCTAGGTGATCAGCGCCAAAATGGAGCAGATGAAAAACTCTTTCACCACTGAAGGTATGTAAAAAAATATAATTGAACGAGCGAGCGATTAACACAAAGGGTACTTATAATCCCAGATAAACACGAGTAACACCGCGGGGCGTAGCTTGTATAATAAATATAATATATTTATTGTTTACTAGTACTGCATTAATATGTACTACATATTATATTATACTAGCTGTCCCGGCAAACGTTATTTGCCTCACTTAGAGGTATGAAAAATAGATAGTGTAGCTTATATGACACGTTCGTAGATTTACCATAGCAGCGCCATCTATTGATTACTTATCTACTCGAAAGGTATCGACTGGGTTGAGTAAGTAGAATCATTTGGAGTTAACAGATAATTGTGACTGTCAAATAATAACAGACAATAATTAGCAAGAAATTAAAATTGCGACTATAATTTGAGATTTAAACTATACTAACTCTCAAGTTATTATAATCGGTTAAGTGGTTTAGGAGTCCATAGAGGACAAACATTGTGACACGAGATTTATATATATTAAGATTTTACAGGACTTAAGAATAATATTTACAAAGAATAGAAAAACGAAAATTTAGTAAACTAATAAAATAATATTAACTAAATAAAAAATAAAAAGAAAACAAAAATAAATAAATATAATATTATATTTTAGTTTTATGTTACTCGTATTTTGAAATTTGCTTAACAAAAGTGTTTCTTCTTCCAGAACAAAAGCATAAGCCTTTCCTAAATCTTCTACTGGAACTGGCATCTGAAAACAAGGTATCGCAGAAGGATGTGGTAGATGAAGTCCAGACGATGTTGGTGGCTGCGACAGACACCACGACTTGGGCGGTTAACAACTTGTGCGTAGCGCTCGGAACTTATCCTGACGTGCAGAGGAAACTAGCAGAAGAGTAAGTTATTTTTACACAAATTTAAAAAACTTTGTCGGGCACGATTACGATTCATACGGCGCCACGATTTGATGACGGATTCTTATAGATCTCGACGAAAGGAAGGAATAAAAAAACTCGATTATCTCGCTTAGTTTCCGAGACACCGAAATTAAAGAATCGAAAAAAAAAACCACTTGGTAATTGGAAATGGTTATGAATGAATAACATTTTTCGATAACTTGAACAGTTTACGAGATATCAACACAATGAAAATATACAACAAAATGAAATATTAATTAAAAAAAAATACTTTTCAATTTTTATACTAACATAACCTAACCACTTTTTTTTTTTAGTTTTTGATTTTTCAATGCATATTTAACCCCCAGACCGACAGCCAATAAATTTAGTTCATCACAAATATGTTGGCCGTGCCAGGAATCGAATCCGGGGCCATCCGGTTGGCAATCGGGCATGGTAACCATTACGCTAACTTAAAATAAAATATTCATCTTTCTGTTATTCGTGTTTGAAACAAATTTTTAAACTTTTCCAGGATAGCCAAAATATTTGGAGACACGAACAGAGATTTAACTAAAGAGGATGTAGCAGACATGGTTTACACTGAGGCTGTGATAAAAGAGACATTACGGCTTTATTCTGTAGCCCCAATCAGCCTTAGAACTGTAGAGCAAGGCCTGCAACTTAGTAAGTAATCGTAACACCGCATTTACCGCACAGGGAGCATCCCATGAGTACGGCACTAGGTGGAAGGACAGGCTCGCCACACCTCCCCCCCGTGGGGCCCCGCATTGTCGAGGCGGGGGGGCTCAGTAACCGTGGCCTGGTCACCCACGGTGAAGCAAAGAGGGTCCCTGAGGCGGGTCACTCCCTAGACTTGTAATCCCTGTACGCAAGTTCTAGATGGAGTGGCACCAGTAGGTAGTGGAACCTCGTTTCGGGGGGGTTTCGCAGCTGAGGCGGGCTGCGGTGTGGTTTGGGAGGCACCGCAGCTGAAGGTGTGGGGCCGCGGTAGGAGAGAAGTGTCGGTATTACGACGCGCCGCTCTTCCTACCTGCTGCGGCCTCGACGGGGTCGCCACCGTTGATGGCGGACGCGGTGGGGCCGCAGGGAGAAGGGAGTGGTAACCAGCAACTACCACTGTCCCTATTCTCTGCGGCCGTAGTGGCATGTGACGGGGCCACAGACCTGACCCGTCACGGGGGACCTAGGACGTCGGACTGGGGTTGTCCGGCGTCCATTGCACTCACGGTCCCCGAGGTGGTTGCGGTGCACTACGTGCACTGCAAGGGGAGTCATCCCCTGAGGAGGAGTCTCTCTCAGGCTAGCCGAGGTGGGCGGGGTGGTGGGTTAATGCGAGAAGCGGCACCTCACCCCGTCCTTTCCGGTGAATATAAAAAAAGGCTCGCCACACCTGCCCACTCGATAGCCAAATTCGACAAATCGGTCTATATTTGTGGCCCTAAGCTATATAATAAACTACCTAGTGGTATAAGAAATGCAGCTTCTGTCTCTATATTTAAAGCTTTATTAAAACAATTTTTAGAAGACAAATGCTATTATTCTCTTAGATAATTTTATAATGATATGTGTACCGCATATGGTAAATAATTACATTTTTATATTATTATCTTGTCTTGTAAATATTACTTATCGTCTGTATTCTGTAATAATTGATAAACTTGTCTTTCTACCTATTTTCTTCTATTCACTCGCTTTTTCTTCTATTGATTAAAGTTGAAAATTATACCGTTTTGCATCTAATGGTGTGCAGCTTTTTTGAGAATCAGTAATTCAAGACTGGTGATTCTGCACCTTAGGTCAGAGTGTAGCTAATTTGTGAAGTTACGCGCCCTACTGGAAAGGCCTAGGTATAATGAGTCAAGAAAAAAAAGATAGAAAGTTCATGTCTTCGCACTAGTATAAACATGAGTGTGAACAAGAGGCGTGCTCCAGCCAGGCGAGCACTAGAAAACCACAGAAAAGATATAAATCACTATACAAAATGCTCTACCACCATGCAAAATTCTCCACCACCATAAAAATTGCTCTACCACCATGCAAAATTTATTTATGCTTTTATCATTATAATTTCGTCCACATTTTGTGTTTTTGTATTTTCGTGTTGTCCTCTATTATATCTATTTGCTGCCTTTTTGTCTGTTTACTTCTATGTTCCCTTATATAATTCGGTTTTATTTGTATATCCTTATAATATAATACAATATGTTAATGCGTGTACTTTTTCCTTATGTATCGTGCGTGACGTCACAGCCAGCCTCAACGGAAGACCAGCGTTGGTTGCTCTCCAGCAACCAGCATTATGCTGAGTTGAGACTGTGTTGTGACAAATTAAAGTTATTATGTGTACTATTTTTAATTATTATATTTTGTCCTGTGTTTAATTTGTCTCAATAAATAATTTTCTTTCTTTCTTTCAAAATGCTTTGAAACCTTTCAAAATGCTCTACAACCATGCAAAATGCTCTACCACTATGCAAAATGCTCTACCACCATCCAAAATGCTCTACCACCATTCAAAATTCTTTTCCACCATGCAAAATGCTCTATTACTATGCAAAATGCTCTATTACCATCCAAAATGCTCTACCACCATTCAAAATTCTCCACCACCATACAAAATGCTTTACCACCATTCAAAATTCTCCACCACCATACAAAATGCTCTACCACCATGCAATATTCTCCACCACCATGCAAAATAGTCTACCACCATACAAAATACTCTACCAACATTCAAAATGCTTTACCACCAAGCAAAATAGTCTGCCACCATGCAAAATGCTCTACCACCATGCAAAATTCTCTACCACCATGCAAAATACTCTACCAACATTCAAAATGCTCTACCACCATGCAAAATGCTCTACCACCATGAAAAATGCTCTACCACCATGCAAAATGCTATACCACCATGAAAAATGCTCTACCACTAGACAAATGACTCAATGTTTTCCCCTTACAGAGAAATACTACCTGCGCCCCGGCGATCACGTGTTCTTGTCATTCTACGGTCTCAACCGTCATCCGGTGTGGGGACCCGATGCTCATCAGTTCAGGCCTGAACGATGGCTTGACACTGAGTCTCTGCCAAACACGTTTGCAGGCTTTGGTATGGGCAGACGCAACTGCATTGGTAAGTTTCTGGAAAACTAGCACTAACATTGAATATCTCAAAACTGGATCTCAAAGAGATCTCTTAAAGAGAGAGATAAATTGTAGTGTACTTATTTTAAGCGACTTTTTAGTGTGCCGTATCCAAAGGTCCACCAACGGGGTTCTATAGAATCCCTAACCCTATCAGAATCTCTAGGCCCTCATAAAGCCCGGAAACCTAAAAAGTAACTTAAAATACATACCTATGCCACGATTTAGCTAATCTATGCCTGTAGATAGATTGCAAAAAAAATACGTAAGCCACGATTTAGCTACTCTATGCCTGTAGACAGATTGAAAACAAAATTTTTCTTTATCTAAAGTTTTGATGGGAAACATCAATAGCCGCACGTAAAACCGATTTCTGGCGTAGCGACGCATGCCATGCCGACGCGTCGCCACGACATGCGTTCATATTACAAAATAATGTCGATGTTTCACATCTGCCAGGCGACCCGTGACGGCTCACATTTTTTTTTTAATAAAGCTAATCCAAATTGCTTATTTCTTGAAGTAGTTAGTGGGTAAACCAGAGAAAATAACAAATCTTAATAGTAGTATGTTTAAACAGAAAATAAAGAGTTTTTGTGAAAGTAATTCCTTTTATAATTTAAGCGAATATATGAATATGGAGCTTGCAGAATCGTTATTCATGTGTAAACAGTAGTACTTTAAATTTAATAGACATCAAGTGCTAATGTGTGTAGTAAGAATATTTATTTAATGAAATTTGTAAGTTTATTTAATTTTATCTAATGTTTTTAAGTATTAAGTAATTATTGTAGTATGACTTGCCTTTAACGTATGTTATTTAGGGCTAATAAAGTTCTGTATTTCTGTACTGTATTACCATTATTTGTATGATTTCAGGTAGAACTTACGCTATAGTTGCTGTAAAGGTCCTACTGGCGCACCTAATCCGTCGATATCAGATGACAGCGGATGCCTCGAAACTGGTAGTGAAGATGGATTTCATTGCGAAACCTATTAAAGGGCATTTAGTGTCTTTGACAAAGAGAACAAAATAAAAAATACGGTTGAAGAAGCTTGTTTAAATTGTTATTTATTTATTATTTTGTTATAGAGGGCTGGTGAAATAAACACTTTTTTTTATTCATACAAATTTGCAACGTTCTATACGTTTTGTGAAACCCGATTCTATTATAAATAAAACAGTTTCAAGTTAGTCTATGGTAAAAAAATAAATGTTATAATACCGATTTTTATTTAAAGAAAAACTTATTTAATTACTTTTTTTTTTCTACGTGATTTTATAATTTTGATTTATAAGCATGAGTTTGTTTTCCAAAACATTTTGTAAAGCCTAACTGTATTGAGTAAAACAAAGGTAAAAAGTTATAATATTGTTTTTATTTAGAAAAAATAAGACCTCTGTAATAAAGCCATCTACATCTACAATTTCATGTGAACTACTTATTATTTTTCTGCGTTATATTATTTATATAATTTTGATTAAGAAACATAAGTTTATTTTTCCAAAATATAGGAGTTCTCTTGGTAACATTGTCAGTTTTCCTGTCCAACATTCTATTAGTTCTGATTCTTCTTCGCTTTAATATTTTGATCATAGAGTTCAAGTCTTCTGCTATTTGGTTTATTTTTTGTTGGGACATTCGTTTCTTTACCTCGGGGAACCTTGTCTTTAGTTCTTTCACAATATGGTCGACTACACTTTCTGTAATTGCTTGGACGTGTCTTGCGTACTGGAAAAATATAATCATATGTATATTTGCACGAAAAACGGTCACACTTAGTTAAAAACGTTAGATATACGTCCAATAACGGGTTTCGTCGCATTACGAGCGTCATTATCGGGGACGAGCATCACGCGGACTGTCTCAGACAAAATGACGCTCGTAATGCGTCGAAACCCGTTTTACTTAGATCCAACGTTTTTTATAAAGAACATCTAATATTTCAGAACCAGATTTATTTCTAATTCATAAGTGTGATTGGTACTAAAATAAGAATAAATATTCTTAGAGTGGGTTTATTTAAGCTATTTTTTCGATATATTTTACCGTTTACGATTTAAAGCGATTAAAACTAAATTTTAAGTTTTTGTCCTTGTCATCTTTAAATCATTTACTTTTCCACTCTTTCTTTTTTTGGATAGAATTTAAAATGAAACTAACTTATAAATACATTGGAGTCTATGTGTAGTTACGAAATTTCTCCAATATACTTCATATTCAAGAAAATAAAGTAAAAGGAAGGCTTACTTACTCTTCGTTGTAAAAACTTACTCTTTCATGCTTCATTATATCTTCGCTGCTTTCAAAATCAATATTGCTGTTTCTGTCTGGCACAAAACTATATACCTATAATAAATACAAGGGATTAAAACAACAGATCTCAAAAACAATTGTCACAAATTACTGCTTTATCCTGATATATTAAAAGAGTAGTCTGGTGTTTAAGCCACTTGGAACTGTAGCCACTACTAACGCTAATAGCCACTATTACAAACTAAATATATTCTTTATTGACTTCAGTTTATTATCATTTACAGTGGCGATAGTTTGTAGTGTCTTAAATTAATGCCTTACTTTTTTAACTTGAGGTGTTGGGCATGCTGTAAATTAATTATAAAGTATAATTTTTAAATGTTTAACGTTTAAAATGTTCTATAAATAAATGTTATGTTTCGAGTATGATTACATAGAAGCCCTACAACATTAGATGCTTATTGATATTTCCATTTATAAGAACATCGACACGGCACTAACAGGTTTTTAAGATGCCCAAACACTTTTCACACATGAGCAATTTATTGAAATTCGTACCGCTGATAGTTTTAATATTACACTTACTTTATTTTCACGGGTGTCCGAAATAGCATGATGGAATAAAAAGACTAAACAAATTACAGATTCGTATCTCATTGCGAAATAGAATAGTTGAGACAGGAAATCGACGAAGATCAATAAATTCACAACCATTAAAATTTTAAGATTTCACACGAATTTGTCGTCAATTTATAACTGATTTTTGATAAGTAATAGAACTGCAGACTGAATGAAACACAGCTATGGTACGAGTAATCACTGTTGTGTTTTTCTTCGAGTTTTTCATCAACTTTTTGAAATCAGGAATTTTTGTTTCCTTTTTTAAACGAACGATGGTTGATTTTGTTTTTCAAATAGCTTCGAAACATTGGTCGCCATGTTTTGCTTAGAAATCTAGCGGAAATGTTTTTTTTTAATGAGTTCGTTTGGTTTGTTATTGTGTTCGTTTTTTAACGGACTGAATTGGGTCTCGTTTTTGGATGTCAAAATCTTTGGTCTCGTGATTAGATTAGGTACTTGTATATATACTTGTTGCACCTCGCGGCGTTATCCGCGTTAATACGGGATAAAAAAGATCCTATGTGTTCATTCGAGGTCTGTATCATCTCTATACCAAACTTCATCGAAATCGATTATGCCGTTTTAGTGCGAACAAGTAACACACATACACACTCACACTCTAACAAACTAGATTTAACGTTGTATTAGTAGCATGATACATTTTAAAAGTAAATTAGTATTTAATACTACAACCTATAAAGGTTGTAACAGAGTGGTGGCCGAGGCTAAGGAAGAGGAGCGTCGGTCGTCCAGCGGCAAGATGGGTCGACGACATAACAGCTGTCGCGGGTCCAACCTGGATCAGATTGGCACAGGACCGAGACAAATGAAATGACAGGAGAGAGGCCTATACCCAGCAGTGGGATAGAATCGGCTGTGGATGATGATGATGATGACTACAACCTTACTATCTTCAAGGCGAGATTGAACCGGTTTCTTCTAGGCAAGCGCGCTTAATTTTAGATTTTAGACTGCAATATCACTTAACATCAGGTGAGTTGTGGTCAAGCGCAAGCCTATTAAGCGTAAAAATAATAATAAATAATCTGCAACAAAGGGCGTATGTTTTTCAAACGTACGTATGTATAAATGAATGCACATATGTATATAGTGTACATGTTTGAAGATCCCATATGTGTCACTACAGTTAAAGCGGCAAGAATCTAGGATCTGTCAAAGTCTCCAAAAACTCTTCACCTGTCTCAATATACCTACTTACTTTTAATAGCCATATAGGATACTAGAACTTTTTATAACCCCTATGTATATGGGTAGGTATTGTAGGTAGGGATAGTAACTAAGTTAGAGAGATCTGTTATCTACATATTTGTTCTGTAAAAAATTTTACCTCTGATATGAAGTTATATTAACGCTAATATATTTTATATATCAGTCTAAAATATTTTTACTAGCTACACCCCGCGGTGCTACCCGAATTTGGGACCAAAGGAAGTCAATCCGGGACAAAAAGTAGCCTATGTGTTGATCTAAGGCCTAACTTATCTTCATAGTAAATCCCATCAAAATCGGTCCAGCCGTTTGCGTTGGAGCGTGAAAGTGTTAAAACGTTTTAATCGTAAGCGGTCCTTCTTCTAAGTCGGTACGCTCTTGACAGAGCGGTCGTGGTCGTCAAGAAGTAGTAGTGGATGGGACAGATAGTACACGCCTCACGATGCCATTTTTCTCTGTTAGAGGTCATCCTGGCTCACTCATTTAAGGGGGTACCCACGATGGTCTTTATTTGGTCTGTCCATCGAGTGGGTGACCTCCCGCACGGTCTAGTACCCTTTACTTTGCCCTGAACGACTAGGCGCTCGGCGACGTAAGCGGTTAGTGTCAAATAAACTAACTGTAACAGAATTTTTATTGCTTTTTGTGAGTTGCGCAAGCGCAGCCGCCGGTGAAAGTGTTCCGGCGCAGCTTGCGACCGGAGTTTATCGCGAGAGAGTCACAGCGCCTACAGCCGTGATCGTCTAGTGGTTAGGACCCTACGTTGTGGCCGTAGTAACCCAGGTTCGAATCCTGGTCACGGCAGTGTCAAACACTGTCACGGTGGCGATTTAGTTTTTTTTATCGGTGTTAATATTTGCTATATTTTTTGCCTAGAGGTAGTCCTCTAGGCAAAAAATATAGAAAATGTTAGAAAATGTATATATATATATATATATTCTATTAAATATTTGTAACTAGCTGCCGTGTTGCTAGCTAATAACGCATATATACTATTATAAGACTCTTTGTCCTGACTCACTCATTCATTCATTCATCTATAGACAACGCAGAGCCCAAACGGCTGGTCCTAGGGGTATGAAATTTGGAGGGTGTATTTGTTTTAGTATGTAGACGCGTACTAAGCACGGATTTTTCGACCTCTAAGGGGGTTAAAAGGGGTAAAACAGTTTGTATGAAACTTCTTTGTTTTTTAACTTCTTAAAGTTTGGAAAATTCTTTATCTAAAGTCTTGAAAGTTGTTATGGTTGTAGTTTATATGGTGGTTAAAATAAAAGGCGGCTCATTTTGATAACAATGTTAAGTTTATATAAAATTGGAACGGGAATAGGAATATATTTTTTACACAGTTTACGCGAAAAGTGACCGACACGAGGGCGGAGCCGCGGGCAACCTCTAGTACTGTATAAATCCAAGATGATTGTAGCCAATTCTAAACTTCCTCTATAGGTAACAAATTTCATCAAATTGGTGGAGCTGTTTGAGAGTTAAAACTGTTACAGTCATCTACACACGCCACTATAAAATTTTTGCATAATTTCGTATGAAATTACTTTGTAAGATTATCACCATTATAATCAGCCTAAATCTACCCACTGCTGGGTATAGGCCTCCTCTTTCTTATGGCAGTATCTGTGATATTGTGCTCCACGGCCCCAGAGCGTGCCCTCAATGGACCTGATGTCGTTGATTCATCGGGCTGGTGGTCTGCCTATATGTCGTTTTCTATCTCGTGGATTTTGTTTGTAAGATGCTGCACTTCAATATTAATTACGGCTTAAAGTAAGTCTTCCGGATTCACTTGTTTGCACGCCGATGAATTAAAAGTTGATGACCCGATTTGGTTCAAACTTGTTAGATATTTATTCTTAATAAATAAATAAATAAAACGTTTATTTGTCCAAATAAAGTGGTGTACAATAATGAAGTAAAATATTTTTTACAAAATTAACTTACATACTACCGTACAACAACTAGGTGTACTCTGTGCTTCACTGTAGGACAAGTCCTTTGTTGTGATGCACGAATATGCATGAATTAATGAGGTGATTAATTAGTAACTATCTGGATAAGTAGACCATTCCCCACCAACCCCTCCATTCCGCGAACTTATTGCCCCCCCTCGTAGATATTGGAGTAAAGAAACTTTAATGGTGAAATAAAATATTGTATCAATTACTTATTATCGTTTGTTTATTCCTGTTTAGTTGCAGAATATTTTTTAGTTATAACTCTTTTTAAATTTTCATTACACGCACAGATTGGGAAAATCATAAGAAAGCTTATGCAGGACAAGCTTTGAAAATCTTGACTATACTCGTAAATGTTCTTCTTATCTTCCACTTGATAAAAACAGGTTTATAGTTATATCAATATCAGTATCCATGAAGAATTCTTGCTCTTCCAGCGTATAGGGGGTTCATTTGGTTGTCAGATCTGAAAGTAGGCTTCATTGCTCTCATGTGAGGTGATCTACCAACCTAGAACAATATGACGACATTAAAAACATTTAGTTAAATAGAGGCTTATGTCAAGCTACCAATGAAAGCAGGGAAAAGTTCGACCTGAAAAAGCATCTCAAGATTAGACTTCGATTGACAATATTCAGAACATATCATTTGGCACAACAGGGTGAAACAGATATGCCAGCGACCCAAGGCCGTGCTCCGTTATTTCAAGAAGCTTGGTTGGCTTGGGTAGGGGCGTATTGTGCATTCCCTCCCATGCACAATACGCCCCTAGCGGGATGTCAGTGCACTTGGAATAAGAATTAGAGGCTTATGGAAAAGAGTTTCACAAATAGGATCAAGTATTATCATAATATTGGCACGACAATAATTAGTAGTGTTAACAATAAATAACGGTATAAACATGGACATGATTTGCTCATGATCGGACTAAATGACATGCAAGAAGAGAAGCCTATTCCCATAAATGGGAGGGAACTGGCTTTGAAGGACGATATTGAAAAATAACAATTAACTGGTTTTTGTACCACTGATTACGGACACTTACAACACCAGAAGTATTGCAGTGCATTGCCATTTGTAGGATACATCTGTGGACAGCCTTTTACATTTGGTGCACTTACTTCTTTTCTTCTAGTATTATATCGCCTCACATCTTGCAGTTTCCGTTCCATACTATCCAGTTTATCCTGATAATATTTTCTCCTTTCATTGCTTAATGGATCTTCGTAGGCATCACCGTAGTAGTTCATTCCTCTGTAGTCCAAATTGTTGCCTCTATGTTTTAATTTCCCCATTTCATTTCTGATTATAGTATCTTTGTATGACTTTCTACTTTTGTAACGGTTGTCGTATCTACGTTTTGCTAATTCAAGAGAGTCCATTTGATTGCGATTTCTTATATTATTCTTACTACGGCGGGTATATTTTGGTCTCGCATCATAAGGTATGAGAGATTGGGATTTTGCGATCACTGGTCTTTCGATGTCTTCTGTACCCACATCTAAGTCTATATTTTCTTTACGATACGGTTCGTCAATAAAATTTTCGTCATCAAGAGTGTCAAAAGACGGTGGAAGGTTATGAACTTCATTGTCTGCTTTGTTTGATGAGTCATTGAACTCAGTTGTATGTACTGTGAGTGGTTTTATAATACCAGATAAATTATTAGTGCCTCTACCGACAACTTCTACATATATTTTCTTAATTTTTGCATCAAATATTTGTTTTTCTTTATCATGCAACTCTATATGTTTCACTTCTTGTTCTAAAGTATCCAAAAGAGCCATTAATTTTTTATCATTATCATCTGCACTATATGTCATTTGCCCTTTTTCGTCTAGCTTGTCATAATCTTGAAATAAATTAAGTCCAATAATATCTTTATTATGGTTTATAATGCTTTGCTCAGCTGTGTTTAAATTGGTTTCTGTTGTTAGAATATCATGGAAATGTACATCTTCAACATGGTTTTCTAAATTATTTTTATGTTCTTTTGCTTCATTATTTATACGCTCAGTTTCCATTGACTTAAATTCAATTACTAAGTTTTCATGACTGTGAATATTGGGCCCTTTTTTTCGTGTTATAATAGGAATACTGTTTTTATTGTGCAAATATTGGTTAACTAGCTGTTTCCCAGTAGAAAAGTCTTTCCTTGGAACAACATCTCTTTTTCTTGTTTCGATATAGTAGCGGGTTCCAGGCAGTTCGAATATTGGATTATTCGAAAATATACTTGATTTCTGAAAAGCAAACAAGATAATTTTTGAATAGTTATAATAGTATTTGGCGTTATTGTTTCCAAAATAATTAAATGCAGAAAAACACTTTACTTCAAATTGAAATGACTTTCGATAATAACTTTTATTTCGACTTGAGATTTAGGTGCCTTTATAGAATTACTAGTAACTAAAGCAAATCTTTAAATATCTCGTGTATGTCTCGACAATAACTTATTTTCATTTTTCTAGATATTTACGAAAACAGCTGTTCCATCGAATAAATTTGTTGACAAGCGATGATATGAATGAAGGTGCAAATTTCGAGAGCGCTCGGAACCGACGTTATTTGTCTACTTGTATTAAAGCTTGCGCCTCACTTAGTTTTGCGATAGCTACTAATATAATAATGGTCTATTTGATACTTACTTGCATTTCCTTAGGCTTAGAAACATGGAGTTCAGCTTCGCTGTGATCTTTTGCGTCATTCTGATGCTCAAAATGTCGTCTTCGTATTATAATGTGACTATTTGGAGTCCTATAGTGTCGATCTTTGAATATAATACGTTCTTTATCGTTGCTTGTCGCATCGAAGCGAGTAATCTTGTTGTGTTGGCTTGGCGATTCGAAATGCCGGTTCCTTACTGTCACCTCATTTTGTAAAAGAGGCCTGTAAATTGAAATTTTCGTTTTGAATTTAGCAACTTTACATAGATACATAGCATTTGCTTCAAGTATCGCTTCCATTCGCTACCGCCAAATGACGTGATATGACGTATACTGTTGACTGACAGGGATTTTCGATAGGTTACGTCATGCCTATAAATTTAACGTCATCTGACGAGAGCGAATTGAAGCGAATACCTCTTGTTAAGGGGTACTGAGTATATATTTTGTCCTTTATCCTATAGTCTAGTCAACAAGTTCAAAAACGTTTAAATAGACATAAAGCTCCTAAAAATATGTGCCATAGCTCATTCGATGCGGAATGACGTCTTGAAAAATGTTTTTTAAGGGTTTTTTAGCACATAAATTAACAATCAAATTATTTATAAAAAAAAAATCTCTGTTATTCTATTGAACAGAATAAATGATGATTTTTAAGAATAAAGTAATTTCTTAACTAATTGTTTAAGCAATTGAAATATAAAAAAAAAACGATTATAAACAATAAAAAATATTTAAGATTTTTTTTTTTAAAAACATTATCATTTCATTCATTTGCTATAAGATGATAAAAAAAATTAATTAAATTTAACAATAATAATATATTACCAATAGAATTTTTTTTTGATAACATTTCTTAGAAATTTCATTTTTAGGTAGTTTAAAAATATTATAATTACCAAAATAATTAACTTTAATAATTTTTTTTTGCATAACTTTATTAAGTACCTAAACAAAAAGAGCTCCACGAAGCGAAATATTTTTAGACTAATTATTTAAACTTTTATACATTTATAAAAACAGAGATTGGAAAAAAAATTGTTAATTAACAATGGTGTAACTTTTTGAAAAATCGACATAAAAAATGTTTTTCACCGAGGTTTTTTTCGTTCAAGTGTCTAGATTACACAATAATTTTGTTCAAATTTTTAAATTGATATTTAATAAAAAAAAAAATTTTAGGTGATATACCGGCTTTTTAGGCGACGCGCCCATGCCGTAACGCCCTCGCGGAGCTTTATTTTCAGCGTTATTTTTTTTTATAAATAATATAGATAGAGTTCCGGAAGTTAGGACTTTTTTATTGGAAATTTTCTCCTCTATCATGTTCTTTTTTCGAAATTCCTTAAATATCATTATTTTAAAAGTTATTAACGAAAAACTAAATACCTTATTTTGTTAATATCAATCGCAATTTTTTATGTGCTAAAAAACCCTTAAAAAACATTTTTCTAGACGTCATTCCGCATCGAACGAGCTATGGCACATATTTTTAGGAGCTTTATGTCTATTTAACACGTTTTTGAACTTGTTGACTAGACTACTAAGTCAACTATCATGAAACATCATGTATATTTTCTTCTTTGTTTGTTTCTTTTATTTTTAGATCAATTGAATTATCCTACTAATATTATAAATGAGAAAGTTTTTGTGTAAGTGAGTAAGTGCGTGTGTATGTGTGTTACTTTTCACGCTCAACGGCTGAACCGATTGCGATGAAACTTGGTATAGATATAGTTTAGACCTTGGACTAACACATAGGCGCTACTTTTTATTCCGGATTCTAATAAGCACTGCAAAGCGCAGCTAGAACCAATATTATATAGAAGTTAGAAATGAAAGCATTCATAAAGTTTATATCAAGGCCAATAGATAATAGTAGATTACGAAAGTACCTTGTTTTCGTACGGGAGTAAGATACAGGACTATCTCAGTAAGAACGTCAAAACCTTTTATATCGTTTGACATAAATCCTCTTACGATCATTGCAAACATAAACGTATGTACATAAAACATGAACTCAAATTGGAACAGTCTGGTTTTCTTTGAACTTTGAAGTCTGATGTGATACATAATTCAAAACATGGGTTTGTACAACAGACATTGAACTAAATAGATAGCGCCATTACAGTTAAGTAGGCTGTTTTTTAGCCGCTGCCATCATTTCATGAAAACAGATCCAAATCAATTCATTTAAATCATGATATAGCTAAAAGACTCTCGACTAACAGACCTTTTGAACAAAAATAACACTATATTAAAATCAGTTCGGCTGTTCGAGAGTAACGATGCCACAAAACACACACACACAGACACACACTTCACAATCAAAACAACCGTCGTTTTAAAGTCGGGGCTAAAAGGACTAGAAAAAAAAATTAAGACTTAAAATGTTCACTAAATTTTGATATTATAGGATGTCTTAGATCAGCGAACTAGCATAAACGGACGAGTAACTCCATCCAATTGCCGCTTAGAATTTGGATCCATCAGCGCACACAATTATACTGCTATCCCAACGAAACACACACACACACACACACACACACACACAAAGCTCACACGCGATTGGTCGGTCGACGCCGTACGGGCGCGCGGGTAGCTGTTTTGCCCTGCCTACCGCGGTATTTTACGCGTGGACGGGTGAACCATTTTATCGGCGAAGTTATCCAAGTTTGCTGTCTTAAATGCAGTCTCAGTTCATTATCTGTACTTTGTACCTGATCGACAGAATCTGATCGATTCGATCGTATAATTGAGCGCGTTCTCGCAACGCAACTCAGCTGCGTTGATCCGATTTAAACGATAGGATACCTGGGCTTTGACGTCACTAATGGGGTTACTAGTGACAATAGTTTCTAGGCAGCTTATCGTAAAAATCTGCTTCCGAACGGATGGACTGATTTCAATTTGTAATTTTTTTTACCCATTTTAATTTGTTATTTTAGCCATTTTAATTTGTAATTTTTTTAGCCATTTTAATTTGATATATTTTACCCTTTTTAATTTGTTACTTTTTTAGACATTTTAATTTGATATATTTTAGCCTCTTTATCTTGTTATTTTTTTGAGTTTGAGAGGGAAATCAATCGACAATATTTTAAGTTATGTTCGTTAAAAATCTGTACAAGATAGTCGCGCAATAAAATGGCAGATTTAGTATTTTTTCACAACTCTTTTAATATAAATATCAAATGAAAGTAGAATATGTAACATTTTATCCAATCCAAGAAGGTGGTCAACGCACAGTATAGGATTTTCTAATTTTAATAATATGTTAGTAATATTATGGTGTGAATTAGTATGACAAAAAAAAATTACCTCTGTTTTTGACCTGTAGTCACACCGTGTGGGGGCAATTGAATTGGTTTGCGAGACTGGTGTATTCCCTGCAAATTATAATGCTAAATAATAAATCTTTTAAGATCTTTACATTTTATTATTATTTAATAAACAATTGTTAATAGAAAATCAGTCTCCAAAATATACGTTTTACCCATTTCGATAAAAAATATAAGGCCATCCGAAATGTAAATGCTTTCAAATTAAAAAAGGATTTTTAAATTAATTCACAAATACAAACACAAAAAAAAACAGGCATCATCAAACAATATTTTCTTAACTAAACATTAATAAAATGGTCAAGTAATTGTTTAAATATTACGTGATTATTGTATATAAAATTTCGGTTAGCGATATTCTAACAAATTTAATTCGCGAAGTCTACTGTTAAGAGCAAAAATAGATTAAAATAAAATAATTCATTCACCGCGTAGAGAGCAGATGCATGTGACTAGGAGAAGTATGGATATGTTTGTAAGAAGTAGCGGAAGTAGAGGTAGACCAAAGAAGACTTGGATGAATTGTGTGAAGGAGGATATGAATGAGAAGGGAGTGAATGTGGAGATGACGGCTGATAGAGTGGCATGAAAACGAAAAACAGGCTGTGCCGACCCCACCTAGTGGGAAATGGTAAAGGAAAAGAAGGATTAATTAACCGCGTTAATGCATAACTAAACCTACCTTATTTCCTGATAAGCTGTTATCGAAGAGCTGTTCAAAACTATCTACTGCTTTCGTTTCTTGCAGTGTACGACCTACAGAAGAGTTGCCAGATCTGTGAAAAATTATAGAATTTCCTTTATTTCCTAGTGTTTTTTTATTTACCAGATGGTAAATAAAATCTGATATCTGATTGGACACAATTCAGCGACGTCTTCTTTGGTCGACCTCTACTTCCGGTACTTCTTACAATCATATCCATACTTCTCCTAGTCACATGCATCGCCTCTCTACGCATTACGTGCCCGTACCGCGCTAACCGTCCACTCTTCACTTTCTATGACACAGGTGCCACTTTCAAACTTCCTCTAATATACTCATGTGGACAAAACACCTATACAGTGGACGCCGGAAGCAGAAAAAGCATTCAAGAAGTGCCGCCAAAGCATTCTCGAAGCCACCGTACTGACTCACCCGGTACCTAACGCTCCACTGAGTCTCATGTCCGACGCCTCGGACCGCAGCATCGGCGCCGTACTACAACAAAAAGTCAACGGCAGATGGAAACCACTCGCATTTTTCTCAAAATCAATGAGCGATACACAACGAAGATACAGCGTGTACGACCGCGAACTACTTGCTATGTACACGGCTGTCAAGCATTTTCGAAGACTTATAGAGGGCAGCTACGATATAACTATATACACCGACCACCGCCCGCTATCGCACGCGCTAACGAAGCCACCTACTAGTAGCGACACTCCGCGGCGAGAACGACAACTACACTTTATCAGCCAATTTTGTTCAACGATAAAGTACATCGACGGAGCGAGAAACCAAGCCGCAGACGCGATGAGCAGAATAGAAATAGACAACATCGAATTAACATCGAGCATCGATTTCAACAAGTTATCGGAAGATCAAGAGGCGGATGAAGATTTGAACATTTTAAGAGAGAAGCGCAACTTAAAATTCGCAAACGTGTTCCTTCCCGGCGTTGCGAAACCAATCACCTGCGAGACATCAGCTGGCAATCATCGGCCATACTTACCTCCTTCATATCGTTACGCGGCATTCAAAGCGCAGCACGATATGAGTCACCCCGGAATACGATCGACGCGCAAGATAATCACAGCTAAGTACTTCTGGCCCGCTATGAACAAAGACGTCGCTGCGTGGACACGAGCATGCATCGGGTGTCAGCGCGCTAAAGTACATCGTCACGTGACCAGTCCCTACGGCGAGTTCCCGCCATCGCAGAGATTCGAACATATTCACATCGACATCGTGGGCCCTCTTCCGGTATCGAACGAAAACCGATACATTGTAACTATCATCGACCGCTGCACCAAATGGCCGGAGGCCATACCGGTACGCGACATAAACGCCGAGACCGTCGCTAAAGCCATCTATGACGGGTGGATAACGAGATTTGGCTGCCCGCTACGAGTGACGTCAGACCGCGGACTACAGTTCACGTCTTCACTATTCGGCGCCCTCATGAAAAAGTTCGGCGTGACTCACATAAAAACCACCGCGTACCACCCGCAAGCAAACGGCCAAGTGGAGAGATGGCATCGCACACTAAAAGCCGCGCTCATGGCTAGGGGCACGTGCAACAACTGGAGCGACCACCTACCGACCGTGCTATTTGGTTTGCGCACCGCTCTGCGCGCAGATACGAACCTGAGTCCTGCCCTGATGACCTACGGCGCTACGCTACGGGTCCCGTCTGATTTCTTCGTGCCTACAAAGCCGAACATCGATGACGCAACATTCGTGCGGCAACTCACGGAAAAAATGGCAACTCTAACGCCAGTACAAAGGAAACCTACTTCGCGTAAACAATTCTTTGTTTACAAAGACCTGCCTACATGCAAACATGTATTCGTGCGCAACGACACAGTGCGAAGTCCTCTAAAGCCGCCATACGACGGGCCGTATGAGGTGCTGCAACGAAGCGACAAGTATTACAAACTACAGTTGCCGCTTCGCACAGCAAACGTCTCCATCGACCGGTTAAAACCGGCTTACATACTGCGCGAGGATAACGACGAGACATCGCACGCACGGAACGCAGCCGCCAACGATCCACCAGCGCCGAGCTCTGCACCGTCTCCAACATTCACAGGACCCGAGCTAGCGAAGCCTTACGTCACCCGATCTGGACGTACTGTGAAGCCAAGGGTACGCTTCGCTTGAGGGGGGGCTATGTGGAGACGTGCGCGATGTTTCCTGCGAAGCATCGACGGACATGCGCGCGCGCCAGTGCCCCGGCGCAGACTGAAGGCGCGCGGCGCCGAAATGTTTATATATAGTAACGGCGCCAACCAATGGCAAGCAGCACACGACAAACGCGCATTTAACTAGTAATAAGTATAGGATATTAAGTAGTACATAAGTGAATAGTAATTTAATAAAATCATGGAATTTGGATCCTGTTTTTCATTTGCAACTCAGACTTCACTAGTAGAAGACTATCCTACACTCACTAATCATATAAAATTTTCAATTAGTATTTTTAAAAATTTTATGTATGTATAATATTTAAAAAAATTACCCTAATGCCTTCCATTTGCTAGGTGGAGCATCTTCCACGGTGAAGATAGGAAGTAACACAACAGTAGGGTCACAGTTTATGCCGGAAGGACATGAGGCTTTTGGCTGGATCGCAGGCTGAGTTTCTGTTTAAAAAAAAAGGTTGCCTGTAAAGTCGGTTTTACGGGCGAAGATTTTACGTGACAACGTCTGCCGCGTGCTGCGCGCGCGGCAGACCGATCATAGTTGAGTGGGAGAGAGACGCAAGGCATTCGGCGGGCCTCTCTCTCGTTCGGTGACTCATCGTAACGTTACCGGGCGTTACACTTTTTCATAAGTGACTCCCAGCCGCAACCTAATTTAAGACGTTGTCACGTCAAAAATCATTATAAAGCTTGACATATTTTTCTAACTAGTTCTATGATTATTTGTGTGAATTGCATAGTGGATAAGAACTTATGATGATCATAAGTAGCCAAGAGCGAGTAAGGCTTTCGCTCTAAGCGTTCCGTACCATTATAAAAAGCTATGCTAATAATCACTTTTTTAGCCTTTTGAATATGAACTTCCAAGTCTTAATAATAGATCTTACAATATAATTTGTTTAATAGACCTGTGCCTATAAATAACGCCTAGCGCCATCTATTGACGGTTCTTTGATTGAAGGTTTATTACAGTAATGTTGTATGGCAGCCTCCTTTAAATATTTGTTTTATACTGTTTTTAATATTTGTTGTTAAAGTGGAAACAGAAATCTGTTGCCGCTATAACAACAATGTCGGTTCATGAAATGGAAAAACGGTCAGATTGAGAGACAAAAAGCAAGAGTTAAACCTGGTTTTTCTGGGTAAGCGTGCTCCACCTTTGACCATAATGTCGCTTACCATCAGGTGAATTGTGATCAAGCGCAAACCCATTGTTTGTAAAAAAACAAACAGTTGGATGATAAAGCGCTGCGAAATCTTACAAGTACAAATACAAATCATGTAATGTAATATGTATTTGTACAATCAATACCATATGTAATGTTATTGTACAAATACAATTAATTGATAACATCAAAGTTACAAGTCAAAAATCTTAGTAATAGGGTGTGTAAGGACCCTATGCGTACAGAATCCTAAAGAACTTTACATACCTAGCATATAAGGCACCTCCAAACACAGGCAGTCATCATCATCTATGCTGCCGAATGGACATCCACACGGGTTTAAGGGACTCTCAGTATCACTGGGAGGCACTGTGTTGACCACGGCTGTGCCAACTCGAGGCTGCGCTGAGAAGTTGCAAGTCACTAGGACTGACTGTAAGAATTAAGCCATCCAGCCATTCAGCCAAAGGATACAACGAGATAAGATCAGCGAACTAGAATAAACGGAAGAAAAGAAAGAAGAAAGAAAAGAAAAAATATTTAATATGCACAAATTAAAAAAAAAAATGTAGCAACATAAATTTACCAATTTCATTTGTGCACAAAAGGTGCTGGTTCAGCATAACGCTGAGAGTACCTTCAAGGTACCTCAGCGCTGGAAGAGTAACTCCATACAATTGCCGCTTAGAATTTGGATCTACGCACACAATTATACTGCTATCCCAACGAAACACACTCACACATAGGTCGCACGCGATTGGTCGCCGCCACACCATGTGATGCCACGTGGGCGTGCGGGTAGCTGTTTTGCCCCGCCCACCGTGGTATTTTACGGACGGTGGAAACATTTTATCGGCCAAGTTACTATTCTATTTATTCTAGTTCGCTGGATAAGATAAGAGTATTTCATTTATTTATTTTGGGTATTTTGAAAAATAGAAGGTAAATAGTTTCTTTTGTTTTATTATTTTTAATTCAGTGTTGTGAATCGTTAGAAAAACACCGCGCAAAAAAGATTAATTTTTAAATGGTTGTTTTGAAATTAAATATATAATGAAACAAACTTAAAAATTTTGTAGTTAATGGAAAAATCCAGGATTGTTAGAGCTTATAATTTCAATATTGTTAATGGTTGATTGTATAATATGAATTTAATTTGATTGTTTTGTATTTTTATTATTATATATGTATATAATTAGTGTAATTCGTGCATGCGGTTCTAATTATGATAAAATAAAGAGAGCTTTGCCACTAAGCTCAAATAAAGAAAGCTTAAATTTAGCTCAAAGAAGATTATACGAGTACTTACGTTAAAAAGAAGAGGCGCATTCATATCATCGTGACTGTATTCTCTATACGCCGATATACCACATCCCATGTGGGTTGCTGCTCCGTAAACCATTGTCATATAGAGCCTTCCTACTTTGTTTGGATGTCTGAAATTTACAACGAAAGATTTTTTTTTACTTTTAATGGGCTTGACTCTAATCTAGCGGTTTTCAAGGCAAGAGTGTACCGGTTCCTTCTGAACAAGCGCGCTCCACCTTAGATCGCAATATCACTTACGATCAAGCGTAAGTGATATTGCGATCTAAGGTGGAGCGCGCTTGTTCAGAAGGAACCGGTACACTCTTGCCTTGAAAACCGCTAGATTAGAGTTATCGGGGAACAGGGAATTAGGCTAAGAATTCCACACCTTGGCGGTACGCACAATGAAGGAAAAAATAATGAAAGAATAATAGGATGAAGTATGACAATAGTTGATTGACAATTATTGACAAAATCGTAAACGGCTAAAGTTATGAACAACCCAAAGGACAACCATATTAACATTTATTCGAATTTTGGCACCAATAAAACTTATGAGTATTGATAAAAACTTGTTCAAAAACCTTTTAAAGTTCCGTACCTAAGAGGTAAAAACGGGACCCTAATACTGAGCCTTCGCTGTCTGTCTGTCTCCAGGCTGTATCTCAGAAGGAACCTCGCAGGCTAGCCGAGGTGGGCGGGGTGGTGAGTTAATGCGAGAAGCGGAACCTCACCCCGCCCTTTCCGGTGAGGAGGCCATAGTGAGGTTTTAGTCGGTAGTGATGCCCTTCTGGCATCGAGCCCAACATACCCCACCCACCTCCCCGGGTGTGGTGGGCATGCGTAAATGCATTTCCTCACGTAAAAAAAAAACCGTATCTCAGAAACCGCGCCAAACGCCGCGGCCGTTGGCGCCGCTTTTTTGCCGATAATTTAATAAATATTGATAGATGGCGCTGCACGACATTTGAACATTATGTAGGTCAATTATGTCAATGAAATGTCAGGTAAGATATTATTTTATTGCAAATAATTATGTTTGAATTAGCGATATAGGCAACCAAAATCATGACAGTACTTACTTTTCCCAATTAGGAAAGTTGGTAAACATGTCTAACGTGACTGAATTTTTCTGATTGTACCAGTTCCTCAGACTCTGCATTATGGCGTACATGAGTTTCGGATTATCCAGAACCTTGGAGGTGAAGTTCATGGATTTGGAGGTTGGCACCCAATCGGGTATCGTGAACCGTACGAGGCTGACCGCTTGACCCGGGTTAGGGAATTTTTCTGGAAACATTTTATATTTTTTTTAATTCACATTTCACACACGGCTGGTAAATTAAGGGTATTCCTAATACTATTGAAAAATTATTTGCAAATGACGTGTAACTTTTGTTATCGATAAATAACAAATATTTATAAATATTTTTTATTACCTTTATTTCAAGCTAGTTTGTATGTAGTTAGTACCCATATTCCGAAAATCATAAAGGTTCATGTTATTGCGCCACAGAAACCGCATGTTTAGTCTTCTTTACCTAGCAGTGTAATAAGGACGATAATGCACCTTATCGTTTTGGTCGCCTCGTAACTACTTTTAGGTAAATTCGCTTCGTTTTAATATTAGTAACCTTGTCTCATGTATCTCTTTTATGTTTGGGGCCATTTTGGTTTAAAGTTTATTTAGTAATAAGGGAAGCATTACACTGCTCTACAAAAAGTTTTTTTTTTTTCGTTGCCCTGGATATCATCGCAATTTTTTACGGTTTCAAGTACCCAGATTCCGAATATATTCATTAAAGTTCTCAATGTGCTCGTGTTTTCAAGATTTTTGCATATGTTATACTTGAACAATATTAGCTTGTTCATAATAAAACATAATTTTCCAACCATCAATTGGAAAAAAAACTAAGCATATCCTACAAAATTATTGATAGTTTCATAGATTATGTGCATAGATAGACCTAAAATTATTGTCATATCTCTCATAACAAAACCACTGTAGACCAGTGTTATCGTTGTATTTGTTATTTAGAATATAGTATCACCATTATGAACTATGAACTAAAATCAGACCAATGTGGCCACCGCCACAGAAGTTATTATTAATTTACACTTGTTCTCTTACTTTGTTCGTGAAGAGTTCACTTACTTGAGGCTCTGCATAAGTCGTGACGTAGCACGCACTGATTGGCATGCACTTGAGCGAAAGTAGCCAACTCATTATCCCACCTCTGAAATGACGAGAATATTTATTGGAATAAAATCACACAGTAATGGTAATTTACTAAATAGCCAGTTCCAAAAATTGGAGAAACACAACCTACTTTTTCAAACGAGTAAAATCATTATTTCATTTATGTCAAAGTTACATTTTAAAAATGTTAAAATATAATAAATGAAATGATACGTGATTCGTTCGAGAGCTACGGTGCCACAGACAAACACAAAATATGAAATTTCTTTTTTGAGCTTTTTTTGCTGGCCGTACTATTTTGACAGTTTTTGTGTAAAGTTAGAAGCAAATCATACTATAACACCCCTCCCTTTGCTTTTTCATCGAGGGTTAAGAATAAAGGTTGTGATTTTATCAACCTTAGTATCACACATTCACAATTACGTAATTTTGTGTTAGTAACATGAATGTTAAGCAACGTGGCGGTATACAACGGTTCACTTATTCTTCGAAGATAGCATTAATACATTAAACACATTTTTTAATCTTCTTCTTCTTCTTTGCCTTATCCCACTAGGTGGGGTCGGCACAGCAAATTTTCTTCTTCCACTCTCCTCTATCAGCCGTTGTCTCTACACTCACTCCTTTCTCTCTCATGTCCTCATTCACACACTCCATCCATGTCTTCTTCGGTCGGACTCTTGCCTTTCCTTGCACTACCATTTCCATACATCGCTCCTTAAATACAAAAGGGCCACATGACGAAACATGCTATTTTTACAGGAGAAGCAAATAATTTGTATTGATTATGAATATATCCAAAGTTGTTTTTCTCTCTGGTGTATGCTCTATGGATTTGTATATATATAAATTTGGCGTCTTATGGCGTCAGTGTTTGTGTAGATTTATTTGCCCGCGCTTTACGGTGAATGAAAACATCGTGAGGAAACCGACACGTTGGGAGGACAGCAATATCCGAAGACGTGTGTCATCCGCCAACCCCCACTTGGCCAGCGTGGTGGATTATGGCCTGTATCTCTCTCCTCGTGAGATAAGGCCCCGAGTTTCAGCAGTGGGAACGTATAGTGAGCTGCTTATAAGGCTTTTGCTTATTTACCACCATAGTGTTCGACAAGATTCCCGCACTTCGGTATCAACAAAAAAAAAATTGTTCAGCTAAGCTGTCTGTTAGAGTCTGTACGTGTGTACAAGCCTAATCTATGTATGTTCCGTTAAATGTAACAGAAAAGCCCGCGACATCGCTCCCCAATTTATGCCACTTTATTTCCCCCGGGGGCGTGGTAGAAAAATCCTGGCAACCCGAATGTAAGATTAGATTTTCGGTAACATTTTGCGGCTAATTTTTGTGGAATTCGAATTCAGTAATTGGATCGCTGGAGTTGTATTTAAACTAGCTTGTTAGTGAATCGGTTTCAAGGCAAAAGTGAACATGTTTCTCCTAGGTAAGCGCGCTACATGTTAGACAACAATATCGCTTACCATCAGGGGTTTTGTGATCAAGCGCAAGCTCATCTTTCATATATAACTATAATTATATAAATCTAGCTCACCCGTCAAACGTTGTTTTGCCGAACTTACGGGTATGAAAAATAGATAGTAGCGGCACAACCGTAGGAGTACGGTAACTAACATTGTGACATGGAAATCTTCTTATATATAAAATTTCCATGTCACAATGTTAGTTACCGTACTTCTCCGAAACGACTTGACCGATTTTCACCAAATTTTATATGCGTATTCAGGAGGTCGAAGAATCGTCTACTACTATTTTTTTACTCCTAAGTGAGGCAAAACAACGTTTGCCGGGTCAGCTAGTAATATAAAAATAAACTAGTTATACGAAGATCATTATTTGCTCTTTATCTTTATTTGTGATCGAGATAGTAAATCATTTTTGAATATTTATTGTTTTAAGTGTTATGTTAATCATCTTCTTCTTCTTCGTATGAGCTAAGTGGCCAAGTTCTGGTGTCAAGAGTTTTCAAGCCGCTCGAAGGCCTCTGACTTCGTTTAACAACTGCATGTACTAATAGCTGCGGCCTACAATTTAACATGTCATCCGACCCACAGTAGCGCCCATATAAAAATGCCAATTTTAAAACGACAGTCTTGTGCATGATCACCCATCCAAACACAAGTTCATCAAATAGGTCATTTATTAATCGTTTTCTCATAAAAAGCCGTAATTAACTGTTTTTGTGTGTTTTTTTAATTAACTCCTATATTACTTTATTACTATTAGCACAGAATAATAACTTGTACTTCGCTATTAGTCAGTTAGTGAATATATCCGGACAAAAGGTTGGGCAAAGTTTCTTATAGTAGAAGATTATTAGTTAAATTTAGATATTTTAAGTGTTTTTTTTTTAAGCAAAGGCTATCCATAACTCTCAGAATACAGTTCTGTATTCTGAGCCATAACTATACAACGCGGCAATGCCACGAGTGTTATGGGTACCTTTCCATCAGGTTCTATCCGGAATGGCCTATTAAATTAATTTTACGAGTGGTCTTTTTTTCTTTGTTTTTTATTTACTTTTATAATTGACTTGTATAATATTAATTTAATTATTAATAATTAAATCATCTTTTAAGTGATTACAAACAACATAAATATACATTAGTATAGTTAACTAATGCCATATTTTGTGCAGTGTTTGTATGCTGCACAAAAAACTGAATCTGGAATATATTTGATCAAAGGCTTCTATAGAATAAAAAGGTCTTGGTTGCTAGTCCGTGTGAGCATAATGTTCAGCATTTATAATATTAGTATGATAATTAAAGTAGAACAGACTTACCAATCTAAATATGCCGTACCCTCTAGGAAAAAGTACCCCACCTTGCCCTTTTTCATTTCCTCGGGCAAGTTTACTTCTTACACTGAAATGTTCCGAAAAAAAAAATACCAACTAATTATTCTCCTTCAAATTGGAAGTTATGAAACACCTTGCGAGCTCGTTAAAATTTAAAAGACAGAAATCTCCTGCGGGTAAACAGAACTCGTTTTTTTTTAATAACCCCGTTTTTTGACGTGACAACGTCTTAAATTAGGTTGCGGCTGGGAGTCACTTATGAAAAAGTGTAACGCCCGGTAACGTTACGATGAGTCACCGAACGAGAGAGAGGCCCGCCGAATGCCTTGCGTCTCTCTCCCACTCAACTATGATCGGTCTGCCGCGCGCGCAGCACGCGGCAGACGTTGTCACGTAAAATCTTCGCCCGTAAAACCGACTTTACAGGCAACCATTTTTTTTGGAGGTTTTTATTTTTTATAAAATGTTGAAATGAAATATCTAATATTTTAGTGGGAACGTATAGTTGGCTGCTTATAATGATGAACCTACTAATCCTTATTGGTTCAAGGCGATACAAACTGTTAAGTGGTAAGTAAGGAACTGCAAAAACAAGCATCAAAACATGTGTAAAAAGCGAGTGTGGCTCGGTGGTGATAACGTCTGCTTTTCATTCAGACGGCTCCTGGTTCGATTCCAGCCCTACACCAATGTCATGTCCTTCAAGTTATGCGTGGATAAGCACGGTGAAGGAAAACATCGTGAGAAAACCGACATGTTTGAGGACCACAAAATCTGAAAACGTGTATCATCCGCCAACCCGCACTTGGCCAGCGTGGTGGATTATGGCTTTTATCTCTGAGTCCCATCAGTGGGAACGTATAGTGGGTTGCTTATGCTTATGCTAAGGAACTGTACTTTTGGAATTCAAATATGACGTCACAAACCAGGTCCCTTAGCTTAATCAGGTGATATACTCACGCATTGATCACATCTAGAAGTTTATTAGCTAGCTCTGTGGTCACCGATACATTTTGAAAGTTACGACACTGAGGACCCATCACACTGTTCTGGAAACAACAATTTGTATTCTGAGGACGTCTTCTAAGTCTTACTAATATCTTATCAGTTCGATCCAACTTGAGAGATAGGATAGTTTAAATCTCAAGTTATAGTCGCAATTTTAATTTATTGCTAATTATTGTCTGTTATTATTTGACAGTCACAATTATCTGTTAACTCCAAATGATTCTAACAATGTCGATACCTTTCGACTGGGTTGAGTAAGTAATCAATAGATGGCGCTGCTATGGTAAATCTACGAACCTGTCATATAAGCTACACTATCTATTTTTCATACCCCTAAATGAGGCAAAACAACGTTTGCCGGTTCAGCTAGTATGAAAGAGACAAGGTTAGCTTTCAAGTTTAATCTCCAGTTAACTATGTACTTAATTATTTTAAACCCTGCCAAACTTCAAATAACATAAAATTACAGTTTCAAATATCCAAATAGATCTGTGGCAGTTTCTTTAAATCTGTTTTCTAAATCTAGAACTGTATTTGCAATTGAGATAACCTATTTTAGATTTCTATCCTAAATAAACATTTAAAAATCTGTAATCGTGATTAGACACTTCGTTTTATTTGAATTACTATCTAAATTTCAATCAAATTGATTTCGAGTTAATTCAAAGTTAAATTCAAATTTGAATGTTTATTCGTTTTAATCTAATGGGATTAGTAAAATATCTCTCTCTTAGCCCGTTGTGGTATTTATCCAATTAAACGTGGTTATTTATCCAATTCATGATCTACGATTTTAATTGTAATTCTCGTTGTTATTCTCTTTTTTTAAATTAATATGTATCTATAATATATAAACAATACGAACTAGAAATGGTACAGAATGGTTAACCAGCCGTGTGTGAAAAGTGTCCTAATATTTATTTAATATATATTTACTTATTCTATTCAAACTTACGGGATTGTAATACATGCACATAATATGGGCACCTTCCGGGCAGTACTTCATCTTGGGACAATAGTCTGATAAGTAGATACCTTTCTGAGTTTCTACCTCAGATACTATGGCACATTCGATTCTGCACAAAAGAGCGACGATTAGAACAATCTGAAAAAAAAACATTTACTAATTACATTTAGGTGTTTGACACGGCGAGTAACCACACGGATTAGCGACAATTTGGCCTAAGGCGGAGCGTGCCTAGTCTAGAATAAATTGCTCTTAAGGAGGCTTTTAAGTGAATGCTTGTTATTTTCTATGTCAAACTAGCTGCGCTGGCGGTGTTACACGCAATCGTAATCGGGGCTAAAAATAAATAATAAATAAAAATAAATAATAGGACACATTTCACACACGGCTGGTTAGCCCCATATTGAATAATTTCGAGTTCGTATTATAATTGCTAACACAACTAATATACTACATATACATATATACACACTTTAGGAAGTGGTTTACGAAACAATATTGTTGAAGGTACCCTGAAGAAAACAGCACTTACGACACGAGACTAGTTCTCAGTGTAAGTGCTGGTCGCCATATCATATCATAATTATTGTTCATTTTAAAATATTTGTTTTGTTTTGATCTGTAATATTTTGCTGTAATAACCGAATTTGAATTTTAATATAAATACATATTAAACACACAGACCGACAGCCAACAAATTTAGTTAAGCACAAAGATGTTGGACGTGCCGGGAATCGAACCCGTAACCTTCTGATTGGCAGTCGGGCATGGTAACCATTACGCCGACGAGGTCGTCAAAAGTAGCTAAAGTATCTCCATACAAAATTTCATCGGAATTGGTTTAGCTGTTTGAGTGAAAAGCAGTAACTAACATACAAACACACACAGAGACACGTCTATATTCGTCACTACGTCGGCTTTACGTCGAGGGCTGAAAACTTAATTGTATGAGTGCCTATCTCAAATTGATTCCACACAAAACGTTTGAATACTCACTTTGAAAAGCATCTTTAAGATCTGGGAACTCACATCATTAGTTTGTTCCAGCTCACTTAATTCTGACATTAGTATCTCATTGTGCGCGTGTTTCTGAAACGTAGAAAATTATATATTCAGACCCTTTCATGGATGGATAAATTATAGAAGTATAATAAAAACATAAAAAAGACCTTTATTATCTATGTACTCGCATGTAAGTTAGATCAATATTTTGCAAAAACTAGTTGTTAAAATTAAAAAAATACAACTGACTAATTAGAAATAAAGTATTATTAGTAAGACTTATTTGTTACAATACTTACATCTTATAATCTAAATACAGTTAGTATCATCAAGTATGTTTATAAAATTAAGTAGAGGTAAATAAATTTATGTATTATTTAGATAATAGTACAAGAACAAAGAACCATAAAAAATACAATAGACAACAGAAGAGGAAAGATGGTAGGCCACCTTATACGACATGACAATTTCATTAAAAATATCATAGAAGGAAAGATTGAAGCCAAGAGAGGAAGAAGAAGACCTAGACGATCATTTTTAGACCAAATTAAGGAGAAGGCGAAAGTCATGTCGTATATGAAAGTCAAGGATTTGGCCGAAGATAGAACTACCTGGAAATAGCTCCACAGACAAGAACCTAGCTCTTAAATATTGAATGAATGATGGATGGATAAATAATGCATGGATAAATTATATCATAAATTATACAATTAAATACGAATTGGTACAATGGTTTCATTTTGGTAGCATTGTCTTGTGCTCGTCTGGCTATGCTTCCACCCTCATGTTGAAATATCTGTCGCCAAGCGCCTATAAGTGTTTCGGCAGCCTCTTTTTCCACCTTTAGCCAGACTATCGCAGACTTGTGTGGTAACGCGCCCTAATGGTCAAATGCCTAGCTGTACTGGGTAATAAACAGCGAACTAGAATAAATAGAAAAGTAAATAGGTCGATAGAATGGTTACACCCCACCGCGGTATTTTACGCGTATAAAACACCGCGGTGGGCGGGGCAAAACAGCTATCCGCGCACCCGCGTCACATGGTCGGTGGCGTGACCTTGATGCGACCAATCGCGTGCGAGCTTTGTGTATGTGTGTTTCGTTGGGATAGCAGTATAATTGTGTGCGTAGATGGATCCAAGTTCTGAGAGGAAATTGTATATAGAAGACAAAATTAAATATTTAATGTACTTCCGCTGTGATCCGAAATACAAATTAAGACAAGTAAAGGAAAGAAAACAACTAAGATCAATTAACCAGCTTAATTAACTAAGATCAATTAACTAAGATTAATTAAGATTAACGTTACCTATCACAATTCGGAAATTATTAACTCTACACGTGTTTCGCCTAACCACAAGGCATCATCAGGAGATGCTGACTCTTCGAACGATAAGTCGAGAGATTCTTGTTCGAGAGAGTCGATCTCTCGACTTGTCGGTCGAAGAGTCAGCATCTCCTGATGATGCCTTGTGGTTAGGCGAAACACGTGTAGAGTTAAGAATTTCCGAATTGTGATAGGTAACGTTAATCTTAATTAATCTAAGTTAATTGATGTTAGGAAATTGTATGGACTTACTCTTCCGTTTATTCTAGTTCGCTAGTAATAAAATATAATAAACATAAAAAGCCAATCGTCGGACCAATTTACATTCCGTCGCGTAATCACAAATTTAAATTACAGACCCAAGTAAAATATCACAAAAAAAAATCGCCACCGTGACAGTGTTCGACACTGCCGTGACCAGGATTCGAACCTGGGTTACTACGGCCACAACGTAGGGTCCTAACCACTAGACGATCACGGCTGTAGGCGCTGTGACTCTCTCGCGATAAACTCCGGTCGCAAGCTGCGCCGGAACACTTTCACCGGCGGCGGCGCTTGCGCAACTCACAAAAAGATAAGACTGCTGGTTTATGTCACAGTCACCAACCGTAGTGATAACTAACGGTATTGCAAAGTGCTTGTAAATTTAATTTTAATTTAATTAGCACAAAAAAAATGCATACGTATACTTGCACAAATAAAAGCCCCCGATATCACAAAATCCCAACTTCATTTACACACAAAATTGCAAATTGTTTTTATGTCTTAGTACGTGTTTGCGCAGTATATCTGCTAGTTTTTGGAACAGATACGGATATTTTTTACAAAGTAGCAAATTTCATAAATGTAAATTCGGGTATACAACTTAATGATATTCAAAAGACTCCGCGTCTTAAACACCTGCAAATCAGATTCCCAACTCCAACTGAACTGTGAATTTAGTTTTAACAATATTTAGGTATTTTATATTCCCAAAGAGTTTTCAAGACGAGTTTTTCAGGTATCTTCAATAGGCAACTAACAAGTCATTCATCGAAAGGTTGCTTTATTGAATTGCTTTTGCCTGGACTATAGTTTTCCTAGAATTGATCATCATCTACACCTGTTATTTTTTTTAACAGTGAGTTGAATCTATTCTTATTTCCTGTCTTCGTGGCATTAGCATAGTGTTTTTTATCTCTTTCACTCTAACAGCCAACTCATCTCTATTTAAATGATAGCTAGGTATATTGATGGTCATACTTTTCAAAGATAATATGTATTTTGTTGGTGATCGTTTCATAGGCAAACTATGATTAATATACTAAGTTACTTCAAATACTAAAATTGTTATTTTTACTTATGTATAATTTTTGTTGCAATAAAATAATGTATTCATCAGGAAAATCTATAAGTAAAATTGCAGTACATTGTTCCTTCTGCACGACAGTATAGAAGAATTTAACTAATTATTTTTATGTCTTTTTGTACCCATATTAGACGCTATAAAATACATTTAAATAAAAAGAAATAAATAAAAACTTACCACGTTAAGAACTTGGGATCCTTCAATAATAAGCAAAATAAATATTGACAATTTGATACCCGTGACAAATTTATTTAATTGTAAAAATAAATGAATTAAGATTATAATTTATTACGCTATGAATAAACTTAAAATATTTTTTTCATTTATTGTCCTAGAAAATTATAATATATTGCATATGTATTATTAAAAATTAAAACCCAAATTACAAACAATGAATAAATGAATACGTATAAAAAATAAAACTTCCTTCAATTTTGTACCAGATCTAGTTATCTAAATGTGTACTTATATTTTATGTCAGATATTTCGATTGAAACTCTCTCAATTGAATTGTTAAAGTTACAATTTGTTTTCAAAAGTCAATAGTTGAGAAAGATGATTTTAATATTAATCTTTTATTGTATTTCAGTTATTTCTTAGAACCTAGTTTTCTTTACGGTATTAAATACATTTAGGTACGTGATAAGTGCTGATCACGGATAGCAGAAATAAAATGGATAAGGTAAGTCAAGAATAAAACTAAAATCTATAAATTTGGTAAGATTGACTTATCCAAAGTACACCAACCATAACGATACTGTATTTCTTAACAAATTTATAGTTATAAGCTGTTTTCTTGGCGGCAACCATAACGATGGTTAAATTGACGTAAGAACAAACAGCGTTAAAGTTGTTGTCTTACATAAATTTAAATCTCAGGAATAAAGATCAGTCAATATTAATTTGATGACCTCGTTGGCGTGGTTACCATACCAGACTGCCAATCAAAAGGTATTTATATAATATATATAGTTTGAACGTGTATGTATATGTAGTATATCAGTTGTGTTAGCTATCATAATACGAACTAGAAATGGTTCAGTATGGGGTTAACCAGCCGTGTGTGATTAGAGTTCAAATATTAAAAAATAGAAAAAATGCATGTCTTCTCATACGCCATCTAGTTTTGAACATTATGACACACACACACACACACACACACACACAAAAATACACTCAAGTGAATCTTCTCTATTTTGAAGCCGGTTCATAAAAAAAAAACAATAATCGAATACAATAATACTTACTCGTCATATTCATTGATTTTAAAACTCCCAACACTAGAGCTTGGCTTAGCTCATACGAAATTATGCTTATTTTTTAATGTTTTTTTTTAACAACCGAATTAGAAAACCGAAAAAATCTGTCTTATATTTAAAGTCATAAACAGTTAACCCTTTAAGACTGTTACCAAGACGTCGATCTAACAAAAACTAAAAAAAAATATACGATTTGTTTAAAAACCAAAGAAAAAAGCAGTTTCCTTCTAGATTTTCCTTTTGTTTTTTTTTGCCTAAAACAATCGTGTTTAGAGTAAGAAATCATAAAGCTATGTTTATAAATAGAAAGCAATATAGAGGCAGTCTCAGGTCGTCGAGGCTCATTTGCTACGGAAATGTATAGCCTTTTGCTAGTTTCAGTACTTCTAAACAGCCTAGTATTTGCTTCAGAGGTAAGGAATGTATTTTTCATGTATAAATTTTTCATAAATACAAAAAAATAATATTAATAAGCGTCAAAAACATTATAATATGTAAGCACAGCCCACCCATGACCGTGCCTATAAGAAGTAAATAACTAGGACCGTACCTAGGAAGTAAGAATCTAGACTTTTTTTTAATGATAAATAGGCTTACGTTTGACCGCAGCTTGCCTGATGTTAAGCTTGACTGTGGTCTAAGATGTATCACGCTTGCCTAGAAGGAACCTATTTACTCTGGATTTGAAGACCCCCAAATTGTAACTACTACTACTCTTTTCTTTTTCAGAATAAGAAACACGTAGATTCTGTTAACGGTGTTGGAAGCAACGGAGCAACGAGTACAGTTACTAGAAACAATGTGGTATGTACAATTATGATTTATTTATAGGACTACTATTACGCAGTAGCGCCTGTAGTTCGGCTAACTCAGTCTATCTGACGTGATGAAGGTTAATCAACCGTCGATGCGGACAGGCTTTGGATGGGTGACCATACACCAGATTATTATTTACAAGTAACATTTTGATTTGGGCGCTACCGTGGGTCGGATGAAACGTTAAGTAGGTCCCGACTGTTAGTCTTAATACGAGTTTAAGCAGTCGTTAAGCCAACTCTTGCTTGAAAACTCTCGACGCCAGAGTTTTTCCACTTAGCGCATACGAAGAAGAAAAAGAAGAATAGCTGAAAATATGCACCTGCAGTAAAAATGTTTTACCCATTACAACAGCCAGGATTTATTGGAACCTAAGAAAGTTACCTGATCGCACTGTTAGATGCTATCCATTTGTCAGGCAAGCTCTAGAAAGTACCGACCACCGTTCAAAACGTCATCTATTTGACTTGTAACTTTGGTGTTATTAATCAATGAATTGTATTTGTAATAGTGACAATATTATTTTCACAGGCTTCTCATCACAATATCACTTACATAGACAGAGCCGAAAACATGCTCCGCACACCAAACATCAAGAAATATTTCGAAGAACACAAAAAGAAAAAGAAACCTAAAAAAGCACCGAAGAGAACAATACAGAAGATCATAAAGAAAAACCAAAATAAACTAAGAAGGATATATTTCACACGCAAAGCGCGAACCACAACTTTTGTACCAAAAATAGACTACGATAAATTATATGGACCTGAAGATAATAAGCAATGGAGAGAAAACCCTACAACCATTCCTCCTAACCAAAAGAAGAAATCTAAACGCAAATTCAGTCCCAAACATGCTAATTACCACATGCCTTTCCAAAAGCTGGTGAAAAAGGACAAAAGAGAAAAAAGACACAAGAGAGAGTTAAGTAGGGAGTTGTATATTTTGAAAGATTTGGACGAAATTGAGTTTATGAGTAACGACGGAGACAAGGATGTTGTCAAAGCTCATGTTAAGAATTTCTGGTAGATTTTACTCTGTTCAAGAAATTTTAGTTCTACAGAGTATCATTATATCGGCTTAGTTGGTATCATAGTATATTTTTAATTTAAAATATTATGTCTTGGAACATCATTTGTTATTGCCAACATTTTAGAAAAAAAGAAATACATTTATTACTGTAACAGGTATAGGAACACGAATAACAATATAATAATACATAAAAAATTCTATACAAAAATAAATTTCCCGTCACATACCGCCCTTAATTCACCTTTTAGTACCTAACAATCACTTGACCAATTTTATTCAGATTCTAAAAACCATAAGAATATGGTATTTGATCTACTCACCAGATGGGTCACAATTCACGTGATGGTAAGTGCACATTGCGATCTAAGGTGGAGCGTGCTTATACAGAAAAAACCGTCTTAAAGAGGTAATCGTTCTAAAATATCAATGAAAATGACCAGTAAAAGCACTGCAACCAATTTCCCTGTTTTTGTGGGAACCGTTCCCTCAATCAATATTCACCAACGGCTAAAAATTGTATTTATTACCTCTATACCAAGTTTCGTCTAGGTTGGATTAAAATACACGATAACCAATATATGGACATACGAGTAAACACATTTAACACAGATAAATGAAAACAAACTAGCGCCTGTAGCTCGGCTAGCTGAAGTGATCTGATGCGATCATCGAATCGTTGCTTAGAATCGAAATCGAATCTAAGCAACGATCTATGCGATCACCCATCCAAACACAGTTTTTGGATGGGTGACCATGCACAAGACTGTCGTTTTTCAAGTGGTGCTACAGTGGTTTGGATGACACGTTAAATTGTAGGTCCCAGGTGTTAGTCATAGTACATGCAGCCGTTAAGCCAAGTCAGAGGTCTTTAGGCAGCCTGAAAACTCTCGACATTTAGCTCATACGAATAAAAAAAGAAGGATGAAAACAAAATTGACAT
Source organism: Mellilla xanthometata (assembly GCA_035578125.1). Taxonomy (NCBI): domain Eukaryota; kingdom Metazoa; phylum Arthropoda; class Insecta; order Lepidoptera; family Geometridae; genus Mellilla; species Mellilla xanthometata. Next base: position 3,300,646 of record JAPUBQ010000030.1, on the reverse strand, counting down.
AGAATTCACTCGCGTCAATCGTTTGTTTTTGTATTGTTATTGTCATAATATCCCGAATAAATCAGGCTACCGCGGAATATTAATACAAAAATTGTATCACGTAGTATTTAGTATATTCATACTAAAAACTCAGACCTGTAATTCTGTAGCTACTTAACTTTCAAGTCATGTAATAGCGTGGGTTAATGTTAAATCCTATTTTATAAACTCGAGGTGTTTCATTTTATTTCCAATTACGACTTGGTCCAAATGTGACACAATATAAAATTTCGTTTTGACGTGACAACGTCTTAAATTAGGTTGCGGCTGGGAGTCACTTATGAAAAAGTGTAACGCCCGGTAACGTTACGATGAGTCACCGAACGAGAGAGAGGCCCGCCGAATGCCTTGCGTCTCTCTCCCACTCAACTATGATCGGTCTGCCGCGTGCTGCGCGCGCGTTGTCACGTAAAATATTCGCCCGTAAAACCGACTTTACAGGCAACCATTTTTTTTACTTTCTATACCGTCCGGTTACATTGGTCGTTTGGAATATAAGTTTTGGGTGCAGCATTATATTCGGGTTTTTAATTTAGTTTTTGCTTTAACATTTAGATAATACGGCTTCTAGGTATGAACAATTATATTCTAAGTATTCTATTTAAGGGTGGATGGTCACCAAAAATGCTTTATTCAAAAATTACTAACATGGTAAATTAAATTATAATCTCAATTTAACCTCATCACTTTAAAACCCGCCTGGTGATAAGTAGTACAAGTTGTTGAGGCTGTATGAGAAGTGAAATAACAGAGAGAGAGAGAGAGAGAGACAGACAGAGAAACATGCGCACGCCGCACAGCTTACATTAGCAAAAAGTGTCGTGACAACTTTTCGTAAGATTTTTTTCCGTCTAGCCCCTTTCACAACGCGCGATAGAGAACTTCGTTCCAACAGCATAATATATTTGAAATAAAAAACAGTGTATTTTTTTAGTTTAGTAAACGCTAATGTTCCAAGCTGGGCTAAGGTGGAGCACGCCTAGGTTGGAATTACTGCCTCTAGGTGTTAAGCGACAGATCAAAACCATACATACATAGACAGACCGACAGATCTGGGGCAAGTATCTTGGGAGTGTCTTAAATTGACTCGGAAAGTAGTTTGGGTCCAGTTTTTAATCCTGTAAGTGCTGCAGTTCCTATATGTTGATGGTTCTTTTCAAAACTGGTTAATTTGTGGTGAAAAAAATATGAAAACAAATCAGACACAAAAAAAACTGTAAAAATTCGCACCATATATTCTTGTTTATGCCTTTGAGACGTGTTTTAGAAAAGTTAAATTCATCTCCTTTTCCAGACGTAAAAAGCAATAAAAGTTGATATACTTGGAAAATAGAAAAAGTAGCATCCAATTTAACTTAATCTGGCTTCAATATACTAATGGAATAAACTGGCAATGCCTTGCGGGTTTCTTTCAGAATTCTTCTAATTTGCGAAACTTAAGATGACCTTAAAAAATACCATTTGTATTTGAGGTTGCTCTAATTTGCTTTAATGTAATTGTGGCAAAATTATTAATCTTTTTCAACTTCCAATGTTGCTGTAGCGTCCAAGTGGATTTCGAATCAGGGCTTGTAGTTAAATAACCTATTAAATTGCTTAAACTATTGTAGCTTCTACTGACACAGTTTTTCTTGCAAGTGTTCTATAATTGTCTGAAAATTTGTTTATGGATTACTTCAATTCTATGGTGACCATTGGATTTTCATCTTCTAAAGATACTACTTACTTACCCCTCCGACAACAGACGGCGCCACTCGTCACGGTGTTGCGCCATTCCTCTCCAGTCAGCCACTTGAAGCTCGCCAAGGTCCCTTTCGACGGCGTCACTCCAGCGGTACCGAGGGCGGCCAACTGGACGGCTCTCTTAGCGGCCCGATCCTCCCCCATCCTTCCTTCTAAAGATACGGTGGCGTCCAATTCTCGATTTTTGCATTTGTTTTTTTTTGTAGCTAAATAAGCCTTTGCGGAAGCCGCGGTGCGGTTAATTGCATTAGCGTTTGTGTCTGTTGCATTTGCGACTAATCACAGTGCGCCTAGTGACAAGCGATTTGTTTATTAATAATAATAATAAAAAGAGAAAAAAGAGAGAGAAGAAGAAAGAAAATTTCGTATTGTGAGAAAATTCTTACAAGACGACACAAACTCAGAGCCGAGTTCAGAACTCGACACTCACTTGGTCTAGGCCCGTGATGTGTCGTAAACTATCGGAATTCTTCTAATTCCGTGACATGTAAATGTACGAATAATAATAATAATTTTTATTTATGCAAAAGAATTGTTACATTGTTATACAAAATTTATGTTATAAATTAAATAAAAGTCTTATATTAGTGTTAGTTTTAGCTAAATTTTGCATGTTTGGAGGCTCTAGCTTTCTCAGTAGGAGTTTCGTAGGAGTTTCACAGTAGTTTTAGATTGTGCGTTGGTAATGAATTTCACGTATAACCCATTTCAAATGTTATATTATCTGGGCCGTGTTGTCTCATGTGACATTTGGACCAATTCGCAAACAAATACGCTTAAATATAATATTTATTACTTACGAGTATATTGTAAATTGTTCACCATATTAATAATATTAAAATTGAATATGAAACATTTTAATTTATTAAACGCTACTCTTGACGTCACGGTTGAAGTCGCATAGCATTTGAACAGCTTTTTTTTTTAATTGATGAATAGGCTTACGTTTGACCGCAGCTAGCCTGATGTTAAGCTTAACTGTGGTCTAAGATGTAACACGCTTGCCTAGAAGGAACCTATTTACTCTAGATTTGAAGACCTCCAAATTGTACTTCTCGGGAAAAAGAGACTCAGGAAGTATCAGTTTTACATAGTCATGCGTTTGGAAATTTGGTGTAATGTATTTTGTAAAATAATAAAATAAAATAGGAAAACTTTTAGTGATAAAGTCACCATTTGTAGCACTAGTTAAATGTTTTTTATCTGTTTGTATTGTCCTTATTTGTGTTACGATAAAGAGTTTATCTATCTCATATTAACATACATAATTACTTTAAATGATTTAATATTAATTGAATAGTTAAAAGGTTTTTTAACTTATTCTAAAATAAAAACAATGCCGTACTTTAAAAGTAACATTTTATTAAAATCACAAAATTAAATAATAATTTACAAAAATACTCCCTAAGTTAAGATATTAAAGACTTAGAATAAAATGTCATACTTGACAAACATAAGATAGATGCTATCTTTTTATACAAAATTATCAAGAATGATTCATTGAAAATTCTTGAAATCAATTCATAATGTAATGTTAAGGTAATACAATTATTATAATAATGTGAAACAATGAAATAAATTATTTATACAGTAAAAAACTTATACTTATATAAGTATTTCTTTTTATACATTTAAATATGGCTTAATAGTACAAAAATTATATACAACGAGGTCTAAAAATAGACTCTTATTGGCTTTTCGTTTCCAAATGATGAAAAAGATTTACATGGCTTTTGTTTGAACTCAGTAGTCTGAGTGTTTGAATTACAAAATAAAACAAATGAATATCAGGTTATTATTTAGAATTTTACATTCATATAGAATTTAATTGTAAACTAACGAGTTATAAAGTTTAACACCCAAAATATGATATCCATGATAGTGTGTCTAAATAAAATTTAAACTGGCATCAAATGCTGAAAATTTAGAGTATGCTTAGGTATGTTTCGAACTTCACGCGCCTTAGTAAGAAAGTTAAAGGAAGAATATAGCTGACTTGTATAATACCTGTAACATCTTTTTAATGCCGTAATCTGTGAATAAAATATTTATTTGCACGAAACAAACGGTCACACCTAACTTCGAAACCCGTTAAATGTGGGTATATCCAACGTTTTTTAAGTAAGTGTGACCGTTTGTTTCGTGCAAATATATAATATGCCTTACGATAACAGTTTACAAAGTACAATAAATTATTTGATTTGAATTTTTTTTTGATAGAAAACTGTGGCTTTTATTTAAAAAAAAACTGGACTTTTTTGAAATGTAAATGTGAAAATGTTGACATCATCATTGAAGTAAATTTTTGTTGTACGATTATTTGTAATTTTTTATCCTTAAGCCATCATTTTAGATCTTCAGATCATTCATACTTTATCATCTAGATCTTCTGTCTCTTTCTTACTTTAAGATTCTTCAGCCTTGATATCTTCTGCTCCTTTCTTACTCCTGTAATCCCAGCCTTGGTACGCCAGGTCTTGTGGACTAGCGTCGTGTTCTCTGAAGGCAATACCGCTGTGACCGTATTTGTTACCCTGCAATTGAAAAAATTGGGATTTACAATTGAACTGAAAATAAATATAAGTAAATTATTTTAATGAAATAATTGTTTACAAGAATCCGTACACAAAGGGTAACAACGCTACCCTATTACTAAGACTTCGCTGTCTGACTGTTTGGCACAAGGTTGAATGTCATAGATTGTGATAAATGTAGAGAGTTGAAATTTTCACAGATGATGTATCTCTTTTACTATTATTATAATATTTTATATAATTTAGAAAGTCTTTTAAAAATATAGTATTTATTTTCTCTGCCCAATACGAGTATAATAAAAAAAATAAATCGTCTAGTATTGCGAACGATACTTCTTCGCAATAAACTCTTTCTTTTTTGAGAACCATCCCCCCAATTTAAAATGGCCGATGACTAAATAGTCCACCTGAGTAAGTAGTACATGTGTACTAAGTTTCAATGTCGAGATGGTTTCAAAATTACGGCAGAGACCGTATGGTTATGACTAGAGAGTCATGCACATACACACAGACAAACAAAAGCAAAATTGGCCAGTAACTTCCCTCGCTTCGCTCACAATAAACGTTAGAAATACTCACAGCATAGCTTTCATAATGTCCGTAGTTAGTAGGCGGGTGCTCCCTGTACGGCCCGATACCAATACCAGCAGGGCTGTACTGAGGACCGTTGTAGTGGGACTGGGAGAACGGTGACGTCAGATTGGGCTTGCAGAACTTGAAGTAGCCGATCACACCTGGAAAGGAAAGAAAATCTGATTGTTAGAGACATAAGGTGTGATTTGCTTTGAGTTTGAAGGGTCATGTTGGAAAAGTATACAAGTTGTTGTTATTATTATTTAACGCGACTGCTCATTATCCGGAGCTGAACGCGACAGATGATTCTATTCATCCGGCTTCTAAGCCAAGAATGCGGATGTTGCATAAGGACGATATGCGATTAGAGAGAACTATAAAATACGATTTTTCCAGAACTTTCGTCGAGATTGTGTTCGTAAACTACTAATGCAGTTTAGTATGATTATATCCAAAACTGTTTGGTGTTAACACAGCTCTCAAAAGATAGCTTGACTTATAACAAACAACCTAAATCGTACCATCGGATGCGTTAATTTTAACATACCTATTTCTGTTTTTTTTTTTACTTTGAATAGGTCAGCGCTTGACCACAATTCACGATTTATTATAATGCTATTTATTTATTTACAAATATTCCTATACACCAGCTACACCTCTCCATTTAGATACAGGACTAAGATTATTGATAACAAGACTCCTTGCTCCATATCAACTGTTGTGGCACCCCGTGGTTTGGATTATAAATTAGCAAGTTACTGTATTCTGGTATAAACAAGTTAAATACCTGGTACAATCAGCGCCATGAAACCAAGGAACTTCTTGAAGCTGGCAAGTCCAAGGATGAGAGGCAGGAAGAGAAGCAGCTTGATCTTGAACAGCTTCAGGATTAGCAGCATGGGGATGATGAGCTTCTTCAGCTTATGACGACCTGGTATTAGAAAAACAGAGGATTATTAAAAAGTTATTTTTCTCTTTTGTGTTAGTTCTTCTTTGCCTTCGTATGAGCTAAGTAGACTAAACGACTGCTTGTACTGAGACTAACAGCTGGGACCTAAAATTTAACGTGTCATCCCATCCACGGTAGCACCAAGATGAAATGCCGATCTGATTTAAAAAATTAGTCTTCCTACTCATCCAAAGACTGTCCGCGTCGAAAATCGTACGAAAAAGAAGAAAAAGTTGGGCTTTTAGCAATTTGAGTAAGTATTCCTTTTGCTAACTCAATCGATTCTTAAGAATATGACTTACGGAACGGGGAGGCTTTCTTATCCTCAATGATGTCAACTTCATCAGCAATTTCATCAATGAACCTGGGGGCAATGACTCCATCAGACGTTACTTCGTTGTCCAGCTCAAACTCCAAGGCTGTCGAGCGAAGGAATCTGGAAGAGATTGAAAATACATATAAAAAAAACATACGACACATTTACCTTTTATTTATATATTCATGCCAAATTAATGCGAGGGTAACTATAGCTATGTAGATTTAAGCAATTACATTTGTAGCTCCTGTAGCTCGGCTAGCCAAGGTGATCTGACGCGATCATCGAAGCTAAGGAACGGTGTTTGAATGGGAGACCATGGACAATACTGTTATTTTAAAAGTGGCATTTTCAACCAGTCGCTACTATGGGTCGGCTGACACGTCAAATTGTAGGTCCCGGCTGTTAGTCTTAGTACTAGCAGTCGTTACGCCAAGAAAGAGGCCTTCGGGTGGCTAGAAAACTCTCAACACTAGAGCTTGGCCACTTAGCTTATAGGAATAAGATGAAAAAGCTATTGAAAATATAATTGATTCGGACCAGCGTCTTTCGACACACCGGGCTGATCGCTCTAGCCAATGAGCTGTGGTGAAACATGATAATCTAGGTGCATATTTATCACCACAGACCAAAATTTACTAGAGTTTTACTACAACTAAAAGCGTGAGTTCATTTTGTTTGAACTTCTTGACTTACCTTTCAATCTTCCTCATGCCGTATTTGACGAGAGCATCCCAGTCAGAATCTTCGCTGCGAGGCTGGGAGCTCAACTGCGGAGGTTCCCTGGCCAGTGCTCGAGCTTGCTGGTCCACTTTTTTAAGTACTGCGTTCTCAGAGAGCCTGGAAGATATATCACATCCACAGTTAAAACAAGTATAAGTATAGAGCGACGGCGGTCTGCCTCCATCTAGCAAAGGGATATCCCCTCGGACAAATGTTGTGTCCGGAGACGGCCGTCCGACGGTCATGCATTGTAGCTAGGACCAGTCGTACGCGCGTTGTAAATACTGCTAGCGTGATTCAGAACGAGCGCTCCGATTGGTAGCGGGCGATGAAGTGCGACGGAGACGCCACAAGTATATTCAGAAAAACTTCTGACTCTAAATTTTGTAGGGGTGGCCATACTAAATTAGTAATGTATTATTATTTTTGTAAGGCCTTTCAATGGGTATAAAACCATTTTTTATAGTTATATAAGTAATTCGCTATTTTGGATCGGTGGAGACGACCATTTTGGACTGATTTTGAACAAATATAGCTAAGAACACTTCCGATTTACACACCTTTTAAACAAAATAACTAAATCAAAATCGGTTCATCCTCTTGTGAGTTATGATGCTACAGAGAGACACACACATACACACACTGACACGTCAAACTTTCGCCCAAAACCTTAGCAAATGTTAAAAACAGTACTCAATAAAAAGAAACTTACTGGTATGCTTGTTTGTCAAAGAAGTCGTCGAAAGACCTCAAGGCCTGAGCTTTGAAGCAGTCAGCCAGGTCCCCGCTCAGACACTGCTGGGTGGCTTGCTGGATGTAAGGATCCTGGTCTTCTCCGAAACCTAGCCAGTCTGAGAGAAGACCACGGCCTTGGGCTTGGGGCTGGAAAGATAAACAGAGTTGAATTAGTAATGTGTAAATTACTCCAGATAAAATTACTATTTCGTTGGTAAATTAATTGTCATGCGTTTACTCTTAAAGCGAGTTTGGCTCGGCAGGAGAATGTTGGACCGTAATCTGTGTCAGCTTGGATCAAATCCAGCTCTACACCAATAACTTCTTTTGCAAGTTATGCATGGAATTTGTAGTCACTCATGTGAAGTAACCAGCATGCTCCTAGGACAAAAAATCCAAAGACATCATTATGTCATCCACCAACCACAACCATAACGTGATCCAGCTTATATTGATCTATCATGTTAGCTAAATACGAGTTGTTAGATGATACATTTTATTTATATTATAGTATAAAAAGAATAAAATATTCTAAGTCTACTGTAGTCTCTTCCTTTACTCTTTTTTTACCCTTGATAGGTTAGAAGATACTTAATTAACTCTATTTTTAAAGACCCCCGTATGATACCTCTCAGGAAACTCACAGAGTAACTGAGTAGGTAGAGAGTTCCAAAGTTTTGCTGTCTTTACAATAAAGGTCAACCTTTATGATATGTGTCTCTCCTCTGACTCCTTCTTTACTCACCGATCTTTGATAATCTTGCCCCTCTCCGAAGTTCCGTCCTTCCGGTTCCTTTGGTGCTTCACCAGGGAAGTTGATACCATCACACCGCGACTGCAGCGCGAGGACTGCAGCTATCGCCAACATCAACCACCTCGCTTCGTACATGATGGAGTCTAGGACCTGGGAAATAAAGTAATGGTTGGTTTCACAGCGGAAATACACTAAATATTTAATTTTGTTTTCTATTTTATGGTAGTTAGTTTCATATGGCATATCTGACTCAGAATATATCTTTAATTTTCTTCTTCGTATGATCTAAGTGGCCAAGCTCTGGTGTTGAGAGTTTTCAAGCCGCCCAAAGGCCTCTGACTTGGCTTAACAACTGTTACTACAAAGCTTGGCCACTCAGCTCTTACGAAGAATTAGAAATTGTTAAGCGATAATACAATATGGAAATTGGCGAAAACCTCAATGTTTCACAAAATTCTATATTCAGTTCTTAAGTATATTCAGTACAAACATTTTTTGAACCAGTTTTTTTCATAATTTTAAATCTGATTAGTACCAAAATAAGTGTGAATATTCTGAGAGTTTTTCTTTAGACGGTCTTTTATCAATTTTGTCGTTATTTTTCACTGTTTATGATTTATAGCACTAACTGTAAATTCAAGATTTGCCCTCGTTTCACCCGTACTCAAATTGTAGTACATTATTTACTACAAAGCAAACGTCCTTCACAAAAGATCTAAACTAATTTAACTACCTTGTAGTTAATTTGGAACACGTCAAGTTACGTCTGCCAGCTTGTTGAGACGTTGATTTATTCCGACCCAAGTTACGACTCCGACCTTTTTCAAGGTCGCGGAGGTAACCATCTTGAAGTAAAATTAATATTTGTTTCAGAGATTGATAGTCTTTCACGAGAGGACTTATTATGTACCCCATGGTACGTATGATGGTCGGTATCATTACCGGCCACTGTGATCTCAATTACCACCAACATAAAATAGGGGCGACGGACAGCCCCCTATGTAGGGGCTGTTTAGAAGAAGATGAAACGGTGGAACACGTGCTACTGCACTGTGAGGCTACTAAACAAACTAGAGAGAGTTACGGCCTGATGATAGCAGCTCAAGATGAAAGTTCGCTTTCCATTGTTAATCTTCAGACGAACAGACCATCTGACGCAACAGTGGTAGAACAGGTATGCCAGCGACCCAGGGCTGTGCTCCGTTACTTCAAGGAGCTCGGTTGGCTTGGGTAGGCTGGTAAGGGGGGAATGTATAATACGCCCCTAGCGGGGTGGGCATCACCCCCACTTCAAATTAGAATTAGAACTAGTACCCCTGATGCTAGTTTTTTAGGGTTTCGTACCTAAAAGGTAAAATTGGGACCCTATTACGTAGCCCCCGTAAGCCCCCTTTTTCTGCCTAGGGTCTCCCATACAACAAACGTAATTTTTAAGTATTTTTTTACTTTCATCTTTGTAACGACATTTGGTAGACCCTCTATACATGCATTTACAGAATATTTAATTATGTATCAACTTGAAAATAAAATATAAAATTAATATTAAAGAGGGGTTTAATACAACGATAGTATGGAACCCTCCATACGCGAGCCCGACTTGCTCTTGGCCAATTTTTAACCTGGATAGGCTTACGTCTAACCACTACTTGCTTAGTGTCCTAAGTTACTGTGGTCTTGTACTTTTAGTTTCATTCATCTAGAATTAAAAACTGAAAACCTAAGTGTCATAAAGTCACAGACTTCTATGCAGCCAATTATTTTTCCTAATCATAAACTTTTGCCGTCATTGGATTCAAATTTCTTCTTATAGTAATAAATTTTATTATGTGTATTTTTAAGCTAAATAGCTGAGAGGTCAAGTGTCGATATTTAAATTATTTAAATCTACTCTAGAAAAGTTTACCAAGCAGAGAAAACAGTAGGGACCTACAATTTAACGAGTCTACACACGGACTAGCAATCGTGTAGACAGTAGGTAAAGTTACCCACAAAAAGACAAAACAAATAAAAACTAAAATAATTTAGCGTTCACTTTCGCATTGTCAATTGTCAAAAAAAACAATTGACAAAGTGCGAGGTGGGTTCGCGCATGAAGGGTTCCGTACCAGTGTTGTATGGGGCCCCTTTTGTATTAATTTTATTTAAATTTTATAATTTCATTTCATTGCTAACATAATTATATCTACATATTATACATTTATAAATTTTGTAAAAATTTTAAGTGTCTAGCAGCTATCGTTATGATATATAGCAAAATAATTAAAAAAAACACGTTTGTTGTATGGGGACCCCCTTAATTAATTTATTTATTTTTTATTTTTAGTATAGGCTGATGTAGCGGCACGAAAAGTACATATCTTGTGAAAGTTTCAGCTTTCTAGCTATTACAGTTTCTGAGATACAGCCTGGAGGCAGACAGACAGACAGAGAGCGGAATCTTAGTAATAGGGTCCCGTTTTTATCTTTTAGGTACGGAACCCTAAAATGTAAACACTTGCCATCGACAAGTATTGGAAACTCATTACTTCCTACTTTTACTACGGTCGGTTAACTTTCACAAACGTTATACTGTTTACAAAGATATTAATAGTTCACTCTATATTGTTATGTTTTGTCAAGCTATACCATGCTAAAATGTTATACATACAAATAATATGATTAAGTAAGGTTTAGTTTACATACTAAAGCTTGCCTAATGGCAAAGGGAGCCGTAGTTGAAAGCAGAATTAGTTTTAAAGCAGTCTCATTGTTCAAAAACTATTAAACACCTCAAATTGTAAGAAATAGGATAAAATGTATTTACGTGATCTTCGAAAAAGCCTTAAACTATTCGTTTTCAGTAACTACTTATTAACTTTCATTATTAGAGAGGGAATTAAAGAAAATAATAGTTTGTAACAATAAAACTTACATATTTATAAACATTGTTTTGTTTCCGAACACAACTTATACAACCACCCACCAAAACTTTTATTTGAAGTCAAGAAAGAGGCCAAAATATGCGCGCACTTTTACTTAAGCGTCAAATTTTTGAAAATGGAAGCAAATGTCATTGTACTCATGACACTTGACAGCACTAGATTAAATGACGTCAAAAAGCGCGCGAACGTATGTGGAATAGAAAACGCGTGCGAGCGAGACGCACGAGCCGTCGTAACTGCGCTTGCGCATGAATGCTTTTACTTGTATTTTTATTTCTGCAGTAGATAAGTTTGAAGTTTGGATTACAGTTTTTAGCTCACAACACATTTTTATTGATCATAATTGGTTTCCAATACAATATAATTTTTTGCACAATTACAAACAGAATGAACAGAAGAAACAGAATGAGCATTGCTTTAATTTGGTATATTTTAAAGATTAATTAAAATCAATTATATCATATTTTATGATTTTAGCGTGATCAAAAGTTTTGTGAAATTACAAACAGTATTAACGCATCGCAATATATTGCTATATTTTGAAAATTTTAATAATTGATTCATCTATATAATATTTTGATATGTTTCGTTGGTATTGATATCTTCTTCTATTATATAAAATTTCCATGTCACAATGTTAGTTACCGTACTCCTCCGAAGCGGCTGGACCGATTTTTACCAAATTGTATATGCGTATTCAGTAGGTCTGAGAATCGGCTACTATCTATTTTTCATATTCCTAAGTGAGGCAAAATAACGTTTGCCAGGTCAGCTAGTTTTTATATAATTACAAACAGTTATTACAGGTATTGATGCATCGCACTTTCGCAGTGAACACACGAAGAGTTCAAATATCCTACACAAAAAAGTAGTTATTTAGCTGAGATAGTCTGAAACTTTAGTAACTGTCTGTACTTTCCACTACGTCTTCTTAAGAAGTAACGGCACAGGTCGATTAATATGGTTGTAACGTAGTCGGAACGAGGCTTGCATGCTCTTTGAATGGATATGAAACTGGGTCTAGCAAGGGGCTTTCTCGGGACCTCCACTTTAAAGTATCAACGTCTTTGATGTAAGATAAATTAACACCAAAGTTTTAGACAAGTTCTGCTTTTATTAGTATTTCTGTGTGATCAATACTGAAATAAAAAAAATACTATTAATATTATAGTAAGTATATATAGTTTTTACAACGCTCCTATTTATATATAATCCACCTGTGAAAACCGCATTTAATTACGTACGTACGTTTTAACTTCGAAACTTTTTATTTTCGAAGTTAAAACGTACCAGACAGAGATTAAGACAAATATTACAAAAATCGTTGTTTGGTTTCTGTTTCTCTTTTTTTCTTCAAATTTATATGGGGATTGCCCCCTATAAATTAATAATTGTATGCCCCCTATAATTTTTTGAAAAATATTTAAGGTACAGACACTCGTCTTATTATATGTAGTGATAATTTAAATGTAATGTAATAAGTATGCATCATTTTATTTACATTATAGTAATAAACAAATTGTATTCTATTCACTGATGTCGTTTTGGTCGTAAGCTGTACCGCAATTTCTAACCTAAGTGCTGGTTCAGTTAGTATAAAGAAGCAACAAAAGGCGTTGTCGTGAATTCGATATGGTCTGAATGAGTCAGTTTTTGTTTCGAGCGACATAGTTTTTGGAGAAAACGTAAACAGATGTTAAATAGTCTAGAATAATGTTCTTAGGTAGCATTACACATTGAAACATACTAAATTATAGGTTCTTACTGTTATTCTTAGTATAGTAGTTGTGTCTTGTTTGGTTGTCAGAAAAAATAAGGATAACCTACACGAAAAGAGGCCTATGTTCAACAGTGGGCCACAAATTAATGAAAATTATGATAAACTTGCAGATCGTCCCGGCTTCGCACGGGCTATAAAATATTCTCAGTTGAAAAGAGAAACAAAATATTGCTTATGTTACTCAGGGATAATGTATCTTCCCAACGGTGAAAGAATTTTTCAAATCGGTCCAGTAGTTTCGGAGCCTAATTCCGTCAAAAAAATAATCAAACAAAAAATCAAATGTTTCCTCTTTATAATTTTGGTGATGAATGATACATCTATAATAATAAATATGATGTTTTATATATTTCGTTGGCAGTCTTAATCTTTTTAACAACTTTTACCGAAAAAAAAAAACAATGGACCTTGAAACTTTAATAGAACTTAATATTACCATGTTTTTACATACCCATGGGACGAAAAAACAAGAAAAACAACAGTGAAACAATCCGGAAACTTATAACAAGTTGGGTCACGATACGATGTCACTCTAAAAACTCTTCAACTCTTAAAGCCGACGTAAGTTCTTTCGTAACAAAATCTTGTCCTTTTTTGCCGCAAACTTTTATAGCCCACAGTATTTGGAATTGTCGTATTTGTTTACTTTCATAAATTTGTATAATACCGATTGATAGAGTAGATTTAAGCTTAACAAAAAGGCAGTTTTAGCTTGGAAAGCTTAGGTGATCTGACAACTCAACTGCCGATTCTGTTACTCTTTGGGTTGGGATTCGATTGAGCTGGGCACTAATGTGAGTTACATAATTGAAAATCCAGGCTGTTAGTTGTGGAAAAATAACTCAATACGAAGAAAAAAACTAAAGAAGAAAGTAAACTAATCAAAATCAAATGCTATTAATTGTAGACAAACATGTTGATATGCCTGATCGCTTTATGTGATAAGGTTGCCTATTGTGGCACACTTATTAGTCTTATTAGTTATTAAGTCCTTTCTTTCTCTTTTTGAATTTCATGTTTACCTATATCTTACCAAGAATTTTCTGTCTATCTTTGTTTATTTAACATTTGTTATTGGGTTTAAACCATCATTTCAGATGCGTAATTAGAAAAGTAAAACACCCCTAATATTTTTGGGTAAGCGCACTTCAGTAGCATTGCCTAAGATTAGTTGAAGTAACCATCATATCCTTTACTGTCGACCCACGTAAAATGACCTTCTCTATATATCCATGAAGTTAGCAAAGAGTTATGCAACTCATGAAGCCTTTTCAAGGAACCTTTAGGTTTACGTAAGGATAGTCAGCTAACGACAAACGTTATGTCACACATTGCAGTAGTGACCTGAGTCATACAAGCCATACAAAAGATCATTGTCTTAACACTGACGACCTCGTTGGCGTAATGAAAGAAGGTTCCGGGTTCGATTCCCGGCACGGCCGACATCTTTGTGCTGAACTAAATTTGTTAGCTGTCGGTCTAGGTGTTAAATAATTATGTATCTAAAATATAAATTATTATAATATATATATAAAATATAAATTATTAAAAAAAAAAACTTCAAAACCTTTTTAATTTTAACTAGCTTTGAAACGAAGACAGCTTAGCCTCGCCTCACTTCCTAAAGGTTCAAAGGTTCAATGGGTTCGATCCTCGCCAATGAGCCCGATCTTAAAGAAAACATTGTGAGGAAACCATATGATGTCGGTAGAGTATTTTCTAGAGTTGCCTGGCTAGAAGCCGACTTCAAGTTGTTTCATAAAATCTATTACAAAGCGCCTAAAGATGTATTTGCACGAAACAAAATAAATATTTTTTTATCAGATAAATAGTTTAAGAGATATATCGTAAAAACCGTTTCAATCTCTATTTTCAAGATGGCTGCGGTAGGACAAGGGTGGCGACCCCACAAACTTGATTTTAGCTTTACACTTACCCCCCTCTACACATCAAAAAAATAAAATTGCTTCCTCTAAGAAACGCAACCCCAAATGTAATATTTGAGGTTACGAAACCCGTTGGATATACGTCCAACGGGTTTCCACGCATTACGAGCGTCATCATCGGGGACGAGCATCACGAACTGTCACCGATGAGATCCGCGCGCAGACTGTTTGTAATATGCCTTACGATAACAGTTTACAAAGCCTAAAGATGTGTTCCGACAACCTCCTTGAGAGCTAGTTATTCTAAACTAGGCATGCTACATCTTAGGTTGGAGTGTCGCAAACTTTAATGGCTACTCGCCCTGTTAGTCAAATGTCTAGCTGTAATAAGTAAAAACATCTATCATGAATGTGTCACACACCAACGACCAAAAAAATAAAATAAATAAAAATAAAATCTATTGACCTTGCAACATCTCATCGCATTTGGCAAGACAATTAGTTAGTTTAAACAACACAGAATGATATTATCTATGACGAAGCCCCTTTACAGCTGACATTTTTTATTTATAACAATTTTTCTTTGATGTCATTGTATTTTATTGATGTTGTTTTATTAATTCGTTTGCATTGTACAATGTAATTGACAAGTCCATATTGTATTTTGTTGTTGATATTAATTGTATTTCTAATAGGATACGTTATGACGAATAAAATTATTCTATTCAATTCTATTCTATTAACTAAACGAAACTAAACTTAATTTTTGTAACATAGACTAAAATTGTAGGTATTTAAAATTAGGGATGTTGTTGCAAAATTATGTCACAAAAGAAAAAAAAGATTCATCAAGTTGCATATTTAAGAATTCTTTTATAGAATAAAATGGATTAATTTTAAGGAATTGTTTTAGCGTCCTTTTGAATTTGGTAACTGGTAATTCAATAATTTTAAGTGGCAGTTTGTTAAACGTCAATAAGTAAGTCAGGTGGTAAAGTGACCTTACGCGTCTCATTTGAAATATTAGGGTTGATGCAAGAGCGAACAGTTTTCGTCAAACTGAAGACGTAGACGTTATGTCATACATTGCATGTGACGTGACTCATACAATCCATACAAACGTGATTGGTCTTGACCTAAATATTGTAAGGATATATGGTTTTACTTTCTCTTTGAGTTGTCAATTTTTCTAGCTAGGCATTTGACCGGGTTGTCGTCCTCATCATAAGTAGCCCATACGTTCCCACTGCTGGGACTCGAGACTTTCTCTCACGAGGAGAGATATATAGGCCATAACCCACCACGCTGGCCAAGTGCAGGTTGGCGGATGACACGACTTCGGTTATTGTGGTCATCAAATAAGCCGGTTTCCTCATGACGTTTTCCTTCACCGTAAAGCGAGTGCAAATCCACACATAACTTGAAAAACAAGTCATTGGTGTAGGGCCGGGATCGAGCCAGGGGCCGTCTGATTGAAAAGCAGACGTTATTACCTCCGAGCCACACTCGCTTTTCGTCGTCATCGTGGTTATCACAAGAGGCAGTGACACTTTGGCTTAAGATGGAGCATTCCTAGTCTGGACTAACTGGCTTTCAAAGAGGTTGCCGGAACACACTGTTAAGTGCTTGGTGAGAAATTTTTCAACTTGATGGTGGTTGCAAGCCAGGCGAGAACTAGAAAAGTCCCTCCCACAATGTAATTATTTGCTTATTATTTTCCTTGCCTTATCCCACTTAAGTGGAGTCGGCTATTATTTAAAATCTATTATTAAAAAAATATATTATTATTGAATAAATTAAAATAAATGAATTTGAATTTTGATTTTCGTTGATTCATTTTGTCACTGGACGACCTACGGCAAGATAATTATTTGTTAATGGATAACTAGACAAGTCCCGTGATGTTACTAATCCCATTTTAAAAGTTATAATATGTAATGATACATATTCTGGGCTTTCTTCACACACAATTACCTTAAATAATTTATTTCATTGTAAATAGTAATTTTAATTTAATGGTAATCAAGCTTATAATTTGCAAGAATAAATGATTGATTATGAAATTTCAAATAAATAATAAAAATTAAGGAATGTATTATAGGGAAAACAATTATTGTATTTTTTAACCGATAAGTTATCAAATCTTGCTGAAATGTAAATTTATCAATTTACCAAAAGTGGCGCAGAATTAAAACAAAAATAAAAAATATAAATGTGATTTATGCTTCATAACATTATTTTAAGCACATAGGCATATAGGTTTTTAATAATAACGTTTCCATTATTAATAAAAACTTTGTTAAGCTTAACTTGGTAATACATAAAAACCATGTCTTAAACTTCAGTGAATTTTATTTATATCTTCCTTATCTTTTTTTAATCTTTATAACTTAACCAACTTCAAGATTATAACTTTTAACTCCAGTTCTAATTAAGGACTCACCTGTTTAGTTAAAACAAAACACTTAAAAAACTAGACCACTGCACTGCTAGCTACAGACAGAATGACCGGACGAACTCAAAACAAGCTTATATAATAACAAAATAAGAATTGCATAAACTCCATTGGATCCGTGTTGAATCAACTTTACCTCTAAACTTATGCCATACAAAAAAATAACCTAAACTTTGACTAATAAGGTTCATTTTCTCATCTCTATAGTTTCATCTTGGAACTTTATTGTATCAACTTTAGACGTAAAGTTTTGACAAGCTAAAAATAACTTTATAACGAAAAGGATAGAGTTTGTTTTAACCCCAAAACCTAGCTGCTCGGTTACATTGATGAATCAACTTTACAAAGAAAATACGAAAGAAAACATGCAAACATAAACTTTAAGCACATGAAAATAAGGTTGGTTTTCTCGTCAAAAAATGTGGCCTTAAGTATGTAACAGACAAAGTTTGGGATACAGCCTTCTGGTAAAGAAAAATGAACTGCAGTTTTAAGTACATAAAGTAGGTTTTGGATAGAAGTTTTGCGTACATTAAACGGAGTTTGATTCAAGTTAGCGCAACTTGGGGTATCCCCCAAAACCACCTGCAAACAAAACGTGGAGAAGGCTATTTATTATTTTTATCCAACTACAAGGACAGGTTATGTTTTTCAAGCTTCTTTATTATGATTTTTATGTAAAATATAAGTAAACAAATGTATTTTTACTGTATTTCATTATACATATTATGTCTGTTGTGTTAATATGTTTTCCTGAGAATAAAAATTCATTTCTAACCTCTAAGACTTTTTACTGTATATGTATAAATAGTTTAAATTTCAAAAAGCACTAAAATTGATAGCGTACTTTCTAAAAAATAGACAAAAAAACTAGTGATTGTTAGATAGCATGGCGTAATAGCTGTTAATTCTGTAGTATTCCAAAAAATGCCTAGTAAAGCGTTATATGTATTACGAGTATTATTACTATTTACACTCAATTATTATAAACGAAACGTATTATTACTATTTATTAAGAACCATGAATATTTAAAAATAAATCTCAATAGTATTGAGCACAGAATTTCCCGCTTTAGACACTAACGATGAGGCTACAGCTCACTTTAGTTATTTTTTTTAGGGCTTCTTCTCTTGAGGGCTACTTCTCCTTTGGGAAACTTCTCACTTTCATAATTTTATAAAGTTTGTTAGTTTTTCTTTGCAAATTTCCAAAATTTATTGAACTTAGCTATTTATCTAGATGAGATAACTTGTGCAGAACAATAAGCTTTTAACCTTATTATTCTATGTTAGATAACAGTGATTTTATAAAATCAAGAAGCCGTCTCCACACAAACCTAGTCGTAAACTACAGAATTCAAATCCTGCTTGGGGTTTCATAATCCACGATTCAGTTCATGGATACCAGTAGGTATTCCCGCGCGTATAAAAATATGCCATTTTGAAACTTTTCCAAGTAAATATGAAATTAGCATAAGCAGCTCACTTTGTGTTCCCACTGCTGGGACTCTGGGCCTTATCTCGCGAGGAGAGAGAATAGGCCATAATCCACCATGCTGACCAAGTGCGAGTTGGTGAATGACACACGTCTTCGGATATTGCAGTCCTCTAACGTGTCGGTTTCCTCACAATGTTTTCTTTCAACGTAAAGCGAGTGCAAATCCACACATAACATGAAAAACAAGTCATTGGTGTAGGTCCAGGATTCGAACCAGGGGCCGTCTGATTGAAAAGCAGACGTTTTATACCACCGAGCCACGCTCGCTTTTTTATGAAATTATTTATGCATAATTTGATTATTGAATTGAGCGATGAGTTGATAGTTTTTTTTTTACGGGTTTGTAATCTTGTCATATATTTGCGTTTGTCCACAGCTTGCCTGATGTTAAGCTGAGCTGTGCCCTACGACGTAGCACGCTTACCTATTTACACTTACTTACTCTCGATTTGAAGATCTCAGGATGGTACTTCTCAGGAAACAGAGCCTCAGGCAGATTCCAAAGCTTCGCAGTCTTCACTATGAATATTATAGAGAATATTTTGTACGAGAAATTGCTTCACTCGTATATTTCGAAGCGATGATAGATCAGTCGGGCGCGCAGCCGTCTTGCGTCCCTTAGTTCGTGGGTTCGATGCCCGCCAATGAGCTCAAGCTTACGATACAAAAAACATCATTAGGAAATCTTAGCATGGTGTTAGAGGAAAGAAAGAAAGAAAGAACACATTTATTTCAGACACAGAAGACACATACATATAAAATATTTTAAATTACATAAAACAAACATGAAAAAAAGAAGAAAGACAGCATAGTAAAGAAGTATTATCTAATGCTCGCCT
Organism: Mellilla xanthometata; assembly: GCA_035578125.1. Taxonomy (NCBI): domain Eukaryota; kingdom Metazoa; phylum Arthropoda; class Insecta; order Lepidoptera; family Geometridae; genus Mellilla; species Mellilla xanthometata. Next base: position 3,280,901 of record JAPUBQ010000030.1, on the reverse strand, counting down.
GGTTAGTGAACATCCTCAAGTTGAAAAGGTCTGTCATCAAGCCCCTAACACTATGTTTTGCAGTCTCCTTAAGAGTTAGTTATTACAGACTAGGCATGCTCCACCAGAGACCAGAGAGTCGCTAGCCCGTGTGGTTACGCGCGTTGCTGGCCAAATGGCCTAGCTGTAATAAATAATAGTAGTTTAAAAAACTAAAAAAAACGCTTATCTGGCCGTTTTAAGTGGGTCAAAATTGCGCCCAAAGAAGTCGGTTACAAACAAACGTACAAACAAAAAAAACAAAAAAAAAAAAAAATTATCAAATTAGTGTATTGTCATCGGTCCTCAATAAGTCTACTAAGTTTCAACGAAATCTGGCCATTTAAAGTGGGTCAAAATCGCGCCTTAAAAGTCGGTTACAAACAAACATACAAACATACAGGTGAAGCTAATATAAAGCGTGTAGAACAAAAAATAAATAAAATAAATAATAGAAACATTTAAATTACATAACTTTTTCTCTCCCCCTTTCCTAAAATCCCAGTATTTAAGACAACCTTAATTGTTTAAGGTAAAGTAAAAAACGAAATTACTCTTTTTATGTTTCAGTAGACCGTGATTTAATTAGAGCCTGGCTAGAATATAAACACTGTTATTTCACGGCGAAAACCTTGTGGAAAATTTTCGCTATCTAAAAATCGAGTAGGAATATTTAATATCTTGAGAAAAATTAAGAAAACTGTGTAAAATAATTTTAATAGCTAAAAAATCTTCTTCGCTTTTCTTATTCAAATAAAGATATAAACGTCGGTATCTTAATTTTTTAAATTCAATTTGACAATGATCACCATTGATTTAACAGGAAAACTGTATGTATACATTATTTGATTTAATGATTTATAAATACTCAAATTTAGTACTCTCAATAAAGATAAAATTGATATAATTATGTAGTTATAAAATTGGTATATCCTCCGATATCTCGGCTAATTAAGATGTCCAATAAATATATTCTACCGATTTTCAGGCAAGAGTGAACCGGTTCCTTCTAGATAAGCGCGTTCTACCATAGCCTACAATAACGCTTAACATTAGGTGATCTGTGGTCAAGCGCTAACCTATTCAGGCTAAAAAAAGGATTTGACGCGTTTACCGAAGTTAAGCAATGATCGATACGAATATTTTTTGGATAGGTGACCATGCAAAATACTATATGGCATTTACATACTACTGGGCGCTGTCATGGTTCAGATGACGCGTTGAATTGTAGGTTCCAGCTGAGAGTTTTAATACAAGCAATCGTCAAGTCATCGCGTCTTAGGATGGCTTGAAATTTTTCGACACCAGAGCTAATATTTTTTCTCCCATTGCCATAATAAAATGTTTCTTTGATAGCTACAAAAAGTCAATTTTAGGACAAGTTGAATGTCATGCTTTGACGAAAGTTCAATAACCGACTTGAAAAATGTCAATGACTCATAATAATAAATTATAATTAGCACTACTAACCGAAAAACACACATATTACTAAGATGCAATTTGTAATCCGATGACTTATGCACCGGGTTTTGTAGATTTCATTCTAAAATAACCTGTGTTAGGTAGAAGATAAAGTTGATTCTTCCTTGAAAGTTTGGTCGGTTAACTTTCTATTGCGCTTGGAAGGGGAAGTCTCAAACCGGATCTTAAACACAGCGATAGTGTGAGCAAATGTATTTGATACTTCTACTTACGTACCATCAAAAATCGGCAAGCGATGATTCCCTCGAAAAAAAGAAGAATTTTGCCGCTGCACCCCTTACTACGTAATTCTATTGTACTTTGTAAACTGTAATCGTAAGGCATATTATATATTTGTAAAATGATATCAATATATTACTTGCAAGTATCAAACTAATTCAATCTAACAACAAATTTTCAATACACAACCGTTAAGGAAAGAATTGCTATATTTGTTTCGTACAGTCACATTTAAAAACAAAAGGAAACATCAAGATGGCATTTGTATGCTAACCTAGTGAACTCGATTTAGTTCTAGCATAAGCAGGTTATCCTAAATTTACTTGATTTTTTAAACGCGTGACATCCACCAGCCCGCACATGGCTGGCGTGGTGGATTATGGCCCATGCCGCTCTTCTTGCAAGCAATTGCCTCGAATCACAGCAGTGGGAACGTAGTGGGCTGTTTATGATACTTGATTATTTTTTTAAACTACTTTACGGTCTTGATATTATACTCGTATCAAATCGATTAGTTTCTTGCTTACGCAGTATTTAATCGCACAATAATAAATTATAGTTCAGACTAGCTGTTGCCCGCGGCTCCGCTCGCGTGTACTTTTTACTTTCAACCTCAATGAAATCGCCCTTAATGCACCCCTGGCAAATAATTTATTAATTTTATATTAACCATTGAATAAATTACTTGCATACAAATTTTCAAGACTTTAACTTGATATATAAAGAATTTTACCTACAAACTTTCACCCCCCATTACAAACCCTTAGTTCACCCCTGGTAAAAAAAAATGATACCATTATTTTAAATTTAACCTAAACTATGCATATTTTAAATTTCGTAGCTATAAGTTCAAAAACCAAGAAGTTCCATACAAACTGTTTTACCCCCTTTCACCCCCTTAGGGGTGGAATTTCCGAAAATCCGTTCTTAATACGCGTCTACATACTAAAACAAATACACCCTCCAAATTTCACTCTCCTAGGACCAGCCGTTTGGGCTCCGCGTTGCCTATAGATGAATGAATGAGTTAGGACAAAGAGTCTTATAGTTAGATAGACATTTTGATTTCTTCTTTAAATAATTTAATTCGCCTATAAACATTTTTGAAAAAATAACTTTATCTAATCTACTTACATTTCTTCCTTGTTACTTTAAAATCACTAAAATAGAATTGTTTTTATTACAATCGAAGTGCTACTGGGATTGAGTATCTTCTCCTGTTTCGGGAGTTGATTAAAAATATAAATAATTCAGATTGCTTTTCATCTACAAGAAAAATATCGTTCGACAAAGAAATTCAATCAAAAAGACTGTCCCACTTCAATCTATTTTGATCTTGATTTTGTAACAGGCCAAGTGCGTGTTGGACTTGCGCAAAGTCAAAGTCAAAGTTCGATCGAGCGCTCGATGGGTTCCGCAGTTATTATCTACTAGCAGATCGTCCCGGCTTCGCACTAGTTTTACGAGTAAAATAATCTAAGTTGCAAAGAGAAACAAAATATAGCATTTGTTACTTAAGAATAATGTAGCTTCCCAACGGTAAAAGATTTTTTTTTAATCGGTCCAGTAATTTTGGAGCCTATTTGAGACAAACAAACAAACAAAAAATCTAACTTTTCTTCTTTATAATATTGGTATGGATATTAAAAAATACGCCAAAAATTCACGTTTTGGAAGCCCACCTTAAATAAGGATTATAATCGGTTTTAAGCATTTGTTATTTTAGCGGCTGGAGATTAATTGTAAAAAATTCATCAGTTTAGGTGTCACGGATTTTAAGTGACAGATGTGGCGCCTGTATCTCGTCTAATCGTCGAAGCTAAGCAACGGTCGTTGCGGACTGTGTTTGCGGGTGACCATGCACAAGACTGTCGTTTTAAAAGTGGCATTTTCATCTGGGTGCTACAGTGGAACAGATGACGCGTTAAATTGTAGGTCGCAGCTGTTAGTATTAGTACAAGTAGTCGTTCAGTCAAGTCAGAGGCCTTCGGGCGGCTTAAAAACCCACGACACTAGAGCTTGGCCAATTAGCTCATACTAATAATAAGAAGGTGGAGAGACGACATAGAGTCAATAGCAGGAAAACTGTGGACAAGAACCGCCCAATTGAGAAGCACATGGCAAGAGTTGGAGGAGGCCTTCGTCCAGCGCTGGACGATCCCAGATGACGCGCAGTAAAATGCTAGAAATTTTGACATGTAAATAGTAAAAATTGTGACATGTTATAATCAAATTGATATAGATAATAATCTCACTTAAACTTGACATACTGTTTTTTAGGGATTTAATTTTATGTCAAATTTTATAAATTAATAATAATATTTTTTAGATACTGTAATGTTATGAATTTCTGGGAAATAAAGGCTATTTTTATTTAATTTATTTATGAAATTTAAGAAGAATTAATTTTACAATTTATTTATGATTATATAACGAAGAAAATGAAGAAGAAGAACAATTTATCTTATTATTTACAGAATGTTTTTGAAATTATATAAGAGAAATAAAACGTTTCCTGTTACTTAACCTACTTAGAGAGAAGCCTATATTAACTAAGTTAAACACTTATTTAAGCACTAAAGTTACATCTTTTGTTGTCTTTCAAAAGTTTGCCCTGCGAGAACAATAACCACTCAAGTTATGCCTAAGTGAAAGTTTCACTTAGTAACTTAGGTAATAAATGAAGCCACTGCGCTATTACTAAGTGAGTAAGGAAGTAACTTAGCTACTACTATAGTTTAGGTATTAGAACTTAAGTAACATTAACTTGAAAGTAGGAATTGTAGAGACTTTGGTGCCTGAATGACGTCAATGACCTTTGTAAAGGTATTCTCATTTATAGAAATGCTACATAAGATTACGAAGATTTATAACTTCTACAAAAGGTAAAATAGTACATGCTTTTAATAATATGATAAATATAGATAGGTAGATAAATTAAAATAAAAGAAAATGAATTACAGAAAACATGTGTTTTCTCTATATTATTTGTGTAGTGAGTGTTTTAATAAAGTATTTATCTATCTATATTTATCATGTAAGCGTGTATATTCTTACCTTCACGAGTACTTAGAAACTAGTGTGTTAACTGACGACGTTATCACTAAGAGCGATCTCTTCTAGGCAACCAATTCCAAGAAAGTATACAACGACACATACAAATATTACAAGTAGAAATATTTACTTTTAATTCTTCAATATCATTCTGTAGATCCTGTATGTATCCTGTGGCTTACTATGGTGTAGTGACTCAATGACGACCTCGTTGGCGTAATGGTTACCATGCCGGACTGCCAATCAGAAGGTTTAGGGTTCGATTCCCGGGCCTTTGTTGGCTGTGGGTTTGGATGTTAAATATGTATGTATATAAAATATGTATGTATGTATATAATATGTATGTATACGTAGTATATCAGTTGTATTAGGTACCATAAAACAAACTTGAAATGATTCTGTATGGGGTTAACCAGCCGTGTGTGAAATGTGTCCTAATATTATTTATTTATTTATTTTAATGACAGCGGCTAAGCAACGGTCGATGTGGACAATTTTTGGATGGGTGACCATGAACAATATTGTCTTTAAAACGTGGTATTTTAAAAACATTAAAAAAAATACATAAATGTTTCTCATCTACAGTTTAATTTCTTCAAACTTAAATACAGTTTTACATGACTTTTATATCGTTACAAAAATAACATTTCCCAGACAACATAAATGGTTTTTTTATATAAACCATCTAATATAATATTATTATGACTTCAATATATTGACAATATGGTCTAAGATCACTTGTCAAACGAAGCTGGTTAATCAACAAAAATAATTTAAATATTTTTTATAATTTTATATCTCTGCCTTTTCTCATTTTATATCAAAGAAAATGAAAAGAAGCAGCTCAATTATTCTGGAAAGTTGCGGAGTATTAAATGAAAATAAAAGTATAAAAACTATGACAGATTCAACCGTTTGTTTTATTTTTGACAGATCTAGTTTGAAAGTTATAGTGTTGTGACCAAGTGATTATAGTGGACACAATATCGATTCACTTTTCTCATTCGTAACTGCGTCATTTAATGCAAAGTGAACATTCAATTGGTAATGTCAAATAGAAAATAAACGGTTGGATCTATACTAACAATAAAAAATACCCTAATTAATTTTACCAGCCCGGTGAAAAGGAATCTACCAACACAAAATCATCAGTAAAAAATATATTTGACTTTGAAATATCTCGACATTCGATTTCGTTGTTCAAGTTGTTTTAAAAATACTCGAAAATGTACATGTGAAAACAATTAAATTTGAATTTAATAAAATATTATGATTTACACATTTCCAATCTAAGTAAGAGCCTCGCGTAGCATCACAAATAGCTACTAATTAATACAATGTCCAAATTGTTACATATTTTTCCGTTCCATAATTAGAAAATTGATTAAGGACTTCGTTTTCTCTTACCGTTCACGATTAATAGCAATAAACTGAAAATTCAAGTATTTGCTCTTAGCACCGCCTTAAGAAAATTTGAATTTTATTAAATAATTTAAAAAATAATTTATACTTTGTTCGATACACATTTCCAAGCTGTAGAGCTTTAGTAGGCTCACAAATAATCAATAACATGTCAAAATTGTTACTTATTTTCAGTTCAACAGTTATACAATTTACTAGAAGTAGTAAACGCTCTTAATTTTTGTTAATTATAGTAACAACAACAAAGGTTTTTTTTTATCTTATGTTATTTTCCTTGCGAGATACAAACAGTGATTATTCCTCATGTTTTTCTCCCTCTGTCTCTCTTAATTTTACCTCTCTGTCCTTCTTGGGCATTGCTAATGTCATTATAGTTTATTATGCTAACCAAAGTAAAAAAACTCACCTTTTTTTGAGTGTATGGTAATTAAAACGTGAACTTTGTATATTAATTAGCTTTTGTTCTGCCGTTACTATAAATTTAGGGCATACGTTTAATAAATATTTAATACAAGTTCTGTTACATCCCAACGTAATTTACATATATGAACTATATGGTTTTTATAAGTTTTACACATTTCTTGTGAAAAAGTGCCCATAATATTAAAAAGTGAATAAATAATAACACATTTAAATAATCAACCACACAATAAATTACATTCACACATCACTAAATAAAACCAAATAAAATATCACTAATAAATAAAACCCTACTTTTAACATAAACATTAGAAAACAGTAGAAATTAATTTAGAATTAAAATAAAATTTAAAGAAATTGAGCAAAAAGACATATTTTTAAAATGTCTATTTTCCAATATTTTATATATCCGATATTTAATTAGTATTCTACTAAAATATTATTTTCCCAGAAATAGTGACTTATCTGCGCCAATTTCATTACTGCATTACCTGAAAAAAAAGTGTGTGTTAAAATTAAAAAATAAAACACAATTACTACATGTATAACAAAACTGATTTTTCAATAACTAATCTCATCATTTCACGTCATTCGGTATGGCATTTTTTTGTTCGCATGGCTATCAATCACCTTGCAATTGTAAAATCTGTCGCCAAGCTTCTAACCTTGGGCCAGTAGCCTCCTTGAGAGCCAGTAATTCCAGACTAGGCATGCTTCACTTTAAGCAAGAGTGTCACTATTTTAAGTGGTTACGCCCTGCTGATCAAACGACAATAATTATGCTATAACAGTAACTAAACTATATAAATCTGTAAGAAAAAAGAAAACATAGGTAATGAATGAGTATGTATTGGTTGTTTTTTTTTTTTGTAACGACGACAGCGCAGTCGGGCGTGGAGCCGCCTTACGTTCTAAAAGTCGTGGGTTCGATCTCAGTGAAAAATAAAATATATCCAAAAAAAAATCTAAGAGAGCTGTATATTCTAATATAAAAAATGTCCATGTCACAATGTAAGTTACCGTACTCCTCCGAAACGGCTTGACCGATTTTTACCAAATTTTAAATTCGTATTCAGTAGGTCTGAGAATCGGCTACTATCTATTTTTTAATGCAAAACAACGTTTTCCGGGTCAGCTAGTAATAAATAAGATTAAAGACTGATGTAAAATCAACGTACAGGAACCGAAAGAACGCAGATTGTAAACTTATTTCTCTGGCAAGATTTTATTTATCTGGATACTATTTTAGATATCTGTTATTTTACTTATCTTTTTTATTTTATTCACTTCAATCTAAAATGCAGATCCATCATCTCAGCGAGGGGCCGAAGAAAATTGAATCGAGTTAGGAAAGTTCAATGCAACGGAAATAGAAGCCTTAATGAAGTTGCATTGGCAATGTTATTTTGTCTGGAATTTGTTGGAGAAATGTTTGTTTTTATTTATCGCGCGGAGATGAGTGAAATATTGAATTTACATTTCTTTTTCAGAGAAAAACTCAATTACAAATATTGGATTTTGGCTCGCGCATTGAAGGTTCCGTGCTTGGATGGGTGTCCATGCTTGTGCATGCCACGTGAAAAACGATAGTTACAAGATTATCGTTTTGGCATTTTCATCTGGGCGCTACCGTGGGTCGGATGACACGTTAAATTGTAGGCCCTGGCTGTTACTCTTAGTACAAGCAATCGTAAAGCCACGTCAGAGGCCTTCGAGCGACTCTCGATAACTTAGCTCATACAACTATGCTTGGCAATAATATCTTAATATGTATAAATCTCGTGTCACAATCTTTGTCCTCAATGGACTCCTAAACCACTTAACCGATTATAATAAAATTCGCAAACCATGTGCAGTTCGATCCAACTTGAGACATAGGATAGTTTAAATCTCAAATTATACTCGCAATTTTAATTTATTGCTAATTATTGTCTGTTATTATTTGGCAGTCCCAATTATCTGTTAACTCCAAATGATTCTAACAGATGTCGATACCTTTCGACTAGGTTGAGTAAGTAATCAATAGATGGCGCTGCTATGGTAAAATTACGAACGTGTCATAAGCTACACTATCTATTTTTCATACCCCTAAGTGAGGCAAAACAACTTTTGCCGGGTCAGCTAGTATGTTTCTATATTTTTGACGACCTCGTTAGCGTAAAGGTTACCATGCCGGTCTGCTAATCAGAAGGTCCGGGTTCGATTCCCGGCCCGGTCAACATCTTTGTGCTTAACTAAATTTGTTGGCTGTGGGTCTGGGTGTTAAATATGTATTTATATAATATGTATGTATGTATCTGTAGTGTATCAGTTGTGTTAGCAACCATAATACGAGCTAGAAATGGTTCAGTGTGGGGCTAACCAGCCGTGTGTGAATGTGTCCTAATATTTATTTTATTTTTATTTGTACATCGTGTTTTCTGTATAGACTCTAGTATTTTTAACATTTTTACCTATTTACTTATTATGTAATTTCCTAGCCGTGACCAGTTTGTTGATGTCATGGTAGGCGGCGATCATGGTGTGCGCCGGCGCAGCATTGGCAGTGCACGTGGGGAAGGAGCTCATGCAGTCGGCGCCCTCCTGCCCGCGCCTCGCGGCTCGCATGTAGCGGAAGAAACGCAGGATCTCAGGGTTGTCGGACACTGGACGCCTAAGCTCGTTTAGTTCTCTGAAAAAGAGAGAGAAGTAGCAGATGAAGATGATGATAACAATAATAATGAATAATTTATTGCCATAAACAATGGTGGCAATTCTGGCGAACAACGACTAAACTAAATTTAAAGTAGTCCTGACACTTTTCATCTTTAGTGAACAGAAAGAGACAGCACGATTTGAACCATATACAAAACAACTAAAATCACGTCAAATATGGAAAATGTAGGCGATTTTCGAACACACCCAATTGTATCAGCTCTAAAACTACCTACATTTTCTATATTTGACGTGGTTTTAGTTGTTTTGTCTATGGTTCAAATCGTGCTGTCTCTTTCTGTTCACAAATGGTGAAAAGAGACACGAGTTACTTTAAATTTAGTTTACAGTAATGTACACCAGAATCGCCACCATTGCGTGGCATGAATTAGGAATTGCCCCAACTTCGGCTCAGCCAGTATCTTGGGCTCAGTAAAACCACCGTTAACTGATACAGTTTATGGAACAAACAGTAAGAGTACATATTCTTGTTGAAAGAAAAGCACAAAAGATGAATTAAGTAGGTAAAATATTAACATCGCGATGTTTAAGGATTTTATATTAATGATTTTGTCTTATCCCCGTCCTGTGATGGAGATGATTTTCAGGCTGGTTCCGGCCACGGCGACTGTTTGCCATTTTCAGGTTACTAAATGTGTCCTCACCTTAACCTTCTTATTCGTAATGCTCTTGTCAAGCGGTCGTGATAGTCATGGAGGGTCACTAGAGAGGGCGGATATAATTTGCCTCACGACATCTCGCCATCTCTGCCTGCTGGAAGTATTCCTGCTACATTCATTCAAGGAGCCTCCAACTGCCGCCTTGATTTGGTCAGTCCACTCCGCCCTTCGGGTGACCTTCCGCGTGGTTTGGTACCTTCTACCTTCCCTGGTACGACAAGGCGCTCTATGGACTTGTAGCTATGACGAGAAATGTGGCCAAAAAAAGTGAGGATACGCGACTGCGATCACCGGGGTTAAGCAACGGTCGATGCGGGCAGCTTTTGTATAGATGACCATTTAGAAAACTATTTACGCATAGAAAACGGTCACACTTACTTATTATTAAAAGTTGTAATGAGTCCAACAGTTTCTGTTTCAATTTCCCTGAAGATGGTGCTCGGAAAGCACCGAAACTGTTCCACTCATTCCAACTTTTAATAATAAGTAAGTGTGACCGTTTTCTACGCGAAAATATTAAGATGCCTTACGTGAACAGTTTACAATGTTTATGTAGAAAACTGTCTTTTAAAAGTAGTAATTTCATCTGGGCGCCATGGATCGGATGATACGTTTAATTTTAGGTCCCAGCTGTGAGTCTTAGTACAAGCAGCCGTTAATCAAAGGCCTTCGGGCGGCTTTGAAAACTCTCCACGTCACTTGGCTACTTTGTTCATACGAAGAAGAAGATTGTTGTTTGTTGATTGTTATTTGTTGTTGAAGAAGAAGATTGACAAACCTGCTTAGTTGCGCAGATATAAGGTTGCTGTAGGGCGCGTACTTGGCGGGGCTGTTGTACATGAGGCATATCAGCTGTTCTCGGCACGACTCGAGCCGGACGTCGTGAACGGTCTGACCTCCTATCTGCGGGCTGTCGTCTATCGCGTTCTCTGGGGGAGCTAAACCTGAAGATAGAAAGAGATAGATATATTTATACCAGCGTCGATGTACATACAGCTGACAACCTATGGGTTACTGGTTGGTAGTTACTGGTTGGAACTAATGCCAAACTTTTTAAGGTCAGTTTTAGTCATCAAAACAAAAAGACTTGTTCTATGACTTTTGGGATTTCGCGGATAATAATCAGTTGTCCCGGTGAAAAATCCATTAACGCCTGAGTCAATAGATTAATATCTTTTTCAACTTTTTATTTATATTACAGTCAGGTATTTTAAGTAGGGCCGCATAACCACAGGAGTCAGCGACTTTCTGGACTAAGACGTAGCATGCCTAGCCTGGAAAATCTGGCGTTCAATGACGCTGCCGGAAAACATGGTTTTTATTACAGCTAGGCATTTATTTGACCATATAGATAGTCTTATTATAGATAGGCTTACGCTTTACTGATAGTAAATTATGTTTAGGTCTGGGATGGAGCGCGCATGCTTAGAGGAAACCGATTATAATTAAAAATAAACGTTTCGTAATTAAAAGTTTCGCCAAAAGACGATGATAACTTAGTTTGTATCATTGTCGTACCACTGGTTAGAAGCCGATCTACAACAAAAACGTAGTGTGTACCACTGGTTGGATCTATGCATGATATAAGTTAAGTTATATAATATTTGTACATGAATGTATGTGTATATAAATTAAATTTTAGTAATAAATAAATGTAAATTGACTTGCCCAGTACGGTGCGATGCCGTAAGGTTAATAAACGATTTGATTTTTTGATTTTGATTTTTCTAACTCACCAAGTCTTGCAAAGATTCCGTCGAGGCGCGACAGTAGAGGCGAATAGAACGGATCGTAATTGCTCAGGATCATTGAAGAAGCCGGAATCTTCTGGAACACCTGGAAAACACGAGGGAATATTTTTAAAACGTGATATTAAAACCTGTTAAGTGAGAGTTGGACTCATGCATGAAGAGTACATTCGTGAATGAAGAGCACCTTAAATCGTCCATCAAAGAAATAACCCTAGATTGAAAACGACAAAGACATTTTCATATTTTTTAAATAGTTAATCGTTATAGAAATACCCACTACTATCCACGTATGGTATTCTCAAGTCAAGCGTTGTTATTTGGTTCCCATATTTAGGTAGTTGTAACAGAACATTTAATCCGCCATTTTGTCGGGACAGCCATCTTGGACTGAATTACAATAAACATAATGATCAGTTAAGAAGACTTCTAACTAACACAACTACTAAATATAAAAATCAAACAGGTTGTGTCCTTTGGGAGCTACATTGCCAAAGACACACACCCACACACACACACACACACACACACACACACACTCACGTGTCTGTAAACGTCAAACTTGCAATAACCCATCGTTGTTGCATCGAGGATTAAAAATTGGTACCCGAGCTTACTAGACGTAAGGAAACGTATAATCACAACGTTCAATTCTCCCAGTAGAATAAAAAAACTCGCATTTCGCGTTACAAAAGCAGGAAGGTTCTGCTTTCATTCCATGTATCCAATGATAACTAACACTTGATGGGCGATGTAAGCAATGTCTCATATTAGCGATGTTCGCCTCTGCGGTCGCGGGAAGGGGTGTTAGCAAAGGACAGGGCTATCATATCCATGCGGTAGAGCAGGACGGGCTTAAGAGATCAACGGGGTGTTGGTGTTTTAATTTTTGCGTGTTCGTAATAATATACGTAATTTTTGATTAAGTAATTTACGTATTAAATAATTAGAAATCGTGAGGTAGAGTTTCCGTAGAAAGAAATGGAAGCTTTCAGACGAATTGATTTAATTTTATTTATTTCGTTGGTTTAGTTTTTATTTGTTTATACGACTCAGAATAGAAGAGAATATGTTTATTCATCATAAGGTGTCCTAGTTAGTGCTTATGCACTTACTTGTTTTTTACAAATAAATAAATCAAATAATAAATAATTGATAATTCCAGAATAAATTCCATATAAAACATATAATATGTACAAGTAAAAATGAATAATTAAATAACCAATCATTTCTATTCGTCATGGAAACACGCCTTTTGATATTATTCAATATTATCGTATTTCACAATGCGCGAAGTGTTAGTGATGAATCACTTATATTTTTCGTAAAAGGGGCTACAGATATGCACCATCAAGTGTGATATTATCATTACAAGTACCCGCGGGACAATAATGCTTATTACCCACCAAATAATAAACCCCAAAAGTGAAAAGATTTTGATTATTAGAGACATTTTTCTTTTTACCAAAAAAGCTTCTCATTTCAAGGAATCTTTTGGGTTTTGGTCAATATTAATAATTTCGTACTAAATAGCTAAGGTCTGCTGTCGGCAGTTTTTAAAACAGCCTCTGACTCCTTTTAATGGGTGCTTGTACTAAGACTAACAGTCATGACTAAACGTACATGACTGTTGATCTTAGTACAAGCATCTGTTAAAATAAGTTAGAGGCTGTTACATCTGACTCACGATAGAGCCCAGATGTAAATTAGATCAGTTTTGATCGCAATTAAACTAAAACAATCAACAACAGACGAATTAAATTAAACGTTATTAAACAAATGTAATAGAAATACAGGTTTTCAAGCTATTAATTTTAGCGGCGGTAAAAGGCAAGTAGTATTAAAAAAAGATTAAATACAAAAATGCTACATGAAAAATAAAAGGTTAAGGAACAAACCATTATTTTAAAAATAATAGATGGTTCAGAAATTAGACACCTTCGGTCTTGCGACAAGCTTTAAAAGATATCAAAGGAACAATAACATTTCCATCTTGGCTCCAACACTGAATACCCACCTTATTCCACGAAATAAGTTTATTTACCCCTAATTTGGAGACCCTTTGATAAAGTGTCACGAGCAGACAATTTTCTTTGTGAATGCTGATCAAAAGGACGACTTACTTTGTAGTTGTTTGCAGGCTGCATTTGGTTCTGATAGTAGCTGTTCTTCGACGGCATGTGCTGGCCAGGGATACCGAATCTGTAACAGGTTTAAATTAAACATTAAATAATAGTAGTTTAAAAAAAACTAAAAAACACGCTTATCTGGCCGTTTTAAGTGGGTCAAAATCGCGCCCAAAGAAGTCGGTTACAAACATACATACAAACAAACATACAAACAAAAATACAAAAAAAAAAAAAAAAAATTTATCAAATTAGTGTATTGTCATCGGTCCTCAATAAATCTACAAAGTTTCGACGAAATCTGTCTGTTTAAAGTGGGTCAAAATCGCGCCCAAAGAAGTCGGTTACAAACATACAAACATACAGGTGAAGCTAATATAAAGCGTGTAAAAACTTCGACACCTTTTTTGCGGCAGTTATCATGAATTTGAAATAAACTATAGTGTTTGTGTGTATTTTTGCTTTTTACTTTTAAATAAGACAGCGCTTTGAACCATGGTGATTTCTCATCAAAAGGTGGAAAAAAAAGCGGAAGACCATAGTAAACCGAGTGATCGACACTCCGTATTAGACACGACCTTCAGTAATAAAGTTACGTCTAAGAAGAAGAGAAGATTTATCATCTGATGGTAAGTGCTATCGAGGTCTACAGTGGAGCGCGCTTACCTAGAAACTAGAAACCGGCTCACTCTCGCCTTGAAAATCGTTAGATTATACTTTGGGACAAGGAATTCGGCAAGTATTTCCTAAGATTGGCGGTTCGGACAACAAAGGTGCAGGCAAAACGCCTTGGGCGCCTCTTAGACATCTCAACTGTAAACCGATGCCGCTTACTAAGTAACTACAAGGCTTTTTTTAAACCCATATAAGTACGTAGAAGGAGTGGTAAAAAAAAACGTAGGTTCACACAAGTTAATCGGGTCGGTGTACATTTGAGTTGAATGTAGTTTGTGAAAATTGTATTGTTATTGAAATTTGTAATTTTATTATTTATTTATTTTTTACATATTCACACACGGCTGGTTAGCCCCATACTGAACCATTTCTATCTCGTATTATGGTTGCTAACACAGCTGATATACTACATATACATACATATTATACTGTATAAATACATATTTAACACCCAGACCCACAGCCAACAAATTTAGTTAAGCCGGGAATCGAACCCGGAACCTTCTGATTATCAGACCGGCATGGTAACCTTTACGGCAACGAGGTCGTCAAATGGACACTATATCAATAGGTAACTAGGATTAGTAAGTAGCAAACTCTTCTATGGTAGGTCCTGCGGAAATTGGAACTCCACCTCCTATCGACCCACTTGTGGGTGGAATTCCCAGTTCACCCACTAGTGGGTCGACAGTTGGGTGGACAGGTTACAGACCAGAAGAAAAATAACTGCTGATATTCATAATGGAAAAATAAACTTCTCCCACAGGATATTCAGATGACCTTTGAAAAATAATCCTATTTGCTGTGTAAACGTTTTTCTTTTTAGTTTCGGCACAATAATATTCTTCACAATTCGGAAATTATCAGGTAAAAGCCTACATTAAATAGCACAATCACACCAAAATAATAAAAGTGGCAGTTTGTTTGTGTGTATGGACCAATCGCCAATTGCAAGAATGTTTAATACTATTACCACCGCAATGGTATTAAACATTCTTGCATTTGAAAATAGGTACTGTTATTTTCTTTGATTATTATCAAACGAAAAAAAAACAAATATGATACCTAGCTTGAAATTCGCTCAAATTTATCGTAGTTTTCTTAAAATATATAAATTTGAATATTCATATTTTGAATCATTGATGCTATAAATAATAATTAACCTCTTTTAAAATTAGGTTCCTATAAAACATGAAATTTTGTTAATGGAAAATCAAAATGAACCTTAAGCTTATGAAAGGTAATACGTCTAGCAGTGGACTAAAATAAATATTGATAATATTTATAAAAACAGCGGATACCATTGTTTTAAATTTTTTTTAAGATCGCAAGTAACACCACAGGATATCAACAGTTCAGTATCCAATATTGGCCCAATTTGCGTTTGTGCCAATAAAATAATAACGTGGTTTCCTCAAAGGAAATAGAATAAATGACGCTTCAATTTGGGTGTTAGATAACTAGGTTTGGCCTTTCTTTTTAGGTTAGTTGCTTTTACGCAGGAATCGAGAAACAGGTTTAGGTTAATTTCCGCTGTGGTAGAAAAATGGCAATTTAAATAATGATGAATACGGTTATTGAATTAAGCTTCTATTGTTTTTGATAACAATAATTCCTGTTTTTTGACTGACTGAAAATGGTGGTGGTTTCTAAATACGACTGTTCATTTTAAGGGCTAGCGTATGACAATTTTCGTACCAATAAAAATGAAAAAAAAAAATTTACGTTGATTCAAATATACGAGTATATATATTCTGTGAAAAATTTTTAAGTGTCTATCTGTTACCGTTATTGATATATAGCAAAAAAAGACAAAACTAAATACGTTAATTGTATTGGCACATTTTTGTATTATTAGTAGTTGTTGTTATAGCGGCACGGGAAATACATAACTTGTAAAAATGTCAGCTTTCTATCTATCACGTTTTCTGAAATACAGCCTGGTGACAGACAGACGGCCGAAGCTTAGTAATAAGGGATTTTTTTTACCATTTAGGTACGGAACCATACAAACTAAAATCGGTTGTTAAATGGCGCACTTCTGAGGTAACAAACGTAAAAAAAAAACACAATCGCTTTGAGAATCGTCCACCAAGAAAGTCCGATAAAATAATTTCGGATTTTGAATTATAAAATACTGTATGATTTAACTATTTCGTTATATACAAAACTATGAATATACGGTGCCAGTCTGGACGCAAACACAGTTCTCACCTTGGGCAAAGGTAGTATCTTGGTTGTTATGTGCATCTTGCGTCTGTACTCTTAGGTGACATTTATCAATTGCTTTCAGAATAAATATCTGTCTTACGCTGAGTACCTGGAACTCTCGTCACTCTTGTGTATTGACATTATGTTAATTTATTTTTTGAATAAATATTTAAATATTTTGAATTTGAAAAAGGAACTTACCGTGACATGTCAATATTGCCTATGTCATTCGCATCACCGCCATCATTGTAGGTGTCAGGGTAAGCATAAGCCCCCGCCGGGTTAGTCTCGTAGCCCGCAGGTTCCTTGTTCTCGTTGTTATAGGCTGTCTGATCCTCTCCGTTGTTGATTGGAGGGTAGCTGGCTTGGCTCGAACTAGCCGAGAGCTGGGAGATGCCTGGAATGAGAAAAGGGGTCTATGCTATACACAGAAAATATCTTTGTTCGAAAGAGTTGAATGTCACTTGTTTTTAATGATGCGAATACAGAAATACAGAACTTTATTGGCCATAATAGTCCGGTCAAATTAGACCAAAAAATTAGGGTGAAATTACATAAATTCGCAACAAGCTGAATTTTGGTACAATTGTTCAAAACACGATTATAAACAATAGCTGAAAGTTCCCCATCATTCCCGTGTGTGGAAAATTTTTTATTCAACGTCAAAGGTCAAAAAATATAGTTTTTCGCGATTTTCAGCAAATCGGTAAGTTTTATCAAAAAATATTTTAGACAAAAATTGTAGATCATAATGTTATCTACAAAAAGTTGTTTGATACTTTTTTTCTACGAGCCACCGTTTTTGAGATATAACGATTCAAAAAGTTGCACATTTTACTTCTACCTGCGGCGAAAAAAACTGCTATACTCGATTCTTTGCAATTGTTTAAAGGGATGCAATGCTAAATGTGGTTGCAAAAAAAACGGACTGTTCTGTTCTCTGGCATGTACACATTCTCAAGGCCGGCTGTGCTCTAATAATGAATAACCAACAGGAGAGGATCCGTTTGATTACAACGAGGCAATATGCGATGATACATCGCTATTTACGCAGTTTACATGCACTCAGGATGAAGACGAACAAGAACAAGTACAATAAGATCAAGAAGAAGATTTTGAAAGTTACGGCACGGACGATTAAATTTCACTACTTTTTTTAACTTAAATTCCTTTTATCTTTTCAATCCGTGCTAATATCTATTTTTCAATAGTTTTAAATTATAGTTAGTTATGTGCAACCACATTTAGTACTGCATCCCTTTTTACAGTTGCAAAAAATCGAGTTAAGCAGTTTTTTTCGGCGCCGGTGGAAGTAAAACGTGCAACTTTTTGAATCGTTATATCTCAAAAACGGTGGCTCGTAGAAAAAAAAGTATCCAACAACTTTTTGTAGATAACATTATGATCTACAATTTTTGTATGAAATATTTTTTGATAAAACTTACCGATTTGCTGAAAATCGCGAAAAACTAATTTTTTTGACCTTTGACCTTGAATAAAACAAAATTCCACACACGGGAATGATGGGGAACTTTCAGCTATTGTTTATAATCGTGTTTTGAACAATTGTACCAAAATTCAGCTTGTTGGGACTTTATGTAACTTCGAATGTCTAAATTGACCGGACTATAAATAACATACGTCGTTTTATGTTATACACAGAAAATATCTATATCACTAACATTAAATTATTTTGACATGTAAAAATTGTATTCTAGTTATGTGTTTTATTTTATTATTCATTTAAATTAGATAACATAAGTTGTGATAAAAAACTTGTTAAAATAAATGTGAGAAATGGGAAAAAAAGTTATATTAATTAAACTTATAGATTCCATTAAATAAATTTTCTACACCATTGACACACACAATAGCTCTTGTTTTTCATATATTGTAATTCATAGGGTAAACAAAGAACTAGAATGAAAAAAGAAAAAGTTTAGAACTCTCCTAGTAGATAATATACCTACTTTGCGGGGGAATCACGACCCTTGGAACTGATAAATGTGAATTAAGAGTACCTTACGGGACCTTATTGCCCTTTTCTCAGAAACCGTGACAGTATTTTTGTAACTATATTACAAATAACTTATTTAAATTATAATTAAAAAGTAAGTTTGTATCCCACACGTATTTAAAATTTCTTTCAAGCTTGTATGCCCGTCGACTGCAATGGCGGCTACACCTACGCATTCGTATGTACTATGTCTCGTTCTACTATATAGGTAGTCCTACTACGCGTCCTTGTCGGGATTGTTTTGCAAGTAACTGCGAAATGGCCGTTACACAGACGTAGCTGTTTCGCTAGTGGAGGTTCGCATCGTATAGCGTCACCACGCGTTCTGTCAGAGGACAGAATTTCGCAAAATGGAAACCGAAAAAATGAAATGACAATGACATTTACTTGCGAAAGAACTGCAGTGTACTAACGTTCCGCAGATGTTTCGCTACCGTAATTATTTCGCAAAGACTCGTTGCTGCATGCGAATGCGTAGGTGTACTAAAAGCATTATAGTCTCAAACCGGCGTCGTTGTGACAGAACAATTGTAGGTAGCTTTAAATAGTAGACTTTAAAATGATGACAATTTATTATAGCAGATGTTATTTTGAAACGATTATAACAATAAACAACTTCTAACTGCAGAAGTATAGACAACAACACATAACTTTCTAGAAACTTTTCCGTACGTTACGCATGATAACAAAAGCTTCGCCATGCGTGTCGCTACTAACTCACGAAATTGTCGAAACCCGAAATCGTACATCACAAAACTTGGAAGAAGTAAACTACTGGAATCGTTTCAAACCTACACCCCTACGGCTTTAAAAAAAATACATTTTTGATGAAGCTTGCTTCCGTATTGATATTTTAGTCAGCATATCTACTGATGTTTTTTTGTACCACCGCTTTTTCTATCTGTACTGTCCCTCTCCATTCCTGGTTGCCTGGTAGAGATCACCATAGGTGATAAGGCTGCCTTTGTACTCTATGTGAAAATATTTTATTTCCATAATTTTAGCTGTTTTCTTATGTGGTTGTACAATAAAGTACTAAGAAAAAATAAGAATTTGGTCACGTCATATCTCAAGAATTACTTTACTAATTAAATGAAAACTAAATCTGACTAATTAATTAAATATAAAGAATTTCAAGGCGAGAGCGATATAAAAATCGTCACCTGATGATGGGCTTTATGTGTGCCACATCCTCTTAAACTCTATGTTTGAATGATTTATAGCCCAATTCTTCCCACCAAAAAGCCAAGTTAAGAATTTATAACTGCTAAAAGGCAAACGACGAGCTTTCCAAGCCGACAACGTGATGAGAACTTTGTGGAACCGAACTGAGAGTATATATTTTATGGAAGTCTCACGATATTATAGCCGTATGTACCTAATATTTTCTTTGATTATAAACAATAATAAATATTAGAATAGAATAGAATAGAATATTTTTATTCATCATAACGTATCCTATTAGAAATACAATTATATCATCAACAAGATACAATATGGACTTGTCAATTACAATATACAATGGAAACGAATTAATAAAACAACAACAATAAAATAAAATACCATTAAAGAAAAATTGTTTAAAAATCAATAATGTCAGCTGTAAAGGGGCTTCGTCATAGATTAAAAATAATAAGATTTAATTGTGATTTGTGATTGACCAATGTCAACAAAATTAAAAAAATAAATGTGATTTATTAGGACACATTTCACACACGGCTGGTTAACTCAATACTGAACCATTTCTAGTTCGTATTATGGTGGCTAACACAACTGATATACTACATATACATACATACATATTTTATATAAATACATATTTAACACCCAGACCCACAGCCAACAAATTTAGTCAAGCACAAAGACGTTGGCCGAGCCGGGAATCGAACCCGGAGCCTTCTGATTAGCAGTCCTGCATGGTAACCATTGCCATCAAGGTCGTCAATCAATCGACTATCTCTTACAAATGCTACGCGATTAGTGACATTTGGTAGATTTTGCAAATAAATACGCTAAAACATAACGTTTTTGATATCAAATTTTGTTATATCATAATTATTATGTTATATTTGAGCATATATTTTTGTACCACGAATAATTGTACCACGCGTTACAAGTGACATCATGGCCCAAGTCGCATAGCATTTGAGCAGCGTTATATAGCTAATATAGTAATAACTAGCCAATTGTGAGTTGGACTAGTGCATTGTTGTATGGGAGCCCCCCTCAAATATTATGTATTTTCTTTTTTTAATTTCTAGGCTAGAGAAATACATATATTGTGAAAGTTTCAGCTTTTCTAGCTATAACGATTTCTGAGATACAACCTGGAGATAGACAGCCAGCGGAGGCTTAGTAATAGGGTCCCGTTTTTACCTTTTAGGTACGGAACCCTAAAATGCGTTTTGCTTCGACCTTCATTGTGAGAACTGCGAAGCTTTGGAACTCTCTTCCTGAGTCTCTTTTTCCCGAGAAGTACAATTTAGGGGTCTTTAAATCTAGAGTAAATAGGTTCCTTCTAGGCAAGCGTGATACATCTTAGACCACAGTTAAGCTTAACATCAGGCTTGATGCGGTCAAACGTAAGTTCATTTATCATTAAAAAAATAAATAAAAAGAATTTGAATCCTAATTTAAGTTTCCGAGAACAAGCATTCATGCTTGGAGTATAAATAAGCTCAGAAGTACCAAAATAAGCCATGGCTTATGATCTATCCACATTTTAAACACTACCGACTTATAAAACAACTTTGCCAGTGACGACACTTGGTCGAACATAAATCTTACGTCTATTTGTAAGTCTCTTTAATCGGGGGTGATTTTTTATAACAAAACGTGCATCTGTCTTTCAGAAAACTTTTGCTTTTGACAAATTGCCCTGGTTGTAAGACTGGTAAGGTTAAGGTGAAGGTCAAAGAGGCATGTAATAGCTAGGTGATAATAATAGATCCATAAACAAAAAGTTGTTTTGTCTGTGGTCCAGAACGTGCCGTCTCTTTCTGTCCACCTAAGATGAAATAATAATAGTAGTTTAAAAAAAACTAAAAAACACGCTTATCTGGCCGTTTTAAGTGGGTCAAAATCGCGCCCAAGAAGTCGGTTACAAACAAACATAGAAACAAAAATACAAAAATATGTAATAATTGTATCAAATTAGTGTATTGTAATTGGTCCTCAATATATCTACAAAGTTTGAACGAAATCTGGCCGTTTAAAGTGGGTCAAAATCGCGCCCAAAGAAGTCGGTTACAAACAAACATACAAACAAAAATACAAAAATACAAAAAAAAATTATCAACTTAGTGTATAGTCATCGGTCCTCAATAAATCTACAAAGTTCGAACGAAATCTGGCCGTTTAAAGTGGGTCAAAATCGCGCCCAATGACGTCGGTTACAAACAAACATACAAACAAACATACAAACAAACATACAAACAAACATACAAACAAACATACAAACAAACATACAAACAAACATACAAACAAACATACAAACAAACATACAAACAAACATACAAACAAACATACAAACAAACATACAAACAAACATACAAACTAACATACAAACAAACATACAAACAAACATACAAACAAACATACAAACAAACATACAAACAAACATACAAACAAACATACAAACAAACAAACAAACATACAAACAAACATACAAACAAACATACAAACAAACATACAAACAAACATACAAACAAACATACAAACAAACATACATACAAACAAACATACAAACAAACATACAAACAAACATACAAACAAACATACAAACAAACATACAGGTGAAGCTAATATAAAGCGTGTAAAAAGACAGGGCTTCTTTAAGTATAGTTTAGTCGTGTGTACGGCAGAATCGCCACCATTAATTACCTTTCCCAAGTATCTTGCCAAAGCTGCCCAGTATGCTTGGCAGGAACATAGCGAGCAGCACCGACTTTATCAGCACCTGTCCTCCAATGAACAGCGGCAGAAGGAACTTGTTGATGCCGAACGCTGGAACACATTATATGACAATTATATTCCATGACAATCACTAATTTTGTGATAAAACTGTATTATCTGTATGTGTGTAAGTTTAATTGCCAAGTGTAAAGGAGCAGGTTGAAAACCATCGCTGGAGTACTTGTGTACTCACAGCACAAGGTTAACCCTAAAATGTATGATTTTTGTTGACGTGACAACGTCTTAAATTAGGTTGCGGCTGGGAGTCACTTATGAAAAAGTGTAACGCCCGGTAACGTTACGATGAGTCACCGAACGAGAGAGAGGCCCGCCGAATGCCTTGCGTCTCTCTCCCACTCAACTATGATCGGTCTGCCGCGCGCGCAGCACGCGGCAGACGTTGTCACGTAAAATCTTCGCCCGTAAAACCGACTTTACAGGCAACCATTTTTTTTACGTTTTAAAATAATATATTTATTTGTATAATAGACATGTATTACTGTCTAGGAAAAATTTGTAAAAAAATCTAGACATGAATTTACTATACTTTTTTTTGCAATAATGTGAGTGTTGTTTATAAACTACATTGCGCAAAATTTACAAAAAAAATTAAATGAAGGTCAATTTTATGTGTGACTTTTAGTATGTTGTTTAAAAACAACATTGTCCAATAAAGGGTTAACCTGCTATTTTTGTGCACATACACATTACCATATATGTAGTAGGTATGTATAGCTTAAATAATTGTGTAAATTGTCTATGTGTGCACAAAACACTATTTCTCTTTCTTTCTTTCTAATCATCAATTCAGTCAAAACACAATACACATAAAATACGTAGCGCGCGACTCGGCTAACTAACATGATCTGACGCGATCATCGAGATCTAGATTTAGGTAAATAAAAGGAGATATTTGACACACAGCTGGTAAGCCCCGTATTCAAGTTTTCTAGTTTATCTTATGGTACGTAGTACTAGTTATTATTCTGTGATTATGGTTGCTAACTCAACTGATATACTACATATACATAAATACTTTATATCGATACATATTTAACACCCAGACTGACAACCAATAAAAATTTAGGTCATCACAAAGATGTCGGCCGTGCCGGGAATTGAACCCGGGACCCTCTGGTTGGCGGTCTGGCATGGTTAAATATAAATATATTAGGACACATTCACACACGGCTGGTTAGCCCCATACTGAACCATTTCTAGCTCGTATTATGGTTGCTAACACAACTGATATACTACATATACGAGTACATACATACATATTATATATAAATACATATTTAACACCCACCCCCACAGCCAACAAATTTAGTTAAGCACAAAGATGTTGACCGGGCCGGGAATCGAACCTGGAACCTTCTGATTAGCAGACCGGCATGGTAACCTTTACGCTAACGAGGTCGTCAAGAAATTATAGTCTATTATTCTGATATATTGTCATGAACTTTCATTAAGATCTATTCGGTAGTTTTCGCGTGAAAGAGGAACAAACATCCATAAATCTAGACCTCCATACGTACAAATTTTCGTGATTATAATATTAAAGTAAGAAGTAGAAAGGACGTAGTATTAAAGAAGTAAGATATTTTGCTATTGCTAAAATGAAATAATTGAATACTCACACCTGAATCCCATCATCTTTGCTGCTTTCGGAAGATCTATCGACAGCACATGAGTGTTTATGAACTCTCTGACTTTCTGGAACATTCTGTACTCGACCGTGTATTTACTAAACAGTGCCCTTCCTTTTCCCTCTTCAAGACTTCTCACTTCTTCTGTCCTTGTCTGGTTTTCTTCTTTACTTATGCCATTCTTCACAGGTTCTATTTCGAATCCTTCAAATATTTCGTACCTGTCTTTGCTCAGAGCTCGTTCGAGTAAATTTTCTACTTCTAATTCTAATCTATCTATAGTTTTATTTACAGTGGAATCTTTGTCAGTCAGAGTATATATAACATCAATGACATTATGTACAAAAGATTCTGTATTATCTAATGCTTTATTACTAGAGAAACAAGTATGGCATTGACTACTATCTAAATCTAGGTCTGTTTTGGTTGTGCTTCCTGTTTCTGCCTCACATCTTGCTTGTGTGAGTAGGGATATGCATAAGATTAGGAGGCTAAACCTCCGTTCCATTTTTCTATGATTTCCTTGTGTTTTTCGGTTTATAGGGTTCATTTTCGTTTGGCTGTGACCGCATCACAGAGAATAGTCGATTTTCAGACTAGTGGAGGTGAAATCTGGAACAAGAGAAGTTTATGTCATTTTATTGGATTCACATGATTGTTACATATATTGCGGAAGATGTAATAAGCTATAGAGAGTTCGATTGGTAAACAATAGTAATATAACATCGTGGGAAACTGACGTGAAGTATGATTGTTGAACGCATTTAGGTTATAAAATGTTTGTATTTTTTTTTGTTGAGAAAGTATAGGAAATGTTTTTTGTTTAGAACATATTTAGTCGAATATTTATAATCTCATGGTTAATGAGTATTTTTATAGAGTAGGTATAAAGTGTACCTTTCATTTAATTTTAAAATTAATGATAAAATAGAACTTTTTAGTAGTAGGCAATTTTTTATTTGGGGGATGATTCCCTCAAAATAGGGGAAAATTATCTGTAACGTTCTTTTTTGATCAATATTAATGATATATATTTGGATTCGTAATTAAATAAAATACATTAAACTCATAAAAGCGATAATAATAACGGCTCGGTGATAATAACGTCTGCTTTTTAATCAAACGGCCCATGGTTCAATCCCGGCCGTACACTAATGACTTGTTTTAACTTATATGGGGATTTACACTAGCTTTATAGTGAAGGAAAACACCGTGAGGAAACCGTCATGATTGAGGACAACAATATCCGAAGACGTGTGTCATCTACCAACCCGCACTTGGCCAGATTGGTGGATTATGGCCTATATCTATGTCCTCATAAGAGAAAGCTTCAAGTCAGTGTAGATAAGCAGTGGGAACGTATGGGCTGCTTACGCATTATGCTTATGAGTTTCGGCATTTGCAATAAAGAAATTGTATTCGCAAAGTCTAGGAGGTATTTGGAGAATAATAAGAATACCATATTATTATAACTTAGTTAATAACAAGATTTCTATATTGAAATATGCAAGTAACGAATATAGTTTCTAAATAGTTTTAAGTCATAAATAATTAACGATTTAATGAAATCCTTTCACAATGAATAATGGAAGGTGATTGCTATTTTAAAACTTCTCAGGTTTGAGACTTAAAAGGAGTTGCTTTATTAGAGAAAACCGATGTCTTAGAAAGTTAGTCAATTTATAATAATTTATGATTGAATGGTGAGTAATCGAAATCATTTCTTATGCTAACAATTTCGTCTAAATTTATTTAATAGACCCAATGAAATTAATAAAAACTACACAATGATTCAAAATTTTAAAAAATCCTTAATAATTAATAGTAAAAATATAAATAACTATCGAAATCGAGAAATATCTTAAGTCGTATTATCATTGCGTGCATATTATAGAAATAATTATAGTCACATTATTTAAAAAAATTGGAAAGTTTTTAGGATATTGGGAACATGAGTGTAATTTCTTTATTTTTATACACAATAGAGAAGGTATTTATCCAGCAGGGCGCGTAACCATACGATAGTCAGCGACACTCTAAAAGTTAAAGAAATAAAATAAAGATTATCTTTAGCGACATTCTGGCCGAATATGAATCATCTCTAGTCTGGGATAACTGGCTATTGAGAAATCTTGTACTTTGTAAACTGTTATCGTAAGGCGTATTATATATTTGCACGAAACAAACGGTCACACTTACTTAAAAACGTTGCATATACGTCCAACGGGTTTCGACGCATTACAAGCGTCATCATCATTTTTAAATAAGTGTGACCGTTTGTTTCGTGCAAATATATTTAGAAAGCTGTTTGAACCCACCGTAATATTGGTTAAAGCACCTAAGCTTTGTCCAATATTTAACCCTCGGCGCAAAAATAACGGAGTGATATAAGTTTGAGGTATTTTTGTATGTGTGTGCCTGGCACAGGCAAGCATAGTTACCTCCCAAACGAAAAAACCGATTTTGATTTCAGTTTTTTTGTTTGAAAGGTGTGTTAGTGTTAATGAGTGCGGAAAATAATGAGAGTGTGACTTTTAAATTTAAATTATAAACTTGTTCCATTTAATCAGAATTTTTATTTTTATTTCGTTTTGTCTCATTTCTTATTTCATATCTTACAAATGGTCAACATAAAAAAAATCAATCAAAAGGTCCAAGCCCGAACGAGGCCAAGAACGTGCCCATCAGACTCGCAGCATTCCCCCGCTGTATGGCAAGGGAAATTTACTGTCTCAGGATTTTTTCTTACATTTGTATTTGTATTCAATTGCATTGCTTCGAAGAATCCCGTAACTAGGTCAAGCGAAAAAAAAAATCTATCTCACACTTTTCTTTATCACATTAGTCGTCCTTTTCTGTCGTCGGATAATAGGACTACGTGATAATTATTTTTAATTATTGCAACAATACTGCGCCAGATACTTACTTACAAAGGCCCTTTGTATACCGAGGGGTTAACACAATCTTTTTAAGCTATTATGGTATTCGTATTATCTCTCTCCAGCGATAAGAGTTTTTAAGAGTAATCGAATGGGGTCGAAATTAGTTGACATCATTGGAACAAAAATTGTCTGGGCGTTCAATATGTTTTGATATAAAGTAGATAAATAAATATTTATACATGTAGTATATCAGTTTTGCAAAGACATTGGGAAGCGGTTGGTCCTCACTCCTGGAGATCCAAGAGCTTGCAGCTATTTCTTACAAAGACTGGGTTTAGCTATTCAACGGGGCAATGCTGCCAAAATTTGGGAACTCTGCCTCGCAATGGTAGCCTGGATGGTGAGCTTACCTTAATTGTAGAGTGTTTTAATTTTTGTTTGTTCCTCTCTCTTTATCTTTGAGTTTGTACATAGAAAATAATATTTTGTATCTTAATATTGTTCTTATTTGGCATCGGCTTTTTTATACAAGTATTCATTGTGCTTTGTTGTTATCGAACCAAAATAATAGAGTATATTATTATTATCAGTTGTGTTAGCGACCATAATACAAACTAGAAATGATACTGGGCTAATCAGCCGTGTGAAAGGTGTCCTGATATTTTTATATTAATAATTTACTTATATTCCACAATATTATAATCATTATATTGTGATAGTAGCCCCCCTGACCATAACAATACCCATCACAAGAGTAGTTATCCCTGTCCACACCAGTTTCCTGGGTGTATTAATTTTCTCATTTTGTCGGCAAAATTTCTGCTTAACTATATCAGAGTAAGGAAAAATGGGAGCGCAATAATAGATTACATTGAAGGACTAACAAATGTACTTGATAATACTAGTAGGTAAGTTAATATCTTTTTTATATACATTATTACAAAGAATCATATTGTGTAAGCACATAATCAAAAATCAGTCTCCGGCTACGAATTGAGCTACAAGATTTTGTTTCAAAAACAGACAACCTTCACTCTGGAGATGCAATCCTACTAATATTATAAATGCGAACGTTTGTGTGTGTGTATGTTTGTTACTTCTTAACGCTCAATCGGGGGAACCAGTTTTGATGAAATTGGGTGTGAAGCTAGGTTAGACCATAGGCTACTTTTTTTTCCCAGAAACAATTGTGGTTCCTGCGGGATACGCAAATAGCTTCAAAATCTATGTTACTTCTTCACGCTCCAACGGCTGGTCCAATAAAATTTTTATATGATTTTCTATGAAGATAGGTTAGATCTTTAATTTTTTTTTTGACTCTTATAACCCAGAATGTTTATTCAGCTATCTCTTGAATAATAAATAACCTTTTATTAACACATATGATATTTTTTATCCCGATTAACTTTATTCATCCCGGATTATCGCGAGTAACCGCGGGTTGCAACTAGTATAACTATATCTGTAGCATTGTCTAGCTTTTTGTATATCTGACACAGACGTAGCAATAACAGGACAATGCGGTAAGGGTATTATAGATAATGATATCGTTTGGTAACCTTTGGCTCAGCTGCTGAGAACGCATAGTGCGTAGCGTTAGTGTGTTTTTTTTTTTCGTAAATTGAGCTTTGTAGTAGGTGGTATTATTATTATTTTGAGGTACAATACGTAAATGCTTAACGGGGGAGGCCTATGCCCAAGCGGCAACTTTTGCTTAAAAATGTGTAAATTTTAAAAATATGTATTTGCATTACATATTTAACAAAATAATGGCTTTTTTACTTTTACCTTTACTTACGTTAATGCTGTGTAGAAATTACAACTAACAATCGGTAAAGATTTAAAAAGAAGTTACGAGGTTTTATAAACGAAAATTAGTATGCAATCCCACTTATATTATAATGGCAAAAGTTTGTATGTTTGTTAATTCTTCACGCTCAAACGGCCTGACAATTTTGATGATATTTAGCGTATGAAGATAACTTAGATCCTTGGATTGACACGGATAATACTGCGAAGTGCGACTAGTCTTCTAAATTAATGAAAAGGTTTCGGACCCCGGAGATCTTCACTATGAAGATGCATTCCTACTAATGTATAAGTGTGTCTATTTGTTACTTCTTCACAGCTTTGTGAAAGATCGGATGAGACTATATTTTTATTGCAGTACGAGTACATTGAAACTCGAGGATAAACATACACTAAAAAAGGAATAATAGTAAATATTAAATTATTTTATAGCAAAAATTTCATAAAAACTTATCCCCATACATTATTAGTTAGGTCGTTTACAATAATTTCATTCATCAAGACTAACTTGCTACAAAATACAGCAACTGCAAGTTTCTTCAAGACTTTCCAAATGTCAAAAGTTGTTATTCTAATTTTACGGGATTCTCCATTCATAACCCTAAGCGCAAAAATAAAATATTTTTTTAGCCTATACTATCCCACTGCTGAGCAAATGACTAATAAAAATATTACACAGCAAAATATTATGTCTTTCAAAATATATATTTGACCCATATTTTATTTTAAAGAGCCCAAAACCACAGTCCAAAGTATAAAGCGGAGTGTCCATTAGCGAATTGTTGCTAAATAATGAAAATTACTCGCAAAACGGTGTCGCTAAATGACGTCATAATTTTTTACTTGATATAAAAATGTGGGGCGAAAATGTTTATCATAAGTTTTGTCGGTTTTTTGTGAGAATAATCATTCGAGTTAGAAAAAAATTAAAAACAATGTGATTTTACACTTGTATGCATTTAGTACATTTACAATTTCATTAAAAAAATCATAGAAGGAAGGATAGCAGCCAGGAGAGAAAGAGCAAGACCTAGACGATCATTTTTAGACCATATTAAGGAGAAGGCGAATGTCACGTCGTATAGGGAGGTCAAGAATTTGGCCAAAGATAGAACTACCTGGAAAAAACTCCACGGACAAGAGCTTAGTTCTTAAATATTGAATGAATGAATACATTTAGTAAATTTACATTACGTGTAAGAGAGGAATCACAAGACTCATGTCAAAAATTTAGACTTAAATCTTCTTCTAATATATACAATATCCTTGACACAATGTTAGTTACCGTACTCCTCCGAAACAGCTTGACCAATTTTTACAAAATTTTATATGCGTATTCAGTAGGTCTGAGAATCGGCTACTATTTATTTTCCATACCCCTAAGTGATAACTGTTGTTCACCCATATTTTTTTTTTAAATGTTGACGAAATGTTTTGTTTTTATTGTTTATAATGTGGCATAAAAATACATACAACCAAATTTTTTTACTATTTTATCGCCAACCCCTATTTTTTATGGCCGTTTTAGTAAAAGGGCAAAACAACCTTTGCCAGTCAGCTAGTTAAACTATATATTTTATAATATTGCGTATGAATTAAGATTCACAAAAAAATGTGGAGTTATGAATAAATTTTACTAACTTTAATCATAATAAATTACCATTTATTAACTAACAGCTAGGCACTTGACCAGAAGCGCGTAACCACACGAGTGTGCGACTCTTTGACTCTAGTGGAGATTGCTTAGTCTGAAATATTGGCTCTTAACAGATTTGAGGGTTTATGCTTGTCAGGTAAGTAATCCAATATATCGATGTCTTCTGTAGTGCCATCACTAAAATTGTGTGCGCATAGTTAGTCTTTAGATCTAAAATAGTTGTCGCTTTGGTGTAATAACTGTTCTAACTATTTTATTGTAGAAATGATTTGTGGATTAAATGAATTATGATCTAGAAAATGTTTTACCACCGTGGCAACCTAACTTAAATCTCATGTACAAAACCCATAAAACACGTTTTAACTTTTACTATTATGACCTATGGCAGCATACCAAGTTCTTTACTCAGTGTACCTCTTCATTAAGATTGACAAGCGGAATATAAGTTGCGAGGTAGAAATGAGGTATTAATTTGTAGAGGTGGCATACAAAAATAGTTATTTTTACCAAAAGAGTGATCTAAAAAACTTTAGTATCAAAAAAACTAATTCTTCTAATATATAAAATTTCCATGTCACAATGTTTGTTACCGTACTCCTCCGAAACTGCTTTACCGATTTTTACCTAATTTTATATGCGTATTCAATAGGTCTGAAAATCGGCTACTATCTATTTTTCATACCACTAAGTGTTAAGGGTTGTTTACCCTTAAATTTTTACATAAGGTAAAACAACGTTTACCGGGTCAGCTAGTTTTTTAAAAGTTTAACTTAAAATTATGGCAATACAGCATTTTCTAGTGTTTGCGTGGATATTTACACCTTTTTATTGAAAAATCTGTCTCTAAGCACCTAATAGTGTCCTTCAGTAGCTTCTTCGCCTCCTTGAAACCCAGTTATTCCAGACTAGAGATGGTCCACTTTATGCCAGAGTGTTGCTGTCTCATGTGGTTACGCGCCTTGTGCTCGACAAAAAAAAAACAATTTTTCATATAAAGTAAGTTTATTACATTACTTTGACTTAAATTGTCTATTTATTCAAAACTAAATCATATACGGATATGTATAGTATAAAAAAATAGGAAAGATATATTAAGTACTAGCTGACCCGGCAAACGTTGTTTTGCCTCACTTAGGGGTACATCACCATCTATTGATTACTTACTCAACCCAGTCGAAAGGTATCTGTTAGATTCATTTGGAGTTAACAGATAATTGTGACTGTCAAATAAAACAGACAATAATTAGCAATAAATTAACTTTGCGACTACAATTTGAGATTTAAACTATCCTATCTCTCAAGTTGGATCAAACTGCCCATGGTGTGCGAATTTTATTATAATCGGTTAAGTGGTTTAGGAGTCCATTGAGGACAAACATTGTGACACGAGATTTATTATATATTTAGATGTATATGTAAATCAGTTGTATGAGCAACCATAAAACAAACTAAAAATGGTTTACAATGGAGCTAACCAACCTTGTTGAAAAAAAAAAATAAAATATAGCTATGGATGACTCTCTGCACCGACAATGCTTTTAGGGATGGTATTTTTCATGTTTTATGGGTATTTCCAATAACGATATCTTGTATATATGGCAGCTTTATGAATGACGCTCGTAAATAACAACGCAGTTCCCAGCTTGGATATTAATGCTTGCAGGAAACTGAATTTTATTTATTTTCAAAATATTTTTTATGGGATTGAAAAATTCGAAACTAAAAACGAACAAAGTTAAGGCGAATCGAGAAGGATGCGCAACAGTTGTAATATCTCTTGTACTAAGCGGTTTGCCTCCACCTTCATTGTGCCAACCACGAAAGTGTGGAATTCTTTGCCAAGCTCCCTGTTCCCCGAAAACTACAATCTGGCGGTTTTAAAAGTAAAACTGAACTGGGTAAGCGCGCAACACCTTAGATCATAATGTCACTTACCATCAGATGAATTGTGATCAAGTGCAAGCCTATTTATTAATAAAGGTAATCTTCTTACTTTTCATAATCATTTATATTTTTAACAACTTAAGCGAAAAGATATTCTTCGCCTTCTTAAATGTTTTTTTTCCGAATGTAATGATTAAGCTAGCATTGTTGGAAAATATAAAAATACATTATAGGTATCATAATTACAACTTTTGTGTGACACATTTTTTTTACTGTAAATGGGTTTGCGCTTGTTCACAATTCTTCTGATGATAAGCGATATTATGATCTAACGTGGAGCGTGCTTACCCAAAAACAACCGGTTCACTCGATTTGAAAACTTAATTTCGAAACACGAGAACGTAAAACTCACTCTATAGCTTATTTTTTTTTATTAGTGTGCCTCTGATAGTAAAAAATAAATGAAAACAAATCTTACTTTTTGTAGGTTATGTTATAATCTAGAATTGCCAGAGCTTATAATTTCAATAAAAAAAGAAAATAATAATACTTAAATATATAATTATTTATTATTATTAGAACGACTTCGGGGTCGATCCAAACAAAGGTGGCGTCATGACCTAGACGAACATGACACAAATTGCGCCACGAAAGCTGAAGACCGGGCTGTCTGGAAGGAGGGAAGAGAGGCCTTTGCCCAGCAGTGGGACACAATAGGCTGAAAATAATAAAAAAAAATATGCAATCCTTCTGTTGCGTGTCAGGCGCTTCTACACGTCACGGCGGTACTCGGTACAACACCGCTTTATACAAATACAAATTTTTACAAATACATTTTTTTTTATTTCAGCAAACAACTTATTTACAACAAGGAATAATATTATATATAACTACAAGTAGGTAAACATACAAATAGCTTCTCTTTAATGCCGTAAGGAGGATAATATCCTCCTTACTTAAAAAATATTTTAAGCTTACTGTTTCTTTTCTGGCCGGATTTGGTTTGAACTCCGGTGTCATCTAAATTTGTTTTTAATAGAATTTCTTTAGTTGAATCATGTTGCCAAGCTAAGTTTATCATAAGTCTTGACCGAGCCATCATTAAAATTAACAAAACTTCATAAATCCATAAAAAAACGGTTTAGTTGATCTGGGAAACGTGGAGCGTGCGCTGTTCCCGCTAACAATGTGGGAACTGGCAGATCCGCGCCACCTCAGCCCCCGCGCGCCCCGGGAACAACGTCGTAACGTAACTACCTACATTGTTAGTCGAGCGTCACGAAAACATCCGACCTTTTTCATTTCAAAAAACACAGAAAACGTCAGTTTTGAATTTTTATATTTTGTGAGGTTCAAGATATGGGTATTCTAAGACTTCTCATGCAATAAAACGAAAATGGCCAAAATGTTAGTTCCGACTTTGTTAATTGCTACAGTCGATATGTAGTAAAGAGTCGCTGCGCTTGCACTAGGTACCAGAAGGTCCTGTTATGCAGAGCGACAGTGGATCCAAACCGCTTTTCCCCATGACTTCAAGCAACAATAGAAGTTTTACCTTATTTTTTTTTTTTTACACACTCACACATGGCTGGTTAGCCCCATACTGAACCATTTGTAGCTCGTATTATGGTTGCTAATACAGCTGATACTGATGACTACATATACATACATACATATTATATATAAATACATATTTAACACCCAGACCCACAGCCAACAAATTTAGTTAAGCACAAATATGTTGACCGGGCCGGGAATCGAACCCGGACCCTTCTGATTAGCAGACCGGCATGGTAACCTTTACGCCAACGAGGTCGTATTACCTTATTTAATACTCTTTAAGCGTAATACCGGTGATTGCGATAGCCCTGTTTAAATTTGCAATAAATACTTACACAGTTAAACGTACAATTTGGTCGTTCAAGTAAAACGCCTAAAAACCACAGAACAGGAATCGTCACGAGGTTTTATTTGGCTGTAAAACTTCACGGTACCTTTTAACGAGCGTTACGAATACGTTGTTTCGCTAAAAGCGGTAACAAACATTCATGACATCTCTTAAGGCGATGGATGGCAAGGGATAAATCTTGAATTATAGTTTTTTCATTGTATAAACCGAAAAAGCATTTGTAATTAACAGTGTGAAATTGTATACTACTCCAATACAAGTAGTTTACTTAGTGCAGGTCTGTATACCTAGTATTAGAAATATAAAAAAGAGTGACATTTTTTTTGCAAGAGTTGCGTATGTTTTACAGAGTCCCCTTAGTTTATACATTGTACTAAAGTTATCAAAATATAGACTCATAGGCAAACATGTATAATATGCAACACTTATGATTAAGTTTTTTCAGTGGTAAATAAATATTTTATTATTATTATTATAATTTAATTTCTGAGTATGTACAAAAATTAAAATTAAAATTAAGTGACATTAAATTTAAGACAAAGGTTAAGTCTCTGCTAATTAAGAAAGCTTATTACTCTGTCGACAAATTTATTAATGACAAGGATTTTCCGCTATTTGATACAATATTATGTAATTAATTTTTATTTTTGTTAATTTTATCTTCTTTTGTTTATAAGCTTTGACTTTAAATTTTGACATTCATAAGTGTACTACGTGTACCTATATTTGAATAAATGAATTATATATCCATACACGGTAAAATATATCAAAAAAAAACTTGAGAGGTGTCAAGGTACACCTGGATGGAATGAAGTTCCTTCACTGTCGGGTTTTTTTTTATTATTATTTACAAAAACCTGTATCTTGAATAAAAAGTCATTGGTGTATGGCTGGGAGCAAACCAAGGGCCGTTTGATTGTAAAGCAGATATTTATACAGCC
The DNA here is from genome assembly GCA_035578125.1 of Mellilla xanthometata. Classification (NCBI taxonomy): domain Eukaryota; kingdom Metazoa; phylum Arthropoda; class Insecta; order Lepidoptera; family Geometridae; genus Mellilla; species Mellilla xanthometata. The sequence goes on along the minus strand of JAPUBQ010000030.1, from coordinate 3,245,450 downwards.
GAGCCAACCTCATTTAAATAAAAATTGTTTTTTTAAGCCAGTTTTATCTCATATTATAAATCATAAGTCTGATTGGTAACAAAATAAGTGTAATTTTTTTTAGAGTTATTCTTTAGACGATCTAAGCTAATATTTTGTCATTTTTACTGTTTATAATATTATATAACAAAAAAACTGGAAATTCAAGTTTTATTTTGTCATAGCCTTAAGTTTTAATGGGTTACAGTAAATAACGCTTACTTCAGCCTCAGCCGTAAAGATTTGAAACATATTTTAACACATGACGCAAAAACTAGGGGGTATTGCTATTTTTGTATGTGTTTGTGTGTGTGTGTGTGTGGGTGGGTGACATCGTAGCTTCCAAACGGCTGAACCAATTTGAACTCAGTTTTTTTTAAACCCAGAAACGACGGGTGTTTATACATTTCACGTGTTTAGGTGTTTGGATGAAACTACTTGAATTTAGTCTTTTTTTTGTTTAAAAGAAGAATCAGTCAGAAGTCAGATCCGAGCATGCTCGGATCCGATGATGATTGGTGCTCGGAAAGCACCGAAACTGTTGGACTCATTCCAACTTTTAATAATAAACAAACGTGATGTAAGTAACAAATAATTTGCTAAAACTCACAAGAGGGGATCTACGTATGATGGTCGGCATCATTACCGGCCACTGTGATCTCAACTACCACCAACATAAAATAGGGGCGACGGACAGCCCTCTATGTCGGGGCTGTCTGGAGGAAAATGAAACTCTGGAACACGTGCTACTGCACTGTGAGGCTACCAAACAAACCAGAAGGAGTTATGGCCTGATGATAGCAGCTCAAGATGAAAGTTCGCCTTCCATTGCTACTCTTCAGACACAAACAGACCATCTGACGCAACAGGGGTAGAACAGGTATGCCAGCGACCCAGGGCTGGCTGGTAAGGGGGGAATGCACAATACGCTCCTAGTGGGATGTCAGTGCAAGTCTCATCACCCCCACTTCAAATTAGAATTAGAATTTAGAATAATTTAAGTGTGACCCTTTTCTACGCGGAAATATTAAGATGCCTTACGTGAACAGTTTACAATGTATAATAATTTGTATTTTACGATCATATTATAAAAAACTTAACAACAATATAAATAAATGAATAAGGATGATAATAATAATAACATAAGCTCTATTAACAAACGTAGTTATGCTAGTGCTATCACGTTTGTATGTGGCACGCATGTTTACTGAAGTTTAACGCAAACATTGGAGCCAAATTCAACAAAACATTACCCTAATCCGATGCCGAAAGCAAAACAACACACTATCGGGTTAGAACTTCTCTAACTCTGGTTTAGCGCGCAGATATGAAAATGAATAGAACCGCCTATCCTACTAATCGTATAATAAATGCGAAAGTTTGTGAGTGTGTGTCTCTGTGTGTAACTTCTTCACGCTCTAACAACTGAACCGATTTTGATGAAATTTGGTTTGATAGGTAAGACCTTGGATTGACCCATAGGTTCCTTTTTTCCCGAATTATTAACTTATTTTTGTTTCGGAAACGCGGGTAGCATCGCGGGCGCAGCTAGTTCATAAATAATTATATTTTACTAATATTATAAATAATGATATATACTTATAATTATAAATACGAAAATTTGAATGAGTGAAACAATTGTGATGATATTTGATATTATGAAGGTAGTTTATACCTTACTTTCACTTCTTATTAATTAAGGCAGGTGAGACTGCGAGGCGCAGCTAGTACATCATAACAGTGGCAGGGCATGTGACGAAAACTCAAAGAAAATTGTTTTGATCGAATTTGAGTTGGTCTTATTGTTTTAGCACTAAAACTATGTTTATTAAATTACATGATTTATTATATACACGAGTAAAGATCCAAAATAAATTGGCTGTTAAAAAAACTAAAAACTGTCTAAAACTGAAAAAAAAAACATTAAATAATACATGAATGCAACAGTTATCAAATACTTTATCCGGCTAACAAACGCTTTTAAAATATTCAAATTCTCTTCGGTATAAGAAATGCCAAGGAATTACCGAAATACATACAAGTTCTGTAAAGCATAAGCTCAGTCTACTATACGTTTCCACTGCTGGGACTCGGAGCTTTCTCTAACTAGGAGAGAGGCATAGGCCATAATCCACCACACTCCGGTTTTCGGATGATACACGTCTTCGGATATAGCAGCCCTCAAATGTGTCTGTTTCCTCACGATGTTTTCCTTCACCGTAAAGCGAGTGCAAATCCATATATAACTTGTAAAAAAAGTTATTGGTGTAGGGCCGGGATCGAACCAGGAGCCGTCTGGTTGATAAGCAAACGTTTTTATCATCGACCCACACTTGCTTTTAAAGGCCTTTTTCTTTTAAAAGCCTTTAAAGTTTTTGCCCTAATCTACAAATTAAAAATTCTGATCTATCCAAACATTAAATTCTCTTAAGATAACACAAACCTCAGTTTACCCTAACTGAATATGAATGGATCGGATGGCACTGAGCTGGATTGCAAATACATCTTAACTGGATTGAAAACGGTATATTTGTATGGTTTGATATATTCTCAGGGACCGTGTCTTTAATTTTGGAGACATTCAATATAAATTTGATATGAGTCTACCTTTTTAGTGTACCAAAGTAGCGAACAATCCTTACTTTTTTATTTTACACACGGCTGGTTCGCCCTATACTAAACCATTTCTAGTTTGTATTATGGTTGCTAACACAATATACTACATAGACATACATATGTTATATAGATACATATTTAACACCCAGATTGACAGCCATGATAGCGTTCGCAGGCGCGTAGAGTTTTAACAAACTACCTTCAGATTTAAAAAATCTAAACCCGTTCATCGCATTCGAATTTCGACTTTACCAGGACGTATTAACAGATAACCAGCGCACTAGATTATAAGTAAATTGGCTGATAAAATGGTTCCACGCCTAATCCTAAAATACCGCGGAGGGCGGGGCAAAACAGATACCCGCGCGCCCGCGTGGCGTCACATGGTGTGGCACGGCACCAATCGCGTGCGAGTTTTATGTGTAGCAGTATAATTGTGTGCGTACATGGATCCAAATTCTAAGCGGCAATTGTATGGAGTTACTCTTCCGTTTATTCTAGTTCGCTGCAGATAACTTCACTTTTACGAATGACGGGTGACCGACAGTCAACAAACAGTAGACTATGTTTCGATTGTTTAGTTATTAAGTTTTGTAGTGACGACGACTAGTTCTAAAATGTTATTGCAATTATTTTCTCACATAAGTGATCATTGTTATCTTTGTGGGATATAAATGTCTTTAAACTTTACAATTGTTATTATTATTGTCATTTTTTTAAATTGTATTCTTATAACTTTTTGACATTACTTTTAAATATATATTGCATAGCTGTAAATCTTATTGGGAAATTATTTTTTAAATGTATTAATCAATTGATATTTTGCACACCGCATATGCGGTAACCTACAAGGGACATTTGATAATATTTTCTATGTGGCTACGCAAATAAAATTATTTTGTTTCATTTCACAAATACTTTATATCGCAGATATTTAACACACAAACCAACAGCCAACAGATTTAGTTAAGCACAAAGATGTTGGCCTGGCCGGATATCTAACCCTCTGATTATCTGTTTTGACTTTCATTTTGAGGAGTGCAAAACCTAAAAATTATCTTCCTGAATCTCTGTCTCCTAAGAAGTTTCACCTGGGGCTACTTATAGACATAAAGATAACACATTGTATTATTATTTTAACATATTGTATTGTTGTAAACCATATGTATCTTTATGTGTACAATAAACAATTTTCTTTCTTTCTTTCTAAAGAGCCCCTTTAGAGAGATAATTGAAAATTCTGTTTTAATTTTTACCTTTTGCTGCATCATACACCCTGATGTAGCAGCGAGAAACATTCCAGTATTTCGTACGTGAAAAGCTAACAACAAATTAGATTACTTCCACTCTAGCAGATGCATTTCCGGAGAAGTAGGTACCAAAGTTTTTAAAAGCATCGTACAGGGCTATTATAATTAATGTAAGTAGGCTAAAGGGAAATATAAATGTTTTTCAGTGCCATAAACTTCTTCTATGGCGGCGAACTTTTAAAACGAAACAAATATAAATAAATTACTTCTTATTTTAGTCACATTTTACACAAGGCTAGTTAGCTCCATACTAAACCATTTCTAGTTCGTATTATGGTTGCTAACACAACTGATATACTACATATATTTTATATAATATGTAGATACATATTTAACACCCAGACCGAGCCAACAAATTTAATCCCGGGCCGGGAATCGAACCCGGAACCTTCTGATACGGCAGTCCGGCATGGTAACCATTACGCCAACGAGGTCGTCAACTAGATGAAGTAGAGAACCGTTTAATGTATGTTATTCGATCTTCTGCTGTGTTTCGCCTTTTTCCGATTTGCCAGCTAGCTGTCAAGGAGGCTGCCGGAACATACAGATTCGTGCTTGGCAACCGGTTTTAGTTAGCCACGCGTGCTCTAGAAAAGGCTTTACCACTAAGCAATAGTTTCCTCACGATTCTTGGACTGAAAGTCTCTGGCGAATAAAACTCATTGGCGGGGCTCTAACCCATGCCCTTCGGAACATAAGGTACCCTGATTGACTGAACTATCATCGCTTTAAAATTATAAGCAGAAATAATAGTAGAATAATTGATATTTATGAGCTTACGACATCGCAGCTTATAGGACAAGTCATATTACAGTCATCTAAATTAATATTATGCAATTATCTTATGTCATAATTAGTAAAAAAATAACATTTTAAAAACAAATAAATAAAATATATTAAAATGAAGAATCTGTAAGATTTACTAATTTAGAGAAAAGAAATCTTTTATACTGGGCAGTCGGCAATTCTACTATTCATTCAAACATGCAGATTTTTATATGTACACTAGCTGACCCGGCAAACGTTGTTTTGCCTCACTTAGGGGTATGAAAAATAGATAGTGTAGCTTATATGACACGTTCGTAGATTTACCATAGCAGCGCCATCTATTGATTACTTACTCAACCCAGTCGAAAGGTATCGACATCTGTTAGAATCATTTGGAGTTAACAGATAACATACAATAATTAGAAATAAATTAACATTGCGACTATAATTTGAGATTAAAACTATCCTATCTCTCAAGTTGGATCGAACTGCACATGGTGTGCGATTTTATTATAATCGGTTAAGTGGTTTAGGAGTCCATTGAAAACAAACACTGTGACACAAGATTTATATATATTAAGACATATTTTTCCTTAATTTTGTTTATCTATTGGCTGGTACTTTCAAATGTATTTGTTTTCTTATATCAAACATTTTTCAAATATCAGCCTAGTACAGTCTTTACAAATGAGCCTGTAGAATGTTAATTGAAGAAACGTGTCCTGTGTAACGAATTGGAAGCTTCGAATCAGCGCCTTAAGAGCATCCTTTCAATGGCTTAAGATTTCCTTAAAGTTTTCAAGATATCTTACTTAAAAATACAGTTTTATTTTTATTTTTAACCTTTGAGGCAAAAGGACGTGTTGTTGTAAATTTGACGTGCGTGTGTTTGTGTGTTTGTCTGTGGTATCGAAATTCCCGAACGGAACCAATTTCGATTTGTGTTAGTTCGTTATTTGTTTGAAAAGTGTGTTTTTAGTTATGTTTCATGTAAATCGATCTAGAAATAACCGCCGCCACAAAATGGCGAATTACATATTTTTCAGAACTTCCTCGAAATGGGTATCAAATACCTAAACTTGGCTTGTAAAATACTTATACAGTAATAATATATTATATAGTAAAAATTACAAATCTAAAATGGCTGACAACACAATAGGTACGTTGAATCAAAAGTAATTTTAATACAGTGTAAACTCCATGTAACGACACTCGATTTAACGACAAACTCTCGAAAGCCTCGAAATCAATTCGCTTTAGTTGTTTTAGCTTGTATTCCATACAATGATACATTCTCTCTATTTAACGACCACTCTCTATTACGCCATAAAATGCATAGTCCGTTCAGTGTCGTTATATAGAGTTTACACTCAACTTGCTTGTGCAAGCAACTTTAATTGTCACAAAACATTAGCTGTAGTGCCTGTAGCTCGGCTAGCTAAGGTAGTCTGATGCAATCATCGAAGCTAAGCAACGGTCGATGCGGACGGTGTTTGGATGGGTGACCATGCACAGCACTATCGTTTTTCAAGTGGATTTTTATCTGAGCGCTACCGTGGGTCGGATGACACGTTAAATTGTAGGTCCCAGCTGTTAGTCTTAGTGCATGCAGTCGTTAAGTCAAGTCAGAAGCCTTCGGGCGGCTTGAAAACTCTCGACACCAGAGCTTGGCCACTTAGCTCATACGAAGAAGAAAAAGCATTAGTAGCCCACTATTTTATGACCCAACGGAAAAATGCGGAGCCTTCGTTAATTCAAAAAAACTTTAAATTTATTTTCATTCAGGTTTTTAATTCTATATTACCTTCGAAATGACAAAGATTAATTTTATACGATGTTTAATTTAATGAAAAAAAAAAACATTCAGAATGTTACCAAGCATAATACTTGGTAAGGTGTTTTATTTTATTTTTTTCACATTTGCTTTGACCCATTCATTCAGTTCAGTTCAGTTTATTTTATTCAACATAGGTACAAAAGTACACTTATTAATGTCACTATACAATATTAAAAAGTACATTACATATACACTCATAAGCAGTTACACTAATATTCGAATGAATGGATGAATGAATGAATGGTTTATTGTCCATAATACCAAATGTTTTTATAACTTGAGAAAATTCAAGTTGTTTTAAGTAACACCTACACAAAACCTTTGTACTAAAAACAAGAATTCAATTATGAATGACTTCTAAACAAACTTTCAAATTCTTTAAAAGGTTTCAGCAATTCTAGCGTTGTTTTATTCTTTGTGACTTTTGTTTTAATTGTTCTATTCTCTAAGAAACAATTCTTTATCAAACATTGAAATGCCACGAATCGGTATTGAAGATATTTAAATCAAATTTAATCGACAAAAATTGGCCAAGTGGGTGTCTGTTTCGCGCATGAAGGGTTCTGTACCAATCAACAATGGTACGGAACCATTAAAATTAGCTTTCTACCTAACTTTACCTTTTTTAGACAGCGGAGGCTTAGTAATATAGTTTATTTACTACCTTTTAAGTACGAAACTATAAATAAAGTGCGAGTTGGGTTCGCGCTTGAAAGGTTCCGTACTATTGTTGTATACCCTTAAATATTGATTTTATTTGCCCTGGCAGTCTCTCAGAAACCGTTATAGCTAAAAAGCTGAAACTTTCACTAGATATGTATTTCCCGTGCCGCTATAACAACGAACACTAAAAAAAAAACAAATAAAATATTAAGGGTAGTCCCCATACAATAAATGTGTTTTTTCGCATTTTTTTCCTATATATCAATAACGGTAGGTGCTAGGCACTTAAAATTTTCACAATATGTATAAAAAATATATTAGCTCAAAATATTTTTTTATCAAATTAAATTATAAAATTTAAATAAATCGAAAATCTAAGGCTCCCATACAAAAATGGTACGGAACCCGTCATGTGCGTACTCAAATCGCACTTGGCCAATTATTCATTAATAACTTAACAGATAATCGAGTATTGGAACTCTAATGATTATCTTAATCTGATAACACCGTATTTACGCAGGCTTTTGTAAGATTTTTCAAAATATTATGCTCCAATACTTACTGTCTTTATACATATACATTTCTTTGCATTCATATTAATTCATAATTAATCAATATATAGATAAAATGGGTTCAGCCTGAATTTATGATAGACATATTAATTACTTTTTGGTGTTTTAGTAAGTAGATTGAAATGTCAAAATAAATGTATTTGTAATCCAATTTGCAACCCTATTTATTTTCTAACTGGTTTGGATTTATGTTATACCTAATCAATCTTATAATCTTTCTTTGTACTCGTATGAGCTAAGTGACCAAGCTCTGGTGTCGAGAGTTTTCAATCCGCCCAAATGCCTCTGACTTGGTTTAACGACTGTTTGTACTGAGGCTAAGAGCCGGGACCTACAATTTAACGTGTCATCCGACCCACGATGAATATTGCACTTGAAAAAAGACAAGACTTTGCTTAACGACTAATAGTGCTAAGACTTACAGTCGTGATCTACAATTTAGGGATTCATCTGACCCACGGTAGCACCCCTAAAGAAATGCAACATTTTTTTAAAACAGTCTTGAGCATCGGTCACCCATCCTAGGACTGTCTGGATCGAGCGTTGCTTAACCTCAATGATCGCGTCAGATCATCTTAGCTAGCCGAGCTACATGGGCTATTATCTTATTTATAATGGTGGCAATTCAGCGGCACACACGACTAAACTAAATTTAAAGAAGCCCCGTCTCTTTTCATCTTAGGTGGCCAGAAAGAGACGGCACGTTCTGAACCACAGACAAAACAACTAAAATCACGTCAAATATGGAATGTGCAGGCAGTTTTAGAGGTGATACAAGTGAGTGCGTTCTAAAGTCGCCTATATTTTCTACATTTGACGTGATTTTAGTTGTTTTGACTATGGCGCAGAACGTGCTGTCTCTTTCTGGCCACCTAAGATGAAAAGAGACGGGGTTTCTTTAAATTTAGTTTGGTCGTGTGTGCCGCTGAATCGCCACCATTATTACATCTAAGATACTGTTTTTAATTAACAAACCTTCTACGAGTTTGGATTAATATAGATTATCTTGATTGGCCATTAAAAGTGAAATGGCGAATCTAAGATAAATTAATATAAGCTGTATGTAATCCTATAGTAATTACAAGTATCTTAGTCTGATATTCGTTACTCATTATTTTAGTTTTAATCTTAATTGAAATAGATCTAAACAATAATAAGCTGTAAGCAATTTCGAGTAGGAATTTCGGCAATTAACTATTTGTTTTAAAGCTTAGAAGTATGTTTGATAATAACTAAACTTTTCTGCTTCGTCTTTTTCGTTTACAGGTGCTAAAACAAAACTATCTCCAATCAATAAATAATTTGAAATAAATTAAAGATTTATTTTACACCTAAATTGTGTAAATATAATTTTGAGGGCTTGGCTTTGATCCTTTTCAATAAGCTTTATAATAAAACTTTTGGTAAACATAAACGTACCTTCGAGAAGAAGCTATTAGCATAGTTATATAGTATTGGTGGCGATTCAGCGGCACACATGACTAAACCATATTTAAAGAAGCCCCGTCCCTTTTCATCTTAGGTGGCCAGAGAGAGACGGCACGCTGTGCACCATAGTCAAACCAACCAAAATCACGTCAAATGTAGAAAATATAGGCGACTTTAGACGGCACTCATTTGTATCACCTCTAAAACTGCTTGCACATTCCATATTTGACGTGATTTTAGTTGTTTTGTCTGTGGTTCAGAACGTGCCGTCTCTTTCTGGCCACCTAAGATGAAAAGAGACGGGGCTTCTTTAAATTTAGTTTAGTCGTGTGTGCCGCTGAAACGACACCATTATCTAGTGTTCACCTGGCTAGCAACCACCCTCAAGTTGAAAAATTTGTTTTGTGTTACAGAAGCTTTCAAGGGAAAGCCAGTTATTCCAGACGATGCATGCTCTATCTTTGGACAGATAGTCGCTGAATTGTGTAGTTTCGCGCCCTGTTGACCGAATGCCTATCTATCTAATATATAAAATTTACATGTCACAATGTTAGTCACCATATTCCTCCGAAACGCCTGGACCGATTTTTACCAAATTTTATATTCGTATTCAGTAAGTCTGAGAATCGGCTACTATCTATTTTTCATACCCCATAAGGGTTGTTCACCCTTAAGTTTTTAAGGCAAAACAACGTTTTCCGGGTTAGCTAGTATGTATATAAAAAACCTTATAATTTTCACAAATCCGATAAGAATCTAAATTTCCATCTCACGACGGGGGCAGAGATGTAGGACCGCTTCGCGCATTGCCGCTGTCCGCAGTCCGAGCGGACCCAACTCAAGTGACAACATAAAACATGGATATCTTTGGATATAGGATACTTTTATCTTGGATAAACGCGATTAGCAGTGACCACGGAGCACAGTTTGTTCAATTTTAAAATAAGAAACCACAGATCTTCTTCTTCTTCATCGTATGGGCTAAGTGGCCAAACTCAGGTGTCGAGAGTTTTCAGGCAGATCGAAGGCCTCTAACTTGGCTTAACGACCGCTTGTACAGAGACTTAGAGCCGGGACTTACAATTTGACGTGTCATCCGACCCACGATGAATATTGCACTTGAATAACGACAGTCTTGTGCATCACCCATCCAAACACCGTCCGCATAGGCCGTTGCTTAGCTTCACTAATGGTGTCAGATCACCTTAGCTAGCCGAGCTACATGCGCTGTAGACCACCGACTATTCATATTCAAATTAAAAAACCTGTCTTAACCCTGACCTACTGAACTACTGATGAGCATACGATATACGACAGCGCCCAAAATTATAATTCAAAATGCCAACGGAGAAAGCGGTCGTCGGACGGATGTGGAAAAAAACAGACGTAAAAATAATTATGCCCACCTTTTTGACAAAGAAAGCACAAATTGTTTTATTATTTATAGTGTTTTCGTGAATGCAAAACATTGCAAATCAGCGAGTGCCGGTCGAATGTAGGCTGAAATTTGAATATACAAATTAAACTCTCTAAGGACTTTTCTCTGAATTAAAAAATAAATTAAAACCTTAGTATTTATTTTGAAAAGCGGTATTTGCATGTATGTTTCGAATTTAAGTGTAAAACTTAAAAAAAGAAGGGTGCTTAGTCATGCCATGATTAGCATAAGCAGACCATTTTTTCAGATTCAGATTCAGATTCAGATGTTTTATTGACCATAATAACATTCATTATTTTTGGTACGTCACTTACAATGGATATGTCTTAATGCTAATATATAATATAATTTAAATGTCCGCGAAAGTGTGATAAACGTCAAATTTAGAATTAATTTTTTTATTATGACTTAAACTGAAAATATCCCTCTGTGAGCTTCATGTCCAGATATTCGTCTAATTTATAATACGCATTACATGTCAAAAATGATTTAATTTTACATTTGAATTCATTATATTTTAATTTAGTTATAGGCTGTGGCAACTTATTATAAATCTGAATTTTTGTATAAACACCATGTCTTTGGGTCTTTACGAGCCGCGTCTTAGGAATACACAACCTGTCTTCATGTCTCAACGTCTTAGTCGCGATATATCCGGTATGTTTGTTTTTTCGTGTTGTGTATTTGTCAATATTTTTATGTACGTCCAGTAGGCATTTATATATATACAATGCTATTACTGTCATGATTTTATGTTTAATAAAGTACTTGCGGGCTGATGTTCGTCGCGTAATACCGCTTATTATCCTGATTGCACGTTTTTGGCAAACCAGAAGCCTATTAATATTTGCACCATTTCCCCAAGTTACAATAGCATAGCTCAATATTGAGTGTATATAAGCATAGTAGACTGATATGAGAGTTTTCTTGTCTAATACAGGCTTAAGCTTAAAGAGGGCATAGTTTGCGCTTCCTAATTTTTTACACATTTTATCTATGTGTGAACTATGCGTTATTGTGTAGTCCACTGTGTAACCTAGAAAAACATTTTCAGTTGTGGTTATAGCGTCTTTATTATTTTTCCTTGCATGATATTTCATTATAATGCTTTTATCTGCATTTAAAATAATGCCGTTAGTTTCAAACCATTCCTGGAGAATTATCATGGCCTCAGCTAATTTGCTATCTAATTGATCATTATTTTTATCTTTGATACCAATGTGCGTATCGTCTGCGAATAGATTTGCTGACGCCCATTTAGGTAAGCAATACGCAAGATCGTTCACATATACCAGAAACAGGAGGGGGCCAAGTACTGAGCCTTGAGGTACCCCGATATTATTTATACCTACAGTGGAATGGCTTGCATTCACCTGAACGATCTGTGTTCTATTTGATAAATAAGACTTTATCATGTTTAATTCTTTACCCTGAAATCCATAAAATTCGAGTTTAGGTAAGAGTATTTCGTGCCGCAAGCAGTCGAATGCCTTTGAAAGGTCGCAATAAATACTAGCGCATTTTTTGGACTCATCCATTCCTTGCAATATGTAATAAACAACTTCCTGTATTGCCATTTCAGTTGATCTATTTCTACGAAATCCAAATTGAGCTGGTGTTAATAGATGATTGTCTTCGAGGTAATTAATAATTTTCTTTTTCAAGATAGTCTCTAATACTTTAGATAATATTGGGAGTATACATATTGGTCTATAGTTATTAAGGTCACTGTGCTCTCCCTTTTTATATAAAGGGATTACTCGTCCACGTTTTAAAGAATCAGGAAAGGTTCCTTCTTCTATGCATTTATTAATGACCTCATAGAGAAGTTCTAATATGAGTTCGTTTCTTATAAACAGCTTTTTAATAGTTTTAGCACTCATGTGATCTATATCTGTAGCTTTTTTATCTTTCATTCCTTGAATAATTCTTCTTATTTCATCTTTAGTTACAGGTTCAAAATTTATACAGTTCTGGGGCTTGTCTACATTACTCAAGTACCTTAGACTTTTCTCCCTATCTACATTTGTATGTTTTGTCAAGTTGTGAGCTATATTTAGGAAAAAGTTATTGAAAAGATTTGCTATAGACATTTCATCTTTAGTCACATGGCCGTTAATTTTGATACTATGTATACTACTTCTTTTCTTTACTTTATTTTTTGTCTGTTCACTAATTATCTTCCACGATTCTTTAATTTTATTTTTAGATCTTTTTATTCGGTCACAGTATTGTAGTCTTTTTGCTGATCTTAAAACTTTTCTAAATATTTTTCTATATTTCCGTATTAATAACTTTCTATCGTTACTGGGATCAACAGATTGCATTACTTCTAATTTTACTAAGTTACTTCTTGACACTTCTATTCCTTTAGTTGTAAATTTTGGTGCATGGGTTCTTTGTATAGAACGTTTCCTCAGTGGAAAAGCTGTTTTATAATAATGTGTTATTGCTTGCATTAGAATATTCATTTTATCATTAGCTGTGTCGGCTTCTTTAATTTCGTCAAATAATTTATCGTAGTCACTGAATAGTAAATAATTGAAATAGTTAAAGTTACTTTCAGAGAAGTTTCTAGTTAATACATAAGGACTACTATGTTTAGTGTCTGATACTTCAGCTTGAAATTCTAACATAATTGCATTATGATCCGCTATTTTAACGTCCATCACACTTCCTGTACAATAATTAAAATTTACGATGAAATTGTCAATACATGTCGAACTAGTGCCTTCCGTCCTGGTTGGCTTGTCAATAACAAATCTAAAATTATAGTTGTCCAAAATTTTTTGAAATTTACGTAATCTAGGACTAGGCTTTAAAATATTTACATTGAAATCGCCAACAATAACTACTTTCTTGTTTTCTCTTGCTAGTTTACTTAACATTTACCATAATACGAGCTAGAAATGGTTCAGTATGGGGCTAACCAGCCGTGTGTGAATGTGTCCTAATATTTATTTATTTATTTATTTTTATTTATTTTTTTCAATATATCAAAGAATAAGTCTATGTCGTAGTCAGGCCTATAAACACTTACTACCACCTCTTTAGATCTACGTAATTCAATAGCCGCAATTTCACAGTTCATTTCATATGACAAAGAATTTATATCATTTCTTATTTTGTAATCTATACCATTTTTTACAAATATCGCCGTGCCTCCATGTTCAAATATTTGTCTGTTAAAATATGTAGCAAGTTCATAGTTTTCCAAATTCATGCCTATAATCTGGTGATCATAAGCCCACGTTTCGGTTACACAGAACAAATCACAGTTATGTACACTTAATAGATCTTCCAATACACTATATTTGTTATGTATACTTTGCACATTAGATGCAATGATCACCTTTGTTCGTGGGACTGCCGATTTATGTGAAAATTTTCTCTCTGATTATCATTGAGTTCTACTTGTTTAATAAAAGTTAGTGAAGAAGTTTGGCAGAATTTATATAAAAGTACAGTTCTTATTTGTTCGATTATTTGTTCCTTAACTTTATATAACGTTTGATTCCTAGACTGATAGCTTATATTTAGATCTAAAAACTTTACATTCTCATTGAAATGAGCAATAGAAGCAATTTTGTTATTTATTGAGTATATTTGACTATTACTCCAGCCGTTATACCTAAGTCCTGTCATTACAATATTATATTCTCTTTGGGAGTTTTCAACAATACTTTGTAATCTTTTTACATACATATTATTTTGTACATAGCTATTATGAAATCTACTAATTAGAATTACTAGAGTATCGCCTTTCCGAAGATGTCTAGTCTTTTCTTCAAAATTGTCCAAAATGTTATCCATCATTGCTCCTGGCTTACAAACATGTACAAAATGACTAGGCACATTATGTTTTGCAAGATTATGTGTTAATTCTTTTCCAATTTCGTCAGATAAAATCATACATTCAGGTTTATTATTAGATCTTTCTTGAATATTTTTGTCAGGTACATTTGAGATTTCAGGTACATTCCTTGGTCTATTTAAATTAATTTTGTCTTCAACGGAGACGCTGTTATTTAACATTTCTGCTAACATTTTGTTCTTGTTCTTTTCATGTTCTAATTCCAAATTAATCTTCCTTTCTATCTTGTTTAATTTATGACACTTTTTTTCCAAAAAATCCGCTCTTTTTGTTAGTTTCTTTAATTTCTTCTGATATGATGATATTTTTTTTAGTTCATTAACTTTTATGACAGGTTTTGTAGACGGTAAAGACGCTTGCAACTTGATGGATAGCTCTGATGACTTTTTCTTCTCTTCTTCTAACCACTTACTGAGCGCCTGTGTTTCTCTTTCTATTCTTTCTTTCTTTCTGTCTTTTCTCACGAGGAGAGAGATATAGGCCATAATTCACCACGCTGGCCAAGTGCAGGTTGGTAAATGACACATATCTTCGGATATTGTAGTACTCAAACGTGTCGGTTTCCTCACGATGTTTTCCTTCACCGTAAAGCGAGTGCAAATCCACACATAACTTGAAAAACAAGTCATTGGTGTAGGGCCGGGATCGAAAACGTCTGATTGAAAAGCAGACGTTTATACATACCATCGAGCCACACTCGCTTTATGGCATGATTAAATCGAAAGAAAACACTGTTTGGACAACCAATTTAGATAAATAATTAGCTACTTTGTGTTTTAAGAGTTTGTTGCCATAAAAAAAACAGATTTTTTGGACGAGAAACATTAAAATTATAAATTATCCGAATAAATCTGTCCCATAATTAAAAAGGCCTTGGACCTTCCCGTTTATCATAATTTTCGGGACACTCAAAATTTTCAACACCTATTAGGGTACCCGTTGCTTGCAACCCTCGCCTGAAATTATATCAAAAATGTACCTTAACAAAAGGCAGATAAGGCAGAAGGTGCTAATTAATCTTTTGAATAAAAGGAACTGCAATTTAGAAGTTTCAAAGGGCGCAAAATGTTTTTGTCGTCTACAATTTAACTTTGAACCGGGGTTTGAATTCTAAGCTTGCTCTTTTGAAGTCTTCCACTTGAGGTGAGGCAGATTATTTGGAATATTCGGAAAGTTGGTCACAAGAGAATATTAAAACGATATACATTATTTATTTATACATGTACTAGCTGACCCGACAAACGTTGTTTTGCCTTATCACTTAGGGGTATGAAAAATAGATAGTAGCCGATTCTCAGACTTACTGAATACGCATATAAAATTTGGTAACAATGTAAAGTATTATACTTGTTGTGTATGAGTTGTATAAGCAACCATAATGCAAACTAGAAATGGTTTAGTATGGAGCTAACCAGCCGAGTGTGAGGTGTGTAAAAAAAATTAGGGACCCTAGAATACTTTTAGTAAAGTCAATTAGTACCTAATCAACACCTTTTGCTTTCAGCTACACCCTATTATAATTTGTCTTTATCGAGGTAGATTAGTTTTCGTTAATTCAAAGGCTTTCTTTAGCCATTCTACTACAAACAATAGATGGCAATCATAAGGTGTTGAATAAGCCTGAATTTGGCGTTTTGTTAATAGAAAATCAGAGGTTAAATAGATCGGAATAGATGAAATCAAAAGAATTATATATTTTAGGTTCAATATGGTTTATTTACAATACTATTTAACTTTATAACACACTTAATGGAAAACAATATTACATTAAAAGTAAAATTTATTGGCCAAATGCGAGTTGAGCTCGCGCATGAAGGGTTCCGTACCTGTGTTGTATGGGAGACCCCCTTAAATATATATTTTTTATTATTTGATTTGATAGTTAATACACATTTATATATTTTGTGAAAATTTTAAGTGCCTAGCAGCTACCGTTATACCGTTGAACTGTGGGCATAAGTTTTATATATTTATTTTTAAAAATTTATTTAATTTGATAGTTAATACACATTTATATATTTTTTGAAATTTTTAAGTGTCTAGCAGCTACCGTTATACCGTTCAAATGTGGACATAAAAAATTAAAAGTCCGACCAGACGTCTAAAAGATATAGGATACGAATGTTAATACTTCATACTTGAGACTATACGTATAAGTCGTAGTTTAATAAATTGGTTTATTATAATTTTTTGCTTTTTTAGATGAAAAAATATGCTCTGTTAAGAAATATCACCTATCACAATTAAAAAAAAAAATATAAAAAATAAAAAGCAATTTATTTCATAACACGTCTACATATTTCAAACATCGAAACTGTACAATTCATTTCAAATTCATTAAAACGATAATAAGTATATTCCAATATGTCTCTACATCTATAAATTATATCCCATCTTAACACGCCCCTAAGAAGAGAAACTAGCTCTCACAAACTCAGTGTATCCTAGCGTGAGAGCTAGGGACCTACACAAATACTTTATAATCAATAAAAGTTAAATATGATAAATTTGTTGCTCAAATGCTAATATTGTAATAATTATACTTTTTTTTAAGTAATTTGTGTTATATGTACATAATAAAATATATGTGTGTTAAATAAACGAATTATTATGATTATTAATTAGGTACGTAGGTTACGTACCTAATACCATCTTTACAAGCTATAATTACTAATAAATATCTGAAGCATCATTGGAAAGAAATTAACCGGAAAAAGTAATTACAATCGCAACCAATAATTAAGATAGGTGCCGACAATGAAGGCTGTATTTACACGTATCCGGCAAGCATCCGTACCGTTCCGTAACAATGCCGGCATTGTTATTAATGTTGGTGAAATGTAATATCTTAATATATATAAATCTCGTGTCACAATCTTTGTTCTCAATGGACTCCTAAACCACTTAACCGATTATAATAAAATTCGCACACCATGTGCAGTTTGATCCAACTTGAGAGATAGGATAGTTTAAATCTCAAATTATAATCGCAATTTTATTTTATTGCTAATTATTGTCTGTTATTATTTGACAGTCACAATTATCTGTTAACTCCAAATGATTCTAACAGATGTCGATACTTTTCGACTGGGTTGAGTAAGTAATCGATAGATGGCGCTGCTATGGTAAATCTACGAACGTGTCATATAAGCTACACTATCTATTTTTCATACCCCTAAATGAGGCAAAACAACGTTTGCCGGGTCAGCTAGTATGTTTCTATATTTGTACATCGTGTTTGTGACCGGGTCAGCTAGTAATAATATATTTTTCTTAAACACTTTTCTATATAAAATTTGGAAAATTATGATGTTCTAATGTAACAACACGGTCCTAAGCCGAGTGGTGCTTATTTGGATATTGGTTTGTTCTTGCAAAAACTTACACGATGCAACATACGAGTAACAATTTATAGTTACATTGACTTCTTCTTAGTCGTCAACTTCATTGCTGAAGGTCGTGTCTAGTATGAAGTGTCGATCACTCGGTTCACTATGTTCTTCCACTTATTCCTGTTCACAAACTTCGGCAATACGGGTAGGAGAGAGACCTCGATGGCGAAGCAATTAAATTTGACAGAAGATATTATGTATATTTTCTATATACGAGTATCGTGATGGAATAATTGTAGCCGAACCATTTCCCATCTCTTATTATTTTATATTTTAACTATGTTCTCTCTGTCGGTGGTTACTCATCCCTAGATTGCAATAAAACAAAATTTGAAAAGAAAATGGAATGTTTTAAATATGCTCTCAGTTAAAAACGAAAAGAAATCCAAAGTAAGACATAATAAGTGTCATTTCTGTTCATAAAAAAACTCAATATAAAATATACTTATATGTGAAGATGGCGACTCTCACACTTAGATATGACTTAATAAAATAATTGGTAAAATTGTATTTTGTATTTGATCATTTGAAAAATTTTGAACGTTTTGCCCGGAGATTTGCCGGTACGGCGCAGCGCCGCTACTGCACATACACGGATGGGTGTGAGTGTATGTCCGGCCTTATGTTCCGAGTAAATACGTCAGTAGTTACGCCACGGACAGACATGCGATGTTTCATGAATAAAGCAAGTTCCTCACGCGACCCAGCGCTTGCTACTTTCGCCCGCTCCAATAGCTCGATCGGTGTTTGTTAGAAGCTGAAGCGGGAATTAAAGATATAACTCAAAAAAACATTTAAAAGTGTTGTACTCTCGCTTGTGTAGCTTACAGAGTGCAAGGCAGAGAAAACATTTTCAAATATCATCTTTATTATATAGAAGACGCATGAATGGAGTGTGTCAATGAGGACATGAGAGAGAAAGGATTGAGTGTGGAGATGACGTCTGATAGAGGAGAGTGGAAGAAGAAGATTTGCTATGCTGACCCCACTTAAATGGGATAAGGTAAAGAAGAAGAATATCTTTATTAAACCATTAAATTGAGTTATACCGAGGGCCTAGTCTAGTAGCCATCTTTTCAGGTATTTCTTCAATTTGTTATCGTCAAATGACGTGAATATGAGAGTGACGTAAACTGTTATTAGAGCTTTTCGTCATTTTACTCATTAAATTTATTTTACTTATTATTGTCGTCAAATGACGTTAATATGAGAGTGACGTAAACTGTTATTAGAGCTTTTCGTCATTTTACTCATTTAATTTATTTTACTTATTATTGAAGTTTGAAGATATCGAGTTAAAACGATACCTGAAGTGATGATAACTTGTCTAGGCCCTAAGGTTATTAAAAGACGTATAGCTTTATGTTATCACGAGACACTGACCCAGTCGACGGCACTACTAAAGGCTACCTAACGGAATGCGATAACATTGTTTTTGTTTTGACTGCATCACAGTCGCTTGGTACCGCCTGAGTTCGCTATTTGTCACTTGTATTTTCAGTTAAATTTACTTAAACCACTACTACAAATATATCAAGTGGTTTCGATAAGTAGTTCAATTGCTTATACGAGTATAGAAATTAAAAAAAATATTTTACAATTTCTATAAAGGTCTTTTTATAATTTATCTCTCTAACTTTACCAGGTACTTATTATAATGTGCACCCTGTAGAGTCCACAATAAAATAGTTTCTTTTATAAGAGAACGGTCAACTTACATAAAATTTACTGGTAAAAAAGTGCTGGGAAACAAAATAAAAGTTTTGTCTCTTAACTTTACCTTGACCCTTAAATTATTGTCTCGCCCTACCTTAGTTCTGAAAACTTCTTATTCTGTCAAGAACTTTCGACTCGGCAGAACAAAATAAAGTTTTTCATCGATTTTCACTTACAAAAGAAAAGGGTCAGACCTTTTTGAATAGTTGGTAGAGTAAATAAATTAAAGTTTCATTCTCTCGATTAAATTCGAATAAAAATAAGTACCGTATCATACTGATTATGCACGATAGGAACTAAAGTACATAACATTCTGAAATAAATTAGAATGAATCCGTTCTCAATATCAGGACTTAGCCAGTTAGGTTCACTGCTTAAAGTCTTAGAACAAAATATACGGTCATAGTAAAAATTATGATCAGTCATATCAGTCATAAATTACTATGACTGTATATTCTGTTAATGATACGTGTTAAAAAAATAGTGTTAGTTACTACAGAAACGCTTAGTTGAAGCATTTTTCAAGGCGAGTGTGAACCGGAAAATAGTATTATTTTTGCCGAGAAGAGATAAACAATCCCGCATAAAAGTATATTTAATGAGTTAGACATACATTCCAAGATCTATTGATTCAGGTATTGCTTTGCGGAAACCCTTTGTAGAAGAATTTTAATATGAAGTATGTGAAAAGATTTCAATATATAGTCGTCTATTATGTAGTTTGATATCAGAGCCGAAGTAAACATCGTATTCAAGCTTTTATTTAATCTAAATAATCAAGTGTTTTGCCTCTATCTTATTCTCTTAACCACCAAAATTTGGTATTCTTTGACGAATTTTCTGTTCCCCAATGACTATCATCTAGCGAGCTTTTATGTTGAGAGTGAACCGGTACCTTCTAGGTAACGTGCTCCATCGACATCAATGCTACACACCATCAGGTGAATTGTGGTCAAGAGCGGACTTATTCGGAGTAAAAATAATTAAAATAAATAAGCTTATAGCTTGCACCACACAGTGAAATGGCGCGTGCTAAGCGAATGCCGAAGCAGCTCTACGGTCACTGCTTTCTACGCATCTTTGGAGCCTGCACTGCTAGTGCCAGTGCACTAACTGGAATTAAACACTGGTCGATACATTGTATTATAATATATGTACGAGCGACCCGTCCTTGCATCGCACGGTGGAATAGTTATAAGTTAATAGAGAAGCTCGTCGATACTGTTTTGATGTGTTCACGTCTTTATCCGTCAGACTCCATCACTTTCTACGCATATTTAGAAGCTTGTCTATTTGTTTTAAATTCAAGGTCTACGGTATAGAAAGCACAACGGTAATTAGAAAAGCGGATTTTCTGAATAATGGTTAGTGGCTGAATAATAAACAGAAGATGCTAATACGATGCTTGACAGGTTTTGAAGAGAAATGTCATAAGGTCAATTTGGAGGAGGTTTTAGCATGTTTTATGGAAATAACGACTGGTGGAGACTTTATAGTTAGAATCAAATTTTGAGCCAATTTTTCAATCAACTGAAATTAAAATGGTTTTTTTATTTAGAAGCTTCTTTAACTTTATATATTTCGATTAATCAAACAATACATATAATAACAAGTCACAATATAGAATTAAAACGTCGTAATATAATAAAAATTATACATGTCAAAATATTCAAAGTTAGGAAAACCCGCCCAAATATCAATACATATTATCACAGAGTATTTTCATATATTTTTGAAAATATGCTATTTTGCTTTTCGCCTTAATTAACTTCTTCTTCTTCCTTGCCTTATACCACTGGGTGGGGTCGGCACTGGAAATTTTCCTCTTCCACTCTCCTGTATCAGCCGTCATCTATTCACTCACTCCTTTCTCTTTAATTAACTATCCAAAGTAATAAATGACGGGTAACTTACTATAAGGTGCCTGAAACCATTTTCAAAACTACTTTGATTCCTCTAAAGATTACCTTAGTAGTAAGTAAAAGTAAAAGTAAAGTAAAAAAAAGTTAAAAAAACCTTTATTGTATTGCTCACATATTTTTAAAATAAAATATTTTTATACATTTTTTAGCAAAAGTTGCCGCTTGGGCATAGGCCTCCCCGCTAATTTAAATATTTTTTGACTAAGAAAACCAACTCCATATTTTCCATTTTTTCCGGGTGAGTAAAATAGGATAAAACCTTAGTAGTATCATAGACTAATTAATATTATAGATGCTCAACCTCTTAAATAGGTTCATTGGTATCAATAGTTTTGTTCTTTTCGAACATACAATATTTAACATGCAAAAAATATAATAAATAAAAAAGTTCAAATTATAGCAAACATCCGCGCTACGCTTTATTCCATGAGAATCAGATATCCTCTTATGTATTCTGATCCCTGGTAGTACTGTTAATAGGTACTAAACATTATAGGCGAAGTACATAGATTTGACCCATTGGTTGCTTTTTTTACAAGATTTTTATTAACTTGCATTGCATATGTTTGATCAGGTGGAATATTTCTTTTCATATAAATTTGGTACACTTATGTCTGATAATGCAATAATGAGGTACCATGGAGTCGTCCTGATGATGAGGTCAAAAGACGGTCATTTGAGCTAAATAAGATAAACTTTTCTAGCTTGATCTCATTTTTTTATGCTTGTCTTAGGTTTTTTTTATTTAGAGTTTTCAGCTATGTTTGATGAAAACAGATCGAAGATACGAGTTCATACACTATGATTAATTAAAAAACAAGATGATATCAGTTGTGTTAACAACCATACTACAAACTAGAAATGGTTGAGTATGGGGCTAACCAGCTGTGTGTGAATTGTGTCCTAATATAAAAAAAAATGTAATATACTTATTTACTTAGAACCCATACGGCAAAGCAACTTCTGTAGGTATTCTGTATTATAATCCCTATAAAATACGTTTAAAGATACAACGATGTATACTTTCGACAGGCTGACACTGTAAATTACATCAAAAGCCTATTTGCGTAATTAAGCTGCTAACAATCTAAAAGCACTCTACTTACAAGATTGCAAACAGTTTTGTAATTAGGCTCGCGCTTTGTGGCAGAATTGGTATAAAGTGTTAAAGAAGATAATGTGCTTAGAGATAATTCAAGTTTTTTTTTTAGATTTACCTATCACGTTTTTACCGCAGCTTGCCTGATGTTAAGCTTTACTGTGGTCTTAGATGTATCACGCTTGCCTAGAAGGAAACTATTTACTCTAGATTTGAAGAAGCTCTAATTGTACATCTCAGGAAAAGAGTTCCAAAGCTTAGCTGTTCTCGGTATTAAGGCACACTACAAAGGAATAACTTCAGAGAGACAGCAGTTCTTGGCGTAGCTTAGCCTGTATTGTTCGCGCACTGGCTCATACCGGGCCATGCACCTAGCCGTGAATGGCCCAGCGAGTACTAAGAGCTTAAATACGGCCACCTTCATACCATCTTCAGAGGTTCCAAAGACGCGTACTAAGCGGTATACTTCCACCTTCATTGTGCGAACCGCGAAGGTGTGGAATTCTTTGCCAAGCTCCCTGTTCCCTGAGAGCTACAATCTGGCGGTTTTCTAAGCAAGAGTGAAGTGTTTTATTCTGGGTAAGCGCGCTCCACCTTGGGTCATAATGTCGCTTGCCATCAGGTGAATTGTGATCAAGCGTAAGCCCATTTATTGTAAAAAAAACAACAATGGTGGCGATTCAGCGGCACACACGACTAAACTTAATTTAAAGAAGCCCCGTCTCTTTTCATCTTAGGTGGCCAGAAAGAGACGGCACGTTCTGAACCACAGACAAAACAACTAAAATCACCTCAAATATGGAAAATGTAGGTAGTTTTAGAGGTGATACAAGTGAGTGCGGACTAAAGTCGCTTATATTTTCTACATTTGACGTGATTTTAGTTGGTTTGACTATGGTGCGGAACGTGTCGTCTCTTTCTGGCCACCTAAGATGAAAAGAGACGGGGCTTCTTTAAATTTAGTTTAGTTGTGTATGCCGCTGAATAGCCACCATTGCCCCTCAATCTGTGTAGAGACTCAAACCAGAACAGAAACTTCAAATGAACATACGCGTAAGTTAGTTTAACTCTGTTTAACTTGTTTACCCTCACGGCTCGCAATTAGTGATACTCTAGGTTTCCCACTAACATACAGCGGAGTTTCCAAATCATCAAACTATGGGTAAATGTTAAAGCAAACAACTTAGCAGCGCGCACAGAAAGTGCTAAGTCAATATTAGCATGACACTAACCTTGAAATCCGGCTTCGAACGGGCTAATGTAGGACAAGAGATAGCTAGCCTATTAAGTAAGGTCTTCATTTTAATTTTAGTTATATTTGGCCAGAGGGAATATGGTTTCGCTTTTTTATTGAATTTGACAGATACAAAATTCGTTTGAAAGTGATAACTTTATAGTACTTATTTATATTATTTTAAATGTATTCTTTTATTTTGAGTATCAACATTTTCATAAGTAATTTTTTTTTGTTTTGTAAACACTACGGTCATTTGTAATTTTTGTTAATATTAATGAAAATGTAAGTCCGAAATAAATTATTTGATTTAATTTTAAGATTAACAAGCTAACAAGCAGAATATTATGCACTATTATTATAAATGACCGCAAGGCTGTCTTTTCCAATTCCCATTCCCAACATGTACGCATGTTGTCAATTGGAGTTCGAATTTGAATTTTTACATGTTAAGAGTCAAATATGAAATTTGTTTATTTTTTTTTTCAAAATTAGTATAATAATTACAATGGGTTGTTCTTAAACGTCGTAAAAACAATTTCTCTATTTAGAATAAAGGTACTATCATCTCATAACTCAGACTGATAAATTAAATAAATTTTATCAGCTGCGTCCTTAATAAATAGCAGTCGTTAAAACAGGACAAAATAAAGACAAGAAATCTATTCAAATCGATATAACTCTTCCATAGTGCAGCATTGGTATGAGTCACAAACAAACAAACATACCTAAACTAATAAACATATTTAAAAGAAAACTAGAAACATGTTTTTCTATTGGCAGTAGCATCGCTCTTTATTAGGTATTTAAATAAACAAAATAGACAATAAATAAAAACAAATTAGTCACATGAATAGTCATATCAGAAACCGTTACTCAGAAAAACACACGACCCACTTCACACATCCTACTCAAAACGACTCACGTCTCCTAAACTAGTTTTGTTTACATGAGTCATTAAAAGAAATGGCCGCCGCCAGTTCCACGGTATTCACTTTCACTCTCCACCAGTTTCGTGACCAGTGTTCGGTAACAATGACGGTTATTTTATTGTTGGAACGATTACAAATTTGTAAACGTTGTTGAAAAATGTTACGATTGTTGTTCGTAAAGAGTTATGTTAAAATTGTTATTAGTTGTAGAACAGTAGAAATATTAAAATGAACTGTAAAAGATATTGATTTCAATAATATACTATTACTAGCTGACCCGGCAAACGTTGTTTTACCTTAATAAAAAAAATAATCTAAATATACAGTAGCCGATTCTCAGACCTACTGAATACGCATATAAAATTTGGAAAAAATCGGTCAAGCCGTTTCGGAGGCGTACGGTAACAAACACTGTGACACGGAAATTTTATATATAAGATATTGAATTGTGTGTACCAATGCTACCTATTATATCTTGCCTGAATAAAGTGTGTAGGAGCAAATTGAGAACCAGCGCTGGGGTACCTGGTACCCTCAGCATTATGCTGAATTTGCTCCTTTTGTGCACATAGGCTTATTTATAATAATAATAATAAGCAATTGTATAACTGTATACCATATGTATCTCCATGTGCACCATAAGTAATTTTCTTTCTTTCCTTCTTTTTAAATAATAATAAGTTTAAAGAACATCTGCAATACGTAGTGCCTGTATCTCTCGGCTAGTTAAGGTGATTGCGATCATCGAAGTTAAGCAACGGTCGATGCTGCCTGAGTTTGGATAAGTAACGATGCATAATACTGTCGTTTTTCAAGTGGCATTTTCAGCAGGCCCTACCGTGGGTAGGATGACACGTTAAATTGTAAGTCCCGGCTGTTAGTCTTCGTTCAAGCAGTCAATAGGTTAGACCTTGGACACAAAGGCTACTTTTTATCCCGGATTAACTTCTTCTTGTCCTGGATTAGCACGAGTAAGGCCGCGGGGCGCAGCTAGTCTATAAAATCTATACCAATATTAAAAATAAGAAAAGGTTAATTATTTGTTTGATTGTTTGACGCGAACAGGCTCCGAAACTACGGGACCGATATGAAAAATCTTTCACCGTTGGAAAGTTACATTATCCCCGATTAACAAAGGTTATATTTTGTTTCTCTTTGCTACTCAGATTATTTTAGAGCCCGTGCGAAGCCGGGACGGGATGCTAGTATTATATAAACTCGCCGCAGCGGGTGACACCATAACACTAAAGACTACATTCACTAGAAGTTGGTAAAGCTGGGTAAAATTGCATCATAAATCACGCAGCATGAGATCATCCCATGTTATTACGTTAGAATCACGTCATTTCAGGGGATACATAAGCAGCCCACTATATATTCTCACTGCTGAGACTCGGGGCCTTCCCTCACGAGGAGAAAGATATAGGCCATAAACCACCACGCTGGTCAAGTGCGGGTTGGTGAATGACACACGTCTTCGGATATTATGGTCCTCAAACATGTTGGTTTCCTCACGATGTTTTTGCCGTAAAGCGGGTGCAAATCCACACATAACTTGAAAAACAAGTCGTTGGTGTAGGGCCGGGTTTGAACCAGGGGCCGTCTGATTGAAAAGCAGACGTTTCTAACACCGAGCCACATGCGCTTTTTTCGAAGTTTATTTTTTTAATTACACTATTTAACGCCATATCGCTTAATTTTTTTGCACAATTTGTTGTACTGTTTTCACAATTCGTATTAAAAACAAACTGGTGAAAACAAATTATTTTATTAAAATATTCAAATACTTTAAGTTTGTTACAAGATACGAGTAACAAGCTTGAACAGCTAAGTTATTGAAGTTGAGCGATCACACTTTCAACTTAGTTTTCTAAGTCTAACTAAGTTAAAACTTGGAACTTTGTGCCGTGATAAGTGTACAAAATGTTTGTAACTTAATTTAAAATTACGGCGAGATTTTTTATACATCGCTTACGCACTTAACGTATTCTTAAATAAGTTATTATAACTTTGAGGTGTTAAGTAATTGATGAATTTGTTTTATCTACATCTTTAGTAGAGCATTTAGCTCGGCAAACTAAGGTGATCTGACGCGTTCATCGAGGTTAAGCAACGGTCGCAAGCAGTCTTTAGATAGGTGATCATGCGTAAGACTGTCTTTTAAGAAATAGCGATGTCATTGTTTTTGTTTAGTTATTTTTTTTTAGTTTACAAAATTTTCGTTTTTACTATGCTTTGTAAATATTATTCTTAAGTTATGTTTAAATTTATTTTTATCATTACTTCTAGTATTGTCAATAAAGTTTCCTATAATATAAAAAAACTTTTCAATTTTAAAAGTAAATATTCCAAAAGTTAAATATAATAATTAAAAGATAAAATAAATGTTGTAACTTTTCGTGTTTTGCAAAAACCTACACATACGAGTATGTATGCTCTATAGATACAATTAATAGATTGCAATAAATAATTCTGAAATATCTTAAATATTTCAAGTATAACAAATTAATTTAAATGATGGATTGAACTCATTACGTTAGCATTTTATGAATGGATCATGGACCTAGTGGGGCTAGATATGGCATACATCATCATTATCATCAACCACTCAGATGGCAATGGCGTAGTTATATATTACAAATAGGACTATTTTAAACCTAAAGATATCATTTATTGCTATCCTATAAAGGACCTTTTTTATTTATTATATATATTTGATTAGATTAGAAACTGCACTCAGCCTGTTTTTTACCTAGATAACTAGCATGCTATATGTCAAAAATATATTATTAATGTTATTTTAACCATACCAGAATTTAATGAAAAAGGCCATTTAGGTGTAACACTAGAATAAAATCCATACTTACTTACATACCACCACCGTCGCTTACTAAGCGGTTTGCTTCCACCTTCATTGTGCGTACAGCCAAGGTGTGGAGTTTTTTGCCCTCTGATCTCCGATAACTGTAATCTAGTGGTTTTCAAACAAGAGTGAACTGTGAACTGGTTTCTTCTGGGCAAGTGCACTCCATCTTAGATCGCAATATCGCTTACCATCAGGTGAATTACTATCAAGCGCAAGCCCATTAAGTGTTAAAAAAAAAACACACGACCCAACTTTGCATTTACATATATTAGTGTAAATTGTGGTGTCTGTTTTATTTTAAAGTAGAAAATATTATGAATGAATCACTGATGAAAGTTTTGATAACAAACTTACGATTCGAGAAAACCCTTAAAACGTTTATAAACCTATTTCTGTACGATTGACAAGATTCATTGCTAATGGGTGTACAATTTTGGCAATTCTAGAAATATAATAGTAGTTGTATTAAATTGAAGATGGTACCAGATGGTACAAAATTTATTTCATAATTGGATTTGGCCGAAATAGTTTTCATTGTTTTGTGAATTTATAATTCTGGTTATCTGGTATTTTATCTTGATGTAAATCTGTGTATAACAGCTCTTAATCATTCCCCATACAACAAACGTGTTTTTTCTTATTTTTAGCTATATATCAATAACAGCAGCTGCTAGACACAAAAAAAATGAAAAAAATATAAAATGTATAATAAATATCAAAATAAATAATATTATTTTTATTAAAGTTAAATATATAAATAATTATATTTTACAGGACTTAAGAGTATTTACAAAGCTTATAAAAGACGAAAATTTAGTAAACTAAAGAAATAATAAAAACAGAATAAAAATTAAGACACCCGCCCAAACGTGCCCATCAGGCTAGCCGCATTCAAAAAAATAAATTATATATTTCAAAAAAACATTTTATATTGAAGGGGGGCTCCCATACAACAATGGTACGGAACCCTTCAGCGCGAGCCCAACTCGCACTTTTTGTCAGTGTTTTCCGTGACTCGGAAGAGTTGTGAGTAGCCTGGTGACAATTGAACAGACAGACAGACAGACATACGGATAGCGAAGTCTTAGTAAAAGGGTTCTGTTTCCACACTTCAGATACGGAACCATATAACGCAATGAACTGCCTTTCATTATTATTTCATTAAGCTGCGGAAGTAAGTTTGTCCAGACTTAATTCATTAAGCCAGAATGTAGCTTAATCCTTCAGAATTTCATTTGTTGTAAGTTTAGAAATAGTTTAAGCAATGAATCTACAGAAGCTACATTTTATCCCAGATTAAGGCACTACGGACCTCGCTAGTTGTAATTATACCAAGGCTCCATATCTTAGAGCTCCTAAGTACAATACACTTGTAGTATATCCTTCTTAAGGCGATGTATTAGAAAATCATAGAAAAGAATAAAAAAATATTGTACAACCACAAAATATATAAAATTAAAAA
Organism: Mellilla xanthometata; assembly: GCA_035578125.1. Taxonomy (NCBI): domain Eukaryota; kingdom Metazoa; phylum Arthropoda; class Insecta; order Lepidoptera; family Geometridae; genus Mellilla; species Mellilla xanthometata. Next base: position 3,216,303 of record JAPUBQ010000030.1, on the reverse strand, counting down.
CTTAAAAGTAGAGTACAATGGCGGCCTTATCACCTATGGTGATTTCTACCAGGCAACCGGGTATGGAAAAATAAAACATACAAAAGAAGGATTGTACTCGTATTTATCGTTATTAAACTTAAACAGCTAAATTATTGAAAATATAATTTATGGCGTCGAAAGAATATCCCTAGCGATAATTTATTTATACCAATACTGGTGACTATCTAACTTATGATTTTGAAAGATTCTTGATGAAAATCGAAAATTACTAATTTATATTTTTTACGGGTTCCGTGCCTAAAAGGTAAAAACGGTACCCTATTAATAAGCCTCTACTCTCTGTCTGTCACCAGGCATATAAGAAATCGTGATTGGCTAGAGAACTGAAATTTTCAAAATTATGTATTTCCCGTTCCATATCGGTATGTTCCCGTACCGATATATACAAGAACTACTAAAAAGTAAAAATATATAACTATGTAGGTAACACATTTTGACCTACTTTGCAAATAAAAACATTTGATTTGATTTGACACACATATATGTACATATAACACAAATGACACATAATTATTTTGCTCTTATTATAAATATGTAAAATATAGTTTAAGAGATTAAAAACTAATAAAAAAAACACCCATAAAATTAATTTAATAGGCCACTCCGGATAGAACCTGACGGAAAGGTACCCATAACAGTTGATTTTTTTGATTTGATTTGATTTTGAACTACTGTCACCCTTAACTACTAAACTCTAGACGCTGTCTGGGTTATCTACGCAGTCCACAAGTTTGGTGTCTAGAGTCACATTTGTGGGAAATCTAGGGCATAGTTGACAGCGCTATCGAGACAGGCAATGTCTTTGCGTTAACTGGCCAAATATGCTTTCGTCTTTCTGTCTGTCTGAATAAATGTTAAATATTCAAATACTTTATTATCAGCAGGAGGTTAAATCATAATGGTGGCAATTCTGGCGTACACACGACTAAACTAAATTTAGTTTGTTGTAATTTGTTAAATATTATTATTTTTACTAGGTATTAATATTGACATTATTCCATATGACATGTATTATAATTTATTTGTATATCATATTGACCTTTTTTTATTTCTATTCATATTGACATTTTTTAATTTTTGACGTATAATTGTAAAATTATCAATAAATGGTTTATCTTGTTTAGAGTAGCCCTGTCACTTTTCATCTTTAGTGAACAGAAAGAGACAGCACGATGTGAACCACACACAAATCAATTAAAATCACGTCAAATATGAAAAATGTTAGCGATTTTAGAACGCACTCAATTGTATCAGCTCTAAATCTGACGTATTTGACGTGATTTTAGTTTTGTCTGTGGTTTAGATCGTACCATCTCTTTTTGGTCATTTATGACAAAAGAGAAAGAATAGAGACAGAGCTACTTTAAATTTACTTCAGTCGTATGATACTGATCCTTTATTTGTATTTTATATTTTGAATTTGATCAAAAATGTAGCGAGTAAATGGTACCTAAAATGATTAACGAGACAATCAATTTAAAGTCATATTATACCTAATAAAAAAAATATTAGTAATTTACAAATATGTATTAGATACATTAACTTTATTCTTAAAATAAGTCTATTTATCTGTACAAAAGTTTGGGCAAATAAAGGCTATTATATATATTTTTTATTTATAATAAAAAAATAGACGTGATAAAAATTTGAAATAAATGTTTACTTCATTTCATGTGTAACCTACTCATCAATGACTTTGTTATATTGCAGTGTAAACTCCTTGTAACGTCACTCGATTTAACGACAAACTCTCTAAAGCGTCGAAATCTGTTGACTTTAGTTGATTTTTAGCTTGTATTCCATACAATGATACATTCTCTCCATTTAAGGACCACTCTCTATAACGCTATAAAATGCACAGTCCCTTCAGTGTCGTTTTATAGAATTTTTACTGTATATGTATGTTATCACAGATATAGTGAAAATGTGTTAAAACAGCTTGGGTGGTGTGCCTAATTTTTACAAGTCCTTATTTAAATAGTAGTGTTTACTACAATTTAATTTATTTTAGAATAATGCTGTAAAAAAAACATTCCTCATATTAGTAAAACAGAATTAGTCGATGAAAACCACAACTCTAAATGTCTATCATGATACTAACCGCAATGGGACCGTAGCAAGTATAGGCGGATAAAATTGTTATGATAATGAAATTTAAATTATAACCACAATAGAATACTGAAAGGGTGTCGTGTAAAAAAATACGCAGTCGGGACAAGCTAAATGTTAAGATTGAAAAATCGGTCTACATTTGTGGCCCTAAGCTATATAATAAACTAGTAGTATAAGGGATGCACAGCTTCTGTCTCTATTTTTAAAACTCAACAATTTTTAGTAGGCAAATCTTATTATTCTCTTAGAGAATTTCAAAATGATACGAGTACCGAATATGGTAATTAATTATATTTTTATATTATTATCTTGACATGTAAATATTTATTTATCAATAAATGTCTGTATTCTGTAATTCAAAACCTATCCTATACACTGTGTGGCATCTGCCTGATACACTAAGGGGGGAAAGGGAAAGTAGACGAAGTGCCACAACTAGAACCCTGTCAGTAGTACGTCCCAACAGTGGTGGAAGCGTATTACCGCGCATTAGTTCTAGTTATGGTTGTGTTCAAGTATTCTAGATGCTTGTCCCAGCGTGGTGGAAGCAAGATCTCCGTATCAAAATTCATCCAAATCCGTGTAGCTGTTTGATTGTGTAGGTGTAACAAACATATTATACACACACACTTTCACACCACATACAAAGTTTTTATCTTTTCAATTACCAGGATAACATAAAAAAACAAGAACTGAGAAATATATATGAGCTCAAAAATTAATTAGTATAAGGCAGCATTTTAGGCACCATACCCGCGGACACTGACTTAGACTTAGAATTAATTTTGTAAGATTTTTGTGTGTGTCTGTGTGTGTTTTTATTTATATAATTAGTTTTATTAATAATTTTTTAAACTTATTAGTATAATATAATGTCATTTTCACGCAATTCAAACCTAACAGTCGTACAAAAAAAATACTTTCCTTTTTTGAAGTCGGATAGAAAATTACAAAGATACTCCAAGTATGCCAACGACAAAATAAAATTTCTAACTGTGCCAGCACGTTTCGCACGTTTCTCCAGAATTTCTAGACTAAAACCTAATGACCTGAAAACAAACGACTTATCAAGGTCTTTTATAACATTGTGAACATCTTGAAGATATTTTGATAGCACATTCTAAGATAACGTTTATACAGTGTAAACTCTAACGTCACTCGATTTAATGACAAACTCTATAAAGCATCGAAATCAATTGGCTTTGGTTTAGCTTTTTTTTACAAATTTCACACACGGCTGGTTAACCCCATACTGAACCATTTCTAGTTGGTTTTTAATACAACTGATATAGTACATTTGCGTACATACGTATTTTATATAAAATTATACATATATATGGCTTTTATTCCATACGATGATACATTCTCTCCATTTATCTCTCGTTATAACGCCAACGAGGCCGGCCCCGCACCAGGTGGAGCGACGACATCGTGCAGGCTGCCGGCGCGACCTGGACTCGAGCGGCACAGCAACGACTAACGTGGAAGCATCGCGAGGAGGAGGCCTTCACCCGCATATGGGTGGCCTGACAACATAATATATATAATGTAATTTTTAAGATTTAATGTAAATATGGCAATAAAGGCTTTTTATTATTATTTATAACGCCATAAAATGCAAAGTCCCTTCAGTGTCGTTATATAGAGTTTACACTGTATATACTACCTAACCTTTTATTCTTACCCTACCTAAGACTTACCTATTTATGGAGCATACATAGTTTGATATAACTGGCTCTGAAAGAGACTGTCGGAACAGAGTCAGGGATACAGATTTTTGAAATAGATTATATTTTTATACTTACGTCAATTTTATACGTACGTTCATTAAATATTTTATAGAAAAACTAGCTGACCCGGAAAACGTTGTTTTGCCTCACTTAGGGGTATGATAGTAGCCGATTCTCAGACCTAATGAATAAGCATATAAAATTTGGTAAAAATCGGTCTAGCCGTTTCGGAGGAGCACGGTAACTAGCATTGTGACTTAGAAATTTTATACGTAATTTTTAGTACCCTCTCAATTCAGAACAATACAAACGTATATAGTTAATAGAACTTTCTTTCTAAAACAGAACTAGGCAAAAATCGATCGGTCACACTAAAATTTCAAAAGAAACTAGGATGAAAAACAACTTTCTCAACTCTCATTTTGTTTTTGCAAATTATTCGCTGCTTTACATGACCTTAATAACGTACAAAAGCAGTTTCAGAATTTAGAGCGCCTGTATAAATTAAGTGCGTAATGTCTGAGATTTCAGGCCACCTAAAAGCCTACGTAAAAAAAATCTGTCTATGTGCCAAAAATTGTACAAAAAAAATATTCATCAGTCAGTATATCAATCTAATATATCAAATTTCCATGTCACAATGTTAGTTACCGTACTCCTCCAAAACGGCTTGACCGATTTTTACCAAACATTATCCTGGAAGAGATCGCTTTAGCGATAAGGTCGCCAGTTAAGGCAAAATTACAAGCTTTAACAATTCAACATATATAAATATCATAAGCCTAGCATAAGCAGCCCACTATGCGTTCCCACAGCTGGGACTCGGAGCATTCTCTCGCAAGGAGAGAGTTATAGGCCATAATCCACCACGCTTCCCAAGTGCGGGTTGGCGGATGACTCACGTCTTCGAATATTGCAGTCCTCAAACGTGTGGGTTTCCTCACGGTGTTTTTCTTCACCGTAAAGCGAGTGCAAATCCACACATAACTTGAAAAACAAGTCTTTGGTGTAGAGCCGGGATCGAACCAAATGGCCGTCTGATTGAAAAGCAGATGTTTTTACCACTGCGCCATATCCTCTATTTATATTAATTATTAGTTACAGAAGCGCAACATTTTACATTTATCAAACGATTTTTTTTTAAATAAATATATATTTTTAGAAACAGTATTACGTAATCATGTTTTGGAACTCTAGCGATTCTTAACATTGAATTAAAAATAATAAAACTGAAAAACCGTAGCTTTATCATTTATGCAGTATCTTATAGGACTTTTCTAAATATGCTATTATGCTCCCAGACCGCCGTAAGGTCATTGACTCGACCAGTGCAAAAAAACTAGTTATTACACCCTATTTATCTATTTGTATGCGATGCAGTGCAAAAGTGAAGTGAAAGTGCGACGGTCCGTTTCACGTAAGTATTTAAATGCATCTTTAGGCATGCAATCCGCGTGGAAAGGGACGTAAAATACTTGATTCATTGCTTTATCTAACATACTAGGTTTCCTTATAAACATAAGCATTAAAGAATATGTTGGAGAAATAATAACATTTCTTGATTGTATGATAAAAAATAACGTCAAAAAAAAATAAGTGTCTAATTGTTTTGTACTGTGGGAAATACATAAGAAGTAACTACATAAAACAAATTTCGACGTAAGAATAACTTCAAGATAAAATGCCTAGATAAGGTTTGATCCTTATTCTAGGGGGCCTACTATACATAAAACTTTTTGGAGCTCCATTGACTGTACTAAATATTTCTCATAATTATTAGCAACCATAAAGGAAGATAAGAAATATAAAGTTTGATAGTATTATTTTCATGACTGAATTTTTAAAACTTATAAAACTATCGAATAAAAGCCAGTTTTCAGTAAAAGGATTGAAGAATATGGACTTCTAGCGGAGCGCTCTGAGAATAAAGGATTTCATATAACTTTTATTCGTGTTTTATCTTGATATTTGAAAATTCGCGCTTACCTATATTAGATTCCTAAATAGACAAAAGTCTGTTATTATGTTAATGATGAATTTATTAGTTAGTAGTATATTGTACCTTTAAGAAATGAATTAAACTGCATTCATCACCTTATTATCTGCTTGGTTCTTGTAACTTACCTGAAATAAATAAACAAAGAAATATGTTAATTAAGCAGTTTTTCAAAATAAGCTTTTTAATTAAATAATTGGCTAAAGGCTAATCGTGTCTGCATATAGTTTATATCTAAATTTCATTAAAAATGGTTCAGGCGTTGAAGAAGCAGAGTGAAGAAGAAACACACATACACACAAACTTTCACATTTATTATGTTAGCAGGATTTCAAAAGGTACATTTATATATATGCTGCGAAAATTTGCTGCTTGTATCTGTTACCGTAATTGATATATATTTATAGAAAACAAATACAAAAAATAAACAGGTTTATATTTAGTATTCATTGATAAAGCAGCGTGGGACTAAGAAAAACTAAAAAAAAACGTTTATTGTTTGAATATAGCCTGACTTTCTTCTTATTATTAGTATTTGTTGTTATAGCGGCAACGGAAATAAATAACTTGTGAGAATTTCAGTTTTATAGCTACCACGGTTTCTAAGATACAACCTAGAGACAGACAGACAGACAGCGGAGGCTTGGTAATAGGGTTCCGTTTTTAACTCTCAGGTACGGAACCTTAGAAAGACATTTATAACTCGCAAAAACCAAGGCTGTCAGTACAATGCGTGTCAGAGTTTCATTTTCATACGTCATTAGAAGCTGTAGTACTCCCATTTCCTAGCGAGGAAATTTAAGCGACTTTGTAATTTGAATAACTTAATCGCTGTTTAGATTACAGGCATTATTCTTAGAGTACGGTTGGCAGAAAAATATTGTGTTCTTCGTTTAAATTTATAGGTGTTTCCGTGGGTCAGATGACACCTTTAATAGAAAGTACCGACTGTTTATCTCAAGACAGAAGTCGTTTAGTTATGTCAGTCTATAGTTGTCATTGAGGACCTGGTTGGCTTAATAGTTACTCGTATTATAATGGACTGCTAACCAGAAGGTCCCGAGTTAGATTTCCGACACGGCTAACATCTTTGTGATGAACTAAGCATTTGACCAGCAGAACGTATAACCAGACTAGTTAGCGAAGCTTCGTCCTATGGTGGAGCATGTCTTTTCTGGAAAAACTAACTTTCAAGAGGTTGCCGATACATACTCTACCCGTACCATGATGGATTGTTAACCAGATGGTCCCGGGTTAGATTCCCGGCACGGTCAACATCTTTGTGGTGAACAACTAAGCATTTGACCAGCAGAGCGTATAACCACACTAGTTAGCGAAACTTCATTCTATGGTGGAGCATGCTTTTTCTGGAATAACTAACTCTCAAAGAGGCTGCCGAAACATACTCTTAGGTATTAGGCGACGGATTTTTCATCTTGCGGGTGGTTGCTATCCAGACGAGCACTAGAAAATGCTCTACCACCATGATATGGTTCCCTTAGGATGTTTTCCGACACCTAAATCTGGACCTCATTAGCGAGGATCGAACCACTACCTTTTGAACGAGAGGCGGCCGCATGCCCTACTGAGCTGTGGCTTTAAAACATTTAATTAAAATATACTTTTAAAACACTTGATTTAAAAACTCAATTATAATTGGAACGACTTTTGAACACATCATTTATTACATCTATAAAACATAGAAACACTAGCTGACCCGGCAAACGTTGTTTTGCCTCACTTAGGGGTATGAAAAATAGATAGTGTAGCTTATATGACACGTTCGTAGATTTACCATAGCAGCGCCATCTATTGATTTCTTACTCAACCCAGTCGAAAGGTATCGACATCTTTTGAATCATTTGGAGTTAACAGATCATTGTGACTGTCAAATAATAACAGACAATAATTAGCAATAAATTGAAATTGCGACTATAATTTGAGATTTAAACTATCCTATCTCTCAAGTTGGATCGAACTGCACATGGTGTGCGAATTTAATTATAATCGGTTAAGTGGTTTAGGAGTTCATTGAGGACAAACATTGTGACACGAATTTATATATATTAAGATTTGAAGCTTCTATCTGTTTTACCAATGTTTTTGAAATATAAACGCTTGAGTTGATCTTTTAAAGTTTTAAACTTGGTATAATATGCCGTAATATTTCATTTGCTAGGAGCGCCTGTAGTTCGGCTAGCTAAAACGATCTGCACGATCATCAATGCTAAGCAACGGTCGACATGGACAGTGTTTGGATGGGTGACCATGCACACGACTGTCGTTTTTCTAGTAGATTTTTCATCTGGGCGCTACCGTGGATTGGATGACATGAAATTAAATTAAGGACCCGGCTGTCAGTCTTAGTACAAGGAGTCGTCAAGCCAAACTAGAGGCCTTCGGGTGGCTTGCAAACTCTTGACACCAGAGCTTGGCCACTTAGTTCATACGAAGAAGAAGAAGAAGCAAATTTTTAGCGTAGTTTATTTTTTTTTAAATAATCATGATTATTATGAAAAGTTTACCTACTATTTTAAAAATAAAGCTTCACTGTATATTTTTAAGCTCACTCTACCTTGTATAATCACCCCATAGAATTCTAACCTTTGTTAAGGAAACGGAAGTGCGTTTATTTTGTGTATTTTCTGTTTGATTGTCTTCGTGAGTCTTATCTTCTTAGGATCTTCATTATATTATTAAGGCTATATATTTCCAAAAAGCAGCTTTTTGAAAATCTACAAAAAATAGTTCTACTTACAAACAAACTGCAATTTTATCATAAACAATATCTTTGGTTCTTTGCTAAAGTTTTTATCTCAACCAAAACACAATAGTTAAAAAAAATCTCGATAGATTTATTTTTCGAAAATATGCCTTCTCAAATTTTTAAAAACTTTATCCTAAAAAGTTTTACGAATATCAATACGAAACTTGTTTGGTTCAACAGTGTTTTAGCAAATCTAAAAGCGTATCAGCCATTTTTTTGATATGTTATTTTTGTAATTTTTTATGAATATATATAGTAATAACCCTACTCCCGCGCGATCTCTATTCTTCGAATGCTTAGGCGCCTGCCCCGCCAGTACGCCCGCGACCACGGTCAACGTCGGACCTGTGTTAGTTTCTCCTGCGCACGCGCACGCGAACACGTAAAAGCGGTGTACGCAAACCATCAATGGGTAACCACAGCAAAATAAAGGAACGCTTACGTCAGCTCAGAGAACTCATGAAAAAGATAAGACATAATCGGTAAGTACTGAACTATAAGTACTATATCTTGAAAAATAATCTTGTTTTGTTTTTTGTTTGTTCATCTTTGATACACAAGAAAATGCCTTGCCAGCATGGTGTTTTTTAAATATATATAATATCTTGTCGGCTTGGCTAGAAAAAATGTCACCAAGCAGTAGATTGTGTATTATTTAGTAAATTCATTATTACCGTCCTCGTCCACATCGTAACTTACCATCAGGTGAAATAGAGGTAAAATGTTTGCCTATGTAAGATAAAAAAAAAATCGTTATTTTTACTCGTTTAAATGTTGTTTGGAAACAGTCATAGAAAATATTTTTTGCAAAGCTGATTAACTTATTACTTTCCAGGGTCAACTCCATGTAACTGGGCGGAAAAACTGTTTATTTGGAATATGGTCAAGCGAAACAAAACCTGTGTACGTAATAAAGATTACGTATGATCATACATTTTGGGAGTATAAAATGAAACGTCAAGTAATTAATTTCTACATGGACGCTCTACTCCCTGAAATAGTAGACCCTCGAAAAACAAGAGGAATGGAAATAAGAAAAATCCTCTCTTCTGAAAAGTGAACTTTTTCTATTATAATTTAAATACGTAACTATTGAAATTCATAACCGTAATAAAGGCTTTTTGGTAAAAACATTTTTGTATTTTTTATCAGTATTAGTAATACGTATTTATCTTCTTGTTTTATTAGAGAATTGTTGAGATAAATTGTTTCATTAGAGTATCTATTTAGTTTGCTGGGTCAGCTAGTAAAACTATATAAATTATCTTACTGTATTTTTCTACACTGTGACGCCTTCGCCGTGCCCGATCTCAATGACATCGACGCGAAGCAAGCGGGACTCGTCCCCGCGTCAGATAAGTACGCGTATAGCTATACATTTACGTTCGAGCGGTAATTTGCCTAAAGTTCTGGGAATACCCGGCCTTAACTAGCTGCGCTCCGCTGTGTTACTCGCGTACGCCGGGACAAAAAGAAGTTATACCGAAATAAAAATAAGCTTATGTGTTAACTCAAGATCTTACTTATCTTCACACCAAATTTATTTAAAATCGTTTCAGACGTTTGCTATATGACATATAACCTAATTTCATGTATAATATCTAAGCCTATTGGAATTTATTGTTTGGATTTGGAATGATAATTTGGATTAAAGCTTAGGTTTAGATTGTATATAAATACATGTACATTGGATTAAAGCCTATGTTTTAGTCCAAAGTACATATATATTACTTAATAATTTTTATTATTAATAATAATAGAATATTAATATTAGGACACATTTCACACACGGCTGATTAATTCCATACTGAACCATTTCTAGTTCATATTATGGTTGTTAACACAACTGATATACTACATATACATACACTAGCTGACCCGGCAAACGTTGTTTTGCCTCATTCAGGGGTATGAAAAATAGATAGTGTAGCTTACATGACACGTTCGTAGATTTACCATAGCAGCGCCATCTATTGATTACTTACTCAACCCAGTCGAAAGGTATCGACATCTGTTAGAATCATTTGAAGTTAACAGATAATTGTGAGTGTCAAATAATAACAGACAATAATTAGCAATAAATAAAAATTGCGACTATAATTTGAGATATAAAATATCCTATCTCTCAAGTTGGATCGAACTGCACATGGTGTGCGAATTTAATTATAATCGGTTAAGTGGTTTAGGAGTCCATTGAGGACAAACATTGTGACACGAGATTTATATATTTTAAGATACATATTTTAGATAGATACTGGAAATATTTGTGGTTCCCGTGGTAAACGCGAATAAGTTCAAATCCGCGAGTGAAACCGCGGGGCGTATATTTGTATCACTAGCTACATTTTAAATCCAATATGGCTGCCAAGAATTCTAAATTCAAAAAGTTACTTTTTATTTGAAAACAGCATTTCCGAGAAAGCGTGAGGCAATATTTTTGGATAATTTAATGTTTTAGCCATATTTTGTGGGGCTTAGCTCTGTTCCTTTGTTTTAGCGGAGGGTCTAATGAGATGCGAAACGTGTCTGATTAAAGTTAATGTCATTTTGAAGATACTTGACCAAAAGTGGTAATGACTATTTAATATACTGAAGCTTTGATAAAATCATTCGCCATTTTCGAAGGCTGGTCCTGGTCCGATTTTGATTAATCTTAGATTTCCTCAAAGCGACGTACATAGGCTATCATACTTGACCAAAAGTGATAACGACTATTAAATATATTGAAGATAAACACACACACACACACACACACACACACAAACACAAACACACGGATGCACGTGAAACTTATAAAACCCCGTCGTTTTAGTGTCAAGCCTTAAAAATAGCTTCGTGTTCCTACATTTAACGTAAGTAAGTGTATAAGTAATACTTATTTCTGAACCGGAAATTTCACTTCCGACATATACATAAATATAATACAAGTCAGAGTTAATTAGTATTATTACGATATTCATTAAAATCAACTCAACACATTTAATCTAAGTGGTTGAACTTACGAGTAGCTTAGTTATTTGTTAAGTTACAGTGTATTATAGTAAGTTTCACATTTTAAAATCTAATTTAAACTTTATTGTTAACATGTATGTGCCTATATTTTTAGCATTTTTATATCCTATATTTTTTTCTTTTTTTTCTTTTACTATACGTTCCCACTGCTGGAACTCGGGGCATTCTCTCACAAGGAGAGAGATATAGGCCATAATATACGTGTGTCATCCGCCAATCCGCACTTGGACCGTGTGGTGGATTATGGAAAGCGCGTGTGGCTCGATAACGTCTGCTTTTCATTCAGACGGCTCCTGGTTTGATCCCGGCCCTACACCAATGACCTATCATTCAAGTTATGTGTGGATTTGCACTCGCTTTACGGTGAAGGAAAACATCGTGAGGAAACCGACACGTTTGAGGACCCGAAATCGGCGCAGCCGTTTGAGCGGGAAAATGTAACAAACAAACTCACATACCTACTAACGCACAAACTGTCTCTTTCATAATATAAAATAATAATAATAAATATTAGGACACATTTCACACACGGTTGGTTAGCCCCATACTGAACCATTACTAGTTCGTATTATGGTTGCTAACACAACTGATATACTACATATACATACATAGGTACATATTATATATAAATACATATTTAACACCCAGACCCACAGCCAACAAATTTAGTTAGGCACAAAGATATTGACCGGGCCGGGAATCGAACCCGGAACCTTCTGATTAGCAGTCCGGCATGGTAACCTTTACGCTAACGAGGTCGTCAATATGAAACGGTTATTTTAGCCATGAATCTAGCCCTCAGGCCATAGATCAAATGTTCAGAGATTTACCCTTTTAGAAAAATCTCAAGATCTTGGCTTATACTCCGGTTTCTGTGCCCCACATTTAACCCAAATCTCAAGTACCTATACGTGTAACGTTCGTAGGGTTTTGTCTCAGGTAAAGGTATTTTACGCGAATTTTCACGTTTCTCTGTCTAAACGGACCATTAGGTAGACTTTGCTTTTATTTAAACGAAGGAAGCCAAAGACCTTAAGTCTTTGGCTGCTGTGTTTTCAAGAATGTCTACTGAATTCTTTGCTCTTTTTACCTTATTTACTTTCTATCCTTATAATCTTAAGAACTTAGAATAGAAGAAAAATCTTTTTGCAAGTGTTGTTGTTTTATACTAAGAGAAAAGTCACAGAAAAGTAAAAGTTTGTTTGATGTATAATAATCTGCACAAAGTGCAAAAAATAAAATAACAAATTCGCACGTAAGTTACAGAACACAGCAAACAATAATGTTTTTCATAAAACGATGTAACATATTATAAATGTATTTGTGAAATTAAATTTTGTACAAAATATTCTGTTGCATATAAAAAAAAAATCTAAAATTAAATAATATAAATAGAAGATAATGGTAATTAAAATTTGTACAAAACATTCTGTTGTATATAAAAAAAAAATTCTAAAATTAAAATAATATAAATAGAAGATAATGGTTATTAAAATTTGTACAAAACATTCTGTTGTATATAAAAAAAATATTCTAAAATTAAAATAATATAAATAGAAGATAATGGTAATAAAATTTGTACAAAACATTCTGTTGTATATAAAAACATATATTCTAAAATTAAAATGATATATATATAAGATATTGGTGTGGAACCCTTCATGCGCGGGTTGACTCGCACATGACCATTTATTATTTAATTCGTATGACTGAAATTAAGTAAGTATAAACATAATATATTTTTTACTAATAAAATGAAATTTACTTTAGAACTAATTACAATTAAAAACTGATAACTAATTACTACAAATTCAATATTACTTAATGTAAATCTAATCTAAAATTAATCAAATTAAAAGTACATCTAATCTAAAGACCTGTGTTTTTTATTTGAATATGGTGGTATTTATTCAAATAGTTCGTATAAAAAATAAAAACAGACTTACTCGTATTTTAAAAATCAATTTATCACGATTTCCGCTTGTCTGTCAAAGAGGAAACAAAAAACAATATTCCACATAAGTAATACGTTTTGATGAGCAATCTTATTAGTATGGGAAACTATCATTATCTTCACATCCGAAATAACAACATAAAGAACGCCAAATTGGTCCAACTTTCTTTTCGATAAGAAATTTACTTTCACCACAACATGATTTTGAGCACGTAGACTAAAATAATATATAACACACCATAAAGAATACTAAATTAATATGAAGGTTATCTAACCGGTTTTATTTAGTCTGTGTCGTCATTATCATTGTTTGATATGCTTTAGATATAACAGCCATGGTATTTGTACCGGTTAATATTGTATGTATATGTACTCGTATATTGAACAATTTAGTGAACAACCAAGAAAAAAAAAACTTTGTTTCTTCTATAGCAATATTATAAAGAAGAAAAGTTAGATTTTTTATTTGTTCGTTCATTTGTTTGTTTCTTTGTCGCAAATAGGCTCCGAAACTACTGGACCGTTTTGAAAAATTGTTTCACCATTAGGAAGCTATATTATCCCCGAGTAACAAAGGCTAGAGTTTGTTTCTCTTTTTGCAATTTACAGTATTTTTGAAACCGTGCGAAGCCGGGACGGGATGCCAGTATTGTATATTGAACAATTTAGTGAACAATCGAGTAAAAATATGTATTGGTTTTGTTTTTTTTGGACAAATATAGCTATGCTTTAGTTTAGCTGTAGCTTTAACCACACGAGTTAGCGACACTTTAGCCATAAGTGGAGCATGCCTAGTCTGAAAATAGCTGGCTCGTAATGAGATTGTTGGGAAAGACCGTTGTTTGGCTTATATTTTCAGAACTTTCCTTTCTTATCCCATCTGACTGTCAGCCATCCAGGGATGATGTTTCTCAATATATTGTTATTTGTCTCATCATTTCTAGATCTACAAATATTACAGTTATAAATCTATTTATCGTTTACGAGAACTACGGATTACTTTTAATTTGACGAGACTTTCCTTAAACTTTATAAGCTATAAATTACTCCATGTCAAAACAGACTCATTATCCCGACTACCATATTTCTTAGCCGTTCGTTTTCCGTACTTATCCTATCCTTATTACGCGGTCAAGTACTATATTTAACGTAATAAGTGTAGAATACGTACTAATTAAATACCTACAACGGCTAAGATTCTGTAAGTCAAACAAAGCTTGGTTAGGACCGCCTTTTGATAAATTGTAAGCCAAAGTCGTTATGATGAATGATGAATTACGTTAATGTTGTTAAATAATAAATTAATGTTGCAAAAATAACTAATTGTCATATTTTTCCTACTATCCTACTAATATTATAAACGCGAAAAATTGTATGGTTGTTGTTTATCTTTCGCGCAAAATCTACCGAATGGATTATAAAGAAAGTCCACACTAATATAGCTTACTAGTAACCCGCCCCAGCTTTCCATAGGTAAAGGCTTGTATTACATTATTGAATTTCTACAATTTTATCTACTAATTTTACTAAATATAGCCTATGTTACTCAGAGATAATGTAACTTCACAACAGTGAAAGATTTTTCAAATCGGTCCAGTAGTATCGGAGCCTATTCGCGTCAAACAAACAATCAATCAAACTTTTTTTTTTAATATTAGTGTTTAAATATAGGTACATCAGAATATCACACGGACTATAATTTTTAGATAATTTTTGAAAATAGTTGGTGAATTGGCCAACCTATAATATTTAAAAAAAACGTAAATGATGGCTGATGATGATTATAGATTTTTACTTATAATTTAGTAACCTTATGACATTTTACATCTGTGTAAGTCAAAGACATAATGTCTACAAAGACTGTCATGTCAGTTTTTTTGAAACAAAACAGTTTGATTAATGAGACAAAACAACACTTGCCGGGTCAGCTAAAACAATATAAACTGCGGAGGGGTAACTACGATACAAATAGGTACTTTAAAACCACAAAGCGCCTTGTATTTCGCGTGTTCTACTGCTAGCCTCGTGGTACCTCGGTTTGGAGGCTAATAAAACGTACAGCAATCCAATGAACAGTCGTACTAAAGTCATAAAACCCATGTTTGTCTCAGAGCGCGCAATGTACTAAAAACTCTATAAAATCCACACTAGAGTAAACGTTAACCTCTTTGCTTATCGAATGGGTTCATGTGTGGATTCATCATGCGGAATGTAGGTGGTATTTTTTTATAGCAATCTTAAGAGTTTGCTTTTTTTAAATAATTCATTCTATTCCCTGAATGAGTGAGTACATGACAACGCACTTGGCCGAATCTTCAGTTGCATAATTTAATTCAATTCAAAAAAACATATTTACCAACATGGACAATAGTTATGACGCTAGCTTTAAGATAATAATAAAGATTGACTTTGTAATTTGACTTGCCTTATATGACGCAATTCTATAAGGTAATCTATTATTCTATTATTGGAAATGCCAAGCTCTTTTTCTTCTATAATAATAATGCTTATTTTTCCCATTTTTATAAGAGCCGGTGAGCATGCTACCGGCATCTTTTTTGAATTCTTATTCAATATCATTTCCAAACTACATTAACTAACACTTTTAGCTCAGTTGGGCATGCGGCCACCTCACGTTTCAAAAATCGTAATTCGATCCCCGCCAGTAAGCTCAAGCTTTCGGCGAAGGGAAATATCGTGAGGAAACAGCACATTTTCTAGTGCTCGCTTGGCTAACAACCATCCTCAAGTTGAAAAATCTGTTGCCTAGCTGTTTGACCTTACAGTTTGTTCCGGCAACTTCATTAAAAGCCAGACTAGAAATGCTCCTCTTTAGACTCAAAGCCAGCTGGTCAAATGCCTAGAAGAGTAAAAATAAATACAAGCGTCATGAAAGCTCATAGTCAATACCGTATTAATGTTAGTCAATTTTTAGCAA
This sequence comes from Mellilla xanthometata, assembly GCA_035578125.1. NCBI lineage: Eukaryota > Metazoa > Arthropoda > Insecta > Lepidoptera > Geometridae > Mellilla > Mellilla xanthometata. The sequence continues at coordinate 3,199,752 of JAPUBQ010000030.1, read as the reverse complement.
ATAAATACGATCAAATAAACTCTATGTATTTGTAAATGTTTCCAAAGCCAAAGTATATTTATTAACCTTAGGCTTATTACAGGCACTTGGTTTCGTCAATCAGTAAAGTAAAAGTAAAAGTAAAAAGCCATTTATTCAATTACAATATAATGTTTGGTTACAAATTCGTCAATCAGTACAATATAAAAAATCAAATTATACAATGTATGTATCAAAATAGAATTGTAAAAATAAAATAAATATAATCAAATTACAATACAATTAATTGTCATTATTACTTACTTCTTCTTCTTTACTTCCTGTGGCTCTACAACCCTGGGTGGGTCTTGGCCTCCTCTACCAGTCTGTGCCACTTTGTGCGGTTTAGAGCCAGGTTTTTCCATCCTTCCCGATTTCCCAGAACCAGCAGATTCTTCCACATTCGCTATCCACGTCTTACGTGGTCTGCCTCTGGGTCGTTTCTGCTGTGGGATCCAGTTGGTAATGGTTTTTACGGCCCTGTTGTTGTCCATCCGCACAAGGTGGCCTGCCCATCTTAGACGCTGTGCTTTGATGAATCTGACGATTGTCTCCTTCTCAATCAGCAGCTCCAGCTCGTGGTTCATTCGCGTGCGGTATTCGCCATCCTCGTCACGAACAGGTCCAAAGATCTTGCGGAGAATCTTCCTTTCAAACACAGCCAGCTTTTGTTCGTCTTTTTGAGTAAGCGTCCAAGTTTCGCAGGCATAGGTCACTACGGGTCGGATAATTGTCTTGTATACAGCTAATTTTGATGCTTTGGTGAGAAGTTTGCTGCTCAGGAGCTGTTTACAAGCGTAATAGCATTTGTTTCCCGCGGTGATCCTGGTCTTTATTTCGTCTTCAATTACATTGTGGGTGTTAAGATTAGAACCTAGGTATCTAAAATTAGCCACTCCCATGACGGTACTGTCCCCTATCCTCGCGTTATTGATAGTAGCAGGGTGTCGACCAGTCGCCATGTAATGCGTCTTGCTTGTGTTGATCTGTAGACCATACTTAGCTGCTGCTGCGCCAAGGTTGCTAGCATGAGTCACCATACTTTGAAAGGACCTACTTGATATAACAATATCATCTGCGTAAGCAGCCATTTGTGTTGTGTTATAGTCAATCTGGCCTCCTATACTGAGCTCTTGTGCAACAGCCTCCAATACTAAGTTGAAGATTAAGGTAGAAAGTGCATCACCTTGCTTTACTCCGGTGTGAATCGAGAATGGCTCTGACATGTCATTTTGTATGGAAACTATGCTCTTTGAGTCTCTAAGTGTAGCTTCTGTCAAGCGCACTAGTTTACTGGGCACACCCAAAGTGAGCATACTGTTGAGAATGCTCCTCCTATTGACACTGTCAAATGCTTGTTTGAAGTCCACAAACATGTGATGCAGGTTCATGCCATACTCATGTGCTTTCTCCAACAATTGTCTCATAAGGTGTATTTGGTCAGCTGTTGAGCGGTTGGGACGGAAGCCGCACTGGTATTCACCCAGAATGCACTCAGAGTATTGGCTTAGCCTGGAATATAGCAAACCAGAAAATACATTGTCATTATTACATACCTGACAAATGTTGCCACTGATCAATACTGAAATGAACTGGCAGCAATTCCTATTTTTCTTTGTTAGTGTTGCAAAAATAGATTAAATCCAACCTGTCACCAAATCAAAATAATAAAAACGGCAATAACACGAAGTAACTGCCCATACTAGCAACATTACTGAGGGGGTCATTAAATACAATTCTTACGTTACTATGTCATAAAACAACTTGATACTTTATATCGTGTAAAATAAGCTAAAAGAGACCTTAAAACCGGGTGGTAAAGTTCAATTTGCTTTACAGAATTTTGCCAAAAAGGTGCCATATGGGTGCCACAGTAGCAGCGAAAATAAAAGATTAGTAAAAGTTTGGATCTCTCTGTGATTTAAAAAAACAAGCAGTTAATGTTTATTACACCCTTTATTAACAATAAAGCAAGTAACTATTACAGTATGTATGCAATTTGGCTAATAAAAGATTAAACTGAGATAATCCAAATATGCGGGCATTTATTATACATTTATTCATATGCTTTATGTGGCATAAAATAGCAACAATAAACATAAAATTATAAAGAGAGGCATTTACAATTACTTTCTTTATCAATATAAAGACGTCTTAAGACAAACGGCATTGCTTTTGATATACACAGTTATGGAGCTTTTTATTAGGGTTCCGTGCTTTTTAAAAGGTAAGGTAAAAGTGGAGGCCTTCACTGTCTGTCTGTCTATCTGTCACCAGGCTGTATCTCAGAAACCGATATAGCTAAAAGCTGAAAGTTTCACAAGTGGTGTATTTCCCGTGCAGCTATAATACCAACTAAAAATAAATTAATAAAAAATATTAAGGAGGGACTCCATACAATAAAAGCTTTAAAATAATCTTATATATAAAATTTCCGTGTCACAGTGTTTGTTACCGTACTCCTCCGAAACGGCTTGACCGATTTTTTCCAAATTTTATATGCGTATTCAGTAGGTGTGAGAATCGGCTACGGTATATTTAGAAATAATAATTATTAAGGCAAAACAACGTTTGCCGGGTAAGCTAGTAATAATAATATAAAATGTTACGAAACCCTTCATGCGCGATCTCGACTCGCGCTTGGCTTATTATTTATTACTTCTTACCAGCAACGACACTTAGCTACTTAGTCCATAAGAATAAGAAGAAGAAATAACGACAAACTATGTCTAATACGAGTATTTTAATACATTTGACGCGATCATCGAAGCTAAGCAACTGTCGATGTGGACGGTGTTAGGATGGGTGACCAGGCACAAAACTGTAGTTTTTAAGTGACATTTTCATCTGGGCGCTACCGTGGGTCGGATGGCACGTTAAATTGCAGGTCCCGGCTGTTAGTACAAGCAAGTCGTTAAGCCAAGTCTGAGCTCTTCGGGGATGGCTTGAAAACTCTCGACACTAGAGATTGGCCACTTAGCTCATACGAAGAAGAAGAAACATAGGTAAAACCGCAGCTAAAAAAATACCAAATACCAAAATAACTTTTAATACAAGTGACCCTACTGTATTTACTGTGAGTAGAGAAACAATTTTCCGCGCAGTAAATTATTACTGTATATAAAAACCATACAGTTGATTGTCTGTTTCTTATCGTAAAATGAAGTCATTATTTTCTGTGACATTAAATTCTCATTACATCTGCTTTCGCGGGATTATGGGGGCTAGACATGTAATTGTTGCTTTATATTGCCCCCGTTTTTAGCCCCTAACGAAAAACGGGGTGTTATACGTTTGACGTATCTGTGTGTGTGTATGTGTGTGTGTGTGTGTGACATCGTTATTTCCGAACGAATACATAAATAAATTAATACTAGGATACAAGCGAGTCTGGCTCGGTTGTATTCTCGGTTGTAACGTCTGGTTTTCAATAAGACGGCCCCTGGTTCGACCCCAGCCGTACATCAATGACTTATATATAGATCATTTATTCAGTAAAACTAATTATATTAATAAAACACACACACACACAAAAACCTTACAAATAGTAAATTAAATCTAAGTCAGTGTCCGCGGGTAAGGTGCCTAAAGCCTACCTTTAGAGACGCGTGGGGATACAGATGAAGTAAAAGTGAAGAAAAATTAAGTAGCGAACATATAAAATACATGAATAGGAAAATAAATAAGAGAAAAAATTAAAAAATAAAATAAATAGACAATTACAAAAACAAAGAATTAGAAGCGAATCGGCTAGCTCGATACTATATTCTTCTACGTTTATTGAGCCACAATCGGACGAGCAGGGAGACGGCTAGGAGGCACCGCTATACAGTTGAAGTTCCAAAAATCCGCACGAAGCGTTTCGCTTCCACATATAATGTGCGGACCATTAAACTGTGGAACTCATTGCCGGAATCCCTGTTCCCTCTGAACTATAACCTCACTGTCTTCAAGGCGAGAGTGAATCGATTTCTTCTAGGCAAGCGCGCTCCACCCTAGATCGCAACTTCACTTAACATCAGATGAGTTTCGATCAAGCGTTTGCCTATCCATCATAAAAAAAGCCCAAAGGCGTTAAAACTAAACCAATCGCAGTCCATACGAGCCATTATAATAGATTTACTGTGTACTGCCCAGTCCAGTCTCCATAAGTCAACCGCAATGGGTTTCCGTGTCACTGCCTTGCTACGGTGAATGATCTTCGAGTAATAATCCATTTATCGCTACGTGGACCGCATTAGACGTGGTCGTTTGAGGGAAATTATGGTGGTCTGCCGGCCTTATGGGGTTTGTAAGTAAACATGGCGTAGTGATGATAATGATGATTATTAAAGGAGTTAGGATATTGCACATTGATTTCCTTAACGTCACTAAACAAAAATGATTAATTTTGATCAGTTTTTTTGTTACCATATAACGGTTTTTGATTTTATTAAGTAAGTACTGTTTGTTTTATTCCATAATAAAAACAAAAGGTATTACCGACATAGTTACTCTACTTTTATTTATGCCACGCTTGTACTGAAAATGTGTATATTTTGTTTAGTGACGTTAAGGAAATGAATTTGCGATAGAGTGGAGTGGTGTGAAGTTTATGGAAAATAAATAGTTTGTAACAAATGTGTAAATTAATCTAGAACGTAAATTAGTAACTATATATTTCAATTCATTGTGCATCGCCTCTTTTTCTCGTCTTTCCAACTCCTTTCCTTTCCAAATGATGCCTGGAAGAGATGGCTTTTTTATCCTTGATAGGTTAGCGTTTGACTACAGCTAGCCTGATGTTAAGCTGCACTACAGTCTACGGTGTGGCACGCTTACCTAGAAGATACCTATTGGCTTTTTGTAAATTAGTTATTATTGTTACTTTTTATATTGATTTGTACCTCTGCCCATAAAAGAGTTAATCTATCTATCTATTTAATATAATGTCGCTAATTCCTAAACTTTCGGAATAAGCACTTTATTTGCGTAATATTTATATTTCTTTGAGCTATTTATCCAGACTAAGCATACTCCACCTTAGGTGTCGTCTCTCGTCATGTTACGCGCCCTCCTGGTTAAATGCCTAACTGTGCAAGTTAAAAACATATTTGTGTTATATACATATTTATGTACGCTTATACATAGGTACATAATTATGTGTATCAAAATACGTGCGAATACATTTGTATAACTACCAATCAACAAAAAAAACTCATTCGGTGTCAAATATAAATACAAATAATTTTGTGATAACACCAAAGTTACAAGTCAAAGGTAAAAATGTCGGGTAAAAATGGCATTTCCTGACTACGTAAACACAAGTACAAAAATCCGAGCAAATTATATTCATACCAAAGAGGTCTTTTGCAGATTTCCCATGAATATCTGAAATCTCATAACCCGCCCAAAAACAATTCTGGACTGAATCTGCCCAATCTTGGTCCAAATTGGCAGTTTCAACCCGGAACTGGAAATGCTACGTGCACTTATTTGGTTTTTCTTTAAATAATTTGTTTAAAAATGTATATATATTTGATGTGAATACACTCTTTTTAAGAGCTTCAATACTCGACGAAGCAATAACAGTAAAGGCTTTTCTATCGGTGGTGGTCAGCGTTGAAGTTCGTTGAGTTGAAATCAGTTCCTAAGCACCTTATGATATGTTCCGTTAACGTCCTTTAGAGTAATTCGTAATTCTAGACTAGTCATGTTCTTTTTCGGGCTGTCACTTACTCGTATTTTTACGCGAATTTAAAACCATTAAATATTGAGTTTTAAATATTAATGTTTGATCCCCATCCAAAAAATAAACTTATCGACTGTTGTCGAACTTCATATTATTTTTTTATAATCAACTAAAAATACAATACAAAATAAAAAATCAAGTAGTAGATTCTAGACAAAATGGTACGAGTAAGTTTGACATTGATTCACGTACATAGGTATTCTTTTTTGCTGTTTTTTTTATTTACATTCTTATTCCCTAATATCTTTTGGTTAAGCTGACTTAACCTGAGTTAAGTTTAAGATTAAATCTTTTATCTATTTTTTTTTGTAAAATAATATGTTTGAATGAAAACCACTGCATTCTTATGTTAAATTAAATAAGTAAATTAAAACTTTTGAAACAACACTTTTATATGAAAGTATAGCCTCACAAGTAATTTGAGCGAAGAAAAAAGCGCCCTGAACTCATAAACGTGACCCATATTTGCGAACAAACAGGACAGTATCGTAATCTGTCGGAAGCGGCGCGTCGCGGGTAATCTCCCCAATTCCCGGGGAAATTACCCCGCAGTTGGGGTAAAGAGGCGCGGAGTAGAAGGTGGACAGAGAAAATTGTTAAATGTTCCAAATATATGTTGCTGATACTTATAACATTTGGTCATACGAAAAATAATAATATTGCTAGAATTAAAATCAAAGTATGAAAATTAAATACGCATAAACCGTATCGTATATATAATAACTCATATTAACATTAAAAAAGAAACAAAAATAAAAAATACTACTTTAGTTTTGTACCTTATCTTGACTTACGAAAAAGAAAAAATCTTTGCTAAAAATACGATAATAAATTTTTGGTGCCAGTTCATTTTCTAATTCAAAAGGGTTTTTATTTGACGGTTTTAAAATTATTTTTCCAATAATTGAAACCATTTATGAATTAAAAAACTCTCGATAACAAAGCTTGGGCACTAGTTAAAAAAATTAGTTCATTCGAAGAAGAAAAACGATAAAACTATAAATTCTATATAAAAGTTTTGCACATGTCGCCGCTTAAAATAAAACTAGGAAAAATTTGTTACTTTTTAGTGACTCATATAATAATTGTTTGTAATATATAGATCTGCACTACATAAAGCATAAACAAACTAGAAGTCCAGCACATTCTACAGAATTCCAAGAAACTATGAGACTAATTAAACTGTAACAAACTCTGCAGCCTACATTTTTGATAGGTTTGCGTTTGATTACAGCTAGCATGATGAACCTAAAATGAACCTAAATGGACAATGTTGTTTTTAAACAACATACTAAAAATCACACATAAAATTGATCTTCATTAAATTTTGCGCAATGTAGTTTATAAACAACACTCACATTATTGCAAAAAAGTATAGTAAATTATTTTTTTCCTAGACAGTTAATACATGTCTATTACACAAATAATAATATATTTTTTTAAAACGTAAAACTAAAATCGTCCATTTAAGGGTTAAGCTGCGCTGCAGGCTACGGTGTGGCACGGTTGCCTAGAAGATACCTATTAACTCTGCTTTTGAAGGCCCCCGGATGATACCTTTCAGGAAACAAAGACTCAGGTAGTGAGTTCCAAAGCTTCGCAATCCTCACAATAAATGTCGACGCAAAGCGTCTTCTACGAAAGTTTGGAACGCTCAGTGTTTTACTCTGCAACGAATACTACTCCGTGTTTGTATTGAAGAAGCTTACGAGTAATCTCGATAAGGTCGGCAGTTGCGTCGGATTTGGCTCGTTAATGCCGGTGTTCCCCACTAAATGAGGTTTGGCAGCGGAACAGGAGACGACCTTGTAACACAGTTTGCTTCACCCTCTACTGCGCTCTATTCATCTTGGTAACCTCTTTCCCTGTTTTTGCCCGTGACTTTAGGGAGATGGATATACGATTGGGGTGTGGATGTTTGAGCGTTTGTGTATATTAGTGTAAAGCAATGTTGTGTCATGTTGTGTCTATATCAACAAGAAAACCTGCAAACAGACTGGCTAAGGTTCAAATACAAGGTTTATTTACGAAAATATGTATGTTTAATAAGTTACCGCGTATTATAGAACTACCTTTGAATGACTTCAAACAAAAAAAAATACACTTTTGAACAGAACCCTTTTTACTCTCTTAATGAATTCATGTCACAATAACATAATATTCATTCTTGTAGCAGTCTCATGGTTATAAAGCTTTCGAGCAATTCCAGGTGGATGAAAAAATGTAGATATTTATGTAATAAGAGTGAATTAAAGTCATATAAATTTAACATATTAATTGTAAATTGGCTTGCCCAGTACGGCGAGATACTGTAAGGCCAATAAATAATTTGATTTGATTTGTCACTTATTTCCAAAACTACTTGTCAGATTTGATGACAGACGGTTTTCAGCGGATTTGGATTTGATCGGTGCAAGTTTTCAGGTCAATGATACATGAACACCTTAATATTCTATCTTATTCTTAAAATGATAGTTTGTCAATATTAAAGTAACCACACATAACTTAATAAATGATAGCTTTGTTATTTTTAAACCGAGCATTTTTAAACATTATACCTCTGCGAATTAGAATAAATAGAATAGAAACTTTGCTGATAAAATGGTTCCACGCGTAATCGTAAAATACCGCGGTAGGCGGGGCAAAACAGCTACCCGCACGCCCGTGTGGCGTCACATGGTGTGGCACGGCACCAATCACATGCGAGCTTTGTGTGTGTGTGTGTGTGTTTCGTTGTGATAGCAGTATAATTGTGTGCGTAGATGGTTCCAAATTCTAAGCGGCAATTGTATGAAGTTACTCTTCCGTTTATTCTAGTTCGCTGTGTAACCTTAAAAAAACAAATAAGTGCCACAAAATGTCTATCAGTAAAAGTGTTATCTTCATTGCTGGTAATGAATGTTTTATACCCTGGAGTGGAGAAACTATTCGGGAGTCTAAGTTTGATCAAAGTTATCCAATTAGCTCCCAAGTTTTCTGTCTGTTGGTTGATCTCTACACCAATTTACTATCGACACAGACATCGATATCGATAGATGGTGCAAGTCTAATATGTTTAAGAGCTATAAGTGTGTCTTTAAATTTTTATTCAAGTTTAACTAACCTAAGACACTGTTTATAGTAATTACTATTTAGTTTAAAAGTGATTTTAACATCATGTGCAGGTATGTATAATAAAAACCTTTACTTATGGTTCTTATTGATTTATTATTGTAATTAATAAAAGATTTTTAATTTATATTAACTCCAAATTCACAAGGTATCAAGGTATCTTAAGATTTTTGTATTGTTTCTTTTTATCTTTACATCTCTCATATATATTAACAGTAATATTATTTCACATTATATGTATATTTATTTCATTACTTACATAAACATACGTAGAAAATAGACGCCAGATAGATAGATATTAGAGATACTGGTGTGAGTTGTAGTGGAGGTGTGGTGGTCAGTCGAAGGAACACACCTAAATTTTTTCATATTTTTTTAATATTGTTTTTTGCTTATCTTAAATTGGTTTCAGATCACAGCGAAAGTAGGTACACTAAATATTTCTGTGGCCTGGTGCTAAAAGGGCCAAAGTACGTTTTTGTATGAAACGAGATTGTAATGCCAGTTTATTGTAAAAGTATAATATTTTTTTGTGCTAAAAGGGCGTTAGTGTATTGACAATCTTTCAAAAGTAACTATGTAAGGCCAATGTAGTGTGCGCTTTCATACAGTTAAGTAACAAGAATAAATGATAAAAGGGCTGCAGTATACTTACGCCGATAAGAAATTATTATTCTTCACTTTCCTAGTAATAAAGTAAGAACTAAAACGATCAAAGTTAACATTACCCCTTTTTGTGATATAATTTTAGTTTGCTCCTTTATTATTTTAATTTTTTTCTTCTATCCACAATCGATTTCCGCAACGCAACGCCTGAGTCAATAAGTTGTTAATCTAACCATCGATGGTAAAAGTCTGTGGATTTTGAAACATCTATCTAATGGCAGTTCCGAACAAGATAAGTTTGGCTAGCCCAATGACAGTTGAAACACCTTAACATCTGTTTGGTGAATTTGACTTTGTCACAAAGTTTAAAATAAAGAGGGAGGTAACGAGAAAAAGTTGTTCTGTCTGTAGAACTTAATCAAGATTTCATTGAGACAGTTTTTTTTTCGAGTACATTTGAAAAATTAAGGTGATTGAATTTGTTATTGTAAGACTACTTATTATTATTCCATTATATTTTTAATTCAAATACAAGAAAATATTTCATATAATTATTGTTGTTTTTTCAGAGCACTTAAAAAATCTAAGCCTCAATATTTGGTTCGAACATTGTACTCAATGGATGTAAATTTATAATTTTAATAATTTAAAATATGTTGATCATATCCATAGTTATTTTTATACTTTATTTTGTAAGTTTTTAACATTGTATATTGTTATTTGCAGAAAAAAAAATAAAGAAAATAAATATATTATAGTATTTTATAGTTTCGCTAGTAAGATTGCTTTCGCTAACAAAACAGCTGAAGTAAAATACGATTATTACTGGTGATATAAATTCAAATACTGAATTAAAAGAAACTGATGTAAAGACAGCTCAAACGGGCGTACCCGCCTTACGTCTCTTACGGTTGTTGGGTTTGATACCCGCCAAAGCACTTGACGTTTCAATCAAGGCATGCAACTAGAGGAAATCATAGTATGGACGACCTTTTTAGGGTTCCGGACCTAAAAGGTAAAAATGGGACCCTATTACTAAGACTCCGCTGTCTGTCTGTCTTCAGGCTGTGTCTCTGAAATATTAAGGGGGGTGCCCATACAACAAAGGTACGGAACCCTTTGAGAGCCAGATATTCCAAACTAAGCCCACTCTACCTTAGACCAGAGTGTTGCTAACTCGTGTGGTCTAATGCCTAGCTGTAGGTGGTATCTACTGTGTAAAAAGGAAACAAACGTCCAACACATGAAAAGAAATGAAAATCAATGGAAAGAACATAAAAGACAAATTTATATTTATGACATTCACTTCCAATCTAGTTTAGAGCCTCTAATACATCGACAGAACGGCTTTTTCCATACACATCAAGATAAATGTTTCTAGGCCAAATTTGAATATAAAATGTATCAAGTCAGTAAAAAGCGTATAAAAGTTCCATTCAAAGCCATCTGCCAAAGCTTGGCAAGAAAGTGGCTAACAGACAGCCAATAAGGGTCAGCGGTTTGACCACTTTCTATGGATGAGTGAAAAATGTACATAATAATCATATTTTATGCGTCCCTCTTAAGAATTTTATGCTTTTATGGAGTTGCTTATTTTATTTTTTTACAATTTTGTGATGTCAGATATGTCGATTGTTTGATGGTTTTTGGAAAATGGTTTGGCCCGTCCAACCGCTTATTTTCTTTATGATGAAAATTTAAACCTCAAATTAAAATTTCGTATTTAAAAGTTAAGTTTTGCATTACATGACGGTCTATTGGTGCTTAAAAAAATACTATAGTAAATCCAACCATTTATTTTATTATTGTCACAAATAAAATAAACGGTCAGACGGGTTAATATATCTATGTTAATGTATGTAATAAAATATATGTATAAAATGAAATAATATCTCGCATAATTATATAACTGTTAATATATATGAGAGATAGATAGATAAAAAACCTTACAATATCTTGATACCTTGCTATTTTGGAGTTAATATAAAAAAATATGATATAGATTAATTAATCAGCAACAACCATGGTAAAGGCTTTTTATTTTAGTGATTGTTTTTTTTTTTACTAAACAGAGTCAAAATAAGTATCCAAAATAGGCTAGCATTGGTCCGTGTTTTTCTTATTAAGGATACTTAATAGATTTGATTTGTTACTGGTTCATTAGAATCTTAAAGGGTCAACTGCAGAGGCGTAGATACTTCTAACATTCCGGATGTTTTAGGTATCCATAACTGAATTCAACTTGGAATTTTTCAAGGTGAGAGTGAACAGATTTCTTCTAGATCAACTTGCTACATCTTTGGCCACAATTTTGCTTACCATCAGGCAAGTTGGTGGATAAGCGTAGATCTATTTAATTTAAAAAATACATTTAAAAGTCCGCTTTCGTTCGTTCCTCTTCCGTTCAGCCTTCTCTCACGAGGAGAGAGATAAAGGCCATAATTCACCACGCTGGTCAAGTGCGGGTTGGCGGTTGACACACATCTTCAGATAATGAATGCAGTTTTTAAACATGTCAGATTCCTCACAATGTTTTCCTTTACCGTAAAGCGAGTGCAAATCCACACATAACTTGAAAAACAAATCAATTGGTGTAGAACCCAGATCGAACCAGAGCCCGTCCAATTGAAAAGCAGACGTTGTTACCACCGCGCCACACTCGCTTTTTGAATGACGTCACGGAATTCCTTTCTGTGTCAAATAACTTAAATATTTTTCGCTCATTAAACCTCCTCGGAAGGATTCTTAAGAAGGATTGGAAGAAAGTGGTTGACCTTTTTTCAAAAACTAGTCTTTGCTACTTTCATGTCGGCAAAGCTTACGTGTAGTTTTAAATCAGATTTTATTCATTCACTGACTTAAAAAAAGAAGGAAGTTTTCAATTAGACATTACATTATTATTATTATATATATATATTAATTATTTGATCCATAGCAATATAATTATGTATAATATATTTTTTTTAAGAATGAATTGAGAGAGAGAAACATAATTATTATTTAAAAAAAAATACATTTTAATTATTAAAATACATACTTAATTTTTTTGAGTTTGAGTGATTCAAAAGTTATGCATTTTTATAGCAAAAGTGGCATTTTTATCTGGGCGCTACCGTGGGTGATGGATGACGCGTTAAATTGTAGGTCCTGGCTGTTAGTCACAGTACAAGCAGTCGTTAAGCCAAGTCAGAGGCCTTCGCGCGGCTTGAAAACTCTCGACACCAGAGCTTAGCCACTAAGCTCATACGAAAAAGACGAAGTAAAAAAGTTAAGTTATTACCAAACATACTACTAAGTTTCAAAACAAATAATTAGTTTGCCTACAACTTATCATTGTTTAGATCTACTTCAATTAAGATTAAAACTAAAATAATTAGTATCGAATATACTAAGATACTTGTAATTATTACTTTAGCTCTGAGCTCATACGAAGAAGAAAAATTACGAGAATAGTTGGTTGGTATAGTTTGATTCCTTCTAGGCAAGCGTGATACATCTTAGACCACAGTCTGCTTAACATCAGGCAAGCTGCGGTCAAACATGAACCTATTCAACATAAAAAAGAAATTGTTATGTAATTATTTATTTATATTACTGACGACTTCGTTTGCGTAAAGGTTACCATGCCAGACTGCCAATCAGAAGGTTCCGGGTTCGATTCCCGGCCCGGTAAACATCTTTATGGTTAACTAAATTTGTTGGCTGTGGGTCTGGGTGTTAAGTATCTATTTAAAATATGTATGTATGTATATGTAGTATATCAGTTGTGTTAGCAACCATTACACAAACTAGAATGGTTCAGTATGGGGTTAGCCAGCCTTGTGTGAAATGTGTCCTAATATTTATATTATTAGATATTTAATATTTTTGTACGTAATTAATGTTTGTTTTTTGGAATAACTTAACATTTTTGTTTTACCAAACGTTGCAGGCAATTTTCGAAATTGATTTTTGGCACCGACTTACGAGTATGGCTAGGTAAAACTCAGAGCTGCCAACTAGAATCGACTCAAACTTGGCTCATGGTTGGCTTAGTTTTGTATTTCAAGTTAAAACAGTTTTGACAGAAGTGTGCCTCGTATTTTATATTTTATCTGACTCACAAATCTAGTTTCTATTGAATAAATAAAATATTTTAGATGAGTTTAGCTTGTTAGAAATATTGTGATGATTTCTTTTTGATTTCAGGTCACAATAAAATTATGCGCAGTAAAAGTAAAAAAATGAGAGAGAATTATTATTTCACTTCTTTTTCTTAATCGTATGACATAAGTGACCAAGCTCTGATGTCGAGTTTTCAAGCCACCCGAAGTCCTCTGACTTGGCTTAACGACTGCTCGAACTAGGAAGAACATTCAGGACCTACAATTTAATGTGTCATCCGATCCACGGTGTCTTGTGCATGGTCACCCATCCAAACACCGTCCGCATCGACCTTTGCTGAGCTTCAACGATCAAACGTAATAAACATTAATTTCTACACAGAGCAGAGACGTAATCAATCACCTGGCGTGAAGAAAGTTTTACGTTGCTCTAGACAATATAAGTTCTAGCCTTACTCTTTCACCCAGGATGCAGGTCCTGGGTGAAAGAGTAAGGCTGCCCCTGCCTGTCGTAAGAGGCGACTAAAAGGGGCACCAGACTCGAAGGTGTTCGGAGATGGGGCTCCGACACCCGCTTCATTGAGTCCGGGGTGAACGACGGCGTCGCGTGACCGTCGCCGTCGTTTGCGGATTGGAAAGCAATCCGGGAAGGGCCACAGCTCAGTGCAAGGAGGTCTCCGGAGTGTTTCCCTGAAGAACCCGGACTAAGCACAGAGGCAGGTCACCGGGGGGGTTTTAGTGGGTACAAATCCCACATAACCTGGTTGCGCCCCATCGTAGCCGGGTATCTTGTTGAGGATTTCTCCCTCGTCAACAAAAAGAAAGGCAACAAGTTCAGTTACACTCAAAATCCCACTTCTGGAACATTTCTGGGTTAACATGTTAATAAGCTGCTTATTATAGAACAAACGAACCGGAACTGATGCATGACTGTTGTAACGCAAAATACTTTCTTCATATGTACTCCGTTCTTGAATTTCAAACTTTTTTTTTTTTGGATCAAACTGCACATGGTGCGAATTTTATTAAAATCGGTTAAGTGATTTAGGAGTCCATTGAGGACAAACATTGTGACACGAGATTTATATATATTAAGATTAGAATTGAAAATTGACATTGATACATAATATCATTATTATACTTTTGTAATGATATCATATTAATTAACTTTGATGTTATCAATAAATGATTTGTATTTGTATTACTTAATACTTAGAAACGCTTATTTGGACTGAATATATTATGAATAAAGATTTTATTTGATTGTTATCAGACAGCGATCTTGATTTGACGACCTCGTTGGCGTAATGAATACCATGCTGCATAGATGAAAATGGTGGCGATTCAGCGGAACACACGACTAAATAAATTTAAAGAAGTCCCGTCTCTTTTCATCTTAGGTGGCCAGAAAGAGACGGCACGTTCTGCACCATAGTCAAAACAACTAAAATCACGTCAAATGTAGAAAATATAGGCGACTTTAGAACGCACTTGCTTCACGCGCCACTTGTATCTCCTCTAAAACTGCCTGCATATTCCATATTTGACGTGATTTTAGTGGTTTTGCCTGTGGTTCAGAACGTGCCGTCTCTTTCTGGCCACCTAAGATGAAAAGAGACGGAGCTTCTTTAAGTTTAGTCGTGTGTGCCGCTGAATCGCCACCAATGCCACTTTTTTAAACGACAGTCTTGTGCATGGTCACCTACGTACGTATGTATCTAAACACCGTCCGCATCGACGGTTGCTTCGATGATCGCGTCAGATTACTTTAGCTAGCCGAGCTACAGGCGCAATGGATGTTTGTTGCTTGGACTAAAGTAAGTGGTGAATTTTGCGGACTTGAATTAGACATTAGGCAAAGAAAGACACATAATGGGCGATTAGGCAAAAGTGGCACATAATTGTTTATTCTTCACAGACGAGAATTTGTTCAAGCGGCATTTCTGCGGCATGAAAAGTTAAATAAATAGTGAAGTTTCTCAGTTTAGGAAACTTTTGTTTGGCACAAGAGAAAATTGAAAATATGTAAGATTGAAAACACTTATTTGGTATCTTACTAAAAGAATTAATGCGAAAGTTTGTGTGTAAGTAAGTATGTTTGTTACTTCTTCACGCTCAAACAGCTGAATCTATTTTGATGAGATTTACTATGAAGTTAGGTAAGACCTTGGATTAATACATAGGCAACTTCTTATCCCGGATTATCTTCATTTTGTTCCAGATTAACGCGGGTAACACCGCGGGGTGGAGCTAGTAATTAAATATTGCGTAGTCAAGTTAGAAAATTTTTTGGTTAAAAGTTTGTAGCTACTTAAATTAAATATTAAGTGTACTACCGCTGTGATCTAAAATCAAATAAGGACAAGCAAAGGTCAAATAGAAATAGAATAAAAAGGGAATCGAAACCGAAACCTTCTGATTGGCAGTCCGGCATGGTAACCATTACGCCAACGAGGTCGTCAATTTTGTTTTAGATCACAGCGGAAGTACACTAAATATTTATTTTTGTCTTCTGTTTTTTAAGATTATGATTATGACTTTAACTTTCATATTTTGGTTCAAACACAATATCACATCACATCACAGACGCCCATTTTGGCCAAGACGACCTCGTCGGCGCAACGGTTACCATGCCGGACTGCTAATCAGAAGGTTCCGGGTTCGATTCCCGGCCCGGTCAACTTCTTTGTGCTTAACCAAATTTGTTGGCAATGGGTCTGGGTGTTAAATATGTATCTATATAAGGTATGTATGTATGTATATGTAGTATATCAGCTGTGTTAGCAACCATAATACGAGCTAGAAATGGTTCAGTGTTGGGCTAACCAGCCGTGTGTGAATGTGTCAAAAAAATGGTTGCCTGTAAAGTCGGTTTTACGGGCGAAGATTTTACGTGACAACGTCTGCCGCGTGCTGCGCGCGCGGCAGACCGATCATAGTTGAGTTTGAGAGAGACGCAAGGCATTCGGCGGGCCTCTCTCTCGTTCGGTGACTCATCGTAACGTTACCGGGCGTTACACTTTTTCATAAGTGACTCCCAGCCGCAACCTAATTTAAGACGTTGTCACGTCAAAAAAAAAAAATCACATCACAGACGCCCATTTTTCCTCATTATAGGTCAAATCCTAGCCGTGTTGAATCAACCACTTTCTTCCAACCGGTCTCGGTTACCGGCGACGTGCCGATACAAGAGTCATCGACTCGCTGCCCTAGAACTTATAATTAGATGAGCAAAAACTAGAAAACTTGTGATCCGAGGACGCAGTGAAGAACGGAAGCAGTTTGCTTCGTTCTTTGCTTGTGAGGACTGCGAAGCTAAGGAACCTTCGAACAAATATATTTTTTTTTGACACATTTCACACACGGCACGTTAACCCCATACTGAACCATTTCTAGATCGTATTATAGTTGCTAACACAACTGATTTACTACATATGCATACATACATACATCTTAATATATTTATATATATGTCGTGTCACAATGTTTGTCCTCAATGGACTCCTAAACCACTTAACCGAATATAATAAAATTCGTACACCATCTGCAGTTCGATCCAACGATAGTTTAAATCTCAAATTACAGTCGCAATTTTGATGTCACAATAGATGGCGCTGCTATGGTAAATCTACGAACGTGTCATATAAGCTAAACTATCTATATTTCTAACTCTTAAGTGAGGCAAAACAATGTTTGCCAGGTCAGCTAGTATTTTATATAGATGCATATTAAACACCCAGACCAACAAATTTAGTTCAGCCCAAAGATGTTAGCCGTGCCGGAAATCGAACCCAGAACCTTCTGATTGTCAGTCCGGCATGGTAACCATTACGCCAACGAGGTTGTCAAATATGTATATACCAGATTCAGTGTTGCATACAAACACAGCAGAAAAAAATGGCATGAGTTTACTATACTGTTGTGTCTATTACAATATACTACGTCACAAAAAATATTTCAATTCAAGTCAACCTTACCACTGTGTATCTTAAGGTTGAGTTTTGCCTAGTGCCGTAATAAACATAAGGAATTGAACCCTTGATATTGGGCACGTGAGGCAGCCGCACACCTGACTAAGCTCTCATCGCATCAACAAAGTCTTTAACGACAGGTCGTAGTGTTTGTGAAAAGTTTTAATGTCCCAGTTCACGACCATTGGTAAAATGTGCAGTTAAAATGACATAAAACTTTAAAGTTATCGCTTAGCCTACAAGTTGAAACATTGTTTTACTGCAAGCTAGAGACCTATAATATTTGGACACATTTCACACTCGGCTGGTTAGCCCCATACTAAACCATTTCTAGTTTGTATAATGGTTGCTAACACAACTGATATACTACATATACATACATACTTTATATCGATACAAATTTAACACCCAGAGACACCCCAACAAATTCAGTTTAATACAAATATATTGGCTGTGCCGGGAATCGAACTCAGGACTCTCTGGTTGGCAGCCCGGCAAGGTAACCATTATGTCAACACGATTGTCACAACAAATTAACACATAAACTTTTTTTTTTATTCATTATCATTATTAATAGGATTGTTTAATTAATTAATAAATAAATTCAGATATTCCCAAGATTAATAACTAAATTCATATTCGCAAGACGGATTACAGCCGACTTTGTAATTAAATGTAAATGTAATCTGAGTAAAACATACGCGTCCTCTTTTCTGTGTCAACTGAGGTAGCGTTAATTAAAACTGAGATTGTAATTATTCAAAGAGGATGAATGCTGGAGACTGTTGCTATCAAGTTTTCTAGCTAACCAATTATCATCATTACATATTAGTATACTAGCTTTTTTTTTTTTGTTTTGTCAGGAAATGCATTTACGCATCTCCCGCTACAAGCCTGGGGGAGGCGAGCGGGGTATGTCGGGCTCGAGGGCCAGAGGGGCCGTCACTACCGACTACAACCTCACGGTGTCCCATCTCACGACGGGGGCAGGGATGCAGGACCGCTTCGCGCAATGCCGCTGCTCTCCCCGCCCAGATTAGTATACTAGCTGACCCGGCAAACGTTATTTTGCCTCACTTAGGGGTCTGAAAAATAGATAGTGTAGCTTATATGACACGTTCGTAGATTTACCATAGCAGCGCCATCTATTACTTACTCTTACTCTATATTACTTACTCAACCCAGTTGAAAGGTATCGACATCTGTTAGAATCATTTGGAGTTAACAGGTAATTGTGACTGTCAAATAATAACAGACAATAATTAGCAATCAATTAAAATTGCGACTATAATTTGAGATTTAAACTATCCTATCTCTCAAGTTGGATCGAACTGCATATGGTGTGCAAGTTTTATTATAATCGGTTAAGTGGTTTAGGAGTCCATTGAGGACAAACATTGTAAAAAGAGATTTATATATTATATTAAAAATATGGTTACCCAGCAAACGTTGTTTTGCCTTAAGTACAATTAAAAACACTATAATTGATCAGTTATCGAGCGGGATGAAAAATGATTAAATTACTAATATAAAAAATATAATATTAAAAAGAATTAGGTTTTAGGTTTGTGATAAATAAGTGAAAATTTAGGGTTGTATCTATTTCTTAATGTCACATTATATTGTCGAAAAATTAAAGAAAAAATATTTAAGGGTGAATAACCCTTATCACTTAGGGGTATGAAAAATAGATAGTTACCGATTTTCAGACCTAGGAAATAGTGTTACGTATTTATAGCGTCGGTAGCTCTGCAAACTAAGGTAATCTGATGCAATCATCTAGGTTAGGAAATGGTCGATCCGGAGAGTCTTTGAAAGAGCAAGGCAGTCTTTTGTAAACTGGAATTTTAATCTGGACGTTACCGTGATTGGATGACACGTTCGGTTGTAAGGCTTAATACAAGTAGTTGTAAAGCCAATTCAGAGGTCTTCAGGTGGCTCGAAAACTTTTGATGCCAGAGCTTGGCCACTTAGCTCATACGAAGAAAAAGAACTAAAAGAAGTGAACGCTAGTCGAGTTACATCTTATTATTAAGTTAACATCATATTCACTTTTTTTGTTAAAGCAAATATTTGGGTACTCTTTCACAAGTCTCTGATCACGTTTTTGTGTCTCTGATTAAATCAAAAGGTTAGAAAGTACCAAACTCTACACTGGAATGTCGCAACAACCTACCGTATAGTTTCACACACTCATTAGAAACTAACAAAAACAAACTACAAACAAAAGCATAACAAAAACAACACGGAATTAGCAAAAAAAACTAAGCACTTACATGCCAACAGCAAAAGAATCCATCGTCGAACGTTCACCGAAAAAATCCAGCAGTCAAAAGAGAAAACTCTTGTTTATTTCTTTCACAATGCACTGTTCACTGCAAAAATCGAAAATAAAAAAGAAAAGACGGTAGAATCACTAAATGCTGTCACACCGCTCACTGGCACAAAAAAGGTTCGATATTTGAAATTCGAAATTTTAAAAAGAGAAGCGCAGCATACGTGCGTTCTGAACAACTGTTAGTCCCATACAGTTTCTCCCACTACGCTACTTTTACCGGCAGTAGGTGTAGGTCAAATGACGATGTGTGTTTATAACTTTCGATAGTTTTTTCGTTGACTTTTTGTTGTTTTTGAACGGAATTTCGCGGTCGCGGTGCTTTCTGCCTGAGATTTGGATGGTGAATGGATGACTTGAGGCTTTCGTTGCGCGGGAGACGGCGGGGTACCATTGGTTTTCTCTTTGTGAGATTTAAAATATAACCTTTAATAGTTATAAATAGCGAATAATTAAATTTATTTCGTTGTTTTACTAAACGCTTTCGGAAAACATTGTTTACATTAAAGTTTACTGACATACTTTTTTTGATTTTCTGTTTGTGAAATTAAAAATTTAACTTTAATAAGACATATCATGAAATTTATTTTGTTATTTTGCTAAAAAGTCTTGGGAATTATTTTTTACAATAAACTTTACTTTAATACTTTGTTATACAACCAATATAAAATAAATAAAATAAAATAACTTCAAATGTGTTCGCAGTTAATTTGAAATACACTTTATTATTACATATACCAAACAATTACATGTCAATAGTTTTGGGTTCTCCACAATGTTCTCGTCACTTTTATAAAAACAAAAAATTGCACGAAATCTAAAAACAACTAAATCACTTTGAACTCCCCGCGCTGTACCGGAAGTCCCAAAAATGCCAGCGGCATTACCCCTCTGGATTGCCAAGAAGAGTCGCTGCGTCAAAAACCACCCAGAATGTGGATCCTGTCCTTTCTCCCACATTCGAAGTCCGAAGTCCCGGAGTATCTAATCGAATATCCGAGCACCATGATCCAGACGTTTTTAACTTTAATTTTTATTTTTTCATATTAAAAAAATAACATATTTTTTATTTTTTTAAAGCTGGATTTGCAAGTTAACTTATGTGGAAGTAGATGGTAAGGCCCTGCACCCCAGACTCGAAACAGTACTACAGCGGGGCAAAGCGCTCCTTTACCGTACAACAACAACAGTAAGTTTAATTAGGTTAGTTAAGTTAGTTGTTAAAATATTTAAATGTGCGCTGAAAATCGGAGTAAAAAATATATCTACATATATTATTATTAGGTACTATTATTTTTATTTATTTATTTATTCGATACTGTCACAAACAAAAAGTTGACAGTTACAGTTTTACTTAGTTAATAAAAAAAAACACCATATAGACTTTAAGTCCTATTACGACTGTACATAGCTTTCATTATGAAAATAATTATAAACATGAAAAATATAAATATATAAATTACAAACTAAAGCGATTTTAAGGATTTTATTGTGTAATATATATTTATTGACACTACAAAAGTATAAGTGACCATTTAAATAGAGTCCTGGCTTCTTCGATCAAAATTGTACTAGATTTAAGGTATGTCTCTAAAAACGGCAATGAAAATAGGACCACAAGTAAGCGTGTGGTCTTATTTGAGTTACTACAGTAACGGTACTGCAGTTAAATTTTCTAACGCTCACTGCGTACGGTCATAATTTTTTATAGCTGTTATCGCGGAGCAAGATAGCTTATATTTATTACGGCACTAGTCGAAACTCAACCTTAAGATATAGTGGTAAGGTTGACTTGATTTTTTTTTTGTGACGTAGTATATCGGAATAGATACAATAGTACAGTAAGCTCATGCCATTTTTGTGTGCTGTGTTTGTATGCAACACTGAATTTGGTACATATTTGATAGAAGCCTGACTTCTGAACTAGTGAGAAACATACAGAGTAGTACATTCGTATTTTCTCATAGTAGGACCCCACCTAGGTCAGGTGAGGTGAATGCACTTGACCGTAGGAAAGATTGAAGTGAAGTGCGATTGCTTTAGTTACCCAGCCATTTAGCTTACTTTATTATACGTGGCTTATAACGCTAAAGGCGGCGTTAGTAGCTCTAGGCAATTTTAAAATTGTTTGTCTAAATTATACTCGGAATTCGATAAAAGCCGCAAATAAATTTTGTTTATGATATTTATTTTAGTAAATAAATATACACATTTTAGTAAATAAATATCTTACTCCATTAAATAGCTAGCACACATATTAGCACTTCCCATAGGAGTCTGCTTAGTTCTATAAGCTTTAATTTCAGCCCTCGGCTTAGAAGCGAAAAACAAAAATCTAAACTGTTTCACACTAATAAACTGTATAAAAACAACGTTTCCAGTAATAGTCCTATACAGCGCATGTGTCGCTCATATAACGAGCTGGTACTCAAATGTTGTGACGCTTCAGATAACAACCAATGTAAGACTCACATTACTGAACTGGATGTATTTAGTAACAGTCTCAGTCAATTTAGAAATAATGTAAGTTATAGGTTAAATTGTTTTAGTATTTAAGATTTCCCCTTTTTTTTATGTATATATGAACCTTCTTTATCATTAAGTTTACACTAGCATGCTGTGTACTCTTTTTTTGGATTGCAGACTTGTTTTTGTTCCTTTTAGTTCAGTTATGTTAAAATGAATGTTTGTAATCTGTCTGAGTGCCTAATAAATAAATAAATAAATAGGTACCAACTAGATCTTCACCTCGTAGGTGACCTTCTACTTGATCTGGTGCCTTCTATCTTTCTAGACTGCAGGAAATAGTAAATGAAATACAAAAATAGAAAATGTTTTTATTTATCACTACAAATATATCCAATACATATTGCCAAAGACAAATTAATATTACTAACAATGGTTTTAAGCTAAAATTACAAACCTAACAGGTATATTATGTTGTAACAAGCTACTAGTAGAATATATCTATATTATTTATATGACACAATTTTTAACAAATTATTTAATACTCAACAATATTAGGTAGGTATATGTTGTAATCCAATAAATAAATTGATATTGGTGCAATTAGAAAGAAAGAAAGAGAGAAAGAAAAATTGTTTATTGTGCACAGACTTCTGAGTTCGACATACAAAATGACTTGTGTATTGTGTATGTGCACTAAAGGAGCAGGTTCAGCACGTGCTGAAAGTACACTTGGTACTCCAGCGCTGGTTTTCAACCTGCT
Organism: Mellilla xanthometata; assembly: GCA_035578125.1. Lineage (NCBI taxonomy): Eukaryota > Metazoa > Arthropoda > Insecta > Lepidoptera > Geometridae > Mellilla > Mellilla xanthometata. Next base: position 3,176,648 of record JAPUBQ010000030.1, on the reverse strand, counting down.
CCTTTACACACATTAATTAGTCACATAAATATAGGTAGTAGTACACTGGTTAGTGCACAAGCACATGGTAATAACTTCAAAACTAAGAAAAATCAGTAGAGACATCTTATAAGTTCTGAATAAAGATAAATAAAATATTTCAACATCATATTATAATGTAAAATAAAGCATGAGATTTAACAAAAGATTTACACATTTAAACTAGTTTTATTTATATACATATTTTCTTTAGTTCTATTATATTAGTACAGAAACCATATGGTTAATCAATACAGCAGTAGAAATAACTAATCAACAGTTTTAATAATAAAATGATAACAATTTTATTATTATAGCAAATAACGGCACAGATAACATACATTTGTCATTGCTAGCCTGCAGTGAGTGCAAGCGCACAGCTTACATCCGCCATTCAATCCTTAATAATTATAAATTATTCTTTAATAAATGTCAGGTATCTATAGACAAACATAAATTAAAAATATGTTAAATAGCTACTTTAATTGGTTAGTAATAAGTATAAAATAAAAACTAGGCTTAATTTCTTGTGTAGGATCTAGGTCCTAAACATTCTCGCACTTGTAAATCATTCATTAGCAGTTGTTGATCTCTTTCATTAGCCTCACATTTCAATTGATAGAGACTCGCCAGGACAGCATCACTGCACGTATTTTTTACAGATTCTTCAATTTCGCTCAATCTTTATTCTAATTCATTGGCTTGATCGCCTAAGAAATTTACATTGTAGACACAAGTTTCAAGCTCTGATTGCATTGAATTTTGATTAGATCGAAGTTTATCAAATTCCATACGGAATTCAGCTATCTCTGCACTCAATTTTTGCATACAGGTTCGAAATGATCTCATCACATTGATAAGTTGGTGTACCGTTGAATCTGACAAAACCGAGGTGGTAACTGAAGTGAAGACCCACAGGATGTGCCAGGCATTGGTTCGGGATCAATGTATGTCGGAGATTTATCATTTGTTTCAATATTTTTCGCTACGCACTTTTCGATCTCCACAGGCTTGTTATCGTGTGTATGTTTATGATAAACACATTCACAATCGTTACACTTTACGAGTCCCGTTGAAGACACAAACTTGCCACAAGCACTACATTTCCCAATAGTTACTTTTTAAAATAACACTGCCGATGAAATGATATATTATGTATAGTTATGACGTATTTGTTTAATGGTTGTAACTTGAGCTTCAAGTGTTGAAAACCACAACAAAGCCAACTTTATTGTCAAAAAAAACACTTCCATGTAAGAATTATTGCGTTTTAAACAAGTTAAGAGCAATTTCTTAGTATGAATTGCGGATTTACTAAAGATATCGAATTCAAATACGGATCAAAACAAACATTAATTTATATGCACGATTGACATTCCATGAGTTTGGTACAGGGTTGCCAGATGACAATAAATTTTACTGTTACCAAGGTTGGTAAAATATCTTGTAATTTCAACGGATAATCTCGTAAATGCATACATTTCAAGAAACTCTAATAAAATCAATGCTATTTAATTACTGTACTAAGTAACTTGTGTAGTCATATTCTTTGCTTGGGGTTGTTCAATTGAAAGAAAAAAATTAAAATTCATATTATAAATAATTTTTATTAATTATATTCGATATCAGGGATATTAGTAAAATAATCTTTATTTTTAGGGTATATCATTTCACCTGTTATTCTGACGTACATTTCTATTGATGGTTCGAAATGTTCGCAATTGCCTATGCGATTTGGGCCTATAGCGCTTTCGGAAGCTAATAATGTACCATTTACTGTATCTGTGATAAAGGTATCGGAAAGAAGTCGTTAAAATCTCCTAAAAAAAGTGTAGAGATTTTTGTTAATCTTGAATCTCGTACTGACCCTCTAAATTTTGTAATGATACGAGATTTCTCGTACTTCTGGCAACTCTGATTTGACACAATATTATTTTTTAGAGTTGAGAAAATCATAATAAATTATTTATTAAATCCAAAAAGGTTGCACACACTTAATGCTCTATAACATAGAAAATTTATTATAAACCTGGAACGTACGACTCACTCGCCTCCAATTCAACCACCAACTCGCTCCAATTTAGCTACCAAGTCGCTCCAATACGCCAACACCAAATCCCTTTGTTGCCACCATAGAATGTTGGCGCATATTGGAGCGACTTGGTGGGCGTGTTAGTTCGCTTGTAAGATCGAAGTAAGGGGGCAGATTCCTCTCACAAAGTTTACGTTTACATATTTGTTACGTCTAGATTTACGATTTGTTATTTTCTCTGGCAACTAATTGTTGTACATTAATATTTTTGTATAACATCTCTGTTTCTGTACTTTAGCTAGTGTATGTGCTGGTAGAACTTTACCTATCTGCCTATGTAAATAATATGGAATAGCATCTTTTTTATTTTGGTACATTTAATTTTCATGGATTTCTAGATTTTATCCCGGATTAAGGTGGATATTACCACAGCTGGCAATGCCAGTGAAAAGTAGTAGCAAAACTAAATTTGGAAGCTAAACTTTCACGTCTAAAAACTCCAGCAAACAACAAACTTATAGTTTTACTTTCGAATGACGATGAAAACTCCAAACCTGTTTCTCTGTTCATATTGACACAATTAATTACGTGTTTTTTTCCTTATGTTTATCTTAACATTCAGCACTGTAGGTTCTAAATAGTAAGAATGAAAGAAAGAAAGAAAATGGCTAAAGCCAAACAGATGCTCCGTAATAGTTCCTTCTATATATATATATATATATTATAATATAATATTATGAAAAAAAAACTGTCCCGCTATTACTTCCTTCAGCCTGTGTATACCAACCATTAACCTGCTTGAAAGTCGATGTAAAGGTCAGTTATGAAACGTATTTTTTTAGATTTTTTTCTGTTTTTTTTTTTGACAACAAGGAGAGCCTTTTAACATTTACAGAACATTGAATTGGCAATTTTTATTTTTTTTTTGGACACATTCACACATGGCTGGTAGGCCCCATACTGAACCATTTCTAGCTCGTATTATGGTTGCTAGCACAACTGATATACTACATATACACACATATTATATATAAATACATATAAAAAGGGTCCATTCATACTTCAACACTTACTTGCACACGTGACGATATGCCATCTTTGTTCTTTTCTCTACATTTTGGTGCAAGTTAAAGCAGTCCAGATATAGTTTACGATATACTACGGTAAAAAATACGTAAGAGCCATAAATCGGGCTCCAGGAGCGCGCCCCACAGACAGGGCATTTTTGACATCGCGCTCCTGGAGCTCGATCAACAGACAAGGGGTTAAGCACAAAGATGTCGACCGGGCCGGGAATCGAATTAGCAGTCCGGCATGGTAACCTTTACGCCAACGAGGTCGTCATTGGAAAAATAATGGCAAATTAACAGCTTTTTTGCAACGCTTAAATATTAATTTAATTTTAAATTAATAATTTACTATCAAAATTAATACATGCTGGAGCGAGATCCGCGGGTTGGGGAATACTGGGAAATCCTGCCAGCCTGATGGGTTACGTTTGGGCGAGGGGATTTGAAGTAGTGTTTTAGACTTAGTTTTATTTAATTTTATTATTTTTGACGTTATATTAATATATTATGTAAATTCAGTATACAAATAATTACAAAAAAATTATACAATCTGTGGTATAGGTAATTTTTTTTTGTAGTTTTTGTTTATATTATAACGAATTATAGAATATCATAATTTATATGTATGCTGTAAATTATATATTAAAAAATAAATTCTTATTTCAGAGGCTCACATATACAAATATTTATTTTTTGGCATTTTTTTGATAATGGTATAGCACCAGCCCGACTCGCACTTGACCAATTATTCGTCTATGGTATTACTTACGTAACTAATGACAATGTCATCGAACCTTATTATGTGAACAGACTGTAGGAAAGTGAAATTGTAGTTAATTTTAAAGACATTAGCAATCGTAGCACGACGTCTGATTGAAACGTATCATGTTTGGAAAGTGAAAAATCTCATTTGAATACTTTCAATGTTTATTGTTGCGTCAACTACATACATATATATCTATAGTAATAAAACTTTCCTAGCAAACTTAAAAAAAAAATACTCATAACAAAATGTAATTATAAAATAGAAGACTATTTAAATGATGAAACACTAAAAAATCAAAGCAATTAACAGGGTTGCTCATCTCCAGTCTCTTCTTATTCGTGACGCTCTTGTCAGAGCGGTCGTGATCGTCATGGAGGGTCACTAGAGGGGGCAGATATGATTTGCCTCACGACATCTCGCCATCTCTGCCTGCTGGATGTCATCCGGCTACAGTCATTCAAGGAGCCTCCAACTGATGCCTTGATTTGGTCAGTCCACCTCGTGGGGGATCATCTCCAGTAAATAGGTAAATATTGCAATGAGTTAGTCTTCTATTTTATAGTAACTTTTTGTCATGAGTAAGATTTTTGAGTTAGTCAGGAAAGTATAGAAAAAAATTGTAAAGGTTTCTTGGTCCAATTTTCATTGAAACAAAAAACGAACGTGAGCCGTCACAGGACGCCTGGCAGATGTCATCACAGAATAATAACTTGTATGTCATCAACATCGACATTATTTAATTAGAGTAATATGCAGAAAAAAACGTATTGTGATAGGAACTAAATATGTCATAATGACAAAATAAAGTATTACGATGTTTTTCCAGATAACGATGACTATTTACTGAACAAACATTTATTATTATAAAATACAAACAATTATGAATTTATTCCAAATCGTGACAACTTAATTCGTTTAATCGTGTTTTGTTTTAAGAAGAAGGCAGTGTCTTTCTATAACATCACTAGCTGACCCGGCAAACGTTGTTTTGCCTTATTAATTATTTTTATTCTAGTTTCTAGACAAATTCTAGTATAATTAAAATGTTACTTATTATAAGTGTGTATGTTATATGCGTGAAATGGGTATGGAGCGCCATGAACAAACGTTAAGGGAATATAAAAGTAACAAACGCCAAAAAATATTATGTTCAATCATATCTATTTAATAGTGTTTATTTTAACAAACATTAATTTGTTCTTCTCAGATAGCACCGACGCCAAGAATACAGGATAAATAAAAATTGAAAATAGCATGTTTATAAGTTAATCAAATAAAGTCTTCGATGGTACTTATGTGTAGGCATAAAATTTTTTTTCACTTTTAGATACAGTTAGAATTTATATATAAAGGTATGATTTTGAAGTCTGTTATTTGTATAATACAATTTCATTGTAAAAATTTTAAGGTTAGTAGGTAATGATATTTTTCTAAAGTTTTAGGTATTCAAAATTTTTTAGCGATTCCGTTCGAGCCGTTACCAAACAAATTACATAATATTTGTAGTGTCATAAGCTATGATCCATAACGTCATAAGACCAATCGCGGGCGAAGCGAGCCCTATGCGAGCGCAGCGAGCTATGCGCGATCGAAGCGAGCGCGAATTGTTTTAGCATATTTGTTCGAGCCGTTTGAGCATAAAGAAGTTCAAAGCAGAAGAAATTACATAATATTTGTAGTGTCGTGAGCTATGACCCAAAACGTCCTAGGACCAATCGCGAGCGAAGCGAGCCGGATGCGAGCGAAGTGAGCTTTGCTCGAGCGTAGCGAGCCCGAAAATTTTTAGCATATTTGTTCGAGCCGTTTGAGCATAATGAAGTCCAAAGCAGAACAAATTACATAATATTTGTAGTGTCGTAAGCTATGACCCAAAACGTCCTAGGACCAATCGCGAGCGAAGCGAGCCGGATGCGAGTGTAGCGAGCTATGCGCGAGCGAAGCGAGCGCGAAAATTTTTAGCATATTTCTTCGAGCCGTTTGAGCATAAAGAAGTCCAAAACAGAACAAATTACATAATATTTGTAGTGTCGTAAGCTATGACCCAAAACGTCCTAGGACCAATCGCGAGCGAAGCGAGCCGGATGCGAGCGTAGCGAGCTATGCGCGAGCGAAGCGAGCGCGAAAATTTTTAGCATATTTGTTCGAGCCTTTTGAGCATAAAGAAGTCCAAAGCAGAACAAATTACATAATATTTGTAGTGTCATCATCATATTTGTTGAAAAATTTTTGCTCATACGTTCGGGGTCTAGTTTATTAGTACATCAAATTTTATAGCTTCTTCTGCGTAAGAACTAAGTGATCAAGTTATGTTGTCGAGAGTTTTTCAAGCCCCTGCCTTAGTTTAACGACTGTTTGTGCTAAGAGGACCTACAATTTAACGTATAATCCGATCCACAGTAGCGCACAGATGAAAACAATTTTTTTTACAACAGTCATGTGCAGGAGAGGTTATGCAATAAAGCGACTTACACGCGGGTGGAGCCGCGGTTTAGTTAATAAGAGAGTTACATTGATATAGCAAAATGTTAATTGTCAACAATACTACTACATACGATACATAAACAATAACGAAGGTCGAAATTTGTGTAAACAGTGAGAGAAGTCTGTGAAGAAGAATTTTGTGAGTAAAACAGGAGACCGACTTCGGTCTATGGCATAGTGTGGCATTTCACTCACCAGTAAAGTAAAGGCGCGGCAAATTTTAAGTATTTAAGATTGGTAATAATACTAAGCATATGTATATCAGGTTAAATTTTGTTAATTATTTTCTTCAAAAAAAAAATTACTCGAAGTACAATTAGATACTATATTTGATCAGTTATCAAGCGAGATGAAAAATGAATAAAATACTAAAATGGCCATAAAAATAGGGAATGATGATAAAAAAGTAAAAAAATTAGTGTTGTATGTATTTTTTATGCCACTTAATACAAAAATAAAATGAAAAAATTCGTCGAAAAATTTAAAAAAAATGTTTAAGGGTGATCAACCCTTATCACTTAGGGGTAAAAACGTTCCACGTTGGCCGATTCTCATACCTACTAAATACGCATATGAAATTTGGTAAAGATCAGTCAAACCGTTTCGGAGGAGTGCGGTAACAAACACTGTGACACGGAAATTTACTAAAATGGCCATAAAAAAATAGGGGTTGATGCTAAAAAAGTAAAAATTTAGGGTTGTATGTATTTTTTAATGCCACTTAATACAAAAATAAAATGAAAAACTTCGTCGAAAAATGAAAAAAAAAAATGTTTAAGGGTGATCAACCCTTATCACTTAGGGGTATAAAAAATAGATAATAGCCGATTCTCTGACCTACTGTATATTTGGTAAAGATTAGTCAAACCGTTTCGGAGGAGTACAAACACTGACACTGTGACACGGAAATTTACTAAAATGGCCATAAAAAAATAGGGGTTGATGATAAAAAAATAAAAATTTAGGGTTGTATGTACTTTTTAATGCCACTTTATATAAAATTCAAATAAAAAAAATTCGTCGAAAAAATAAAAAAATATATTTAAGGGTGAACAACCCTTATCACTTAGGGGTAAAAACGTTCCACGTTGGCCGATTCTCATACCTACTAAATACGCATATGAAATTTGGTAATGATCAGTCAAGCCGTTTCGGAGGAGTTCGGTAACAAACACTGTGACACGGAAATTTTATATATAAGATATAGCTTGGCAAGGCGTCGCCACGGCATGCGTCGCCACTCCACAAATCGGTTTTACGTGCGGCTATAGATGTTTCATATCAAAAACAATTAAAAATCTGTCCGTCCATATGGGAGCTCATATGTCACACACACGCACACTCACACATACACAGATACAACAAACTTATAACGCCCCGTTTTTCGTCGGGTGGTTAAACATTCACAAAGATAAAAGATGAAAACAAATTAATAAGAAACTTCCGCTGAAGGTTTCAAAGGAATTCTTCAGTACAGTAACTCCCCATTAATTATACCCAATCAAGTTGTTAGGAAGCGGAAACGTTTAGAGAATTCCACTTTTACATCCGTTTAAGTGGAAAGCCTTTGTTACGAATAAAATATATGTATATTTAATATAAGGAAATAGACGGTGATATGGAATGTTTATAATTTATCTACATACATAAGAATCTTTGTCCTGACTCATGCATCTACGTATAGGCAACGCAAAGTCCAAACGGCTGGTCCAAAGGGTATGAAATTTTGAGGGTGTATTTTGTTTGTAGGTGTGTTCGCTATTCGCTTATTTGTCAATTTCGCCTATTCGTCAATATCTCCTATTCGTCAATTTCGCCTAATCGCCTATTTACCTATTCGCATATTCGCCTATATGCCTATTCGTTTATTCACCTATTTGTTTGTTCGTATATTTTTCTATTCGCCAATTCGTCTATTCGCGAGTTCAAAAAATGTATAAAGATGTTGGCTGTGCCGGGAATCGAATCCGAAACCCTCTGCTTGGCAGTACGGCATGATAAGCATTACGCCAACGAAGTGTTCAAATTCAAAATTACACTGAATACTAATAACCTACCATACCTTACTATGGTAAGGTATAGGTATGGTAGGTTATTACTAAGGTATGCCTTAGTAAGCTTTTTACATCAAATCAAATCAATATTAAATATTGGCCGTGCCGCGAATCGAACCCGGGACTCAATAGTTGGCAGTCCGGCATGATAACCATTACGCCAACGACTTCGTCAAATTCAAAATAACACTGAATACTTATTGTTATTTATCTGTGAAATAATTCTTCCATCAAATTAGGGGTTCATTAATAATGGAACAAGTACTGGGAAGGACCCGCTCGTAACCAACTGCTGGCTCGATGCAGTTAGAATAGTGATGGGACACGTAAAAAAATAATGATTAGAAAAACCTCGACAAAGTTTTATAGTCGCGGCCATCTTTGATTAGATTTTTTAAATAAAAAAGCGAAAATATAAAATTACCTTACATGAATTTATGCCTTTTTGTCACTTTTATAGGTATTAAGTTTTTATTATGTTAATTAATATGTAAAATGTGTACAAAAATACCTGAAATAAATGCTTATTATTATTATATGAACTGTTTACAAAGTTTAAAAGATAAAGCGTGTTCCCAAAAACTAGAAGTGATAAAATATAGGTAAGAAAAATAAAAATCAGCTTCAGTGCTTTTCTGCACGTATTGTCTTTACGTGATGTTGATAATCATAAGATTCTCTCATTTTGACTCTCAATTATAAATAATCTTAGCCCAGAGGAGCGAACTAGAATAAACGGAAGAGTAACTCCATACGATTGCCGCTCAGAATTTGAATCCATCTACGCACACAATTATACTGCTATCCCAACGAGACGCACACACACAAAGCTCGCGCGCGATTTGCATTTTGTTTTATATGTGGTCAATTTATTAAAGTTGGAGACGTGAAATATGAACTAAAGACATCTCACGTTCTCTGTAAAGCCTATGAAGCATATTTTGACTGTCCTTTACGGAATCAAGATAAGCCATGGGCTCCACATGTTGCTTGTAGTTATTGTAAAAGGTGTTTAGAAGGCAAGCTATTTTTATTTGGAGTTTATTGAGAGAAAGTAGCTATGAACATAAAAGAAAAAGTAAAAGTGTACACTTTTAAGTTAATTTCCACTTTTCTGTAAGATAATTTGATAGTAAAATTTAATAAAAATAATAAAAAAAATATTTCTATCGTTTTATTTTCAATCAAAAATTAAAATCCGAGATTTTTTAAAATTTCGTTCAATCAGTCTTCTAAGCACAAAAGCAAAGTTTTTCATGCCATATTTTTTTTTCCGTCTTATTACGACCTAAACTACCGAAATTGCTGCAATCAAAGTCAAATTTCATGTTGACCCGTGTAATTTACCACATCACTAGTTTAGCCATTCTAGCTGAGGCCAGGGTTAAATTCTATTGTCCCCACAATAGCTCTGATGAATAAATACTTCATTCAGATTCTAAGTAAATAGACCACTTCCGCTCAATGTCCTTAGTATTTGTTATGAGAATGGAAATGCAGTTCCATAAATTTAACAAGGCTTTTGAGAATTTCATATAATAGACGCCCTCGTTGGCGTAATGGTTACCATCCCGGACTGCCAACCAGAGGGTCCCAGTTTCGATTCCTGGCACGGCCAACATCTTTGTGCTGAACTAAATTTTTTTGGCTGTCGGTCTGGTAAATATGTATCGATATAAAGAATCAAAGTTTGCATATGAAATAAATCTGACAGTGTTAGCAACAAACTTGAAATGGTTAAGTATGGGGTTAACCAGCCGTGTGTGAAATCTGTCCTAGTACTCGTATTTATTTATTTAATTACGGTTCAGTTTCTTGTTTTTTTTTTAACCTTGATAGGTTAGCGTTTGACTACAGCTAGCCCGATGTTAAGCTGCGCTGCAGTCTACGGTGTGGCACGCTTACCTAGAAGATACCTATTAACTCTACTTTTGAAGGCCCCCGGATACCTCTCAGGAAACAGAGTCTCAGGTTGTGTGTTCCAAAGCTTCGCAGTCCTAACAATAAAGTTCAGTACCCGAAGAGTACCAACGGCTTTACTCGTATATTCTTGTACTTGTACTTAGACTTACAGCGGAGACCAACAATTTAACATGTCATTCGAACCTTGATAGCACCCAGATGAAAATGGCACTTTAAAAATGACAGTCTAGAGCATGGTCACCCATCCAAACACAGTCCGCATCGACCATTGCTTAGCTTCGATGATCGCGTCAGATCATCTTAGCTAGCCGAGCTACAGGCGCTACGGTAGGTAACTATAATATTTTTTTATGTGCAAAAATACAACTGCACTCTAGCCTGTTTCTGTACACAATAAAATACAAAACATATTCTGAGGTTATATACTAGGTACTACGCAGAATCCAAGGTCTGATAAGTCTTTATGAACATGTCTTACTCGAATTAATTAATGTTGTTTTGTGATGAGCCTTAAAAATAATACATTTACAGTAGATTTCGCGAACCGATTCTGAAGTTACAAAAGAAATCACTTGGGCTGCTGGGAGGCTAACTTATACCTATATAACGCCATCTAGCGGCATATGAGCACTTGCAGCATGCTAGCAAACAACCTAAACCGATTTAGACAAAACAAAGTTTTTACAACGCTCCTAATTACGAGTATACGAGTATGTACTGCATCTATCAAAACGGCGTTCAAATCCATTGCGTAGTTTCGAAGCTTAACGTAAGTAATCTATAAAAATTCCATATATGTTTTTTTTTAATTCTGTTACTCTTCGTTTTTTAGGGTTCCGTACCTACCTAAAGGGTAAAAACGGGACCCTATTACTAAGACTCCGCTGTCTGTTTTTGTCTGTCTGCCTCTTCAGAAACCGTAATAGCTAGAAAGCTGAAACTTTCACAAGATATGTATGTATTTCTTGTGCCGCTATAACAACAAAAACTAAAAAAATATATTAAGGGGGTATACAATAAACGTGTTATTTTCGTATTTTTTGCTATATATAAATAACGGTAGGAGCTAGACACTCAAAATTTTCACAAAATACAAAAACGTATATTGGCTATCAAATTAAATTATTAAATTGAATTAAATTTACACATTTAAGGGGGGGCGTTTTTTTAAAGGTCTCAAAAGTATTCTAAGTCTAGAAAACTTTGAATTCAGGCCTATTATTTCTAGAGCTTCGACATCTTATAAATCTTAGTCGCTGTTTTACACAAGCTCAACCATTCCAACCGCACAATGTATTTGTGCCGTTTTTTGTGCGATCGCATTCGTTGCCGGCTCTTTATAACCACCTATGCAAAAACGACCAGGTGCTATAAGTTTTACGTGTCTGTGGCATCGTAGTTCGTGAACAAATTAACCGATTTATAGGCAAACAGCATTATGCTGATGTGCCTATATCATCACACTGATAGTGGTGGTGATTCTGCGGCACACACTATATTTTCTACATTTGACGTAATTTTAGTTGTGTCTCTTTCTGGCCACCTAAAATGAAAAGAGACGGGGCTTCTTTAAATTTAATTTAGTCGTGTGTGCCGCAGAATCGCCGCCATTGTTAAAGAATTTCTCAATGACAAATAAATTTATAATTGACAAATATAACGTAATGATTGTAAAATGACTTGTAAATCTGTATTTATCAATCAATTATCTGTATCTGAGTTAAAATTGTTTTTAACAGTTCACAAAATGGCCACTGGTCAATGTCAATGTTTAAAGTTCACTAGTGCACTGATGACAGGTTAGCAAGAGCTTTAGATTTTGTTATTTATTCAGTTTGAAAGGTTTTTTTTCTGAGGTGTCCATAAATATGTTTAATGAAAATCGGTCCAATATGGCCGCGGCCACAAAATGGCTCATAACAAGTTTTTTTCCCAACTCTCTCAATGTGGGTAAATAATCGTTAAAAAGGGCCTTATTAGTAGAATACATAAATACTTTTTTTTTGAAGTAAGTGTGATCGTTTGCTTCGTGCAAACATATAATATGCCTTACGATAACAGTTTATACAGTACAAACATACTTATGAAATTTCAATTCCAAGATGGCGGCGACAATAAAAAAATGCGAAGGATTTTTTAATTTTTAATTTGCACTCGTGCTCTAACGAGATTGCGGGTATTTCTCTTCCGAACAAAATGAGAATTACGTTCAGAAACTTGTACTAATGACATTTTGGCGAGAAACGTATAAGCGGAGTATTTTTTATGCCTTTGGCGTGATATGAGATAGATATTTTCAGATAGAAACCTTATTTTTATCCTACCTCTTTGATTGTACGATCTTTGATGAAAGCAGATACAGTCTTTGTTTACGATAACTGTGTTTTCTTTCTACTATCACACAAAACGGTTTGGCGAGGTTTGGCTGATCTTTATTTATTAACATTTTTCCAATGTTCAGAAAAAACTTTTACACCTTGTTTATTCTAACCTATTTTTTTCGTTTGCTTTATGGCTATCATGCCGGACTGCCAATAAAAGGGTCCCGGGTTCGATTCGCGGCATGGTCAATATCTTCGTGATAAATTAAATTGGCGTAATGGTTGCCATACCAGACTGTCCCATAGTGTCCCTAGTTCGATTTGCAGTTGTGATGTACAAACATTTTTGCCTTTCGGGCTGAGTGTTAGATATGTATCGATATAAAGTATCTAAGAGTATGTATGTATATGTAGTAAATCAGTTGTGTTAGCTACCATAATACAAACTAGAAATGGTTTAGTGTGGGGCTAACAAGCCGTGAGCGAAATGTGTCCTAGTGAAAGAAAAACGATTTCGTCTGTCTGTATGCATGTTTGTGTGTTGATTCTCGTGTAGATTTTGTTTTAGAACACAGAAATCTAAATAAGTTGATTCTCGATCTTTATGAAATTTATTTATTATTTATAAATTCTATAATACTCGTATATTACTTAAAATAATAATATAATACTCGTATATTATTAGTTATTCGCTGGACGACCGCTGGGCAAAGGCCACCACACAACATGGGTGCCAAACACTACTAGACCTAGAGGAAGACCCAGGGAACTATGGCGTGACGATTTATATAAATTTGATAGGGTCTGGGCCACCAAAGTCGAAGACCGGGCTGACTGGAAGGAGAGAAGGGAGGCCTTTGCCCAACAGTGGGACACAACAGGCTTTTAATAATAATAATCGTATATTAATTTATTCAATAAAAGTCAATTCAAAATAACATGTCGCATTTAAAAAATTACTCGATCTACTTTCAAATATATTTAAAATTCTAAGCTACTCCAACGTAACAGAAAGAGAAACTAACGAGAATAGCCATTTCCTGTTACCGATTTTCCAATACACTGAAAATATATGATTACATTCTCGTATTTGGACCGTAATCAAAGAATATCCATTCAGTAACGTCAAATATAAAGATATACGTACATAGACGCTTCAGTGGACCAAGTAATACGCCTACATGCAAAGCTTGGGGAATCAACAGTGTATCCAAACGTAGAACATCATGCAAATAGAATGGCCGTGAAGCTAGATGCAAGTATGAGCAAAGTGCTCTCTAGTCTCTCGAGTAAAGTTAGTGTAATAATTTGTGTTGTCTTGTTTAGAGGATAAGTTTTTAGGATAACTGGAGAAGGTTGCTTCGATACAGGCCAACCGCCTAGTGAAGCAACCACTAGATATACTTTAGGCTATAATAAGTTTTTTGGACAATAAATATTTTTCATTTTTTTTTTAATTTTTCAGTCTTAGCGGAATACCAGGCGTACTCCACTTTTACCTCCGCCATACTCTTTATTGCAACGCAATTCAAAGAAAATACTAAATAGAGAAACATATAAAAAATACTTATAAGTAGTGTTACAAGTGGCGGCCTTATCACTAAAAGCGATCTCTTTCAGGCTAATCCGCTAACTCGTGTGGGTAGGCACCCGACTGGTGGTGAAAAAAAAAAATTATGTTTGCTTATCAACCGTTTATTAGTGTTGTTAGCTAAAATTTTTTTTACGTTCACATTTATTTTAGCTGGTTGTTTGAAATAATTGGCGTCAGTAAAGATAACAATTATAGTAGTGCAAGCAAAAGCAAATCACTTTTGAGTGTTTATTGAATCTAATCTAATTATAATTTGTGAAAAAATATGTAATCCGCCAATCCAAGACAGCCGCTATCTTGAACCGATTTTCATCAAACATAGCTAAAAACGCAGATAACGATGCCACAAATAGATGATACACATAAACATGTCAAACTTGTGATCAAAATAGCATATTATAAAAACTCTATAAAATTATAAGATTCTTAAGTTAAGAATTGTTAGTTCCAAAACACGTAAAATTAGCTTGATGGTTTTATATTTTAAAATAGAAGTGTTAAAGTTTGAAAATGTTGAGTTTTTGGCTATTATAAAGAAAATAAAATAAATCTTTTTATGTGTATATTAACAACAATCGTAAGAGCTTATCATTTCAATGTTGCTTCGCTTCAATTTGTGCGGTGCAACTGAATTCGGTACAACAGCGCCTTAAGGATCTAAGATACGTCAAACGCGTATATTCAAATTGACATTCTGAGGAACAAACACAGAAGTTAAAAAATTCACGAATATTTTTTTAATATGTCTAGTCTGAACCTTATCAATTCAATCATAAAAAGAATCTAAATTACTGTATACATTATGAATAAAAAACTATTTAATGAACGCCTTTTTCATCCAAAAGAATGCAATACCGTGAATATGTTGATTGTTTCACAAAACACTATAACACCATCGTTTCTCTTCTACCATCAACTATAACTCTGCGGTTGTAACCACTCAGTGCCATGACAGACAAGCGTGACCGTATAATATTGTATTATTATATCGAGTAGGGAGTTCGGTTGAGATATTTTCCTCGTGAATAGGGTGCTGATAGAAATAAATAATGGTGGCGATTCAGCGGCACACACGACTAAACTAAATTTAAAGTAGCTCGGTCTCTTTTCGTCATAAATGATCCAAACGAGATGGTACGATCTAAACCATAGACAAAAGAGATTTAGAGCTACAATTGGGTGCGCTCTAAAATCGCTTACATTTTTCCTATTTGACGTGATTTTAGTTGTTTTGTCTGTGGTTCAGAACGTGCCGTCTCTTTCTGGCCGCCTAAGATGAAAAATGACGGGGCTTCTTTAAATTTAGTTTAGTCGCGTGTGCCTCTGAATCGCAACCACTGATCACATAAAGGAAAAAATAAAGAAACAGACAGTGGTTAAAGACGAACACCTGTAATAAATACTTTGAGATATTATCAAAAATTACTAGCATGTTGCTGGGAATATTTATAAATAAACTAGCTGACCCGGCAAACGTTGTTTTGCCTCACTTAGGGGTACAGCGCCATCTATTGATTACTTACTCAACCCAGTCGAAAGGTATCGACATCTGTTAGAATCATTTGGAGTAAACAGATAATTGTGACCAATGATGTTATATGTACTAGATTGGCAGTTTACGGCAGCGACGCGTTGCCACTTCGAAGACGCCTGTGGCCTTATCTGACGTCAGTTGCCTGCTTGACATGTAAAGCGTGACGCGCCCTTTAAAATAATTCATAATGGTGAAATTTGCTGTTAACAATTGTGTATCGCGGTCTGAAAAGGATGATAAAGCAAGTGGCGTTACTTTTCATAAGTTAGTTTGAATAATTTTGATCATATTGTCTAAAATTAAATCAGAAAATAAAATAAATATATCGTCCATTATTTTTGACATCGATGTTGCCAGTAAAGCGATTTTGATTTTTCCCATTTATTTGGGAGTTTAGTTAATTAAATAATGAATGACGGAAGTGTGTGCCAGTAATATCTGTGAATAAAATTTCGGCAACGTCTGTAATATACTCAATCATTACGAGAAGTATTTTATTAAACTAAGTAATGTTATTTCATCATCGTAATGTGTAATCATCTTAAAATTGTATTAAATTCTCTTAGAATGATTTTTATTTGTTTTAGTAGAGTATGTACACTAAACCTTCTACAACAGACTTATGTTACACAGCGGTGTTTAATCACAATAACACCCTGCAGTTTTATATACAATAGCACACTTTTTATTTTTATTTCTATCTACAGAACGTGTTAATATCTTAGATTTTTATTATTTACTACCTTTTTAAATAAAAATCTGCCTTTTATTCATATCAAAATCTATTTACTACAGCCTTTTCAAAATATTTTCAATGTAGGTACACACATGCTTCCGTTACAGTTTTGTAATAGTATAAATTGAAAGTTTTATTAAATTTTGTTCAGAATATATAACACCAAAGCAATTAAAAATATTTATTCGTTCATTTATTTTGGGGAAATTATTTCGCACCACTGGCAGCTCTGTCCGTTTTCATGCCAGCAATGTCTTGTCTCACTTCTACGGTAATTAGATAATGACTGGAAGAAAAGAGACAAATATAGTTTACTTTGGCATAATGTATCGGTTTCAAAGCTACGTCTTTTGAACTATCAAGTGGCTACGCGTTTCTGAAAATCGTTTGTTGTCATTACTACTCTAGTATATATAGCTCAATGATTGTGACTGTCAAATAATAACAGACAATAATTAGCAATAAATTAAAATTGCAACTATAATTTGAGATTTAAACTATCCTATCTCTCAAGTTGGATCGAATTGCACATGGTGTGCGAATTTTATTATAATCGGTTAAGTGGTTTAGGAGTCCATTGAGGACAAACATTGTGACACGAGATTTATATATATTAAGATATTTTTCTTCTTCTTATTCGTGACGCTCTTGTCAGAGCGGTCGTGATCGTCATGGAGGGTCACTAGAGGGGGCGGATATAATTTCCCTCACGACATCTCGCCATCTCTGCCTGCTGGATGTCATCCGGCTACAGTCATTCAAGGAGTCTCCAACTGCTTTGATTTGGTCAGTCCACCTCGTGGGTGACCTTTCGCGCGGTCTGGTGCCTTTCTACCTTCCCTTTTATGACAAGATAAATACTTTTATTATTAGTATAATACGTGGTTCTAGTTGGATTCCCAGTTAAAAAAATAATTATTTCTTTATACTTATTTTTCTTTTACTTATTTAAGAGCTGGGGTTCTTGTTCGTGAAGACTTTTCCAGATACTTCTATACCCGGCCAAATCTTTGACCTCCCTATAACATGTAGCGCCTGTAGCTCAGCGAACTAAGATGATCTAAAGCGATCATCGAAGTTAGGCAACGGTTGATGCGCACAGTCTTTAGATGGGTGATGCACAAGACTTTTAAAAATTGGTGTTTTTATCTGGACGCTGTCGTGGGTCGGATGACACGATAAATTGTAGGTCCAGGCTGTTAGTCTCAGTACAAGCAGTCTAGCTTTACCAGTCAACTCATACTCGTACGAAGAAAAAGAAAATAAATAAAAATATACGGGTATTTTATGTACTTATCACCTATGCATCGTGCCAATTGCAGAGAATGTTATTGCAAACTAAATACAATTAATCTTATAATGCACAGGCATTAATTTTTCGACGGGAATTAATTATTGCCTCTAAACCAACTTCTTGCGTGAAACCACGAGTAAACGCTTGTTTAAAATAAAGTATACACAACAAATAAAGTTAACACTGGTAAAAAAACCCTCAAAAAATCATTGAATCGAAAATACAAAGGCAAATAAAGAAGATAATTGAAAGCGTTACGTTTAATGTGGTGGAATGAATAGAGATAAACCTATCTCCCGTGGAAACGCTATTTGTCAATTTGGATATTGGTCAAATCGGTAATTTAGCATTTTTTCTTCCAAATACATAATATTGTATCCTATTTATGGTTCCGTACCTAAAAGGTAGACCTAGAGAAGTAAACCTAGAGATGACAAAAGAGGTCGAGGAAGGCCAAATAGAAGATGGGAGGACTTGTTCACGCAGAGACACGGACAAGAATGGACTAGAATGGCGAGAAATAGGAAACTATGGCATAAACTGGGGGAGGCCTACGCCAAGGAGGCGACAGCCAGCAACATAAACCGATAGTTTAACTGACAAGAGAAATCGCACTATTAATATGATACAACAATTATTATAGCTATTGACATATAAATCGAAAATGTGACATTTCATTTTATTAATCAATTTAATGAGTAGTTATAATGAAATTAATTTTGATAATTGACAAGAGTTTAATATGTGTGCATGTAAATATGTTGTAGTTGAATAAAAGGCTTTTTTACTTTTACTTTTACTTTTTTACCTAAAAGGTTAAAACAGGGCTTTACTACTAAGCCTCCGCTGTCTGTCTGTCTCCAGGCTGTATCTCAAAAACCGTAATAGCTAGAAAGTTGAAACTTCCACAAGATTATGGACGTAAGATTAATGATGAGAACCCTGGATGAAAGAATAAGGCCGCGGAAATGCCCCTGCATATCGTAAGAGGCGACTAAACGGGGCATCAGACTCGAGGGTGTTTGGAGATGGGGCTCCGATACCCGCTCCATCGAGTCCGGGGTGAACGAAGGCGGTGCGTGACCGTCGCCGTCGCGTCATTGGTGGAAACAATCCGGGAAGGGCCACAGCGCAGTGCAAGGAAGTTTCCCGGAAGAACCCGGAGGCCTCCGTTAAGCACAGAGGCAGGACCCCAGGGCGTTTTAGTGGGTACAAATCCCACATAACCTGGCTGCGCCCCATCGTAGCCAGGTATCTTGTTGAAGAATTCCACCAGTTAACAAAAAGGAATAATGATGAAACTATCCAATTATGAAGATCGGCTAGGTTGATTCATTATCATTCTCTTATTATATAAAATTTCCGTGTCATAGTGTTTGTTACCAAACTCCTCCGAAACGGCTTGACTGATCTTTACCAAATTTTATATGCGCATTCAGTAGGTATGAGAATCGGCTACTGTGGATTTTTTTTTACCCCTAAGTGATAAGGGTTGTTCACCCTAATTATTTTTTTTAATTTTTCAATGAATTTTTTAAATTTATTTTTTTAATAAAGAGGCATTAAAAAATACACACAAATTAAAAATTTTACTGTTTATCATCAACCCCTATTTTTTATGGCCATTTTAGTATTTTAATAATTTTTCATCCCGCTTGATAGCTGATCCAATATAGTGTTTTTAACTGTACTTCGAGTAAAAATCTAATTTTTACTGAAGAAAATAAGTAACAAAATTTAACCTGATATATGCACAGTATTACCAATCTTAAATACTTAAAATTTGAAATGCCACACCATTCCATAGACTGAAGTCGGTCTCATGTTTCACTCACACAATTCTTCTTCAAAGGCTTCGTGGCCTTCTTTATTGCTTATGTATCGAATGTAGTAGTAACGTTTACAATTATCATTTTGCATCTCAGCGTGACTCTCTTATTAACTACTAGCTGTTGCCCGCGGCTCCACCCGCGTGTCGGTCGCTTTATTGCGTAACCTCTCCCTCTCCTTCTCCCCCTCCCTTTCCCATTGCACACCTCCCCGCGCGGCAGAGGGGAGCGTTTAGCTGGCCGCCAGAAATAACACAAAAAAATCTAGCCATAAAATAAACTATGCAACGGTCCATGCGGCAAGTCTTTGGATGGACCATGCACTAGACTGTTGTAAAAAAATTGTATTTTCATCTGTGCTGTGGATCAGATATACGTTAAGTTGTAGGTCCTCTTAGTACAAGCAGTCGTAAAACTAACTAAATCTCTCGACACCAGCTTGATCACTTAGCTCTTACAAAGAAGAAGCTATAAAATTTGATGTACTAATAAACTAGACCCCGAACGTATGAGCAAAAAATTTTCAACAAATATGATGATGACACTACAAATATTATGTAATTTGTTCTCTCTGCTTTGGACTCTTTGTGCTCAAACGGCTCGAACAAATATGCTAAAAAATTTCGCTCTCGCTTCGCTCGCGCATAGCTCGCTGCGCTCGCATCCGGGTCGCTTCGCTTGCATTTGGTCCAAGGACGTTTTGGGTCATAGCTTATGACACTACAAACCTTATGTAAATTCTGCTGCTTTGGACTTCTTAATGTTCAAACGACTCCAACAAATATGCAAAAAAAATTCGCGCTCGCTTCACTCGCGCTATGCCCTAGAACGTTTTGGTTTATAGCTAATGACACTACAAATATTAGGTAATTTGTTCTGCTTTGGACTCTTTATGCTCAAACGACTCGAACAAATAATATGCAAAAAAAATTCGCGCATAGCTCGCTGCGCTTACGTCCGGGTCCCTTCACTCGCATTTGGTTCAAAGACGTTTTGGGTCATAGCTTATGACACTACAAACCTTATGTAATTTCTGCTGCTTTGGACTTCTTTGTGACCAAACGGCTCGAACATGTATGCTAAATTTTTTTTATTTTTTTAAATTAATATTTAATTTGTATTTGGGGTTGAAATAAAAAAATTTCTTTTACAATATGATTGTGACATTGCTTCAATGTTTAGAAAGCAGAAAGAAAATCCGAATCTGTGAGTTTCAAAAATTCGTTATCTATAGTGTTACTAACTGACCCAGCAAACGTTGTTTTGCCTTAGGTATTATTTTTTTTTATTCAAGTTTGTAGACAAATTCTTGTATAAACAAAAAGACAGCACAGGATAGAGAAAAGTGGCGTCTCTTAATGTCGGAGGCCAGGATCCATTTTGGGGTTAGCGAGCCATCATAGTTAGTTAGTTAGTAATTAGTTATAATAAATGGCAAAACAAGATGGTCGCTACATCACATTGCACTGTCTGTTTTAACATTTTTTAATTCTTTCTTGTTCACAAAACCAATTAACCTCATTACAATCTAAGTACTTGTTATTGTACTCGAAAGTTATTTTTAACGGAAAATTCCGCTCGTCGTTTAAAAATAAATTGATAACTTATTGACAGAGTTTAACAATCTTATCAAGCCTTTGTACACCTCATTTCTATATACACTACATATACTAGCTGCAACCCGCGATGTTACCCGAGTTAATCCAAGACTAAATAAGTAGTCAATTTGCTTATCCAGGATATAGGTACCACAGACTCACACATATACTAATGAACTATCTACAGTGTAAACTCTATATAAGGACACTGAAGGGACTGTGCATTATATGGCATTACAGAGAGTGGTTGTCAAATGGAGAGAATTTATCATTGTATGGAATACAAGCTAAACTAACTAAAGCCGATTGACTTCGACGCTTCAGAGAGTTTGTATTCCATACAATGATACATTCTCTCCATTTAACGATCACTCTCTATAACGCCAGAAAATACATAGTCTCTTCAGTGTCGTTATAGAGAGTTTACACTGTATATAAATTCATACTTATTATGCCCTGCGGTGTCGACCCCGTGATTCCGAAGTTAAAAGTAGCTTACTGTACGTACCAAATTTCATCGAAATCTGTAAAGCCGTTTGACCCTGTAAAAGTAACAAACACACGTAAACACAGACAAACATTCCAAAATTAATTAATTTATTACTTAACTTAGTTTTTCTATTACTCATCTTTAATCAGTTTTTCCCTTATCAGTTTTTTAGATAAATATTTAATGTACAGACACTCGATTTTACTGTCTTTTTGTATTAATGATTATTGTTGTTACTCATACCTTGCAAACTTGAACAGTCTGACTATCTTATGTATATAAAACAGACGTACCCATACTGTTTATTGCAAAGTAAAATCAGCAAGCATGTTAACCAGACCATTTCTTTTGTTGGCAGTCATTTGTTTAACCTCTTTGCATGAGGTTAAAACAGCACCGCAAAATGACGATATCGTAAGTACTTACTTACTTATTTTATTTCTTACTGAGCTGGCAATGTTACGGAGGTCTAAAAAAGTCTTTCTATAGGTATTTATTTGATCCCCTCCCTTGGGGCCCCGCATTGTCGAGGCGGGGGGGTCAGTAACCGTGGCCTGGTCACCCACGGTGAAGCAAAGAGGGCCCCTGAGGCGGGCCACTCCCTAGACTTGTAATCCCTGTACGCAAGTTCTAGATGAAGAGGCACCAGTAACGCAGCTGATGGTGTGGGGCCGCGGCAGGAGACAAGTGTCGGTATAACGATGCGCCGCTCTTCCTACCTGCCGCGGCCTCGACGGGGTCGCCACCGTTGATGGCGGACGCGGTGGGGCCGCAGGGAGAAAGGAGTGGTAACCAGCAACTACCACTTTCCCTATTCTCTGCGGCCATAGTGGCATGTGACGGGGCCACAGACCTGACCCGTCACGGGGGACTTAGGACGTCGGACCGGGGTTGTCCGGCGTCCATTGCACTCACGGTCCCCGAGGAGGTTGCGGTGCACACGTGGTGCACTGCAAGGGGAGTCATCCCCTGAGGAGGAGTCTCGCAGGCTAGCCGAGGTGGGCGGGGGGGGTGAGTTAATGTGCGGAGCGGAACCTCACCCCGCCCTTTCCGGTGAGGAGGCCATCGTGAGGTTTTAGTCGGTAGTGATACCCTGGTGGCATCGGGTCCGACATACCCCACCCACCTCCCCGGGTGTGGTGGGCATGCGTAAATGCATTTCCTCACGTAAAAAAAAGGGTGACAGATATCAAGCATACCTGTACTAATACAACTTACGTTATACATCGTTACAGGACTCCGCGCGTGCTTCCAGTTGTATGGAAATAACTGGTAACTCCGGTACTATTAATATTAGAATTAATAGCTATCAGGTAAGCTCAAATTCGTTGGCGGGGATCGAACCCGCGACTTCGCGACTTTCTTGGTGTAAGGTGATCGTACGCCCGATAGAGCTGATATCGCTTTATAAATAAAATTTATTATGAATACAAGGAAGTTCTATCACTTATAACCTTAAAAATGTTCGGGAAAAAGTAAGTTGGACTTGCTCACAAAGGGTTCCGTATGTATAAAAATGAGCATAAAAAACACGCCTTTCATACGGGAGCCTCTACTAATATTAATTTTGTTTTAAATTTCAAATTAGGTACTTCTTTTATTACCAACTAATTTTATTACACAGTAGAGCGCAGGACATATAAATTCAAATGATATAGGAACGTTATATATTACAAAATCTTTAGAGTTTACACACAGAACTAATTTATTTATTTTATTCTAATATTTAAAAAATGTTGTTATAAACTAATAATAATATGTTTATTTTCAGATAAAATCATACACCAAATCCCTTACCAAATCCCTTATACAATTGTACAATTATCAAAACCATTTATATTATATTAGTTATAGTGGCAAAATAAATAAAATAGTTCAATTGTGGTTTTTTTAATAAGGTCCCGTTTGTACTCTATGAGTGTGCGGAACCCTAAAAATGGTTTTGGTGGCTGTGCTTATAACAATATTTATCTGATTACAGGACTTAAACTATCTTCCAAACGCATTTCTCAAAAGTACTGGAAACTCCGGGACATTCAACTTGGATATGTCAAAAGTTAAGGTAAAAGAAAAAAAATTATTATACTAGCTGACCCGGCAAACTTTGTTTTGCCTCACTTAGGGGTATGAAAAATAGAAAGTGTTACTTATATGACACGTTCGTAGATTTACCATAGCAGCGCCATCTATTGATTACTTACTCAACCCAGTCGAAAGGTATCGACATCTGTTAGAATCATTTGGAGTTAACAGATAATTGTGACTGTCAAATAATAACAGACAATAATTAGCAATAAATTAAGATTGCGACTATAATTTGAGATTTAAACTATCCTATCTCTCAAGTTGGATCGAACTGCACATGGTGTGCGAATTTTATTATAATCGATTAAGTGGTTTAGGAGTCCATTGAGGACAAACATTGTGACACGAGATTTATATATATATTAAGATAAGATAAAAAAAAAACATTTCCCCCAAGTAATATTATAAATGCGAAAGTTTGTGTGAGAGTGTATGTTTGTTACTTCTACGCGTAAATGGCTAAAACGATTTTGATGAAATTTGGAGTGAAAATAGTTTAGACCCTGGATTAACATTAAAACTTCTATTAATACCGGATTAACCTGAGTAACACTGCAGATCGCAGCAAGTGAAATATAAATAAGATAATAGCGTTAAGATACTAACTTATACATTATAAACTATTCATTAATAACTATTACGTTAAGATAATAACTTCTCTTAACCCTATTAAATTATCTCTTTTACACCTACAAAACTACTCATATTCTCGATGACCTGGTTGGCGTAATGGATACCATGCCGGCCTGCTAACCAAAGGGTCGCGCGTTCGATTCCAGGCACTGCCAACATCTTAGTGATGAACTCAATTTGTTGGCTGACGGTCTGGGTGTAAAATTTGTATCAATATAAAGTATTCATGTATGTCTATGTAGTATATCAGTAATGTTAGCAACCAGTCTTACCAGTCGTGAATAAAATATGACGAATATTTAATTATTTATTATGGTTGCAGAATTTACACACACTTCCTAACCAATTTATCGAAACTACTGGAAATTCCGGGACGCTTGAAATTGTTTTCAAAAATTATATGGAGAAAAGCGAGGACAACGAGCAGATTACAAAAGAATCGGAGGTAATATATATACATATATTTTAATACTAAGGCAAAAGATGGTAAGAGCAAAAATCTTTATTTTACAGTTTTTTCGCAAATCGTAAACAGTAAAAATGCTTTAAGAACCGTCTTAAAAACCACTCTAAGGATATTTATACTTATTAAAGTACCAATCTTGTAAATTTTCTTGTAAATATTTACAACAAAAATTCACATAATTATCTAAAAACTAAAAATTAAACAAGAGATTTTTTTGATAATTATATTTAAATTTAAATTTTGATAAATAGTAACATTGTAATTGTGAATTTGAAACAGAACCTTATAATGATTGTAATTGAATAAATGGCTATTTTACTTTTTACTTTTAGTACCAATCAGACTTATCAATATGAAAAAACTGGTCCAACAACTTAAATATAGATTTTTTGAACCATTTTTATTTCCAATTCATCTTCTTCAAACTTACGATTCCAATTTTGTTACAAAAATCACTTTCAAATATTGATATTGCTATCATTGAAACCCTTTTTTTACTATTTATTCATTTTATTTGTTACAACAGCTTTTGTATATTAGAAGTTGTTTTCACATCAAACTAATTAACATGACTTTTAACAACAATAAGTGAACGAAGAAAAAAAAAAGAAATTTGTTTATTTACCAAAATAGTTATGTTCATACATATTTGTTTATACATTATCAATGATTAACACATAGTTTGTATTATCATACTGATACCTTTCAACGTCTCTTCTCTTTACAGATCACAGGCACATCTTACAAGGATTGTGTTCAAATTACTGGCAACTCTGGAACAAGGGCCGTTGACGTCAGTTTAAGATTTAACAACTGTATCATGGTTACTGGCAATTCCGGCCATCTCGTTATTAACGTTGTTTAACCATTTTCTGGCAAGATCGGCAGAGATCGAGACGCTGGCAACTGAAAATTAATTTGAAAATATGTTGGGTATAATATTATGATTAAATAAATATTTGAACGAAAAAACGGTCACACTTACTCTAAAAACGTTTAATATACGTCAAACGGGTTGTGACGCTTAACGAGCCTCATCATTGGACGAGCATCACTCATTGGACGTATGTCCAACTTTTTTTAGCCAATCAAGCGTCTTTTTTGTGTCTGAGTGTGATAGCTGATAATGCGTTAAACGTACGCGAGCGCGCGAACCTCGAGGGCCCGATTCTGTCGCCGATTAAAAGCCTATTTTAAAACAAACTACAACTGTTATGGCAAATTAAAAAATACGCGTATAGAGCTGATATTTTAAGGAATCAAAATATGTGAAAACAAAATAATATCTCTTTGCGTAAACACTGCTCTAGTCGCCCTTAACTTAACACTTAATGCTAAAAAGTTTTGGGCGATTATAGTCGCCCGGACGCTTGAGTGGTTAAGTAAGTGTGACCGTTTGTATATGCAAATACATATATAATATGGCTTACGATAAATGATATATTATTAAAATGACAATTAAAAAATCTGGAAATTCCTGATTCTTTTATTTGCTACCCATATTTAAGAAAAAAATATGCCATCCACCATTTTGAGCCATCGCTATCTGCTCTTAAAAAAAACCTTTTTTGTGACCCTGGATAAAATCACAATTTTTAAGTTTTCTACTGTAACGAAAGTTCATATGTGCTCTGTCTTCTTGATTTTTACATACCTATAAGTATTTTTTTTTAGACAGCTTTTGTCATCGACTTAATTATGTTGAGGGTTTCGTACCGAATAGGTAAAAACGGGACCCTATTACTAAGACTCCGCTGTCTGTCTGTCTCCAGGCAGTATCTTAGAAACCGTTATAGCTAGAAAGCTGAAACTTTGACATGATATGTATTTCCCATGCCACTATAGCAACAAATACTAATAATAAAAAAATAAAAATATTAAGGGGGGTCCCCGTACAATAAACGCGGTTTTTTTCTGTTTATCAATATCGGTAGCTGATAGATACTTAAAATTTTCACAAAATATATAAATGTATATGAGCTATCAAATTAAATTATAAAATTAAGTAAAAATAAATATTTAAGGGGGGCTCCCATACAACAGTGGTAAGGAAACCCTTCATGTGCGAGTCCAACTCGCATTTGGCCAATATTTTTATTTTACTTTATTATTAGTATTGCAAGAAGGTTCCGCCAATGTGGTGAGATGTATTTTTTACCATTTACGATTCATAGTGAAAAAACTGTAAAATGAAGATTCTATCCTTACTTAAGAATATTTGGCCTCAGAAAAAATATTTTATTTTTTACCGACAGCCCAATTAGTGTTACTGGGGGATTTTAATGCACATCATCAGGAGTGGTTATTCCCATACCGGGACACAGACCATGCTGGGAGAGAGACGAGAAAGCTTGCTTTAACGTTAGATCTCACTCAGCTGGTCCAAGGTGCTACTCGGGTACCTGACGTTGAGACGCATACACCTTATTGCTTGGACCTTCTGCTGACAACTGATCCAGACCGGTACTCTGTGGCGATTTCGTCACCCTTGGGTAATTCCGATCATTGTCTGGTGAAATCTGTATCCGTTTATTCCCCATCTGACCCGAGCCCTAAGGGCAGTCGTCGGATGTGGCGATACAAGTCAGCAGATTGGGATGAGATGCGGTCATTTTTTGCATCTTATCCTTGGCAGTCTGTTTGTTTCTCTTCTGGTGATTCATCAGTCAGCGCGGATGCCGTGACGGATGTACTGCGACTGGGTATGGAATATTTCATACCTTACTCAGATGTACCTCTGTCCGACAAGGCTCGCCCTTGGTTTGGGCCTCAATGTGGACGTGCTGAAGCACTGAAACAAGAGGCATACCTTGCCTGGGTCGATGCCCGACACCGCAAGGCTAGGAATATTAGCCAGAAGAAGAAAGAATTTAACAAGGCTGCCAAGTCCTGCAAAAGGGTTTTACAGAAGGCTCGCTTCGACCATATTAGCCGTGTAGGGAACAAATTAGCTTCTTACCCCGCGGGTAGTAAAGCATTTTGGTCCCTGGCCAAATCGATTGAAGGGAACTTTTGCCGCCCCTCACTGCCTCCACTGCTGAAGCCGGACGGTTCGCTGGCTCACGCAGCAGTAGAGAAAGCCAACTTATTTGCTTCTCTATTTGCTGAAAATTCACGTCTTGATGCTGGTGGCGCGTCGCCTCCGTCATCTCATGTCTGTGCGTCAGTGATGTCTGACATAAAGATACGCCAGACTGAGGTCCGGAAAGCGCTACGCGATCTAGACGTGAATAAAGCCAGTGGTCCCGACGGTATTCCAGCTTTAGTTCTGAGGACCTGTGCGCCTGAGTTGGCTCCTGTGTTGACACGTCTTTTTCGGCTTTCTCTTGAGACTGGTAAAGTGCCAAGTTCTTGGAAGCTTGCTAATGTGCAGCCCGTGCCTAAAAAAGGTAGTCGCGCCGACCCCGCTAACTACCGGCCCATTTCAGTCACGTCCATACTCTGCAAGAGTATGGAACGTGTCTTGAACCGCAGGCTCCTGGCATACCTAGAAGCGAATGACCTCCTTAGTGACCGACAATATGGCTTTCGCCGGAATCGGTCTACTGGGGATCTTCTAGCGTATGCCACACACATCTGGAGTGAGGCTATTGAGAAGTACGGAGAAGCACTTGCGGTTTCTCTGGATATTTCCAAAGCCTTTGACAGGGTCTGGCACGACGGCCTTATTGGCAAGCTTTCCTCCTACGGCCTGCCTGCTGGATTTCGTGATTGGATATCGGACTTTTTGAGGGACAGATCTATACGGGTGGTCATTGATGGCTGCTCGTCGGATCTAATGGCGATCAATGCCGGTGTCCCTCAAGGGTCGGTGCTCTCTGCGACATTATTTTTGCTGCATATTAACGATCTGCTAAGACCCGGTACCTTTGGGTATGCAGATGACAGCACTGTTGTAGAGAGCTACATATCCACTGCACGAGCCAGTGAGGCCGAAATCCAGTCTCATAGGGAAGCTATGGTTGAGCGCTTAAACTTGGCTCTTCAGGCAGTCTCCGAATGGGGCGATGCCAATCTAGTCAAGTTCAATGCCGCCAAAACCCAAGCGTGTCTTTTCACCGCTAAGAGGAGGCCTTTTGACCTGGCCCCTTCCTTCCGAGGTGCAACCGTATCGGTTACCGACAGCTTAGAACTCCTTGGCATAACATTGTCTTCAACACTGAATTTTGGCTCCTACATCGAGAATATGGCTCACGTAGCAGCCAAAAAGCTGGGTATCCTCTCGAAGGTGCGAAAGTACTTCACGCAGGAACAGCTGCTTATATTATATCAAGCACAAGTTCGATCATGCATGGAGTATTGTTCGCACCTTTGGGATGGATCGGCAAAGTACCAGCTTCAGGCGTTGGAGTCAATTGAGCGGCGTGCAAAAAGGCTCATAGGCAATGACAATCTTTGCAAGGCAAAGTTGCAGAGCCTAGAGCACCGCCGCATTGTTGCCAGTCTGTCGGTCTTCTATCGGTTGCATTTCGGCGAGTGTGCCACTGAATTACATGAAGTAATTCCCCCCGCCCCCTTCCACTATCGGACGAGCAGGGAAACGCCAAGGCGGCATCGGTTTACGGTTGAGGTGCCCAAGGCACGCACAAAGCGTTTTGCCTCCACCTTTGTTGTCCGAACCGCCAAACTTTGGAATTCCTTGCCGAATTCCCTGTTCCCCAATGACTACAATCTGGCGATTTTCAAAGCGAGAGTGAACCGGTTCCTTCTAGGTAAGCGCGATCCACCGTAGACCTCAATATCACTTACCATCAGGTGAATTGTGGTCAAGCGCTGACCTATTCAGAGTAAAAAAAAAAAAAAAAATTTGGCCAATATTTTTATTTTACTTTATTATTAGTATTGCAAGAAGGTTCCGCCAATGTGGTGAGATGTATTTTTTACCATTTACGATTCATAGTGAAAAAACTGTAAAATGAAGATTCTATCCTTACTTAAGAATATTTGGCCTCAGAAAAAATATTAAAAAAAAATAATGTTTTGTAAATTAAATGTTGTTTTTATAAATTAAACGACTACAGATGGAGCAAAACTATCACAGAATGGCTTCCAGGGGATAGCAAGCACCCTGTCGGCAGACGACCAGCCCGATGGACAAACGACATCCGGTCTATAGAGGGAACGCTATGGGTCCGTGGAGCACAAGATCGTAAATACTGGCATAAGAGAGAGAAGGACTATACCCAGCAGTGGGTAGATATAGGCTGATGATGATGATGATGATGATGAAATTAAATGTTTTATTATGATTAATTATTATTATTAATATGTAAATTGTAATTTTTAATTCTCATTTTTATTTTATTTTTTGTCATTTTATAATTGTATTTTTTGACATCTTAGGTATCTAACATGTATGAGTTTTTGTTAATTGTAAATAAAGTAAATAAAAATATTATGATGTCTTTGTTCACACAGACTGCAATCTTTTAGCAGTTCTAAATATTAATAACTGCTGTGCTCAATTTTATTTACCTTATACTGGAGATTCCCGAGGTGAAAGGTTGTGCATTATCTTATTATTGTATCGAAGCGTTCATGTAAGGAATAGTTTATATTGGACTTTTAATAATATGCTAGAAGCATCCAAATTATTATATTCTCCGTTCTTTAATCTAACAAAGATTATATCGGACCCTTTTAAATGGTAATTTCAGTACCTAAAAGGCGAAAACGGGACCCTATTACTAAGCTTCCGTTGTCTGTCTGTTACCGGGCAGTGTATCATAAACCGTGATAGCTCTCAAACAACCCTTAATATATATATATATTTTTTTTTGGGAGAAGACATTGGCTTCCAATATACAGTTCATACAACTAGTTTGGAAGCCTTTGGATTCCTTATAATTTTGTTGATTTTTATTTACTACGAGTATGTCAAATACATATATAAATTGAGAAAATTTCAGCATCTGAGTGCTTTTCGTGCCGTCTCTTTCTGGCCACCGAAGACGAAAAGAGACGGGGCTTTTGACGTGACAACGTCTTAAATTAGGTTGCGGCTGGGAGTCACTTATGAAAAAGTGTAACGCCCGGTAACGTTACGATGAGTCACCGAACGAGAGAGAGGCCCGCCGAATGCCTTGCGTCTCTCTCCCACTCAACTATGATCGGTCTGCCGCGCGCGCAGCACGCGGCAGACGTTGTCACGTAAAATCTTCGCCCGTAAAACCGACTTTACAGGCAACCATTTTTTTAAATTTAGTTTAGTAATGTGTGTCGCTGAATCGCCACCAATGATGTTTTGAGCCTCTCCCGTAAAAAATCTGCATAGGAGTTAGTAGGTAGGTAAATTAGGGTATCGGAGTGCAAATCCACACATGACTTGAAAAACAAGTCGTTGTTGTAAAGCTGGGATCGAACCAAGAGCCGTCTAATTGAAAAGCAGACGTTTTACCACCAAGCCACTTTGGCTTAACTATTGTTAAGTTTTTTTTAAATTGTATAGTGTGGACTGGACTTTACAACGCATTTCCATTATATTTGTTATCTTAAATGAATGCATATGTACTCGTACGTTTATAATGCACTCAAGAAAGGTCCGCTTAAGGAAAATCATCTCAAAATGAAGTGCACGACATTACTGTACACATTCTTTGTAATAATTCTAATAGTTTCTACTGCTTACGCAGCGCCCATCATACAGCAAGCTGTGAGTATAATTACATTTTTTATTTCATTAATTTTTTTATAATATATTTAATTTTTAACACTATTTGCTTAATTTAAATTCATTTAAATTTATTTCTATTTTTTAGTTTTCTATAAAAAGCGTGTTTTTTTTAACTATTAAGTATTTATTTTTTACTTTTTAGTTTGAATTATTTATAATAGCTTTTTTTTCATCTTAAACTATTGCACGACTCAATCTGGCCGTTTAAAGTGGGTCAAAATCGCGCCCAAAGAAGTCGGTTACAAACAAACATACAAACATACAGGTGAAGCTATAAAACGTGTGTTTTTATTATTATATATTTTTTTATTTAACTAGACGAACAATTAGATAATAAATGCGAATGTATATATGTTTGTTACTTGTTCATCACGCTTAAAGGGCTTAACCGATTTTGTAGAAATTTTGTATGGATATAGTTTAGACCTAGGATTAACAATTAAGCTACTTTTAATCCAGGACTAACGCGGGTAAGACCACGGGGTGCAGCTAGTGATAAATAAAGATTTTTTTTTATCTATGATGGGTTTACGCTTGATCAGAATTCACCTGATGGTAAGCGATATTGTGATCTAAGGTGGAACGCGCTTACCCAGAAGAAACCAGTTCACTCGTGCCTTGAAAACCGCAAGACATTAGGCAAGGAGTTCCGCACCTTGGCAGTACGTACAATGAAGGTGGAGGCAAAACGCTTAGTGCGCATTTTAGGTATCTCCACAGTGAAACGATGCCGCCTTGGTGTTTCCCTGCTCGTCCGATTGTGAAAGGGGGCGAGGAGAATTAAATCGTGCAGTTTTAAGTTAAATAAATGAGCCTAAAATCCCACACTATTTGAGCTTGAGGTCGGTTGCTAGCCAGGAAAGTTTAAAACGCGTGTAATTAAGTTTGTGTTACACTTTTTGTTCCAGACCTACGACCCTGCTTGCCGCTGCACTACCTACGTTTTCCAGACAGTTGTGAACAATGTTTACCATATTGACTTATCAAAACATATCACAATAATAGAAAACCATTAACTTAACTAAACTGCGTATATTTTGCATAAGCCCGCCTCAGTTGCGAGACCCTCCCGGGAACGAGGTTCTGCAACCAACTGGTGCCACTCCATCTTTTTTTTTTTTTTTGTTGACGAGGGGGAAATCTTCGACAAGATACCTGGCTTCGATGGGGCGCAGCCAGGTTATGTGGGATTTGTACCCACTAAAACCCCCCGGTGACCTGCCTCTGTGCTTAACGGAGGTCTCCGGGATCTTCCGGGAAACACTCCGGAGACCTCCTTGCACTGCGCTGTGGCCCTTCCCGCGACGGTGACGGTCACGCGACGCCGTCGTTCACCCCGGACTCGATGGAGCGGGTGTCGGAACCCCATCTCCGAACACCTTCGAGTCTGATGCCCCTTTTAGTCGCCTCTTACGACAGGCAGGGGCAATTCCGCAGCCTTATTCTTTCACCCAGGCTGCAGGGTTAAGGTGCCACTCCATCTAGAACTTGCATGGGGAAGTACAAGTCTAGGGAGTGGCCCGCCTTAGGGACCCTCTTCGCTACACCGTGGGTGACCAGGCCACGGTTACTGAACCCCCCCGCCTCGACAATGCGGGGCCCCACGGAACGTTTGTAACCCTATCTGCATGTCTGTTTGTTACTTCATCATAGCTAAACGAAAGATTAGCTCGGGCAATAATTTCACATATCATATAAATATTATAAAATAAATGTTGAGCATTCACATAAATTTTAAACCGTTATAACCAAATATATGGAGGTTATAACTTTGTCAGCAAGCGCTTGAATTTTCCTCCAATATTATTATCATAAATCACGAGTACAAACGATATTTCTTTTAAACAAATATCTGTTTTATTAATAATTATTGTGTTTATTTTATAACTCAACTCGATGTCACCTAGATTAGCGTTTTCATGTGCTAAATAAATTGTTTATTTAATTTAATATTTAATACGTCTACGTACTATAAATACACCCTCCAAATTACATACCCTTAGAACCAGCCGTATGGGCTCTGCCGTTTCTTTTCATCTTAGGTGGCCAGAAAGAGACGGCACGTTCTGAACCACAGACAAAACAACTAAAATCAGGTCTTCTTCAAATTTAGTTTAGTCGTGCGTGCCGCTGAATCACCACCAATACCTACTATACTATATAAGAATCTTTGTACAGACTTATTCATCTATAGGCAACGCAGAGCCCATACGGCTGGTTCTAAGGGTATGAAAATGGGTGGGTGTATTTATAGTACGTAGACGTGTTAAATATTAAATTGTGTACGTGTGTGCCGCTGAATCGCCACCAGTATATATAAGTACGAGTAGATTGATAGATCGATACGTACTTATAATGTGTATTCATATTTTGAGCTTCTTATGAGCTAACTACCTAACTTAAAAAAACAATGAAACACTTTAGTCATACATATCATTATTATAATTTTTAATAATATAATATCACCAAAGAAATTGGGCAAAGGCTTAACAAAACGACCGGTGACTCCCGCTCCGGATCTTTCCTGTTGCAAAGGATAGCGATTGCCATTCAGCGCGGGAACGCTGCAAGTCTGATGGGCACCTTTGCACCGGGAACTATTAGGGGCGGGTTATTTATTTAGATTTAAGTTGTTTGTATTTGACATTATAATATTGTAATCTGACATTTTAATATTGTAAATTCTATTAAGTAATTAAGATTTATAACTAATAAATATTGTTAAATATATCACCAACATTTTTTTAAATTAATTTTCCGTTGCCAGCGCCTTGATTTCTCCCTGCCTCGCGTCTAAATTTGTCAGTTTGTGGTTAAAGAACATTAATAGTGAGATAGCCGGAATTGCCAGTAACCTCGACACAATTGTTGGCACTTAAATAGACGTCAACAGCCCTTGATCCGGAGTTGCCAATGATCTGAACACAATTCCTGTAATATGTGCCTGAGATCTGTAAAGAGAAGAAACGTTGAGAGTACCAGTAAAAGAAAAACTAAAAGGAAATATCCTTCAGTAAAAGTAAAAGTGAAAAAGCCATTTATTCAATTACAATCATTATAAGGTTTTGTTACAAATTCACAATCACAATGTCACTATTTATCAAAATTTAAATTTAAATATAAATATGTCAATTTTACTTGTAAATAATAATTAAGTAAAATAATAGTGAGTTTAAATTTCAGAATGTCAAAAATGTCAAAAATATAATAAAATAAATGATTTCTGAATTAAACGATTTCTCTTGTCAGTTTTAGGTTGCTGTAATTGTCGCCTCGTTCGCGTAGGCCTCTGAGAGTACCAGTATAGTACTTATTATTGTTAAAAGCCTGTAGCTCAGCTGACTAAGGTGATCTGAAGCGATCTTTGAGGTTAAGCAACAGTTGATGGGTGACCATGCGTAAGACAGTCTTTTAAGAAGTGGTATTTTTCTCTGGGTGCTACCTTGGGTTGTATAACACGTTACATTTTAGGTTCCGGCTGATAGTCTAAGGACAAGCAATCGTTAAGCCAAGTCAAGCCTCTGACTTAAAACCTCGAGACACCAGAGCTTGGCTTGAGCTAAGTATAGCTTAAAATAGGAAGCAGAAATTAAGAAGCCTTGTTAAATTATTTAAGGTAAGAATCAATTTAAATATGCAAAAGCAGAAATGAATAAAATAAACTAATAATAAAAGTGAATTGATTTTTGTAACAAAATTGGAATCGTAATATTGAAGTCAGTATAATATTTTTTTCTGATACAGCGAACTAGAATAAATAGAATAGTAACTTAGCCGATAAAATGATCCCACGCGTAATCGTAAAATACCGCGGTGGGCGGGGCAAAATACCTACCCGCGCGCCCGCGTGGGGTCACATGATGTGGCACGGCACCAATCGCGTGCGAGCTTTGTGTTTGTGTTACGTTGGGATAGCAGTATAATTGTGTGCGTAGGTGGATCCAAATTCTAAGCGGCAATTGTATGGAGTTATTCTTTTGTTGATTCTAGTTCGCTGTTCTAATATAAAAATAAAATAATTTTACCATCGATTCTTTTGTAATTGATATAATATCCACGTTGTCCTCGCTATTTATGTTGTTTTTCACCATATAATTTTTAAAAACAATTTCAAGCGTCCCGGAGTTGCCAATAATTACGAAAAATTGGTTGGGAAGTCTGTTTAAGTTCTGTAAAAATAATAATAGTAGTGAAAGTTTTAACACCCAATTAAAAGACCCTATTTAAACTTAATTATCTTCATGTTTTTTTTTTGTATTTCAGATTTTTTTCTCGCTTTTCATATGGAGTTGCCAGTTTTTTTTTACATTTCACACACGGCTGGTTAGCCCCATACTGAACCATTTCTAGTTTGTATCATGGTTGCTAACACAACTGATATACTACACATACATACTTACATATTTTATATAGACATTTAACACCCAGACTGACAGCCAACAAATTTAGTTCAGCACAAAGATTATGCTGTGCTGGGAATCGAACCCAGAACCTTTTGATTGGCAGTCCGGCATGGTAGCCATTACGCTAACGAAGTCATTTTGAGTATCATGTGTTAGGTCCCCTGCTATTTTTCTCACCTGACTGTTTTTAATTCTAATATTAATAGTACCGGAGTTGCCAGTAATATCCATACAATCTGCGGATCGTTCGTATACGTCCTGCAAAGAAAAAACGTAGTAGGTATTAGTATTAGAAAGAAAGAAAGAGAAAGAAAATAAATTTATTGTGCACAAAACAAAAAAAAAACAAATGATGCGAGTAGATAATTATAACTAATAGTAAGTGAACATCATCATCATCATCAGCCTATGTTCGTCCACTGCTGGACATAGGCCTCTCCCAAGGCACGCCACTTGGCCCTATCCTGTGCTTCTCTTCGCCATCCACTACCCGCTACCTTCTTCAGATCATCGCTCCACCTGGTTGTAGGGCGTCCTACACTACGTTTGCCGAGACGCGGTCTCCACTCTAGAACTCGTCTACCGTAACGGTCATCGGTTCTTCGGCAGATATGTCCGGCCCATTGCCACTTCAGCTTGCTTATGCGTTGGGCTATGTCGGTGACTCTGGTTCTCTGTCGAATTACCTCGTTCCGGATACGATCCCGTAGAGAAACACCGAGCATAGCTCTTTCCATAGCTCGCTGAGCGACTTTGAACCTTCGGACCAAACCTGCCGTAAGTGTCCACGTTTCGGCTCCGTAAGTCATGACTGGTAGGACGCACTGGTTGAATACCCGTGTCTTCAGGCTTTGCGGTATGGATGACGTGAAGACTCGACGAAGTTTTCCAAATGCTGCCCAGCCCAGCTGTATTCTTCTCATGGTCTCCCTCTCAAAATTGTGCTTGCCTAGTTGGAGCGTTTGCCCTAGGTACACATACTTTGGAACAATTTCTAGAGAGAAACCATTAACGGCAATCGGCTCCGGAGTAACGTGCTCGTTACACATGACTTTGGTTTTGTCCAAATTCATCCGGAGACCGATGCGTCGAGAAGAGTCAGCTAAGCTGTCCAGCATCTGCTGCAGATCCTCCAGCGATTCTGCCATTAAAACGATGTCATCCGCGAATCGCAGGTGAGAGATGTACTCGCCATTAACATTGATACCTCGTCCTCTCCAATTTAGAGTCTTAAACATATCCTCCAGTGCGTTTGTGAACAATTTCGGGGATATTACATCCCCTTGTCTCACGCCTCGACGCAGGTGGATATGCTTAGACTGCTGGTTTTGGATTCGGACGGTCATAGTTGCGGCGTCATACAGACATCTCATCACCTGGATGTATCGCCAATCGACTTGGCACCGCTGCAAGGATTCCAGAACAGCCCAGGTCTCAACAGAGTCAAAAGCTTTCTCATAGTCCACAAACGCTAGACAAAGGGGCAGATTATACTCTTCAGTCTTCTGTATAATCTGCCGCACCGTATGAATGTGGTCTATGGTGCTATATCCACTGCGAAACCCGGCCTGTTCGGGAGGCTGGAACTCATCGAGTCTTCGCGCAAGACGATTCGTGATAACCCTTGAAAACAGCTTGTAGACGTGACTCAGAAGTGAAATCGGTCTATAGTTCTTAAGAAGAGTTTTGTCACCTTTCTTAAAGAACAACACGACTACACTTCTGTGCCAAGCCTCTGGAGTTCTCCCAGTGAAGAGGACGTCATTGAACAACGATTGGAGTTCTTTAAATAAAGGAGCTCCACCGGCTTTAAGAAGCTCTGTTGTTATTCCGTCTTCACCTGAGGCTTTTCCATTTTTAAGCTGCTTAAGGGCCATCACGATCTCGTCCACGCTTATCTCGGGCAGGTCTTCAGTGAAGTGGCGTGTGAGGGTGGCTCTTGTGTCCTCTGATTCTGGCGGAAGATGAGGGGAATGCGACGCATACAGTTGGCCGTAAAAGTCCTCGACTTCCTTGAGAATCTCCGGCAGGGAAGTGACTGATCTCCCATTCGTGGTGGTCAACTTTGTCAAATGGCTTCTTCCAAGTGGCTGATGAAACACTTTGGACCCCCGGTTTTGCTCAATCGCTTTTTAAATTTGAAGCGTATTTGCTTGCCGAAGGTCGTGTCTCACCATTTTGGAGATCTTCTTATCTAGTGCCCGCTGTTCCGACAGAGTTGACGAGGGAGTGTTTCGCCGTTCTTCCATAACCTGCAGAGTCTCTCGCGAAAGCTTAGACTTCCTGCCCCTGCCTCGCTTTTCGCAGAACTTTAAGCCCTCATCTCGCAGGACTTCTACCACCCGGCCGAGTTTTTGATCCACATCGTCAGTGGTTTCTAGGGCAGCAAATCGGTTTTCCAGTTTTAATTGGAAGGTTTCGGAACCAATCACGGTCTGAAGCAGATTTGGACGGAGCGTAGACTTCATCAGTCTGACTCGTTCAAGCTTGAAATCAATATTCAGAGTGCCTCGTACGAGTCTGTGGTCACTGCCGGCTTTAAACCTGTTCACCACTGAGACATCTCTGAATATGCGCTTCTTGTCAGTCAGGATGAAGTCTATCTCATTTTTTGTAGAACCACCGGGGCTTCGCCAAGTCCACCTCCTCTGGGGCTGTTTCTTGTAGAAAGAATTCATCAAGAAAAGTCCCTCTTTTTCGAGGAAGTCTACAAGCATTTGCCCCCTGTGGTTCCTTGTGCCCAGACCATGCGTTCCTACAACCGATTCGCTGCAAGACCGAACTCCTACTTTTGCGTTGAAGTCCCCCATAACAATGTTGTAGTGGGCCCTGGATGTGTAAGTGAACAAAAGGAGCAAATTCAGCATAATGCTGAGAGCACTAAGTACTCCAGCGCTCCTATTAATATACATAATCTTACTAATATTATAAATGCATAATTTTGTGTGTAAGTGTGTGTGTGTTTGTAACTTCTTCACGCTCCAATGGCTGGATAGATTTTGCTGCGTGTTACTTACTATAAATATAGTATAGGCTAGACCTTGCATTTACACAGGCTAAGAGTAATCATAATAGTTAAAAAAAAACTAAAAAACACGCTTTTTATAGAAAATCGTAATTTTATCAAATTAGTCTATTGTCATAGGTCCTCAATAAATCTACAAAGTTTGAACGAAATCTGGCCGTTTAAAGTGGGTCAAAATCGCGCCCAAAGAAGTCGGTTACAAACAAACATACAGGTGAAGCTAATATAAAGCGTGTAAAAATAGACACTTACGTTAAATCCATTATAGGTTAGAGCTGTTTGAACTTCAAATAAACTGGTTAAACCAATGATTAACACAAATAATAGTCCGGATAACATTCTTGCTGATTTTATTTTGCAAAACAAAACAGTATGGACACGTCTGTTATTCACATATAAGAATGCCAGACTGTTCAAGTTGTCAGGTTTGAACACAATAATATACTCGCATAAATATATATATATATATAAACATGAGGTGTTCAAATGATCGATAAGATTGTTAAACTTCGTCAATAACTTATCATTTATTTTTTGCTAATAATGAGCGGAAATTTCCATAAAAGATAAAAATCAGTTGTGAGTGCAATAACAACTTCATAGATTGCAGTATGGTTAGTTGTTTTTCTGAACAAATATAAAATAAAAATAATAATAATAAATATTATGACACATTTCACACACGGCTGGATACTGAACCATTTCTAGTTCGTATTATGGTTGCTACATATACATACAAACATATTTTTATATATAGATACAAATTTAACACCCAGACCGACAGCCAACAAATTTAGTTCAGCACAAAGATGTTGGCCGTGCCGGGAATCGAACCCGGAACCTTCTGATTTGCAGTCGTCAATAAAAATTAAGAAAGCCCTAGAAAGGGTATTTTCGGCGGTCCGTCGGCGGTCGTATTGAATTTGAAATTAATCATAACTCAAAA
The DNA here is from genome assembly GCA_035578125.1 of Mellilla xanthometata. NCBI lineage: Eukaryota > Metazoa > Arthropoda > Insecta > Lepidoptera > Geometridae > Mellilla > Mellilla xanthometata. The sequence goes on along the minus strand of JAPUBQ010000030.1, from coordinate 3,136,677 downwards.
TCTATGTTACTCCTTCACATTCAAACGCCTTGACCTATTATGATAAACGGTTTTGATGAATTATGGTATGGAGATAACTTAACCCTGGATTAACACAGGCTATTTTTTATCCCGGATTAACACGGGTAACACCGGGGAGCGCAACTAGTAATTAAATATTCTAATAGTGTTCAAATGGTCTGGCAAATGTCGTTACAAATCGATCTAATGAAAAATTACTTAAACTTACGTTTGTTATATGGGAGACCCCATGATATTTATTACATTTTTATTTTATTATTTATAATAAAGAAAATATTAAAGTATTTGTTGTTATGGCGGCACAAGATGTACTTAACTTCTGAAAATGTCAGCTTTGTAGCTATCACGGTTTCTGAGTTACACCCTGGTGACAGACAGATTGACAGCGGAGGCTTAGTAATAGGGTCTCGTTTTACCTTACGGAACTTTAAAAATAATGCGATGATTTTTTCATGATACCTCTTAAGCTATAACCCTTTCAAACATTAAAAGGTTTTTCCTAATCGGTTGGGCGTCTTCAAGTAAACTAAATAAAAAGAAACAAAAATACTCCCCCTTTTTTGAAGTCGGTCATTTAAACAAGAAACTGATAAATATAATTATTGACAGACAAACAATCTAATCAATTCTTTGTTCACCCCATATCATTGTTATTCCTCAAATGCGCAACTTCAGTCTGACTATCTTATGTATATAAAACAGACGTACCCATACTGTTTATTGCAAAGTAAAATCAGCAATCATGTTAACCAGACCATTTCTTTTGTTGGTAGTCATTTGTATAACCTCTTTGCATGAGGTTAAAACAACACCATCGCATTATGGAGACATCGTAAGTACTTAATATTACTTTTACCGTTATTTTCATCTATTGGCCAAAATTTATCTTTTATCCACATGTAAAATTCTCGTCTATTGAAATATCCTGCATCTCGGCTAAGTGTTAGTACAAGCAGTCGTTAAACCAAGTCAGAGGCCTTTGGGCGGCTTGAAAACTCTAGACACTAGAGCTTAGCCTTAGCTCATAAACATAAGAAGATCACAACTATCTTAGGTGATCTGACACGATCATCGGGGTTAAAATAAAAGTCATATAAAAAAGGAACGGTCGTACTTTGTAAACTGTTATCGTAAGGCATATTATATATTTGCACGAAACAAACGGTCACACTTACTTAAAAACGTTGGATATGCGTCCAACGGGATTCGACGCATTACGAGCGTCATCATCGGGGACGAGCTTCACACGGACTGTCACCGACGAGATCTGCACGCGGATCTCGTCTTTTCATTTTTAAGTAAGTGTGACCGTTTGTTTCGTACAAAAAAAGGAACAGTCGTTCCACATATGCACAAGACTGTCTTTTAAAAAGTACTATATAACATTACTATATTACAATAAAGGCTATTTTTATATAACATTACACAGAACACAAGTAACACTATAGTGAGGTTCAACTCAGCATAGTGCTGGTTGCGAGCAATCAGTTCTGGTCTTCCGTTGGGACTGGCTATGGATCTTGAATTTATAGTTTTTTCGCTGAAAATCGTAAACAGTATAATTTATCGAAAAATTAGCTTAAGATAATCACAAAGAGCGTCTAAAGAACCACTTTATGATATACTAATCAAACTTGTTTTTTTTTCACATTCACACACGACTGGTTAGCCCCATACTGAACCATTTCTAGCTCGTATTATGGTTGCTAACACAACTGATATACTACATTTACATACATACATATTATATATATATATACATATTTAACATCCAGACCCACAGCAAACAAATTTAGTTAAGCACAAAGATGTTGACCGGGCCGGGAATCGAACCCGGAACCTTCTGATTAGCAGTCCGGCATGGTAACCTTTACGCCAACGAGGTCGTCAATTAAAAATAAAATTAGATATAAAACTGGTTCAAAAATCTAAAATTAAGGTTTGGAATTACTTTAACAATTTTTAACATAAATAATAAGATATGTGTTATGACATAACGGTATCAAATGGGTCAAGCATTTCATTTTAATTTCAGGATGCTGATTCTAATAGGATGGACGTTTCTGACAATTTCTTGACAGCTGACAATGACATGACAGTAATGAGGGAGAACGACAATAGCGGGAAAACCGAGACCGAGACAATAGTAAGAGAACATTCAGTGGTAATACAATATACCTTAATAGAAATAAAGAATAAAGTACATTAGAGGAAGAGGGAAAGTAGGCGTATAGTACGAAGGTTGGCGTGGTATGGGCATGTGATGCGTAGAGAGGAGAAGCATGTTACTAGGAGATGTATGGAAATGGTAGTGCAAGGAAAAAGACATGGATGAAAAAGTGTATGAAAGAGGACATGAGAGTGAAAGGAGTGAGTGTAGAGACGACGGCTATGGAGGAGAGTAGAAGAAGAAAATTTGCTGGACCGACCCCACCTAGTGGGATAAGGCAAGAAAAAAAAAAGCAATAGGAATCCATATATTGTGACAGAAATTATCAAAAAAGAATTAACAATTCATTCTCGTACATATATAATTCCATGCAAATAGGCATATCCTGTCACAGCGAATATGAACATTGAGAATGTTCACGTAAATAGAGTTTCTAATTGTTACGTCATTATTTCTTATTAAACAAACTCTTCAAAGTTTTATAGGCTTTTAAAGTAATCACTTCTTTACAGATCGTACTGCCCAAGAAAAGTATCTTTGAAAGCTTCGAGAAAGTAATTAATGGCTACTCTTCACTTCCGAGCTGTGTGAATATTATTGGCAATTCTGGACAAATAAACGTTTATAATTCTTAATCAAAAAATTCAAATTTAAATTTAGAAATCTCCTGACGATTTTTTTGGTGGCGGCCATCTTGTTTTTTGTAATTAATTAAACTGTAAGTGTTCTACTAGTCTCTCTTTCATTTGATACCAATATTGGCGGAATTCGCGGAGTCTTTCAAAAACTAAACTAACTAAAGCGTATATATTGTTTTTTATCGGTTTAGTTAGTTTGTTTTCGATTAAATTACCACCACAATATTAGTGAGATGTCGTAAGTACCGAATTTTATTTATTGTTCATATCGCAATGATTTATTGCTAATGTACTGTTAGTACTACTTATGTATGAATATTATTATTTAATAAAACGCATGTAACTCGGCTAGCTAAGGTGATCTGACGCAATCATCAAAGCTAATTGACGGTCGATGCGGACGTTGTTTGGATCTCTTTTTTTTACTCTTAATGGGCTTGCGCTTGATCACAATTCACCTGATGATACGAGTAAAGCGCGCTTGCCCATAAGAGAGCGGTTCACTCAGATCCAAGAGCTGGGAGCTATTTCCTATAAAGACTGGGTTTAGCTATTCAACGGGGCAATGCTGCCAGCATCTTGGGAACTCTGCGACGCAGTGATAGCCTGGATCATGAGCTTACCTGTATTTGAATTGTATAGTGTTTTCATTGTTCTTGTTCTTTTCTTTGAGTTTGTACATATCTAGCTAGTAATTTAATCTTTTTTCTGTTATAAACATAATAAGAGTCTTATACCTGAAATAAACGAATATGTGTGACACAATTTAAATTGCCTAATATATTAAGACACAATCATTCGATCCTAGAGAATATTTAATAGTTATCGTGAGTAACATTAAACTTAAAGATAATATTGAATTTCAATGCGAGTGTTTGTATGTTTGTAACATTTTCACATTTAAACGGCTGAACCGATTTCTATGTAATTTGGCGCAGAGGTCGGGCAGATCCTGGATTAACGTGTCTACTTTTATCCCGGATTAAACAGGGCAGCAGCTAGTCGTGGAAAAAGCGAACTAATTCTAACATAAAATACATCACGTGTAAAAAAAATACATATGCAAATTATTTTCAGAAGTGTTTATTCAAGTAACACAATTTAGTTTTAAGGTACAATTACTTGCATAGGGTCTTTGTATCCGTAATAATAAATGGTATATTGTCTGTTATCTGTTTTGTTTATGTTTATGTTTTCGGTAATTTGAGCGTTGCGTGCTGTGCGACGTCTCTGCTCTTGTTCGTATAGGCCGTAGCTCCAGAAAAACCTATAACAGGCACAGTCTGGGTCATACACCTGGAAAAATAAATAAATATTAGAACAAATTCCACACACCGCTCGCTAGCCTGAAACTAAAGTCAGAGTCAAATATTTTATTGCGCTTTCAGACTGTTACCATGGTGGACAATTAATTTAAGTGTCCTAACTAAAAACGACCTTGTTGGCGTAAAGGTAACCATGCCGGACTGCCATCCAGAAGGTTCCGGGTTCGATTCCCGGCCCGGCCAACATCTTTGTGCTTTACTAAATTTGTTGGCTGTGGATCTGGGTGTTAAATATGTATCTATATAAAATATATATGTATATGTAGTACGAGGGTGAATCAAAAAGTTCTTAGAAGTGCATATATATGAAACCTTTTTGGATCAAGTTCGATATTCAAATTAAAGAGTGTCTATCACACTATATTTATGCAGACTGTCACTTGTTTTTGTCAGTTCAAGTAGCTAAAAAGTTAAAATTATGGATAAAAGTGAGTTACGTGCGGTGATAAAATATCTCAGTTTGAAAAAAATGTCTACGAAGGAAATTTTTTTGGACATTCAGCAGACATTAGGGGGTGATGCTGTACCCTATTCTACGGTTGCGTACTGGGTGGCTGAATTTAAAAGAGGTAGATCAAGCTGTAAAGATGACCCGCGTTCTGGGCGGCCTTCAACCTCCGTTACAGAAGAAAATGTCAAAAAGGTTGAGAATCTGGTTTTGGAAGACAGAAGAATGACTATAAAACATATAGCTGAGATCCTAAAGATATCTTTTGGTAGCGTTCAATCAATTTTAATTGATTCACTGGGGTTCAAAAAAGTGTCTGCAAGATGGGTGCCACGAATGTTAACCGACGAAAACAAAAAGCGACATTTGGAAATTTCCAAGCGTAATCTCGAAATGTTCCAGCGTGATTCGGATAATTTTTGCCGTCGTCTTGTCACTATGGATGAAACGTGGGTCCACCATTTTGATCCTGAAACTAAAAGACAAAGCATGTCTTGGAAACGACCATCCTCTCCATCCATTAAGAAATTTCGAGTTGCTCCTTCCGCTGGCAAAGTTATGGCCTCTGTGTTCTGGGATAGTGAAGGAATCCTTTTTATTGATTACATGCCAAAAGGCCAGACGATTACTGGACCCTATTATGCAAATTTAATACCGAAAGTGCGTGAAGCGATTAAATAAAAACGTCGTGGAAAACTGTCGTTGGGCGTGTTGTTCCTTCAAGATAACGCTCCTGCCCATCGATCGGAAGTTGTGCTCAACGCAATCCGCTGTGCTGGCTTCAATCTCCTTGACCACCCACCATATTCTCCGGACTTAGCCCCAAGTGATTTTCACTTATTTCCAAAATTAAAAGAGGAAATTCGTGGAACAAAATTTCACGATAATGACGCGGTTATAGCTGCCGTAGAGGACTTTTTCGAGAGTCAAGAAAATATTTTTTTTTCACAAGGAATAAGGAAGTTAGAAACGCGTTATTCTAAATGCATTGCATTGGAGGGAGATTATGTAGAAAAATAAAATATTATTATTTAAATCTTTGCATTTTTTAATATTGATTCCAAGAATTTTTTGATTCACCCTCGTATATCAGTTGTGTTAGCAACCATAACACGAACTAGAAATGGTTCAGTATGGGGTTAACCAGCCGCCAAAAAACTACTCGTACCACTAGGGTTCGCAAAATAATTTACAAATTTTTTTTGATTAACAACATTAAGATATACCTGACAGGTATATCTTAATGTTGTTATTTATCATCTCCCGCTACAAGCCTGTGGGAGGCGAGCGGGGTATGTCAGACTTGACGACCAGAGGGGCCGTCACTACCGACTTAAACCTCACAGAGTCCCATCTCACGACGGGGGCAGGGATGCCGGACCACTTCGCGCATTGCCGCTTCTCTCCCCGCCCAGGCCGCTGTCCGCAGTCCGAGCGGACCCGTCTCCAAGCACCTAGTGAGGCAATTATTTCAGACTAGGCATGCACCTTAGGCCATAGTATAGCTGACACGTGGTGTTACTAACCCTGCTGGTCAAATGACTAATGTGTAAAAACCTATGCCTATCAGTCAACATATTGTACCGATACATAACTATAAACATAGATAATTATGTTTTAATTTTTTTTTAAGATGATAAATATACCTTTTATATGCGTTTTTTTCCCATAATCTTGGGAATGTTATATTTTATTGTGATAACCTGAGCAAGCAGGTCATCTACATTACAGGGTTTCTGTTCAATATATTCTGGAATGATTAATAATCACATATTACGCGTTCGAAAACTAACTAATGAAATCTTATCTTATATATAAAATTTCCGTGTCACAGTGTTTGTTACCGTACTCCTCCAAAACGGCTTGACCGATTTTTACCAAATTTTATATGCTTATTCAGTAGGTCTGAAAATCGGCTACTATCTATTTTTTAAGGCAAAACAACGTTTGTCGGGTCAGATAGTCTGAATATAAAATCGATCATTAAAACATAGATAAGTTTAGTTTTTTCTATTAAAAAAAAATATTATTATCTCAGTGGCCAAGCTCTGGTGCCGAGAGTTTTCAAGCCGCCCGAAGGCTTATGACTTGACGTAGCGACTGCTTGTACTAAGAATAACAGCCAGGGCCTACAATTTAACGTGTCATCCGACCCACGGTAGCGCCCAGGTGAAAATATCCTTTTCGAAACGACAGACTTGTGCATGGTCACCGATCCGAAAACCGTCCCCATCGACCGTTGCTTAGCATCGATGATCGCGTCAGATCACATTGGCTATTATTTATTAGCTCAGCTGCTCGTATATTGCATTCCCATGCAATAAAAAAATATAATAAGGGGGGTCCCAATACAATAAACGTGTTTTTTTTCTTATTTGCTATATATCAATAATGATAGCTGCTAGACACTTAAAATGTTTACAAAATATACAAATCTATACAAGCTATCAAATAAAATTATAAAATTTAATTGAAATATTATATTTGAGGGGGGCTCCCATACAACAAACGTAATTTTTAAGTCCTTTTTTATTCGATCTGTATAACGATATTTGGTGTTACACTCTATTAGAATTGAATAATGTATCAAATTGAAAAAATAATAATAAAATAATAATATTATGGGGCTCCCATTACACAATGGTACGGAACCTTACATGCGCAAGGTCAACTCGCACTTGGCCAATTATTGAAGTTTGTATTTGGATAATTATATACAATCATAGACAACTGGTATTATGTATCTAAAATCATTACAGTTTATAATTTCAAAATAGTTAACTGTTGATTTTATAACAACTTATTTCGTGAAATATCTACTGCCGCGCGTCAGGCGCTTCGGTCAATTATGTATGGCGCGGCTGAATACGGGAAGTTTTTTTTTTTTTGGACACATTTCACACACGGCTGGTTAGCCTCATACTGAACCATTTCTAGTTCGTATTATGGTTGCTAACACAAATGATAAACTACTACATATACATACATACATATTATATATAAATACATATTTAACACCCAGACCCACAGCCAACAAATTTAGTTAAGCACAAAGATGTTGACCGGGCCGGGAATCGAACCCGGAACCTTCTGATTAGCAGTCCGGCATGGTAACCTTTACGCTAACGAGGCCGTCAATTTTCGCTTTGAATACTTTTAATTTAATAGATCTATGCTTGGCCACCAACTCGCCTGATGGTAAGCGTAGCTGTGGCCGAAGATGAAGCTCGTTGATCTAGAAAAATGTTACTAGGTCACAATCCATTCCATTCCTTAACAGTACGCATGATGAATGTGGAGCCAAATCGTTGCGTACGGATTTTCGGAATCTCCACAAGGAATAGACGATATAAAGCTGACCTCTTACTGGTCCTGTAGTGGTAAGAAAGTGCCTTAAAGGGTAATAAATAATAGTTTAAAAAAAAACTAAAAAGCACGCTTAAGGGGGTCAAAATAGCGCCCAAAGAAGTCGGTTACAAACATACGAACAAACATACAAACAAAAATACAAAAAAATGGAATAATTTTATCAAATTAGTGTATTGTCATCGGTCCTCAATAAATCTACAAAGTTTCAACGAAATCTGGCCGTTTAAAGTGGGTCAAAATCGCGCCCAAAGAAGTCGGTTACAAACAAACATACAGGTGAATATAAAGCGTGTAAAAAGAAAGTCTTATAGAACCCTTTAGTTGTCTATTGACATCGATATACGTTAAAATAAAATAAAATAAAGTGAAAACAATGCAGTGCGTCTGTATATTTTTTTATATACTCGTATTTGTTTATTTAAATTAATGTCTCATATCAACACATTGCGAGTTGTGACTTTTTTTATTTAATCTATGACCTCTTTGTAAACATATGATAACTGGGCAAGTACGAGGCAGACTCCCGCATGAAGTGTTCCGTGCCATTATCTTAAATAAATGGCAAAAAAAATGGTTGCCTGTAAAGTCGGTTTTACGGGCGAAGATTTTACGTGACAACGTCTGCCGCGTGCTGCGCGCGCGGCAGACCGATCATAGTTGAGTGGGAGAGAGACGCAAGGCATTCGGCGGGCCTCTCTCTCGTTCGGTGACTCATCGTAACGTTACCGGGCGTTACACTTTTTCATAAGTGACTCCCAGCCGCAACCTAATTTAAGACGTTGTCACGTCAAAAGGTTTGTCGTATGGGAGCCCCCAATATTTTTTCATTACTCATACTGTGAAAGTAGGTATGAAGTTGCCTGAGGAGCGGGATGAAAGTAATACTTTTCATCTCTAGGGAGAATCGCTTTCAACTGACAGTTGTCGAATTATTTATAAAAAACTAGTTTTTGTACCAGCCACGATTAAAAATTGAAATAATTAAAAGTTAAGTACTGATTAAAAAATATATATATTATATATAACTTTACCATTATTTAGTTTTAACAATTTCTTTAAAATAACTTAGATTTGTGCAAATTTTTTTTTTCAATGATGAAATAATAAAAATAAATAATGAAAAAATTAAAATAGCTGGCCGGCCACAAAAATACAAAACAAACAAAAGCAGGAAAGCGGCAATTCGATCTTCATTTATTTTTTCTATTTGAATACTTTTTTTATACGTATAGCAGAGATTTGTACCAATAATGCTTTTCATTTTTTTTTTTACTTTTCTTGTATTCGTAATGAAAAGCACAGTGTTTAGTGTCATGATTTCAGTTGCCTATATCGCTAATTCAAGCATATTTACAATAAAATAATATCTTAACTAATATTTCATTGAAATAATTGTCCTACATAATGTTCAAATTTCGTGCAGCACCGCCTATTGATATTTGTTTGAGTTTGTTTAAATTATCGGTGACCGTGGCGGCATAAAATCTGCGCGCGATTGCCGCAAGCGATGCGCGCCATCTACTCTTTGTGATTGGTCGAATCGAATGCCCGTCTAAGATTGGCGGATTCACTTTCGACAATACAACGACGAGCAAGAGGGTGTTGCGGGGAAGAGCACAAGGCAGACGCTGGAGAGACGGCTCACGAAGAAGACATGCATTGACTTAAGTACTCGTACTTCGCGATCATCACAAGTTAAAGTCTTATTTTCTTCCATGAACTATTGGCGCCCTCATTCCGGGCGCCAAACCACGTCTTGGGACTAAATAAGTTACTTTCACACCTAGGGTAACACTGTCCTGTTTTTATTCGTAGTATTTGTTGTTATATCGGCAAGAAGAATAAATACAACTAATAACTTGTGAAAATTTTCGCTTTATAGTTGTTACGGTTTTTGAGATACAGCCTTACAAACAGACAAAAGAGGCTTAGCTTGACGACCTCGTTGGCATAATGGTTACCATGCTGGATCGCCGATCAGAGGGCCCTGGGTGCAACCCTCGGCACTAAGATAATATCATTTTATAGATAATACTAGCTGACCCGGCAAACGTTGTTTTGCCTTATAAATTATTTTTATTCTAGTTTCTAGACAAATTCTAGTATAATTAAAATGTTACTTACTTATTATAAGTGTGTATGGTATATGCGTGAAATGGGTATGGAGCGCTATGAACAAACGTTAAGGGAATATAAAAATAACAAACGCCAAAAAATATTATGTTCAAGTTTTTATAGTTTATTACCTAAAATTACATATCACATATTAATTACGACAGGAACAATAACAAACAACTTCAATCTTGTAATCCTATAGCGTGAACCTTACCTCTTTTAAATGAGCATTATATTCAATATTGAGCTCATACTGGAATGCTAGGCGCATTAAAATTGTTTTAAAAACAAATAACGTTTATTTTAAAAAACATTAATTTAATTTTGTTCTTCTTAGATGGCACCGACGCCGAGAATACAGGATAAATAAAAATTGAAAATAGCATTTTTAAAAGTAAATCAAATAAAGTCTTCGATTGTACTTATGTGTAGGCATAAAATTATTTTTCACTTTTTAGATACAGTTAGAATTTATAAATGTAGGTATGATTTTGAAGTCTGTTATTTGTATAATACAATTTCATTGTAAATTTTTTAAGGTTAGTAATGATATTTTTCCAAAGTTGTATTCAAAATTTTTAGCGATTCTGTTCGAGCCGTTACCAAACAAATTACATAATATTTGTAGTGTCATAAGCTATGACCCAAAACGTCCTAGTACCAATCGCGAGCGAAGCGAGCCGACTGCGAGCGCAGCGAGCTATGCGCGAGCGAAGCGAGCGCGAAAATTTTTAGCATATTTTTAGACAGAGCATAAAGAAGTCCAAAGCAGAACAAATTACATAATATTTGTAGTGTCGTAAGCTATGACCCAAAACGTCCTAGGACTAATCGCGAGCGAAGCGAGCCGGATGCGAGCGCAGCTAGCTATGCGCGAGCGAAGCGAGCGCGAAATTTTTTTGCATATTTGTTCGAATTCGAAAAATATTTGTAGTGTCATCATATTTGTTGAAAATTTTTTGCTCATACGTTCGGGGTCTAGTTTATTAGTACTTTAAGTAAATTTTATAGCTTCTTCTACGCAAAAACTAAGTGATCAAGCTTTGGTGTCGAGAGTTTTTCAATCCCCTGCCTTAGTTTAACAACTGTTTGTACTAAGAGGACCTACAATTTAACGTATAATCATAAAAATACATTTTTTTACAACAGTCATGTGCAGGAGAGGTCACGCAATAAAGCGACTTACACGCGGCTGGAGCCGCGGGCAACAGCTAGTAGTTAATAAGAGAGTACTAAGATAGCCAAATAATAATTGTCAACAATACTACTGCATAAACAATAACGAAGGTCGAAATTTGTGTAAACAGTGAGAGAAGTCTTTGATGATGGTCTATGGCATAGTGTGGCATTTCACTCACCAGTAAAGTAAAGGCGCGGCAAATTTTAAGTATTTAAGATTGGCAATACTAAGCATATGTATGTCAGTTTAAATTTTGTTAGTTATTTTCTTCAAAAAAAAATAATAGATTTTTACCCGAAGTACAGTTAAAGACACAATATTTGATCAGTTATCAAGCGAGATGAAAAATGTATGAATAAAATACTAAAATGGCCATAAAAAATAGGGGTTTATGATAAAAAGTAAGAAATTAGGGTTGTATGTATTTTTTATGCCACTTTATACAAAAATAAAATAAAAAAAATCGTCGAAAAATGAAAAAAAATATTTAAGGGTGATCAACCCGTATCAATTAGGGGTATAAAAAATAGATAGTAGCCGATTCTCAGACCTACTGAAAATTTAGTAAAGTTCAGTCAATCCGTTTCGGAGGTGTACGGCAACAAACACTGTGACACGGAAATTTACTAAAATGGCCATAAAAAAATAGGGGTTGATGATAAAAAAGTACAAATTTAGGGTTGTATGTATTTTTTAATGCCACTTTATATAAAATTCAAATAAAAAAAATTCGTCGAGAAAATAAAAAAATATATTTTAGGGTGAACAACCCTTATCACTTAGGGGTAAAAACGTTTCACGTTGGCCTATTCTCATACCTACTGAATACGCATATGAAATTTGGTAATGATCAGTCAAGCTGTTTCGGAGGAGTTCGGTAACAAACACTGTGACACGGAAATTTTATATATAAGATTTTTAATTAATGGAACAATAATACTTATGTTTAATGAATTAATGAGAGTTTTGACATATTAAATTATTGACATATTTTTTACATTAACAAATATATATAATATAATATTGTTTTATTTTTTTACCTGAAACGTGTTATTGATAAATATTTGTATTTGTAAGGAACCCTAAAAAGTTGTATATTCGCTATCGGTATATAATGCGTGAGGCGTAACAAATCAAACAGTTTAACAAGCTCAGTAGTTAACGGCAGATTGTCAAAATGAAGTTCTTAAAATTGTTGTGTATTTATTGCATCTTTATGGCTACATTGTCTTCAGCATCCGCCTGCCTTGTAAGTTAATAATTAATTAAAACAAATTGGCCAAGTGCGAATCCGTACCATTGTTGTATGGGAGCCCCTATTTTTTTTTATATTATCATCAATATTATCTGAATGTACAGAGGGCATACCAAATGTCATTAAAAGACAGGGTTAAAAAAATGCTTAATCGTTTGTTGTATGGAAGCCGTCTTTAAGTAACTATTCGATTTAATTTTATAATTTAATTTGAAAGGTTATATTCATTTATATATAATTGTTGTTACACATTAAGATCATTTTATGCCTATAAATTTACCTAACATGTTATTTAAAAAAATATGTAATTAACTTTTATTAATTAATTTAATGTAAGCCATCATCATACAATAACTTTCGTATTTCTGAAGATTCTTCCAGTGTTGACAAAGATAAAGACATTTTTTCGACTACATTTGCCTTTTTTAGATCGTTAATTATTAATGAAGTAACTTAACTCAATTTTCAAAATTTTGTTAATTTATTCTCATATTTTTTTTAGGTAGATCGCTTTAGTATGTAATTTATATATTTATATTTGTGTTTATATTTTTATAACGAAAGCTGTGTACAGTCGTAATAGGACTTAAAGTTTATAGTGGTATTGTTAAGTAAAACTGTATCTAATTGACAACTTTTTGTCTGTGACAGTACCAAATAAATAAATAAATAAATCATGAATATAATGTTGTAAGAAACCAGCCAGCTTTCTTAACATATTTTGCAAACCCTAGTGGTACGAGTAGGTTTTAGTTAGGACACTTAAATTAATTGTACGCCATGGTAACAGTCTGAAAGCAGAAAGCAGAGGGGTGGATGCGGCTGAGATGCGAATGTTGAGATGGATGTGTGGAGTGACAAGAATGGACAAAATAAGGAATGAGTATATTAGAGGAAGTTTGAAAGTAGCACCAGTGAGAGAGAAACTAAAGAGTGGGAGGTTAGCGTGGTATGGGCATGTGATGCGTAGAGAGGAGATGCATGTTAGTAGGAAATGTATGGAAATGGAAGTGCAAGGAAGACGGGCAAGAGGCCGACCAAAGAAGACGTGGATGGAGTGTGTGAATGAGGACATGAGAGTGAAAGGAGTGAGTGTAGAGATGACGGCTTATAGAGGAGAGTGGAAGAGGAAAATTTGCTGTGCCGACCGCACCTAGTGGGATAAGGCAAGGAAGAAGAAGGTGGTAACAGTCTGAAAGCGCAATAAAATATTTGACTCTGAGTTTAGTGTCGGGCTTGTGAGCGGTGTGTGGAATTTGTTCTAATATTTATTTATTTTTCCAGGTGTATGACCCAGACTGTGCCTGTTATAGGTTTTTCTGGAGCTACAGCCTATACGAACAAGAGCAGAGACGTCGCACAGCACGCAACGCTCAAATTACCAAAAACATAAACATAAACATAACAGATAACAGACGTTATACCATTTATTATTACGGATACAAAGACCCTATGCAAGTAATTGTACCTTAAAACTAAATTGTGTTACTTGAATAAACACTTCTGAAAATAATTTGCTTACGTATTTTTGACGTGACAACGTCTTAAATTAGGTTGCGGCTGGGAGTCACTTATGAAAAAGTGTAACGCCCGGTAACGTTACGATGAGTCACCGAACGAGAGAGAGGCCCGCCGAATGCCTTGCGTCTCTCTCCCACTCAACTATAATCGGTCTGCCGCGCGCGCAGCACGCGGCAGACGTTGGGCGTAAAATCTTCGCCCGTAAAACCGACTTTACAGGCAACCATTTTTTTTTTTTACACGTGGTGTATTTTATGTTAGAATTAGTTCGCTTTTTCCACGATAAGCTGCTGCCCTGTTTAATCCGGGATAAAAGTCGATAACATGTTCATCCAGGATCTGCCCGACCTCTGCGCCAAATTACATAGAAAAATCGGTTCAGCCGTTTGAATGTGAAGATGTTACAAACGTTGTAACATCTTCACATCAAGTGTTTGTATAACACTCGCATTTAAATTTCAATATGATCTTTAAGTTTAATGTTACTCACGATAACTATTAAATATTCTCTAGGATCGAATGATTGTGTCTTAATATATTAGGCAATTTAAATTGTATCATATATATATTCGTTTATTTCAGGCATAAGACTCTTATTATGTTTATTACAAAAAAAAAGATTGAAATACTAGCTAGGTATGTACAAACTCAAAGAAAAGAACAAGAAAAATGAAAACACTATACAAATCAAATAGGTAAGCTCATGATCCAGGCTATCACTGCGTCGCAGAGTTCCCAAAATGCTGGCAGCATTGCCCCGTTGAATAGTTGATCTCCAGAAGAGAACATATTACATATTTCTTCTATATTACTATTATTTGGCCAATGGGAAAAAAATACAGTGGCTATCCACTAGATGGCGCTGAAATCAATAGCACACATGTGAATGTCAATTTCTCAAGGTCATTGACAACTCTTAAGGCCTTAAGTTATACTAAGATCCAAAGTATATAATATATTTGCAGCACATTATTCTATTATTTTACAGCACCGTTTTCAATAATTACTTAGTTTAGAGATATATGACACATAAGATTAATCTGCTCACTAATAAATAAAATGAGTTATTATTACTTCAGTTAAAAAAAACATATTTTTTGGGAAACTAATTGTTCATTATGCTCTAGAAAGAAAACCCCAATTATTTAACTAAACATGGCAACCCTTAATTATACATACATACTTATATATGGACTACAAATACTTTCAAAATTTGACGGCTAATGGCTCAGTTTTAACACCTAATGCAAAAAGGCGGTGTGTTCTAATATAAATAAATAATAAATAAAATTCATTTCCAGTTTACTCTATATAACAACACTGAAGAGACTGTGCATTTTATGGCGTTATAGAGAGTCATCAAATGGAGAGAATGTATCATTGTATGGAATACTAGCTAAACCAGCTAAAGCCAATTGATTTCGACGCTTTAGAGAGTTTGTCGTTAAATCTTGTGACGTTACATGGAGTTTACACTGTATTTCAGAAAACAAGACCGAGTCATTTGAGAGTCATTTATTTCGGATAACATAAATCACGAGTTTACAAAAATTTTATGTTATATAATTTAACAATCTTAACTATTTATTAAACAAATATATAATCTCATTGCCAGATTTTAAAAAGAAATTATCTTTATTAACCACTTCTTATTTTGACATGTTATAATAATTTTGACATGTGTGAGTGTGAGTGTTTGTGGTATCTATTATATTTCTTAGCTATGTTTGACATTGTTTTTAAATATTATTATAATATTTAAAAAACAATATTTAAATCTAATGTCATTATTTTTTGACATTACTTTTAAATATGATTGCCTAACGTTAAAACATAATATTATCTAGACATAAATTTTAATTTTTAAATCCATAAACTTATTGACATTTTGCACACCACATATGCGGTAGCCTACAAGGGACATTTTCATAATATTTTCCATATTTATATTTTTCCTCTGGCTACGCAAATTAAGTTATTTCATTTGATAAATTTCATCTGGTGGCGATTCAGCGGCACACACGAGTAAACTAAATTTAAAGACACCCCGTCTCTTTTCATCTTAGGTTGCCAGAAAGAGACGGCACGCTCTGAATCACAGACAAAACAACTAAAATCACGTCAAATATGGAATGTGCAGGCAGTTTTAGAGGTGATACAAGTGGGTGCGGTCTAAAGTTGCCTATATTTGACGTGATTTTAGTTGTTTTGACTATGGTGCAGAACGTGCCGTCTCTTTCTGGCCACCCAAGATGAAAAGAGACGGGGCTAATTTAAATTTAGTTTAGTCGTGTGTGCCGCTGAATCGCCACTAATAGGCTCCGCGTACCACAATAATTCCGCCCAAATGGGTATCAAATGAAAGAGAGACTAGTTGAATACTTATACTTTAATTAATTACAAATTCAAGATGGCCGCCGCGAAAACAAAATTGTCGCGAGTTTTTTAAATTTACACATGTCGATTAATTGTAAACGTTTATTTGCCCAGAATTGCCATTAACATGCACACAGCTTGGAAGTGAAGCGTAGCCATTTATTGCTTTCTCGGAGTTTCCAAAGACACACTTCTTGGGCAGTACGATCTGTAAAGAAGTGGATACTATTAAAAGCCTTCTTAAGCTTTGAAGAGTTTTTGTATTAATAAAATAATGACATCTATTAGAATCTCTATTTACGTGAACATTTTCAATATTCATATTCGTTGCGACAATATAATAATATGTATATTTGCATATAATTTTATATGTATGTATGGATTGTTATGTGTTTTTTGATAATTTCTGTCACAATAAATGGATTTCTTTATTCTTTCTTTTTCTTTTTTTTCCTTGCCTTATCCCACCCACTAGGTGGGGTCGGCACAGCAAATTTTCTCCTTCCACTCTCCTCTATCAGCCGTCGTCTCTACACTCACTCATTTCTCTCTCATGCCCTCATTCACACACTCCATTCATGTCTTCTTCGATCGACCTCTGGCCCTTCTTCCTTGCACTACCATTTCCATACATCTCCTAGTAACATGCTCCTCCTCTCTACGTATCACATGCCCATACTACACCAACCTTCCATGCTTTAATTTCTCACTCAGTGTTGGTGATTCAGCGGCACACACCACTAAACTAAATTTAAAGTAGCTCTGTCTCTTTTCGTCATAAATGACTAAAAAGAGATGGTACGATCTAAACCGTAGACAAAACACCTAAAATCACGTCAAACACGTCGATTTAGAGCAGATACAATTGGGTGCGCTCTAAAATCGCTTACATTTTTCATATTTGACGTGATTGTAGTTGTTTTGTGTGTGGTTCAGAACGTGCCGTCTCTTTCTGGCCACCTAAGATGGGGCTTCTTCAAATTAAGTTTAGTCGTGTGTGCCGCTGAATCGCCACCACTGGGGCTACTTTCACGCCCTTTCTTCCTCTAATGTTCTTTATTCTTTATTTTTATTGAGGTATATTGTATTACCACCGGATGTACTCTCAGAATTGTCTTCTTCTCGGTCTTCCCGCTATTGTTGTTCTCACTCATTACTGTCATGTCATTGTCAGCTGTCAAGGAATTGCCAGAAACGTCCATTATGTTGTGAGAATCGGAGTCCTGAAATCAGAATAAAATGTTTGACCCAAGGGGGGCTCCCATACAACAATGGTACGGAACCCTTCATGCGCGACCCCAACTCTACTTGGCCAATTACTTAGCTTAGTTTCGATGATCGCGCCACATCACCTTAGCTGAGATCTTCGTATGAGCTAAGTAGCCAAGCTCTGGTCTTTGAGTTTCCAAGCCGCGCGAAGGTACTTGTCTTGGCTTAACGACTGCATACAAATACTTAGCCGAGGTGCAGGATATTTCAATACAGATGCGGATAAAAAAAACAGTAGATAAAATAATTTAAAAATAATGTACTTACGACGTCTCCATAATGCGTTGGTGTTGTTTTAACCTCATGCAAAGAGGTTAAATAAATGACTGCCAACAAAAGAAATGGTCTGGTCAACATGCTTGCAGATTTTAATTTGCAATAAACAGTATGGGTACGTCTGTTTTATATACATAAGATAGTCAGACTGAAGTTGCGTGTTTGAGCAATAACAATGATATGGGGTGAACAAACAAGCGATAAGATTGTTTGTCTGTCAATAATTATATTTATCAGTTTCTTGCTTAAATAACTGACTTCAAAAAAGGAGGGGTTTTTTGTTTCTTTTATACTAGATTACTTGAAGACACCTGGACTGATTCTATGATGAATCTTTTATGTTTAAAAAGGTAAATAAATTTACAGGTATCATAAAAATATCATTAGGCGTTATTTTTAGGATTCCGTAACTAAAAGGTGAAAACGGGACTATACTATTTATTTATACTTATAAACGACAAAATGTTACGGGTACAAAGTTGTAGAGAATTTAATTTGCAACAAAAAATGTTCACAACTTTTTTTATGAAATTTATTATTTAAGAGGTATATCGTAAAAACCATTTCAATACCTATTTTCAAGATGGCGGGCAAGGGACAAGGGTTGCGACCCCACAAACTTGGTTTTAGCTTTACACTAGCCCTCTCCCCTACACATAAAAAAAAATATAATTTTAAATTGCGTTCTGTAAAAAACGCAAGGCAAGGCCTAAAAAATTTTACATTTTAATGGACTAAAAGGCCATTTTTATCTGGTAAAATAAATATTGCCCCATATGCATTTGCATTTAAAAATGCATATTTCTTTTCAGCGATTTATGTGAAAATCGTAAGTGTCTTCCAGCAACCGTTATTGATATATACTGTTACCGTTGTTGATTATACTCATAGCAAAAAATACGAAAAATACGTTAATTGTACTTACACAAATACGTTTAGGGCGCTAACCCCCCTCCAATATTTATTAGCTTTTATATTATTTTTATTTATTAGTTTTTGTTGTTTTAGCGGCACGGGACATACGTATCTTGTGACAAATTAAAGCTTTATAGCTATCACGGTTTTTGAGATTTTTTGTTTTAACTCATAATGGGCTTGCACTTGATCGCAATTCACCTATGGTAAGCGATCTAAGGTGGAGTGCGCTTGCCCAGAAGAAACCGGTTCACTCCTGCCTTGATAACCACTAGATTATAGTTATCGGGGAACAGGGAATTTGGCAAAGAATTTTGGCGGTACGCACAATGAAGGTGGAGGCAAACCGCTGCAGCCTGGTGACAGACAGATAGCGAAGGCTTAGATATAGGGTTGCGATTTTTACCTTTAGGTGCCGAAAAACGACGGGGGCAGGGATGCAGGACCGCTTCGCGCAATGCCACTAGTTACAGAGCTTAGTCTAGGAAAGAGGAACAAGTTATAAACTTGTATGAACCTATATATTTTTTTTTCCAATTCAAATATTCCGTTACATTGGTGGCGATTCAGCGGCACACACGACTAAACTAAATTTAAAGAATCCCTGTCTCTTTTCATCTTAGGTGGCCAGAAAGAGATGGCACGTTCTGAACCACAGACAAAACAACTAAAATCACGTCAAATATGGAATGTGCAGGCAGTATTAGAGGTGATACAAGTGAGTGCGTTCTAAAGTCGCCTATATTTTCTACATTTGACGTGAAATTAGTTGTTTTGACTATGGTGCAGAACGTGCCGTTTCTTTCTGGCCACCTAAGATGAAAAGAGACGGGGCTTCTTTAAATTTAGTTTAGTCGTGTGTGCCGCTGAATCGCCACCAATGTAACGGAATAATTGAATTGGAAAAAAAATATAGGTTCATACAAGTTTATAACTTGTTCCTCTTTCCTAGGCTAAGCTCTATGACCAGCAGCAATGCGCGAAGCGGTCCTGCATCCCTGCCCCCGTCGTGAGATGGGACACCGTGAGGTTGTAGTCGGTAGTGACGGCCCTCGAGCCCGACATACCCCGCCCGCCTCTTCCAGGCTTGCGGCGCGAGATGCGTAAATGTATTTAATTGTGTAACGACTATTTTTCGAAAACAAAACTACTATGAGAATTTTACGTAACCACGTTTTGGAACTCTAACGACGTTTAACGCAGAATGAAAAAAAATGTAGCACATTTTCGTAGGATTTCATAGGATGTTTCATAATATACTTCTTGCATACCTGTAGTTGTTTTTTTGTTTGAAAGGTGTGTTAGCGTAAAATATCCTTAGATTGGATGAAAATCGAACTAAAATAACTAAAATAGCGCTGTATATTTTCGGAACTCCCTCAATATTGGTACCAAATGAATAGGATGGTTTTGTAGAAAACATACAGATTTATTTCAAATACAATACGAGTGCCACTACAAAATACACTTTCGAGGGTTTTCTACATTTTTAATTTCTACTTGTTCGCAAAAACCACTGACCATATTACAATCTATGAACTTGTTATTGCACTCAAAACTTATCTTTATTTTTAATGGAATATTCCGCTCGTTATTTAAAAAAAAAGTATAAGTTGTTGACGAAGTTTAGCAATCTTATCGATCATTTGAACACCTCATGTCTCTTTATGTATGTATATATGTATATGCGAGTATATATTACTGTAGTCAAACTTCGCAACTTGAACAGTGTGGCTATCTCATACATAAATAACTGACGCATCCATACTGTTTTATTTTGCAAAATAAAATCGTCAAGTATGTTATCCAGACTATTATTTGTGTTAATTATTGGTTTAACCAGTTTTTGTGAGGTTAAAACAGCTCTAACGAATTATGGATTTAATGTAAGTGAATTATTTTTTTCTTATTAAGTTAGTAATGTTTTGTCATTGCCAGCATTGATCGCTATAATGCTGGAATACGACAAAGCATGGAGGACAATCGTTGTATACTTCTGCGACAAAGTTATATCGCAAAAAAAAAAATGCTGGAAGACAGAGGGAGCGCTCCAGAGGCGTCCTGGATCCAGGAATAAGAATGGATTCATTCGTGGTCTGATTTGTAGCTCAGACCACTTTATAAAATAAAAGCACTGGTACAGACTCGATCAGATCGCCTGACTTCATCTGCGAGGTTAGTATTATACTGGAGGGAAGAGTGGACACGGAGGATAGTCTGAAGGATAAATAACTGGCGCACCGTCAAGACCCGGCAATCGTCGTATAGTTCAACTGTAGGGTAAAGAAAAGGTTTTCTGGTCATAACTTTAATGACTAATCTCTGCGCAATTTCTAGGCGTTCAATTTTAGATTAACGTTATTACTGAGGCGTTCTGGTGTATTCCCGTAGAGATCTCAAAACCCTCCTTAAAAAGCATTAAGGCATATGGGTGGGATTTCTACCCACTAAACCCCCTCGGTTGACGGTCGGCTGCACCCATAGCTAGTAGTCTTCTTAGATCACCTGTTGATCTAAGAAGATTTATCCTCCTTTAAAAAAAGCAATGTAACTTGGTTACTTGGTTATCGGGCGGGTAGATCCTCTTCCGAGCTCCAATTCAGCGTTCCCAAGTAAGCAATGTTTTGGAACTGACTCTTCTGAAAGTATTTTGTAATTAAGCAATCAGCGCTGGTCTTCCGCTGGGGCCGACCGGTTACGTCACTTACGAAATTATACGAATACTATACATCTAAGTAAATCTCATAAAAACCGGTCCAGCCGTTGGAGCGTGATGAAGTTAAAAACATATGTACACACTAACATACACACTTTTGCATTTATCATATTATTAATAATAATAATAAATAAATAAAACGTTTATTTGTCCAAATAAAATGGTGTACAATAGTGAAAAAGAATATTTTTACATAAGTATCTTACATTATCTTACACTATTGTACAACAACAAGATGTACTCTGTGCTTCACTGTAGGACAAGTCCTGTGTTGTGTAGCACAGTGTCTCCTCCTCCTTAATAGGCAAACAATTTAAAAAAAAGGAAATAATAAGTACCTACTAAAGTAACTAACTAATAAGGGAATAAAAATATTAAAGTCACAGTACAAGTACACACAAGATTTTAAGGTAAGTTTAAGACAAGCTACACATAACAAATTGCACTAGAGTAGTACATAATTTTACTTACAATGAAATAATTAAATGTTACAAAGATCTCAAGTTATAATAGTAAAACAAAACAAAATAACACAAAACAAAACAAAAACAATCATGTAAAAGTAATATAACAACTTATAATATAAAAATAGTAAGTAATAAGTTGAGTGAATGCGCCTGTCATAGCAATTTGTTAAGTTTGGGTTTATGGTTTTTATTATAGTTATAAGTCTTAGGGTCTTAGGATGGACAAATTAAATTATTAGGAGGATTAAGTATATTTATACTATTAATACCACTTTTTTCTCTTTACAGGATGTATCCGTACGTGCCGCCAACTGTATTGATATTAATGGCAACTCCGGCACTATTAACATTAGAATTAGAAACAGTCAGGTGAGAATAAAAAGACACAGTTTCCAAAAATTAACACGATTATTATTAAAACAACGCTTTGTAGTAACCTCGAAATTCTATCACTTACTACCAAATAAAACCTCACGGTGTCCCATCTCACGACGGGGGCAGCAATGCAGGACCGCTTCGCGCATTGTTGCTGCTCTCCCCGCCCAGGCCACTGTCCGCAGTCCGAGCGGACTCAACTCAAGGAGAGCGGCGCCCCCCTCTACGGCATGGGTGATGCCCTGGGACAACCAAAGGCATCGTCTCCTCGGGAAGCCCTTATCCCTGATGTGAGGCACAGGAAATCCCGGCTAAAATGTCCCAGGGCTTCCAACTGGGGACGGAATCCAAGCCCAAACGGCTCGCCTCCGTGCCCGTCTCCTGCGGAATGGTTGGGAGTGAGGGTCTACCGCTCCCGCTCTTCGTCCTCTCTTCTGGACATGACTGTCTCTCAGAAGAAGGCTATCACGTCCCATGACCTTACGTCGTCATCACTACACACCCTAGAAAACTTAAAGTTCTACGCTTATAACAGATACACTTTCGTGATCTCTTCGGTCGAAGGATAATGCTGCAAAGCCAGAGTCAAGTGCGTTTTATATAGTCAAGAATTTTCTAACTGTTTTATAGAGAACTGCCTTTT
Source organism: Mellilla xanthometata (assembly GCA_035578125.1). Taxonomy (NCBI): domain Eukaryota; kingdom Metazoa; phylum Arthropoda; class Insecta; order Lepidoptera; family Geometridae; genus Mellilla; species Mellilla xanthometata. Next base: position 3,113,598 of record JAPUBQ010000030.1, on the reverse strand, counting down.
GAGGTTGTTTGTGTACTGATGTGGGATGGTCAAGGGTTTCAAGACTCTTTTTTTTTATTGATGAATAGGCTTACGTTTGACCGCAGCAAGCCTGATGTTAAGCTTGACTGTGGTCTAAGATGTAACATGCTTGCCTAGAAGGAACCTATTTACTCTAGATTTGAAGACCCCCAAATTGTACTTTTCGGGAAAAAGAGACTCAGGAAGAGAGTTCCAAAACTTCGCAGTTCTCACAATGAAGGTCGAAGCAAAACGCTTTATGCGAATCCTCTTCAGCAGACTCAAAAAAAAATATTTATCTGAAAATAATTCAGTATAAATTAATTGTATTTCAATTGCGTGTTAGCACTAACACGGCTATTTATTTGCTTACAGAACTTATTCTCACTTCCCAACCAATTTATCGTAATTATTGGCAACTCCGGGACGCTTGAAATTGTTTTTAAAAATAATATGGTGAAGAACAACATAAATAGCGAGGACAACGTGGAAATGACGTCATTCACAAAAGAATCGATGGTAATATACATTTATTTTTATATAAGAAACAATATTATACTGACTTCAATATTACGATTACGATTTTGTTGCAAAAATCAATGGATGTAGTCTAGTGAACAAGTGCCTTTTTGGTCAACATTTTTCAGCAGTCTCCGAAAATTATGATTGAGGTGTCATTCGATTCAGAATGGCATCTAGATAGTTTTCAAAAAACAATGAAGTTCCGCAAAAAAAAAAAAATAATAACTGCTGAAAAAGTTGACCAAAAAGGCACTTGTTGACTAGAATAATGATGATTACTATCTTTCCCTTCTGTCATTAGATTATTTTATATCTGTTTTTGCATATTTAAAAAGATTTTTACTTGAAATCTTTTAACTTATGCTTCTTCTTTTGAACTAAGTAGCCAAGCTCTGGTATCTAGAGTTTTCAAGTCAGAAGCTTGAATTGGCTTAACAACTGCTTGTACTAAGACTATTTGCCAGTAGCGCCCAGATGAAAGTGCCACTTCAAAAAATACAGTCTTATGCATGTCTCATTGACTGTTGTTTAACTTCAAAGATCGCGTCAGATCACTTTAGTCAGCCGAGCTACAGGCGCTACAGGCTTTTTACAATAATGGTGGCAATTCAGCGACACACATGACTAAACTAAATTTAAAGTAGCGCTGTCTCTTTTCGTCATAAATGACCAAAAAGAGATGGCACGATCTAAACCTTAGACAAAACATCTAAAATCACGTCAAACACGTCAGATTTAGAGCTGATACAATTGGGTGCGCTCTAAAATCGCTTACATTTTTCATATTTGGCGTGATTTTTGTTGTTTTGTGTGTGGTTCAGAACGTGTCGTCTCATTCTGGCTACCTAAGATGAAAAGAGACGGGGCTTCTTTAAATTTAGGTTAGTCGTGTGTGCCGCTGAAACGCCACCAATGTATACCTATATAATATATAACAATAATAGTATTATACTGGTACTCTCAACGTTTCTTCTCCTTACAGATCTCGGGCACATTTTACAGGAATTGTATTCAAGTTATTGCCAACTCCGGAACAAGGGCCGTTGACGTTTATTTGAATCCCAACAATTGTGTCGTGGTTACTGGCAATTCCGGCCATCTCACTATTAACGTTCTTTAACCACAAACTGACAAAGTTCGACGCGAAACAGAGAGAGATCGAAACGGTGGCAACGGAAAATTAAAAACGGAAAAAAATTGGTGACATTATATTAATAAAAAATATATGATATATATGACTGAAGCGTTTTATTAGTTATTTTTTCTAACTAGTTTCTAATAAGCTGCTATAAAGCTCATAATATGAATACACATTATAAGTACGTATCTATCTATCTACTCGTACTTCTTTATAATATCATATTATATACAAATCTCGTGTCACAATGTTTGTCCTCAATGGACTAAACCACTTAACCGATTATAATAAAATTCGCACACCATGTGCAGTTCGATCCAACTTGAGAGATAGGATAGTTTAAATCTCAAATTATAGTCGCAATTTTAATTTATTGCTAGTTATTATCTGTTATTATTTGACTACCTTTCGACTGGGTTGAGTAAGTAATCAATAGATGCTATGGTAAATCTACGAACGTGTCATATAAGCTACACTATCTATTTTTCATACCCTTAAGTGAGGCATAACAACGTTTGTTGGGTCAGCTAGTCTACTTTAGGATCTAAAAGAATCATTGTACTGACTCATTTATCTATAGACAACGCAGAGCCCATACGGCTGGCTGCTCCTTTGGGGATGAAATTTGGTGTGTGTATTTGTTATAGTACGAAGACGAGTATTAAGTACGGGTTTTTGGTAATTCGGGTCCGGGTCTTTCTTGGTCTTGGCAGAGGCCAACCTCTGAACCTCTAAAGAACGACCCGGAGCAAGAGTCACTACTGAAGTCTTTAATTCTTAACCCTAGTTCTCAAATAAAATTCCGCCTCACTGCTCCAAACACCCAGAGTCACAACGGCAATCAATACTTCTTTAAGTTTAATGTTACTCATGGTAACTATAAATTATTATACTCTAGGACCGAACTATTGGGTCTAAATATATTAGGCAATTTAAATTGTGTCATATAGATTGACGACCTCGTTGGCGTAAAGGTTACCAAGCCGGACTGCTAATCAGATGGTTCCGGGTTCGATTCCCGGCCCGGTCAACATCTTTGTGCTTAATAACTAAATTTGTTGGCTGTAGGTCTGGGTGTTAAATATGTATTTATATAATATACTAGCTGACCCGGCAAACGTTGTTTTGCCTTAATAATTATTTCTAAATATACAGTAGCCTATTCTCAGACCTACTGAATACGCATATAAAATTTGGAAAAAATCGGTCAAGCCGTTTCGGAGGAGTACGGTAACAAACACTGTGACACGGAAATTTTATATATAAGATGTATGTAGTATATCGGTTGTGTTCGCAACCATAATACGAGCTAGAAATGGTTCAGTATGGGACTAACCAAACGTGTGTGAATGTGTCCGAATATTTATTTTATTTATTTATTTGTTTCACACATAAGACTCTTTTTTTTTCTAATTATTAATCTCTTGCGAAGAGTTATTTATTAAAAATATAAAAATACATACATAATTTTTTTAAACTTACACTTAACCTATAAACGACCAAAAAATAGCCATTTAATGAACTATCATTAAAAGCTAGTTCTAATGTTAAAATCTAGATGTCCTGTGAGAAGATTTACATTGTCTCGTTGACAGTTTATTCCTTAGATATAAAAGTCGAATTTAACCTTAATCTTAGTCTTTATTTTGTCCTAGTAGAAAATCGTTTATTGAAAATATTTATACATGTTAAGTCAAAAATTATCCGATAAAAGATTATATTTATATATAATACACGTCACTTATAAATAAAGTCGAAACAATTTTTGTTGGTTGTTGTATTTCAATGGCGTAAATTTGAATGATGTCTTTGAATTTCCTGAATTACCCATATTTTCTGTCTTCAATGGGCAGCTTAGACCGCTTGTAAAGAAGCCACATTTTTTACATATTAACCAACTAAATAGCTAATTGTTTTTAATAATCACAAAGTGTTTCGAGTTATCTATATTGTAGACGTTGTTCACAACTGTATGGAAGACGTAGGTGGTGCATTGGCATTTAGGGTCGTAAGTCTGAAACAAAAAAGATAAAACACAAACTAAATTAAAGTAAAATTAAAACATATAAAAAAAAAGTAACCGAAATGTTTATCCAAAGTCTAACGTATCTTCATAGTTAATTTCATCAGATGAAGTGCGCTTGCCTAGAAGAAACCAGTACACTCTCGCCTTGAAGACAGTAAGGTTGTAGTTCAATGGGAACAGGGATTCCGGCAAGGAGTTCCACAGTTTGGCCGTACGTACTAAAAACGTGGAAGCGAATCGCTTCGTACGCATTTTCGGCATTACCAATGTATATCGGTGTCTCCTAGCAGTCTCCCTGCTCGTTCAGTAATGGAAAGGGTCCGGGGAAATTAGTTAATGTGTGTGTTTGTACGTAATGAAGAAAAAAAAAATGCATAAAATACTAGCTGACCCGGCAAACATTGTTTTGCCTTAAAAATAGATAGTAGCCGATTCTCAGACCTACTGAATACACATATAAAATTTGGTAAAATCGATCAAGCCGTTTCGGAGGAGTACGTTAACTAACATTGTGACACGGAAATTTTATATATAAGAAGATATTATACTCACAGCTTGCTGTATGATGGGCGCTGCGAAAGCAGTAGAAACTATTAGAATTATAACAAAGAATGCGCACAAAAATGTAGTGCTCTTCATTTTGATATGATTTTCCTTAAGCAAGTTCTGTTCTGTCAAGTGTAATAAACATAAATATGCGTTCATTTAAGATAACTATATAGCGATCGTGTATTATAAAGCGCAGAGTACACTGGGTATTTTAAATCCTTACTTATGTTTAAAAAGTGAGAGTCGGTATATCAAAATTAGTATAAATATTCTTTCAATCGTTCTTTAGACAGCCCTTAAGCTATTTTTTCGATATTGTTTTCCATTTACGATTTATAGCGAATTATCAAAAAACAATCGAGAGTAAACTTCATACAAACTTGCGGTTCACTAAACGCAAAACTGTTGCGCGCCCCTGCACCCGACGCGCAAGCTATCTCGTTTTGCCGAAGGCTCGCACGAACTACGGCAAAACAATGATAACGTTTGCAGGCGCGCAGAGTTATAATAAACTACCCTCAGACCTAAAAAATGTAAGCCCGTTCACTGTATTCAAAAGTCGACTTTACCAGCACGTAATAACGGATAGCTCACTTTTATGAATGCGTTGGACGGGCAAGCTGTTTATGTAAATTTCAATTGCCTAGTAATTTTATAGTGGCGACGAATGATTCAAATAATATTTATGTAAATATGTTCTCATGTAAGTGATAATTTAATATCTTTTGTGAGAATAAATGTCTTTAAACCTAACCTATTATTTGAAAATCAGTGCTGCAGAGATATCTATAGCATTTAGGTATACTGAGGGCTGGCTGACCTTTTCAGACGCTAAGGGACACAAACTACCACGGTTTCTGAGATACAGCCTGGAGACAGACAGAGGAGGCTTAGTAATAGAGTCCCGTTTTAGATACGGAACCCTGCAAATTGGCCAAGAACGAGTCAAGTTCCGCGCATAAAAGTTCCTATGAAGACGATAGTTACCACACAAAAGGAAGAAAATTTCCTGCAGCGCTATTTACTGGTCTATTTTAATGATTTTACTGTACTTTCTTACTTATACTATAAAGAAAAAAAAATATATATTTTGGCAATCACAAAACCTAAAATAAACGTATAAATTATAAATAAGACACCTTACTCGTAGTTTGCTGCAATACAGTCGCAACTCAGCAAATGCCGGCGGCGTGTGGCTACCGGCGCTGGTATAGTACCATAACTATATGGTATGGTAATAGTTATAGTATTATAATATACCTACTAATTGCACCCCGCGTTAATCCAGGATAAAAAGAAGCGTAAGTGTTAATCCAAGGTTCAACCTATCTTCACACCAAATTCGGTTCAGCCGTTTGAGCGTGAAAAAGTTACAAACATATGTACACACACACACACACACACATACACAAAATTTAGCATTTATTATATTAGTGGAATTGGGCTGGGCACATCAGCCGGATGTCGGAGGATCTGTGGGCTAAATGCACCACCCAGTGGGTACCACAGAGCGTCCGACGTCGCGGCAGGCCCAGACGGAGATGGCGGGACGAACTGGATAAACACTGCAAAAACTGGCAAGAAATAGCAATAGATCGTGATAAATGGAAAGAGGGTAGAGAGGCCTTTGCTCTTCAATGGGACAAAACGGGCTCATAATAATAATAATAGTAGGATTACAGTGTATTGCAAATTAGCCGAGCAGACTTTGTACTGCCTCAGTCAAGAAAAGAGCTAGTTTAGAGATCCCTAGGCAATTATCGATTTAAACCTTCTCTAGATCTTAACGAATATTTCAAGACAAAAGATACATTATTTTTTATTTACCATATTCTTCTTTACGTATGAGCTAAGTGGCCAAGCTCTGGTGTCGAGAGTTTTAATGCCGCTTGAAGGCTTCTGTTGCTTGTACTAAGACTTACAGCCGAAACCTACGATTTAACGTGTCCTCAGACCCACGGTAGCGTCGAGATGAAAATGTCTCATGAATAATGACTTGACCCATTAAAAGTTTAATATAAACTACGCCTTATATGAACGCTTTGTTACAATGATAAGATATATCATAACCTTTCGACTCGGAGATTTAATAGGTACAATAGTAATAAGTATTTTAAGTTTGTACTCGTGTATTGCCAAAATCATTAATAACAGTTTTTAAGTCATAAATCATAAACGTTAAAAAACAGCTTAAAGACCGCCTAAAAAACCCTAGAATATGTTTACTTATTTTGGTACCCAGATTAATTACTAATATGAAAAAAGTGGATCAAATATAAGCAGTTTTTAGGGTTCCGTACCTAAAAGGTTAAAACGGGACCCTATTACTAAGCCTCCGCTGTCTGTCTGTCTGTCTCCAGGCTATATCTCAGAAACCGTAATAGGTAGATAGCTGAAACTTTCACAAGATATGTATTTCCTGTGCCGCTATACCGACAAATACTAAAAATAACAAATATTAACAGGTGTCCCCATACAATAAGCGTTTTTTATACGTATTTTTTGCTACATACTGGTATCAATAACTAGTATTAAAACTTTCCTAAGCAAGTTAAAAAAATAATTTTACCAAGAAGTTGCTATAAAATAGAAGACTATTTAAATGACGGAACACTAAAAGACAAATTAAAAAGCAGGGTTGCTCATCTCCAGTAAATAATTGCAATGCCTTATGGGTACAGTGACATAATATTCTTTAAATGAATTCTTTTATTTTGTACCTACCTAATTTAAGCACAGTTAACTTTAGTTTCCTTATATTTCTTTTATCTGTGTAATATTTATGCATTCGTTAAAACCGTAGTTATCACTTTGACCTCTCAACTTGGTGCTTTGATAAACTTTAATCATTGTTTACACTCACTTTCATTTTGCTCATTAAAGTTTAACAAACTGCCCGCGTGACTGCGACTATATTTGAACAAATAATTTAATTTATATCTTCTTTATATTTAATTACGATGGGCATAAAAGTTATTTTATTTATTTCGTTATGTCTATGTTGCTTGTTCGAGGCAAAACCGGCGCCTTCAGTCGATATCAGCGGTCTCGTAAGTTTAATTTCTAGTTTCGGTTTAGTCTAGTGGTTCATGGTTTCGGTTTAGTTCATCTGTGCGCTACCTTGTGTCGGATGACACGTGAAATTGTAGATCCCAGCTGTTAATCTTAGTACAAGCAATTGTTCAGAATAGTGAGAGGCCTTCGAGCGGCTTGAAAAACTCTCGACACTAAGGCTAGGCCACTTAGTTAATACGAAGAAGAAGAAGATTGAGACTTACGCTTACCTGTAGAAAGAGAATCAAGCTTTGAACTGAATTGGTTTTGTTTATTTAAACATAAATAAGCGCAAAGCACACTGCCTGGAGAGGGTTAGTGATGAAAACATATTTTCTTAAGACGGGGTAAAGTTTTGTGCTATCAAGGGATATTATCGTTGGTTTATTCGTTTGTCCTTATAGGTCGTTGTTTTTTTTTTCAATTTAAATAACTTAGATGACGAGATAAGTCATTATTTACACATGTTGTTTTAATGTATTGAACTTTGATGACGAGATAAGTCATTATTTATACACGATGTTATAATGTATTTAACTTTGATGACGAGATAAGTCATTAAACACATATGGAGTTTTAATGTATTTAACTATGATGACGAGATAAGTCATTATTTATACATGGTGTTGTAATGTATTTAACTTTGATGACGAGATAAGTCATATTTAGACATGGTTTTAATTTGCAGGTTTCAAGCGGAAGTTCTGCCTACGCCAGTGGAGGAGGGTACTCGAAAGTAACGAGTTACAACACCCTACATATCACTATTAATGATCATTCAAAAACATTTGAACATAATGTTGAGAAGAATACCGTAATTGCACCTGCAGAGAAGGAATCTAACGAGAAATTACACGACAAGGAGATTGACGAGAGATTTTAAAACTGCAATAAATAAATAATGATTCTTTATTAGACTTTTTTTGTTGACAAGAGGGAAATCTTTAACAAGACACCTGACAATGGAGCACGGCAAAATGATGTGGGATTTGTACCCATTGAAACATTATTTCTTCCCATTTTCAGAACATTTTTAGGCAATAAGGCTACGTAATGTAATACGAGGGTGAATCAAAAAGTTCTTAGAAGTGCATATATATGAAACCTTTTTGGATCAAGTTCGATATTCAAATTAAAGAGTGTCTATCACACTATATTTATGCAGACTGTCACTTGTTTTTGTCAGTTCGTTTGCATGTAATAATTTTTTTTGTGCAACGAGTTGCTAAAAAGTTAAAATTATGGATAAAAGTGAGTTACGTGCGGTGATAAAATATCTCAGTTTGAAAAAAATGTCTATGAAGGAATTTTTTTTGGACATTCAGCAGACATTAGGGGGTGATGCTGTACCCTATTCTACGGTTGCGTACTGGGTGGCTGAATTTAAAAGAGGTAGATCAAGCTGTAAAGATGACCCGCGTTCTGGGCGGCCTTCAACCTCCGTTACAGAAGAAAACGTCAAAAAGGTTGAGAATCTGGTTTTGGAAGACAGAAGAATGACTATAAAACATATAGCTGAGATCCTAAAGATAACTTTTGGTAGCGTTCAATCCATTTTAATTGATTCACTGGGGTTCAAAAAAGTGTCTGCAAGATGGGTGCCACGAATGTTAACAGACGAAAACAAAAAGCGACGTTTGGAAATTTCCAAGCGTAATCTGGAAATGTTCCAGCGTGATTCGGATAATTTTTGCCGTCGTCTTGTCATCATGGATGAAACGTGGGTCCACCATTTTGATCCTGAAACTAAAAGACAAAGCATGTCTTGGAAACGACCATCCTATCCATCCATTAAGAAATTTCGAGTTGCTCCTACCGCTGGCAAAGTTATGGCCTCTGTGTTCTGGGATAGTGAAGGAATCCTTTTTATTGATTACATGCCAAAAGGCCAGACGATTACTGGACCCTATTATGCAAATTTAATCCCGAAAGTGCGTGAAGCGATTAAAGAAAAACGTCGTGGAAAACTGTCGTTGGGCGTGTTGTTCCTTCAAGATAACGCTCCTGCTCATCGATCGGAAGTTGCGCTCAACGCGATCCGCTGTGCTGGCTTCAATCTCCTTGACCACCCACCATATTCTTCGGACTTAGCCCCAAGTGATTTTCACTTATTTCCAAAATTTAAAAAGGAAATTCGTGTAACAAAATTTCACGATAATGACGCGGTTATAGCTGCCGTAGAGCACTTTTTCGAGAGTCAAGAAAATATATTTTTTTCACAAGGAATAAGGAAGTTATAAACGCCTAAATGCATTGCATTGGAGGGAGATTGTGTGGAAAAATAAAATATTATTATTTAAATCTTTGCATTTTTTAATATTGATTCCAAGAATTTTTTGATTCACCCTCGTACTTCTGTTTGTTTTATCTTATCATGTAATTTTGATTTGCTTTTGATGTACTTTAAAGTTATATTGTAATCATAATAATAGTCCATCAACCCTATACTTACCGTAGAATTGTAGATTAGTTAGAAAGTTCCTAAACTCAACGTAAGTGTGACTTAAAATTAATTAAATATTATTAGGCACATATTAAGTAGGTACTCCGAAATGCAACCTGTAGAATACCTACCGACAGACCCGCAAACATGCGGCGGTGCTCCAAACTTCGAAGTTTCGCACTGCACAGGGAACCTTTTACTCCTCTGCCTGAGTGATTTGAAAAAAGTAATTACTTTACTGTATAATATATAATTAATGAAATTGCTAAAACGTTGGGAAAGAATTTCCTTATGATGTCACTAGCTGCGCTCTGCGGTGCTGTCCACGTTAATCCGGGATAGATAAAAGTTAATCGGGAATAAAAGTAGCCCGTATGTTAACCTATCTTCATAGTAAATCTCATTAAATCAGTCAAGTCGTTGGAGCGTGAGGGAGTAACATAGATTTTGTAGCCATTTGAGTATCCCACGGGAACCACAATTGTTTTCGGGATAAAAGGTAGCCTATGTGTAATTCAAGGTTTAGCCTATCTTCATAGTAAATGTCATTAAAATTAGTTCTGCCTTTTGAGTGTGATGAAGTAACAAATATACCCACACACAAACTTTCGCATTTATTACAAGTATATTTTAGTAGGATTTGTTCTTCTGTTGGCGCAAAAGCCGCAAAAGCTTGTACATTAATTTTGCTGTATTAATTCATCAGGCGCTTCTTTCCATGCGTATTAGCTTTATATGAGGAGCGTATTAGCTTAGCCTCTATTTGACGACCTCATTGGCGTAATGGTTACCAAGCCGGACTGCCAACCAGAGTCCTGGTTTCGATTCCCAGCACGGCAACATCTTTGTTATGAACTAAATTTGTTGGCTATCTGGGTCTGGGTGTTAAATACGAGTATGTACCTATCGATATAAAGTATGTATGTATGTATGTAGTATATCAATTGTGTTAGCAGCCATAATACGAACTAGAAATGGTTCAGTATGGGGTTAATCAGCCGTGTGTGAAATGTGTCAAAGAAAAGAAAAACTAAGCAGTATATTCGTGTGTATGTACTATGCCTTATACTACATCACACTGAAAGGGCTGTACCGATTTCGTTGAAATGTCATGAACGTGAATGTATAAGCACATTTTGTTTATTTTAACTTATTGACTCAGGCGTTACTTTGCGGAAATCCATTGTAAATAGAAGACAAAATTAAATATTTAGTGTACTTCCGCTGTGATCCGAAACTAAAACAAATTAAGACAAGGAAAGGGAAACTTAACTAAAATCAATTAACTAAGATAAATTAACTAATATTAATTAAGAATAACGTTACCTATCACAATCCGGAAATTCTTAACTCAACACGTGTTTCGCCTTTCCACAAGGCAACATCAGGAGATGTTGATTCGAAAAGCTTTTCGATTCGTCGTTCGAAGAGTCAGTTCAGAGAGTTCCTTTACTTGTCTTTTTGGGTTTCGGATCACAGTGGAAGTACGCTAAATATGTAATTTTGTCTTTTATTTGTTTATTTTATTTCATCTTCAATTTGTTTTCTGTTTTGTTTGCTTGTGTGCATAAACACACAATCAGGTTATTGTTTTCTTAAGGTTTTTCCTACAATAGTATAAAATTGGGTAGAAGTGGGAATGTAAAATAATACTTATGTTGATTTGCTTAACATTATAATACCTAATTTAATACATAGTATATTCATTACAATATTATTTTATCAGGTAAAGTAAGTACATAACATTTTTTTACAACTAGCTTCACCTTCTAGGTTCTAAACTTTCTTCATGCAGAAATTTTATCAAAAACGGTTCAGCCAAACGTGTAGGACTAACAAACATACACACAATCTATCGCTTTAATAATATTGGTAGGATAATTATTTGTCATGATATTGAAGAGAACTTAGTGATACACATATTAGAAAAATAAACTTAACTAGAGTAAAATCGATATAATAAATAACAACAGTATTTGAAATGCATCTGTTCTGAGTAGGCAAAAATCAAGAATCAAGAAAGTTCCTTCTGGGTAAGCTTGCTATAAATATAGCCCACTTCGTTGATTAACATTAAGCAAGGTGTGGTCAAACGCAAACCATAAAGTCATAAAAAAGTTAAAAATAACAGCCTCCTTCAATTCGACTCTTAGTATTCTAACATAAGTAACACATAATCCTAGATATAGCATAATAAACCTTAACTTGTAAAATATAAAGTCTATTTTCCAATAGCAGCTGCGGAGCCCACTACTGCAACAGCTGGACCGGCTTTGATAATTCCATCTCTGATGTTTTGACCGACTCTCTCCTGGGAAATAAAAAAAAATAAGGAAATTAATAAAAATAATCAACCAAGCGCGAGTTGGAGTCGCGCATGAAAGGTTCCATACCATTGTTGTATGGGAGCCTCCTATAAATTTAATTTTTTAATTAATTATTTTATAAACGCTGCGCAAAGGCTCTCAAAATTCAGCCTAATTTAAATACAGTCCAGGGATAGAATTTGACAATTTGACAACCAGAGCTGTGACTTGGTTGTCATGGTTACATTAAAAAAGTTTGAGTATTTATGTTTTAGGCTGCGAACTTTTCAGCCCACCCTCGTACGTTTATTGTATGGAAGCCCCCCAAATATGTATTTTACTTAAACATTATAATTTAATTTGATACCTCATTAATATACATTTATATATTTTTTTAAAATGTAAGTGTCTAGCACCTCCCGTTATTGATATATAGCTAAAAAATATGAAGAAACAAAAACACTTTTATTGTATACCCCCCTTAATATTTAACTCTTTTTAAGTTATAGTATTTTTTGTTATAGCGGCACGAGAAATACATTTGTGAAAGTTTTAGTTTTCTAGCTATTACGGTTTCTGAGATACAGCCTGGAGACATACAAACAGACAGATAGCGGAGCCTTATTAAACGGGACCCTAGGTTTTTGCCTGTTAGATACGGAAGCCAAAAAAAATCTAAATAAATTCATCCACTCGAGAGCTATGATGCAAAAGACAGATACACATACGTCAAACTTATGCGAGTAACACTCATCGTTTTGGAGCAGGGGTTAGAAAAAAATCGAACTTTAAGTATTTAATGGAAAAAAACACAAAAAAAACTTTTACTTACAATTTTCTTGAAGATTTTCCATCTAGGTGCAGCCTGTACCGACGCTAGCGCCACCAAGCAAGCGAAAACAAAAAAGAAAATCTTGCCGAAATTCATTTTTTGAAATTTAAAATTCGATTTTGGAACCTTCGTTCTCTTGTCGACTTTGAAAATCGAACTCTCTGAATGACACTTGTTTGAGATGACCAGCTGCATATATACAGTTATTCTCTCACACAATAAAAGTTCGGTTCAAAAGTTCTTATTCCGACTTATCGCTTTAGCAATAAAGTTGATTTTCGTCAAACAAATGGTGATACAACTGTAAATATAAGTTTGTGGCGATAACGTCTCGTTCTATGAAGATACACGGGAACTCCCTGAACCAGAATTGAATCTAATTAACCCACAGGTCATTTGGTTTTTTTTGTACTGGATTGTCAGCCCGTAGGTTCACCCTGCTGGGATTCGGGGCCTTCCCTTACTAGCTAAGAGATATAGGCCATAATCCACCACACTGGCCAAGTACGGGTTGGAGAATAACACACGTTTTTGGATTTTAAGGTTCTCAAACATGTCGGTTTCCTCACGATGTTTTTCTTCACTGAAAGCGAGTGCAAATCCAAACATAACTTGAAAAACAAGTCATTGGTCGTCTGATTGAAAAGCAGACGTTTTCTTACCGTGCCACACTAGCTATAAAAAAACGTGACCGAATGATAAAAATAGCCTAATCGTCATTAATTCATTCATAACAATTTTATTCCTTATTCCCATAACATTATTATTATTAATTTTTAAAAGCCTGTTTGATCCCATTGTTGGGCAAAGGCCTACCCTCTTTCCATTTGTTCTATCCAATGGTTACATTAATTATTACTATTAAAAACATTGTCGTTTGTTTGTTACTTATACATAATTTTAATTGACTATTCACATAATTCTAAGATATTATGAAGGTTCGAAATAATTATATTGCAAACTCTGCCGCCAAGCAGCCACCTTGAGAACCAGTTATTGCAGACAAGGCATGCTCCACCTTAGGCCAGATCGTCGTTACGTGAAACTTGTGTGGTTACGTGAAATGCGAATAAAAAAATGCCCAAGTGAGAGTTGGGCTCGCGCATGAAGGGTTCCGTACATTTATATCGACGGTTAAAAGGCAAACTGCGTTAAGCGACAATTTTTGAACTTTACAGGAGAGCCATTCAAAGTTTTTTATTTCGGAAAAAAAATCATAATCAAGAAATTTCTGGGTGGATTAAAGAATGATGAAAAACGTATTTTTTATTTAGTCAAACGCTACTACTGCAAAAGTTTCGTGGTCTAACAAGTATTATTTTGAAAAATAAGTGTCGCTTAATCCCAAATGCATTATTTAGGGATAAGGATAACTGACTGAACCGCCACAGGATTTAAAATAAGTTCGAAGCAAAAAATGTTTAAGTGCAGGTCACCTCATATTTAGATCGAAGTAAAATGCTTTAAGCTCAACATAATTACAAAAATAGAACGAGTCAAATTGGCAAGAGTGTATACAAGAGTTAAAAACAATAAAGGAAAAGTGACTCACGCGACAATGGACATACTAGCCAGATTGACTTAAGTTCGCTAAAATACAATAATATTTGTAAGCTTGTCAGATAAACCTCATTCTTAATGACAATCGATAAGAAAAATAAACCTGTAATGGAATTGAATAAATGACTGATCGCATTAAAACAGCGTTTATGAGTGTAATAATTTTAACGGAACGTTTTAATTAATCACTTTATATAAAAAAAATATATATTTTAATCTTAATATCTATATCATCAATTAACCTGGTATGATATTTTAGTTTTAAATTTTAGTTACATATTCAGCATACAATGGTGTCAAAAAAGTTATAAATCTTGATCTACCTCATTGGATTGGTGTATTCCAACTGGAATATTTTTAGAATTACACCATTATCACACAGTTTTTTCAATTCGTTGTATTTATCTATACTGCCAATAACTACCACGTTATTGGCAGCATAGATTTATATTTTCCATTTATTGGTTTCGGTCTAACTATAGGGATTGTCTCGGGTCTTGCATCTTCTTTCATACTGTTTTTAATTGTCATTATGCCCGGAGATTTTTAAATGTCGCTACCCGTATTTGCTAATCTTTCCTGTGAGGTTTCCTTTGAAAAACTTGTCTGACATCTCTTCATAATTTTTGAAATCAAAGTGAGTCAGCGTCTCCACTTGGTATGGATGGATCTTTTCTGGCCAGCTGAAAATCTGTAGCCCATTGCGAGGGTGTCCATATAGCCCGTGGGGCCCCGCATTGTCGAGGCGGGGGGGCTCAGTAACCGTGGCCTGGTCACCCACGGTGAAGCGAAGAGGGTCCCTGAGGCGGGCCACTCCCTAGACTTGTACTCCCCCATGCAAGTTCTAGATGGAGTGGCACCAGTAGGTTGCGGAACCTCGTTTCGGGGGGGTTTCGCAACTGAGGCGGGCTGCAGTGTGGTTTTGGAGACACCCACCGCAGCCGAAGGTGTGGGGCCGCGGCAGGAGAGAAGTGTCGGTATGAAGATGCGCCGCTCTTCCTACCTGCCGCGGCCTCGACGGGGTCGCCACCGGTTGATGGCGGACGCGGTGGGGCCGCAGGGAGAAGGGAGTGGTACCACAAACTACCACTCTCCCTATTCTCTGCGGCCGTAGTGGCATGTGACGAGGCCACAGACCTGACCCGTCACGGGGGACTTAGGACGTTGGACTGGGGTTGTCCGGCGTCCATTGCACTCACGGTCCCCGAGGTAAAAGCATTTCCTCACGTTAAAAAAAAATAAATTGCTCATATAATGTTGTTTCGTATTGAATTTCTGATCGTAGCATGCATGCTATCTACCGTCATTTCAGTATGCCCTGGGAGCAAATAGTTCATCTGTATCGGTCTCTAAATGCACTGATTGCAAGAGTGCATTATGAAGAGCTGCAAGCACAATTTTGATTTTGTTTTGACCCGGACACGAATCTGTGTATAAAATCGGGGATTTAATCGTACCACGTGAATCTACATCAGCAATATACTTTTGTAAAATCGTGGTTACTCCATCGCCACCTCTTTTTCCTCCAGCTTCCCCCCATGCAAAACTAAATCCGTTTCTTGTTATGCTTGCATAAAAACATAACTTATAAACAGCATATTTTCTTGAGTAGAATAGCAGCAATTTCCGTGTGGTATGTTTAATACTTACTTCGAAGCAAACTTGTACACACAACCGTCTCCATCGATGTATTACTGCTGACTGAAGCGCCCATGCAGATGGCGTTTCTCGCTACACGCTGGAGGTTAGTACATGTGCGCGAGAAAATTTCTTTGAATGAACCGACACTATTTACGCTGCCAAAGTAGATTTCGAGATGATTATCCTCCAAGGCTCCGTTTTTCGACATGTTGAAAAATGTTTTAAGTTCTAAAATGTATTTAATGTTTTGTTTGAAACGACCAATATTGAAAAATATTATGACTACATAACAGGCTCTTATGACTCTTGACATCGATATCACATCACGGCAAACCAGCTTAAGTCCCAAATAGCCCTCAAGCATACTCTGAATGAAACAGTTTAAGCGACACGATGCTTTCATTTGAATGAAAAGAAAAATGTTTCAAGCGACATCACTGTTTATTTTAATTCGAGGTCAATTATCTTACCCGACTTCATGTTTTCAAACAGTGTGCTTAAGTGCCAATGTATATGAAATTAAGAACAATTTAAAACAGCTGAAATACATTTGTGTCGAAAATGATCAAATTCCATGTCGCTTTAAACCATGCAAGCCAAAAATAGGCCAATTTTTGCAATGGTCTCAAGCGACAAAAAAGTGCTCAGAATTGAACAAAACTGGGTTCAGATGACGCAGAAAAAATCGCTGATATGTATATAACTCAAAACTCAAATATTTGTCGCTTAACGCAGTTTGCCTTTTAACCGTCGATATATTTTGTGAAAATCGTAAGTGTCCAGCAGCTACCGTTATTGATAAAAAAATACGAAAAAAAAATTTTGTTTGGGGACTCGCCCGCCAAAAATATTTTAATTTAGTATGTGTTGTGATAGCGACACGAGAAATACATATTTTCTGAGATACAGCCTGGAGAAAGACAGATAGCGGAGACTTCGGAGGCTTAGTAATAGGGTCCCGTTATTACCTTTTAGGTACTGAACCCTAAAAAACGGTAGCTAGTTAGTAGTCAACGCTTTGCGTCGACCTTTATTGTTAGGACTGCGAAGCTTTGGAACTCACTACCTGAATCTCTGTTTCCTGAGAGGTATCATCCGGGGGCCTTCAAAAGTAGAGTTAATAGATCTTATAAGTAAGCGTGCTACACCGTAGACTGCAGTGCAGCTTAACATCAGGCTAGCAGTAGTCAAACGCTAACCTATCAAGGATAAAAAAAAACCACTTAAAATTTTCACAGAGTATATAAATGTGTTAAACACATTTGAAAAAAAAATTAAATTATTTTTAAACAAAATAAACATACAACAACGGTACGGAACCCTTTATACACGAGCCTGACTCGCAACTGGCCAATTTTTTCCCGTTGCATGTCAAATTCTATAGAAATTATTCATGTATCAAATCACGTTATAAAGACCGCCATATAAATGAGTAAATAACATACATAATTAGTTTCCGTAAACGATGAGTCATAAACTTCTTAGGTTAATTCCCGATGGAACAAAGAAGCGTACACAATGTATGACGACCTCGTTGGCGTAAAGGTTACCATGCCGGTCCGCGAATCCGAAGGTTCCGGGTTCGATTCCCGGCCCGGTCAACATCTTTGTGCTTAACTAAATTTGTTGGCTGTGGGTCTGGGTGTTAAATATGTATTTTATGTTATTTTATATTATAATATGTATGTATGTATATGTAGTATATCAGTTGTGTTAGCAACCATAATACGAACTAAAAATGGTTCAGTATGGGGCTAACCAGCCGTGTGTGAAATGTGTTCTAATATTTATTTTATTTATTTGTAGATTTTTTTATACTGACAATGCCTTACGATATTTCTTTTGTTTATTCTTCTTCTTCGGTTCCGACAGCCTCCTTGAGGGCCATTAATTCTAGACAAATCATGCTCCTCTCTAAGCCACTAACTAACTGGTCTAGTTACGAGACCTACTGGTCGAATACCTGGTTGTATAAATTTACTAACAAACAGATCAAAACAAAATTATTCAGGTAATGCAAAAACTTCATTTACTTCGCTCGCTCGGTCATAGGATTTTTTTTATCTATTTTTATTTTATATTTGGGACTATTTTATATTTTCTGTAGCGCACAACAAAGTTTAGTTGATTTAGTTTGAAAGTAACAAAGCGTAATCTTTGTAAACACAGCTTTACATAGTTTACAATATCAGAGATAGCAAGAGTATGAGGTTATGTAAATTATGATAGAAGAATAATCTGTTATCAGTCGTGTTTGAATTTCAGGATATTTTTTTTCAATTATTTCCTCTTTGCTAAAAAACTAGTTTATTTTCCTTATTTACCTAACCATAAACGAGTTAAAGTTAGATTAAATTAAATACACTTCTGCATCATTAAATAAATATTCTGCACCATTAAATTAAGACGACCTCGTTGGCGTAAAGGTTACCATGCCGGCCTGCTAATCAAAAGGTTCCGGGTTCGATTCCCGGCCCGGTCAACATCTTTGTGCTTAACTAAATTTGTTGGCTGTGGGTCTGGGTGTTAAATATGTATTTATATATAATATGTATGTATGTATGTATATGTAGTATACCAGCTGTGTTAGCAACCATAATACGAGCTAGAAATGGTTCAGTATGGGGCTAACCAGCCGTGTGTGAATATGTCAAAAAAAAATGCTACACACAATAGTACTTGTTTTTGATATCTATTAAATTTGAAATAGTACAACTAAAATACTATATTAAAAACTATTATTATTCTGGTGGACAGAACAAATGACCCAAGAGCTGGCGCTTACCTCGGCCAACGTATAAGCTTGGCGATCCAGCGAGGTAATGCCGCCAGCATTGTAGGCACCTTACCCGCGGATACTGACTTAGATTTTATCTACTAATTGTCAGGTTTTGGTGTGTGTGTGTTTTTATGTATATAATGAGTTTTATCTCTATATTAAATAAATATATTACACTAGCTGACCCGGCATACGTTGTTTTGCCTCACTTAGGGGTATGAAAAATAGATAGTGTAGCCTTTATGACACGTTCGTAGATTTACCATAGCAGCGCCATCTATTGATTACTTACTCAATCCGGTCGAAAGGTATCGACATCTGTTAGAATCATTTGGAGTTAACAGATAATTGTGACTGTCAAATAATAACAGACAAAAATAAAATTGCGACTATAATTTGAGATTTAAACTATCCTATCTCTCAAGTTGGATCGAACTGCACATGGTGTGCGAATTTTATTATAATCGGTTAAGTGGTTTAGGAGTCCATTGAGGACAAACATTGTGACACGAGATTTATATATTATTAAGATTAAAATACAATTAATTTTTAAAATACTATATTACTACTTCTTACACATGAATAACGATTAAATGAGTACATACTTCAACAGTCAGACTTGCGCTAGACTGTTTATTTAACATTGTTTATAATTATAGTTTATCTATCTACCTACTTGAAATTACCTATTGACATCCAGTAATAGATCACTTCACTTAAAAATACCGCTGGTCTTATTCGTATGAGCTCAGTGGCCAAGCTCTGGTGTTGAGAATTTTCAAGCTGCTCGAAGGTCTCTTGGCTTAGAGCGCTGGAAAGATTAGTTTTTCTAATATACATTTGTCATAATTTTATCACATTGGTACTATGGTACCAAGTATAGTATACCGAGTGATAAATTTATGATCATCATCATCTTTCTTTGTCTCCACTTGTTATGTTCATGCAAACTTGTATTATTTGGCGGTGAAGGTACTATGTCCCACAACACAGGGTTTTCTCTAGTGTGGGACGTAGGGATCTAAAATGGGAACGTACATTTGTAAATATTGAATAAGGTTGTATTATTACTGTCATAATATTGTATGCGTTTACTGGTCAAATAAATGCTTTATTATTATTATTTATTTAACTAACTGCGCTTCGCACTATCAATGTTGATCCGGGATATAAACTAATCTACGCGTTAATCCAGGACCTCAACTATCTCCGTACCAAACATCGAAAACTGTTCAGCCGTTTGAGCGTGAAGAAATAACAACCAAACTTACGCATTTATTTTATATTATATACGAAGGAGGAGAATGATTTCATAGATTACTAATGTGCTTAAGGTTAATTAAAAATAAAACTAATACAAGTTTAGTAATAACCAGCCGTGAGCAATGTGTCTAACTATTTAAAAAAAAATGCTAAGTGCGATTTGGGCTCGCGCATGAAAGGTTCCGTACCATTGTTGTATGGGAGCCCCCACTCAAATAGTTATTTTATTTAAATGTTTTAATTTAATTTGCTAGTTAATATACAGTTATATATTTTGTGAAAATTTTAAGTGTCTAGCAGCTACTGTTATTGATATATTACTATAGCAAAAGATACGAAAAAAAAACACGTTTATTGTTTGGGGACCTCCCTTAATATTTTATTTTTTATATTTTTAGTATTTGTTGTAGCGGCACAGAAAATACATATCTTGTGAAAGTTTCAGCTCTCTAGCTATTTCGGTTCTGACGGTTTCTGAGATACAGTCTGGAGACAGACAGACAGACAGGGGAGGCTTAGTAATAGGGTCCCGTTTTAACCTTTTAGGTAAGGAACTCTAAAAATGATAATAAAGCATTGTATACATAATTACATACTTCAAACAAAAGCAATCCGTAATAAGATTTGTTACATCATCCAATATGTTTTCACATAAGTTCGATGTCCCAACCAATCATCGCGTCGCTCGAATTGGAATTCAATTAATAGGTACTTCCCTTTGCCTCCAGACTCAGGGACTCCCCTTTGAGGTCTTCGAGGAACCCCGTTATCTGTACAAACCACATATGCGGATAATAAACTACAGTTCAGAGGAAAATGACTCTTACCACAATGAAAATAAAGACGATAAGGCAAAAACGGAATGACAAAAGACGGTTTGCAAAATTAAACGTATTTATGGAGCCGTTAGCAAAGCAAGGCATCATTCGAATTTCGAAGCGTACGGAGTTGACAGTTGGGTCATAAAAAGTTCTAAATACAAAAATGAATTTCGGCAAGATTTTCTTTTTCGTTTTCGCTTGCTTGGTGGCGCTAGCGTCGGTCGAGGCTGCGCCTAAATGGAAGATCTTCAAGAAAATTGTAAGTTTTTTTTTCATTTTTTTTATTCAAGACAAGAGAGAGGCCTTGTTAGTCCAGCAATATGATAACATAAATTATCAGTGATCATGATAATGATGATTTACATAAGCAGCCCACTAAACGTTCCCACTGCTGGGACTCGGAGCCTTCTCTCACGAGAAGAGAGATATAGGCCATAATCCACCACGCTGGCCTAGTGCGGGTTGGCGGATGACACACGTCTTAGGATATTGTGGTCCTCAAACATGCCGGTTTCCTCACGATGATTTCCGTCACCGTAAAACGAACGCAAATCCACACATAACTTGAAAAGCAAGTCATTGGTGTAGGGCCGGGATCGAACCAGGGGCCGTCAGATTCAAAAGCAGACGTTATTACCACCGATGATGATTCAAGTTATTAAAAATCTTCATAATCGCCCAATGCTTTCACGAACTCGTTGGCGTAATGGTTACGATGCCAGACTACCAAACAGAGGGTCCTGGGTTCGATTCCTGGCACGGCCAACATAATTGTGATGAACTAAATTTGGTGGCATAGGTCTGGGTGTTAGATATGTATCGATAATAAGGTATTTATGTATGTATATTTATGTATAATTTTGTATAATTATGTATTATATCAGTTATGTTAGCAACCATAATACAAGCTGTATGGGGCTTACCAGCCGTGTATGAAATGTGTCTTATATAAAAAAAATAGTAAAAAAAATGTCTCTTCTCGAACGCCTTTTGTCCCAATTATGTTTGATTCTTCACAGATAGTAATTTTTCATATTTAATCAGGCGTTTATTTTTTACTTGGAATTTAATATCCTTGCTGTTTTGTATTTCAATTAAAAAAAATATCAAATAGTTTGTAAAACAAGTGATCAATAAAAAATTGGAAATCCAGCGGTACCGCAATTTAAAATTTTAATTTAACCACAAATAGGGTTAAACTCTTTTTTTGTTAAAAGAAATCCAGCGGTTGGTCACGATTTACCAGACTTATATATTGTGTCTATTGAAATGATTTAAAACAATTGGTCAAGCGCGAGTCAGGCGCACACATGATTGGTACCTTCCGTTTTTACACACGGGTTCGATTCCCGGCACGACCAACATCTTTGTGCCGAACTAAATTTGTTGGCTGTCGATCTGGGTGTTAAATATGTATCGATAAAAAGTACATAGGTATGTAGTATATCAGTTGTGTTAGCAACCATAATACAAACTAGAAATGGTTTAGTATGAGGTTAACCAGCCGTGTTTGAATTGTGTTTTAGTATTAATTTTTATTCTTTCTCTCTCACTTTTTACCTATTACTAACATTCTCTATCTCTTTTTCTCAGGAGAAAGTCGGCAGAAACGTCCGTGATGGTATTATTAAGGCAGGACCAGCCGTTGCAGTAGTCGGCCAAGCCAAAGCTATTGGAAAATAAACCTTAAATTAATTCAACTTTAGTGCTAATTTACCTTAACTGTGATTACTTAAGATCTTAAGTGCCAAATGTACGTAATAAATAAATATTTATAAGTAAATTTGTTAATTTTTATTGCTTAATTTTAGTTGTATTCTAATTTAGTCCTTTAGAATTAAGTTACAGACAAGTTATACGCACACACACATCCATACTTAGATATCCTCCTAAAGTGTAAACTCCATGTAACGTCACTCAATTTAACGACACTCTCTAAAGCGTCGAAATCAATTGGTTTAAGTTGGTTTCGCTTGTATACCATACAATGATACACTCTCTCTATTTAACGATCACTCTCTATAACGCCATAAAATGCACAGTCCCTTCTGTGTCGTTATATAGAGTTTACACTGTAATATTATAAACTAGCTACACTGCATAGTCTTAATCCGCGTTAATCCGGGATAAGTAGTCTATATATTAATCCAAGATATAATCTATCTTCATATTACATTTCATCATAATCGGTGCAGGCGTTTGACCGTGAAGGAGTAACATTGATTCTAAAGTTATTTGCGCATCCCACGGGAAACAGTTATGTTTTCGGGATAAGAAGTAACCTCTGCAGTAGTCCAAGGTCTAACCTGTCTCCATATCAAATTTCATCAAAATCGGGCAAGGCGTTAAAGCGTGAAGGAGTTAAATAATATATTTTGAAGTTATTGGCGCATCCCACAGAAATTAGTTATGTTTTCGGGATAAAAAGTATACTATATGTCAATCCAAGGTATTACTATTTCCACCAAATTTCATCAAAATCGGTTAAGCTTGAGCGTGAAGACGTAACAAACATACACACATTCACAAAATCCATCCATACTTTCTTAGGCCGCCCCCTTCCTATCTGTCCGTCCACACTCATACTCATTGTCTTCCTCGTGATATGGTCTTCCTCACGTCGCATAACACGACCATACCACGACAACCTATTGCTCATCAGTTTGTCAGTAATAGGTGCTACTTTCAGGCTTCCTTTTACTTACTCAAATGAAAATAAAAAAAAAACAAAAATAGTTTATTTCTGGACATTTAACAGGGCTTACGTACTACATACTATAATTACCATACAATTAATCGTCCTATGGCATATAAATCTTGGGCCTTATTGTATAATTTGCATTTCAGTTTATATAGCTGACTA
This sequence comes from Mellilla xanthometata, assembly GCA_035578125.1. NCBI lineage: Eukaryota > Metazoa > Arthropoda > Insecta > Lepidoptera > Geometridae > Mellilla > Mellilla xanthometata. The sequence goes on along the minus strand of JAPUBQ010000030.1, from coordinate 3,089,801 downwards.
GTTTTGAGTCAGGCCGCTGAGTTTAAATACATTTTTTAAATACATTGTAATTTCTGTCCGGCATTTCCGACTGGAGTTTTGACCACAGTTGCGGACACTGCATTTTATTGATGCGTAGGAGTTTCGTCTCTATAAACTGAATCATTCCACAATCATATTCCGATTAGAACACTATCTACACTATCGTATTTTGCTTAGAATATTGTTAGAATAAACAAATATAACATGTATGTAATGTTTTCACTGTTTTGATTTTTTCTGTGATTTGACAGTGGCAATTAAATTTTGACACTGACAGATAAAATGAGAGTTGGTTCTTGTTGCCTTGTAAAAAGACCGGTTCTCAGCGGAGAAACTAATAAAATTATATTTATCAATGGTCGTACAATGAGAACGGACTATGTAGGTTAGAAGAAAAAAGAGTTCTTGTCGATGGCCTAAAATCAAAATAGGCGCGTCCACACAGAGCGAGCAGCCTCGCGCTGCTTGCTCTGTGTGGACGGGCCTATTTAGTGCAACAATGACATAACTAGGCGACTGAGGCGCCTTTGAGCAAATTCAAAAACCGACACTCGATGGCTCGGGCGCTCGGTCGCTCGCCCGCGGCAGAGCGCGCGCTTGCCTCGTCCGAGGCACGTCCACACAGAGCGAGCAGTCTCGCGCGGCAAATGCCTCGCGAGGCTGCTCGCTCTGTGTGGACCCGGCTAATGGCATTTCGACACGAGGCTCGCTTCCTGGGAAGGATTTTACTTTTTCCGCGCAAATTTACCAGGACGCAGCTAGTCATGTACCTATTATGTTAGCCTAGCCAATTAGCTCTTACGAATAAATAAATTTGTATAATCCACCAGAAACATGCGATTTGAAGGCAAGTAAATTGATTATAGCATATCTAAACAATATTGATAAGAAAAAACACAATAAGTTTTAATTTCAGTCATATATTTGAATCAATTAAGTAATTATTAACTGTTATACCTATTTTTTATCACTTATACCTATCTTATATTTAAGAATACATACTAATAATGTGATACAAAGTAACAGGAATCCTTAAAACAATACTAATTATATTTTCGCGAAGAAAACGGTCACACTTACTTATTATTAAAAGTTGAAATGAGTTTAACAGTTGCGGTGCTTTCCGAGCACCATCTTCAGGGGCCAGTGCACGCGTGGATCTCGTCGGCGACGGTCCGTGTACCACTCGCCCCTGAAGATGGTGCTCGGAAAGCACCGCAACTGTTGGACTCATTCCAATTTTTAATAATAAGTAAGTGTGACCGTTTTCTACGCGAAAATATTAAGATGCCTTACGTGAACAGTTTACAATGTTTAATACTAATTATAAATCGATAGTTAAAGTAACTTATTTAATCTTCATCGGAGTCATGTTTGCCAATCCTAGTCGCTTTATTGATAACGTCGATGGCTGGACCAGCGCTGATGATTGCATCTCTGACCCGCTGTCCAATACCTTCCTGGAAAATGAAAAAAAAAATAAGATTCAGGGCTTTAGTACCTTTTTTCTGATGAAGGGAAATCTTTAACAATGTTACCTGGGCACAATAGGGCGCATCCAGGTTATGTGGGATTTGTACCCACTAAAACCTCCCGGCCTATGTGCTTTATGGAGGGTACCCGTCTTTAATGCATACAGCATATGCTAAACCTGCTCCTTTTGTGCACAAACATACTCGTATTCTTTTTTTTTCTTAGACACATTCACACATGGCTGGTTAGCCCCATACTGAACCATTTCTAGCTTGTATTATGGTTGCTAACACAACTGATATACTACATGTACATACATACATACATATTATATATAAATACATATTTAACACCCAGACCCACAGCCAACAAATTTAGTTAAGCACAAATATGTTGACCGGGCCGGGAATCGAACCCGGAACCTTCTAATTAGCAGTCCGGCATGGTAACCTTTACGCAAACGAGGTTGTTATTATTATTATTAACACCTGCGTATAAGTATTAAGTGCACAGTATTAATTGTTATTTTATTATTTAGAATTAGATTACGAAATGTCGGTTTGAATTCGTTTGTTTTCGAGATCTATATAATTAACAGCAGTTGAGTTGCCTTTTCTTTATTTTTATTACACAGAATAGGTCAGCGCTTGACCACAATTCATTCAGTTGCAACTTGTGCTTCGGTTGTAAAAACCTCTGTTTTTCAATCAGACGGCCCCTGGTTCGATCCCAGCCCTACACCAATGACTTGTTATTCAAGTTAAGTGTGGATTTGCACTCACTTTACGGTAAAAGAAAACATTGTAAGGAAACCGACACGTTTGAGGACCACAATATCCGAAAATGTGTGTCATCCGCCAACCCGCACTTAGCCAGCGTGGTGGATTATGGCCTTTATCTCTCCTAGTGGGAGAAGGCCCCGAGCCCCAGAAGTGGGAACGTATAATGAGCTGCTTATGCTTACGAGATGCCATACAAACCTAGGGTTGCCATGCAAAATAAAAAGTTAACAAACATTTGATTATGGTTTTTTGGATGGAATAAGGAAACATTTCAAAATTCGCTCCCTCGTGCTTAATCCCATTCGGTTCTTACAAATGAAAGGATATGAAAATATAAATCTCGTGTCACAATATTTGTCCTCAATGGACTCCTAAACCACTTAACCGATTATAATAAAATTCGCACACCATGTGCAGTTTGATGCAACTTGAGAGATAGGATAGTTTATATCTCAAATTATAGTCGCAATTTTAATTTATTGCTAGTTATTGTCTGTTATTATTTGACAGTCACAATTATCTGTTAACTCCAAATGATTCTAACGGATGTCGATACCTTTCGACTGGGTTGAGTAAGTAATCAATAGATGGCTCTGCTATGGTAAATCTACGAACGTGTCATATAAGCTACACTATCTATTTTTCATACCCCTAAGTGAGGCAAAACAAAGTATGCCGGGTCAGCTAGTGTATTATAATTCTAGAGAATAAAGGTAGGTAGGTACTTACGAGCTCCTTGAAAAAGTTATCCGCTGATACAGTCGTAGACACTATCAAAACACACAGGCAGACAAAGAATATTATCTGTGTAGAATTCATTTTTGAAAATTCAAAATTGGAACGTGCGAAATTCAAATTTCAAATGTTGTCTTCCGACGGTTTGACTGTCAAGTGATGCACAACACGAGTCTTGTCAGCTTTTATAGTAATTATAATGCGATATAAACATAAATAAGATGTAAGAAGGAAAATAAATCTTAAACGTGAGGAAATAGAGTTGCATATTGTTTGAGTGATAAAGGTAGTAGATGATACAGGTTCACCTCAGGTCACGTTTATCGGTGCTTGTTTTCAAACAAAGAATTAAAAATACCCTGTTTATCACCCAGGGGAATTACTTATATCTGAACTAATGATAATGTATATGTGATTGATATTATGTCAATGCTTTATAAAGGTAGTTCGCACTAAAACAGGGGTAGATTTGCGAATGTGTCTTACAAAAGTTTATAGGCATTTTAGTCTTTATTATTCTTTTAGGGTTCTTTACTTTGTTTTGTTTTTCATTAACGGTAACAGGTAGACAGTTAAAATTTTCACATTATATCTTCGTATCTTATTTTCTATCGATCGCATCGACCGTTGCTTAGCTTCGATGATCGCGTCAGATCACCTTAGCTAGCCGGGCTACAGGCGCTACAGGGTCAATTGATGTCTGATAATTTAATATAGGTATAACCTATAATATTTATTACTATTATATAATAGTAATAATATATATTATAGGTTTCACGGTAGACACAGTTTGGATGTAACTAGTTTTTACTGTGCTTTATTAACTTCAAGTACAGTGTAAACTCTATATAACGAAACTGAAGGGACTGTGCATTTTTTGGCGTTATAGAGAGTTGCCGTTAAATGGAGATAATATATCATTGCATGGAATACTAGCTTAACCAACTAAAGCCAATTGATTTCGTCGCTTTAGAGAGTTTGTCGTTAACTCGCGTGACGTTACATGGAGTTTACACTATAGTTTATTGTTCGTTATTTGAATGGTTTTTAAATATAATTATCAAGAAAATAGTGCAATTACGTATTTTAATTTTGTAAATTGACATTGTAATATAGTAAACTGACATTTTAATATTGTAAATTGTCATTTATTAGTTTACTTTTGTACTTATATTGAATAAAATAAGTTGAAAACTGAAACTACGTAGTTTAGTGCACGTAATGCGATTTATTGTAAGTTAGGTTCACTATGACGGCCTCGTTGGCGTAAAGGTTACCATGTCGGACTGCTAATCAGGAGGTTCCGGGTTCGATTCCCGGCCCGGTCAACATCTTTGTGCTTAACTAAATATGTTGGCTGTCGGTCTGGGTGTTAAATATGTATCTATATATAATATGTATGTATGTATATGTAGTATATCAGTTGTGTTAGCAACCACAATACGAACTAGAAATGGTTCAGTATGGGGCTAACCAGCTGTGTGTGAAATGTGTCCTAATATTTATTTATTTATTTACTATTAGGGGTAGTTCTACTGTACAATATATATTCAGAAGTTTGTAATTTTATGGTAATTTTCATAACTAATAAATAAATAAATGACCTTTAATACTTCTACCAAAATGTATCTTTATTGTTATTCTTATTATTTTCCTAGAATAGAAGCCGCTGAACCTACTACTGCCACGGCTGGACCAGCGTTGATAATTCCATCCCGAATGTGCTGACCAAGTTTTTCCTGCAACGCAAAATACTTATCTTATCTTCATAATATATATATATATCGTGTCACAATGTTTGTCCTCAATGGACTCCTAAACCACTTAACCGATTATAATAAAATTCGCACACCATGTGCAGTTCAATCCAACTTGAGATATAGGATAGTTTAAATCTCAAATTATAGTCGCAATTTTAATTTATTGCTAATTATAATAGACAATAATTATTGTCTGTTATTATTTGACAGTCACAATTATCTATTAACTCCAAATGATTCTAACAGATGTCGATACCTTTCGACTGGGTTGAGTAAGTAATCAATAGATGGCGCTGTACCCCTAAGTGAGGCAAAACAACGTTTGCCGGGTCAGTTAGTATTGTCTTTAAAAATTTTGTTTTGTTATTTTTTTTTAGTTTACCAAATCTTCGTTTTAACTATGCTTTGTAAATATTATTCTTAAACTCTGTTTAAATTTATTTTTAACATTAATAAATGTAATCATATACCACACTAAATACATACACTTAACTGCAAAAAATATGAGATTCCTTATAATTATCTTTATTGATCGAGCGAAACCATTGCCCTAATTGGCCAATTTGCTTTAATCTGTTTTTATTTAGGTCGGTTCTAGAGAGAAGGCCGTAATGTAATCACGATATAGAAGGAGACAGTTTTAGTTTATCTTCTTCTTCTTCTTCGTATGAGCTAAGTGGCCAAGCTCTGGTGTGGAGACCTGTCAAGCCGCCCTAAGGCCTCTGACTTGGTTTAACGACTGCTTGTACTAAGACTTACAGCCGGGACTTACAATTTAATGTGTCATCCGATCCACGGTAGCGCCCAGATGAAAATGCCACTTGAAAAACTACAGTCCTGTGCATGGTCGCCCATCCAAACATCGTCCGCATCGACCGTTGCTTAGCTTCGATGATCGCGTCAGATCACTTTAGCTAGCCGAGCTACAGGCACTACTGTTTTAATTTATTGTAGTTACCTACAGTGTTCAGCTACGCTTTTGTTCAGCAAGTCGTGTTTATTATTTATAGATACGAAATTAGATCTAAGAGTTCAGCATTGTCTTCTGTTAAGCTTATTTCGAATTCAAAATTTGCCCTTGGATTCAATAAAGTATAGTATTATATATAGTTCGCTTTCTCTTACTCACTCTCTCACGACTTGCGCTTGATCACAATTCACCTGGTGGTAAGCGATAATATGATCTAAGGTGGAGCGCGCTTACCCAGAAAAAAATCGGTTCACAATTGATTTTAAAACAGCTAGATTGAGGGTTTCTGGGAACAGACTGCTTTGTATGCGACTTAGTATGAAAAAAATAACATTAAAATGTTGTCTTCATTGACTTTAGATTTTTATACACATTTTACATAAATGTAAAAAAAATACTTACAATTTTTTTAAAACCTTTCCACCTTGGCGAGGGCGCAGATTGAACCGAAACGAGCAAAATCATTATAGTGAAAAAGAAGGAGAAAATTCTTGAAAAATTCATTGTTGCTAGTAAATGCGAGTAGCCTCTAAAATAGATATTACTTTGAAAAATATAATGGCTACTTTATTTATTATTATTATATCTTATTGATAATAAGACGTTGTGGGATTTCTTTCAAATGAATGCTTTTTCAGAATTGAAATTGTTTTTTATACTCTTGTGAAGACATGTTTTATCAAAAGATCAACAAATTGCATTAGCGAGTAAAATGTTTGTTTTTTCTTGACTCTCAAAAAGTTTCACAATAATCTGAAGTGTTTTTAAGTCCTTTTTTTTCAATTGGATTAAAAGGGGACAGAGATAATTTTGATTTGCACTGATGGACTGATTGCGATATTTTACCGAGTGTAGAAGTGCCATACATACTTACATATTATATTTATTTATAGGAGAAGCATATTCGAGATAATTCACTAAATAAATTAATATAAAATAAACAATGTTCAAATTATAAATTCTAACCATTCTATATAATAGGTATTACTAGCTGACCCGACAAACGTTGTTTTGCCTTTGTACTAAAAGGGCCATAAAAAATAGGGTTTCGTGATAAAAAGTAATAATTTAGGGTTGTATGTATTTTTTATGACACATTATAAAAAAATAAAAACAAAAGATTCGTTAAAAATAAAAATAAAATATAAGGGTGAACAACCCTTATCACTTAGGGATATGGAAAATAGATAGTAGCCGATTCTCAGACCTACTGAATACGCATATAAAATTTGGTAAATTTGGTCAAGCCGTTTCGGAGGAGTACGGTAACTAACATTGAGATATGGAAATTTTATATATTAGAAGAAGACCTACAAGAAGAAATAACATTTGTCTTAATTCATTTATAAATTCAAGTACTAAGGAGTCTACAGCATAATGGAAGAACATTTTCTGGTGCTCGCCTGGCTAGTTCCTTTCTGTTCCCCTTACCCTCAATTTGTAAAATCTGTCGCCAATTACTTAACAGTGTGTTCCTGCAGCCTACTTGAGGGCCAGTTATTCTAGACTAGACACGCTCCACCTTAGGCCAGAGTGTTGCTAACTCGTGTGGTTACCCATCCTGCTGGTCAAATGCCTAGCTGTTTTGTGTAAAAAAAGGACACCATTCTAAATCTTATACTATAAGACTCTTTGTCCTGACTTATTCATTCATTCATTCATTCATTCATCTATAGACAACGCAGAGCCCAAACGGCTGGTCCTAGGGTTGTGAAATTTGGGGGGCGTATTTGTTGTAGTATGTAGACGCGTACTAAGAACGGATTTTTGGAAATTCTACCCTTAAGGGGGTGAAAGGGGGTAAAACAGTTTGTATTAAACTTCTTTGTTTTTGAACTTACAGCAATGAAATTTGAAGTATGTATAGTTTTTGTAAAATTAAAAATAATGGTATCAAATTTTTATGCCAGGGGTGAACTAAGGGTTTGTAATGGGGGGTGGAAGTTTGTATGGAAAATTCTTTATTTATCAAGTTAAAGTCTTGAAAGTTGTTATGGTAGTATATTATTAAATGGTTAAATTAAAATTATATTTTTTTTTGCCAAGGGTGCATTAAGGGGGATGCCATTGGGGTTGAATGTTAAAAATGAAAGTTTTGTGTTTTTGAACTTAGAGGTGTAAAATTTGGAGTGTGTATATATTTCAGTACTTTAAAGTGTACTAAGAATAGATTTTTGGAAATTCTACCCTTAAGGGGGTGAAAGGGGGTAAATCAGTTTGTATGAAACTTCTATGTTTTTGAACTTCTAGCAATGGTATTTGGAATATGTATAGTTTATGTAAAATTAAAAATAATGGTATCAAGTTTTTTTTGCCAGGAATGAACTAAGGGTTTGTAGGGGGAGGGGGGAGGGTGAAAGTTTGTTTGGAAAATTCTTTATTTATCAAGTTAAAGCCTTGAAACTTATTATGGTGGTAAATATATGGTGGTAAAAATAAATTTGTTATGATATTTGCCAGGAGTGGATTAAGGTATGTCAGTAGGGTTTAAAGTTCAAAGGGAAAGTTTTGTGTTTTTGAAATTAAATACTTTTGAATTGGAATTTAAGTATGTGATCCACTTAGTGGTATGGTTCGTGTATTCTAATTATTTAAATTAAAAAAAATGGCTTGGAGAACACGATCTAATCTTTCGCATTATCACCAAAGTAGTTAAAACATAGGTTAAGTAGATCTCAGGAATCGAATGCGGAAAGACAGATGCGAGTCATTTTGATATCGTAACAATGTAATGTTTATATAAAATCAGCACTGGAATAGGACACAATAGAATTTTTCCACCGGTTACGCGAAAAGCGACCTACACGCGGGCGGAGCCGCGGGCAACCTCTAGTTGCTTATAAGACTACTTTTCAAACATAAGTAATTTTGAGTAAATTCTACGTAAATACCTATTCGTGCTCTGAAAATCTAGCGTTGCGTAACCCTTTTATTTTATTTTTTTTATTTTTTTTTCGTTAGGAAATGCATTTACGCATCTCCCGCTACAAGCCAGGGGGAGGCGGCCGGGGTATGTCGGGCTCGACGGCCAGAGGGTCGTCACTACCGACTACAACCTCACGGTGTCCCATCTCACGACGGGGGCAGGGATGCAGGACCGCTTCGCGCATTGCCGCTGAGCGTTGCATAACCCTGACTTAATGTTAATAAATAAGCTTTGGTTTTTACAGAAAGTTTCAATATATGCTATCTTACTTTCCACAATGCCATAAGTGTACATAAATAAAAATAAATGTAGCTAAAGTAAACAGAAACAGTAATTTCATTACATTATTAGTACCTATTCATGTCAAACTTCCGGTATTGCTTGCGGAAATTAAATTAAATCTCATTATAATGTTTCTCCCAAAATTAATATGGCAAACAACAAGCGATATCTACTGAAATTATTGTGTAAAATAATTTCAGTTATAGTTAAACTTTGTTCAAAGTTGGCTTAGAATAGACAAACATCAGACAGAACGCAGATTTTAAAAATAGCACCCGAAGAATAAGAAAGAAATACTCGTATTTAAATGACAATATTAAATTCGAATGTCTTAAACACAAAAGTCGTACAAAAATAATGATTTATTTTAATTTATCATTGGCGTATTCGTAAAAAAATTATTGAAAAAATAAATTAGCTGAGTCCCTCTATTCTGTGATAAAGAGATTAATTAATGAATTAAATCTTTGAAACTAGGTGCATAATACATTGATATTGTTATGTTAAAAAGTAGCGTATTTATGTTTATCCAAAGTATAAGCAACCACCATACTAAGTTTTAGCCAAATCCATAAAGCCGTTTGAACGGGAAGAAGTAACAAACTTACAATGGTATTTATAATTTTAGTAGGATAATCAAAGTTATTTAATATGAAGTAAGCAACAAAATTGCCTTTTACAATTTTGGTATATGAATATCATTGTACAATTAATACAGCGGTATCCTGGTAGGTATATAATATCGCTGTATTATTTGAAACTAACTTCATATCTCTACACAAGACGTATCTTCTACTTTTCTGTTCTTCAATTTATCGCTTATTTGCTTTCAAAATTAATGTACAGTTTTGATTGGATTTCAACTAACAACACAATTAATCATTGTACGAACAAGTTAGTTGACAAACTGATATGTGCCATACACACATTCGCTTTGTGATATTCATCGTTATTTGTAAGTCAATAGGGTTTTAATTTGATTGGAGCTGATTTCGGAGAATATAATGATTACAATCAATTTTGATATTTGGTGGTCTATCACTGTCTCTAACACAAAGTTAAAACTGACAATTTATACGAATACTATAAAGAGGGAAAATTTTGTTTTTAAGGGTTCCGTACCTAAAAGGTAAAAACAGGACCTTATTACAAAGACTTCGCTGTCTGTCTCCAGGCTGTATCTCAGAAACCGTAATAGGAAGAGCGGCGCAATAGTTCAGAGCCTGGATTAAGACATAGGCTACTTTGTCATTGCGAATTAACGCGGGTAATTCCGCGGGGTGTAGCTAGTTTTTCTATAAAGGAAGTGCCTAATATACTAGGCTAGACTGGAATAGCAAACAGATGCCTTTAAATATGTAATACGTTTTCAGTATTCAGTATATTCTCTGAAAGCCATTCGAACTACGTGCATCCCAAACACCCAAGACCCTGGAAGGTGCGCTTCTATCCGAAAAGGTCTGTTTTCAAGAAGTCGGATTTGATCAACAAAGGATGCACCGTCTTCATAAAATCGTGTCCGGCTATATATAAGTAAGTATAATAGCCTTTGATCCCGGATTAAAATAGTATATGTATTAAGGCGCTATTGGTAGCGATTCAGAGGCACACACGACTAAACTAACTTTAAAGATGCCCCGTCTCTTTTTATCTTAGGTGGCCAGAAAGAGACGGCACGTTCTACACCAAAGTCAAAACAACTAAAATCACGTCAAATGTAGAAAATATAGGCGACTAGAACGCACTCACTTGTATCACCTCTAAAACTGCCTGCACATTTTCATTGTCCATATTTGACGTGATAGTCACAATTTTAATTTATTGCTAATTATTGTCTGTTATTATTTGACAGTCACAATTATCTTTTAACTTCAAATGATTCTAACAGATGTCGATACCTTTCGACTGGGTTGAGTAAGTAATCAATAGATGGCGCTGCTATGGTAAATCTACGAACGTATCATATAAGCTACTCTAACAATCATATAAGCTAAACTTCATACCCCTAAGTGAGGCAAAACAACGTTTGCCGTTGTTTTATATGTATGAGCGAAGTGCCTGCCGTACGGTAGTGGTTTTTCACGAAATAAATTCATAAAAAATGGTAATCGGTTAAAGTTTCACGCCATTTACTAAAAATTAAAAGGGTTTAATATGAAGCATACATACGTTCTGATTAGTATATCAGTTGTGTTAGCAACCATAATACAACCTAGAAATGGTTTAGTATGGGGCTAACTAGTCGTGTGTGAAATGTGTCCTAATACATATTTAAAAAAATACATAATTATATTATTGAAAATATTTTTTTTTCAGACAGAACTTGGTCTGCGCGCGACATTACGATGGTGCATACAAAACCTTCAACAATTATTGTGAAATGGAGTTTGAGAACTGTAATACTTGGAGACGTAAGTAATATAGCATTAAAAAGAAAATTATTGATTGAACATGTGAAGCGTTTCTGTATAAAGCGGCCGATTATTTTAAGGTGTTGATTTTTAGGTTTTCGAACTTAGAGAAAAACGTGATTTTATTACTAAGCCTAAGACCCTGGGCGCTACCGCAGATGATTGTAAGTCTCGGCTTTAAGTCATAGTACAAGCGGTCGTTAAGCTAAGTCAGAGGCTTTCGGGTGGCTTGAAAACTCTCAACACCAGAGCTTGGCCACTTAGCTCTTACGAAGTAGTAGGTAGTAAGTACTAAGCTTCCGCTGTCCTTTCTCCAGACTGTAATTCAGAAATAGCTAGCTGTCATTTTCACAAGTTATGTATTTCCCGAGCCACTATAATAATTTACTAAATTTAACTTCAGGCGGATTAAGGGCATAACAAATTGCGCGGTAAGAGTTAGTGATCACTCACTTATTTGTTTCGGAAGATTATCAAGTATGATATTTATCTTTGATTATAAGCTACTAAGTTTTAATGGAATGAAAATACCATCTTTACAGAATGGGCGATGATAAAGCGGTCACGATGTTAAGGCAACCACAGACCAAAGCGAGAAAGAGCGGTTGCGGTAACAGTGTTATTTTTAATGACTACATAATAATTGATACTGTAGTTTATTAATATTAAAATAAACTATATTTATTACTGCATTTTCTTATTATTCTGAGTAAATCTTTGTAGCGCCTTTAGCTCGGCTAGCTAAAGTGATCTGTCACGATCATCAGGGATAAGCAACGGTCCTTGCGAACAGTATTTGGATGGGTGACCATGCTCAAGACTGTCGTTTTTCAAGTGGCATTTTCATCTGGGCGCTACCGTGGGTCAGATGACACGTTAAATGGTAGGTCCTGGCTGTAAATCTTAGTGCAGTCGTCCAAGTCAGAGGCCTTCGGACAGCTTGTAAACTCTCGACACCAGAGCTTGGCCGCTTAGCTCTTACGAAGAAGAAGAAGAAGAAGAAATTAATTTATTTGTTCTAAAAATTTAAAGTATTTTATGCGTGTTAAGTGCGCTTCGATAATACCGTAAGCACGAAATATATTTAAGTATTAACTTATAAGCATAAGCAGCCCACTATACGTTCTCACTGCTGGGACCCGGGGCCTTCTCTCACGAGAAGAGAGATATAGGCCATAATCCACCACGCTGGCCAAGTGCGAGTTGGCGGATGACACACGTCTTCAGATATTGTGGTCCTCGGTCCATCGGTTTTCTCACGATGTTTTCCTTCACCGTAAAGCGAGTGCAAATCCACACATAACTTGAAAAACAAGTCATTGGTGTAGGGCCGGGATCGAACCAGGGCCGTCTGATTGAAAAGCAGACGTTATTACCACTGAGCTACTCTCGCTTGTAAGTATTAACTTGCATACTTATATAATAATATTAATATGGAACAAAAGATTAGATTATTTATGCTACAGTTATGAGAAAATAACAAAATTTGGTCGGGTGAATACCGCTCCGGATCGTACCTGGCGCAAAGCTATCCATAGCTATACAACGCGGCAATGCCACGAGCGTTATGGGTACCTTTCCGTCAGGTTCTGTCCGGAGTGGCCTATTAAATTAGTTTTGTAGTCCTTTTTTTACATGAGGAAATGCTTTTACGCATACCCACCACACCCGGGCAGGTGGGTAGGGTATGTCGGGCTCGATGCCAAAAGGACATCACTACCGACTAAAACCTCACGATGACCTCCTTACCGGAAAGGGCGGGGTGAGGTTCTGCTCCTCGCATCAAACCACCACCCCGCCCACCTCGGCTAGCCTGCGAGGCTCCGTCTCAGGGGATGAGAATACAAGTCTAGGGAGTGGCCCGCCTCAGGGACCCTCTTCGCTTTACCGTGGGTGACCAGGCCACGGTTACTGAGCCCCCCCGCCTCGACAATGCGGGCGGGCTCTTGTGGTCCTATTTTATTTTTATGATATATGTATGTATTTTTACTAACAAAATATTTACTGCATTTAAACCATGTGTTTTATTACTGACCTCAAAAATATTAAAAAAAGGTAGTAAGTTCGGTCCTCTCCAAAGAGCTTGAGTTTTTGGTGAGGCAACCATAGCATGGTAGTAGGGCATTTTCTAGCGCTCGCCTGGCTAGCAACCACCCGTTAAGTTGAAAAATCTGTCACCAAGCACTTAACTCTGTGTTCCGGCTGCCTCCTTGTGCAAGTTATTCCAGACTACGCACGCAAAATATTCAATTCAGCGCAACTTTTGTTGTAACGGAAAACTGTATCGCCTACGCCTATTTGGATAGCAACATCAACGTTACTCAATTGCTATTAATTTAACGAAGGCGTTTTTTATGTTAAACTATTGGTAGCGATTCTGCCGTACACAGACTAAACTGAATTTAAAGAAGCCTCGTCTTTTTTCACCCTAAGTGGCCAGAAAGAGACGGCACGATCTGAACCACAGACAAAACAACTAAAATCACGTCAAATATGGACGATTTCGTGTGTACAGCAAAATCGCCACCATTATAATATGTTTTTTCCACCATTTCTAGTTTGTATTATGGTTGCTATCACAACTGATATAATACATACCTATACATGCACTTTATATCAATACATATTTAACACCTTGACCAACAGGCACTAATAAATAAAGTTCATCACTAAAATATTTGCCGTGAGTCGAACCTGGGACCCTCTGGTTGGCAATCTAACATGACGGATTACGTCAATGAACTTTAGTTTGCTAATCCAAATTGCTTACTTATTGTAGTAGTTAGTTAAGTATTGTAAATAGAGACGTAAAAAAAGGTTTTGTTGGTATTTTAATAATTTAATTTAAATACGTGAATATCAGTTCAAGCGTTTTTATCTTTTGTTTTAGTGTTCCATTGATGGCGCTGTTTTTAAGTTTTCCAAATAAGCAAGAGCGACAAACTTCATACTAACTTTTTTCACATTTACCGTCGTGGAGATAATGCCAATCTGTAAAAAACTCACATGTGAGAGATGTAAATAAATATAAATAAATAAATACCAACTCATTTCACACACGGCTGATTAGCCCCATACTGAACCATTTCTAATTTGTGTTATGGTAGTTAACACAACTGATATAATACTACATATGTATACACATTTTATATAAATACACATTTACCACTCAGACCCACAGCCAACAAATTTACTTAAGCTCAAAGATGTTGGCCATGCCGGCAATCAAACTCGAAACCTTCTGACTGGCAGTCCGGCATGGTAACACCTTTACGCCAACGAGGTCGTCAACCAACACGTACCTAGATAATCTTCTTCTTCTTCGTTTGAGCTAAGTGGCCAAACTCTGGAATTGAGTTTCCATATCCGCTCAAAAGCCTCTGAATTGACTTAACGTCTGCTTGTACTAAGATAAACAGTCGGGCCCTAAATTTAACGTGTCTCACTATCCACGGTAGCGCCATGAAGAAAATGACACTTTTTAAAAGACAGTCTTGTGAATGGTCACCCATCCAAAGCCTGCTTAACCTCGATGATTGCGTCAGATCACCAAGTTAGCTGAGCTACAGCCGCTACTTTCATATATAGATTGTAATTGTAAACATAATCGGTTCTTTCACATTTAATTGCGACCTTTTTTGATAACCAAATCCATATTTTATTATAAATGATGGTGGCGATTCAGCGGCACACACGACTAAACTAAATTTAAAGAAGCCCCGTCTCTTTTCATCTTAGGTGGCCAAAAAGAGACGGCACGTTCTGAACCACACACAAAACAACTAAAATCACGTCAAATATGAAAAATGTAAGTGATTTTAGAGAGCACCCAATTGTATCAGCTCTAAATCTGACGTGTTTGACGTGATTTTAGATGTTTTGTCTGTGGTTTAGATCGTACCATCTCTTTTTGGTCATTTATGACGAAAAGAGACAGAACTACTTTAAATTTAGTTTAGTCGTGTGTACCGCTGAATCGCCACCGATGTCTCATAATATACGCAAAATATCAACTAAATAAAAAACAGTTATTATTTTTCTGAATCCAATTTTTTATTGAACCATAAAGTACATTCATCAGGAAAATTGCTACTACGGCGCACTTTATATAATTAACTAGGTGCGGCGACTCTAGCTCCCTAGCTAAGGTGATCTGACGCGATTATAGTCATAGATAGTCTTTGGATGGGTAACCATGCACATTGAACATTGGAAATATTTATTTTTTAAATTTAAAACTTGTTTTAGTTTGGATTTATGTAAATACTTTTTTTTTTCTTTTTTCAAAAAATGTTGACTAAAGTCTCAAATAACTATGTTTGCTAATCTAAATATAACTTATTAGTACTTTGATGAATAGAGTATTTAATATAAACTAACTTTGTATTCCCAATTTTCAGAATTGTATTGTTTAATTTCCGAACAACTTGTAAATTGATTACTTATATTTTAGTTTTTAAATACAACATAATGTATATGGATAGATTAATTTTTTTTTGGGAGAAGACATTGGCTCCCAATATACAGTTTTACAACTAGTTTGGAAGCCTTTGGATTCCATAAAATTTTGTTGATTTTTATTTACTATGTCAAATAAAGATATTTTGTATTTGTATTTTGATATCATTTAAAAAGTGTATATTTCATCAGGGCACTACCATGGGTCCGGATGATGCGTTAAGTTGTAGGAACCGGCTGTAAATCTTAGCATATTATGCAGTCGGTAAGCCAAGTGTAAGACCTTCGGGAAGCTTGAAAATCTCTCGACACCAAAGCTTGATCACATAGCTCATAATATGAAGAAAACTATAAATATAGGGGAAAGCAACAGCAGTCCGGCATGGTAACCTTTACGCTAACAAGGTCGTCAATCCAGTGTCACTTATTCCTTACTTAGTAAAAAAATGTCCTGAAAATAAAAAATTCAAGAAATTGCTATGATAAAGAAAAAATCTCACCTCCCATTTTTTTGCAATTCTCATACGTCATGTGACAAAAATTGTCAAATTCCTTCATTTCCTGCTCTGCATTGTCAAAAGCACAAATTTGATTGCCCCTGTAATTACAAAAATAACTTTTTATGTAAAATTAACTTTATTTCTTTTTTTTGACACTTTTCACTATTGTCCAATACTAAACCATTTCTAGTTTGTATTATGGTTGCTAACACAACTAACATTCATACACACATATGTACCTAAATCTTAATATATATAAATCACAATGTTTGTCCTCAATGGACTCCTAAACCACTTAACCCATTATAATAAACTTCGCACACCATGCGCAGTTCGATCCAACTTGAGAGATAGGATAGTTTAAATCTCAAATTATAGTCGCAATTTTAATTTATTGCTAATTATTGTCTGTTATTATTTGACAGTCACAATTATCTGTTAACTCCAAATGATTCTAACAGATGTCGATACCTTTCGACTGGGTTGAGTAAGTAATCAATAGATGGCGCTGCTATGGTAAATCTACGAACGTGTCATATAAGCTACACTATCTATTTTTAATACCCCTAAGTGAGGCAAAACAACGTTTGCCGGGTCAGCTATTACTTTATATAGATACAATACCTACATAACAGCCAGACCAACAGTTAATAAATTTAGTTAGCACAAAAATGTTGGCCGTGCCAGGAATCGAACCCGGTACACTAGACAAGCGCGCTCTACCCTAGATCGCAACATCACTTAACATCAGACGTGTTGCGATCAAGCGCAAGCTTATAGAAAAAAAAACATAATCTTCTTCTTATGAGCTAAATGATCAAGTGTCGAGAGTTTTTTAGGCCGCCCGAAGGCCTCTGACTTGGCTTAACGACTGCTTGTACTAAGACTTACAGCCGGGACCCACAATTTAACGTGTCATCTGACGCACGGTAGCGCCCAGATCAAAATACCTTTTGAAAAACGACAGTCTTGTGCATGGTCACCCATCCAAACACCGTCCGTATCGACCGTTGCTTAGCTTCGATGATCGTGGCATCACCTTAGCTAGCCGAGCTACTGGCGTAGTTTGTCGGTTTTTTATCGGATACATTTCGGGGAGTGTGCTATGGAACTTCATAATTTGATTCCACCATCTCCGTTCTACTACAGAACGAGCAGAGAGTTAGTGAAGAGATACCGATACAGAGTTGAAGTTCCAAACTTTCGTACAAAACGCTTTGCGTCGACCTTTATTGTTAGGACTGCTAAGCTTTGGAACTCACTACCTGAGTCTCTGTTTCCTGAGAGGTATCATCCGGGGGCCTTCAAAAGTAGAGTTAATAGGTATCTTCTAGTAAGCGTGCCACACCGTAGACTGCAGTGCAGCTTAATATTAAGCTAGCTGTAATCAAACGCTAACCTATCATGGATAAAAAAAAAGCTATAAGCATAATTTAATCACCTGAAGTGTATTCCTAGAGCTTGATCGCAACTGACATATTCTTCCATACAATCTTCCATTTCTAGCTCATGTTCTGATTTGTTATATTTCAACTCCTCGGGCATCAGGCGTGGTTCATATGAATCTACGAGTACTTCTTCATCCGTATACGATATATTCAGTATATCACTTTTAGTTTTAACTATAGCTAGAATGGAAATAGCGACTGGATTAAATATAAAAATATTTTTTATAATTTATTTATTATGAGAAGTATAATTTGGGGGTCTTCAAATCTAGAGTACGTAGGTTCCTTCCAAGTAAGCGCGTTACATCTTAGACCTCAGTAAAGCTTAAAGTTTAAAAATATAATTAACAAAATAATTAACTTTAATAAATTTTTCTTGCATAACTTTAATAAAAAAAAAAATAGGTGATATACCGGCTTTTTAGGCCGCGCGCCTATGCCGTAACGCCCTCGCGTTACGGCATAGGCGAAATTTTTTTCTGTTCGAGTTCTGGGAGTTAGGACTATTTTATTGGAAATTTTCTCTTCTTTCAGGTTCTTTTTTCAAAGTTCCTTAAATATAATTATTTTAAAAGTTATTAACGAAAATCTAAATACCTTTTTTTCTTATTTTGTTATTAACAATCGCAATTTTTTATGTGCTTTTAAACCCTTAAAAAACATTTTTCTAGACGTCATTCCAAATCGAATGAGCTATGGCACATATTTTTAGGAGCTTTTTGTCTATTACGTTTTTGAACTTGTTGACTAGACTGTTAGTGGCCAAGCACTTGTTTCGAGTTTTTAAGCCACTTAAAGGCCTTTGAAGGCATCTGTAGCTCAGCTAACTAAGGTGATCTGGCGCGATCATCGAGGTTAATCAACGGTAAGTGTTTTTTTAGCTTTTTCATGTTAAATTGCAATTTCCGGCTGTTAATCTTAGTAAAAGCAGTCGTTAAGGCCGTCGAAGAGGCCTTTGGGCGGCTTGAAAACTGTTGACAATTAGCTTACACGAAAAAAAAGAAGAAGAATGTATACTTACATATGAAAATAAAAAACAATTTCCAAAAATTGTCCGTTGTCATCACTATTATTGATTTGCGATATTTAAATTCAATCTTTTACAAGTCCATTCTATAGATTATTATAAATAGTTGTTCATTTTGTAATTTCGTTCGCATTAAATTTCTTTTGCATCTGTCATAAAAATATTTAGAAAAATATTTTTCAAATATTCTAATTTAGTTTTTTTGAACCACTTGGCGGGTATTTATTAGTTCTTTAAATTTAAAAAACACACCTTATAAAATTGGAAAAGTAATACTTTAAAACGAAACAAAATGGTTTAGACTACATAATTCCAATTACAAATTTCAAATGATTCAAGTTCGGTACAATTAATTGAATTAACAAATAATTATAAGTAAATTTGAAATGCTTTCAATATTTTGTTACTGTAAAATTTGATTCTCGTTTCGGTTTGAAAATGACTGTTTGATTTAATTATAAATAACTGAAAGCCAAGTGAGGTTTTAGTTTTATCAATGGAATTTTCAAAATCATTATTGGAATTTCTCAAGCGTCCAATTTGTGATAAGATGTTTTGCTGGTACAATGTTTTGATTTGAAATAGAGATATTTTAATCATGTACCTGTTTTCTGTTTTCTTATTTTTTCTTTTAAATTTATTTAATTTTATACAGGGTTTTAATAAAATGTCACCCTTGTGGCAGACTGTTTTATTTTTTGAAAATTTTACCTTAATAATTTGTAGTTTTGAAATTGTTTTATAAGGCAAGTTAATAGTAGTAAGATTTAGTGCAGATTATTTAAATAAATTCACCATGAAATGGTCGTATTACAAAATATAGTTTTTCATATTTTTTTATAAGCTACACTATTCCACTTATCGTTTTATTTTACACGAAAAAATTATAAAAAAAGGAAACTTATTGAAAAAACTTATTAAAAGAAACTTATATTACTTAACTTATACTTATTTATTTGTAACACGTTAAAAATCACAAACACAAAAATAGATATGAAAATTTGAATAAATCAATTACGCCTAGATGGTTGAGGTAAGATTTTTTCTTATACAATCCTACCAATCTGCCTGTACAATAAAATAATCATATAAAATAAATCAGGAATAAGAAATACATTTAAACGAGTTAAATTAATAATATTTTATTTATTAGAAAAAAATCTTAACAATCTATACAGAGTAAAGTTATAGCATCATAATATAAAATATTGGTATTGTACGTTTTGGGCTCAATAAAACGTAGAATACAATATTATAATCATTAATTTCAAACCTTATAATATCTAGAGTTAAAATCTAATATTTACACAAGAACAATAATCAACAGAAGAGGAACTTTGTACACCGTATCACTAAGAAGTCTCTGAAATTGACAGTTCATTTATACACAGATAGTTAAAGACTCTGCATTTCTACACTGGTCTCCTGCTATTTGAAGCAAGACTTTAGTCAGAAAATCTGTGAACATTGCGACGTCTTAGTGGTCGCTGTCACCGTGTGTTCTAATTGAGCAAGAGCTGTCAGTTCTGTATCCATCTTTCTCTTGGTCCTCGTATTCTTGTTAAGCTGTCTCTTTTTACAGCAACACAATATTTCCTCAAACTCCTTTCTGAAGTTATCGTTTAGCCAACCGTAAAGTAGAGGGTTGGAAACAGCACTGGACATTCCGAACATGTGACAGATTGCATACGTTATTGTCATAGTTTTTTCATCCATGAATGGTAGCTTACTAAAATCTGCTACAAGATTAAAGACGTTTAACGGTAACCAGCTAATGACATATGTTACAGCTATAGCGATTAAGATGGCCGGAGTTTTTCTCGTAGTTCGTCTTCTGCCTCTCAATCTTCTGTGTATTTGCACGTGCGCTATGACTACCACTAAGACTGGGACTAGGTATTGGAAAATTAGACTGAAAAGGGAGTATATTCCCCTCCCGTTCGTGATAGGCCAGTCTTCGATGCAGAAGCTCACAGAGTCCATGCCGATGAGGCCAAGTTTGTACGTGTCGAGAGTCCGGAAGTAGAAGAGAGGAAATGCGAGGGTGAAGGCTGTCACCCAGATGAAGAACATGGTGATGATAGCCCCCATAGTTTGGAGGCCGCGGCGAGTGGGGTACACGATCAGCTGCAGACAAAAAGAATTAAATTAGTATGAGTTGATTATTGTCTTGATTGCTGTGTTAATATAATATATATATATATAATTATTATTGTGTATATATATTGTGTATAGATAATTATGTTCTATTATTAAAAAAAGTATTGAATGAAAAGGATGAAACATAAGACGGCGAACATTTTAAAGTTTTGAACAAATTCAATCTCTTTGATCTTCCTTGTGAGAAGTTCAACAATTTTGGAACTCTTTTCTGACTGAGCTTCTCTACGAATTTAAACCTAGAAATTTGACAGGTAAAATTTTTCTTCCTTTATTTATATTTTATGTAGTTTCAAAACGGCATGTAAGTCCTGTTAATCCTTAATCTAATTAAATAACGAAAGTTTGTGTGTAAATTTGTTCGCTCAAATGGCTGAACCAATTTTATTTGAAATTTGCTATGGAGATAGGAAAGACCCTTGATTAAAACATAGTCTACTTTTAGCCCGGGTTAACGCGGGAGCGCATCTTTAGTTATATAGCTAGTTATAAATAAATATTAGGACACATTTCACACACGGCTCGTTATCCCCAAACCATTTCTAGTTTGTATTATGGTTGCTAACACAACTGATATACTAAATACATATACAGTTATATAGATACTTTATATCGATACATACTCGTATGTAACACCCAGACTAGTCAAATAGAGGCTAATGTAACCTCCTATAAAGCCAATACGCTCCTCTTATAAAGCTACTAGCTGACCCGGCAAACGTTGTTTTGCCTCAAAAATAGATATGCAGTAGCCGATTCTCAGACCTACTGAATACGCATATAAAATTTGGTAAAAATCAGTCAAGCCGTTTCGGAGGAGTACGGTAACAAACACTGTGACACGGAAATTTTATATATAAGAAGATGACGTAATACGCATGGAAAGAAGCACCTGACGAGTTAATACTGGAAAATGAAAGTCTTGTACGGGATTTTGCAGCTAAGAATTCGATCTTTATAGCGCATAGCGCCAACAGAAAAACAAATCCTACATACTTTAAATTGATACACAATTAACACCCAAACCGACAGACAACAAATTTAGTTTATCACACAGATGCTGGCCGCGCCGGGAATCGAATCCGAGACCCTTCTCACGTTCAAATGACTGGACCGACTTTGATGAGATTTACCTTGAAAATAGGTTAGACCTTGGATTTATACATTACTTCTTTTTATCCAGGATTAACATCTTTTGTCCCGGATTAACGCGTCCAACACGCGCGGCGCAGCTAGTAAAGCAATAAATGTAAACAATTTATTCAAATTCAAATGTATTTTTATTGTTCAATAAACTTAAGGCTAAATATATACACCATTACTAGACTAAAGACAAAAATGAAAAAAAATAAAAATACTAGGGGTAGGTTGGTGTGCTGCTGAACCTCCCTCTAAGCAAGCCTGTGTCGCGAGATCCAGGGTCCCTTCCCTTCTTAGAACTAATAAGAAAAACTTAATAGAATAGAATATTTTTATTCATCATAACGTATCCTATTACAAATACATTAATATTAATAACCAGATACAGTATGGACTTGTCAATTACAATGTACAATGCAAAACTAACATTATACAAGGGATCTAAAAGATATAAAGTAGAATAAAAAACCAGTACGTATCAGTGTGTGTGTGTGTTTGTGTGTGTGTGTGTGTGTGTGTGTGTGTGAGTATGTGTCTGCACGTAGCTCCCAAAAGGATGAATCTTATTGATACTTTCTATTCTTAACCAAAATAGTTTCTTATATAAATTTCCTATTCTTTCGCTCCAATATAACGGGGAAACGATAGAATCAATCGAAACAATTCAAAGGGTAATCAAATACCTCCCCCTTTACCTTCCTTACCTTATCAGGAATTCTGTGTAACTGAATTCGAATAATATGAATATTATGTCAAAGGATTTCCTGGTACAATGATTACATTTATTAAATGGTGAATGAAGGGGCCGGTATTTATAAGCCTCGATGAAAAAACGACGGGATGTTATCAGTTTGATATGTGTGTGTGTGTGTGTGTCAGTATCTGGCATTGTGGCTCGCAAAGAGATGAACCGATTTCGATATAGTTTTTTTTAATGCTTAAATAATGTGTTAGTCTGAATTGTTTTAACTATGTTTTATGAAAAACCAGTGCAAGATGCTCGCCGAAACAAAATATTGATTTAACATTTTTTTTCACAACTCTCTTTCTCTTGGGTATGAAATAAAAGGACTTGACCAATAGAAAACATTCATTATGATAAATTTCAAATAAAAGATGGCCGATACCATATAATGATCGGAGGTTTGCTAAATTAATAATTTACATAAAACTTTGTATTGTCTGCTTACGATGGGATGGTACATTAAAAAAATAAAGATATTATACATATTTTTCGTATCGTGTGTAGCAGCGTTTAGTTTTTAAATTAAATCTTTACTACAAACAGTCGTAAAGCCTAGTCAAAGTGGTTCGAAAACTCTCAAAACCAGAGCCTGGCCACTTAGCTCATATGAAGACGCAGAAAAACATACTAGTATCAGTCCCAATAACTTATTTTCGTTCTGACCGTCTTTCTTTTGACAAAACCAATCAAAAACATGAAAGAAACCTGATAGCTCTATATTTCGGGCGGACCAAAAATCAAATCTACACAAAAATTGTCACACCTTTGAGACGGGAACACGATGAAACTAATACAGGAAGTTACGTCCCTACAAACCTCTAAGGGTTTTCAGGTCGAATGGATATCCGAGAAATTGTCGTATTTTGAAAATAAAGGGTTAGTTTCACCTCATTGTTAAACGTTTGATGACGAATAAAATAATAATGTTTCATGAGAAGTACCATTCTGAGATCTTCGAATTGAGAGTGAATTAGTTCCTTTGTAGGTAAGCGTGATACAACGAAGGCCACAGCGCTGCTTAACATCTAGCATATAGCATAAGCTGCCCACTATGCGTTCCCACTGCTGGGACTCGGGGCCTTCTCTCACGAGAAGAGAGATACAGGCCATAATCTGCCACACTCGCTTATGTTAACTACGAGTACACTAAATTAATATAAACCTCATATAAATAGCAAAGTTTAATAAATTCCATTTAATAACCTCTGCTTCGAAAACTAAGAGCAACTTTACGTTTGACAATATTGCGAAGTACTATGTAAACTCATAAACCTTTATCCAATATTTCAACATAGGTAGACAAAGACTAGATAACTAACAGACCGTATTTACAGGTCATGGTAATAATAATTTCGTATGAGCTAAGAGACCGAGTTTCAACCTTACAAACCCAAGGGCCTCAGACTTGCCTAATAAAGGCGTACTATATAAAAATTGAAAAAATAGCAGACCGTCTATAGATAGCCTTTAAAGATTTTTCAATATTTTTCCGTTAACGATTTACAGAAAAAAAAACTGTCATATCAAGTTTTTGCCCTCATCTTTGCAATAACGACTGCTTGTTTTAAGAGTACAACTGGGACCTACAATTCAACATATCATAAGCAGCCCACTATACGTTCCCACTGCTGGGACTCCGGGCCTTCTCTCACTAAAAATATATCCTTACCATTACAAAAATCAATTAGTTAAAGTGCTCTTTCTGAGGCAACAAACATAAAAAGTATATGATATAAATAAACGACAACCTCGTTGGCGTAAAGGTTGCCATGCCGGACTGCCAATCAGAAGGTTCCGGGTTCGAATCCCGGTACGGCCAACATCTTTGTGTTGAAAATTTGTTGACTGTTGGTCTGGGTGTTCAATATGTATAAAGTATGTTTTTATCAGTTGTGTTAGCAACCATAATACAAACTAGAAATAGTTTATAGTATGGGGCTAACCAGCCGTGTGTGAAATTAATAATAAAAAAAAAATTCAACGTATCGTCGAAATCTTTTTGCAATTTTCAGCTTGTATGATATCAAAAGTCAGCTTCAATCTTATAAGAAACACTTTGTCTGAAATTTTGACAGTCTGAAGTAGACCATAAAGTTGAGTTTAATACCCCGCTTTCGATAGGGATAAAACTGAAACTTTATAGTTTCCGAATCGACGCTGGAAAGTAGAAAAGTTATGTTAAGTGCCTTTTAAATACTAAGTTAAAGCTTTTAAACTTGGCTATGATATTAAAAAAAAACTATTTAGCTCTTTGCACGTTCGTCTTAATGACATTTCATAAATAATTGGCCAAGTGCAAGTTAGGGTTGCGCATGAAGGGTTCTGTGCCATTGTTGTATGGGAGCCCCCCTTAAATATTTATTTTATAATTTTATATGATACTTTTATGTATTTTGTGAAAATTTTAAATGTCTAGCACCTACCGCTATTGATATACGAGTATTATAGCAAAAATATAGAAAAATCTCGTTTATTGTATGGGGTCCCTTAATATTTGCATTTTATTATTTTTAGTATTTGTTGTTACAGTGGCACAGGAAATACATATCTTTTGAAACCCTCGTTTCACAAGATATGCATTTTGGCGTCCTATTGGCGTCCTCACTTCGTTTGGGCGCCAAAACCGTCTTAGGCCTAAATAAGTTGCTTTCATCCCTAGGGTAACAATGTACTATAATTCCATTATTTTTTTGAATGGAGGTATGAATTTAAATATTATCGAAATTTCAGCTTAGTACGGTTATTGTTTTTTATTTGAATAGAATTTTAAGACATACGCGTCTCTTTTCACAAATTAAAATTGCCGTAGGGGAACTCTATACCTAGTATGTGGTGTTAGTATGGGTATATATTCATAATTATTCGTTTCATTATTTATATTTAAAGTAAATTTTAATTATTTTGCCATTCGTAAGTGATATTGAGGTCTACGGTGGATCGCGCTTACCTAAAAGGAACCGGTTCAGTTTAGTTCAGTTCAGTTTATTTTTATTTAATATAGGTACAAAAGTACACTTATGAATGTCAAATTACAACATTAAAATGTCCAATTACAATATAACAATGTCAAATTATAATATAATATCAATGTCAAAATTTCAATTACAATATTACAATGTCAATTTACAATATTAAAGTGTCAATGTTAAAATAAGTCATTAAAAAATATAAAATTATAACACGTATAATAAAATAAAATTATAAAAATAATTATTTACATTAAGTAATTTGAGTAACATTAGGGAAGCTTTTATCCTCCAAAAACCCGTTAATTGAATAATATGCCTTATTTGTTAATAGCTAAATCTAGCGATTTTCAAGGTGAGAGTGAACCGGACCGTTCACTCTCGCCTTGAAAATCGCTAGATTGTATTCGTTGGGGAACAGGAACTTTCTTTTGTTTTCTCTACTGGCACGAATAATATCTTATCAAACAAAAAATGTCAATGAAAAACTCCATTGTGCAGTTTTTAAATATTGATTTCGCAGAACATGAGCGTTATCTCGTTATCAGTAAGAGTAGTTGTAATGAAGCTAACACCTGCCACTACTCCAATGATAAGGGCACTTAATAAATGATAACGGGGAGCGAGAAAAATGGACTGCTCTTTGTAATGGAGATAAAAAGGTATTAAAGGCCGTAAGTACAAAAAAACTTATGTTGACCCCAAGCAGATAGTACTCGATGAGCTCGTTAGCGTAATGGTTACCGGACTGCCAATCAGAAGGTTTCAGGTTCGATTCCCGGCACGGCCAATATCTTTGTGCTGAACTAAATTTGTTAGCTGTGGGTCTGGGTGTTAAATATGTATCTATTTAATATATATGTATGTATGTATATGTAGTATATCAGTTTTGTTAGCAACCATAATACGAACTAGAAATTGTTCAGTATGGGGTTAACAAGCCGTGAGGGAAATGTGTCCTAGTAAAAAAAAATATATAATTTATATGTCAGTTTCTAAATCCGAAAATCCAAAATTAAGTTATTAGCTTACAATATTAAATAAATAACTTAATATAATAACATAATGTTTAATTACTTTATTTAGCAACATTTCTTCCGAAACCATTCAAATAACATTTTTTCTCCGACTCAAAAAATTTGTTAACTGAATATTCTTAAGAATTAAGAACCTTCTTCTTCTTATTGTGGAATCCGGTTTAAATATGGTAGCATCGTAAAGGTATATTCCATTATAGGAATTCATTCCATATCTTACATAACCCCTCGTATTTTCATATCTGTGAGTCAGATATCCCTCGGGAATGACTCGAATATGAATATTGAAATACTCTTGTTCTGTTCTTGTATATCTTCTTACATATATACTATGTGTATATAATAGAAACATACGTGAAAATAAGGACAAATATTATTTTCTTCATAGCTATTCAATATGGCGTGGTAATTTGGGTTATTTTATGGCATGATCGGATATTTTTTTACATTTTCATTGATTTGTGTTTGTTGAAAGCGAGTATGGCTCGATGGTAAAAACGTCAGCTTTTCCATCAGACGGCCCCTGGTTCGATATTAGCCCTACACCAATGACTTGTTTTGACGTGACAACGTCTTAAATTAGGTTGCGGCTGGGAGTCACTTATGAAAAAGTGTAACGCCCGGTAACGTTACGATGAGTCACCGAACGAGAGAGAGGCCCGCCGAATGCCTTGCGTCTCTCTCCCACTCAACTATGATCGGTCTGCCGCGCGTGCAGCACGCGGCAGACGTTGTCACGTAAAATCTTCGCCCGTAAAACTGACTTTACAGGCAACCATTTTTTTTTAAAGTAATGTGTGGATTTGCACTCGCTTTACAGTGAAGAAAAACATCGTGAGGAAACCGACATGTTTGAGGACCACAATATCCGAAGACGTGTGTCATCCGCCAATTCGCACTTGGCCAGCGTGGTGGATTATTGTCTATATCTCTCTCCTCGTGAGGGAAGGCCCCGAGTCCCAGCAGTGGGAATGTATAATGGGCTGCTTATGCTTTTTGATTCAGTTTGGTGTTTGTTTTTAAATGCGTATTAATTTTGTGTTTCAAAGGAATCGAAAAAAACACATATTGCGTGTAAAATGCACTAAATTCAAAATACAAGTCTTTATTAGTCACCTGAGGCCAGATTATCACTAACTTGTGTAGTTACGCACCCAATTAGTTAAATATCTAGCTGTAATGCGTAAAGAAATATTTAGAGCTGGGTTGCTAAAGCTTACATTAACATGTTCAAGTACCGGTAAGTTAGACAATAAATGAGTTGCACCACTAAACAAATTTAGATGAACCATAAACAACCATTTCACACATTTAAAAGAAAATTGAAAAACTTCTTTGTGGAAAACCCTTTTTATGCCTTAAATGAATATATGAGGTAGCCTCTATCAGCATCTTTATTTAAGTATTCGTCGAAAAAACGCTCAAAAAAAGTTCGAAATAGAGAATATTAGTATATGTTATATATTATACTAGGACACATTTCACACACGGCTGGTTAACCCGATACTGAACTATTTCTAGTTTGTGTTATGGTTGCTAACACAACTGATATACTACATAATTATATATACATATTTTACAAGATATACACCCAGACCCACAGCCAACAAATTTGGTTCAGCACAAAGATGTTGCCCGTGCCGGGAATCGAACCCAGAACCTTCTGATTTGCAGTCCGGCATGGTAAAACCATTACGCCAACGAAGTCGTCAATTTTCACACATAAACAGACACATATGCTACATCAATAAATTACTTTGCCTTTGACTAGCTTCGCTCGATTGCTCAATATAAAAAAAAAAATAGTTTAAAAAAAACTAAAAAATACGCTTATCTGGCCGTTTCAAGTGGGTCGAAATCGCGCCCAATGAAGTCGGTTACAAACAAAAATACAAAAAAATGGAATAATTTTATCAAATTAGTGTATTGTCATCGGTCCTCAATAAATCTACAAAGTTTGAACGAAATCTGGCCGTTTAAAGTGGGTCAAAATCGCGGCCAAAGTTGTCGGTTACAAACAAACATACAGGTGAAGCTAATAAAAAGCGTGTAAAAACGGAATTTGGCCAATAGCAACAGCACATCGTTATCAGTTTCGTAAGCTCGCAACAAAATTTTCCATCAAATCACAGCCTGGCCTATTCCTGAGAACATTCCAATAAACGTTATCGAGGGAAAATCTTTGAAGTCTCGGTTCTAACAAACCTTGGTGCAATCGATTTAATGTAACGGCCTAAAAGATAACCGTTATAGTTCAAGAGATACGGACGGGGTGTTTACTGCTGGCCTTAGTTTTAGAATTCTTCTTCTTATTCGTGACGCTCTTGTCAGAGCGGTCGTGATCGTCATGGAGGGTCACTAGAGGGGGCGGATATAATTTCCCTCACGACATCTCGCCATCTCTGCCTGCTGGATGTCATCCGGCTACAGTCATTCAAGGAGCCTCCAACTGCTTTGATTTGGTCAGTCCACCTCGTGGGCGGTGAGTTTTAGAATTACGTAGTGTGAAATAAAGTATTTAAGATTTTTTTTTGACTGACCGTCCGTCACCGATGTATCACGGTGGGATATGTCGGTTTTGATATACACGATTTTGATGAAATTTGGTTTGAAAATAGGTTGGACATACGTTACTTTTTATCCCGAAAACTGTAGTGGTACCTCTGGGAAACGCAAATAACTTCAATATATCGGGATATATGATTTACACTATTTTTATGAAATTTGGTTTGAAAATAGGTTGGACATAGGCTACTTTTTATCCCGAAAACAATTGTGGTACCGCTGGGATACGCAAATAACTTCAAAATCTCTGTTACTTCTTCATGTTCCAGCGGCTGGACCGCTGGTTGATGAGATTTTTGTATGTTACCTTATGACTAGTGCTTTCCAAACGGAAGAAAGTTTTATCCCAAGGTTCCACTTCTAACTGGTTTTATATGTGTTTTTAAGGTTCCTAGTTATGAAAGCCACGTACGATTATTAAAGGTGGCCGTTTGATACAAGTTTTTTTTTTAAACAAGGCGCGAGAAATTTCGGCTTGGTTTTTTTTGACGACCCAATACAGGGTCGTGACCCACACTAGACAACTATGCATTTGACGAGTGTTACTCCATCATGCTCCAACAGCTGATACGAATGTGATGAAATTTTGTATGAACATACGTTATGTGTAGTTGGATTAACACATTTTGCTACTTTTTATCTTGAAAACAATTGTGGTTCCAGCAAATAACTTCAAAATCTATGTCACTCCTTCACGCTCCAACGGCTGAATCGAAGTTGTTGAGATTTACTATGAAGATAGGTTAGACCTTGGATTTAACACATTGGCTACTATTAAGATTACAACTAGCTGACCCGGCAAACGTTGTTTTGCTTCACTTAGGGGTATGAAAAATAGATAGTGTAGCTTATATGACATGTTCGTAGATTTACCATAGCAGCGCCATATATTGATTACTCAACCCAGTCGAAAGGTATCGACATCTGTTAGAATCATTTGAAGTTAACAGATAATTGTGACTGTCAAATAATAACAGACAATAATTAGCAATAAATTTAAATTGCGACTATAATTTGAGATCCTATCTCTCAAGTTGGATTGAACTGCACATGGTGTGCGAATTTTATTATAATCGTTTAAGTGGTTTAGGAGTCCATTGAGGACAAACATTGTGAAACGAGATTTATATATATTAAGATTTAGGATAACGCGGGCTGCAGCCTAGTTATTATAAAAATCCGCGTAGACTCTCTTTAGTCAGTCAAGCTTTCGATTCGCTATCAAAATCTTTCCCCACATGATTAGTCTAAAGATAACCACTACGTCAATAACCAAGGTAAGCACCACAACAGTAGGATCCTAGCCTAAACATATTCGATTTGTACGTAAACGGTTACTGCGTATATATTATCTGGAAATAGAATACTGTCTGTTGGTTAGTCTGACGTCATTGGGGCTGTGTTGACTCGTCGATGGACTGAACGGTGCAAATATACCAGGTGAAGACTTATTTATACTAATGACCGGTCAAGTGTGAGTCGAAGTAGCAAATGATGACATTTGAACTATAACCTATGTATAAATAACGCGTAGATTGAATGGAAGACACCCTTATTTATATTTATATAAGGTTGACATGTAAATCTAATATTAATTTAAATTTTATATTTATACTAGCTGACCCGGCAAACGCTGTTTTGCCTTAATAAAAATAAATAAAAAACTAAATATGCAGTAGCCGATTCTCAGACCTACTGAATACGTATATAAAATTTGGAAAAAATCGGTCAAGCCGTTTCGGAGGAGTACGGTAACAAACACTGTGACACGGAAATTTTATATATAAGATATATGTAATGTTATATTTATATTAATATTATATTTATATAAGGTTTACATGTAAATTTAAGTTTTATGAATAACAAACATTGACTTTATTTTAAAAAATATATTTTTCTTTATCTTTTTGACTTTCGTACCTAAAAGGTAAAAACGGGACCGTATTACTGAGCCTCCGCTGTCTGTCTGTCTCCAGGCTGTATTTCAGACACCGTAATAGCTAGGAAGCTAAAACTTTCACAAGATTATTTTTCGTACCGCTTTAACAACAAATAAAAATAAAATAAAAATATTAAGATGGGTCCCAATAAAATATTTTTTTTTCTCGTATTTTTTGCTTTATGTCAATAACTGTAGCTGCTACACACTTAGGACTTTCACAAAATATATAAATGTATTATTAACTATCAAATAAACATATTTAAGGAAATAACATAAATATTTGAGGGGGCTCCGATACAACATACGTAAATTTTAAGTAGTTTTTTACTCGATCTTTATTACGATTTTCTGGAATTTTGTATTAAATTATAATAAACTAACTGACCCGGAAAACGTTGTTTCGCCTTAAGTACAGTTGGAAACACATTGATTAGTTAGATCTCAAAGATCGAGCAGGATTAATCTCAAAGAAAAAAATAATTAAATTACTAAAATGGCCATAAAAAGGGGTTGATGACAAAAATGGAGTTGTATGCATTTTTAATGCCACATTATAAAATAAATAAGAACAAAAATTTAGTAAAAAAAAAAATAACGCTGAACGACCCTTATCACTTAAGGCTATGGCAAATATATAGGTAGTAGCCGATTCTCAGACTTACTAAATATGCATAAAACATTTGGTAAAAATAGGTCAAGCCGTTTCGGAGGAGTACGGTAACTAACATTGTGACATGGAATTTTTATATATTAGAAGAAGAAGATAGAAGATTGAAGATAAGATAGAAGTTCATATACAACAATGGTACAGTACCCTTCATGCACGAGCCCAACTCGCAGTTGGCCAATTATTTTTCTGTTAGATACGAGTTTTATCAAACAATCTTTAATCATAATATGTATACCATACTTCATAGTGGTGGTAGCATTGTAACGATTTCCCATAGCAGTGAATAGAGTTTTATGGGACATTTTCCTGGTTTCGCCGTTTTCTCTCAGTAAATAAACATTTTACGCCTCGATGGAAATGGAATCAATCACATCAACTGCTTTTGTTGCGGTCGCACTGTTACGAAAAATATTTTTACTCAACTTCAAAATGGAGATTCTCATTTTGATACTGTGTGTACTTTTTTGTAGGCATTTGTTACTTAATGACCCGGTTATTTATAAATTAATATTAAAAATGTATTTTGATTGAAAATGAGGTGTATGAGATGTATGGAAATGAGAGTGCAAGAAAGAAGGAAGAAGAGGCCGACTGAAGAAGACATGGATGGAGTGTTTGAATGAGGACATGAGAAAGAAAGAAGTGAGTGTAGAGACGAAGGCTGCTAGAGGAGAGTGGAAGAAGAAAATTTGCTGTGCCGACCCCACCTAGTCGGATTAGAAAGATATTTTTACTGGAGGAGAGGATTTCCTCAATCCTTTGGATATTAAATGATTGAGGACTATTTTAAATAACATCGTAATAGGATCAACATTTTAAAACAAAAATATGTTTTCTAATTTTTTATTGTTCACGAACGAAATGGCCATTCTTTTGTGTCGAGAATTTTATGCCATCCAGAGCCTCCGATTTGGCTTAACTAGTAACTGTACTAAGACTTATAGCCGGGACCTACAATTTAACGTGTCATTCGATCCACAGTAGCGCCCAGATGAATATGCTACTTTTATATGATAATCTTTTGCGTAATCAATCACTAAGCTACTAATCCTAAGACTGCCCGCATCGTTGCTTAACGTCGGTGACCGTGTCAGATCAGCTTAGTTAGCCGAACTACAGACGCTACAAGGAACTCAAAGTAAGTACTTAAAAATCAAGGAAAAAGGCCAAAGGACGTGCCTTGGGAGAGGCCAAGAGGCCTATGTCCAGCAGTGGACGAGCTTAGAATACTGATGATGATGATGGAAAAATTACGACTGACACTTGATTTCGACATTCTAAAGAAAAGCTTAGGAAGATAAAGCGTTTTAAATAAACATGATATCGTATTTTTCGATTCTGAGAACTGCTTGAGCTTAGACTGGAAAAGGCTTTTGAACCGATTGGCAAACACTTGCGGCAGGCAATTACTTTGCCTTGCTGATATCGCAAAATAAACTGGAATAAGGACTGAGGTTTCCTTTTTATATTAGGTTGGGTTTTGTAGTAACTTAATACTTTATAGCGAGTGTATTAAAAATAAAAATAAAGAATATTTATTACAAAAATATTGAAAAAACATGTTTATTGTTTTAGGGACCCCCTTAATATGTTTTTTTTTTAGTATTTGTTGTTATAGCGGCACGGGAAATACATAATTATCTTGTGAAAGTTTGAGCTTTCTAGCAATAACTGTTTCTGAGATAGGTTCAGCCTGGAGACAGACAGACCCTTTTTTACTTTAAGGTACGGAACTATTAAAAGCAAACCATAACTTACTTAAAAACTAGACTACATTTAGTACGCTTAGATGAGCCCTGAGCCTTGCAGGAAGGCTCGGGAAGGGACGTCAGTCGTCTATAGTTACACTAATGTCTAATCTTAATACGAGTATATATAAATCTCGTGTCACAATGTTTGTCCTCAATGGACTCCTTAACCACTTAACCGATTATAATAAAATTCGCACACCATGTGCAGTTCGATCCAACTTGAGAGATAGTATAGTTTAAATCTCAAATTATAGTCGCAATTTTAATTTGTTGCTAATTATTGTCTGTTATTATTTGACAGTCACAATTATCTGTTAACTCCAAATGATTCTAACAGATGTCGATACCTTTCGACAAGGTTGAGTAAGTAATCAATAGATGGCGCTGCTATGGTAAATCTACGAACGTGTCATATAAGCTACACTATCTATTTTTCATACCCCTAAGTGAGGCAAAACAAAGTTTGCCGGATCAGCTAGTTTAAAATAAAGAAAACCGGGAATCGGTCTATCAAAAAATTTAGTTCATCAAGATGTTGGCCGTGCTTAAAATCGAACCCGGGACCCTCTATTTGGCAGTCTGGTATGGAAATAATTACGCCACCGAGCCATGAACTAAATTAGTTGGCTGTCGGTTTGGGTGTTAATTGTGTATAGAATGTATTTATGTATGTAGTAGTCATATCAACTAGAAATGTTTTGGTACGGAGCTAACCAGCCATGTGAGAAAGCTGTCCTAATATTGATTTATTTTTATATATTAAACGTTTTAAAATATAAATAAATCTTCGTCTTCTTCTCCTTTGCCTTCACCTTTTCCCACTATGTGGGGTCGGCACAGCCCGTTTTCTGCTTCCACACTCTTCTGTCAATGGTCAAATCTACATTCACTCTTTTCTCTTTCATATCCTCTTTCACACGATTCATCCACATCTTCTTAGGTCGTCCTCTACTTCCACTACCTTGTAAATAATAATAAATATTTACCTGGTAACGATCCAAAGCGATAGCCGTAATCGAAATCGTCGAGACGAATATCGATATCGCCTGAATAGCGCCGCAAGCTTTGCAGAGGCACGGCCAGTTAGGTAGAGGCCAGTGCTTGGTCAAGAGCTCCATCAGTGTGAGAGGTGTTCCGACGCAGCAGACCAGAGCGTCTGACACAGCCAGGTTCACGATGAACATATTCCGGGCTGTTCTCATGATGGGCTTTCTTACTACCTGAAAGAAATAAAAAAAAATCGTTAATTATAAAGTCAAAGTCAAACGTTTATTGCATTTTTTTTCTACACATTCACACACGTCTGGTTATTCCCATACTGAACCATTTCTAGCTCGTATTATGGTTGCTAACACAGCTGATATACTACATATACATACAAACATATTATATATAAATACATATTTAACACCCAGACCCACAGCAAACAAATTTGGCTAAGCATAAAGATGTTGACCGGGCCGGGAATCGAACCCGGAACATTCTGATTAGCAGTTTGGCATGGTTACCTTTACGCCAACGAGGTCGTCAAATTATATGTTATGTAACGATATATTTGTTTAAATAACACTTAATATACCCATGGTCAGGGTGTAGCAATTTAGATTTGGAGCGGGCCGATTTATATAATAAACATTTGTTATTATTAATGATTCTTAGTTTACGTCATTAAAATATATTCTTTTACGTCATAATAACATTTATATAATAACTAGCTGACCCGGCAAACGTTGTTTTGCCTCACTTAGGGGTACAGCGCCATCTATTGATTACTTACTCAACCCAGTTGAAAGGTATCGACATCTGTTACAATAATTTGGAGTTAACAGATAATTGTAACTGTCAAATAATAACAGACAATAATTAGCAATCAATTAAAATTGCGACAATAATTTGAGATTTAAACTATCCTATCTCTCAAGTTGGATCGAACTGCACATGGTGTGTGAATTTTATTATAATCGGTTAAGTGGTTTTGGAGTCCATTGAGGACAAACATTGTGACACGAGATTTATATATATTAAGATAGATTTTTAAGATATTTTTCGAATGTGTTACTCTTTTCTATATTTTTTATCTATCAGGTAGTTTATTAAATATTTTAATCGCCATAGCGTTTGGGCCCGAACTTTGAATTTCTAAACGGGATTTTTGAAATAATATTTTTTTTGCATATGTAGGTGTATTGCTGAGTTGAAGTGGAGATGGACGAGACACTTGGTGCGTAGGGAAGTCTCTAGATGGAGCAGGGCAGTCACCGAGTGGTATCCGAGGAACGGAAAACGACAGAGAGGCAGACCACCAGCCCGATGGTCAGATAACATGGTCAGGCACGCTGGAAAGAGCTG
Source organism: Mellilla xanthometata (assembly GCA_035578125.1). Classification (NCBI taxonomy): domain Eukaryota; kingdom Metazoa; phylum Arthropoda; class Insecta; order Lepidoptera; family Geometridae; genus Mellilla; species Mellilla xanthometata. The sequence goes on along the minus strand of JAPUBQ010000030.1, from coordinate 3,053,683 downwards.
GTGGAAACAGGCTGAAGACCGTACTATATGGGGTGTTGGAGAGTAGGCCTATGTGGAGTTTCCAGAAGTGGGAAGATACAGGCTGATGATGATGAAATATAGGTCTTAGCAGAAGCAGGCTCAAGGCCCTGTTCCCCGTAAACTTCAGTCTAGCAGTTCCTATAGTGTACTTGTTTTTTATAGGCAAGCGCTCGCCACTTTAGATTAAAATATCGCTTACTATCACGTCATCAAGCACAAGCCCGTCAAATTTAAAAATTGGTCAAGTGCGAGTCAAAAGAAAAGAAACAAAGAAAGAAACATTTATTTAAACAACACTAGTCGGGCTCGCGCATGAAGGATTCTGTAGTTCTTTAAAAAACATTAAAAATAATAATGTTATATTATTTTATTTTTATAATTAATTTACTAAGTCAATACATCATTCAATATTGTTTAAATGCTTAGAGGGTCTACTAAATGTCATTAGAAAGATGGAGTCAAAAATTGCTTAAAAATTACGATTGTTGTATGGGAGCCCCCCCACCCCTAAATATTTATTTAATTTTAATTCCGTTATAAATTGGCTTTCTAGCTCTCACGGCTTCTGATAAATAGTAATAGAGTCCCGTTTTTGCCTTTTAGGTACGAAACCCTAAAAAGTACCACTGACACCAGATGCTCTGACACAGAAACTAGGAGCGCTTCGTTGCATTTTCACTGAAGAACCCATCATACATCGATTTTGCCCACTGATATGGTTTATAGTGGGTAAGAATCCCATATGACCTAGGCACCATTGCACTTTTCTAGAAATTCCCGTCTCGCAAGAAGGTCCTAGCAAAGTTTAACAAAGCAGCCGTATAACAAAGTCAGATGTCACGGCCTTTTGTGGTCCTGAAAACTTTTGACAATGGACCTAAGACACTTAGGATAAGAAGAAAGAAAAGAAAGATTACTTCAAATATATTGAAAATGAAAATTATTTGGGTCCTTCTTTGTGCAAGTTGAGAACATTCAATTTATGGCGCAGATATGGGCATAATCTTTAATTTATTGAATCAATAACGGCTCAGTCGGGAATACGGCTATCCCATGTTCCGAAGGTGGGTTTGAACCCCGCCAATGAGCTTGGGATTTCGGTGAAGGAAAATATCGTGAGGAAACCATAGTTTGTTGATAGAAAATTTTGACCCCACCCACAACCCACAAGTTGAAAAATCTGTTACCTAATAGTGTGTTCAGGCTGCCTCATTGCGAGCCATACATTCTAGACTAAGCATACTCCACCTCAAGCCGGATTCTCATTAGTTAACATCGGTAATGAAAATCTCAAATAACATTATATGCCTGATTGAATTGAAATTAGTGTCACTTAAACAAGTGTGTTAAATAAATTGACCAGTTTTTATTTGAAATAGGTTTGCGTTTGACCACAGCTTGCCAGATGTTAAGCAGCGCTACGGCCCACGTTGGAGCACGCTCACCTAGAAGGAACCTATTCACTCTCGATTTGAAGATCTTAGGATGTACTTAGTGCAGGGTACACTCCCCCATTTGTGTTCTGTGTAAGCATAAGTTAAATGTATGTATGTACACCATTGTTAAGGCTTTCCGAGCCCCATACTAAATGCTTCTCAGACTGGCAACCACTTCCTCTAAGATTTTTAAATAGTAATCACTTAACATAAACTTAAAATGGTCTAATTGGGGCGCGAAATAGGTAATATTATACATTTTTTATCGCAAAACAGATATATCAGCGTGATTTTTTCCAGCAAAATACACATGTATGAGTGCAGTGCAACAACTTAGCTGTTCAGTTGACAGTGTCGCTAGTGGAGATTTGTTGCCACCTAAGAGTGCTGTCGAACTTGTAATTCCAATTTTGGCCACCTGAACAGCTAAGTTGGTGACATGTATACGTATACATTGTTAGTTTCCGTTAGTGTCATTCTCTCTGCCAAACATGAACCCAAGCTTACCATCCGTAGTAATAAATCAACAAAATTCCGATAGATGGCAGGATCAAAAAAAGTATTGTTAAAGAGTTTGATGAAATTTATTTATTATTTTTAAATAAATTATTGCTATTTTTATATTAAGTATCGTAATAGAATTAAAAATTTAAAATATGTATAATTTTGTTTGATTATTTGAATGAAATTTAGTTATGTCAATGTCAGTTTGTCATATTTGACATACTTAAAAAAACGTATTTATATTGCAGCAATAATTTTTAGGGTTAGGTACCCTAAGAATGAAATTAATATACTAATGCGATCTTTTCTGTACTTAAAAGATAAAAACGAATGCCTTTTACAAAATATTCGTTGTCTGTCTTTCTGTCACCAGCTGTTTCTTATACACTGTGATAGCTGAAAATTTCACAAATTATTTGTTTCCGTTGCCGCTATAACCCAAGAGTATACAAGTACTAGATACGCTATAACAACAAATACTAAAAACAGAAAATATCAAAGGGTGGATGACACGTTTTTAAAGTGTACCTTAAAATACGTGTTATATTTTGTATTTTTGCTTAATATCAATAACGATAACAGGACACTAAAGAATTCTAAAGAATATTAAGCTACATATTACCTCTTTTTACTCTATCTTTCCAATGACACTTGGTAGATTCTTTAATGATTTCTCTCTTTCTTTCTTTCTTTCAAAATAAAACGAATGTTTGATATGGGGCAAAAAACATGTTTTTTGTATAAACATGTTTTTTTGCCATATTTTTATAATGGTACGGAACCCTTCACGCGCGAGCCCGGTTCGTACTTGGCCAATTATATACATTTTTTATACTTACGTCTTTTGTTTACCTATCAATATCTTTATCAATTTCATAATTACAAAAGGCTTGTTTGTTTGTTTGTTTGGATGTTTTTATGTTTGTTTGACGCAAATAGGCTCCGAAACTATTGGACTAAAATTAAAAATTCTTACACCGTTAGGAAGCTACATTATCCCCAAATGACATAAGCATTATATTTTGTTGCAAAGGGTAATAAATTCTTATAATACTCCAGTAATGTAACACAAGGTATAAAAAAGAGTAAAAAAATTGTTTCATGGCATGCGCTATGAAAAGTTAGTTGTGGCGGGTGTCGTTTAGTATGTCTTGAGAGCAGCGGAACCCATAAATACAAAAAAAAACTTTAATCTATGTCAAAATTATAATGCGATTAAATTTAAATGTTTGTTTGTAACGAATAAGAACGACTTTCAAACATATCTCCTAGAATTAAATTTTTTTTATGCCCGTGCTAAGCCGGGACGGGCCACTAGTGTATAATTATATCAACGATACAATATGTAAACTGCCAGATGTACATTTATTATAACTAAGATTTCGACAGGCCTCTTACCTTAGAATAATAATAACAGTTTTTTTTATTTCAAATATAGCTAAAATTGTATCCATAGTCTAATAAATATAAATTCCCTGATAATATGTAATTATTTACTTTTCTGAACATTAGACTTGAAGCTGATAAGATAGAGTAAAAATTAGATTTTATCAATAAAAGGTCTCTGGATACGTAGCTTTATCAGATTTTGGCATCCCACGCACGCACTGTATGTAGAAGGTACATATGTGTCTAGCTCCGGTTTTGATGTTCTTAGCTATGTTTGATGGTATTCGGATGTCCGCGAATACAAAATATTGGATATGATATTATTCGCAACTTTCCCAAATGAAAGGGCTTACATTTTGGAATCATGCGAAAAATACAACTGTTTCATGCAATATGTTAGATGATTCGTGAGAAAAGTTTTTTCTTGTTACTAATATCATGTACCCTATAGATTTTTACTTTTCTAATTTCGTTTGAGGTTTGAAGGTATGCGCTATGAATATTAACATACACGAAAACGAAACCTATTGAAAATATTCTCTTTCTCATAATTTTCCTTCAAAAAAAAAGAGTTTCAAACAAAATAAAATAGCAAGAACAATTCATGAGATTCGAACCATGGTCAATTCAAATCATAAAAATATTTCATGTTCCAAAAACGCTTCCTCTACGAACGAGCTAATATAATCGACAATTGAGCGTTCGAAATTGGCATCCATATTCAAATATGCTGAAGTTCAAGTGACAAAAAAAAATTGTCAATGCTAGTGTGAGTGTAGCCGCATCGTCACAGAATAGATGATAGTAGATATGGGTTTTATATGGCTTTTTGTAAATTTTTGCTATTAACGCTTAATATATGTTGTTTTGTGATGAGCCTTAAAAATAATACATTAACAGTAGATTTCGCGAACCGATTCTGAAGTTACAAAAGAAATTACTTGGGCTGCTGGGATGAATATAACTAACTTATACCTATTTAACGCCATCTAGCGGCATATGAGCACTTGCAGCATGCTAGCGAACAACCTTAAAGGGAAAAAAGCTAATATACCATAAATATAATAAAAAATAAACATGTCAAAAAAAAAACTTTATGTTAGGAAAACCCGCCCATGATCGTACCTGGTGCAAAGGTGCCCATAACACTGGCTGCGTTTCCACGCTGAATAGCAATGGCTATCCTCTGCACCAAGTACGATCGAGAACGGGGATTCCCCGTCCTATCAAAAAAGCTATTTGTATTTTGTATGTAATTTGTTTGCAAATGTACCTAATGTCACTAATGACGTCTCGTTCAAGGTCGCATAGCATTTCAAACAGATTGTAGTAACCAAATCCGTCAAAACAAGTCCTAATCTAGCTGCCACATCCGCCCCTGTAACTCTAGCGATCGCCATTATCCCGATCTAAACAACCTCCATAATAGAATGTGACAGTGATAATGAATGTTACTATCTGGACCGATAAGACGACATTTGGGACGTTTCCACTGTATTATTGTGCTTGTTGTTAAAACAGATGGCTGTATCACAATTTGGTCTGGATATCTGTTACAGACTTTTGCATATATTATAGATTAGAAAAATTAATATAATACCCAATGTACCTACGTACATGGCCTGGCATGGTATTTATGTGTATTAACATCTTTTTTCTAATATAAAATTTCCATGTCGCAATGTTAATTACCGTACTTCTCTGAAACGGCTAGACTGATTTTAAACAAATTTTATACGCGTATTCAGTAGGTCGGAGAATTGGCTACTATCTATTTTTCATACTTCTAAGTGATAAAGGGTCAAGGTTCACTTAAAAAAAAATTATATATTTAGATGAAGTTTTTTTTGATAATTTTTTTTTAAATGGCATTTAAAATACATAATTGTAACCCTGGATATTTAATTTTTCTTATCACCAACCCAATATGTATGTACATAATATATATGTATATAATATCAATAAATAATTTTCTTTCTTTCTTTTTTTCATAATATATGTATTTAGAAGACTGACCGACGGAAAAGTACCTATAACACCATATCCTACTAATATTATAAATACGAAAGTTTGTGTGTATATGTGTAAGTTTGTTATTTCTTCACGCTCAAACGGTAGGTAGCTCTACGAGGTGGCGCCACGAGCAAAAATAGCTTAGACAATACACAAAGCATTGAAAAATAAAACTCACACTCACAGATATAACAACCAGCGCATTGCCAACGGCTCCGATAACTACCAGGATGCCATAGAACGTCAGGAGTATTGATCTCGTGGGGTCATCGACTTTTCTGTTCTGGGAGAATTTTTCAAGGAGAATCTGCGGGTCCTGAATGCCTCTTGCCTCTTCTATCAGCCATCTTGCGGATGCGTTCAGATCTAAGCTCTTGTTGGGCTCGAACCCCTGAAACAAAAGAATGGCGATTTTAGAACAGTTTGGCGATTTTAGAACAGTTTGGCGATTTATATGCCTTTTGTTGTAAATTAATTTATACAAAGGGGTAAAAAGTAAGCTATTTCTAATACTTCACGACATAGTAAAAACAAAGTCACTTTCTCGTTCCCTATGTCCCTTTGTATGTATGCTTAAATCTTTAAAAACTACGCATCGGATTTTGATGCGGATTTTTAATAGATATGATAAAATAAAGTGATACAAGAGAAAGGCTATTTTTGAGGTTTCTAATGTGATGTCGTTATAATAGTTATTGTATTATTACTATTGTTATTTTAATAATTCCGAAACATTACATCGGCTGGTTTCATTTTATCACATACTTACAACTTTTCAAGTACCTAACATTTATGTAATACTTTCAATAACATACATTATACTTAATAATAGAAGATAATAGATCTTTCAAGAGCCAAATAAGGTTAAAGTAACAGAATAGAAATACTTCAAACACAAGTTTTCTAATAATATTTAGACAAAGCAGCCAATAAATAGTTCAAGTAACCACCAATATTCCTTACGAGTAACTATTTGTTTGAAGTATAAAGTAATTATTAGACAATGTTGGGCAATAATAAAGTTTAGTATTACTTGCGAAACATATAACATATCGGATAACTAGTCAGTGGAAACGAGAATATTAATTTTAAAGCATGAGGAAGTTTGCAAATACCTGTAACAAACATACACAAGAAACATTCTATTATTAATCTTTCTCATGCAGCACCAGTCAACATACATAATACATTTAGGTACACTTTCCCTAAAACAATGAACATACACACACACAACACACAACACACACGCACACACACACACACACACACACACAACACACAACACACACGCACACACACACATACACGCACACACACACATACACACACACACAATTTATTAGATGTATAACATTGTTTACAGACCTTAATCATTATTTTGGCATTTTTCACCTAGTTAAGTAGTTCGGCTCTGGCCACAATATGTATACAATCATAAATAGTTTAATCGACATTCAAGAGCAGGTCCTTTCTAGAACCTAACTGAATGTCGTAATCTTAAGTAGGAACATAAAATTGTAAGAGCTTCGCCTCAAAACTAATATACACAAAAAAGTAGCTTATTTTGATACTGCTTGTTTGTGAAGCTACCATAATCCCGATATACGAGTATTGTTACTCAGTTCGGGTTTGGTGGCAGCTCAAACTAGCAGCGATATTTAGTAACTAAGTCTAGTTCCTACTTATTAATATTGTAAATTCTTTTTTTAAATCAAGTTATTTTTATATTTTATATTAATTTAAACAGAGTAAGTTGGCTCTTCTTGTTTTTCGTATTAGCTAAGACGCCAAGCTCTGGCCTCGCGTTGTCAGCTCGAGAAGTCGCTGTGAACAATACGCGGTACTGCACCGGCGGTGCTTCGGTTGCCGCGCGAGTAAACAGATGCGAATTGGCATATTATGCTTTTAATGCTAGGCATATTATGCTTTTGACGATTTTTTGAAATTAAAATTGGCTTGACACTACGTTCGTAGTACAAACTATTTATATAAATTATTGATTTATATTTGACATTTACGAGTATAATATTTGAATTATATTATATTTAATGTAATTTTTTGACTTATAAACTGTATTGTTATGAATATATTACTTTGACTTTATCTGGTGTCGAAAGTTTTAAACCACCCAAAGGCTCTAAAAAGCTCCAAAAATGCTAATTAAAAAAACTGTGTGGGTGCGTCGACCCGAATCGAATTCTGGCCTCCGAGGAGACGCCACTGTTCTCGGTCCTGTGCCTTCTTCCTCCAAATAAAAATAAACTTTTTTAAACTTAAATTGGTCGCAAAACCTCACAAATCAAGATCAAAACGTACATAAAAAAGCAACGTAAACAAATAATAAAAGCGTAAACAACGGAAAATAACCCGTTTTCAGATATTTTAAGCGTTTAATTTCGTATTCCCGTAGCGCATTATGTCACGCCCCGTTTCAAAAGACGACAGGAAGCAATAAGATGCGAAGGGTTGTCTTGTTCGCTATTTATTCTATCTTTACTCGTAATTTCGACGACCTCGTAGGCGTTATTGTTATTAGGCCGGACTGACAAACAGAGGGTCCCGGTTTCGATTCTCGGTACGGCCAACATTTTTGTCGCACTTTGCCAGCGTGGTGGATTTTGGCCTATATCACTCTCCTCGTGATAGAAGGCTCCAAGTCCCAGCAGTGGGAATGAGAGTAATTTTGAACAATATTATATAAACATTTAAGTCCAAAAAGTTAAAACATATTGTATTAATTTATTTCAAATTAAATTCCCTAAATAAATCTCTTAATCGATTAAAAGTAAAATAATTAATACCAATTAATACTCATTAAATTGATAAAATAACATATTTTTCTCTCTTTATATACATAATTACATAGTACTTTATGTTCTTTATCTTTATGCAGTTGTCTGGAAGAAATAGCACGTAGCAATAAAGCCGCTAATATTATGACATAAGTTTTAAGTTTCTCTTAGTTTGCCTATTATCCTAATATGTGTGTCGAAATAAAGATCGTGTCTATCTTAAGTAACCAAAGCAAAAATAGGTAAGTAATATATAAGTAAAAAGCCTTGAGATTTAGGTAAACAGCGTTGGTGTAGGAGCAAATAATCCGTGGTTTTACTTACTAGACGCATAAAAATGTCACTTTGATATCCCCGGGTTAAGGTCTTTTCTATCTTCGTAGCGAAAAAACGAGTATGGCCAAACATAGTAAGGAAAATTCTAGAATAAATGTAGTAAATTGGTTAATTTTTTTTCTTTTCAATTGCTTTTTGAAGTATACTCGTATTTATGTACTTAACCTACTTAGATATCAAGATTAGCAAGTAACAGCTATAAATTAAGTATCTCTAAGGATGAGAATTATATTGAATGGTTTATCTCGTTAATTTTTAAGCTAAATTTATCTTTTTTTCATATCCAAATCATGTAAGAGTCTTAAGGTTCTCTTTGAAACATATTCGTATTGTAATTACTAAGTTCATTTGACATTTTTATTAAGAAAATAAAACTAATTATATTTGAATAGTTTGTTAATGATTTACGATTATTATTATAAACGTTGACATGAAACTTGAACTTACTGTTTTATCGTTTTGAATAATTCAATTCAATTCAAATTGTTTATTTCAGACTTTTGGTCCATAATATAGTATCAAATAAGATAATAATAAACGGTTATAATTTACAAATTAAACTTCTAACTATAAAAAAAAGTTGGCAAACAATGATTTTTTTTTCACATTATAAATATTGTCAGGATCGTTTTTAAGCGGTCTTAAAACTTTTGTTTTGGACCGTTTATAATTTATAGGGATAAAACTGAAAATTCTATATTTTGCCTATGTACATCGCTTTACGTAAGTAATACACGCGACAGTATAAAAATCCATACTGAAATGCCAACAGTACGTATGATGATATTTTGCTGTTTTGGACAGTAACGCAATGGAATCTCGAAAGAAAAACAGTCACACAAAATATCAGAAATTCCGGTCCCAAAAGACGCCTTTTCCTATGATTTGTAAATATTTCTTTCCTTTTACTCTTAGATAAAGTAATACAGGATTGCATACATTTCGAAAACTGAAGCCATTTTCCATCGCTACAAATATGCTACGAATTTTTGAAAGTAGCCAACCGACTATTTGGAAAAAATAATTTATTTTTTTATTCATCATATTTTGTATTTTATTACATTATGTTATCTCAAATTCAAATTAAATGTTGAATTTCACAGCCATATTTTTAAATATTGATCATACCATTTTGATTTGCTACTTGTACATTCCAATAACAGGCCATACAGAAAATACTTATTGTGTAGTTACCACGACTATTAAAATTATAATTATTTTACTTGTCAATTTAAATATGTCCCGAGTGGCCATTTAAATTAGTTTTGCCAGTGGATTAGTTTTTGATTTTATAATTTATTTTAAATTGTATGTTTTTTCTGTATGTTAAATTAAAATAGTTGATTTAAGTTTAATTTTAGTACATACACTAAAATTTTATTTAAATGTTTAACAATGTAATTTTCATCTCAAATATATTGTATTATATTTTTATATAGTTCAAAGGTAAGTCTTGCATTAGTTAACAGTCCGGTTTATTTGCTTGAAGACCTATCTCATCTGCCATCTTTGGTCCGTGACAGGGAATCATCCTTTAGGGCCACATGTGTATTATATTGTGATATCTGAGACTTTGTTTATTCTTTCTTTTTTCTTATAAGTGAGTTGGTATAAGATATTGATACGAGTATTTTGTGTTTACCGATAATATTAATTGATTTTGGGTTCTATTTGTACACTTGACCGTACATTGTTATTTATTACGAGTATGTAGCCTCTTCGAATCGCTATTAGGTTTCACTGTTTTTAGCAAAACTATTGAATTACACACGTAATTGCAGGCATTTGATATTAGCCTTATCCGAGGAATAAGCGAATAAGACCAACGCAATATAAAATCACATCGTACCTGTTTGTAATTTTTTTTATTAATATTGTAAGGATTTTTTGAAGAACGGAATCCTAAAATGTTACCTATAGCAAATGTATTGTGATTTATTTCATAATATTTTTTTTGTTTATATTATTTATTTAATAACAGATAACTAAATCATTTATTAAAGTAATCAGAATATTCATTTCTGACATCTTCTGCATTTATTTTTCTATGTCTGTATCATTCTGCAAAATTATGATGATGACGCAGAGCAGGATTGCTACGAGTAAGTACACGGAAGAGAAAAAACAGAAGTATGTCTGTTCTCCAAAAACCAACTATGAAATCATCTCCATCATACACATCAAATGTTCCACGAGGACTATTCAGCGTGGAAACGCAGCCAGTGTTATGGGCACCTTTTCACCAGGTACGATCATGGGTGGGTTTTCATTACATTAAATGTTTTCGACATGATTAATTTTTATTATATTTATGTACAATAAAGCTCAAAAAGTTGTGCAAAACAAAACATGCCATAACTACTCGTATTGTTGGTTCTGGTTTAAAATGCAGAGATTTACATAGCCCTCTAAATACGTAGGACATACACATTTTGAACATGATAACACATTGTTATAGAAAATTTTTTCTGTAGTGCCTTCTTGATGTTCCCCTGTTTCCAATTTTTTTTCCAATTCCAATACTTGACTTATATTGACTACTGTTATAGCGCAGACAAAAAAACACTCAATTTAAGCAATTTCACATGATGATATAATATCCACATCGATATCGTTAAATCTCATTATAACATCGCTCGCTCGCTCCTGATTGGCCCTGCGCGCGCAGCTGCGCTCTCATTGGATAGATTTTAATGGCGGCAAGTTCACTGTGACAATACACGTACGCGTAAATTTTTACTTTTGTTGTTTGATAATTGCATTAGTGAAGATAAAGTAGTGTATGCAACTGCAAATAACAGTTATTAAAACACTCGTTACTATTATGAAACTCGCTGCGCTTGTTTCATAAACTCACACTCGTGTTTTAATACCCTTCATTATATGACAGTTGCATAAGCTACTATTTTAGGAGAAAACCACTGTTCTACGTCCAGCCGCTTCGCTCAAATCTGTATGGTGCGGTTGAACTCAGTACAATAGTGCCATAAAAAAATGTAAAAAAAACAATGGAAAATCCCTGGCTTACAAATCTGGAATTCAGTGGATAGCACCAAACAAAGTGCTTCATAATCCTCTAAAACCTTACATTTTCCAATACCTAGGATTTAGCTACACCTGCTTTAAGTCTTGCGGGCTTTGGAACACCTTTATTGCGATTTATTGTGTCGTATTTCTTAGAACATAGACAGCAGAGACACCTAACAAAGCAAGGTCGTACGTGGCCTGACAATGGAGTGAGATATTGTACAGTTTACAAAATAATTAAGAAAAGTATTATTATTTGAACGAAAATACTTTTTAACCCGTGATAGGTTTGCTTATGACTACGGCTTGCCTGATGTAAAGCTATGTTGTAAATTACGACGCGGCACGCTTACTAAGAAGATACTTTTATTTTTCCTTAATAAATTTGCGTTTAACTACAGCTTGCCTTTTGCTACGTGTAGTCTAAAATGTGGATGTGTATTAACTCTACTTTTGAAGACCCGCGGATGATACTTCTAAGAAAACAGAGACTCTTCCAAATCTTCACTGTCCTCATAATAAAGGATGACGCATAGCGTTTTGTACGAAAATTTAGACTTTCAACTCTGTATCGGTGTCTCTTCACTGACTCTCTGCTCGTTCTGTAGTAGAACGGAGGAGGTGGAACTAAATCATGGAGTTCCAAAGCACACTCCCCGAAATATATGCGTTAAAAGACCGACAAACTAGCAACTTTACGTCATCTAGGTTATGAAGCTTCGCCGTCGCAACGCAAGAATTGCCAATAAGCTTCTTAGCTCGTCTCTCAATGGACTCCAGTGCTTTGAGCTGATATTTGGCTGCAAATGTTCTTAAGATGCGAACAGTATTGACACAGACACGACCGAATTTGTGTTTTATACAGGTTAAGCAGCTGTTTTGGCCTGAAGTAATGTCGCACTTATATAAAACGCTTAAGTTTGTCCATCCAACGAGATGATGCTGCCAGCAATAAGCACCCTACCTGCGGACACTGACGTAAGTTTAGCATATTACTTGTAAACAAGGTTTTATTTGAATATGAGTGTAGTTTTTAATTCAGATTTATAAACATATTATTTAAACAATAAAGGGCGGCCTAAGAAAGTATGGATGGATTGTGTTAATGACGATATGACCAGGAAGGGTGTGAATACAGAGATGACGAATGACAGAGATGTATGGAAGAAGCGTAAATACTGTACCGACCCCACATGAAGTGGGATAAGGTGAAGAAGATCATTTAAACAATAATTAAATACATTTTTAACTTGTAACTTAAGTCTTTTCTAGGTACTATTCAAGACCTTTATGTGACGGCAGCCATTTTTGATAGAGTCCTACTAAACATAGCTATGAACACTTTCAACTAACAAACACTGGTTTGGTTGCCTGGAAGAGATCGCTTTCAGTGATAAGGCCGCCACTTGTAACACTACTTATAAGTTGTTTATTTTTCTGTTTTATATATCTTTTTCTGTTGCAATGAAGAGTATATCTAACTGAACGCTTAAAACAAAAAAATACTTTATCTAAATCGGTTCAACCTTTTGTGAGCTACGACAGCACACACAGACGCATCCAAACTTATAACACCCCGCCGTTTTTGCGCCGATAATAAAATAAGTGTCCTCAAGAAACATTCCAGACTTTGGCCCACCAACAACGTGCCTAATTACCTATTCCAGATCAAAAGGGAATACTAATTTGAAATGTCATTTGCAAGTTTAAGGTCGACTGAAAGTGGCAAGAGTAATTTTTCAAAGCTCTCCAATTACTCAGTAAATAACGGTGAGTAGGCCTTTTGCTTAGTAATTACCTTAAAAATGTACGGTACTTGTTTTTCAACAGGTTTAGGTTTATAACTTTATAGCAAGGCATCATCAGGAGATGCTGACTCTTCGAACTTCTCTCGATTTGTCGTTCGAAGTGTTAGCATCTCCTGATGATGCCTTGTGGTTAGGCGAAACACGTGTAGAGTTAAGAATTTCCGAATTGTGATAGGTAACGTTAATCTTAATTAATCTTAGTTAATTTTTCCGTTACTTGTCTTAATTTGGATTTCGGATCACAGCGGAAGTACACTAAATATTTAGTTTTGTCTTCTTTTTAGGTTTAGGTTTCATAATTGTCCACGTGCGAGTCAAACTCGCGTATGAAGGGTTCCGTGCCATTTCGTTTATAGCCCCCCTTCTAACACGCCTGGTAGACGCTTCAAACATTTTCAAAATATTTTTTTATTTTGTAATTTGTAAAATAATAAAATAAAATATTTAGTGTATTAGAATTTATTATTTGTACAGAAAATATAAATTCCAATACAAACTTTGCCTGTGCCTCTACCCCTGGTCTTTTTTTGTTTAGTATAGTTAAGTTTTAGATTAAGTCTTTATTCTAGAAAAGAGTGTGTATTTATACCTAACTAAATTTTTAGTAATTGGGTCAAGTTGATACTCTTAGAATGTGTTTATACCTAACTAAATATTTAGTAATAGGGTCATGTTGATACATTTAGAATGCGTTTATACCTAACTAAATATTTAGTAATAGGGTCATGTTGATACTCTTAGAATGTGTTTATACCTAACTAAATATTTAGTAATAGGGTCATGTTGATACATTTAGAATGCGTTTATACCTAACTAAATATTTAGTAATAGGGTCATGTTGATACTCTTAGAATGTGTTTATACCTAACTAAATATTTAGTAATAGGGTCATGTTGATACATTTAGAATGCGTTTATACCTAACTAAATATTTAGTAATAGGGTCATGTTGATACATTTAGAATGCGTTTATACCTAACTAAATATTTAGTAATAGGGTCATGTTGATACTCTTAGAATGTGTTTATACCTAACTAAATATTTAGTAATAGGGTCATGTTGATACTCTTAGAATGTGTTTATACCTATACTCCTACGAGTTCTTAAGAAAACATACATGCGAATAGAGAACCTCTTGTTTTTTGAAGTTACTTAAAACTCATTTAATTTTATATGAGTCCCTGTAGTAATAAATCCCGTATTATTTATTAGGGTAATACCATGTTATGTATGCAGATTCATAAAATAATGGTGCAATTTTATCTTGACAACATTTGTATGTAAATTTTATAAATTGCGTTGAATAAATCTCCATTCGGTTATATTTTATACTGTTCATGAACAGGAGGAAAATGATTATTATCCTTTACTTTGTTACAAATATAATACCAATTAAAAGTAATAGATAATGAAGCGCCTGTAGCTCGGCTAGGTAAGGTGATCTGACGCGATCATTGAAGCTAAGCAACGGTCGATGCGGACGGTGTTTGGATGGGTGACCATAAACAAGACTCTCGTTTTAAAAAAAGTGGCAATTTTATCTGGGCGCTACCGTGGGTCGGACGATACGTTAAATTGTAGGTCCCGGCTTTTAGTCTTAGTACAAGCAATCTTTAAGCCAATTCTAAGGCCTTCGGGTGGCTTGAAGAGTTTTTATATTTAGAGATTTTTTTATTTTCCTGAGTTTATATTTTTTATTAACTCACGTCTGACAAACAAATTGCTCTCACTAATCAAGCATGAATTATTGTTTTTTTAACCCGCACGAAGTTCATTACTCAAAAAATAAGGCTGACAATTTTAGTCTCTTTTTTCGTAAATTTTTTTAGAAAACTGCTTGTGAAAATATGTCATAAAGAAAAGACTTTATATCGCAAAGTTATGTATGCAAAATAGTTGAGTCTGTAAATATAAAACAAAGAGAAAACAACACGAGGCATAGAGGATGAAAAATTGAAACGTCAATAAAACTTCATGCTGCTGTCAATTTACCATCGTGTACGTAATCACCGCTTGTAATAGGATTTCAACTCAACGTCAGTTAACTATTTAATCTGTTATACGGAACACTATTTGAAATTTGAATATCACATAGCTAATAAAAAATAATTGTTTTTTTAATTATCCATTTCTAGTTTTGTGTTATGGTAGCTAACACAACTGATATACATACATATATATTTTATATACATACATATTTAACACCCAGACCCACAGCCAACAAATTTAGTTAAGCACAAAGCTGTTGGCCGGACCGAGAAACGAAACCCGTAACCTTCTGATTGGCAGTCCGGCATGGTAAACTTTAAGTCAAGTGCCCAGATTACAAATATATTCATTTAAGATCTCAATGTGCTCGTATTTTCATATCTTAAACTTGATGGACAATTATCGATTTGTTAAAATATAACATTTCATTATTCCATTATATAAAAAAAATAGCATATCTTACAAAATCATTGATAGTTTCATGAATGATGTGCATAAAAGACCCAAAATCAGTATCATATTATCTAAGGTAACAAACCACTTTAGACCATTGTTATGATAAGTTAGATAGATTTACACTTTATTTGGCAAATAAAATGTTTAAAAAAAAACAATGAATAAAATAACGATATTTCATAATTTTACATCGTGCTACAAAAAGCAGCCTTGTCGCTAAAATATAGTCTGGTGTTTTGTAATAAGTAAACAATTTTATTTATTTTTCACCAACAATAAAACAACTTTAGCTACAACCCACACGTATTATTTAATTCCCAGCTATTCATCCAGCGGAATCCGTTTTATAGTAAGGTGAGTGGAATAATAGGCGAAGGTGTTGGTAGGGTTGCCAGTCAATGTATTAAAATTATATTATATTTATATTTTTATTTATTTATACTGATAGGATTGCGTTTGACCACAGCTTGCCTGGTACAGGGCATTGGAAACGTTAAGAAAAATAAATATAAAGTTCTTTTAATGGAAGCCGTGCAGAGTTTTATTCCTTAGGTATAATCAGGATCAAAGTATCTATTCAAATAAATTACGGATAGTCAAATATTTTTTTTCTTGTGTTTTTTTTTATACTAAATATTTGAGAAAGTCGAGCCGTAAAAAGAGTTTCGCAATAATAATAAACCTCTTTATTAAACAGAGAAGAGTTATTTGGACAAAGAAACGTTTTATTTATTTAGGAGTGAATAAAGAACAAACCAGAATTAAAAATTAAACAAACCCCCAAAATAATTTATGGGGGCAGCCATCTTGGATTTTAAATTTATTTTTGTTTTTGTATATTATTAGTCAAGCCCTTTCATTTAATATCGATATTGCGGAAGTCGTACAAATAACGTTTGATCCGTTACACACAGACACGACAAATTCGTAACACCCGTCGAAGTTAAAAAAAAGTTAAAAAGTATGTTAAATTCAATAAACATTAAAATACGAGTGCTATTATGTGTAGTATTTAGAGGGGAAGAATATTTATTTAATGAAATTTGTAAGTTTATTTAATTTAATCTAACTAGTATTTTTAAGTATTTAGTAATTATTGTAGCGTGACTTGCCTTTAACGTATGTTATTTATAGTTAATAAAGTTCTATATTTCTAAAAATAAAAGATCTATTTTAGTCGTGCATGGTCTCTGGATTTTTTTATACCAGCGAATTGCACTATCATAATCGTCACAAGTCAATAATATGATAAACGGAGATATTTCAATCATTATTTTTCAAAGCACGAGTGAACCGGTTTCTTCTGGGTAAGCGCGTTCCACCTTAGATCACAATATCGCTTACCATCAGGTGAATTCTGATCAAGCGCAAACCCATCATAGTTTAAAAAAATAAAAATAATTCGTTTTAAATTGCATTGGCGCGTGGCAACCCTAGTCAACAAGAATACACGTAGTAGATGTGAATGCACGAATTTAGCGACTGAACCGTGTCAAAACGTGCCCAGAATATCTATAAACTTCCTAGGAACGTCTCTAACTGGCACGGGATAGAGAAAACTGGATTTAAAGTTGTGCTACAAAAGACTGATCCTTTTCATAGCAGCTTTGCATTCGTATCGACCTCGTTAGCGTAAAGGTTACCATGCCGGTCTGCTAATCAGAAGGTTCTGGGTTCGATTCCCGGCCCGGTCAACATCTTTGTGCTTAACTAAATTTGTTGGCTGTGGGTCTGGGTGTTAAATATGTATTTATATAATATGTATGTATGTATATGTAGTATATCAGTTGTGTTAGCAACCATAATACGAGCTAGAAATGGTTCAGTATGGGGCTAACCAGCCGTGTGTGAATGTGTCCTAATATTTATTTATTTATTTATTATAACACCTAATTTATTAGCTTAGCAGTTTACGTAAGACATCGATGATAATAGTATTGTTTAAAGTATTCTAAGTCATTAGAATTTGAATTAATATTTCTTATTAATTATTAGAATTAAGTATTGTTTAAACACCAGGCAAGCTGTGGTCAAACACTAACCTATAAGTTGTAAAAAATATATAGTTATGCAATAATTAATTAAGTTTTTATTCATGTCACAATATATAGTTAATAATATGTCAAACTTAATTTAAATTTATTATAAATAACTTAAATCTAAATAATTGCAATAATTATTAAAACGATTTCTTTGTGTCAGTGTTTTATGTTGAAATCAAGTTTTTTTTTAAATTTATGTTGTTTTTTACCTTCATATGTTTGATTAAAAGCGAGTATGGCTCGTTGGGAAAACGTTTGCTTTTTAATCAGAAATCAGGAATCACACAGCCCTCGATTCGATCCCGGCTTGACTGACACCAATGATTTGGTTTCTTGTTTGGAGTGGATTTGCACTTATTTGCTTTATGATGAAGAAAAATATACAACACAACTGCAGGAAATCGACATGTTTGACACACAATACCTTAAAATATGTGTCATACATTAACCCGCACGTGGCGAGCGTGGTGGATTATGACCATGGATGATTTATTTCTCTCCTTGTGAAAAAAAGCCCCGAGTCCCAACCGTGAGAACGTATAACGGGCAGCGTATGCTATGTTTTAATTATTGGACTGATGATTGTAATAAAAAGAGATAATTTGCACCCAAATCAAAAATAGACAAAACACTAAAACCATTTTATTATCACTTTAATCTTTAAAAAAAATATTATGCTTTTTTCCAAACAGGCATCTTTGCCATTGAATTTTGTGAAATAACAGCTGATATTTTAACGCAAACTTTAAAAGTAGTCTTTAGAAATGTTAAGTATATCCCACCGCCTTTAAAAACGCGTATTTTGCCAAGTAGTAACCAGGACTACTTATAAAACATAATGTACTCGTACTTTTATCAAACCTTGTCATTTAAAACTCGTCAATGAAGTCAGAATTCAACAGTGTACACGGTACTTTTAGATAAAACAGATAAAAATATATCTCAATGGTAATCTAAGAATGCAATAGGCTTATCAGATAAGGTGTATTGTTTTGTCGAGGCTAAAACATATGTAATTTTGTGATATGAAAGACCTATGATGATAAATAAAAGAGATTCAACAAATCCATTCTAAAATATGTTACTCTGATCTCGACGAATTGTTTTAATGACTTATTGAATTAATAATAATTAAATAGTAGGACACATTTTACACACGGCTGGATAGTGTCATGCTAAACCAATTCTGGTTTGTATCATGGGTGCTAACACAACTGATATATGTACTACATATGTATATATTTATTTAATTGTATGTTCGTCAGGCTTTACTCCAACACATTTACTTCGGACACATTGTCCAACTAACACTTTTCACTCACAACAGTTATTGCGAAAAATACTTTAAATAAAAAAAATGCAATAAATTTATAAATACTAGCTGACCCGGCAAACGTTGTTTTGCCTTAAAAACAGTTAAAAATTATAGGTATGAAAAATTATAAAAATAGCCATAAAAAATAGGGGTTGGTGATATAAAATAAAAAATTTAGTGTTGTATGTATTTTAAAATAACATCGTAAATTTAAAAAAATATATATTAAAGGGTGAACAACCGTCATCATTTAGGGGTATGAAAAATAGAAAGTTGCCGATTCTCAGACCTACTGAATACGCATACAAAATTTGGTAAACATCGGTTAAGCTGTTTCGGAGAAGTACTGTAACTAACATTGTGACATGGACATTATATAATATATAAGATATGCTCGTCTGGGATATTTGTGGGGTAAGTATGAGTCACATTAAAAGCGAGTCAGCGTAGATGGCTTTTTTTTGCTACATATTATATCATACATAAACAAATCCCAAATATGAATATTAAAGTATTAAATGAGCTTATTACTTTTTATGGTCTTGTTGTCTCCTATTTTAAGCCGATTTACACTTTTGGTTGTCATCACCATGCTGAGCCATTCTTAAATTACCTACTACGCTTATAACGCATAATATGCGTTATTTGCGTATTATCTACATACAATTCAAATTACATATTATGTATTCAGATTCAGATGTTTTATTAACCATAATAACATTCATTATTTTTGGTACGTCATTTACAGTGGATATGTGATATGTCTTAATGAAATAATATAATATAATTTAAATGTTCGCGAAAGTGTGATAAACGTCAAATTTAGAATTTTTTTTTTATTACAACTTAAACTGAAAATATCCCTCTGTGAGCTTCATGTCCAGATATTCGTCTTATTTATAATTATATTTATAATGTAATTTGCGTTTAACGTGTTTATTTGTAATGTTTAAATTTTCTCATTTTGTGTGAAATGAAGCGTAAATAATAGTTGAAGAATAATTGAATCTGAGAACAAAAACAAACTTTCCACCAAATCAATAAAATACCACATTTAACACTGTGTGGATACCCAAAAGTTTTGACAAAGGGCGGCAAATTTTACTGTTACTTTAGCTTTTAGGAACGGTTAATGGATTTTTGGGCGCAGTCATAGGGAAAATATTGTAAATGACGACTCGTAAGCGTAAAGGTTGCTATGCCGGACTGCCAATCATAAGGTTCTGGGTTCAATTCCCGGCACGGCCAACATCTTTGTGCTTAACTGAATTTGTTGGTTGTGGGTCTGGGTGTTAAAAATTTATCTATATAAAATATGTATGAATGTATATATATGTATTATATCAGTTGTGTTATCTACCATAATACAAACTAGAAATGGTTCAGTATGGGGTTTACCAGCCGTGTGTAATATGTGTCCAAAACAAAAAGAAAAGATAAGAAAGAAATAGCACTTTCGACTTTTAAAAAGCGTCTTATTTTTTAAACCAAGAATGGGCAAAAAAATCAAATACGGAGATAAAACAATTTCCTTGAAGAGTTTGAGAATTTTTAAGGTAACATGGTAAGAAAATAGCTTTACAATGCGGCGTAAATGATGGGGCTACGGTTTTCTGTGTCCTTATTTTTATTTTAGTTTAAAAAATCGTTAAGAGTTGTAAAACACGATAACATAAAGCTAGCTAGTTATTATAGGAAAATTTCCCTTCAAATTGAAAAAGCATGCTTATACAGTTACAAAGAAATTAAAACAAACCTACGTTATTTTATAGGCAATCGTAATTATCTATAATCGTTTGTGCTTATAATAAATTAAATAAATAAATGTTTCTTTCTTTCTTTCTTATAATTTCAATATTTTGTTACTGAAGATTTTATATGATTTAATACGTGAAATACCTACTATCGTAGTTGAGGCACTTTGCATAAATATGCATGGCTGTTATCGGTACATCAACACCATAAATTAGGTACATTCATACCAAAGACTAGCGTACATTTTTGTGTAAATCTAATTTTCTTCTCCACAAAAATCACCAATTATACGAATAGCAAAAGATAACGAAAATAGTGTCAATCGATAGATTGAAAGATTATAAATTGAAACTATTATTAGATAAAATTAGCTACTTCTATTATGCAGAAATTTTGAATTATTTGACTTCAAAAGTAGAAAAAAGACAAAAACGCAATACTTGTACATTGAATTTCACAATTCTATTTAATTGGTGATTTTTGTGGAGGGGAAATTAGTTATGCCAGAAGCACATCCTGTCTTTTCATCGAAATTGAATAAGCACTTTATGCGTGAAATTGTTACTAATATTTGTACATACACACATATGAACATTCTCACTAACTTTCGCATTTATTATATTAGCAGAATATTAATATCTAATCTAAAACGTTTTACTGATGGGCTATCATAAAATTCCTGACGGAAAATACGCGCGTGAGTCTAAATATTTATATTTGCCGGCAAAAAAAGCCAGCCTTAAAGCCACGAGCAACAGTATTTCGTAAACAAATACCACCTGAAAGAATAACGGCGGGATTTTTATTTTAAAACTCATACTGTAGGTGTGAATTGCCTACGCATTTTGCAAGTTTGAAGATTATGATTGGGCTGTTTTAACCGCTGATTTTCACGCGCGTTGCAATGCAGAATTTGAGAGATACATACTACAACAAATTTAATTTGCAAATTAATACCACTTTTATACTATCATCAATACTCGTAAGTATCAGAAAATAGGCTAGTAGGTGCTTAAGGAAAAACACATAGTATTCCACACATATATACCTAACATACCGTCCCGGCTTCGCACGAGCTTTAAAATAATCTAAGTAGCAAAGAAAAACAAAATATAGCCTTTGTTACTCGGGGATAATGTTACTTCCTAACGGTGACATAATCAGTCACCGTTAGGAAGTAACAGTCCAGTAATTTCAGAGCCTATTTGCGTCAAACAAACAAAAAATAAAACTTTTCTTCTTTATAATATTGGTATTTAAAACTTACAAGTCGTAAATTAAAGAACTATTAAGGTTTTATATGAAAATAACATGCTTGCCCCAACAGCTCAGGGTCTCCACGTCTTCTTATAATTAAAACTAGCTGAACCGGCAAACGATGTTTTGCCTCACTTAGGGGTACAGCGCCATCTATTGATTACTTACTCAACCCAGTCGAAAGGTATCGACATCTGTTGTGATAATTGTGACTGTCAAATAATAACAGACAATAATTTAGCAATAAATTAAAATTGCGACTATAATTTGAGATTTAAACTATTCTGTCTCTCAAGTTGGATCGAACTGCACATGGTGTGAGAATTTTATTATAATTGGTTAAGTGGTTTAGGAGTCCATTGAGGGCAAACATTGTGACAAGAGATTTATTTATATTAAAATGGATTTTTCTGAAGATGGATGGAGTATACCCTAAATAATATAAGCATCAGACAATTTTGGAACTGTAGACTTAGTAACACTTACCTACATTGTTGCTAATAAAATGTTATCAGAAACGTGTTATAAAAGTATCATACGTTAATAACGCTCAGTGTGAAAGAAAACACGGTTGGAGCATTTTTACACGCGTGCCAACGGATGATAAAATGATAAGCGTTAACCACATATCTACTCGGACCAGAGAAAGCAGCTTGTATTAATTAAATGGTCAAATTTCCTTTCATCTGTCCGTACCTATGTATACAATATACAGACATATCATAATCTATGTTATTAAATGGTTGTTATACGCTAACAAAGACATGGTAACTTTCCAGGGCAATTTCATATTTAAAAAAAAATAGCTGGTTCATATCAAAAGTTCGCCGATTCAGGACAAAATGTATGGATCGTTTTTTTTTTGTATGAGCCAAGTGGCCCAGCTCCGGGATCGACAGTTTATCAAGCCACCTGAATGAAGGCCTCTGACTGATTTTGTCACGGAAGAAAAAAAACAGTGGAAGTGCTAAGTAGGCGTTGCACGCGTGCCACTATTAAGAGTTGTTACGCTTAACTGATCCCAGTCGTTCTGACATCGCGTTGCTCGTCTCGCGTCAAATTCGTATTTCCTTAGCTATGCCGTATTGTTCCGTTTTGGAGTGTAAAAATGTCAGTAGGAGAAAAAGTCTTAAAAATGCAGGTGTTTTGTACCATCGGTAAATACGATTTTCATTGTTTTCTAATAAAAGTCTTATTTTGTTTCAATTTACTGTTTTTTTATTATTCTGTTTTTTCTCTTCCGTGGATTTTGTTAATGTTAAAGTAAGCTGGTGCAACCCAGCTTTACTTGTTGTCTTTTATCAAAAATGTACTAGTTATAAGTGATGTCTCTTAAAACGGCAAGGAAAATAAGACCGCAAGTAAGAATTTGGTCTTATTAATTTAAGTGTATTATTAGTTTAGTAATACAGTTGAATTTTCTAACGCTCACTGCGTACGGTCATACAATTTTATAGCTGTTATCGCGGAGCAAGATAGCTTATGTTTATTAAGGCACTAGTCGAAACTTAACCTTAAGATTCAGAATGTGACTTGAATTGAAATATTTTGACGTGACAACGTCTTAAATTAGGTTGCGGCTGGGAGTCACTTATGAAAAAGTGTAACGCCCGGTAACGTTACGATGAGTCACCGAACGAGAGAGAGGCCCGCCGAATGCCTTGCGTCTCTCTGCCACTCAACTATGATCGGTCTGCCGCGCGCTCAGCACGCGGCAGACGTTGTCACGTAAAATCTTCGCCCGTAAAACCGACTACAGGCAACCATTTTTTTTTTTTTGATACGTAGTGTATTGTATAGATACGATAGTATAGTAAACTCATGCCATTTTTTGTGCTGTGTTTGTATGCAACACTGAATCTGGTATATATTTTTGATCGAAGGTGGTTGTACCAGCTTTACTTGTCTTTTGTAAGTAACCTTGTGGTAATAATATCTGAACTACATTTTCTCTTCCTTACCGCTACCACACACGGTTATAGCATGTACATAAATTATCGACTTCTTTCCGCCCGTCCCATATTTACCCTGTTTGCCCTTTGGACTCAAGGGGAATACATATATCAAAGGCATATCGCAAGAAAACAATATGGCTGCAGATGTATTATAAATACATACCTATACCTACTTGAACTATTCTTGACGACCTCGTTGGGCGTAATGGTTACTATGCCGCACTGCCAACAAAAGGGCCTCGTGTTCAATTACCGGTATGGCCAACCTCTTTGTGATGAACTGAATTTGTTGTTCGTCGTCCTGGCTGTTTAATATGTATCGATATTTAAAGTATTTATGTAAGTATATGTAGTGAATCAGTTGTGTTAGCACTCATGTACTAATAAGGAACAAAGTCAAGATATTACTTTTATTTTTATTTCATTATTTGTTTCAAAGGGTAATAAAAATATGTAAAAATTTTAAGCATCTTACGTGTTATTAATAAAAGCAAAAAAATAGGACAAATATTCACATTTATTGTACTTCTGAGATACGGCCGTATCCCAGAAGTACAATAAATGTGATTATTTGTCTTATTTTTTGCTTTTATTAATGGTTTAAGTACTGAACTCTTATAATTTTCTTCCGCCATTTTGTGGTGGCTGCCATCTTGATATCGATCAATTTCACCAAACATAGTTAAGAACATCGCTCTCGTGACAACTCGCAAAAAAAACAATAAACCATATCAGACTACACGATGCCAGATACACATACACGCACAAACACACACACACCCACAGTCAAACTGCTAGCACCTCGTCGCTTTAACCTCAAAGGTAATACCTAAAAAAATAAATACTCCCATAAAACAAGGTAACAGTTTCAGTAAAAACGCGTTGCGTGCTTCTAACTTAGGCCTCCAGTACACAATGTCACTTATTTCCATAATCTACACACAATTTATGGATACTCACTTGCCTTGTATTATTTTCAACATGTAACAAAATTTGCAGTGTCAAAGGTTAGAATTACATAGCATAAGCAGCTTGCTATACGTTCCCACTGCTGAGACTCTAAGCCTTCTCTCACGAGGAGATTTAAGCCATAATTCACCACGATGGTCATATGTGGGTATAATGAAACTGAAAAAATTGTAGCTTTATCATTAACTTAAGTTCCTTTTTTCCTCACAATATTATAAACAGTTTTCCTACCATGCCACTTTATGTAAGTTTTAGTTACTTTATTATTTACTTACGAAAATAAGCACTAAAAAACTTACGATAAAAATCGACTAATTATTTATACAATTTTACAATTAGTTTTGTGGTCTTATTTTAATTTTGTAATTTGTGTTAAAATGTGATATGTAGATAAATATTTTTTTTTGAAATAGTGATAATTAATATAAGCATTTTTTTTATTTTACTTTACTACTATACCTTTAATGTTATATCACAATTCAAATCTTAGTCGTAGCGCCTGTAGCTCGGCTAGCTAAGGTGATCCGACGTGATCATCGAAAGCAACGGTTGATGCGGGCGGTGTTTAAATGTGACCATTTCAAGTGGCATCTGGGTGCTACCGTTACCGGATGACATGTTAAATTGTAGGTCCCGGCTGTTAGTCTAAGTACAAGCAGTTGTTAAGCCAATTTAGAGGCCTTCGGGCGGCTTGAAAACTCTCGACACCAGAGTTTGGCCACTTAGCTCATACTAGAATATGCATAAGAAGAATCTTCTTAAAAAAACATTTACTTGTATATTATTTGTGTTTTAGTGTAGTAGAACTAGTTATTTTGTAGCAAACTGTATTACTGTTTTCTACTAAACTTTCATGGCCCTAAAACTCCTTATCAAGGGTCTGCTTTACTTTACGCCGAGCCTTGTGAAGTTGTGACCCAAACAGATTTATGAAATGCGTGAAGAGTTAGCATTTAGATTACATTTTTTACATTTCAGGCGATGTTAAAAGGAACAACGGCCTTGGGCTTGCTTAAATACTTTTGTAAGAAAAAGGCTGTAAGACATATTTTTCTTTATTAGACAATGCGCATTGCTGTGTTTTACAGGTATAAATGAGAAAAATTAGAACACGCCACATTTTGTGTGTTGGTGGCATCTTGGATTTGAAAATTAGAATGGTATAAATGTAACTCATTTATATTTTTTCACAAGCGTTATTATGTTCATATTATTAAGTACTTTGTGGCGAGGGACATTCTTGGTCTGATTTTTATCAAAATATCACACTACAACACATTTCAAACGCAAAAATTAAATCTAACATACACACACACTCACAAACATACACGTCAATCTTATAAAACCGCGTCGTTTATGCGTCTGTGGTTAAAACCCAAAAGTTACATAAAATACTTTTTGAGACATTCAAAGTAGTAGGTACTAAGGTTAGTATTGCTGTAACTTCTTTTTCGTATGGGCTAAGTGACCAAGCTCTGGTGTCGAGAGTTTTCAAGCCGCCCCAGGCTTCTCAAGGGTTTACGTTTGCTTGTACTAACAGTCGGGACAATTTAACGTGTCACCCTAATCACGGTAGCTGAAAATCTCACTTTTTAAATTACAGTCTTGTGCATGGTCACCCATCGAAAGGCTGTCCGCACTGACCGTTGCTTCGCCTCGATAATCGCGTCAGACCACATTAGTTAGCACGAGTAATAGAAGCAACCTTTACTGTTACTAAAATTCTACTAAAGAATTACCATAGTTTATGAAGAAATGACATATTTTTCTTAACAGAGTAGGAAATAAATTCTTCATGGAAAAATACAGTTAAATAAAGATGGGAAGGAAAAATAAATTGACATATTCCCACGAATTTTCCGCACGTTTTCATCGTTCTTCTGTGGCTCCCAAAATAATTCTATTCTCCCATAAAAATTGATATTTACGACGGAACTCGGTAAAAATACGATATAGAATTATCGCGAGCTGTTGATATAGATACCTTGATGTCTTGAATGAAGTGACAAGAATACTTGTGAACATTTATTCTTCCTCTAACTTTGCCTCTCAGTTTCATTTGTACTGGCGGCGGTTTGTTGTCTGCTTACTGGTAAATAATTGGTCAAGTGCGAGTTGGGCTCGCGCATGAAGGGTTCCGTACTATTGTTGTATGGAAGCCCCTTTTAAATATTTAATTTTACTTCAATTTTATAATGTAATTTGATACTCAATATTTTTTTTATGTATTTTGTGAAAATTTAAGTATCTATCAGCTACCGTTATTAATATAATATATAGAAAAAAACACGTTTATTGTATAGGAACCTCCCTAACTATTTTTAAATTTTTAGTATTTGTTGTTATAGCGGCACGGTAAATACATATTTTGTGAAAGTTCAGCTTGCTAGCTATTACGGTTTCTGATATACAGCCTTGAGACAGACAGACAGACAGCGGAGGCTTAGTAATAGGGTCCCGTTTCTACCATTTAGGTAGGGAACCCTAAAAATGGTAAATGCATAGTTAATTGAATGGAGTTTCCTCTTTGAACTTACGTCGTTTTCTCAGTCTTAAAAATATTCTGCACTTATAAAACTTTGAGATTACAGTATTTTATACCACTTTTATCGAAACCAGTTTTAGACACTATACTAACACACCTAACCTTTGAAATTTAATTTCACAATACAACTCGAACACGTTTGTAATATTTTACCGTTTATCTAAAGTACCAATTTATTTTAATAACAACATTTTGATAACATCCCATTTGTTTTAATGTGCGATGGAATACAGACACTGTGGTTATCTCAACATTACTATATATATGTATTTGAATATACACGTATGTAAATAAATATAAATATAAATATTAGGACACATTTCACACACGGCTGGTTAGCCCCATACTGAACCATTTCTAGTTGGAATTATGATTGCTAACACATCTGATATACTACACATACATACATACATATTATATATAAATACATATTTAATACCCATCTATATCTATCATGTATATCTATATCATGTATATCTATAATATAAAAATAAGTCGTGTTTTCCTTCCTGACGCTATAACTCCAGAACGCACGAACCGATTTCCACGGTTTTGCATTCGTTGAAAAGGTTTCGAGCTCCGTGAGGTTTGTAGCAAACAAAATTCAGGGAAAAATTGATTCGCAAGAAAATCGACCTACACGCGGGAGGAGCCGTGGGCAACAGTTAGTAAGTTATAGATATCATGACAAATCCTACTTATATAATAAATGCGAAAGCTGTGTGTGTGTGTGTTTTTTTTTACTTATTCACGCTCAAATGGCCACACCGATTTAGATCTTTCTTTTCTTTCTTTTTCTTTTTTTACACATTCACACACGGCTGGTATGCCCCATACTGAACCATTTCTGGTTCGTATTATGGTTGCTAACACAACTGATATACTACATATACATACATACATACATATTATTATATATAAATACATATTTTACACCCAGACCCACAGCCAACAAAGTTAGTTAAGCACAAAGATGTTGACCGGGCCGGGAATCGAACCCGGAACCTTCTTATTAGCAGTCCGGCATGGTAACCTTTAAGCCAACGAGGTCGTGAAATGAAATTTAGTGTTGCAATAAGTTAGATCTTGGATTAACACAGGCTACTTTTTATCCCGAAAAAAAATACTGGTTCTCGTGGGATACTTAAATAACTTTGAAATCTATTTTGCTTTTTTACGCTGAAACGTCTGGACCGATTTCGATGAAATGTAATATGAAGAAAGGTAAAGGAAGACCCTTTAATTAATAATATATTTTGGTGGGATACACAAATAATAATTACTGTCAAAGATTTGTGCTGAATTTTAATCCGTTTTCAATGTAAGGTTTCTTAATAAATATTTCTGCGTAGAAAACGGTCACGGAAAACACTTTATCATTAAGATATATAATTTATATATAAACTCAGCAGTACCTCATATTGCTGATTTTAAATTATATATTTTAATGAATTTCCGAAATTATGTAAATGTCTATTTCAAAGAATGTATTATACCCAATCAATGGCAGATTTGCCGACCAGTTATGCTACCGAAATGACAATAATAATGTTTTTTTTAAGCTCAAATATACCTTCAAAAACTAAAACGGCATTATATCAAACAAAATACAGCAAACAATCAAACTTTGTCGTGACAATAGCCTCAAAGTGAAGGAAAACCAAACCTTGCTAGTGCTTTTGTTCTCAAAACCCAAGGAATTTCTCTGATGAGGATTTTTATAGAGCCTTTGAAAATATTTTCTATTCAATAAAAATTAAAGAAGCTCATGAAAGAGAAACCACCTAGGTTTTACTAAACTTAAGAATGAATGAAAAATATTTTTCAAAGTAGATTTTTTTGAAATCTCCTGTAATTGGGCTACGGTAATTTAAGTTTTGATATCTTTAATTCAGTGTTCAAAATCGATAGACTTCCAAAACACTATTACGTGAAATTCGCTCAATCGTAACTTTTTTTTTAAATAGTCGTTGTAAAGTTTTAAAATGTTATGCTTCTGAAAGTAATAAGATATTAAAATATTTTTTTAAGTAATAATATAATATAATGAAAGTCACCGGGACTCCCGCTCCGGGTCGTTCCTGGTGCAGAGGTTGGCCATAGCTATTCAGCGCGGTAATGCAGCGAGCGTGATGGGCACCTTAGCACCGGGGGCGAGCAGGGGTGGGTTATTTGATTAGTGTTATTAGTGTTAGTTTTTAATATGTGACATGTATACAATCAATATTAACATGTAAATTTTTATTAATAAACTCGTTATTTTTTGTGTTACTTTATTTGTCATAATAAATAATTTTCTTTCTCTCTTTCTTTCAATTATGTATGGAGCGGCTGAACTTGGTACAATAGGGCCTTTAACAAATAAAATTTTAGTGAGATCCATCGTCGGGGCTATTGAGAACAAAATCACCCTCTAATCGAGTGGCAACCAAAACACATTCTCGACTTAAGTTTCAAACTGCTGACGAATCCTTTTCAATAAAGGGGGTTCGGTTTGACCCCTTCGGCTTCTCGAGTGGATATCGACCTAGATACGCGAGAGCGGTCTGCGGCGACCTATTGAGTACCAAACTGATGTTTTTTGTCACGTATTTGGTTATATGTAAATGCCTTATTTGATCAGTAATATTTTTTTTTTGAAGATCGAGGTTTCAATCCCCGCCAATGAGCTCGAGTTTTCGGCGAATGAAAACATTGTGAGGAAATTATAGCGTGTTTTTTTTTATTTGAAATAGATTTGCGTTAGACCACAGCTTGCCTGATATTAAACAACACTGCGGCCTACGTTGAACCACGCTCACCTAGAAGAAACCAAAGCATAGCGTGGTGATAAAGCATTTTGCCGAGTCAGCGTCACTCTGGTCTAAGATAGAGCATTTCTAGTCTAGAATTACTGTCTGTCAAGGAAGCTACCGAAACACAGCGTTAGCTGCTTGTCGACAGTTTTTTTCTTAACTTCAGGGTTGCTAACCAGGCGAGCTCTAGAAATTTTTCTACCACCATGCCATAGTATCCTCACGATGTTTTCCTTTACGTGAAGCTTAATCTTTGCAGGGATGGAACCTACGACTACTGTGATGCAAAGGGGCCGCTTGCCTAACTGAGCTGTCATCGCTCTTAATAACTTTTTCTAGTACTTTTTCATTTTTTTTCAGTATTTTTTCTCCCTACCCGAAGCTATTTTTGGTATTAAAACAAAAAAAACGTAGGCACATAAATTACCCAGAAGAGCGCCACAAAAAATAACAACAGTATTTCACACACGTTTAAAACACGAACATAAATGTGAATAAAACGAATCATAAAAATTTTCGTCCACAAATCGGCAATTATTCCAAACATGCTTGTACGAGACAGTTATCTCTCCCATTTGAATAAAATCACC
The DNA here is from genome assembly GCA_035578125.1 of Mellilla xanthometata. Lineage (NCBI taxonomy): Eukaryota > Metazoa > Arthropoda > Insecta > Lepidoptera > Geometridae > Mellilla > Mellilla xanthometata. The sequence goes on along the minus strand of JAPUBQ010000030.1, from coordinate 3,022,690 downwards.
ATAAAACAAATATAATAACGTTCGGGAAAAAATATAAAATTGTTGGGTAGGCATTCTCTTCTTTATGTTGAACAAAATATGTGAGGCAGTGTGTATTTAAATCTTCTTCTTCTTCTTCCTTGCCTTGTCCCACTAGGTGGGGTTGGCACCGCAAATTTTCCTCTTCCCCTCTCCTCTATCAGCCGTCGTCTCTACACTCACTCCTTTCTCTCTCATGTCCTCAAACACTCCACCCATGTCTTCTTCGGTCGGCTCTTGCCCTTTTTCCTTGCACTTCCATTTCTATACATCTCCTACTAATACTAACATGCATATCCTCTCTTCGCATTACATGCCCATACCATGCTAACTTTCCACTTTTCAAATATTAGTTACAATCAAAGAAGCATGCCAGAAACAAAACTATTGGGAAAAAGTTACATGAATTATAAATAATTTAGAATGTGGTATTTATTAGCTAACATTAATAAGTACTACTTTATAAAATCTTCTACAACTGTGTGAAGAATACAAATGAACGAGGAAAAGCTTTAATTTTCACCTTAGTTAAACTCCATAACATGAAATGAATCTGAAATTACATATATCAATTGGCAGAATGTGTAATGTGTATTGCTATTACCATTACTCGTAATTAACCTTTTAACTAATTACAAGCTATATCTACCTACCTGTCTATGCTGTACATTTATCCTGATTCGAATTGGAAAGACTTTAATTTAACAGACGACCTCGTTGGCGTAATGGTTACCATGCCGGACTGCCAATCAGGAGGTTCTGGGTTCGATTCACGGCACGGCCAAAATCTTTGTGCTAATCTTAATTTGTTGGCTGTCGGTCTGGGTGTTAAATGTGTATCTATATAAAGTATGTATAGGTATATGTATAAGTAGTATATCAGTTGTTTTAGCAACCATAATACGAACTAGAAATGGTTCAGTATGGGGCTAACCAGCCGTGTGTCAAATGTGTCCTAGTATTAAACAAAAAAAAACTAAAAAACAAAATCCCGTGGGAATTAGAAAGCAATAACTGTTTTCTATGTCAAGTTAATCATTGTAAGAGTTAAAATGAATGTGGAAAATAACTTAAATTTACTGAACTTAAATCAAAACTATATACCGCTTAAAATATATTTGTACGTAGATTTAAAAAAGTTTAGATGAAAAACAAATATGGTTTAGTTCTAAAATAAAAATAAAAATTCTAGACGTAATTTTGCCACTTTTACGAATGTATAAAGCGTTAGGAATGTACTTCTTTCATACAAGTAGAACATCATGTGATACTTTTTATATTGGAAGAAAATCTTTATTTTGGACCAGCTCTTTCTATCTCTGTACCTTCTTCTATTTCTCATCAAAGTAAAACTTCTGAGAGAGAAAAGTTCAAGTAAATTTTTTTCACGCATCGCGGAGTTGCAAAGAAAGCTTGATGATTGCTTCGGGTCAGATTTTGGAGCAAAATCTTGTTGATTTACGATGTTATCTCAAATATTAAGTTTAATTTTGACAACCTCGTCGGCGTAATGGTTACCATGCCGTACTGCCAATCAGAAGGTTCCGGGTTCGATTCCCGGCACAGCCAACATACATATAATGTAGGTATCTATATAAAATATGTATGTAGGTATATGTAGTATATCAGTTGTGTTAGCTACCATAACACGAACTAGAAATGGTTCAGTATGGGGTTAACCAGCCGTGTGTGAAATGTGTCCTAATATAAAAAAATACATATATTCTTTAATAAGAACTTTTTTATACAATACATCTACCTAGATGAATTGTATATTCCATTACATATATTTGTATATTCGACCAACAGACCCCAATCAGTGACGAAAAAAAAATTTTGTAGCGCCTATAGGCTAGCTATATAGTGATCTGACGCGATCATCAAAGCCAAGCAACGGTATATGCGGACGGTGTTTGGATGGGTGACCATACATAAGACTATCTTTTTAAAAGTGGCATTTTCATCTGGACACTACCGCAGGTCGGATGACACGTTAAATTGTAGGTCCCGGCTGTTAGTCTTAGTACAAGTAGTCGTTATGCCAAGTCTGGCTGGCGGCTTAAAAACTCTAGACACCAGAGCTTGGCCACTTAGCTCATATGAAGAAGAAGAAGATTCCTTTGCTCGCGCGTTCATTCATTAATTAAACGACAGTTTATAAAATAGAAAGTATAATTTAAAAAAGTTGTCATGTATCAGTGGTTATAAATAAGCTCTGAAATATATCAGCTCTTTAAAATAACGAGTGTATTTTGTTCGCTCAACTTGCTTCGTTAAATATTTAAATTCGCTACCACATTTGCAATTTGCCTGCAATCTTTCACATAAAAATTCTACCCATTCAGAAATGAGAAACACTATCATGGAGTTTCTAAAAACTTTTTGACTCAACTTAGATACAATGAGTGACGAAATAAAAACTTGACCTTCGTTGTTAATTATAATTAGCACGAAGCTCCTTATAGCGCGTTGTGAAAGGGGGCTAGACGGAAAAAGTCTTACAAAATTTTTTTACGACACTTTTTGCTAACGCTTTTTGTACGCTGTTGTAAGCTGTGCAATGTGCGCATGTTTCTCTGTATGTCTCTCTCTCTCTCTCTTTCTCTCTCTCTTATAGAAAGCAAGCCAGATATTTTCATTTCTATTTCGCATTGAACAGTGTGGTGGTGCGACAATTATTTTTGTTGAGTGTATACAGGTTTTTTGTAAATAATAAATAATAATTTCGTTCCATCCGGATGTCCCTTGACACCTCTCAAGTTTTTTTCTTCCTAATTATTTATTTTATTATATTTTAGTATTTGTTGTTATAGCGGCCTTCTGTAAAAAAAAAAAACAACTTTCTAGCTATCACGTTTTATAAGATACAGCCTGGTGAGAGATCAACGAACTTTAGCGAAACCTTAATAATAGTACCCCGTTCGACATCTAGTGCTATTTGTGCCCAAAATATCAAATATGCTCAATCCAAGTATTTAATTTCGTAAGTCTACGGCAGAGGCTCATTTTGTGGTTCGCAACAATCATTTTAAGCTCGACCGCCCGGCCTGCCCTGAATGCCTTCCATGTAAAAAGTTTGAGGCACATTAAGAAACGGTATTTTACTTTTTCGAGGCGAAAAACCTCACGGAAAGGTTGAGGTTTTAAGGCACAAAAAATACAGAAATTTAATCCTAATTAAACAAACGTTAAAAGGAAGTTACACTTTACGCATTACTCAAATAGAAACATAAAAAGACTAGTTACATAAATTAAACAAAAACTTCATTTAATTTTGAATACAACACGTATAGTAATGGTTTCTCCATTTAAATTAAATTTAAAATATGCGTTAGAAGTACAGAACTTTATTAGTCATAAATAACAAAGGTATTTGAAAGGCAGGTCACACTACAAGCATTACTTTGATAATTAAAAATACTGGTTAGATAAATAAGACATAAATTAAATTAAATGTTCTATACCATTGAATATTTCACATATTGTATTCTCAATATACATTAAATTTAGAATTGATATTACTCTCTTTACATGAATAACGATTTTGCAAGTTTCATATTCATGTATTCGCTTAAGTTATAAAAGGGAGAACTTTTACAAAACTCTTTATTTTCTTTTAAAAAGTTAAAATTACAATAAAACCCTGAGTTAATAACATTGACATTGCTCTTGTATTCGTTTTAACATTAACATTAATTGCTGTTTTATTCGAAAATCTCAACCGGCTACAAAATACCCATAGCTCAGTAGTATAGATACGAGTATGATAGGTACATTTATTTTCTATAATATGATACAAATTAGATAGAAAATCAATGTCCATTTCTGAAACCATTGGTTATCAAATATTAAAAGACTATTCAAACACTTTTTAGTGTATAAGAGTGGAAAAAAATGTCAAAAGCTTTTTTTTTTTTTTTTAGATTTTGAATGATGTGGGTTTTTAGGTTATGTATTTTTAAAATATTTTTGTAATGGGAATATGTATTGTCACCTCTTTGTAATGAGCCAACGATACTTCTACGTTTCGTAGATTTGCCTTCAGAGCCTTACGAGAGTAACCTACCTTGTTAATATACCTTGTTCTAAGAATCAGATTTCGTGTAGAATGTATTGAAAGAAAATACGTTACCAGAAAAGCGCTTTGTTAGTCTTAAATTACGACGAAAAAGGCATTTGTCAGCTATTTTGTTCCGATACTGGTTCCTTATTAGACGCATAATGGTAAATCTATGTTTATGGTAAAAGAAAGTCTTATTTCGTACTTATCAAGTAGGTTTTTTATGAGGTACCGACGGTATTCATTTATGTGTACAATAACGATTTTTTACACTTCACAGCTAGATTTTTGGACCAGTAGGGCGCGTAAAAATGTGAGTTATCGGCGCTCTGGCTAAAGGTGGAGCATGATTAGTCTGGAAGAATGAACTACAATGCACCAATAGGTAGGTAGGTGCTTGAGGTAGTCTTTTCACCCATTAAAAGCTTATTTTCATGATGAGTGAATAAGAAGCTAGTTCAAATGTTCTCAAATTGTGGAAAATCAAAGGAGTTTTCTGGCATAGCCCTGTATTTGAAATACAAATTCACACTGATTTCAAAGTTGCAAATAAAAATGAATTATAATCTACTAAGTATTAATTTCTCATAACAGAGTAAGTAACTCGCTCAAGACAGAAAATGAAACAGAATAAATAGATGGACGATTAATTATGCTCTGGCTTCATTCTCAGCGATAAAGGTTTTCCAGTTTGTAGGCGTATTTCTACGTCCAATCTCCACACGGATGTTTTAGAGACCTCATTTGAAGAATCAAAGATATTTTCTTCCAAATTCGAATTTCAAAAATTGCGATCTACTTTATTCTGACGAGCTTCAACTATATTTTAATTCTGTTTAGGGCATTAAAACTACCTGTTTCACATTTTTCTTTAGGGCGGGTTTTCATTTGCTTTAGAAAATGCGGAAGGGTATATATATATATATACGAGTATATACATATTTTATGTATATCGCCTCGAATGAATCTATTCGCATAATACTAATCGAACTTTACTCAGGTAAGTTCGTTTGATCATGAATAATAATGTTAGAAAAACAAAGCCAGGGATAAGCTCACAAACAAACGAAACAAAACAAAACGCCCACATAAACTAAACTAAACTAAATTAAATACCACTTTCTAAACATTAGGAAAGGTTAACTAGCTTCTATAAATATTCCACATTTACTTAGGCTAGGATCGTTTTTAGTTACAAATGGTAACAATAAGTCTAAAAGTTTCCTAATATTATTATGATCGGGTCATGAATCCATCAAAATGATTGATCGAAGCTGTGGCAACAACTTTAAACGTATTGAATTATTGGAAAAAACGGTTTTGGTACTTTGATTTTGCTCACGATTTTAGGTAGGTTTTTTTCACATTTGCATAGTGCTTTGGTACTTTGATTTTGCTTTTGGGTAGATTTGTTTTTAACATTTGCATAGTGCTTTTAGGTTCAATAGTTAAAATAAATGTAAATAACAGAATAAGACATATCTTTATGTATTTATTAATATAAAATGTTTTTTTTTTGTGTGAAGCTACTGCGTGAAATTGCTTTACTACATTGCAATCTGTATTAATACTTCCATATCTATTTAGCAACCCTATTTTAATATACAGTAATGTATGTGTCAGGGTTTCCCCGATCAAAGAAATAATCTTATCATTAATACTTATTAAAATGAAGCGACCTACGCGTCGTAGAAACAAAATAAAGCCTCTTAGTCAATTAACGTAGGCGCTGAAAGCTTTGTAGAACTCTGTATAACGAACTGGGAATTTTAAAGAGGACCCTTAGTACAATGGTTTCATACAAACATTTAAATATGTATGAAACCAACTGGAAGGGACTCGCTACTTTTAAGTCGATGTACCTAACAAAACGCCATTGTTATTATCTATGTTTTGCATTTGGAAAGGCTTTATTTACGAAAAGATTGAATTAAAATTTACGTAACATACATTTTTAAACGATCTAATTTAGTAATATTTAGAACTAGATGTTAATAGAGAAGATAATTGCATGTTGACAGATCTTAATTTCTGAGATGTAAAATTCGAAATAGGAGTAACACAGCGTTATGATTGTTGTATTTTAATAGTACTTTGGTACATTAATATATATTCGGTTTTTCATGATGCACCATATCCATTTTTATATCATATCCATGTATGAAACACAAGCCTCGTCTCAAATTCTAAGTGATGTTGAAATCATATGAACAATAAATTTGTAAGGAGCCAACGATACAACGAGCTTTCGTAGATTTGCCTTCAGAGCCTTACGAGAGTAACCTACCTTGTTATTATACCTTGTTCTAGGAATCAGATTTCGTGTAGAATATTGAAAGAAAATACATTACCAGGAAAGCGCTTTGTTAATCTTAAATCACGGCGAAAAAGGCATTTGTCAGCTATTTTGTTCGGGTTTCTTATTTTATTTTATTATTATTTTATTCTTTTCCCCATACTGAACCATTTCTAGTTCGTATTATGGTAGCTAACACAACTGATATACTACTTAAACATACACACATATTATATATACATACATATTTAACACCCAGACCGACAGCCAACAAATTATCACGATTTTTTTAATACAACCAGAGAGCTAGTCTTACATTAAAAGAATAAAAATTAATCTGAAAAAAAAAAATGTTTGGACGCTGGAGTTTAAGAACTTTTTAATGCCGCCTAAAAATCAAGTACTACACGTGAAAAGTTAACAGCACAAGTTCGGTTTGGCAAACCGTTTGGCCTGTTAGCATTAAACGAAGGCTCTTATTTGAGGACAAGTTAACTTTCCCGAAATCGCCTGATACGTTTTAATTGGGAACCGAAAATAGACCTCAGGCAGAGCTGGTTCGAGATTTAAACGTCCTTTATTTAGAATTCAAAATCGATTAGTTTCTGACGAAGTTATCTGTCAATCTTTTAGCTATTTAATAAACTAGCTGACCCGGCAAACATTGTTTTGCCTCACTTAGGAGTATGAAAAATTGATAGTGTAGCTTATATGACACGTTCGTAGATTTACCATAGCAGCGCCATCTATTGATTACTCACTCAGCCCAGTCGAAAGGTATCGACATCTGTTAGAATCATTTGGAGCTAACAGATAATTGTGACTGTCAAATAATAACAGACAATAATTAGCAATAAATTAAAATTGCGACTATAGTTTGAGATTTAAACTATCCTATCTCTCAAGTTGGATCGAACTGCACATGGTGTGCGAATTTTATTATAATTGGTTAAGTGGTTTAGGAGTCCATTGAGGACAAACATTGTGACACGAGATTTATACATATTAAGATTTGATAATTTCTTTAGTTACCTTCTTTGTCTCAAATTCACTTATTTTTCATACATTATAAATTGCACCATAAGGTGCATAATTTTATCTATTACTAGCTGACCCGGCAAACGTTGTTTGCCTTATCACTTAGGGGTATCGAAAATAAATAGTAGCCTATTCTCAGACCTACCGAATACGCATATAAAAATTGGTAAAGATCAGTCAAGCCGTTTCGGAGGAGTACGGTCACCAACATTGTGACATGGAAATTTTATATGTAAGACTAGCTGACCCGGCAAACGTTGTTTTGTATTAAAAAATAGATAGTAGCCGATTCTCAGACCTACTGAATACGCATATAAAAATTGGTAAAAATCGGTCAAGCTGTTTCGGAGGAGTACGGTCACTAACATTGTGACATGGAAATTTTATATATTAGTAGATTTTATCAATATTTTTTTTCTTAAATTGTAATTCGGGTCGACGTGCCAACCCAGTTAGCTAGTTTAGATTTTTTATTTTTTTTTGATATTGTATACTTATAATCTTTTGATATTTCTTTTAAATACTATTGCTTAGCTGTAAATTATAGTGGAGTGCAATTAACTTATAAATTACCTAACTAATTAATTGACCTTTTGCACACCGCAAATGCGGTAGCCTACAAGGGGCATTTTATATTATTTTCCATGTTTTTATATTACCTGTGGCTACGCAAATAAAATTATTTCATTTCATTTCAATATTATGCTCTCAGTGTATACTGTCCGAATCACACAAGTAGCCCAACTCGTAAAGCTTGCAGTTGACCTACTTGTGAAACTGAACAACGGATTAAAAAACCAAGTACACCGTTATAATAAAGCTAGTGTTGCTTGGTGGGAAAACTTTTGCTTTTCAATCTGACGGTCTTTGGTTCGATCCCGACCCTACACCAATGAATTATTGTTTTTTTTTTTTACTTTTAATAATTGCTAAACTTTTTTTGATCAACTTTACCGTGAAGGAAAAAAACATGAGAAACCCGGCATATTATTGATCCCTCATGATATTATTTTCCTTCGCCAATAGCTCAAGCTCTAATAATTTATTTCTCACAATATTTTTCTACACCGAAAGTTCAAGTTCATTGGCGGGAATCAAACCCACACCCCGCTGAACGCAAGGCAACTGCTCCCCGACTGTTTTTTTTCACTTTGAATACTAGTTTATATCAATCCCATACATTTTTTGCTTCGATATTTTGTAATAACGAATATTCGCTTATTAGCACTAAAATCACAAAGACGACGTCACTTATCAGTTTCTATTTAGTACTCGTACTACTATAATGTATTATACTATATTAACTTACAAGCAGAACGCCCCGGCTTCGCACGGGCTATAAAATAATCTAAGTTGCAAAGAGAAACAAAATATAGCCTATGTTACTCAGAGATAAAGTAGCTTCTCAACTGTGAAAGAATTTTTCAAAGTGGTTTAATAGTTTCGGAGCCTATTCGCGTCAAACAAACAAAAAATCAAACTTTTTCTCCATATAAATACGAGTATATGTAGATAGATGTCTTAGACGGTAGTATCGCGTCAAGCATTCATAAATACAATTTTATTTAGACTCCTAACTTTTTCTAATCTGATAAAACTTAACTCTGGTCCTCAAAATTGTAATAAAATAACGGAAAATATGTACAAGTGTTAAGTTATGAAAGCTCCTAACTGTGCTTTTTACAGCTTTTTTATCACTTTCGTGCGAAGGGCACTCCAAATTGCATATCGGTCGTGTGACTGTAATTTTATACCGAATGCTATGAAGTTATTAGTGGTTTCCACGCAATACTTAGCTTCTTTATTACGATTTATTTTTAAGCTTTCCTACAGAATTGGTTTAGGAAGTTATATAGTAGCAATTACCATGTTAACATTCTATGTAGTAGCTATTTTTGTATGTAAGAATGTAGCTTAAACTTAGACATTGGTGGCGATTCAGCGGCACACACGACTAAACTAAATTTAAAGAAGCCCCGTCTCTTTTCACCTTAGGTGGCCAGAAAGAGACGGCACGTTCTGCACCATACAACCAACTAAAATCACGTCAAATGTAGAAAATATAGGCGACTTTCGAAAGCACTCACTTGTATCACGTGCACATTCCATATTTGACGTGATTTTAGTTGTTTTGACTATGGTGCAGAACGTGCCGTCTCTTTCTGGTCACCTAAGATGAAAAGAGACGGGGCTTCATTAAATTTAGTTTAGTCGTGTGTGTCGCTGAATCGCCACCATTCTGAAGTAATAATATATTTAATTTAAATATAAGCTGTTTTTGTATGTAAGAATGTAGCTTAAACTTAAACATTGTGAAGTAATAAATATTCGAACATTTTATTCTGTAGTTGCGTAATTTATAACCATTACTAGCTGACCCGGCAAACGTTGTTTTGCCTCACTTAGGTGTATGAAAAATAGATAGTGTAGCTTATATGACACGTTCGTAGATTTACCATAGCAGCGCCATCTATTGATTACTTACTCAACCCAGTCGAAAGGTATCGACATCTGTTAGAATCATTAGGAGTTAACAGATAATTGTGACTGTCAAATAATAACAGACAATAATTAGCAATAAATTAAAATTGCGACTATAATATGAGATTTAAACTATCCTATCGCTCAAGTTGGATCGAACTGCACATGGTGTGCGAATTTTATTATAATCGGTTAAGTGGTTTAGGAGTCCATTGAGGACAAACATTGTGACACGAGATTTATATATAAATTAAGATTACACACGAAGAGGCGGCGTCGTGTTTCGCTGGCTGGTGCCGCGCAGCTGGCCACGAAAACGCCGGTACACGACACCTTTCCGCCAGAACTCATCCTTGACGAATCTCTCGAGACAATTCGTCGGTATCCGCACCACACCATTTGTAATAAGCTTAATGCTCTTACAGCATTATGCTAAGCTTAAGTAATAAGCTTGATGCTGTTAGAGCATTAAGCTTACTACTTACTTATTGAATGCTTTAACGGCATGTTAATAGCATGTGAACGTTATGAAGATTAGATACGCTACAAAACAAATATATAATTCTGATTGGTATATTTTAGATTTAAAATATTGAGTCCATTTTAGCTTAACTGTCTAGTGACATTTAAAAGGGACGTTAAGTACGTATCCACATTACTTTAACTTAAGAAATAGTATAATAAACTTCGTTGTCATTATTATACGTGTTTAATTAACCTCAATAAGTGCACCTACAACGTAAAATTTGCGTTTTTAATTTAAAAATAAAAGATTTTTTTACAGCTCATTCTCAGGCCATCGACCTCTATAAAGAAAACATCATTCAACATTTTCTCCTTTCATAAGTTACGAGTTTTTGCATCAACGTTTTCCGCAATTTTCTTCTTTTTTTCACGTCTGGCAACACCACAATGAGATATTAAAATCTGGCTTCATTTCACATCGGTATGAAAATATTCGTCCATTGCGCTTCTGAGAAAAGGCTTTACTTTGAAGGCAGGTTCTTAAAAGAAGAATAATCATAAGGTTCATGCGTATTATTAAGTGTAGTTATAAATATTTAAATTAAAATATTTTAAGTGAAATTTATAATGTTGTATGTCTAGTAATTCATATTTTTTTACAATACTATTTTACAATACAAAATAACTTAATCTTATCTTAATATATACAAATCTCGTGTCACAATGTTTGTCCTCAATGGACTCCTAAACCACTTAACCGATTATAATAAAATTCGCACACCATGTGCAGTTCGATCCGACTTGAGAGATAGGATAGTTTAAATCTCAAATTATAGTCGCAATTTTAATTTATTGCTAATTATTGTCTATTATTATTTGATAGTCACAATTATCTGTTAACTCAAATGATTCTAACAGATGTCAATAACTTTCGACTGGGTTGAGTAAGTAATGAATAGATGGCGCTGCTATGGTAAATCTACGAACATGTCATATAAGCTACACTATCTATTTTTCATACCCCTAAGTGAGGAAAAACAACGTTTGCCGGGTCAGCTAGTATTTAATAAAATGCAGAATTGCTACTTAGCTTGCTTTGCTTAGGCAAAATTTTGGGAACGGAACCCTAAAAGCCATCATGATCTTTGGCCTTATTCGGCGTACTCATTGCGTGTTTTGACTATAGTTTATTAATTAAAAAATGTTCAGAGTTAAATAATTAAAATAAAATAAATTTATTTACAAAATAAAATGTCAAAAAAGACCCAAATGTATATGTATAGATTTGATATACATCACGCCTTGTTAGCCCCACACTAAACCTTATATAGTTTGTATTATGGTTGCTAACACAACTGATATACTACATTAATATCGGCACAGCCAACATAATTATTGATTTAAAAAAATATTTCATCTTAAAAATGTTAGCCGTGCCGGTAATCAAACCCGGAACTCTCTGGTTGTCAGCAAGATAACCATTACTCCGAGGTCTTCAAATATATGTTAAGGTATGTAGTACTTAGTAAGGTAACTGACCTAACTGGAACAATTACCAAATAACACTGAACAGGCATTTATCTAAAAACCGAGCCGTCCATTTGCACAATTGGGTAACCTATTCAAACCATATCTCCAAATCCGAGAAGGCAAATATTTAGTCAAACTACCAAAGATGTTTTATGCCTATAGATGGGACTTAGCCTTTTAATTCCGTTAAAATGAAGAACAATTAAAGATTTGATATCATGTTCGAAGTTTATATAATAGGTACTAGCTGACCCGGTAAACATTGTTTTGCCTTATAAATTATTACTATTAATAAAAAAAAGATATTTAACCTACTAGATACACATATAAAATTTGGTAAAAATCGGTCAACCCGTTTCAGAGGAGTATGGTAACTAATATTTTTATATGGGAATTTTATATATTAGAAAAAAATATATAATGGCAGCAGTTTCCATAGGAATAAAAAAACATTATATAGGTATATTTGGTGAAAATGACGATGTGACATGTGTGTATATGAAAAATTTTTGGCCTCTCAATTGAATACCTAAATGAACTGTATCGCCATTGTATGAACAGATCTCGTAAAAATAGATCAAGATAGATGTATGTCTTTGAATGTGTATGTTCCTTACTTCGTTACGCTCAAACAGCTGAATTTTTTTTATTAACTTGAAATTTGGTGTAAAGTTAGCTTAAGATATTACCATATAAGATACTTTTTAATCCGGATTAATGCGGGTGACACCGTAGAGCGCAGCTAGTAGGTACTTAAAGACATGTCGCCTCATTTCCAATTATTCAAATTTAGAACACAGACGACCATTCAAAATAAATGACGGTGCATATAGTTTAAATTTAGAATGCAGAAGAACAACCAAAATAATTGACAGTTCATATGGTTTAAATTTAGAACCCAGAAGAACAACCAAAATATATGAAAGTTCATATATTTTAAATTTAGAACACAAAAGACCAATCGAAAAACGTGAGAGTTCATAATTTCAACTATCTACAGCATATATCTGCAGCTTACTCTAATGCTATCTATACAATGTTATCAGATTAAACGAGTACTTTTAGCCATGAATGTGTACTCATCAAATTTAATCTTAAAACGTAGGCACATTTTAGTACACACACATATGAATAATGTAGAGTGTTTTCTGTAAGTACTAGAATTAATTTGAATACATCATCATCATCATCCACAGCCCTTCTTATCCCACTGCTGGGTATAGGCCTCCCTCTGCATGTACCACCTGCGTCGATCTTGTGCAGTCCTCGTCCAGGTACGACCTGAGACTTCAGTATTATTATGAATACAGTTAAAATATAATAACTAAACTTTTTACACATAGGCATTTAACCAGCACGGCTAGTAAGCACATAAGTCAGCGACACTCAGGCTTCAAGTGGAGCATGCCTAGTCTGGACTAACTAGCTCTCAAGAAGGTTGCCGGAACACATTGTTAGGTGCTTGGCGACAGATTTTACAACTTGAGGGTAGTTGCTAGCATTAGAAAATACGAAAATACCCTTTCACAATGCTATGGTGTGAGCGGTCATACAGTTAGTTGACCGGCGATAGTTGCGTTGATAAAATTATTGACGTGGAACGTTATTTGCGGCATGCTAAAGAAACAAAAAGACTTCCGTAATATTATTATAGTAAGAATGAGACGAAAATATATGTTTACATAAGATAAGAAAGAGACGAAAATAAAGGACATTGAAATCAACGAAGTGGTGTCAATCGAATTTTCTTACAATGGTTTCCTCACGATGTTTTTTTTTTTCACCAAAAGCTCAAGCTCATATCCATGACCTACAGTGGACCTGAGGCGGACGCTTGCCCGACTAAGCCATCATCGCTTCAATCAAAATTTAATATTCTACAAAATTCATCTTTGAATCAATATGCAGATCACTGCCCACACGTTCGTAAAGTTAAACATTGTATTAAAAATATCTGAAGAAATAAAATTTCAATCCAATAACACCTACGTAAATCCTATCCTATCCTAATAATGTAATAAATGCGGGTTACGCTCAGACTGCTAAACCAGTTTTAATGAAATTTGGTATGGAAATAGACTTTGGATTAGATTAACACATGAGTTACTTTATATCCCGGAAACATTACTGGTTTCCATGGGATACGCAAATACCTTCAAAATCTGATTGTATATACAAAAATCATAATATGGGATATATATATATATAGTAGGTAATAAGTATATATTTTACCAAACTAGCATCCCGTCCCGGCTTCGCACGGGCTCTAAAATAATCTGAGTAGCAAAGAGAAACAAAATATAGCCTAAATGTTACTCAGAGATAATGTAGCTTCCCAACGGTGAAATAATTTTTCAAATCGGTCCAGTAGTTTCGGAGCCTATTCGCGTCAAACAAACAAACAAACAATCAAAGTTTTCCTCTTTATTCTATTGGCATATGTTATAGAAAAGGCACGGGTTCAGCATAATGCTGTGAGTACATTAGGTATTCCAGTGCTGGTTTACAACCTGCATAATATAAACATATTAATTATAAAAAAATAAATCAAAAATTCCTACTGTTTCTTTCAAACTGTGGCAAGGAAAAGGGGCACCATAAATTCTGACCGGATAGAAAACAGGCGTGCAAACGTAGTGTTGTATTTGTAAACATGAGGAAAATGATTATGCCTCTTCTTAGAAAACACATTTTTAAATGTTTTCTCGTATTCTATATGCTGTCGGTGTTATCTGATCCATATTGGCTTTTTTCTTGGAAACTTTGTTTATTTAAACAAAGTCTTTCTAAGTCTTTCAAAGTCTCTCTTTCTATATGTACGTTCTAGGAATTGGTTGCCTGGAAGAGATTTTTAGCGATAAGGTCGCCAATTAAGGCACTAGTTTTTAAATACCTTTTTTTTTGTTTCTGTAATTATTTTTAGTATGTGTTTTAATAAAGTGTTAATCTATAAAAATTTTTTTTTTTTATAGTCTTAACAAATATGTTTTGATTGTTTTGTATTTAAGGTTCTATTGGCTAAATTGATATTTTAAAATGTTGACTCTTTCATCTTTTCTAGATATTTTATTTTTATATTATTTCCTTATTTCAAAGATTTCAAAACTTGTTAACAGTACTAGATACAATGGTAAACTTTGCATAGCAACACATAGAACTGTTACGTATGGTAATATTGTTTTCATTACCCATACTTTAAAAGTACGTCTGAAGTTGCCTGAGGAGCGGGATGAAAGTAATACATTTTATCCCTTCGGAGAATCGCTTTCAACTGACAGGTGCCAAAAGCGAACTTTATTACAATTTTCGGTAATTCTGAAAGCGGCAATCTGATTCTGATATAAATTTAACACCTTATAGTATAAGGAAAGAAGCTATAGAGATAGGGGAAAACCTTTTACCACCCAAATCAAAACAAAGTTACCAGAAATCATATTACGATGCGCGCTGAGAAAGTAAGAAAAAGTTTGGCGCCCTCACTTCGTTCCGGGCGCCAAAACCCGTTTCGGGACTAAATAAGTTACTTTCAACCCTAGGGTACCAATGTACTATTTAACATGGGGGTCATAATATATAATAAATTGCTTTTAATAATTAAGGAATCCAACTCGTTCTCTATCTTTAAGCTAAAGCTCAAGAAATTCCTACTTGACGTAGCCTACTATTTCTTAAAAGATTTTTTAATGTCAATTTGTGAGCTTTTATTATTATATACTGACCTAATTTTATTTGAATTATAAATTATGTTTTATAAACTATTAATTAATTACTTAACTTATACTTTATACATTTGTTATTGTAGTAACTAGGGAGATTGTTCATGTACACTGTTTAGAAGTTATTTATACTAAGATAACAATCATATAAAATACTAAACAAAAACTAGAAAACTAACCTAGAAAAGTCCAGGAGTAGAGCAAAAGGTGACTTGACTATAGATAATATACAATTATTGACTATAGATAATATATAATATAAACTATAGATAATATACAATAGTTTTAGATCTTACATAAATTTGCACACCCTAACGGGTATAGTATAGGGTACATTAATGTTTAATACTTATGTAACACCTCTCGACCTATATTATATACTTTGCAAATAAAAACATTTGATTTGTTTTTATTTGATTTAATAGTACCTACCGAGTATTGTTACTGCCGCTACATACGAGTACATATTTGAACGAGGCGCCTGGCAAGCAGCAGTGGATTTATCACGAAATAAATTCATATAAAATCAACAATTAACAATATGGAAATTATAAGCTCTAAAGATTGTACATTATAATTATTCATTATTTCATTTATTCATGGGTTTACACCCACCGAAGCGCGAACAGAAAATAGCTTTTAAGTTGTAAGTTTAAGTTTGTGGTAATTTTATTTTATATCATTTTACTCGTATGTTATTTGAAAAATTTTAAAATTTGTAACTTTTGGGTTTAATGCCTGCAATAGATGCCTAAATAAATATCATTTTATTTTATTCATTTATTTACCTACAAAAACGCAAGATATGTATATCTTAATTACTATAAGAAATCTACCTTTCTTAAAAAAAAAAACCTCGTATCGAGCGAATTTCTCGTATTGGGTTTTGGAACTTTAATGATTAACACTGAACAACACTGAATTAAAGTTCAGTAATCAAATCTTTAAAATAACTTTGAACCGAATAATATATTGCCATGTTTTTTTTTTACAAAGTACAGCAAGGCATTTAACCATACGAGTCACCAACGTTCTGACTCAAGGTGGAGCAAGCCTTTTCTGAAATAACTAGGTCTCAAATAAACTGCCAGAATACTTCATTAGGTGCTAAGCGACAAACTTTGATGGTGGGATTACCTCGATTTTGCAGCGCTAAAAAATAATTCCAATATCATTATTCAAGTTATTAGTAATAAATACAATAGCCCTTTTATGGAACAATGGATTACAACAATATTTCCCTTAGTCTTTTCAATAGCATTAATTTATTTTAGATGTTCTGTCGTCAATAGAGATGCTCTGTTATTTTTAATAGAATATTTTTATTTTTTAAATGCCATGTATGTAAATTGTACTCTATGGACTTTGTGTCTGAAAATAAAGATTTTAATATTAATATTTTTAACTTGAGGGTTGTTGCTAGCCAGACAAGCACTAAAAAAATACATACAGTCGAATATAATATAACCTCCTCCTTTTTTGAAGTCTGTTAAAAAATGCCCTACCACCGTGCCATGGTTTTTTAAGTCTTAATTTTGTTTTTACTAAAAGCTCGTGCTGATTAGCGGGGATCGAACCGAGATATTAAAGTGACTGAACTCCCGAGCTATCATTGCTTCAAGTAATTAGAGCATTTTTTAAATCAATCTATTATTAGAACTATTATATAATCACTAGAAAATAAAACTTCTAATAGATAGATAGATAGATAAACTCTTTATTGGGCAGATTATAGGTACAAGTAAAAATAAAAAGTAACAACACGAAATTATTTACAATGTGCCACAAACGGCGGCCTTATCGCTAACAGCGATCTCTTACAGGCAACCTTTGGATGGAAAGGAGTTGAAAGGACGAGAAAAAGAAGGGGTTGCACAATAAAGAATACTTATAATAATGATGGAGGACTTAAAATATACTTATGTCAATAACATTATATTAAAAATGTGGTTGTAATTAGATTTATTAAATGCTCAAAACTCCATTTAGTTTTTGTTTCTATGTATATTTGGCAATGAAGTTATTTTGTATCTTCTGTGTATGGAAATAAATTTATTGAAAAATATAAATATATATTCATAATAAATATATTTTATATATTTATAATTATATAACGTAATAATACGGATAAATAAATATAATAATATATATAATAACTAACCAGGAAAATGATAATAAAGGACTTACCATTTCATCATGAACAGGCATCAGGGCTGTTAAGGCTCTCTTTATATGGTAAAAACATGCCGTCCAGTTCACGGTAACACCATTACACTGTCCTTGAGAAGATATCGATACATTTTCGTGGACTGAATCATCTAAACCACCTATTTTGACTGTTTGACACAAAAATAATCATCGAAAACGCATCCGATTTTAACACTTAAATTCTAACTTCAAATAGTTATTAACGCCATAATTAAATATAGAGTCCGAAAAATAAGTAATTCAAATTCCGAACACGCGTTTCTATTTAATCCAAACAGTCACTGGCAGGAAAAACAAATTACTGACGAAAGTATGGAAAAAAAAATGGAACTGTCCGAAATTGATTTTATTTATTTAACTCAAACACTGGCCACGCACAAAATATATTTGAACAAAAATTTGAAAATGGAACGGCTTAAAACGAGTTGGATGTGAATTTGTTATCGGCGTAACTGAAACTTTCGTATCGTATGGCGGGAGAAGAGACGTGCGTTCAGCTTCAGAGATGGAAGCAGACTGAGTTTGATACCGCTTCAGGGCTGAAATTCAACTGAGGCTATCGTGGCTATACGCGAAATAAGTGGAGATGCGACGCCACAGCTGTCGCGGTGAGTACTATGCCATATTCTGTGACATTTTGGAGCAATACCTTTTGCTGTAAAAAAATTCACGGATCGAGCGAAGCGAGCAAAATCTCTGCAGCACATTTTGCTTTCGTCTTTGGAGTTAGGGTTTTTGTATTGATATACGGCTGCGCATTTGAAGGTATATTGTTGTAATAAAATAGGTACCTACCTCTTAGTATTAATTAAATAATAAGTTGATTACTCAATTTTATATTAAATTAATATTTAATTAAGACTAAGAAGACCAGGACTGAATATCTCAACTTAACACTTTGACAGCGGATCACGTACTACGCACATGACGCTTATTTTATTCTAATTAGCCGCAAACATAATTAGCGTACCATTCTGGGCGTGCCGGCATTTTTTGACCATTTTCTTACTTTTATTGAAAAATACTATAATAGTTGCAGCCATGATTTTATTTTCATTGTATTGATACCCAACCAAATATATTTTTTTATTCACACTGTTATTAATTTATGTGAACTGAATTTTTTAACAATTTTCTTAATTTAAATGTAAAAAAAACTATTTTAGTTTGGTAAATCGTGTTATTTAGTTTTTTTATAACCAAATACTTCAACTTTTATTTCACAAACATTCATTTATTTTGACGTTTGAAATCTGAGGTTAGGAAATAGTGATAACTATCTAGCGACTCAGTTTAGCGGACACTGACTTAGATTTAATCTTCTATTTACAAGGTTTTGTGTGTGTGTTCAAGAAAAAATAAAATTAATATGTCAAAATTACAAAATTCTCATTTATTCATATAACAGTATTATTATTAATACATTACTTAAAAATATTACCTATTCTAGATATTTCTCAATAAATATAAAATAAACGGTCATGTGATAAGGACCCAATGACATGGGGAACCCTTAGTGCGTGATTTCAATTTACACTAGGCCGGCCATTATTAAACTGGATTCCACGAAAAATAGTTTGAATCCATTCAGCTTTATGTTAAGAATTCTAGAAACTTCGTACAGGTTTCTATTTCGTGAATTTGGTATTAAATTCGGAATTAAGAATGAAATGTTCGTGCGTGACTACATTTTTCGGAGAAATATGAAAACAAGTGTATAATTACCTACTTGACGCTCGTTTTGGATGCAAGTTTTAGTAAAAATCCATTTTAGTAAAAAAAGCGTAACGTATACTGTAACTTGCTAATAAATTATTTTATATAGTCTTATCAGCATAATAAGGAAAGCGACTTTGGCTCGGTGGTAATAACGTCTGCTTTCCAATCAGACGGCCCCTGGTTCGATCCCGGCCCTACACCTATGACTTGTTTTTCAAGTTATGTGTGGATTTGCACTCGCTGCACAGTGAAGGAAAACATCGTGAGGAAACCGACACGTTTGAGGACCATATCCGAAGACGTGTGTCGTCCGCCCAACCGCACTTAGCCAGCGTGGTTGATTATGGCCTATATCTTTCTCCTCGTGAGGGAAAGCCCCGAGTCCCAGAAGTAGAAACTTATAGTGGGCTGCTAATGCTTTAATGATAGATTCTGTACTTTTTGCGCATTGGCTCTGGAATTCTTTGCCAAATTCCCTGTTCCCCGATAACTATAATCTAGCAATTTTCAAGGCAAGAGTGAACCGGTTTCTTCTGGGCAAGCGCGCTCCACTTTAGATCGCAATTTCGCTTACCATCAGGTGAATAGCGATCAAGCGCAAGCTCATTATGTGTAAAAAACACCATGTGAGTAAAAAGTAAAAAACGCCACGAGGGCCCGTGAACGGTGGAACCATTTTATCAGACAAGTTACTATTCTATTTATTCTAGTTCGCTGTAGTTAGTCTTAGCCTTCAAATTGGGTGAAATCGCGGGGCGTACGTAGTTTTTTTTTTTTTTTTTTTAATATTAGGACACTTTCTCACACGGCTGGTTAGCCCCATACTGAACCATTTCTAGCTCGTATTATGGTTGCTAACACAACTGATATACTACATATACATACATACATACATATTATATATAAGTACATATATAACACCCAGACCCACAGCCAACAAATTTAGTTAAGCACAAAGATGTTGACCGGGCCGGGAATCGAACCCGGAACCTTCTGATTAGCAGACCGGCATGGTAACCTTTACGCCAACGAGGTCGTCAAGTAATTCAATCGTTAACATAGCTTCGTGACTAAATTACATTAATAACTTTTCCGATAAAAACCCGGAGGTTTGATAAGCTTAATAATTGAACTTGACCTTGTATTGTGAAATCTGATACATTAGTGTTTTGTATGTGTGTGTGTGTGTGTGTGTGTGAATTAGTGTAGTGTGAAACGGATAGACCCATTTCGTTTCAGTTTTTGTAAGGAGTTGCTAGTCTCCATTATTCTAAGCTATGTTTAATGAAAACTAATAAAATACGTAAGCTTAAGATAATTTTTAAGCCCACAATGACTGTTATCAAGGGTTTAATTTTTTACACTCATAATATTTGTGAACTGATACTGCATCGTCAAGTTTATAATAACTTGTGTCCATAACATTTTTGACATTCGTCATAATTATATTATTTTAAAAGATTTTTAGATATTTCGTTTGTCGTAGAAATCTTTTCTGATGCAATGGAAGCTACGAGTAGGTATTTAAAATTTAGAGGTCGCCACAATTTATCATTAATTGTCATCATAGCACATTTAACTTTTTAATATTTCACATAATGAAACGACCATCATTTTTTACCTTTGATTTTAACATTTCAAATATTAAAAAAAAACTTTGACAAAATACTGCTTACTTTACTTATTTATATCTATAGCAAAAACACTTAATCAGACTATATGTTTATTTTTCAACAGGCGTCTGTACTTTACGCTTAGGTACGAAGTACAAGTTATTATTCTGTGGCTTAGGCAAGTTTTTTTTTAGTTTTCAGACCAATTCCACAATTTCTAGATAACCTAACTTTAAATTAGGTTTGTTTCGTGACCTGCTGGTCAAATGCCTAGATGTAAAAAGTAAAAAATAGTATCTTTGTTTGTTTGTATCATTGTACCTCTCGAACAAATGAACCAATTTTAATTTAGGTTTTTTTTTTTATAAGAATGATGTTTTGGTTTCAATTTTTAATAAGAATAGGGAGTATGGTTCGGTTTCGGTAAACTTCTAGTTTTCAATCCAAACGACTCTGGTTCGATCCCGGTCTTACACCAATGACTTATTTTTCAAGTTATGTGTGGATTTGCATTCGCTTTAAGGTGAAAAATAACTTCGTGAGGGGACTATAGCTTAACAGTGTGTTGCGGCAGCCTTCTTGCGAGCCAGTTATTTCAAACTAGGCATGCTACAACTCTGGCCTCAGTGACGCTAACTCGTGCGGTAACGCGCCATTCTGGTTTGAAAAAAAATACGAACAACTATTTTTAACAGTAAAAATTATTAACATTCTCCTCACACTAGAGGCGTTGAAAAACATTGGCGAGAATCGAACCCTCGACCTTCGGGATGTTAGATGAGCCATGTGGTCATCTAACATCCGATTATTATTTATTAATTAGGTCCTGAGTTGTCATGTATTTATTATAATTATTTTAAAACACATTCTTAATAACTAAGATGTAATTATTATTTATTAATTAATATATTATATTCTAGGAAGAGTGTCACATTAATTATTATGTTATATTATTTTAATTCTAGGTATTATTGCAATAAATTGTAATTAACAAATAAAAAAAAATATTAAAAAAATAAAGAAGCCTTCAGAATAATCAAAGTAAGAAACAATAAGCCTTCTAAAATACTTACACACACGAGAAATAGAAATTAGATTTACCAGACGCTTTTCTCTGAACTGAATTCCTTACTGATTTCTAGTTTCATATTGGCAAATATTTATTGCTGACAAAAATGAAATAAACGTCTGAATTCTAATTTCTCTCAGGCTTTTTCATTTATTGGATTCCATCTAGGCAATCAAATTTTTCAGCCATTTCTTTAGGGACTTATGAATGACAAAATTGATGACAAATATGAATATAATATGAGATACGAAACGAAATACCCGAGTATTTACTGCCTTGCTATAGAAGCCGATGTAAGCAGTTGTACTCAAAGTAATCTATAATATAAAAATAAGTCTGGTTTTTCTGCCTGACGCTATAACGCCAGTACGCACTTACCGATTTCTACAGGTTTGCATTCGTTGGAATGCCTTCGGCTCCGTAACTGCCTCAGGCTCCGTAACTGCCTCAGGCTCCGTAAAGTTTGTAGCAAAAAAAAACAGGGAAAATTCCATTCAAAAAATAAAATAAATTAATTAGGTTTATAACTGTCAAAAATTTTAGCAAAACTCTGTTTTTTTGGTGGTTAGCTATTGTAATTTTCGGTCTAGTTAGTTCTCACGGTTATACATTATCTACAAAGGGTATTAATTTGCCTTTTTTTTGTTTGCGAGGGGGAAATCTTCAACAAGATACCTGGCTACGATGGGGCGCAGCCAGGTTATGTGGGATTTGTACCCACTAAAACCCCCCGGTGACCTGCCTCTGTGCTTAACGGAGGTCTCCGGGTTCTTCCGAGAAACACTCCGGAGACCTCCTTGTACTGCGCTGTGGCCCTTCCCGGATTGTTTCGCCAACCACGCGACGGTGACGGTCACACGACGCCGTCGTCGTTTACCCCGGACTCGATGGAGCGGGTGTCGGAACCCCATCTCCGAACACCTTCGAGTCTGATGCCCCTTTTAGTCGCCTCTTACGACAGGCAGGGGCAATTCCGCAGCCTTATTCTTTCACCCAGGCTGCAGGGTTAATATTAATTTGCCTAAAACTATTAATCACTATAACCTATTTGCTTAAAATAATTGAAATTAATTGATTATATTGTGTGTACTTCTCTCAAAACTGTAAACAAAGAGCTAGTTCAGTGATTTTCACACACTCATTTAAATGATAATTTTTCGCCTAACCATGTTTTGGTCTTAAAATGAATAATAATAGCGCTGTATTCAAATTTAAAGACCAGATAAACATTTGAATTAATACGAGAAGCATTCTTCATATCCATTTTATTTAAAATTCAAAGTGCTCTTATTAGTTTAATTAATAAAAACAATAATGTGAAACAACTTTATTATATATAAATATTTACGCATAGTTAAATATTTTAATGATTATTTGTAACACTAAAATTATAATTTGAGTAATAATTTATATCCAAGTGTCTATATTTAAGAATATACATAGTAATAATTATTTTTAATAAAAAAAATAATAATAAATTTTTCTAGCTTAAATAATAACCTTCAGAAAATAACTTTTTTACTTTGCGCAAACTAAACTAAAATGTTATTGCAAATAATATTAGTGTTGTGCTGTGTTTATTTTATACCAACTTTTTTGAGAAAAAGGAAGTCTGGAGATAAAGAATTGAAACCACCTGAATTATCCGGAAGATATCCCATATTTGGACATTCTTTGAAATTGATTGGTGACAGAAAAAGTATGTAGACATATTTTATTTTTGTTGTAATTAAAAACATAATCTGCCAGCATTTTGGGCACCTTTTCCTCTACCCCTGGACTTTTTTTTCTAGGTTAAGTTTTAGTTTAGTATTTTATATGATTGTTATGTTGATTAAATAAATATATCCCGTAGGATATCTTATCTAGTAAAAAACATGAAACTGATCAAAAACTAAATATGTTTTTCTCATGTTTTAGAGTTCCGTACCTAAAGATAAAAACGGAACTCTATTACTAAGCCTCCGCTGTCTGTGTCTGTATTTCTGTCTATCTGTTACCAGGATAGGTTATTCTTATAAACCATGATAGCTAGACAGTTGAAATTTTCACATATTATTGTGTATAATATATAGGTAATTGCCGCTTTAACAATAATTATAAAAAAATATAACAGTCAATAAACGTGTTTTTTCTCTATATTAATAACGGTAACAGATAGACCTTTAATTCTTTTTACAGAATATCGAGTTTTATGTTACCTTTCAAAATAGATTAAAATTAAAAAGAATATCAATACTTAAGGGGGCTCCCATACAAAAAAGCTTTTTTTTACACGCTTTATATTAGCTTCACCTGTATGTTTGTATGTTTGTAACCGACTTCTTTGGGCGCGATTTTGACCCACTTTAAACGGCCAGATTTCGTTGAAACTTTGTAGATTTATTGAGGACCGATGACAATACACTAATTTGATAAAATTATTACATTTCTTTGTTATTTTGTTTGTATGTTTGTTTGTAACCGACTTCTTTGGGCGCGATTTTGCCACTTAAAACGGCCAGATAAGCGTGTTTTTAGTTTTTTTACACTACTATTTTATTTGTAATTTGTTGTTCCGTCTATACTTCCTCTGACCTAGTTGTCAGAGACATTATTAGACCAAAAATATTGCATACGCAGTTTATTTGTTTATTGTTATGGTCGGTAAATGATTTACCTTTTTTATTATTGTTACTATGTAACGTTTTTGTCCGTCTGTATGTGTGTACTGTGTATATTAGTTCTCAAGTAGAGGCCTTAATTTTTACCCAATTGCCAGGAAACTCGATATGTGGATTTATTAATACATTGAATACTTTTATCCTGGATCAACTGGAGTAGCACTGAGTGACGCTGCTAGTAATATAATATCATTAATAATTTATCTTTCTGTTTTAGATACTTTAGACTTAGTGAAATCTTTATCCAAGGAAGCTTTGGAGAAAGGTGGTGTCATAACTTGGCATGTAGGTCCTTGTTTAATTTACAGTAAGTATCTTATGTTATATCTATACTATAAGACTCTTTGTCCTGACTCATCTATAGACAACGCAGAGCCCAAACGGCTGGTCCTAGGGTTATGAAATTTGGAGGGTGTATTTGTTTTAGTATGTAGACGCGTACTAAGAACGGATTTTTGGAAATTCCACCCCTAAGGGGGTGAAAGGGGGTAAAACAGTTTGTATGAAACTTCTTTGTTTTTGAACTTATAGCAATAAAATTTGGAATGTGTATAGTTTAAGTAAAATTAAAAATAATGGTATCAAGTTTTTTTCCCAGGGGTGAACTAAGGGTTTGTAATGGGGGGTGAAAGTTTGTATGGAAAAATCTTTATTTATCAAGTTAAAGTCTTGAAAGTTGTTATGGCAATAGTTTATTAAATGGTTGAATTAAATTATAAAAACTTTTGGCAGGGGTGCATTAAGGGGGATGCCATGGGGGTTTAAAGTTAAAAATAAAAGTTTTGTGTTTTTGAACTTAGAGGTGTAAAATTTGGAGTGTGTATATATTTTAGTACTTAAACGTGAACTAAGAAAATATTTTTAGAAATTCTTCCTTTAAGGGGGTCAAAGGGGGTAAAACAGTTTGTATGAAATTTCTATGTTTTTGAACTTCTAGCAATGAAACTTGGAATACGTATAGTTAATGTAAAATTAAAAATAATGGTATCAAGTTTCTTTGCCAAGGGTGAACTTAGGGTTTGTAGAGGGCGGGGGGAGGGTGAAAGTTTGTTTGGAAATTATTTATTTATCAAGTTAAAGTCTTGAAAGTTGTTATGATTGTTAAAATAAATTTGTAAAAATATTTGCCAGGAGTGCATTAAGGTATGCCATTGGGGTTTTGTGTATTTGAAATTAAATACTTCTGAATTGGAATTTAAGTTGTTCACTTAGTGGTATGGTTCGCGTATTCTAATTATTTAAATTAAAATAATTGCTTGGAGAAAATGATCTAATCTATCGCATCGTCACCAAAGTAGCTAAAAACAGATGTTAACTAGATCTCAGGAATCGAATGCGGAAAGACAGATGTAACTCAATGTAATGTTTATATAAAACTAGAGATTGCCCGCGGCTCCGCCCGCGTGTAGGTCGCTTTTCGGGTAACCTGTGGAAAAATTCTATTGTATCCTATTCCCGTGCCAATTTTATAACCATACCACTACGCGAACTACATACTTAAATGCCAATTCAGAAGTATTTAATTTCAAAAACACAAACTTTCCCTTTGAATTTTAAACCCCAATGGCTTACCTTAATGCACTCCTGGCAAATATTTTTACAAATTTATTTTAACCATAATATAAACTACAACCATAACAATTTTCAAGACTTTAACTTGATAAATAAAGAATTTTCCATACAAACTTTCACCCCCCATTACAAACGCTTAGTTCACCCCTGGCAAAAAAAAATTAATACCATTATTTTTAATTTTACATAAACTATACATATTCCAAATTTCATTGCTGGGAGTTCAAAAACAAAGAAGTTTCATACAAACTGTTTTACCCCCTTTCACCCCCTTAGGGGTGGAATTTCCAAAAATCCGTTCTTAGTACGCGTCTACATACTAAAACAAATACACCCTCCAAATTTCACAACTCTAGGACCAGCCGTTTGGGCTCTGCGTTGTCTATAGATGAGTCAGGACAAAGAGTCTTATAGTATAGATTGATATCGTATCAATGTAATGTTTATATAAAATTGGCACGGGAATAGGATACAATAGAATTTGTCCACAGGTTACGCGAAAAGCGACCTACACGCGGGCGGAGCCGCGGGCAACCTCTAGTTAGTAATAAAGAAGTAGTAGTAAAATAAATGAATATCGCCTGTAGCTCGGCTAGCTAAGGTGATCTGACGCGATTATTGAAGTTTTTTTTTGTATTCCATATTTCTTTTTTATTAATAAAGGTTACATATAATATGCTAGTGTACATAGAGTATTAACCTAGCAAATTAAACAGTGACATTTGGATGATACACTTTAGGTGGTTACAAATAAGTTAACCCCTTTATAATTATTTAATTTGTAGATGTTAGTACCGCTATTCTATATACTTCGAAATGGACAAATCAAAATTTTCAAGTATTTTGATCCCTGCAAATATTAATATAATTTTCTGTTACAGTTTTGACAGATCCTGATGATTGCGTAAAAATTTCAAACGAATGTTTGGAGAAAGATTCGTATTACAGTTTTGCGAAACAATTTTTTGGAAATGGTCTTACACTGGCCGAAGGTTTGATTTTATATCTTGTTTTTATGTTAGAGAATGAGCATAAGCAGGCCACTATACGTTTCCACTGCTGGGACTTAGGGTTTCTTCTCTCTCACGAAGGTAGAGATATATGCTTTTATCCACCACGCTAGACCAGTTTGCAGATGACACATCTGCGGTTGTTGTGGTCTTCGAACATGTCGGTTTCCTTACAATGTTTTCTTTCACCATGCGAGTGTAAATCACGTAATTTATAATGATTATATTAATCATTAAGTAAGTATATGATAATTGAAGGTGCCTTTCTTAAAGTCATATCATCTCTAGTAGGGCACCTTCAAATATATTCTACTAATTGAATAACTTTATGTATAAATGTATTTGAATTGTTATTATTAACATATTTTATTGCTATAGTTAGATTAAAGTACAGATTAAAGTACATTTTATTGTTAAAACAAAGGGAATGTTAAAATCTAAATGCATCGCTATGCATAAAATATTCACAAGTTATACTTATAGGTACCTAGACTAGAAATCAATGTACCATTAGCTCTTTACGATTTAATCTTACTACTTAGTATTTGAACGATGCAATTTGTTTTAAACTGACAACAATTTGCAAATATGCAAATTGCCTAGCATCTAGTTTGAGATTCTCTATCGATCTAGTTCGCTTTCCATTGTTAATCCTCAGACAAACAGACCATCTGACGCAACAGGGGTGGAACAGGTATGCCAGCGACCCAGGGCTGTGCTTCGTTATTTCAAGGAGCTCGGTTGGTTTGGGTAGGCTGGTAAGGGGGGAATGCACAATACGCCCCTAGCGGGATGTCAGTGCAGGTCTCATCACCCCCACTTCAAATTAGAAATTAGTTTGAAATTATAGAGAAAGAAATCATGGCGAAAATTTCATAGCATACAGGACCTTTTAGTGCTCTTCTGTCTAGGTAGACTCTTCTGTATAGGTACCTTTTCTTAGGTCCGATTTATACTACTGCAGAGCCGAAGCTCATAGAAGCGTCTCTCTCACGAAGGTAGAGATATATGCTTTTATCCACCACGCTAGACCAGTTTGCAGATGACACATCTACGGTTGTTGTGGTCTTCGAACATGTCGGTTTCCTTACAATGTTTTCTTTCACCATGCGAGTGTAAATCACGTAATTTATAATGATTATATTAATCATTAAGTAAGTATATGATAATTGAAGGTGCCTTTCTTAAAGTCATATCATCTCTAGTAGGGCACCTTCAAATATATTCTACTAATTGAATAACTTTATGTATAAATGTATTTGAATTGTTATTATTAACATAATTTATTGGTATAGTAAGATTAAATTACAGATTAAAGTACATTTTATTGTAAAAACAATGGGAATGTTAAAATCTAAATACATCGCTATGCATAAAATATTCACAAGTTATATAGGTACCTAGACTAGAAATCAATTTAGCTCTTTACGATTTAATCTTACTACTTAGTATTTGAACGATGCAATTTGTTTTAAACTGACAACAATTTGCAAATATGCAAATTGCCTAGCATCTAGTTTGAGATTCTCCATCGATCTAGTTCGCTTTCCATTGTTAATCCTCAGACAAACAGACCATCTGACGCAACAGGGGTGGAACAGGTATGCCAGCGACCCAGGGCTGTGCTTCGTTATTTCAAGGAGCTCGGTTGGTTTGGGTAGGCTGGTAAGGGGGGAATGCACAATACGCCCCTAGCGGGATGTCAGTGCAGGTCTCATCACCCCCACTTCAAATTAGAAATTAGTTTGAAATTATAGAGAAAGAAATCATGGCGAAAATTTCATAGCATACAGGACCTTTTAGTGCTCTTCTGTCTAGGTAGACTCTTCTGTATAGGTACCTTTTCTTAGGTCCGATTTATACTACTGCAGAGCCGAAGCTCATAGAAGCGTCTATCCAAAACTGACCATAACAAAATCAACCTTAACTTCACGGCGTAACGCACACTTTAACGAACACTTTTTTTCGATCACGCCATTCCAAAAAATTGGCCTTGTGCAAGTCGGGTTCGCGCATGAAGGGTTCCGTACCATTGTTGTATGGGAGCCCACCATATTATTTTTATTTTATATTTAATTTTTAAAGGTAATACATTTGGATTTCCTTCAATATTTTAATTTTTCTTTATTTTTAGTATTTGTTGTTATAGCGGCACGGGAAATACATAACTTGTCAAAGTTTCAGCTTTCTAGTTATCACGGTTTCTAAGATACAGCTTAGAGATAGACAGACAGACAGGCAGATAGACAGACAGATAACGGAGGATCAGTAATAGGGTCCCGTTTAGGTCTCGAAACTTAATATGCGCGTAATTTTTAAAATCTCAGAAGTAAAATGTGCGTTACGCTGTGATGTTACAGTTCAATTTGTTATCTCCAGGTTTGAATAGACGCTTTGATGCGTTTAGACTAAGTACTGATATAAATTGACCCAAAAGGTATGTACCGGCTGCTGCCTTGAGATTCATTCATTCCAGGCATACTCCACTTTTGGCTAGATTATTGCTAGTTCCTGTGGTTACGAGCCCCACTGGTCAAATGCCTAGTTTTATTGTGGAAAAAAACGTTTCAATATTTGTACGGTTTTTTATCAATGTATTTAATTTGACATTTCAATTTAATTTGGACTTGTTTTTATTTTACGTAATTATTCAATTGTTTATAGTATTTTATTTAGTTGCGAGTCTTTGTTACTTGACCATAAAACAATTTAAATGTAGTTTTTTTTAAATTTACCTAAAAATAAAAGAAGCTTTAAAAAACACTTTTTTCCAGGAGCAGTTTGGAAAGTGCACAGAAAACTGATGAGTCCAGCATTCCGACTACAGAATCTGAACAGTTTTTTAATTGTTTTCAATCGACAAGCTAGACGTTTGGTTCACAAGTTCGAACCGCATCTTGAAAGGGGGCCTTTTAATATTCATAAATATATACGACTGAATAGTCTGGAATCTATATGCAGTAAGTTTTTCAATATATTATTAGTGAGATCAGGCACAGTCAATTACCTATTGAATATATATATTATAGTATTTTTTGGAACTGTTCTGTATAAACTTAAAGAATTAACTTTAAAACTTTATAATATTATATTGTTTTTATATAAGCAGTGAATTCTAAATTAGACTGTTCTTGTTATTTCGCTTTTGTTTGGCATAGGTATTTTGTAAATATTTAATCACGGGAGAAGTCATTGGGTTTCGAGTTACAGTTCTGTGAACTACTTCGAAAGCCTTTGGACTCTATTTTTAAATTTGTATCTCTTACTTGTGTCACAAATAAAAAAAATTGTATTTGTATTTGTGTACCATAAAACATTTGATTATACTACATCACTCTTCAATTGATATCAAAACTAGGAAAGTAGCGGCTAAAAAGCTGGGTATCCTCTCGAAGGTGCGAAAGTAGTCACGCAGGAACAGCTGCTTATAATATACCAGACACAAGTTTGATCATGCATGGAGTACTGTTCGCACCTTTGGGATGGATCGGCAAAGTACCAGCTTCAGGCGTTGGAGTCACGGCGTGCTAAGACGCTCACAGGCAACGACAAGCTTTGCAAGGCAAAGTTGCAGAGCCTGGAGCACCGCCGCATTGTTGCCAGTCTGTCGGTCTTCTATCGGTTGCATTTTGGCGAGTGTGCGAATGAATTACATGATGTAATTCCCCCCGCCCCCTTCCACTATCGGATGAGCAGGGAAACGCCAAGGCGGCATCGGTTTACTGTTGAGGTGCCCAAGGGCACGCACTAAGCGTTTTTCAAGGCACGAGTGAACCAATTTATTCTGGGTTAAAGCGCTTCACCTTAAATCGCAATATCTGTTACCATCAGGTGTATTGTGATCCAGTGCAACACACATCACAAAAATGCTTATTAAGCATTAAAAAGAGAAATAAAATAAATTTAAGTATCACTGGCAAACCCGGCCAACTCCGTTTCACCACAAACTTGAAATTTTCCCAATTTTTTTTAATTACTCTATTGTTATATTTCAGTGACGTCATTCGGCGCTGATGTAACAGAATTAAACGGAATCCATCACGAATATTTAGAAGCTGTGAACGAATTCTTCGTCATATTCACCGAGAGGTTTCAGAAGTTCTGGCTTCACAACGATTATATATACAGCTGGTCTAATTTGAAGAAAAGAGAGGACCTTTGCTGTGAAAAGATAAAAACCTTTTCTAAAACTGTACGTTCTGAATGTATTGAATTTGTTGCTAATGAAAATAGCTTAGTTATTCGACTTCTCTAAATAATTTTCGTAACTAAAAAATAATAATTTACTCGCCTCAGCAGCTATGAACCTTAAACAAGACACAAGCAACGAGAATATGAATAACATATTATAGTGACATTTCATAGTTAATGTTTGATAACATAAATTTGACGGATATGAATTCTAATAAAATACAACAAAACACAAACATAAGCCTATATAAATCTATACAAGCAGTCGTTAAGCCTAAGTCAGAGGATTTCGGGTGGCTTGAAAACTCACACCACCAGACCTAGGCCACTTAGCTCATACGAAGAAGAAGAAGAACATACATTTGATGATAATATTAAATTGGAGTACAAAAAGCTGGAATATGAATAAAATATAAAATACTAGCTGACCCGGCAAACGTTGTTTTGTCTCACTTAGGGGTATGAAAAAAAGATAGTGTAGCTTATATGACACGTTCGTAGATTTACATTGCGCCATCTATTGATTACTTACTCAACCTAGTCGAAAGGTATCGACATCTGTTAGAATCATTTGGAGTTAACAGATTAATTGTGACTGTCAAATAATAACAGACAATAATTAGCAATAAATTAAAATTGCGACTATAATTTGAGATTTAAACTATCCTATCTCTCAAGTTAGATCGAACTGCACATGGTGTGCGAATTTTATTATAATCGGTTAAGTGGTTTAGTAGTCCATTGAGGACAAACATTGTGACACGAGATTTATATATATTAAGAAGAAGAAGATGTACATAAGTTGTTCGTATTGTTCGTTATTTAGTTTTTTTTATCTGGACTGTTTTCAGATTCTCGCCATAAGAAAAGAAGAAATGAAAAGAAATACATACCATACCGAAGTAGGTAAGTTCCGTTGTTTTAACACTGTATATGTCATAGTCATTTGAACAGCAAGGTGCATAACCAGACGAGTCGACGACACACTGATCTAAAGAGGAGCATGCCTAATCAGGAATATCTGGCTCGGAAGGAGGCTGCCGGAACACGTTGGTTAGGTGCTTGGTGACAATTGTTTCTACTTGAGGGTGGTTACTAGCCTGACTCGCACTAAAAAAGTTCCATAACCATGGAGAAGTTTTCTTTATGCTTAATAGGCTTGCGCTTGACCACAACTTACCTGATGTCAGTGCAGTCTAAGATGAAGCGCGCTTGCCTAGAAGAAACCGGTTCACTCTCGCCTTGAAGACAGTAAGGTTGTAGTTCAGTGGGAACAGGGATTCCGGCAAAGAGTTCAACAGTTTCGCCGTCCGTACTGTAAACGTAGAAGCGAATGTCTCTTGTAGTTAAAACTTGTAGTGATGTTTTTACAGAAAAGTTCACACCGTTCATGAGTTATCTTCTCGAGCTATCTAAGAACAGAGATGTGTACTCGGAAGAGGATATTCTTTACGAAACTAACACAATAGTCGCTGCAGGATATGATACTTCTACCACCTCTATCATCCTTATTCTTCTATTACTTGGATCGAATGAAGAAGTGCAGAATAAAGTTTATGAGGAGTAAGTATAAGAGAGAGTAAGAAGACGAGTTTGGCTCAGTGGCAAAACGTTTGCTTCTTAATCTGATCTGGTTTGATTCCGGCTCTATACCACCGATGAGTCATTTTCCATGTGGATTTGCACTCACTTAACTGTGAAGGAAAACACAATACATATAGAAAATGTTTGAGAACCACAATATCTGAAGAAGTGAGTCATTTGACATGGACATGTGATGCCTCTACGCATCACATGCAGGAGATGCATGTTACTAGGAGATGTATGGATTTCCATACATCTCCGGCATTCACTTTCGGTAGTGAAAGGAAAAAGAGCAAGAGGCCGCCCGAAAAAGACATGGATGGAGTGTGTGAATGAGGACATGAGAGAGAAAGGATTGAGTGTGGAGATGACGTCTGATAGAGGAGAGTGGAAGAAGAAGATTTGCTGTGCCGACCCCACCTAAGTGGGATAAGGTTATGGAAAAGAAGTGAGTCATCTGACAACTTTTCAATTGGCCAGCGTGTTATATTATGGCCCATTTTTCTCTCTCCAAGAAAGAAGTTTCCGAGTCCCAGCGTACAGTATAGTGGGCTTCATATGCTAAGTACGAGAACATACATAAATAAAAGAAAGACTGCCTGTCACACTGGTCTAGTGTTCTGTGCTTCACTGCCGCAAAGTGCGAAGGACATGGTTCGGTACTCGAGGCGAGACAGAATTTCATTGACGCATTATAACGCCAGTCTCGGGATAGGGTTTATGTACGAGTACATGTCTTGGCTGTATATCCATGACCAATCTTGAACCGGGGGTTTCAATAAGATAAAAAATAGAGAAATTAGGACTTTAAGAGTGTTGTTCTTAGAAATATTTTATCTCTTTTCTAGAACGTTGTCAAAAACATTGTTGGAATTTTTAGTATTGTTAAAAAAGAAGTTTTAATTTAAGAGCAAAGATACTCCGATCGAATTGAATATACCTACACTAAATAAAATGAGTAAATATTAATTTTATGAAATGTTTAATCTGATATATCAACCCTTATTTGTCATGTAGGGTTAGGTTAAATATTGATTAATTTCAGGCTTCGAGAAGTGTTCGAGACTTCAAACAGAGATGTGGAAAAGGATGACTTGATTAAACTTGTATATTTGGATGCAGTTCTAAAGGAAACTGTGAGGTTATATCCTTTAGCGCCGTTCGTAGCTCGACGTGTCGAAAAAGATGTACGAATTAGTAAGTATGGCAAAAACTTTACCTTTTGATTTGTTTAAAAAGTTTTGATTCTGTTCGGTACCAAATCGGTTCAAATATTTTAAGAATCGTTCTTTAGGCGGTCCTTAAGTTATTTTTACAAAAAATATAACCCTTTGTGATTTATAATGATAAAACTATAAAGAGCTACACCCTTAATTCACCTGATTATAGGGTACAGGTACTATAATTAAATTACATCAATAACTTGAATGACTAGGAATGGCAAAGACTGGCTTATCATTACCTCAAAAGACGTCTGCTCGGCTTGAGCACTCGTGCAAGCGTGTTTGATGACGCGCGCTTACAGTGGCCGGCAAACATCTTGAGCAAAGACCTTGAGTGCGCAGTAGACGATTTTAAGGTATCATTGGTGGTAGGAGAGGTGCGCGGGGGCATTCTGTCGGCACGCGGCCCCGCGATTGGCCGATCAGCTTGCCGCTGTCCCCCGCGCCGCGCGTTCGTCCCGCTAGCATCTGTACTAGCATCGACTACACTTGCGTGCAGTTTTAATAGTCTATTTCGAGTTTAGAAGTTTTGTTGTTAAAGTTTTATATTCATTTATATTATTGTTACTTTGTTTTTTATTATATTGTGTTTATACCTACTAAAAACATTTCTGACTATGCCGCCAAAACATAACACAGTTCTGAAGAGACAAGCTAGTAAAATGATGTATGATGTGTATTGCTTCCTTAAACAGGAATATACAAAACAAACGGAAACTATAAAAAAGACTGCGGAAGCAACTAAAATGTCTGTTAGTACCGTAAAAAAAATCATAAAAGAAAGCAAAGACTCGGAGTTGCTTACCTTATTTAGGACACCAGGCAAAAAAAGATCTGAGAATTGTAATTTTTTCAATGTAGAATGTGTAATATTAATTTTATTGTGTAAAATAAATATTTTTTGTATATACATTTTTTTTATGAAGAATGTTTCACAGTATTTATTTATATATATTTTTTATATTGCAACAATTACCAATAAAATATGTCTGGAAGTGTACATGCGCGAACTTACCCCCTCTACGTCGACTTTTGCTCAAGTTGTTTGCCGGCTATTATACACGGGCAGAAAAGTTAAGACTACCCTACTATTAGTGGATTTGCTAATAGTATAATATTAGATTAACACGTATTTTTTCAGAAAACTACACTCTAAGAGCGGGAAACAGCGTTGGCTTGCTTCTCTGGGGTATGCATAGAGGGCCCACCTGGGGCCTTGATGCTGCCGAGTTCAGACCAGGAAGGTGGCTTGATGGGTCTCTGCCACGGAACCCTCACGCTTTTGGAGGGTTCAGTTTGGGGAAAAGGGATTGCATTGGTAATTTCTAATGTATTAAAATGATCATAATCATCTTTATTGGTAAAAAATATTTAATAGGTCTATTCAAATTCAAACATGCTAATTAGCAAATAGTCCGGTCAATTTAGACATTCGAAGTTACATAAATTCGCAACAAGCTGAATTTTCGTACAATTGTTCAAAACACGATTATAAACAATAGCTGAAAGTTCCCCATCATTCCCGTGTGTGGAATTTTTTTTATTCAAGGTCAAAGGTCAAAAAAAATAGTTTTTCGCGATTTTCAGCAAATCGGTAAGTTTTATCAAAAAATATTTCACACAAAAATTGTAGATCATAATGTTATCTACAAAAAGTTATTCGATACTTTTTTTTCTATGAGCCACCGTTTTTGAGATATAACGATTCAAAAAGTTGCACATTTTACTTCCACCTGCGCTGGAAAAACTGCTGAACTCGATTTTTTGCAATTGTAAAAAGGGATGCAGTGCTAAATGTGGTTGCAAAAAAAACGAACTGTTCTGTTCTGCATGTACACATTCTCAAGGCCGGTTGTGCTCTAATAATAAATCACCAACAGAAGAGGATCCGTTTGATTACAACGAGGCAACATGCAATGATACATCGCTATTAACGCAGTTTACAAGCACTCAGGATGAAGACGAACAAGAACAAGAACAAAAAGATCAAGAAGAAGATTTTGAAAGTTACGACTCTGACGATTAAATTTCACTACTTTTTTAAACTTAAATTCCTTTTATCTGTTCAATCTCTGCTAATATCTATTATTTTTCAATAGTTTTAAATTAAAGTTAGTTATGTGCAACCACATTTAGCACTGCATCCCTTTTTACAATTGCAAAAAATCGAGTTCAGCAGTTTTTCCAGCGCAGGTGGAAGTAAAAGGTGCAACTTTTTGAATCGTTATATCTCAAAAACGGTGGCTCGTAGAAAAAAAAGTATCGAATAACTTTTTGTAGATAACATTATGATGTACAATTTTTATGTGAAATATTTTTTGATAAAACTTAGATTTGCTGAAAATCGCGAAAAACTAATTTTTTTGACCTTTGACCTTGAATAAAAAAAATTCCACACACAGGAATGATGGGGAACTTTCAGCTATTGTTTATAATCGTGTTTTGAACAATTGTACCAAAATTCAGCTTGTTGCGAATTTATGTAATTTCACCCTAATTTTTTGGTCTAATTTGACCGGACTAAAACCCGGCGAACTCCGTTTCGCCACAAAGTTGAAATTATCCATGAATTTTACATACAATAGGTAGCAACACAAAAAAAATGTTAGAGTTAAATAATTGAATCAATAATATATTTATCAATTAATTTTAAAAGGTTAGGATCAAAAGCTGCTTTAAAATGACTTTGCTTTGGTTATCAGTTATTTTTATGGGAATTTTAATATTTTCAGGCAAAACTTACGCGATGATGTCTATCAAAACAGTAATATCGCACATCGTGAGAAGATATAAAATTACTGCAGATATAAACAAGTTGAAACTTGAAGTTCAAGGATCGTTACAGACTGTGGCTGGACAAATAATCAGTATTGAAGAGAGACTATAAATTGACAATAATATATTACTAGCTGTATTCAGCGGTGTTACCCGGTTTAATTTCGGATAAAAAGTTTAGTAATAAAATGCAATAACTGTTAAGTGAAGTTTTTTTTTTTGTTACATTTTGGAGTGGCTCTTAAAGGACTTCTTTTAATATACTCCCGAACCAGAACGATAGGGTGTTATAAGTTTGACGTGTGTGTGTGTGTGTGTTTATGTAATAAGTAAACGGCAATGGAAATACATAATTTGTGAAAACTTCTGCATTCTAGGTATCACAGTTTATGCATACAGCCTGGTGATAGACAGAAAGACAGCAGATGCTTAGTAATGGGGCGTTTTTACTTTTTAGGTGCGGGACTCTAACAAATATAAAAAATATTAAAAATTAGTTCATATCGACGGTTAAAAGGCAAACTGCGTTAAGCGACAATTTTCGAACTTTACAGGAGAGCCATTTAAAGTTTTTTATTTCGGAAAAAAAATCATAATCAAGAAATTTCTGGGTGGATTAAAGAATGATGAAAAACGTATTTTTTATTTAGTCAAACGCTACTAATGCAAAAGTTTCGTGGTCTAACGAGTATTATTTTGAAAAATAAGTGGCGTTTAATCCCAAATGCATTATTTAGGAATAAGGATAACTGACTGAACCGCCACAGGATTTAAAATAAGCTCAAAGCAAAAAATGTTTAAGTGCAGGTGACCTCATATTTAGATCGAAGTAAAATGCTTTAATCTCAACAAAATTACAAAAATAGAACGAGTCAAATTGGCAAGAGTGTATCAAAGAGTTAAAAACATCAAAGGCAAAGTGACTCACGCGACAATCGACATACTAGCCAAATTGACTTAAGTTCGCTAAAATGCAATTATATTTGTAAGCTTGTCAGATAAAACCTCATTCCAAATGACAATCGATAAGAAAAATAAACCTGTAATAGAATTGAATTAACGACTGATAGCATTAAAACAGCATTTATGAGTGTTATAACTTTAACAGAATGTTTTAATTAATCACTTAATATAAAAAAACAATTATTTTAATCTTAATATCCTATATCCTCAATTAACCTGGTATGATATTTTAGTTTTAAATTTTAGTTATATATTCGTTTATCTTTTCCAATTCGGTGAGGCAGATTGGTGTATTCCAACTGGAATATTTTTGGAATCACACCATTGTCACACAGTTTTTTCAATTTGTTGTATTTAGTGGTAGTATTGGCAACATGGATTTATATTTTCCATTTATTGGTTTCGGCCTAACTATAGGGATTGTCTCGGCTCTTGCGTCATCCTTCATACTGTTTTTAATTGTCATAATGCCCGGAGATTTTTAAATGACGCTACCCGTATTTTGCTAATCTTTCCTATGAGATTTCCTTTGAAATACTTGTCTGTCATTTTTTCATAATTTTTAAAATCACAGTGAGTCAGCGTCTCCACTTGGTATGGATGGACTGGCCAGCTGAAAAACTGTACCATATAATCCTAATCGCCCATATAATCCCCCCGTGGGGCCCGGCATTGTCAAGGCGGGAGCGCTCAGTAACCTTGGCCTGGTCACCCACGGTGAAACGAAGAGGGTCCCTGAGGCGGGCCACTCCCTAGACTTGTACTCACTCTTCCATGCAAGTTCTAGATGGAGTGGCACCAGTACGTTGCGGAACCTCGTTCCGGGGGGGATTCGCAACTGAGGCGGGCTTGTGGTATGGATATGGAGGCACCACAGCTGAAAGTGTGGGGCCGCGGCAGGAGAGAAGTGTCAGTATTACGATGCGCCGCTCTTCCTACCTGCCGCGACCTCGACGGGGTCGCCACCGGTCGATGGCGGACGCGGTGGGGCCGCAGAGAGAAGGAAGTGACTATCTACCACTCTCCCTATTCTCTGCAGCCGTAGTGGCAGGTGACGGGGCCACAGACCTGACCCGTTGCGGGGGACCTAAGACGTCGGACCGGGGTTGTCCGGCGTCCATTGCACTCACGGTCCCCGAGGTGGTTGCGGTGCACAAGTGGTGCACTGCAAAGGGAGTCATCCCCTGAGAAGGAGTCTCGCAGGCTAGCTGAGTTGGGTAGGGTGGTGGGTTAATGCGGGGACTGGAACCTCACCATCACCGTGAGGAGGCCATCGTGAGGTTTTAGTCGGCAGTGATGCTCTTCTGGCATTGAGCCCGACACACCCCACCCACCTCCCCGGGTGTGGTGGGCATGCGTAAAAGCATTTCCTCACGTTAAATAAAAAAAAATGCTCATATAATGTTGTTTCGTATTGAATTTCTGATCGTAGCATGCATGCTATCTACCGTCATTTCAGTATGCCCTGGGAGCAAATAGTTCATCTGTATAGTCTCTAAATGCACTGTTTGCAAGAGTGCATTATGAAGAGCTGCTAGCACAATTTTGTTTTTGTTTTGACCCGGACATGACCCGGACAATCTGAGTATAAAATCACGGATTTGATCGTACCACGTGAATCTACATCAGCAATATTTTGTAAAATTGCGGCTACTTCATTGCCACCTCTTTTTCCTCCAGCTTTCAACCATGTAAAACTAAATCCGTTTCTTGTTATGCTTTTTAAAAAAAAAATACACAGCATATTTTTTTGAGTAGAATAGTAGCATACTGTTTCCGTGTGGTGTGTTTAATACTTACTTCGAAGCAAACTTGTACACACAACCGTCCCCATCGATGTATTACTGCTAACTGAAGCGCCCGGGCAGATGGCGTTTCTCGCTACACGCTGGAGGTTAGTACATGTGCGCGAGAAAATTTCTTTGAATGAACCGACACTATTTACGCTGCCAAAGTAGATTTCGAGATGATTATCCACCAAGGCTCCGTTTTTCGACATGTTGAAAAATGTTTTAAGTTCTAAAATGTATTTAATGTTTTGTTTGAAACGACCAATATTAAAAAATATTATGACTACATAACAGGCTCATATGACTCTGTAATCGATATCACATCACGGCAAACCAGCTTAAGTCCCAAATAGCCCTAAAGCATACTCTGGATGAAACAGTTTAAGCGACACGATGCTTTCATTTGAACGAAAAGAAAAATGTTTCAAGCGACATCACTGTTTATTTTAATTCGAGGTCAATTATCTTACCCGACTTCATGTTTTCAAACAGTGTGCTTAAGTGCCAATGTATATGAAATTAAGAACAATTTAAAACAGCTGAAATACATTTGTGTCGAAAATGATCAAATTCCATGTCGCTTTAAACCATGCAAGCCAAAAATAGGCCAATTTTTGCAATGGTCTCAAGCGACAAAAAAGTGCTCAGAATTGAACAAAACTGGGTTCAGATGACGCAGAAAAAATCGCTGATTCCAAATATGTATATAACTCAAAACTCAAATATTTGTCGCTTAACGCAGTTTGCCTTTTAACCGTCGATATATTCAGTATGTTACAAGCTGATGATGTAATGTTTTAGAATCTGTGACTACCAACACCCTAAGAAACGTAAGAAATAAATCCCATTTTAAATGGATAACATCTATGTATGTGTCGTGGCCGCATCGTAGAATTGCCCATTTCATGAAATGATCGGCCATTTCATGAAATGGTAGTATTTCATGAAATATGTCACTGTCCATTGGCCATATCATGATGTGCCCAGGCCAGATCAATGATAAGAAATCGTTTGACGATAGGGCCAGCTGGACGCACTGCTATTTCATGAAATAATTAATCTTAATCGATCATATCGTGAAATTGTTTCATTGACTACTGGTAAAGGCGCTGCAAGCGCTTTGTTTGTGACTAGATGGCAGCCCTTAGTAGCACGAGAGTAGGGTGACCACGAAAAAGAAGTCTATGGACTACTATAGTGGTTATCAAATATGATATTATGGAAACTGTCGAAAAGGAATACCTCATATTCAAGGAATGACGATTCTACGATTCGTATAATTCCGATCGACACCTATTTTGAAGTATTGAAGGAAGTTCACAAAAGTGTTGGACATGGTGGTCGACTCAATAACCTTTTTTTACATATATGCATAAAGAAAACCTAACCTAACCTAACCTAACCAGGTTAGGTTAGGTTTTTTTTATGTATAGGTACATAAAAAAAAGGTTATGTTACCTAACAACTAAAATAAACAAGTACGTAACACAATTGTTCTGGGTTTTCATTAAATATTTTATGGTTACCCCATTTTTACAATATGGTCAAACGTGGGTGACCAAATCGTTAAACGTTTATCGTTTAATGATTTGGTCATCATTAGTTGGCCACTTCATGAAACGTGAACACTTCACGAAATGATCAACCATTTCATGAAATGATCAATTCTGCGATGCGGCCACGACATATGCATTACGTGCTAGGCTGATGCCTTAAGCTCTGTGACTACTAATAATTGCAAAGTAGGTGAAAAATCTGACAACGCAGTTGAAAATACAATAATTATACATAATAAAATCGGGGGTCGCATGACACGTTAAATTGTAGGTCCTTCATGTTAGTACAGGCAGTCGTTAAGCCAAGTCACAGATTCTACCTTTTTTTAGTTGGCTTGAAAACTCCCGACGCCAGAGCTTGGACACTTAGCTCATACGAAGAAGACATCAATATCTTAATATGCATTATGACATAGGCTGATGATGATTGATATTTAAATTCTGTGACTACTAACTACCCAAAGCAGTAATGAAGGAGCAACACTTGAGTAGCTTAAATCAAAGTAGTGAGTGATAAATCTTGAATTAATTCTCCGCATTCTTTTACCCTCGATCTTATCTGTGTCTGAGGGTAAAAGACCGCGAGGACGAAGTCTGATGCGATGGACTGACCAGATTCGCGCCACACTCGGAACAAAAGTTCATGAAGCCATCCACACGGCAAATGACCGGAGTCGATGGCGCAAGATCGTGCGGGAGAAGTAGATCCGTGGCGGGGGTCACGACCCTCAGCAGTGAGGGAAACGACGCGAGGAGGAGGAATTCCCCGCGTTAACTCGGGATGAAAATAAATTAATCATGGATAAAAAGAAGCCTGTGTGTTAATCCAAGTTCTAACCCATATTCATAGTATATCTCATTAAACTCGGCCCAGCCGTTGGAGCGTAAAAGAGTAACGTAAATTTTTGGGTTTGTGTTAATCCAAGGTCTAACCTATCTTTACACCAAATTTTATAAAAAAATCGGTTCAGCCGTTTGAGTGTGAAGAAGTAACAAACATACACACACACACAAACTTTCGCATTTATATTATTTGTAGGATAGGTTATAAATTCAAATCTTTAGAAAGTGCCCAGTATTTTCCCGTGTTTAATCTTAACTCTCCCCTCCCCTGCCCTCCTCTTAAAAAGGTAGCGATGACTTCTTCTTTACTCTCTTCTTCTTCGTATGAGCCAAATGGCTAAGCTCTGGTGTCGAGAGTTTTTAGCCGCCCGAAAGACCTCCGACTTGGTTTATCGACTGCTTTTACTAAGACTAATAGCCGGGAATTTAACGTGTCATCCGACTTACGGTAGCACCCAGATAAAAATGCCACTTTTTAAAAGATAGTTACGCATTGGTCACCCATCCAAAGACCGTCCGCATCGACCGTTGCTTCTACTCGATGACCGCGTCAGAACACCTTAGCAACACAAAATTATATTAGTCTAGGCAAATTAAGGGTTTATTTACGGTGTATTGTGTGTAATCATCTGAATTCGCTAATCAAAGAACCTAATCAGTGATTTTCACACAACGAAATAGCATAGTTTTTTCTAGAAAAAGTTAAGAATAATATGGTAATAAAAAAATTTGAATTTGGCCAAGTGCCAGTCGTATGCAATCTTATAAAAATAATAATAATAAAAA
The DNA here is from genome assembly GCA_035578125.1 of Mellilla xanthometata. Taxonomy (NCBI): domain Eukaryota; kingdom Metazoa; phylum Arthropoda; class Insecta; order Lepidoptera; family Geometridae; genus Mellilla; species Mellilla xanthometata. Next base: position 2,979,521 of record JAPUBQ010000030.1, on the reverse strand, counting down.
AAGCGAGTGTAGCTCGGCAAAAAACGTTTGCTTTTCTATCAGAAGGCCCTTGGTTCGATGCTGGGCCTACAACAACGACTTGTTTTTCAAGTTATGTGTGGATTTGCACTCGCTTTACGGTGAAGGAAAACATCGTGAGGAAACCGGCATGTTTGAGGACCACAATATCCGAAGACGTGTGTCATCCGCCAACAAGCACTTGGCCAGCGAGGCCAATATCTCTCTCCTCGAGAGGGAAGGCCCCGAGTCCCGTGACGAGTGGGAACGTATAAGGCTGCTTTTGCTTAATGCTATCATAAAAAATGGCTATAAATACACGATTGTTGTATGGGCCTTAACTAAATACTCTGTAAATGTCTACAGGGTCTACAAAATGTCGTTATAAAGATCAAGTCAAAATTCATTTTAGGAAGCCCCCCTTAAATATGTGTATTTTTTTATTTAATTATGTATTTCGGATGGTAGGGTAAAACCCGGATAGTTGCCTCACTTTTCGAAAACGTTTAATTTTTTTAAAATATGAGCTTCCTGAAAAATATTCAGTATGTATCTTATAACATAGGTCTTTTGTCTTTTATAATAGCCTATTTTTGTATACATAATTAATAACGTTTTCGAATAAATACTGTTTTATTTCACCTCTCAGAAAAGGGATAGTTGCCTACTGTGGCGGATAGTAGCCTAGAGTAGAAAATGCTTCGGAGGATACTTGCCTCATGCGGGGATAGTAACCTCGGTATGATTATTATTTAGGATAAAAATCAATTTATAGCAATTAAAGTGATATTTATTATTTATTTAACAGTCCTATCAATTTACTGAGATCTTTCATTAAATACTATTCGAAATATTAATTAACACTATTAAATAATTTTCAGTTTTAATAATATAAATTATATAAAAATATTATTCAAACTTAAAGTTATGAAAGTTTTTATATAATATTATCACTTATCTTAAGAATAATACAATTTGGTAATTAACTTTGGTATTGACATTAATTTTTTCCACAAGCTTCGATGGCAAGTACTAAACTTTCTTCCGTCCAGTTAATATTGCGTGGCACCACACCTGGTTTTCGCTTATATAGTCGAGGCATTTTGCTTATCTAAAATAAGTATAAAAAACAGTTACATTGATATTAATTTTATTGAGTCACAGTAAATTTGAAAAAGCACAAAAAAATAAAATCCAACTTTGCGTGTTAAAAAATGTTTTGTCACTCTAGGGGCAACTATCCGCGAAAGTAAGTAGGGCGACTATCCTTTTTGATGCGGATACTTGCCCTTTTTATTTACAAGATAAATAATAATTATTTTATAATAAAATATATGAAACAATGTGATTTAAACTCCAATGCATGCAAAGAATGAAAAAACTTACTGAAATAACGATCAGTAATAAAAATATTCCATAGAAATTACTTACCAATATAATTATAACGCTCGTCAAAGTTTCGCCGCGGACGATTTTTGCTTACAAGGACAAAACAAATGCACCTGTTTCGATGGCTTATGTGTCACTGAGGCCTGCAGGGGGTCACTACTTATTGTGGTAAAGCATTAACATATATTATAGTTCTAACATAGTGAACTAAAAACTGAGGCATGTATCCCACTGAGGCAACTATCCGGGTTTTACCCTAATAAATTTTTGTATGTTCTTTAAAAATTTAAGCGTCTATCTGTAACTGTTATTGATATATAGCAAATAATTACAAAAAATATAACCTCTGTTGTATGTATTATATTTTGATTTTTTGTGTTTGGTGTTATGGCGGCATGAGAAACACATGGCTTGTGAAAATTTCAGCTTTCTAGCTACCACGGTTTTTGAGAAACGGCCTGGTGACAGACAGACAGACAACGGAGGCTTATAGGGTCCCGATTTTACCTTTTAGATATGGAACCCTTAAAAAAACCGTCAGAACATTTTGCCAAACCCGTCACAAAGAAATGTGCACCCTGTGCTAATTGGATAAAACTACTTAAAATAAAATAAGTAATTAATTGTAGTTTTTAGCCCCTTAGTTTTTTAGAAAAATATTAAATGTCTGTATATTTAATATTTTGTACACTGTACACTTGGTTATTAATGTCTTATTATATGCATGCAAGAAACATTTATCACATTTATTGAATTTCTAATTGCACTTAATTGTTTTTTTCATTACTGTGAGACGTGACTCCTTTGCAGAATTAGTTGGGGGAGTAGTCTTGGACAAGTGCATCGTACTGAGTGTCCAGGTAAGTAAGAATTAAAATTAAAATATTTTGAAATAACCTGTTGTGTAAACCTTGTGATTAGAAAATTATATGTATTTTTTAAAAACCTTAGATCTTAAAAATATTCTATTATTATTTCATGTAATTTAATTTAATTTTAATCTGATGCTGTATGGAGAACTTGCCAAGCGACTGGTAAAGGTTTCGGGTGTCCAGATTGCTGGTTTTTATTTCGGCCAGAAACTACTTATACATTGCCATCCGACGTGGCAATGCTGCCAGCATTTTGGGCACCTTTCCTCTACCCCTGGTGTTTTGGGGCTAAGTTTTCTAGTAATGTTTTATGAATATGTACTTTTATGTTTTTAATAAACAAGTGATATTTTATCTCAAAATTCAAAATACGTCTAATTATATCAACTAACTATTTGGGTACATATTTAAGTCACTGGAATGCACTAGCTTCAAAGGCACGGGCGCGAATGCGTTCAGTTTGAGGGTTAGTGAATAAGTTTAAATGTGCAATATAAAGCGAATAAAATATTTTGAAATCTGAATTTAATTTTGAATTTGTAAATAACTTAATCTTTTTCTACTCTAAGAATCTTTGCCCTGACTCATTCATATATCGCAGACCCGAAACATAAGCTATAAGTATGACATATGGAGAGTGTATTTGTCTTAGTACATAGACGTGTACTAAGAACGGATTTTTGGAAATTCCACCCATATGAGGTTCAAAGGGGGTAAAAAAAATTATGAAACTTCTTTGTTTTTAATCTTTTGGCAATTAGGAATAAGTAAAATTTATAATAAAAAATAATGTTTTCAAAATGTTTTTACCGGGGATGAATTAAAGGTGGTAACGGGGGTCTAAGTTTGTGTAAAAAAATCTTTATTAATCAAGTAAAAGTCTTAAAATAAATTATTGTAGTAGTTTATATGGGTAAAGTTAAAATTATTTATATATTTATAAATTACTTAATTATTATAATTAAAATAGTCATAATATGTAAAGTTAACGATATTAATTGAGTTTAGTACGAAGTTGATTAACAGTGATTATAAAAAAATATGTATTATACTTATACTTTCAGATACATACTTTTATTTGTATACAACGACCATATAAATCTAAAATGATTTTATATTTAATATTGGTATTGTGCTGTGTTTATTTAATACCAACCTTATGGAGAAAAAGAAAGTATGGCGTTAAAGAATTGAAACCACCTGAATTATCCGGAAGATATCCCATATTTGGACATTCTTTGAGGTTGATTGGTGACAGGAAAAGTACGTAGACATATTTTTGTTTCTTCTCATTAAAATACTGGGTGTCTTTCTCATTCTCGTGTCTCATATTTTTAGTACTCAAGAAGTTTTTATTTGCATGTGTACCTATACTAATATATTCATGATAACTGGTTACTAAAATGTATATACTCAGTCGCGCGCGCGCATCCATATGTGGCGAGCGTGTTTTGGACTGCGTACTGCGTAGCGGTATTCGTAAACATGTCGAACGTTTTAAAATGTAGTCAGTGTAATCTAATTGTAAACGAATTACTGTCATATGTGCAGAACAAAGTGTCCGTTATTGACGAAGATACACTGGTTCGCGTGTGTACGTCGGCTTTCGAAACTAGTGAAATAAAAACCGCCAAGTCACTTCTCTTCGAGGCGATCCCTACGGATAAACGAAAAATTACGCGCAAAAATGCTGGGAAGGAAAAGCGTGATTTAAATGACATTATAAATCTGTTTAAATCCACGGAGCCTGACATTATTCCTGTTTTTGTGGCGAAGGATCTAGATAAATTGCCTCCGATCACGTTTGACCATCTAGATTGCACCAAGTTACTAAAGGACATGGTGATAATTAGAAGTGAAATTGAGTGCATTAAATCATCATACGTAACACACGACGATCTGAATGATCTCAAGAGAGATATATCTCGTTTAAAAACCGATTCGTTGCCACCTACATCGGCTTTTAAAGTAAATACTATGAAGCGAGGCGCCTGGCGCGACAGTGGACCTATGGGAATGTCACACGATTGCCACGCTTCTACTCTTAACGAGTCTCAAACTGAGCACGATCACATATCTGTAGACACCGTATCACCCTCACAATCATACAGGGAGATGAGGGTAGATGTGTGTGTACATAAACCTGTGGAGCGTGAATTGTTCGAGCGTCAACAATCGTCAGCGATTAAGGCGTCCAACGCGGCGCACTGTAGCGGAGTGAATGGCGCGGACGCTGGCGCGGGCGCAGGCGGGGGCGCGAGCGCGGGGGGCGCTAGCCTGCTGCCTGCGCCGGCGCTGCGTCTCGAGTCGAGCGCCCGAACCGGTTCTACAGCGAGCGGCCCGGCGGCCGCGACGATGACGTCACGGAGCCCGGCGCAGGCTCAAGCGGTAACACGACCGCGTCAACTGACTGATAAGGCTAGTGACACACCGGTGGTGAGGCGGACAACCGAGCAGCATGAACGAGTACTTACAATATCGCCTCCTAGTAGTACTGAAGATTGGCAGCTAGTGCGACGAAATAAGCAACCTAAGTATCGGTATGTTGGCAAGTCGGGTGTAGCTAGAGATTTGGAATGCAATTTTAGGGCTGCTGATAAGAAAATTCCTATTTTTATTACGAACATTCATCTTGATACAAATGAATCTGACATAGTTAATTATATTCGGAAAAAGACTAAGGAAACAGTATGTTTGGAGCAAATTAACATGAAAACACAGAGAGGGCACAAAGCTTATAAATTCTTAACTTCGGAATGCAATGTGTCCCTGTACTTGGATGAGCATCTGTGGCCTGAGGGAATAATTTTCAGACGATTTGTAAATTACAAAAATAAGAGATCGAGTCCCCGTGGTGTCACCGGCCTAAATAATGCACGGAATGAATAGCGGCCTATATCGTATAGCTAGTTATAACTGCAAAAACGTAAAGCGTTCAATCGATGACGTCAGGAGTTTATGTAGTACGTGCGATGTTGTGTGCCTGCAAGAAACTTGGTTGTTACCACACGACATCCCATTTATTAGTACAATACATAGCGGATTTGGATATACTGGGAAGTCAGCGGTTGATACGTCAGAAGGCATTCTGCGCGGGCGCCCATTTGGCGGAGTGGCGATATTATGGCGGCAAAGTGTTTTTAGTCAGGTTTCTGTGTTGCCATGCGATAACAAACGTATGTGTTCGGTTAAAATTACTACTTGTGATAGTGAGATAGTAATAATAAGTATCTATATGCCAACCAACTCAGCGGAAAATGTAGATTTATTCAATGAGTGTTTAAGTGAATTGTGTGCAATAATAGAAACATACGGTATTGAATCGGTGTTTATATTAGGCGATTTTAATGCGGACCCGCGACATTTGTTTTTCAAAGAGCTGGTAAATTATTGTAGTGAGCAGTTTTTGTCGTGTGTTGACATAGACGTTTTAGGATTGGATTCAGGAAATTATACCTATATCAGTCAAGTATTTGGTACATGTTCTTGGTTGGATCACTGTCTGGCAACACAGGCAGCAAAGCAATGTGTAACGAATGTAGTTATAAAATACGACGCAATGGTGTCTGATCATTTGCCATTAATTATTGAATGTTCATTTAGTTTATTGACCCCTAAGATATCCCATACTATAAATACATATCGCTGCTTTGGAAGAATACTGTCATAAGTCAAATTGAGTGAATTTTTCAGTAGAGCACTTTAAAGTTTTTTTCAAATTACCAAATGCTGTATTTTTTTATTTACTGCGAAAATGTTGATGACACTTCAATAAAAACACGAAACATATATTGCACTTTATGTTTATTAAATGCTTTTAAGAAAATAATACTTATTTAGTACTAAATATTGAAAATAATTACTAGGTCTCAGACTTATAACAAAATTATACAAACAATCTTATGAAGATTACTGTCTCATTACAAAAAAGTACAAGAAAATATAAGATTATTTTAAATAACAGTGGTGTTTTTAGATTTAATACATAATATTCAATGTGTTTTTCTCAGTGATACTGATACATTTTGAGTTGTTACATCTTAGCATTATTTATTTTTAAACAATAGCGTCACAATACCAAATCAGTCGCTCTATTACAAAAATGCCTATTGTGTGTAACATGTTTAATGGAAAAATAAAGTATTAACTGGTTTTACACCAAATAATAAACGTACGAAAATTAGAAACATAAAAGAAAATAAGAAACTTTATCTTAAAAAATTGCTTAAGTAGGTAACTGTTATAGCATAGTATCTTATAAACACTGGAAACAAAACATAAAAATTGAAAAATGCTCATAATAGAACATGTAGCTCTTATCCACTTAAAGTTAGAAGAATTTTATAAATTCTAAGCCCAAAATAGACTTTCTATTTTGTACAATATTTTTTAAAGCTCGTTTGAATAATCCATTTTTTGGTGAGTATTGGGCGGACTAATTTGTCTTGAACTTGAATTTTTAGTCACTACTGAAATTGTGGGATCGATGTTCTCAGCAAACTTATTTCTTTCAAATTGCTTTGCGCGTTTCTTACTAGTTAAGTCACTAAGAACAGAATCGGAATAATAATCCTCAGTATTTACGTAATTTGGGTCTTTGACGCTGTAATCTGAACAATAGTCATGTACTAGCTGGTTTTGCGGATCTCCTGTTTCTACAAGCTTGTTGTTTTCAGACGGTAAAGAAGATAATACAACGTTCCGCATGACCTATTCTGTCCTCTGCTTGATTTTCCTATAACATAAACAAAACGTAACAAAATCCAATGAAACATGATTAAAAAGTTTAAAATAGTATTATTATCGATATTAATTGTTAAAAGATATTGTTATTATAAAATCTACAAATCCAACCACCTACACTTCATGTAAAAGTAGGTAAGCACCACTTCGTTTTTTACCTTGATACTCAACGGGACATTGATGTTCCGGAATAAATGTAGTGTCCGTCGGTTTGCCATTAAAATAAAAATAAACAAGGAAAAGTTAGGTAGGTACGAGTATATACTCTCACGAAGGATGAAAAGAGATTATGTAACGATAATTATGAAATAGACGATGGAATAGTGGACTTGTTGTTTGATTTAGGGGAAATCTAATTTGTTTTTTGTATAATGTATGTTTTTATTTGTATAATGTATGTTTTAATCTCTTGACCTTATTAATTTAATTTGTAATACTTATTATAATTGGACAATTTTCTATTTAATGTAATGTATTTGACTGTTATTTTGGAATTTAATTTAATGTCATTAATGTAACTTGCTTAGTAATTGGTTTCGGCCGTAAGTAAGGTGAATAAATAAATAAATAAATAAATTACTCACTTTTAATTACCTGATTCTGATTCCCTGTCGTAGATATCGGAGCTAGATCTCTTATGTATTCCCGACAATATGGCTTTCGCCGGAACCGGTCAACTGGGGATCTTCTAGTGTACGCCACGCACATCTGGAGTGAGGCCATTGAATTCGGAGAAGCCCTTGCGGTTTCTCTCGATATTTCTAAGGCCTTTGACAGGTTTTGGCACGACGGCCTTATCAGTAAGCTTCCTTCGGTTTGCCCACTGGTTTTTGTTTGTGGATATTAAACTTTTTGAGGGATCGATCAATCCGAGTAGTCATATATGGCTGCTCGTTTGATCAAATGTCTATAAACGCCAGTGTCCCTCAAGGTTCAGTGCTCTCTGCAACTCTATTCTTGCTGCATATTAATGATCTGCTCAAGCCTGGCATCATAGGGTATGCAGACGACAGCACGGTTGTAGAGAGCTCTATGTCCAACGCACGAGCCAGTGCGGCCGATATGCAGTTACTCAGAGAGGGCATGGTCGAGCGCATAATCGACACCTTACAGGCAGTCTCCGATTGGGGCGATGCCAATCTGGTTAAATGCTGCTAAGACTCAGGCGTGTCTATTCTCCGCCAAGAAGAGGCCATTTCATCAGGCCCCCACTTTCCGAAATGTATTCGTTACGATCACAAACCAATTAGAGCTTCTCGGTATCACCTTGACCTCGTCTCTCAATTTTGGCTTATATTATATTGTATCCAAAGCGCAAGTGGCTGGAAAAAAGCTGGGTATCCTCTCAAAGGTGCGACAGTACTTCAGGCCTAAACAGTTGCTTATCTTGTATAAAGCGCAAGTTCGGTCATGTATGGAGTACTTGTCGCATCGTTCTGCCAATTATCAGCTAGAAGCGCTTGAGTCCATTGAGAGACGAGCTAAGAAGCTCATCGGCAATTCTTGCGTTGCGAAGGCGAAGCTTCAAAGCCTAGAGCACCGACGCAAGGTTGCTAGTTTGTCGATCTTTTATCGGATACATTTCGGGGAGTGTGCTTTGGAACTTCATAATTTGATTCCACCATCTCCGTTCTACTACAGAGAGTCAGTGAAGAGACACCGATACAGAGTTGAGGTTCAAACTTTCTCACGAAACGCTTTGCGTCGGCCTTTATTGTGAGGACTGCGAGGCTTTGGAACTCACTACCTGGGTCTCTGTTTCCTAAGAGGTATCTTCCGGGGGTCTTCAAAAGTAGAGTTAATAGGTATCTTTTAGGTAAGCGTGCCACACCGTAGACTGCAGCGCAGCTTAAAATCAAGCTAGCTGTAGTCAAACGCAAACCTATCAAAGATAAAAAATGTCGATATAGATAGTCTTAATCCTACGTAGAATACCTACTCTTTATAAGTACCTAAGTACCGTAGCAATAGAATCTGTTTACCTAGAATACAGCTACCTAGAATCTACTAACTAGCTCTAACTAGCTACCTAGATTACAACGAGTCGATATGTAACAATAAAACCTGCTAGGTATCTACCAAAATATTAGCTTCAGTAAGCTCTTCACGATTAGTAAGGTAGTTATATTGCATAAAAAAAAGTAGTATTTGTGGTACTTTTTATCTGAAATACTGTATCAAGTACAATAACACGACCAATTGTTTTACAGTATAAAGTCATATTACGAAAAATACTATTACAATCACGAAATAATTTATATAGAAAAACGTAGTAGTTTTAATTGTACCAATACTTACGACTCTATTTTTTATTATAAACAGTAATATCTAATTATAATACATTTAAGTTATACTTACTTTTTGTAGAACAACGTAGTAATCCCAAATGACACTTTGTGTATGAGAAGTTTCAAAAAGTGTTTGTAGATTTTTTTAAGCAATAGTGTCACATCTCGTAATAATGCAGTGTTTGAGATAAATGCGCACTCAAAATCTGAATTATTTTGGAATATGACCAAGTTCAAGAAAACCAACAGGGGGTTCACTTCTAAACACTAGTTGCAACTGGCGATACAACGCTTTCTATAAAAAAATGCGGCCAAATTTGACCAAAAGGATATAGTCTTTTGGTGGTGCCACGCCGTGAAATGTTGTTATAAAAATACGATCTTAACTGGGTATACAAAACAGATCATTTTACGTTGAATGGCGTTGAAAAATGAATTTTGTAGTATTTGGTAATACTACGCTATTCTTCCAAAGCAGCGATATAACAAAGTGATATGGGGAAATAGAAATGACGAGCAAATTGCGAAATATATGACTGAATGTAATAAATTGTTAAAATTAATTGACTTTCCAATAGAATTTACTAATTGTGCAAATTATAATTGTAGTGATCTTGGTCACGGGCGTATTCTGGATAAACTTTATTCTGACATCGTCACTGCCCTTTGCACTGCGGCCACGGCATCTGCGGCGGAAAATCGAGAGGGTGTGAGGCGGCGGGCCGGGGGGTGCTCACGCGTAGTGGGTTGGAACAAACACGTTGCCGGCGCTCACAGGGTGGCCAGGTCTAGCTTCCGGGAATGGGATTTGTGTGGTAGACCTAAGAATGGTTCTGTTTATAATGAGATGTGCGAGAGCAGAAGAGTATTCAAATCGAAACTTAAATGGTGTCAAGGTCACCAAGATCAAATACGAATGGATGCTCTCGCTGAAAGTCATCGTAAGGGTGATTTTCGCGGTTTTTGGCAGAACACTAGTAAAATGAATACTCGACCTGGACTTCCTGCGAGCGTTGGCGGGGTGAGTGATCCCAAAGGCATTGCTGATCTTTTTAGGGAAAATTTTAATGTCAAATCTCCACGTGGTCCAGCTTGCGGGGTGCTCAGCGCTGAGACGAGTGGTCAGCCCGTTAGAATGAGATTTGTAGCGAAAGACGTAGCGAACATTATTAAACACATGACTAGAGGTAAATCTCCGGGTCATGACGGGCTCAGCATTGAGCATCTTCTGCATGCTGGACCTCATATTTCACGAGTATTAGCAATGTTTTACTCACTATGCGTGAGCCACAACTACTTGCCGGCGGATTTTATGAAAACTGTAGTAGTACCTGTAGTGAAAAACAAGACGGGTGACTTAGCCGATACCAGTAACTACAGGCCTATCTCTCTTGCTACTATTGTGGCTAAAGTGTTTGACGGTCTGCTTAATGCGCAATTAAATACATATGTCGCTCTCCATGACAACCAGTTTGGGTTTCGCCCCAAACTTTCAACCGAGGGTGCAATATTGTCTCTTAAGCATACCGTTAATTACTATACAATGAGAAATACGCCGGTATATGCGTGCTTTCTCGATTTATCCAAAGCATTTGACCTGGTCATGTACGATAGCTTATGGAGAAAGCTGGATAGCATAAACGTACCTAGTGAAGTAATTAACGTGTTTCGATATTGGTACGGGCATCAGGAAAATTATGTTAGATGGGCAGGGACGATGTCAGAACAGTATCGGCTTGAGTGTGGAGTCAGACAAGGCGGTTTGACTTCTCCTACGCTCTTCAACCTTTACATGAACGACCTGATCGTCGCGCTCAGCAGTTGCCATATCGGTTGTCATATAGATGGAGTACCTATTAATAATATTAGCTTCGCTGATGATATGGTGTTGCTGAGCGCGTCGGTATGTGGTCTTAGAAAGTTGATGAGTATATGTGAGGGATATGCACGTGACCACGGATTAAAATATAATGTGACGAAGAGCCAGTTCATGGTCTTTGAGGCTGGCCAAAAATGTACCCAAAATGTGCCTCCAGTGAAGCTGAACGGGGGTACCTCTCGAAAGGGTAAACAAGTTCAAGTATTTGGGGCATATTTTGTCAGATGACCTAAGAGACCATGAAGACATGGAAAGAGAGCGGAGGTCGTTGTCTATAAGGGCCAACATGATAGCCCGCAGGTTTGCTAGGTGTTCAAGGGAAGTGAAGGTATCGCTCTTCAAAGCTTTTTGTACATCACTTTACACCTGCAGCCTGTGGGCGCGTTACACGCAAAAGAGTTACAACGACCTCCGAATTCTCTATAACAACGCGTTTAGGATTGTGGTGGGGCTGCCCCGGTTCTGTAGCGCCTCGGGCATGTTCGCGGAGGCGCGCACTGCCTGCTTTCATACCTCAATGCGCCGGCGGAGCGCCTCCCTGGTGCGCAGAGTACGGAGCAGCTCCAACACAATCCTGGCGATGATCGCCGACAGGCTGGACTGTCCCTACATGCGGCATTGCTGCAACAGGCATGTTCCAGCAGTGCCGTTTGTAAGGGGCTATTGAAGTAATTGCATTTGTTTACTTTTTTTATAATTTATAATTACATTGTGTGTGTGTTTGTTTTTTTAAATTACTATTTTGTGCCATTGTTTTGTAAAATTTAATCGATAAATGTTTAAATGTATTTTATAATTAACATGGGTCCTGGTAACCTGAATTAAATTAAATAAAGTTATTATTATTATATTTATAATAACGTATATTAGTATAAGGTCACGGATATTCACAATGATAAATATCGTAAACTCGTAATTACTTGTAACTATCATATAATTTCGATAACGTACGAGTATCTTAGTATTTGGCAAAGTATATTCATGATGACAAATATCGTATACTCGTTATAACTTGTAATTAATATATAATCTAAATTTTCGTCTTTTTTATGCTTTGTAAAAATCCTTAAGTCCTGTAAAATACATTACTTTATAATAATACTTATAAAATATAATCTCGATAACGTGCTAGTATATTAGTATTTGGCAACGTATATTCATGATGATAAATATCGTATACTTGTTATAACTTGTAATTAATATATAATCTCGATAACGTACTTGTTGAGGACTGCGAGCTCCGTCGTCCAGCGCTACAGCCACAGTACTTCGGGAGGCGCGCTCCCGATTGGCCGAGCGCGCCAGCGTAGGCGGCGGAGGACGCCACGAACTGCGGTGTCGCAATTAGTACTTAAGTAGCTTAATTTGTTGGAATAAAGAGTTCGGTGACTTCGGTTTAATTTATATCGCGTGTTTCATTCAGTGCCCAGCTAGTACCTATCCCAGTTAGTGTCCCAGTCAGTACCTATCCCAGTTAGGTAGCTAGGAGAAGTGAACGCCTTAAGCGAATAGTTAGTTAACAAAATATACAGTCCACAACAGTTATTGGTCCTTCGAGAGCCGGATCGAAAGTGAACTTATAAGTGCCGGAACAGTAATTAATTCTTTCGAGATCCGTATAAAGTGAACTTTAAGTGTGTCGAACATTTTAAACGCCGGACTTTGAGTGACGTGTCCCGCGTACGAACTTTAAAGTGAGTTAATTTCGATAGTTTTGCCGACCCACACCACAATGGTCGTCACCAGGAGCGGTGCCGACGCGGCGGAACAGGAAGACCGTCGCCGAGAGGTGGAGTTGGAGGAGGGCAGAACATCGGAGATTGAGAGGGAGAGGATCAGGCGCCTGAGCCAAAATCCTCCAGCGTCGCCGACTACGAACGCGACGTGCATCGGATCGGCGCGACCTGCGGAGTTCACACGACCCCGAACACCGTCACCGAACCCCTCCGTGAGGTCGCACCGATCAACAATGAGCGTATCAGCACGACGCCGCGCCGCAGAGATCGAGTATGAGGAGAAGATGACCGTTATCAAGCTCAGACAGCTGCAGCTGGAGGAGGAGATGATCAAGAAGCGGCACGCGAGCGCCATAGCCGCGATTGAGGAAGAAGAGAGCGTCGTCGAGGCTGCACCCGACCGTCAGAAGGTAAACCAGTGGCTGCAGGAGCACCCCCCGGAGGAAGGAAGAGCCGAAGAAGACCGTCGCTGGCGCTCCACGAGGCGAGAACGTACGCCCACCCCCACCCGAACGCGGGGTGACAGAGTCGTGGAGGTGATGGAGAAGTTGTCGAGACCGCGGGTCAAGTGCGCGGACCTGCCACCGTTCAACGGAGCGACGAACGAGTGGTTAATATTTAGGGCTGCCTATGTGGACTCCACGCGATTATACGACATCTCACCGACGGAAAACCTGCAGAGGTTAAGGAGTGCTCTTCAAGGGGAAGCGAGGGAGCTCGTCGCTACGCTGCTGTATTCTGCAACCGATCCCGAAGTCATCATCGCCACGTTGGAGCGGAGCTTCGGGAGGCCCGAGGTGATTATCGATCGGGCATACGAGGAGATACAAAGATTACCCCGACTGGGTACGACAGCGATAGAATTAAATCATCTGTCAATAAAGGTACAAAACGTTGTCTACGTGCTTCGGAGTCTGGGACGCGAGGAACATCTTTATAATCCGCATCTGAAAAAGGAAATTCTGGGGAAGCTCAGCCAGCATCAGAAGGTTCGTTGGTTTGACTACGCGATGTCAAGCAAGGAGGATACGGAACCGGAGCTGGTGAGGATGTCGAACTTTCTCTCCAAAGAGGCGGAGATGGCCATGCGGTACGATTACGTGGCGCCATCTGGTGGTGTTACGAGGCGTGACAACAGACACGTGGCAGACGCCGCGAATGCAAATGGCGGCGCGGCGGCCATTACAAATCGGAGGCGAAAAAACGTGGTCTACAACGTGGATGAACAACGCAACATGTGTCCGTGCTGTGAAAATGAGCATAATTTATCGGACTGTCCAAGCTACAAAGAGCTTAGTGTTGATAAACGGTGGGAGTTGGTGCAAAGGAAGGGCATGTGCTACAAATGTGTGAACAAAAGGCATCGGCGTGTCAACTGCAAGGAGAGGTTATGCGGAGTGAAACAGTGTCGTCGTCCGCATCACTCATCACTGCACAGCGAGGCTACCCCGAAGGCATCTGCGGAGAGCTCTGGGACAGTACTGTCGGTCGGCACCACGAACGCCGCCGGCCCGAGGTCAGTACTGTTGAAGATGTGTCCGGTTACCATCGTCGGACCACGGGGGGAGCGCGACACCTACGCGCTGCTGGATGAGGGTGCCACCATCACACTGATCGACGAGGACCTGGCAGCGAGCGTCGGAGCGGAGGGACCTGTTCGATCCTTATGCATGAGCGGTATCAGCACTACACAGACACAGACGGACAGCAAGGTTGTTTCCTGCAAGTTGAGGAGTCAAGGAGGAGCGCTGCTGAACGTCAAGGCGCGAACATTAAAAGATATGAAACTGCTACGTCAAACGGTATCGAGCACACTTCTCGAGTATGAACATCTTCGAGATCTGCCGAGAGAAGCGGTGTGCTATGAGGGAGTGCAACCTGGAATCTTGGTGGGAGCGGACCACTGGGAGTACATCGTGTCACGAGAGCTGCGCGTCGGTAAGCGGAACCAGCCGGCGGCGTCGAGGACAAAGCTCGGATGGGTGATACACGGTACTGCACCAAGATGCGTGAGGAGAGGCAGCGACAGCGTGCTGCACGTCTACGCCCCGGAACACGGCGGAGAGGTGGTGAGCACGGAGCGGGATCAACGCCTGCACGACCTGGTTGAACAACACTTTCGGATTGACGCGCTGGGGATCGCCCACAAGGTACGAGTGAGCGAAGCGGATCAACGCGCGATCAAGATCGTCGAGCAAACTATACGGAAGACCGAGAGCGGCTACGAGGTGGGGCTGCCGTGGAAGCAGGACGACGTGAAGCTTCCGCCGAGCTACAACGCTGCCCTACGCCGTCTTCGCAAGATCGAGGTGAAGATGGACGCCGACCCGGAGTTTGCCCGTGAGTACACTGAACAAGTAGAGAACCTGCTGAGAAAGGGATATGCTGCACCGTGCGACGGCGACGAGAAGACGAGCGCCGTGAGTTGGTACCTGCCGCACTTCTCAGTACGGAACCCGAACAAACCTGGAAAACCTGGAAGGCTAGTATTCGATGCAGCTGCAAAGAGCTATGGCGTGAGATTGAACGACGTTCTCCTCGAGGGCCCGGATCTACTGCAACCTTTACCGGAAATATTGTTTCGGTTCCGAGAACGCAAGATTGCAGTGACTGCCGACATTCAAGAGATGTTTCTGCGAATCAAGATCCGTCGTGAAGACCAGCCCGCGCAGCAGTTCCTGTGGAGAGGCGCCGACCGTGACAACCCGCCTCGTGAGTACAAGATGACCAGCATGATCTTCGGCGCAGCGAGCTCACCATTCCTCGCACACAGCGTGCGCGACCACAACGCACGAGCGCATGCGGAGACACACCCACGAGCACTGGCGGCGATCACGAGAAGTCATTACATGGACGACTTCGTGGACAGCTTCAGCGACGAGGAGGAGGCACGTCACACCATCCACGAGCTACGAGAGGTGCACGCAGCCGCCGGCTTCACGCTACGTAGTTGGAGTTCGAACGACAAGGAGGTACTGAACGACGTACCACTCGAGCTACGCGCGACCGAGCCTGCGCGACTGGGGGGAGGCAGCATCGACAACAAGATACTTGGGTTGTGTTGGGACCCGAGCGGCGACGAGCTAAGTTTTAACACCACAATGCATCGCGTTCCGGACGACGTGAGAATGCAACGCCGCACGCCAACAAAGAGAGAAGCACTGAGCGCGGTTATGTCTATCTACGACCCACTTGGATTACTCAGTGTGTACACGATACGAGCTAAGATTATTCTACAGAGTTTATGGCGACTACACACTTCATGGGACGAGCCGATACCCGCCGAAGAGGGTACGAGATTCAACGAGTGGCTCGGGCAGCTCTACGAAGTGTCTACGTTGCGCCTACGCCGTAGCTACGCATTGGAGAGCTACGAGGACATTGAACTTCACGTGATGTGCGACGCGAGCGAACAAGCGTACGCGACAGTAGCGTACTGGCGAGCTACCAACCGAGCTGGAGAGATCGTCGTGAACTTGGTTGCTGCAAAGGCGAAGGTGGCACCACGGCGAGCACAGACGATCCCACGCCTTGAACTACAGGCGGCGGTGATTGGGGCGAGGCTGGCGCACACAGTGAGAGGAGGACATCGCGTCAACGTGAAGCGGACTATTTACTGGAGCGACTCGTCGACCGTCGTGCACTGGATAAAGAACGATGGTAAGCGCTACACACCATTCGTAGCACATCGACTCGGCGAGATTGCGGAACTGACACAGAGGGAGGAGTGGCGATGGATCCCCACGAGCGAGAATGCTGCAGACGAGGCTACGAGATACTCCAGCGAGGCGATCCAGAACGAAGATCGATGGTTCCGGGGACCGCACTTCCTCCGCTTACCCGAGGAGCAATGGCCGAGATGGGGGCCAGTTGAAGAAGAAGAAGAAGAAGAGGAGGTTCTTCTACACATCACCGAAAAGAAGGAGGCTGACAGCGAGTGGCTGCCAGACGTGACTCGCTTCTCCAAGTACGAGACGCTGGTGCGAGCAGCGGCTCGTGTGTTGGCGTTCACCGACATGTGCCGACGCCGAGCAACGAGCGTGGAACTGCAGCACATCGAGCGCGCCGAGCGGGCGATACTCCAACGCGCCCAGGAGGACAGCTTCAACACCGAGCTGCAGCTGATGAAGAACGACCGACCGGTGCCCAAGTCGAGCCGCCTGTACAAGCTCGACCCGGTACTGGAGGATGGGCTGCTACGGGTAAGAGGACGTATTGGAGCATCGAGCGCACCCGTCGACACAAAGCGACCGGTGATACTGGACGGCCGACACCCGACAACGAGACTCATCGTGCTCAGGGAGCACTGCGCCGCTGGACACGCGAACAGAGAGAGAGTGACCAACGACCTAAGGCAACGATACTGGGTCATTCACCTGCGGCCTACAGTACGAGCGGTGGCACAGCGATGCGCGCTGTGCACGGTGAGGAGAGCGAGACCGAGGACGCCGGTGACCGGGGACCTGCCGAGAGCCCGGCTGGAGCCCTACCAGCGTCCATTCTCCAACTGCGGGCTGGACTATTTCGGACCGATGTGGGTGAAGATCGGAAGACGACGAGAGAAGCGTTGGGGAGCACTGTTCACGTGCCTGTGCACGCGCGCCGTGCACTTCGAGATGGCGGCGTCGCTTTCAACGGACTCCGCTATCATGGTGCTGCGGCGAATGGCGGCGCGACGCGGATGGCCGCGCCTCATGTACAGTGACAACGCGACGGCTTTCAAAGGAGCAGACAAGGAGCTACAACGAGCCTACGCAGAGTGGACGCCCGCACTGCGAGACTTGGGTCTGCAACACAGGATGGAGTGGCGGTACATACCGCCTGGCGCGCCTAATCAAGGAGGCGCATGGGAGCGACTAGTGCGTTCGGTTAAGACCGCACTCGCCGCGACTGCACGAGAGAGGACGCCGACCGAGGAGGTGCTGCACACACTGCTGACCGAGGCCGAGTTCACCATCAACGCTCGACCCCTCACGTACGTCAGCGTGAGTGCCGACGACCCCGAGGCGCTCACGCCTAACCACTTCCTGTTGGGCTCCTCCACGGGGCTGCCGACGGGAGCAGCAGCAGACATCGCGGATCGACGGGCCTGGCGGGCCAGCCAGGCGCTCGCTGACCTCTTCTGGCGACGGTGGGTACAGGAGTACCTGCCCACTCTCGTCCCAAGGGGCGAACCAGCGGGCACACAACGGAGGCTACAGCAAGGAGACGTCGTGGTGGTCGTGGACCACACCCTACCTCGGAACGTGTGGCCTATGGGAATCGTGGAGGCCACGTATCCGGGACCTGACGGCGCAGTACGCATCGCAGACGTCCGCACCAAGGCGGGCGTGTTCCGGCGCCCGGTACGCAAGCTCGCCGTCCTGATCGAGGAGGAGGCTACGCGGGAGCTGCGCCGGGGGGAGGAATGTTGAGGACTGCGAGCTCCGTCGTCCAGCGCTACAGCCACAGTACTTCGGGAGGCGCGCTCCCGATTGGCCGAGCGCGCCAGCGTAGGCGGCGGAGGACGCCACGAACTGCGGTGTCGCAATTAGTACTTAAGTAGCTTAATTTGTTGGAATAAAGAGTTCGGTGACTTCGGTTTAATTTATATCGCGTGTTTCATTCAGTGCCCAGCTAGTACCTATCCCAGTTAGTGTCCCAGTCAGTACCTATCCCAGTTAGGTAGCTAGGAGAAGTGAACGCCTTAAGCGAATAGTTAGTTAACAAAATATACAGTCCACAAGAGTACTAGTATATTAGTATTTGGCAACGTATATTCATGATGACAAATATCGTGTACTCGTTATAACTTGTAATTAATATATAATCTCGATAACGTACTAGTATATTAGTATTTGGCTACGTATATTCATGATGATAAATATCGTATACTCATTATTACTTGTAACTAACATATAATCTCGATAACGTACAATTAAATTAGTATTTGGCAACGTATATTCATGATGATAAATATCGTATACTCGTAATTACTTGTAACTATCATATAATTTCGATAACGTACGAGTATATTAGTATTTGGCAACGTATATTCATGATGATAAATATCGTAAACTCGTTATTACTCATTACTAACATATAATCTCGATAACGTACTAGTATATTGGTATTTGGCAACGTGTATTCATGATGTACGTAAGTATCGCAAAGAAAGGAAGTGTAGACAATCGACTTTCATTAAACGACTTCTAGACATTTACGAAAGACAAATTTGCGTCACCATTTTAATTTTTACGCACGTTGCGCAGGCGTCAAACGTATTTAACAGTTGTTTTTATTTTAACATTTTCTATACCAATATTATAAATAGGAAAGTTTGATTGTTCGTTTGTTTGGCGCGAATAGGCTCCGAAACTACAGGATTGAATTTAAAAAATTATTTCACCGTTGGGAAGCTACATTATCCTCGAGTAACAAAGGCTATATTTTGTTTCTTTTTGCTGAAATTATTTTAGATCCCATGCGTAGCCGGGGCGGAATGCTAGTAAATTAATGTATGTAGACGATTTTCTTCCAACGAATTTGAAGAGCCGGTACAGTACTAGTGTTGATGATGCAGCCATGTTTACCTAGAGTAATATGATTATGGTATAATTTCATATGTATGGTATAGTGTATGGTATAATTCACAAATATTTCTGTTTTAGATATTTTAGACCTAGTAAAAGATTTATCCAGTGAGGCGTTGGAGAAAGGTGGTGTAATTACTTGGCATATAGGTCTGGTTACAATTTACGGTAAGTATCAAAGTAAGTAATCTATACTATCTATATTTACTAATATAATAAAGGAAAACTTTGATTGTTCAAATTTCCATGGAAATTACGAAAAAAACGTGGAACGCATTTAGAAATACAAATACAACAAACACTAATTTATTTATTACCTAAGGGTTTAACAGAACCTAATACTATACTTACTTTATATGAAGTTAAGCATAACATTATATTGAAGAGATTAAACATACCAGCCATCCTACTACTATTATAAAGGCGAAAGTTTGTATGTATGGATGTATGGATGGATGTTTGTTACTCTTTCACGTAAAAACTACTGAATGGATTTGAATGAAATTTTACCACAATATAGCTTATACATCAGAATAACACATAGGCTATAGCTTATACATCAGAATAACACATAGGCTACAATTTTTGAGGTTTTTAATGTGAGGTTGTAAAAAAACACATTTTTTGCGCTTACATTGCAAACGCTGACTGAATCCTACAAGATAGATCAAAACAATTTACTACAGTATTGTACAACTTAAAAAGGTCTACAAAAAAGTCCCTAATGGTATATGTTTATCTCTTAGGAATAACCCACAATAACCATTTTTTATCCTTTACTTTGTACGAGAAATAATGGCTTATTTACGAAGCGATTTTAAGCAATACACTATTAATCCTTATCAAAATAAATTATTTCATCAATAAGAACAGTTTGTGTTAATTGGACGTTTGGTTTTGAAGTTATGGTGAAATTAAAATATTACGATTTCTGCTGCACGGCCCGTTGCGAAGAGGGCGTGTGCGGGGGAGGGGTGTTTAGAACTATGAGTAAGGTACCCGCGCCGCTCAGTCGCGAGGTTGGCTCCCATCGCAGCGGTCGTGCGCGAAGTCTAATAATTTTCGGGTTTTTTTTTTTGATTTTGTTCTTTTAACTACACATACGCAAAAGTTCTTCTCAGAGCTAAACTGTTGTCTAATATATAATACTAGCTGACCCGGCAAACTAGGTTTTGCCTCACTTAAGGGTATGAAAAATAGATAGTGTAGCTTATATGACACGTTCGTAGATTTACCATAGCAGTGCCATCTATTGATTACTTACTCAAGTTAGAATCATTTGGAGTTAACAGATAATTGTGACTGTCAAATAGTAACAGAAAATAATTAGCAATAAATTAAAATTGCGACTATAATTTGAGATATAAACTGTCCTATCTCTCAAGTTGGATCGAACTGCACATGGTATGCGAATTTTATTATAATCGGTTAAGTGTTTTAGGAGTCCATTGAGGACAAAAAATGTGGCACGAGATTTATATAAATTAAGATAAGATTATTAATATTATATGTATGTTTTTTATTATTCTTTATTGTACACTACGTCCTTCTTTAGTCGTTTATAAATTCCTTTCCATCCAAAGGTTGCCTGGATGAGATCGCTTTAAGCACTAAGGCCGCCAATTGTGGCACAATTGGCGGTTTTTTTTTTAAGTTAATTGTTTTTTACTGTGCCTTTTTTATTTATGTGTCCAATAAAGAATTATAAAATTTCCATGACACAATGTTAGTTACCGTACTCCTCCGAAACGGCTTGACCGATTTTTACCAAATTTCATATGCGTATTTAGTAGGTCTGAGAATCAGCTACTATATATTTTTAAGGCAAAACAACGTTTGCCGGGTCAGCTAGTTAATAATAATTATGGCAGGTTGTGCCAGTTGTTAAAAGTTTAATAGTATTAACTATGTAATACATTTAACTACTTATAATATTGTTTTTTAATACTAGGACACACTTCACACACGGCTGGTTAACCCCATACTGAACCATTTCTAGTTCGTATTATGGTTGCTAACACACCTGATATACTACATATACATACATACATACATATTTTATATAGATACGTATTTAAAAACATTTCGCTGTTTTGGAAGAATAGCGTAGTTAATACTACGCTATTCTTCCAAAGCATTTATTTATTACCAAATATTTATTATCAAATAATACAAAATTAATTTTTCAACTTCATTCAACGTAAAATGACCTGTTTTGGATAATTCTTGTTTATAGAGTATGTGGTACTAGTATTTTACCAAAGAGCAAATGCTTAACTAAGACACTTAACCCTGAAATGGTCGATTTTTGTTTCACGTTTAAAAAAAAAACATATTTGTGTAATAGACATGTATGTACTGTTTAGGAAAAATGAGTGAAAAATCTAGACATTAATTTACTATACTTTTTTTACAATAATGTGAGTGTTGTTAATAATGTGGGGCAAAGAAACAATAAAAATTTGCATACAAAATCAGCTTAATGCTGTCCAGAGAGGTTTTATGCAAAAGCTATGCAAATCATACAGAACCGTCTCTCTCATCTCAGCATTGGTTTTGGTGGGATTGCTCCCCCTCGACATACGTATACGAGAAGCCGCTAGTATATATGAAGCAAAGCGGGGAACGTCAATGATTGTGCCAGCAGACAGAGAGATGGAGCTTAGGGCCGACTTTACGCAAATACCTCACCCTGTGACTCATATAAGCCAGCAATTCATTTGTCTGGAAGACGGACACGACGTTGCAGTACACGACACACAAGAAGTGCGCATTTTCACGGATGGCAGCAAAGTCGAAGGGAAGGTTGGATATATGCAGCATTGTCTCTTTGGAGCAATGGTGCCGAAACCAGCTCCTGGAAGATAAAACTGTATCCATACTGCACCGTATTCCAGGCAGAATTATTGTTAGCTATATGTAAGGCCACAGATTAGATCCTCAAGCGCCCGGAAAAAACTTTTGGCATCTACAGTGACTCCAGATCCGCGCTACAGACAATAGTGAAAAACTGCTCTCTTCATCCCCTCGCGCTACTAACTCGTAAAAATCTTGAAGATTGCGAAATTCAAAAGAAAGCCATCCAATTCTTTTGGATTAAAGCTCATGCGGGTCTCGAAGGAAATGAAAGAGCAGATCAGCTAGCCAAAGATGCAGCACTGAAAATAAAAACAAAGCCTGCCTATGATCTGTGCCCTATCTCTTTTGTCAAACGAGAGATACGTTCAAACTCGCTAGAGGAATGGAATCACAGATATAAAACTGGAAGTACCGCCACCACGACAAAAATGTTCCTTCCGGACATCCAAATGGCCTTTAAAATAACAAGGCAGTTAAAACCTACTGGACAACTCACCCAAATCCTGACGGGGCACGGTGGGTTCTCTGAATACTTGTACAGATTCAAGTGCAAGGACAGCCCATCGTGCATCTGCGAACCTGAAAAAGAAGAAACAGTTATACATATAATAACGGAGTGTCCCGTCTATGGTCATGAAAGATTCGATACGGAAAATTTAATAGATATAGAAATTACAGCCGAAAACCTGCCATTAATAATGAAAGACAATGTAAGAAGAAGTAAATTTTTGGAATTTTGCTTAAAAATAACTAGAAAAGTAATAGCAAGAAATAAATAAGTGGATACATAATAAAAAAATTGATTAAATATATACTACAATATATTTATATCAATAAATTAGAAATAAAAAGATAAAAAAGAAAATATAGCACCACAATAAAAGCACATAACAAAATTAAACGTTTAACTAACCTTTGGTTTGATGGATCAGGCAAATCCCACTTCTGGCAAGACAAGGTCTCGGATACCGTCCGAGATAAGGAACAATAAAAATAAAAAAATGTTAAACGTTTATCGTTTAATGATTTGGTCATCGTTAGTTAGCCACTTCATGAAACGTGAACACTTCACGAAATGATCGACCATTTCATGAAATGATCAATTATTCTACTATGCGGCCACAACATATATAATAAAACTCTCATAATATTATAACATGTATATTGTTGACACATATCAATCAACTTAGCCAACTTTTGTTTTACAGTTTTGACAGATCCAGATGATTGCATAAAAGTTGCAAACGAATGTTTGAAGAAGGATCCGTATTACAGTTTTGCGAAACCATTATTAGGAAATGGCCTTATACTGGCTGAAGGTTTGTTTTTAATCTTGTTTTTATGTTAAAGAATAATGAGATGTACTCGTAGAGAGTGTGGATCGGTGGGAAGACGTTTGCTTTGCAATCAGTCGGCCCCTGTTTCGATCCCGGCTTTATATCTATGACTTGTTTTTTCAATTTATGTGTGAATTTTTACTTGCTTTAGGGCGAAGGAAAACATCGTGAGGAAACCATAACATAGGTGTTAGGACCATTTTTATTGGTCTCTTGGCTTACAATCACTCTCAAGTAGAAAATTAGTCGTCAAGCCATTAACGTACCGGCAGTCTCCTTGAGAACTAGTAATTCCAGACATACTT
The DNA here is from genome assembly GCA_035578125.1 of Mellilla xanthometata. NCBI lineage: Eukaryota > Metazoa > Arthropoda > Insecta > Lepidoptera > Geometridae > Mellilla > Mellilla xanthometata. Next base: position 2,955,544 of record JAPUBQ010000030.1, on the reverse strand, counting down.
TACCTTTGACCATACGCGCCCTACTGGTTAAATAAAAAATAAATAATAATAAATCTTCGATCACATATATGCCAAATTCAGTGTTGCATACAAACACGGCACAAAAATAGCATGAGTTTACTATACTATTGTATCTATCACAATATACACAGAAATACAAAAAATTACCACTTCACGATAATATTTCAATTCAAGTCAACCTTACTACTGGTTTACTAAGGGTGAGTTTCGACTAGTGCTATGTAATAAACATAAGCTATCTTGTTCCGCGATAACAGCTAGTGCTCGTAAAAATTTTTGACCATACGCAGTGAGCGTTAGAAAATTCAACTGTATTTCCATATTTGACATGACTTTAGCTGTTTTGTCTATAGTTGAGGACGTGCTGCTCTTTCTAATGACTAACGGAGGAAAGAAATCATTATCATTTTCAGCCCTCTATGCTGAGCATAGGCCTCCCTTCGTGTACGCCATTCATCTCGGTCTTGTGCCACCCTCATCCATGTCCTGCCCACGATGTTTCTTATGTCGTCGACCCAACGTGCGAGTGGTCGACCGACACTTCTTCTGCCTAACATTGATCTCCAGTCCGTTAACGCCTTAGTCCATCTGTCATCACTCTGTCTAGCATTGTGTCCTGCCCAACGAAAAGAGATATGGTTGCTTTAAATTTAGTTTAGCCGTGTGTACGCCAGAATCGCCACCACTGTCTGGCAACCCACACTAGTATTCAAACTGTATAGCAGGCGCCAGAGCCTTCCACTCAGACTACAAAAAATATGCTAAATGAACCGAAAGTTTACAAATAAAAAAATTGCCGCGACCACAATAATCATAATGAACCAAAATTTCCTTAAAACAAATTATAGAGAATTTCGATAAACATTAGATATTAAATATTACTCAACCATATGTACCGTTACCTTATAGTAAAAAATACACCAGATTATTTAAAAATTCTTTTTACAGGAGCAGTTTGGAAAGCGCACAGAAAACTGATGAGTCCAGCATTCCGACTACAGAGCTTAAACAGTTTCTTAATTGTTTTCAATCGACAAGCTAGACGTTTGGCTCACCAGTTTGAACCGCATCTTGAAAGAGGGCCTTTTAATATTCATAAATATATACGACAAAATAATTTGGAATCCATTTGTAGTAAGTATTTTTTTATAAACTGTGTTTTTGTAGATATTACTAATATATCGTCTGCTTACTGGTACAAATGGTTAATGCATATTTCATTGAACGGAGTTCTCCTTTTGAATTTACGCCGTTTTTTCAGTAGAGTTTTAAAAAGTATTCTGCACTTATAAAACTTTCAATTTTGAAATTTGCCTCTATAAGTCCTATCACTTACTGCATTACCTGTAGAAATATCGTCGAAAATTACATAAATCTGCATAGTTAAGCATTTTTTTATAAAACCGTGCATTTACCATGTTGTACCAGTAAGCATACTATATATTACTACAATTTATTTTACCACATCACTATTCAACCGATGTCAAAACTATAACGACCACATACGAGTATCTCGACTAGCTGATCAATTTTGTTCGGTAAATGTGGAAGCGAATCGCTTAGTACGAATTTTCAGCATTCCCACTGCAAATCGGTGTGGAATTAATCGGTTTTTTCCGGGCAAGCGCGCTCCACCTTCAATCACAATATTGCTTACCATCAGGGGAATTGTGAGCAAGTGCAAGCTATTCAGTGTAAAAAAATTGAATCTTTTAAGCATCAAGAATAGATAAACAAATTGTTTTGTATGATAACGTAATATTATCTAAATAACGTAATATTATCTTAATGTTTCAGTGACGTCATTCGGCGCTGATGTGAAAGAATTAGACGGAATCCATCACGAATATTTAGAAGCTGTGAACGAATTCTTCGTCATATTCACCGAGAGGTTTCAGAAGTTCTGGCTTCACAACGATTATATATACAGCTGGTCTAATTTGAAGAAAAGAGAGGACCTTTGCTGTGAAAAAATAAAAACTTTTTCTAAAATTGTACGTTATTAAAGTGGTTAGCATTATGACGACCTCGTTGGCACAATGGTTACCATGCCGGACTGCCAATAAGAAGGTTCCGTGTTTGATTCCCGGCACGGCCAATATCTTTGGGCTTAAATAAATTTGTTGGCTGTGGCTTTGGGTGTTAAATATGCATCTATATAAAATATGTTGTATATTATGTAGTATATCAGTTGTGTTAGCAGCCATAACGCAAACTAGTAATGGTTCAGTATGGGACTTTGTAAACTGTTATCGTAAGGCATATTATATATTTACACGAAACAAACGGTCACACTTACTTAAAAACGTTGGATATACGTCCAACGGGTTTCAACGCATTAAGAGCGTCATCATCGGGGACGAGCCAACGTCCAACCGCGGTTGGACGTTGGCGCCATCATGGAAGCCCGTTTTAAATATTGTGCGATCCGATATGACAGAACCTACTCAAGACACAATCAGTGTAGTGTAGTGTGTGCGGACCCGAGTATACTCTCTCCAATACCATCCAGTGATAAGGAAGAAACAATCTCCATCCAGCCGGCGTTATCTGCGCGGGAACAGAGGGCTGCGGCGCGCGCAGAGCGTCGCGGGGTGCGGGACGCGCGGGTCGCTGACGCTCCCGCGCAACATGCGCCGCGCCAGTCTGTGCGCGGATCTCGTCGGTGACAGTCCGTGTGCAGCTCGTCCCCGATGATGACGCTCTTAATGCGTTGAAACCCGTTGGACGTATATCCAACGTTTTTAAGTAAGTGTGACCGTTTGTTTCGTGTAAATATGTTCAGTATGGGGTTAATCAGCGATGTGAAATGTGTCCTAAAATTAAAAATTAATTAAATTATTTGAATTCGTTGCTAATGAAAATAGCTTTTAATTAGATTACTCATTCAAATGAATTTCTTTGTTAAGAAAATATTCAATTGTCTCAGCTCATATGAATCCTAAACAAAACGCAGACAAAGAGTAATTAGAATTTGATTAATATACAAAGACATTAATAGTATATCAGTGATAAAATATAAACTCAAATCTACGTCAGTTAAAAATGTTATATTTTAGTATAATAAACTGGAATATGGATAAAATGTAATTGACACACATAATTTTTAATATTATAAGTATGTTCGTTATTTCATAAATATTTTTTTTTAATTTTGACTGTTTTCAGATTCTCGCCAAAAGGAAAGCTGAAATGAAAAAAAATGGGCGCCACACCGAATTAGGTAGGTTTCGTTTTTTTTTTTTGCACAGTACAGCTAGACCAGCCAGGCGCGGAACCACACGAACGCGCGGAACGTCAAACTGACCTCAGGTGGAGCATAAACAGTCTGGAATAACTGGCTTTCAACGAGACTACCGGAACTACTTGGCTACAAGGCTACAGATCTTGTTATTCTTCGTATGAGCAAAGTGGCCAAACTCTGGTGTCGAGAGTTTTCCAAGCCTCCCGAAGGCCTCTAACTCGGCTTTACAACAGCTTGTACTAAGCCTAACAGCCAGGATCTACTATTTGAAGTATCATCCAACCCAAGGTAGGGCCCAGATGAAAATGCCACTTGAAAAACGACAGTCTCTTGCATGGTCACCCATCCAAACACCGTCCGCATCGACCGTTGCTTAGCTTCGATGATCGCGTCAGAACACTTTAGCTAGCCGAGCTACAGGCGCTGATGTTTCATCTAGAGGGTGGTTGCTAGCCAGGCGAGAACAAAAAAAGCTCCATAACCATGGAAAATTTAAATTATTTAGTTTTTTTTTCAGAAAGCTTTACACCTTTCATGAGTTATCTTCTGGAGTTATCTAAAGACAGTGATATGTATTCAGAAGAGGATATTCTTTACGAAACTAACACAATGGTTGCTGGAGGATATGATACTTCCACCACTACTGTCATCTTAATTATTCTATTACTTGGATCGAATGAAGAAGTGCAGAATAAAGTTTATGAGGAGTAAGTATAAGAGAGAGAAAGTGATTGTGGCTCGGTAGGAAAACGTTTGCTTTTTAATCCGATCTGGTTCAATACCGGCCTTACACTAATAACTCGTTATTCATGTGGTTTTGTACTTACTTTACGGTGGAGGAAAATATCGTGTAGAAAACAACATATTTGAGGATCACAATATCAGAGTACGTGTGTCATCTATTAACCCGCATTTGGCCAGCGTGGTACATTATGACCCTTAACTCTCTGCTTGAGATAGAAGGCTGCTTATACTAAGTACATACATATATGAGAATAATTGGTCAAGTGCGAGTTGGGCTCACGCATGAAGAATTCGGTACCATTTTTGTATATATATTTGTATACATTTATATATATTGTGAAAATTTTAAGTGTCTAGCAGCTACCGTAATTGAGATGTAGCAAAAAAATACGAAAAAAAACACGGTTATTGTATGGGGACCCCCTTAATATTTTCATTCAATTTATTTTTAGTATTTATTGTTATAGCAGCACGGAAAATACGTATCTTGTGAAAAAAACAGCTTTCTAGCTATAACGGTTTCTGAGATAAAGCCTAGAGACAGACAGACAACGGAGTCTTAGTAAGAGGTTCCTGTTTTTACCTTTTAGGTACAAAAAACTGCTGCAATGTTATAGCCTTGTGTTTTTCAGGCTAAAAAGTGCGAAACCTGTAATTACAGGGCTCGATACTCGAGGCAAGACAGAATTTGGAGTATAATATGTACATAGAGCCTAAGCATAAACCTAACTTGCACAACTCTCTCATTAAATGCACAAACGACACAAATAAAAAACAACCAAAAATGGTTTTATTACGAAAATGCATTTTAAATAACTTATATTTATAGTCCCGTTTATCAGCCAACATTGTTCATTCAAATAACGAATTGCATAACCGCCTTTTTTGAATTTTGACGGTTTGGTTGCTAAGTTCAGTGCAAAGACCACAGAGAATACCAAAGACAAAAACACAAATTTTGATTTATTTATATTTAATACAATATAAAAAAATCTGTCTTTCCTGGTGCAAAGGATAGCGATTGCCATTCAGCGCGGGAACGCTGCAAGTCTGATGGGCACCTTTGCACCGGGAACTATTAGGGGTGGGTTATTTATTTAGATTTAAGTTATTTGTATTTGACATTACAATATTGAACAAATCTGTTAAAAATGATTTGCTTCTCCTGTAAAAATAGCATGTTTTGTCATGTGGCCCTTTTGTATTTAAGGAGCGAACAGTACCTGACATTCTGTATTCCTTCGTTTTGTTAATGCATGATTTCTTACCGTAAATTTCTATGTAATATGTGACGTATGTATTTAAATTGTATGTCTAAAAAATGTTATGCGACTATTAGATTTAAGTACTTTGAACGGAGGTGTTTTAATTTTAGACATTGACGAGTAAATAGAGACCCATTTGATTTGATGTATCCACTCTTTTTTGTTATGTATGGTAAGGTTATATTTTGAATAATATCTTTTTTTCTTTTTTGAATATTATTTCAGGCTTCGAGAAGTGTTCGAGAATTCAAACAGAGATGTGGAAAAGGATGACTTGGTGAAACTTGTATATTTGGAAGCAGTTATAAAGGAAACTTTGAGGTTATATTCTCTAGCACCGCTTTTGCCTCGACGCGTTGAAAAAGATATACGCATTAGTAAGTACTAGCGACCCGCCCCGGCTTCGTACGTGTGCAATGCTTATACTAAATACACAACAGAAAATCATATACCATCGCGGAGTTTTCTGTAGACCTTTTCAATGTGTAATTAGTACATTATTTTGGTAGATCTCGTAGGGTTCAGCCTGCGTTTGCAATGCTAGCGGAAAAAATATATAATTAACGACATCACATTAGAAACCTCAAAAATAACAGTATTTCTCAACTAATTAATGAGTGTTATTATACACATTAACCTTCCTCTTGAATTACTCTTTCTATTAAAGAACCGCATCAAAATCCGTTGCGTAGTTTTAAAGATTTAAGCATACAAAGGGACATAGGGACAGAGAAAACAACTTTGTTTTATACTATGTAGTGATACCGAAAATGTACAAAAAAATAAGTTTTAATTGGTATAAATATTCTAAGAAAAATTTAGACGGTCTTTATTTTATTATTCCACAAAGCGTAACTTTTTTTGACTGTTAATTTATGCTATCAATTCGGATTTTACCCATGTTAAGTATCGCATTTTTTAAAATCATTATCTGGATCATCGTATGTTTAATTAGATTTTTATTCTACTCCATCCCTTTGGACGAAGATAGAAAGCGATGTGGAAATGGACATTTCCTTTGAGACTATACATACTTGGATGTTTATGTTAAATTAATACAATTTACGAGTATAAGCTTGATAACCTAGACAAAAGGTTATATAAGGAATAACAGCGTGCTGACTCCTAATACAAACCTTTTTTTTCGTGAGGAAATGCATTTACGCATCTCCCGCCGCAAGCCTGGGGGAGGCGAGCGGGGTATGTCGGGCTCGAGGGCCAGAGGGGCCTTCACTACCGACTACAACCTCACGGTGTCCCATCTCACGACGGGGGCAGGGATGCAGGACCGCGCAGCGCATTGCTGCTGCTGTCCTTGCCCAAACCTAGTAGTAAATCCTAACATGAATGAATAAACCCACAAAATGAGCCATGAATAAATTATTCTTTTCTATCTTTCTTTCTAACACTAGACCTCGCGTGCCAAGTTTCTTCTCGTTTGTAATTACCGAAACTTGATCACTTCACATATTATGAAAAATTACTTGACCAATTTGATTCTTATTCGGTATTTTTTTAAGAATATGATATTTAAACGCTCTGCCAAATATTTTAAAAGTCTACCATTAAATAACGCCGAAACTATTCCCCCCTTTTTAAGGGAACCCCCTTCTCCCCCCAAATCACAGACGAATATAACTTTTTGAATAGTAGTACTTTTGTGTTCTCAGTTCCATCAAGATTGATTCAAAATTAAGGCCTCTACAAAAAAAAACAACAAACAAACATACATAAATACTGACAAACAAAAGCAAATTTACCGGTTAAATCAGAGACTTAGTGTGTTACGTTATTTTTCAGAAAACTACACTATAAAAGCGGGAAACAGCGTTGGCTTGCTTTTCTGGGGTATGCATAGAGGGCCCATCTGGGGCCCAGATGCTGCCGAGTTCAGACCAGGAAGGTGGCTTGATGGGTCTCTGCCACGGAACCCTCACGCTTTTGGAGGGTTCAGTTTGGGGAAAAGGGATTGCATTGGTAATTTCTAATGTTTTTAAATAACTAGGTAAATTCATTTATTACAAGTTAGAGTTTAGGTATAGATGGACCAGGGTCGTTTTTTACTGCTTTAAAATAGATACTTTCAAACAATATATAGCGTAAGCATAAGTATATACCTTCTCGATATTTGTTTATTGCTAGCTGTTGCCCGTGGCTCCGCCCGCGTGTAAATCGTTTTTTGTAACCACTTCCTCTCCCTTTTCGCAGCGCACGCAACTGAAGCCCTCAAAGATTAATATAATTTTCCCGGTTTTTTCCGCATTTTTCTTTATTTTTTCGCTCCTAATAGTTACAGCATGATATTTTCTAGCCTAAAGCCTTCCTCTAATCGTCTATCCAACACAAAAATAATTTTTCAATTCGCATCTGTAGTTCCTGAGATAAGCGCGTTCAAACAAACTCTTCAGCTTTATTTTATTAGTTTAGTTTATAGATTAAATATTTATTATATATTTCTCGAATTTCTAAAAGCCATGTACAAAGAAAGAGAGAAGATAGAAGATAGGAAAGACACATAGAGATAGAGAGAAGAAGAAGAGAAGAAAAGATTTTGCTTTGGTAATCAATCGTTTTCATAACAGTTTTAAACTTTCAGGCAAAACTTACGCGATGATGTCTATCAAAACAGTAATATCGCACATCGTGAGAAGATATAAAATTACTGCAGATATAAACAAGTTGAAACTTGAAGTCCATGGAGCATTGCAGACCGTGGCTGGACAAATAATCAGCATTGAAGAGAGAATGACAACGGACAGTAACGTAAAGACATAGTAAAGTCTACACTTCTACGTCTTCACATAACATTTTTAGCCTTACCGCTTTAGACAAAATTATCAGTTTATGATTCAGATTATCAACTTTATACGGCTTGTACTATTCATAATACATTGGCAAATAATTGCACTTATGTAATACAACTATTAAGTTAATTGCAAAAATGGTTTAATGCAAACCAACAAACAGAAAAGAACACATAATAGCTTAGTTTTATTCCTCTTCGAAGTTGTGGCCAGTTTTAGTTTAATGTTTCTCAAGTAACATAGCCTGGAAGAGATCGATTCTAGCGATAAGATCTCTAGTTATGGCAGTAGCTTCTAATTTCTTTTGCATGTTTCTTTTATTTTTGTCATTTTGAATGTTTTAATAAACCGTGTATCTATCTAACATTGCAAAAGTTTTAAATTTAATAACAATAAAATACTTTAATTAAGGCACAAAGTATATCTATTGTAATTTTGACAACAGATATACTTTGTGCCTTATTTAAAGTATTTTATTGATATACACAGTAAATTTCATTATGGTAATATATTATACTCGTAGATCGTCCCGGCTTTGCACGGGCTATAAAATTATCTAAGTGGCAAAGCCTATGTTACAGGCTATATTTATATCTATATATATATATCTATATATAAAGCCTATGTTTCTCTCAAGGATAATACAGCTTCCCAAAGGTGAAAGAATTTTTCAAATAGATCCTGTAGTTTAATAGCCTATTTGCGTCAAGCAAACAATCAAACAAAAAATTTAACTTTTCTTTTTTATAATATTGGTAATTGGTATAAGTTGTCGAAGAAAAATTCACGTCTATTCCGTATTCTTGTTTTTCTTCATGTTTATTTGTTGAACAATATAACAATTATGAACAAAAGCAAATAAAACATATTATTTTGCCATTATTGCCCTTTTCAAATAGACGCTAAAACCGAATCAAAGCGACATTGAGTGATCCCCATTTTAGTATTCATCCCTTCAAAGGCAGGCTTTTAAAAATAAGGTATTTTCTCAAAAACCCATTTCCTCAATCGACGAAAAACCTCTTTTTCCTTTCGGAAGCTTCGAGAATGTTTTTTTTTTCCTTCTGTAACTGACATTTTTTTTTTAAATCAAGTCAGGATTATGGAAATGAGATTCATCGCTGGGTTTTACAGCCGTTAAATACTTTTAATGAACTAGAAAATTTTAATGAATATTCTTATTTTATCTCCTGGGGAAAATGTTTCACAGAGGTAAGAATAAACAAATGACAGATAGATTAGGCTTTTCAGGCTTCCGTAGGTACCTTATAATGAAAGTGGGGACCTTTATAAGGATGATATGAATATTTGTAGAATATTAAATTAGGTATTTTCTTTTTTTTTTTAAATTAATCGTCCTACTCCCCAGATTGATTTTTGGGGATCTTAGTCTACTTAATATAATTCTATCCTTCTTATTATCATCTATCCTACTTAACATCATTCTATCTTAGTATACTTTGACTTACTATTTACTTTATGTATTAACTTAAAAAATAATAATAAAAATAATATTTACCCATACAACAAACATGTTTTTTTGGCATTTTGGTTTAAAGATTATAATCCGGAACCCTTCATCACCCTACCTGCGGGACCCAATTTTAATTAGACCTCGTTGTTTGTCTGTCCGTCTGTCGGTAACCAGGCTGTTACAGACAGACGAACATCCGTCTGAAACATCAATCAAATAGTACAGCTGTCAATGTCAAATCTAATCACGTAATGTTGGCTAAAAAATAATAACCAAAATTCAATGAAAAAATTAAACACTTTTTGCTCAACAATAAAATTTTATATTTTTAGTAATAAAATTTGTGACTAGATGTACAGATAATAGATATAATTTAGTTACTCTATCTTATAAATATTACTTAGTTACGTTAACGGCCCAGAATATTAAGTTCATGTAATATGATACTATTCTCCCGAAGTAACATTCAATTAAATAAAAAGCATATTCCTCGCCTACTTCAATTTAAATGTAATGAATGCCTGTGTATATTGAAATAGAGAACGTTGGAATTTCATTATGTGCGTAACTAAACCATAGACTTGAAGGTTTGGGTAGAACTTCTAAGTTCGTTGGCTAGAAAAACGGTACTGTTAAAAGTCAGGCGTAATATAGAAGTGAATTATTATTACTAAAACCACAAAATAAATAAGTTTTGTTCCTCAACTTTAACTTGAGCTTAAGATTCATTATCATCATCATCATCAGCCCGTCTGCGTCGAATGCTGGACATAGGTCTCACCAGGCCAGGCCCAAGGCACGCCACGCAACCCTATCCTGGGCATCTCGTCTCCATCCACTACCTACTATTTTACGCAAAATATAAATACTGTGGATGTCCACTGTATCGATGTGGACTTGGTTCTTTTTCGCCACAAATGCGCCAGCGTTCACACAAACGGTTATAATGAAACTTAAGTTATATTCTTCTTATTTATTTTGTGATAAAAGAAATCAATGCACCAACGAGAACCGCTTTTTGACGTTACAGTTCCAAATCACTGAGTCAGTTGTTGTTGTGTTGTTTTTAAAACAAACTAATTAACTACAATCTAATTGTTTTTAACTATTTTATTTAAGTGGATATAACTTCTTCTACTTCTTATTTAAGATAAAGGCTTTTCCTGGCGGAGTTTCTATCAATATTTTGACATAGTTTTGGCTTCCCAGGAGGCTGCCGTAACATACAATAAAGCGAAAGTAACAGATTGACAATTAGATTGAAAAAAATGGGCGGTAACTAGCCAGGCAAACACCATAAAAAATACCATACCACCAAGAAAAAAACTTGTACCAACATGCTTATAATATGTATTTGAAATTATTTTCAGTAGATATATTTTTAGTGAATAATTGATCCACATTTTTAGGTAGAAATAATTTAAGTAGTCCATAGTGTATCAAGTTGTTATTATCCACGGCAAAATTTCTGACATAAAAAAAATTAAACGTTGGTTATATCAAAAGTAGTTGAAGTCTGTTCTATGAAAAACACACTAACCTATTTCTACGCATAAATTTAAATCTTGGTGGGAATATTCATACGATTTAGTTTCGTTTCAATCAGTATTTCAAACACTTAATTCACACATTCATAGATTTAATTACGGATGGGTACAAACAGAGAAGACTCGAGGATACCATGATTATTTCTTAGTCAAACTGGATTACACACAGACTGCTGGTTAGCCCCATACTAAACCATTTCGTGTTTATCTTATGGTTGTTAACACATCCTATATACTACATATACGTACAAAAATACTTACTAAAATAGAAATGGTTTATTATGTGGCTAACCAGCCGTGTGTAAAGTCGCTACTATCGCTATAATGGCTTATTTATCATTGAATTATAGTTCTAAATATATTGCGTTGACGCCAGTATTTGTCTACGTAATAAGGACTGAATAAGTCTGGATTATGAACGGTTTAGAAGTTATAATATGTAGTACCCAGCCGGTCCAATTCATTTACGAGTATTATAAAGTAATTTAATTTGTTAGATGAAAAACGCTTACAATTTAATATGCTTGAAATATATTTAAATTAGATTAGGATTTTTTTCGAAATCAAATTAATGTTAGTGCCAATGACCATCAGTGGGGACGTTGGGACATTACTATTAAGAGCAAGTATAAATATATTACACAAACTTAAATGTAATTAATTATTTTACACTACCTATATTTAGGGAAGTTAAACTTAAAAAGTTTGAAAATGTTCAACACAAAATTACCTTATATTACATCAAAATACTAATAAGTTACATTACGATTTGAATACATATTAATAAGAGACTTTAGTCAACATCTTTCAAAAAAGGAACAACAAATAAATAACTAAATTAAAATTAATTTGATTTTAAAAATGAAAATAAGTTCTAAAATGCCTTAAAAGGGAAAGAATAAAAAAGTATTCTTGTTTCCGCAAGCCTCTTCAGTATAGGCTACTCAGCAGATTCATAGGTCAAGCGATTAATCGATTATCAGCCTGTCACTATGCCTCTCTCGTATTAGAAGCCGTTCGACTGGAAGACACGAAATATGCCATAATCTTTCGTACGGAAGCAAAAGTAGCATATTTTGAAAAATCCTATAAATCTAAAGGCCTAAGGTAAGGCGTTTGTGTGTTTAAAGAAGAATGTCAGAAACGAAAATAACAATTTTTAATAAGAATTAGAATTTTATATATGAATAAACTACGTTAATGAAATATATAAGTACATAATGGCGGTAACAGGCGTTTAATGACTTAGAGCTAATTTACGACAGAAAATCCATCAATTCGATTTAAAGTAATACAGCATTGTGTTACTGTCATCTAACGCGAAACATTATATGGACTGCTTAAGTATGTCTAGACAAAAAAATGGATGATCTAAAACTTTTGGAAAATCGAGAAGAATATCCGATGTTCCATACAAAAGTTTTATCGCCGCTCGGCGAATTGTAGGGAAAAGGATAATTTTTTCGTGAATCTCTAAAAGTCGTTAGTCTAGATGTATTGAAGCAGTCTTTCAAAGATTTGGTCTTTTCTTTTAAATCATTCTATATTAAGCATCATAATATTGGATAGTTCTTCTAGTGAAAATGATTAATTATGTTGTTTATGACTCGGAGTCAATAAAGATAACAAAATACAATACAAATACAAAATTACTTTATTTGACACAGTAAATAAAAACAACAAAATGATTTGGAATCCAAAGGCTTCCAAACTAGTTCTATATAAACTGTATACTGGAAGCCAATGTCTTCTCCCATAAAAAAATAATAATAATTTAATAACATTTCAAAGTTCATGTCCTCTCACTTACATAACCAAATGAGTGTGAGCAAGACGGAGCAAACTTTTAAAAGTTTACTTTATTGACGTGAGTCATAAAAGTCACATTTTTAACACCGCCGACTGATCGCCAGTTATCTTGTTGAATAGTAAAGTAAAACGTCCCAGTATAAGGAACATTGTATCGTTTAAATTATTGATGGTCGTTCTTTACCGTTATTTTTATACTACGTGAGAGTTAAGTTTACTTAAGTCAAGTCCGCTAACCTCCAGCGCTGTATCGAGGGTTTCTTAGAAATTAAAACAGTATATACCAGATTCAGTGTTGCATACAAACACAGCACAAAAAAAATGGCATGATTTTACTATACTATTGTATCTATTAAAATATACTGCGTTACAAATAAAAATTTCAATTCAAGTCAACCTTACCACTGTATCTTAAGGTTGAGTTTCGACTAATGCTATGTAATAAACATAAGCTATCTTGCTCCACGATAACAGGTATAACATTTAATGACCAAACGCAGTGAGCGTTAGAAAATTCAACTGTATTACTATACTAATAACGCTTAAATTCCTCAAACTCAAATAAGACCACACTCTTACTTGTTGTCTTATTTTCCTTGACGTTTTTAGAGACATCACCTTATATCTGGTATATTTTTGACTGAAGATAAACTAATTTAGAAAAGCGATTTTTTTTCTGAGTATGCATCTTTCTTACTTCTTCACACTCAAACGGATGAACTGATTTCGATTAAATTTGGTACGGACATAGCTCTAGATAAACACATAAGCTAAATCTAACATCGAAGTAACGCGGCAGCTAGTTACTGCCAATAAAGTAAGTTAAATAAATGAATATATATAAGGACACAATTCACACACGGCTGTTTTACCCCATACTGAATTATTTCTAGTTTGTGTTATGGTAGCTAGCACAACTGATATACTACATAATTATATATACATATTTTATATAGATACAAATATATAACACCCAGACTCACAGCTAACAAATTTAATTAAGCACAAAGATGTTGGCCGGGCCAGGAATCGAACCCGAAACCTTCTGATTGGTAGTCCAGCACGGTAACCTTTACGCCAACGAGCTTGTCAAAGGGTACATATATCGCGGGCAATATTATCGTTGTACGAGAATCATAATGTAGCCGAAGCCACGATCGGGTAGCAACAAGTCATGATAATATGCCTAAATTAGTTAACAACGTTGTACAAAGCTATATACTACTAAATAGATACATGTAGACAATCCCGTATTAATTACCGAAAGTCCAAGCAGTAATCCTTCTAACAAGGCTTTCCGACAAGAAGCCGTGCCCTGACCCAAGATCGGATTATGCCCGTAGGAAGAAAATTAATTTTACTTTGGTACATAGATTGTATAGACTTTTAGACAGGTTTAGAATATTACTAGCCTTTACGGCAGAGGTTTAATATATTATATACTATAAACTTTGATTCCGAGTGTTCCAAAACACGATTAACATTAGGTCGATAGTTAAATTTTTTGAAAATAGTAGTTATATACTTAAAAATGTGCTTCTGAAAATAATGAAGAAATTAGAAAAAAAAGGAAATCAAAAAAATCAAAAATAGTTTATTTATGGACATTTAACAGGGCTCACGTACTACATACTATAATTACCATACAATTAATCGTCCTATGGCATATACATCTTGGGCCTTATTGTATAATTTGCATTTTTTTCAGTTTATATAGCTAATTAGTTTTGAGTAAGGCCGCTGAGTTTACTCCATGGACCCCAACCTAGGTGTGAGCCTGTGTCTTGACGATCCATATTTCCTCGGGTACCTTATCTGAAGTTCGCGCGCTTGTTACACAGAGTTGTTTTATTACACCATGTATATAATATTAGACTGCGTAGTATGTGAGCCTAGAGATCAATTGGATTGCTACTTATATGGCTGATGTGTGTGTGTGTACGTGTGTATGTGTGTGTGTGTTTGTGTGTGTGTGTGTTTGTGTGTGTTTGTGTGTGTGCGTGTGTATGTGTGTGCGTTAAAAATAACGATATTGTTAATTGCTAATTTTGTTTTTTTTTTTTCGTGGAAACCCTACTGTCACACGGCAGAAGCTTGGCTCATATATTTTGTATGTATGTACGTATATACAGTGCCACTCAACTCAGTACTATGACGTTCTAATGCAGTAAAAATCATTATATCAAGGTGAATAATAGAAAATCCACAAGCATCTTACATGAATGGCCTTTTTTTTTGTTGACGAGGGGGAAATCTTCAACAAGATACCTGGCTACGATGGGGCGCAGCCAGGTTATGTGGGATTTGTTCCCACTAAAACCCCCCCTGACCTGCCTCTGTGCTTAACGGAGGTCTCCGCGTTCTTCCAGGAAACACTCCGGAGACCTCCTTGCACAGCGCTGTGGCCCTTCCCGGATTGTTTCGCCAACCACGCGATGGTGATGGTCACGCGACGCCGTCGTCGTTCACCCCGGACTCGATGGAGCGGGTGTCGGAATACCATCTCCGAACACCTTCGAGTCTGATGCCCCTTTTAGTCGCCTCTTACGACAGGCAGGGGCAATTCCGCAGCCTTATTCTTTCACCCAGGCTGCATGAATGGCCTATCAATAAGAAAAGTTAACCTTTGGTTGGAGCCCGTATCTATTTTCACCATGACTTTTTAGGTAGGTAATTAACGTGTAAATACAGCTTAAAATTGTTTTTCGTTTGACTTTACTAAGTTTTATCGTGAATCCTAACAGTACAGAAACTCTCTAAAGTTATAATTATGAGGGTAAATATAATTAAACAACTAATTACGAGTAAATATGACCCGTATTTATTTTTCATATGAATCTGACATAGGTATGTAAATCTCGAGTTGAGATATTTTGAGCTCAAGTTCTTTGAATATTAATTTAAAAAAAAAAACAGCATAGTGTCGTTTTATTACCGAACATCATTGCGGTCAGTCTTTGGATGGGTGACCATGCACAAGACAGTGTTTTAAAATCTGCAATTTTCATCTTGGCGCTACCGCTACCTTGGGTCGAATGACGCGTTAAATTGTAGGTCCTGGCTTTAAATCTTAGTACAAACAGTCGTGAAGCCAAGTCAGAGGCCTTTGGGCGCCTTGATAACTCTCGATACCAGAGCTTGGCCATTTAGTTAAAACGAAGAAAAAAAAGATGGCTAATATGGACCATTTATATATTAACACTACATAGATTCTAGTTATTAACGCTGGGCGCGTAACCACAGTTGGGCACACTATGGCCTAAGGTGGTGCGTGCCTAGTCTGGCATATCTGGCTCTTAAGAAGGCTGCCTTAAAAACCTTGAAATACTTAGCGATGGATTTTTCAATAAACGTGGTTGAAAAAAAAAAGGTAAACGGCAAGGGTGGTTGCTATACAGGCAAGCACTAGCAAATGCTTTCAAACAAAGCTTCAAAAACTTTTTACTAAATAACCTATTGACTCAAGCGTTACTTTGCGGAAATCCATTGTAGATACAAAAAAATATTTCGTTTATTTATGCTAAATGACGTAGCTTATTTAGGAAACACACGAAACCCATTTTAGTTAAAAACAAAAGTAAACACAAAATATTGTAAATACAATTTGATGCTTATTCTTATCGCAAGTTGTAAAAACGTGTTTAAATTAATATCGGAAACGACTTAAACCCTTCATAAAACTGGACAATTATTCGAAGCTTGTCGTAAAATGGTAAATCACTCACTAAAATTGGCAACCGTCTCAAATAAGTATCTACTTTCATTTTCATAGGTTATAATGATAATATTATGGGGGCAATAGAAATAAAAATAATTAGAATGAAAGAAACAATTATGTGACACGAAGAACAAAGAAAACAATACACACTAATAATTAGGTAAAATACTGACAAAATACACAATTTAAAATAAATTATAAAATTAAAAACTAATAACAAAACAAATTTAAAAGGCCACTCCAGACAGAACCTGACGTAAAGGTACCCATAACGCTCGTGGCATTGCCGCGTTGTATAGCGATCGTTAACCTTTGCGCCAGGTACGATCCAGAGCGAAATTTACCCGATCACTCACTAAGTCTGCGGCCAATTTCAGAAATAAAAAACCTTGGCCTCAGTACCCAACAACTCATGGTTTCAAAAGCAACGGGCACAAAAAGATATTGAGGCAACATCGTGGCGTACTTTAGGCGCTTCAGATTGGCTGCGTCCTCTGCTGCAGCCGCCGGCGAGTGGACGGTGCGCCCGAGGTGACTGGCGGCAACTGTGCTGACGCAAGTGGCGTCCCAAACTAAGCACTATAATAATACTAGCTGACCCGGCAAACGTTGTTTTGCCTCACTTAGGAGTACAGCGCCATCTATTGATTACTTACTCAACCCAGTCGAAAGGTATCGACATCTGTTGTGATAATTGTGACTGTCAAATAATAACAGACAATAATTAGAAATAAATTAAAATTGCGAGTATAATTTGAGATTTAAACTATCCTATCTCTCAAGTTGGATCGAACTGCACATGGTGTGCGAATCGTATTATAATCGGTTAAGTGGTTTAGTAGTCCATTGAGGACAAACATTGTGACACGAGATTTATATATATTAAGATTGTATTTTTTTCCTGACTTTTTTTACGCATTTCACTCACAGCTGTTTACGCTGTACTAAATGCCGATCTCATTGGTGGGAATCGAACTCTATGAGACGTAAGGCAGCCGCACGCCTGACACAGCTGTCTTCGCTTTAAAATGCAAGATGGTGGTATTAAAAAAAATGTGTCAGGGGTCTTATAATTTTTGGAACGAAGTTCCTTATCGCGCGTTGTGAAGAGGAGCTAGACGGAATAAATTCTTACGAAAAGTTGTCACGACACTTTTGGCTATAGTAATTAATAGTAAGCTATTTATTGTAAGCTGTGCGGCGTGCGCATGTTTCTCTGTCTGTCTCTGTCTCTCTCTCTCTCTCTCTCTCCAGATATTTATATTTCTATTTCGCATTGAACAGTGCGGCGTCGCGACGATTATTTTTGTTGAGTATATACAGGTTTTTCTTATGTATAAAAAAAAATGAATTCTGACAGTGTTTCTGGAACTTCGTTTCATCCGGGTGTCCCTTTACAACTTTCAAGTTTTTATTATTTATACTTGTTAACGTGGTAATCAATATTCGACAACTCTCCTGTAGAAAGAAGTAAAGAGTTTTATTAATACTTTGTCAGCTGTCGTCTCAGCGGGGAATGGCGGGTGATTAATTAATTTAACATTAGCTTCACTGATTATTGCTAATAGTATTTGAAGTCTGAACAAAGCCCATTAATTTTGTGTCACTGACAGTGAATTATAGTGTACTCATAGATAAAGTTATGCTACTAAAATAAGGGATATAATAAAAGCGAAAGTTTGTGTGTCTGTGTAAGTTTGTTATTTCTCACGCTCCAACGGCTAGACCGAGTTTTATGAGATTTACTATGAAGCTACCTTAATCTAGGATAATAAGAAGCCTATGTGGTAATACAAATACAAATACAAAATAATGTTATTGGACTAACTAAGACTCTAAACAAAACGAACATTAAGTATAGGTTCCTTAACTAATTAATCTAAGGTCTAACCTATCTTCGCACCAAATTAAGTCAAAATCGGTTCAGAGCGTGAAGAAGTAACAAACATACGTGCAGACTTTCGCATTTTTAATCATTATTATGGCAGGATTACCATTCTAATTTTTCTCAACAAATCTATTCTTATCGTAGTCAGCATTAGACGGTAACCTTTTGAGTGAACGTAAATTTAGAATATTATTCCCTATGGCAAACACGTATATTTTAATTATGCAATAAAAAAATAAATAAACATAACCTGATCCCGATAGAGCAAAAACTATGAAAATAACAAAAAGTATGCCATTTTCTTTCCCTTAACTATCGGTACGTGACGATGTGGTAGCTTTATAGACGCACCGCAGATTGTCCTTCATAGATATTGCATCATTCATTCAATATTTAAGAGCTGGGCTCTTGTCTGTGGAGTTTTTTCCAGGTAGTTCTGTCTTCGGCCAAATCCTTGACCTCCCTATACGACATGACTTTCGCCTTCTCCTTAATTTGGTCTAAATATGATCTTTTAGGTCTTCCTCTTTCCTCTTCTGTTGTCTATTGTATTTATTATGGTTCTTGGTTCTTGTACTAGGCAGAGTACCTCTTCATTAGTTTTCTTTTCTTTCTTTCTTGGAAAGAAAAGATATTGCATATGTACAGCTGGTAAGACGTAATATTTATCACAAATATTTTTTACTAGGTACTACGAAATAAAAATGGTTTGGTTAATGATAATAATAAATATTAGCACTCATTCAAACACGGCTGGTTAACTCCATACTGAACCATTTCTAGTTTGTGTTATGGCAGCTAACACAGCTTATATACTACATAAACATACACACATATTTTATATAGATATATATTTAACACCCAGACCCACTGCCAACAAATTTAGTTACGCACAAAAATGTTGGCCGTGCCGAGAATCGAACACGGAATCTTCTGAATACCAGTCCGGCATGGTAACAATTACGTCAACGAGGTCAACGAGGTTGCATCGTAGTTATTTTCTAATTTTATGGATTCAATTATTAAGCTCAACTACAAATTAGAATTTACAATAAAAAGAAAAAAAAAACCTAAATTACAAATAATAAATTATACCTAAGTCTGTGTCCGCTTATAAAGTGCCTTATATGCTGACGGCATTACCTCGCTGGATCGCCAAAAACGTTGGCCGAGGTAAGCGCCAGCTTTTGGGTCATTGGTTCTGTCCACTTGCCGTTTTGAGAGATGATTAAACCTTCGCTTCTAATATGTAACCATCGTTTAGGCATTCATATTTAAAAACAAGTTTGGCGCGGTGGTAATAATGTCTGCTTTTCAATCAGACGGCCCTTGGTTCGATCCCAGCATTACTTGACTTTTTTTTCAAGTTATGTGTGGATTTACACTCACTTTACGCTGAAGAAAATCATCGTGAGGAAGCCAGCATGTTCGAGGACTACAATATCCGAAGATGTGTGTCATCCGCCAACCCGCACTTGGCCAGCGTGGTGGATTATGGCCTATATATTTCTCCTAGTGAAAGAAGACCCCGAGTCTCAGTAGTGGGAACGTATAGTGGGCTGCTTATGCTTATGCTTATGCATTCATATTTCAAGTATTATCTAGTAGAGATAATCTGTATCATAGTGGCACAGATGGTCGTTTTCTTTTATGCTCTTTTTTATGGTGGCAGCGCTTTTATAACTAGAATGAAGTGGTTATATTTCTACATTGTTACTGTTTGTTCTAATGGATTATTATTAAAGGTGAGGAAGGTGAAAGATGTCATAAACAGGGCCACAGAATAAATTAAAAGAAGAAAGAAAGGGAAATGGTTACAAATGGGTTTCTTAATAAATTATTTAAAAAAATGATCAGTCATTAAAGATTGATTTTGAGTCTCGTTGTTTTTATTTAATAAAATACTTTTACTATATACATATATAATTGTAAATATAATAATAATTAAACTAGCAACTTTCTACGCTGCCAGTGGCACATTAGTTTTTAAGTTATTTATAATATTTTATTTTGTATATAATTTATTGTAGAAAACTTAAAAGTAAAAGAAATATATAACAAAATACCAAAAATTTTAGTACAATATAATACTTACGATTCGTCATGGTTTTCTGTTAATTGTTACAATTTAAGAACAAAATAATTCAAGAGTAAGTAGTATATGTTGTATGCATATACTGGTGGCGATTCAGCGGCACACACGACTAAACTAAATTTAAAGAAGCCCTGTCTCTTTTCATCTTAGGCAGCCAGAAAGAGACGGCACGTTCTGAAACACAGACAAAACAACTAAAATCACGTCAAATATTGAACGTACAGGCAGTTTTAGAGGTGATACAAGTGAGTGCGTTCTAAAGTCGCCTATATTTTCTTCATTTGACGTGATTTTAGTTGTTTGACTATAATGGTGCAGAACGTGCCGTCTCTTTCTGGTCACTTAAGATGAAAAGAGACGGGGCTTCTTTAATTTTAGTTTATAGCCCAGTCATATTAGGAGTTTCACCTCGGAATGAAAGATAATAAGCTGGAAATTGGTAAAATCCTTTGTTTTGTTACCCTAAATATTTTCTCAAAAGTCACAAATGCTATCGTGTCCGCGTCTTAAGATATTGAAGGTCAAAGTCACAAAAAACGATTTTTCGCGAATATCTCGGTTCCTATTGCTTAAATGATATTTTCACCTATTATGAAAGTTGTAGAGTATAAAATTCTCTACAACTTTTGTCTAAAAAAAAAAATCTCTACAGCTTATTATCTTTCATTCCGAGGTTGACCCCTTTTTTTACCTAATTTCACTGGGCTATTAGTCGTGTGTGCCGCTGAATCGCCACCAGTATATCTTCGTATCTGTATGCTATTAGTATAATTCAAATGTCTACAAAGCCATTTCCCATAAACAGTTTTCACAAATTAGTCCAATAATGCTGTCAGAACACTGTGAGCCATAAAACTGTCACCCCCTCCCTTCGACCCCTGCGTTTAAGCCATTTATAACCCCTCTGTCCCACCACCTAGTTTCTAAGGACAATGACAAATTGATGGGACAGATTTTATACAAACCTATGTTACTGTAACTTGCTGACTTTACATGATAGGATAGGATAGATTTAAAAACCAGGTCAAGGGCAACTTGAAGCTTTTCAAATTCAAATTCAAAACATTTATTTTCAAGTTACAAGGACTCATACATACATGTTAAAGAAAATACGTATATAATGTCAAAAACTATACAATTAGAAAATAGTCAAAAATAAAATAAAATAAATTAAAAATGAGAATGTTAAATTACAATTTACAAATTAATAAACATAATATTACATTTAATTTACAAAAAACATTACATTTTATTTTTCTTATTTATTTGTCAAGTATCGCTATGAATGTTCAGTTGGGCGTGCGGACACCTCGCGTTTGGAGGTTCTGGGTTCGATCCCCGCAAATGAGAGCGTGTTTTCGGTGAAGGAATGTAGTGCATTTTCTAGTGCTCGCCTGGCTACTAACTGGGTGGTTGCTGATTTTTTTTAATCCGACAGATTTTTCAATTAGAGATTCAAGTCAAAAAATCTGTTACCACACATCTTGAAAGTGTGTCAGCTTCTTTGAGAGACAGTTAATCCCGACTAGGTATGCTCCACCTTAGTCTGGAGTATTGCTAAAAGTCAAAGTCAAAGTCAAACCATTTATTGCAATATTATATCACTTTACAGTTACATAATTACCCATAGGGCATTGCAATTATTTACTGGAGATGAGCAACCCTGTTAATTCATTAGATTTTTTTAAGTGTTCCTTTGCTAACTGGTGAGGTTAAGCACTCTGCTGATTAAATGACTGTAAGGAGTAAAAAAATAGCTTATAGGCCGTCTAAAGAACAGCCCTTAAAGAGATGACAAGGCAAAATCGTGTATTTACAGTTTTTGAAACGAAATCCCTTATCGCGCGAACGAAAACCCTTGTGAAAGGGGTTTCACAACGCGCTAGACAGAAAAAAATCTTACGAAAAGTTGTCACGACACTTTTTGCTATTGTAAGCTGTGCGGCGTGCGCATGTTTCTCTCTCTGTCTGTCTCTTGCTCTCTCTCTCTCTTATAAAAAGCACGCCAGATATTTTCATTTCTATTTCGCATTGAACAGTGTGGTGTCGCGACGATTATTTTGTTTCCAATCGTAAGAGGTAAAAAAAAAAAAATTTATTTATTTGATTTATAGGCGAGCAGCAATAAGCTGATATGACCATATCATACTGAGTTGAAATTAAATTTTTAACAGTTTACATAATGTCCATTGTTCAATGTCAATGTTTAAAGTCCACTGGTGCACTGATCACAGGTCAGCAAGAGATTTTTTTTTCAAAAAAAATAGCTTAAAAAACTTTATAAAATAATTCTAAGAATAATTATACAGTTATGTAGTAGGTAGTAGTATGTAAAGTAAATACAAGAGGAAAACGGTTTAAAAATATGCATTTGTATACTAATCTTATATATAAAATTTCCGTGTCACAGTGTTTGTTACCGAACTCCTCCGAAACGGCTTGACTGATCATTACCAAATTTTATATACGTATTCAGTAGGTATGAGAATCGGCCAACGTGAAACGTTTTTACCCCTAAGTGATAAGGGTTGTTCACCCTTAAATATATTTTTTTATTTTTTCGATGAATTTTTTTTATTTGAATTTTATATAAAGTGGCATTAAAAAATACATACAACCCTAAATTTTTACTTTTTTATCATCAACCCCTTTTTTTATGGCCATTTTAGTAAATTTCTGTGTCACAGTGTTTGTTGCCGTACACCTCCGAAACGGATTGACTGATCTTTACCAAATTTTATATACGTATTCAGTAGGTCTGAGAATCGGCTACTATCTATTTTTTATACCCCTTAGTGATAAGGGTTGATCACCCTTAAATTTTTTTTTTCATTTTTCGACGAAATTTTGTTTTTTTGTATAAAGTGGCATTAAAAAATACATACAACCCAAATTTTTTACTTTTTTATCGTCAACCCCTATTTTTTATGGCCATTTTAGTAAATTTCCGTGTCACAGTGTTTGTTACCGCACTCCTCCGAAACGGTTTGACTGATCTTTACCAAATTTTATATACGTATTCAATAGGTCAGAGAATCGGCTACTTTCTATATTTTATACCCCTAAGTGATAAGGGTTGATCACCCTTAAACATTTTTTTTTTTATTTTTCGACGAATTTTTTTATTTTATTTTTGTATTAAGTGGCATTAAAAAATACATACAACCCTAATTTTTTTACTTTTTTATCATCATTCCCTATTTTTTATGCCCATTTTAGTATTTTATTCATTTTTCATCTCGCTTGATAACTGATCAAATATAGTACCTATCTAACTGTACTTCGAGTAAAAATCCTTTTTTTTTTTTTGAAGAAAATAACTAACAAAATTTAACCTGATATACTTATGCTTATGATAATTACCAATCTTAAATACTTAAAATTTGCCGCGCCTTTACTTATTATCATTTTGCTATATCAATGTAACTCTCTTATTAACTTAACCGCGGCTCCACCCGCGTGTAAGTCGCTTTATTGCATAACCTCTCCTGCACATGACTGTTGTAAAAAAATGTATTTTCATCTGTGCGCTACTGTGGATCGTATTATACGTTAAATTGTAGGTTCTCTTAGCACAAACAGTCGTTAAACTAAGGCAGGGGCTTGAAAAACTCTCGACAACATAACTTGATCACTTAGTTCTTACGTAGAAGAAGCTATAAAATTTGATGTACTAATAAACTAGACCCCGAACGTATGAGCAAAAAATTTTCAACAAATATGATGATGACACTACAAATATTATGTAATTTGTTCTGCTTTGGACTTCTTTATGCTCAAACGGCTCGAACAAATATGCTAAAAAATTTCGCGCTCGCTACGCTCGCGCATTGCTCGCTACGCTCGCAACCAGCTCGCTTCGCTCGCGATTGGTCTTAGGACTTTTGGGTCATAACTTACGACACTACAAATATTAGGTGATTTGTTCTGCTTTGGACTTCATTATACTCAAGCGGCTCGAACAAATATGCTAAAAATTTTCGCGCTCGCTTCGCTCGCGCATAGCTCGCTGCGCTCGCATCAAACTCGCTTCGCTCACGATTGGTCCAAGGACTTTTGGGTAATAGCTTACGACACTACAAATACTATGTAATTTGTTCTGCTTTGGACTTCATTATGTTCAAGCGGCTCGAACAAATATGCTAATAATTTTCGCGCTCGCTCCGCTCACCAATAGCTCGCTGCGCTCGCATCCGGCTCGCTTCGCTCACGATTGGTCCTAGGACGTTTTGGGTCATAGCTCACGACACTACAAATATTATGTAATTTGTTCTGCTTTGACATCTTTATGATCAAGCGGCTCGAACAAATATGCTAAAATATTTCGCGCTCGCTTCGCTCGCATAGGGCTCGCTTTGCTCGCGATTGATCCTATGACGTTTTGGGTCATAGCTTATGACACTGCCAATATTATGTAATTTGTTTGGTAACGGCTCGAATGGAATCGTTAAAAAATTTTGAATACCTAAAACTTTAGAAAAATATCATTACCTACTAACCTTAAAAATTTTACAATGAAATTGTATTATACAAATAACAGACTTCAAAATCATACCTACATTTATAAATTCTAACTGTATCTAAAAAGTGAAAAATAATTTTATGCCTACACATAAGTACCATCGAAGACTTTATTTGATTAACTTATAAACATGCTATTTTCAATTTGTATTTATCCTGTATTCTTGGCGTCAGTGCCATCTAAGAAGAACAAATTAATGTTTGTTAAAATAGACACTATTAAATAGATATGATTGAACATAATAATTTTTGGCGTTTGTTACTTTTATATTCCCTTAACGTTTGTTCATGGCGCTCCATACCCATTTCACGCATATACCATACACACTTATAATAAGTAAGTAACATTTTAATTATACTAGAATTTGTCTAGAAACTGGAATAAAAATAATTAATAAGGCAAAACAACGTTTGCCGGGTCAGCTAGTAAAAAATATAATAATATCATATCATTTATTTGAATAAGAAACTACTTAGCACTTTTCTCGCTTGAATACATGCCAGTCTGAAACAAAAAATCATAGTCAATGTTAGGTTTGATAATTGCGTATCTTCATTATTTTTTTTTGGCGTTTAGACTGAGTTTTAGACTGACTGCTTTTTCAGTTTTGAAAAACATGGCGGTTAGTTACAGCGGCCATTTTGATTTTCATGTAAGCTAATATGGCTTAAGGTATGGGGCTAAATACCATATTTAGAAAAACGTAAAAATTTATCGATAGTTTTTTATTTGAAATATAGCCGTTTTAAAATGCAAAAGGTAAATCTGAAAGTAAAAAATAATACAATCTAACTTTTTATTACGTAAAAGATATTATCTAGAATCTTAGAGCTTATGGTATTTTGATTCTACTTCCTACTAATATTAAACTAAATGCGAAAGTTGTGTGTGTGTATGTTTGTTACTTCTTCACACTCAAACGGTTAATTCAT
The DNA here is from genome assembly GCA_035578125.1 of Mellilla xanthometata. Lineage (NCBI taxonomy): Eukaryota > Metazoa > Arthropoda > Insecta > Lepidoptera > Geometridae > Mellilla > Mellilla xanthometata. The sequence goes on along the minus strand of JAPUBQ010000030.1, from coordinate 2,929,481 downwards.
TTTGCATGAAATGTGCTATGATGATAACTTAGACCTTACACATAGGATATTTTTTTATTTTGGATTAACCTATTTTTTCCCAGATTAATTCAATATACGTTTTTATTCTTGCTCAAGTTTGTATGGTGTGGTTGAACTCGATTCAAAGCACCTTCCACCCAACAAAAAAAATCCAATCAAAATAGGTCCATCCTTACGGATGGATAAATCAAAATAGGTCCATCCGTAAGGATGATTGTTTTTTTGAAGCTACAATGCCACAGACATACAAACACACACATAGACAATAAACTTATTACACCACGTCTTTTTTTGCGCTGGCTCTTAAAAAGTACAAAATTAGTAATTGTATCCACATTTTCGCGTTATGAAACAAGTATTAAAACTCCTGATTCTTTACGATGTTTAGACTATAACGAGTCTTTGATGCTGTTTTAACAAAGGGTTTTTAACTTTTAACACCTCGAACAGAAGTACTAATATTTGCTAATGCGTAGTACTTGGTTATTAAAGCGGTAAGAGTTTTTTAACATTTGCGATTTTTGCATTGACAAGGTCAAGGGAGTAGTCTCACTATTTCGTAGAAGCCAAGCCAGTCCTGCGTCAAAGATGCATAAGCAGCTTTCTATACGTTCCTACTGCTGGCACTCAGAGCCTTCTCACGATGAGTGAGATACAGGCCATAAGCCACGCTGGCCAAGTGCGGGTTGGTGAATGACACACGTCTTCGGATATTGCGGTCTTCCCAACGTGTCGGTTTCCTCACGATGTTTTCCTTCAACGGAAGCTCTAGCTCATTGGCGAGGATCGAACGACTGCTTGTACTAAAACTAACAGCCAGGACCTACAATTTTACGTGTCATCGGACCCACGGTAGCACCCCATGAAAATGCCACATTAAAAACGACAGTCTTGTGCATGGTCACCAATCCAAACATCGTCCGCATCGACCGTTGCTTAGCTTCTGATCTCGTCAGATCACCTTAGCTAGCCGAGCTACAGGCGCTACCTTCTGGACCTGAGGCGGTCAGTTGCCTGACTAAGCCATTATCGCTACAATCCTATTTAAAATTCTACAAAATTCACCTTTGAATCAATATGCAGATCACTGCTCACACACGTTTGTAAAGTTAACCTTGTATTAAATATATCTGAAGATAAAAAACTTCAATCCAATAACACCTACGTAAATCCTATCCTATCTTACTAATATAATAAATGCGAAAATTATGCGCAAACAGCGTAACCAGTTTTAAATTTAAATTGGAAGGGATCGAACCTACGAACTTCGGAACGCAGGCAGGCAGACTGAGCTTACATCGCTTCAAATTGTGATTACAGTGTATATGTGTATCTTGCAAGATACATAACATAGCTTCATTATTAAATCCTCTATCACTCACATCGTCTTATCGTGGTGGCAAATATGTATCAATAAAACCTAATATACGAGATGAGATGGTCCTGTCTAGACGTATTGAAATTTACGAGCGTATATCAGAGATATACTAACTATATATTGTCTTTTGACCTGTTGTAAAATAGAAAGCTTGCAATACAAAATAAAATAAAATGTTGCTTTAATAATATAGGTTGTTGTTACTAGCGGCTTCGTCCGTTTTATAAATGAAAAAATATAGGTAAAGAAAGGACTTTAAAAAACAATTACAAATAATATTACCAATACCTTGACATTGCATAATACCTTATTATTATCATAGACAAAATAGTATAATAATGTCTATGTTATTATTATTATTGCATTTTTTTCTATTGTAGACTTATAATCTATAATGATCTTTTGACATTACTTTTAAATATTACTTCCTAACCTCAAGAAATTTATTTTTAAATCTATAAATTTAATGACATTTTACACACCGCATATGCGGTAGCCTACAAAAGACACTTCTTTTTATTTTCCATTATTAAAAAACCTACCTAAAAATCATTTAATTTCATAACTATTGCTTTAGATATTAATTCGCAAGCTAATCATAATATTATGATGCTACTTATAGATGAAAAAAACATGCCTATTTTCAAAACATTATAATTATGTGCTATTATCATTTAATTTGACAAACAAGTTTATTATCCTATTTTCATTCAGTCCTGTTTCCAAGTATCTTGTTGTAAAATTTTAGTCTGATCCCTTTTTCGTTTAGCCGTGATAATGTAACAAAGAGACGTACAGTCAAATAACAGAGATTGTAACTATGTTAATAGCAAGTAAAGATTGAACTCACTTCTCCAGGTGTTGCAATTTTCAAACTGCATGAAACAATAGTTTTCAAACATCTTGAAATCGCCGTCATAGTTTTGGGCACAAATTTGTTGATCCCTGAAATTGGCAAAATTTAAGTACCTAAATAGGTTTAAGAATAAAATTGTAAGATAACATAAGTTATAACTTTGAAATTCCTTGCCGAATTCCCTGTTCCCCAATGACTATAATCTAGCGATTTTCAAGGCTAGAGTGAACTGGTTGCTTTTAGGTAAGCGCGCTTCACCGTAGACCTCATTGTCACTTACCATCAGGTGAATTTGTGGTCAAGCGCTGACCTATTTTGAGTAGATAAAAATAAAACATGTATTTGTATTCGAGTATGAATGAAATTTTACAGGTCTAATAAGAACAATACCCGTAGTCCGATTGCAACAAATTTGATGTGCTTCATACAGTCAATATTAGGTTCTTTGAAATTTGAGATACGAGTATATCAATACACTTTGAAATTTTAAAAAAATCCTCTCTATTAAAATTACAATTAAATATCTTATTAAGTATAAAAAAAATATTGCATAAAACCGTTTTACAATATACTTTTTAAAATCTTTGAACTTGCAGTTTTTTCGTTATCTATAATACCAATATAGTTAAATACATTTAATTTTAGGCTATTTAGAACCATTTTTTTTCATATTGATAAGCCTTATTGGTACTAAAATAAATATAAGTATCCATAGAGTGGTTCTATGGCCTTTAAGCTATTTCTATGTCAGCTTACGAACCAGAAGTGGGTTCTTGGGTTCAAAATAGAAAATTCCCAAAACGGCCAACATCTTTGTGATGAAATTTGTTGGCTGTCAGTCTAGGTGTTAAATATACAGCGTAAACTCTATATAACGACACTGAAGGGACTGTGCATTTTAGGCGTTATAGAGAGTGGTCGTTAAATAAAGAGAATGTATCATTGTATGGAATACAACCTAAAGCAACTAAAGCCAATTGATTTTGACGCTTTAGGGAGTTTGTCGTTAAATCGAGTGACGTTGCATGGAGTTTACACTGTACAAATACAAATATAAATCATTTATTGATAACACCAAAGTTATTGTTATATACCATTGTTTATTGATATTATAAAGTATTTCTGTATAATAATTATGTTTGTAGTATATCAGTTGTGTTAGCAACTATAATACAAACACGAAATAGTTTAGTATCGGGCTACCCAGCCGTGTGTGAAATGTGCTCCAATATATTTATTTATTCTTATGTCGTCGACCTACCGTGCTAAATCCGATCCGGCCCGGCCGATCGAGGCTAATCTAGGTTTTGTGTTAGTGAAAAAAAAAGTATTTATACTTGACTTACTTATAAGCCCTTGGACATTTCCGTATGAAAGTTTCACAGCCTTCTACGAAGAAATCTGTAGCCCACCATATTGTGTCTTTTGGATAGCGAAGCTTTGGTTTCCTGTACCGGAACCTTCCATTTGCGAACGCAGTTATGAGAAGCAGTATTGAAAATGCAGCTGTAAAAGAAATTTGGTTACTACAGCTTCTTGGAACATTATGCATTACATCTACTCAAACTAACGAGAACAGACCTACGTTTGATGGTCGGTCTCATCACCGGCCACTGCGATGTAAACTATCACCAGCACAAAATTGGTAATACAGATAGCCCCCTGTGCCGGGGATGTATGAGGGCGGACGAGACTGTGGAGCATGTGCTGTTGCACTGAGAATCCACAAACCAAACAAGAGAGAAAACCGGACTAGCAAGGGAATCTCAACAAAACACTACGCTACACTTGGACGCCTCCTGCTATAAAAAAAGTACCACAACATCTGACGCAATGACAGTGGAACAGGTATGCCAGCGACCCAAGACCGTGCTCCGCTACTTTAAGGAGCTTGGATGGCTTGGGTAGGCTGGTAGGGGGAAATGCACAATACGCCTTTTGCGGGTTGTCAGTGCAGGTCTGATCGCCCCCATCATTTTTTTTTTTTTACTCTGAATAGGTCAGCGCTTGACCACAATTCACCTGATGGTAAGTGATATTGAGGTCTACGGTGGATCGCGCTTACCTAGAAGGAACCGGTTCACTCTCGCCTTGAAAATCGCTAGATTGTAGTCATTGGGGAACAGGGAATTCGGCAAGGAATTCCAAAGTTTGGCGGTTCGGACAACAAAGGTGGAGGCAAAACGTTTTGTGCGTGCCTTGGGCACCTCAACCGTAAACCGATGCCGCCTTGGCGTTTCCCTGCTCGTTCGATAGTGGAAGGGGGCGGGGGGAATCACGTCATGTAATTCAGTCGCACACTCGCCGAAATGCAACCGATAGAATACCGACAGACTGGCAACAATGCGGCGGTGCTCTAGGCTCTGCAACCTTGCTTAGAATAATAATAAGAATTATGCATTAAATGATTTGATTGAAGAGCGTATTGATATTCGGGTCATTTGCTGAGCGAAGTAAATAAAAAAATAATATTAAAAAATAATAGTTTGCATTGTGTGAATGTCACCTAAAAATAATAGTTTTGTGTGAATGACACCCAAAAATAATAGTTTTGTGTGAATGTCACCTTTGAAACCTCTTCATAATCTATCAGCTGATATGATAATGATATTTGGTTCGCATATTTTGAACTTGGATTCACACATCGTGCTTATGCTAAGTTGTACGAGTAGATATAAGAAGAACAATCGAAAATATCACGACCAATGGGATTCGAACCCGCGTCTCCGTCAAACCAGGCTGACATCAACATCATATGTTTGTTTCTAGGTCGAATTACTGCTTTAGTAACACCGCGGGATGTTTGATAGCAAAATAGCATATTTCTAAAAGTCCCTTAAAATAACAGTGATGATGATAGGTTTTGTATTTTTTTTTGCGATTTAACTTCTCGTATCTTTGATTCGTGTTAAGACTTTAAAGAGTTCTAAAACATCGTCACGCATGAAATCACCATCAAATTTATTTTAATGAAAATTGCCGCATTTAAATCAAAAAATAGTGTGCTTCTGAAAGTAATAATTTGTTGGCTGTGGGCCTGGGTGTTCAATATGCATGTATATAAAATATGTATGTATGTATATGTAGTATATCAGTTGTGTTAGCAGCCATGATACAAGCTAGAAATGGTTCAGTATGGGGTTAAATAGCCGTTTGTGAAATGTGTGAAAAATAGTGTGTATAAATTTACGATAATTTCTATAAAAAAATGAGACACGAAATCATCAAAATTTCATCATCGTTATTGCTCATTAGAAGAGCAAACTATTTTAGTTTTACACCCAGTACTCGCGTCATTAAATTTTGTTGAACAAATAAACAATGGGCTTAGGAGCGGATGTTTTAAAAATGTAACGCCATTACGATTGAATTTATAATTTTTGCTGTAATAATAAATTAGTAGTGATTCTAGGACGCCATATTTAATTTTAGGTATTTGCTTAGCAAAATTAGCACGTTTTTTGCATTAGATTAGCAGTATTTATGTGTTTATTATTTGGTTTATTGTAGGCAATTAATTAAATAGATACGGATCTACCAATTTTATCAGAATAGAAGCATGTTAGCATGGTGGTTATTTCAAACTAGACTTGCTCCACTTAAACAGATAAACAGATTTATTGGTAAAATGTACAAAATTACAAGTCAGTGTTGTATCAATATAATTATAAAAATTGTGTTATAAACTTATATTATATTTATAATAAAGGTAATCACAATTATGTAAATGTATGAAACATAAACTTCATTTGGCTAGTAAAAAAAACCGTCAATAGAAAGAACGTGTTTTGAACAAGCCAGCTTTTTAATTTAGTTACAAATATATTGTCACACGACTAAACTAAATTTAAAGAAGCCGTCTCTTTTCATCGGCACGTTCTGAACCACAGACAAAACAACTAAAAACACGTCAAATATGGAATGTGCAGGCAGTTTTAGAGGTGATACAAATGAGTGCGTTCTAAAGTCGCCTATATTTTCTACATTTGACGTGATTTTAGTTGTTTTGACGTGCCGTCTCTTTCTGGCCACCTAAGATGAAAAGAGACGGGGTTTCTTTAAATTTAGTTTAGTCGTGTGTGCCGCTGAATCGCCACCACTAGTGATGTATGTTAAGGCCAGAATGTCGATGTACCGTGTGGTTTTACCCAGCTAGTGAAATGTCCAATACTGTATAGCTGCATAAGTGTTTGTATCATTTAAGTTGTTTAATTATAGGTTCCGTATATTTAGATACATACATTAATATTGAAAGAATTCAGAAAAGATTCCAATGTACCAATGTTTCTCCCTTCTACAACACAGCGTAAACTACAGCAGAAGGTAGTGAATGGTTATTTGTTCATAGCTTAACTGTTTACGGATCATTTTTTCATTCTTTTCTTTCTATATAATGTCTTCTATGGTGACCATTATTTCATCAATTATTTAGTTTAAATAAATATATTAGATTAAATAAATTATTAGCTATCGAATTGAATAATGTTTGTATAGCGATAGCCGGTTATACAAACATTATTCAAATATGCCTTACGAAAGTTTTAATACAGTGAAATATAATGTTTTTTTTTTTCAGTAAACCATTTATCAAAAAGTAATAGGTACCTAAGACACAAAATTAACTAAAGCCCAACACAAAGGGCAGACCATAAAAATAACACTAAAAATAGAAGTCATACTTTACCCACCCAACGGCCGACCATATTGCTGAAATCCTTTGAAATCACTCACATAAATATACTGTATCGTAAAATACTGCGTTTCGTTTGAAGGGGAACGATAACAAATTTATTCGACTCCGTTCAATGATTATGGTTAAAGGGTTACGACATACGGTAAGCTATAACTTTGAAGACTGGTACGGCCTCGCTGTTTTGTTCAGATAATGAAATAACAAGCATCATCATCATCATAAGCCGTATTCGTGCCACTGCTGGGTGTAGGCCTCTATTTGTGTATGCTATAGCTGGTAAGATGTTGTACAAATCTCTGCCCGCTTATATGACGAACGATTTAGATTTTGCTGTAATTATTTGTTTTTGGTAAACAGACTAAGATATTAACAATGAATTACTGCTTACTATAGTTACTGGTATTTAATGAAAGCCTTCTAAATGTGGTAAGCCACATAAGAAAATATGTGTGGATTTATTTTATGTACGTAAGCGTACATATTTTCGCGTAGAAAACGGTCACACTTACTTATTATTAAAAGTTGTAATATTAGTAACAGTTTCGGTGCTTTCCCGTGCACGCGTAGATCTCGTCGGCGGCGGTCCGTGTAGCACTCGCTCCTGAAGATGGTGCTCGGAAAGCACCGAAACTGTTGGACTCATTCCAACTTTTAATAATAAGTAAATGTGACCGTTTTCTACGCGAAAATATTAAGATGCCTTACGTGACCAGTTTACAGTGTTTAAGCGTACATAATATAAATCCACACATATTTTCTTCTACTTCTAGATTCTAATGCATTGATCTGCATCAGATCTGATGCTGTCTGTCTGGATGTTAAGTATGTATCTATATAAAGTATGTAAGTATGATTATTATTATGTAGTATATCAGTTGTGTTAGCCACCATAACACATACTAAAATGGTTCAGTATGGGGTTAACCAGCCGTGTGAGAAATGTGTCCTAATATGTATTTCAATGAAACTTGCATTTGCTAAATATTGTATTAAATTAAAAAAAAAGAGATGTAGTATTTTTATTTACCAGTGAATTAAAATTTCAACTACAATCACTAGTGTTAGAAAATAACAAACTTAATGAGTGAATTTGGATATAATTGTAATTTAGACGTTTGTGGTTAAAATTGTATTCACCAATTTAATAAAGTGTATTGTAGTTTGAGATAACCTTAAAATAATGATAATATGCTAGGTTTTGTCGCCCTTAGCTGTATCTGAAATAGCTTTGGGCTGGTAGACGTAGAAAATATATTTTAATAAAATGATATTTGCGTAAGAATAAAATTAGAATATGAGAGATTTTCAAATGAAGTTATTTTGAAATGCTCTAATCTAGTTTCAGTGTTAAGAATAACTTCTTAGTAGAATCGTAATGCTATTTTGTTCAGTCTAGTTAAGATTTATGTAATTTAGATTTATACGTAATACTGCGAAATCGTGACGAATCTGCTTTCAGTTCATATCGTAAATTCAATACATTATTTAAATGCGTTTACATTTTATAGTCTAAGAGCCCGTGAAGATCGTCCTTCACCGATCTGATAACCAGATGAGACGTATTTTTTACTAAGTATTTTTTATAAACAAATATGCCTAAAATTGCTTGCCAATCGAAAAGTGCTCATGGCTTTTTTTTTCGCGCATGCTCGTGTATAAGCAAATGATAATTTAGCTACATAATAATAAAAACAATAAAAATAAAATTCTGACTGTTCAGAATCGTTGCTACTCCTATGAAGCGCATCAAAATCGAATGAGTCACCTATTTTGACTTACCTGTTTACACCTGCTTGCCAGGTAGTTGTAATGAGTAGGCAAGCATACCGAGGCATATTCTGTGTATTAAAAACTATCAGTGAAATAAATTTCATTTGGTTATCAAAAATAAGAAGGTGATGAAAAAAAAAATCAATAAAAGTTTATTTAATTAAAAATAGCCATGAGCACTTTCCGATGGGCAGGCAATTTTAGGCACATTTGTTTATAAAAAATATTTAATAAAAAATACGTCTCATCTGGTTATCAGATCGGTGAAGGACGATCTTCACGGGCTCTTCTACTATTATATATCTTGTCTGAACCAGGTGTCGTGACTTTTATATTTTACTCCCCGGGGCGTTGCCCGCGTTAATCCGGGATAACAAGTAGCATATGTGTTAATCCAGGGTTTTATCTATCTCGATAAAAAAAATATCAAAATCCGTTCAGCCGTTTTAGCGTGAAGAAGTAAAAAACATACTAACTTTCTTATTAGTAGGATTTTAATGCAAATGTGGCACGGGATAATCTCGAATTTAAAGTTATATGGTTATCATAAACAGTTAAAACTATTGAGAAAATAACTTAAAAACCGTCTTAAGGACAACCGTAAAAAAATTATACCAATTTCGGTATACATTAGATATTAGTATGAAAAATTGTTCAAAAAGTTAAAATTTCGATTTTTGTTGTTGTTTCTCTAGTATTTATTTTTATAACGAAAACCTGTAAACTCAAGTTTTTCCCGATGTCATCACTTTAGCAAGTTTTTTTTTAACTACACAACAATTTCTAGTAGATTTCCTATCTTAATATGACGGATCACTCTGGTTGGCAGTCCGGTGTGGTAACTATTGCGAAGTCGAGGTTGTTATTGCATGACCAGATACTGAAGGAAGAAATCTAGTGCAGCCCTACGCAAAATGTTAGTGTCCTAGCTTCTTAGCATCCAGTATTTATCTATTACCTCAACATAATGAGTTTCACACAATATTAATTACTTTTAAATTATTATTAAAAAGTTAATCGGCAAAGTTAAAAAGGTATGACTTTACTGAATAAAATTAACCCTTTTAAAACCAAAATGATATAAATTACAAGCCAACTCTTAATTTTCCCCCTAGGGTGGTATATTTGACATTACTTAACCCTTCTCAACCACTCACAAAAAGGTAAAATGGTCGAAAGGCGGGATAATAGTTAAACATTGTTAATTTTGTAGAATTTCATTTGGTTATGAAATTAAATACGAGTAGCTTTTGCTGATTTTTGGTTCTAACACTGATTACTTAGTCCTCAAATAGTAAAGCTAGATTATCACGACACGAGACTAGTAACTTAGTAACTTACTTAGTTCTCAATGTAAGTGCTTATCTTCTTATATATAAAATTTTCGTGTCACAGTGTTTGTTACCGTACTCCTCCCAAACGACTTGACTGATCTTTACCAAATTTTATATGCGTATTCAGTAGGTATGAGAATCGGCTACTATCTATTTTTATACCCCTAAGTGAGGCAAAACAACTTTTGCCGGGTCAGCTAGTAATTAATAAATATAATTAATGTTAACAATCATTGTGTCCACAGTTTGAATTTGATTTGACAAACTTGTGATCCTTATAATATAATAAATGCGAAAGTTTGTGTATGTGTATGTTTATTACTTTTTCACGCTCAAACGGCTTAACTGATTGTGAAGAAATTTGATATAGAAATAGGTTTTGTAATGAAATCATATTATCTATGACTTGTAACTTTGATGTTATCAATAAATGATTTGTGTTTGGTTAGGCTTTGTATTAATACATTTTAACACACACTTATTATCCCTAAAACCGATGGTTCCCGTGGGATAACTCAAATAACATCGAAATCTATGTTACTCCTTCACGCTTATATATGCTAATAAGATAAGCTTTTTTTTTGTTCCGGATTAACGCGGTAAATCAAGAATTAATTATAAATATCGATAATAATCTATATATAAGTGTCGATAAATGAATGTGAATTCGAATTTTGAATTTGAATTCGTTGACACTCTTTGCTGCCGCTTTCTATGCTCAAAGGTAATTGCGTTGCGTGATTTCTGCGTTGTAAAAGGTGTTAAAACATGCCGGTAGTTGATTTCGATAAGTGGATATCGCTGCGATGATATGTCCATTTTACTCCACGAAAGATTGCTGCCACGCTGGGTTTCCATTTTTTACTTGGAGTCACCAATTTGCCGACATAAGAGTTGGCTTGCCGAGTTAGGTACTTCTTCGACAGTGGTCGAGGATAACTGTATTAATAAATTTATGCAGTATGTGCTAAATAATTTCTATACGACATATTCGTATAGAAAGTAAATAGACTAATAATGCAGTGTTCTAGTATATAAGGTCCCCGATTATGCCAGGGGTAAATATTAATAAAAAAAAAAACTGGATTTAAGGGGAAGATGATCTCCGCCAATGAGCTTAAGCTTTCGTTGAAGAAAAACATCGCAATATTAATGTGTAAGCTATTTTTTTGCGCAAGTTTTCTTTGTGCTTTTAACAAAAGGTGTTTTGTTTGTTTAGAACTACTAAAGCTGCTTAAAAGATTTGGCGTTATAACGTGTTTTAGTTTTCGGAAGAAAATCTGTTTTATTGTGTGATCCCGCTGTGATCTGAAAAGAAACTGAGATAAATAAGGAAAATATTTTTAAATTTTTTATACACGATAGACTTGCGCTTGACCATAACTCACTTGATGTTAAGTGACGTTGTGATCTAGGATGGAGCGCGCTTGCCTAGAAGAAACTGGTTCACTCTAGCCTTGAAGACAGTAAGGTTGTTGTTCAGTGGGAACAGGGATTCCGGCAAAGAATACCACAGTTTGGCCGTCCGTAAATGTGGATGAAAATCGCTTAGTATTTTCGGTATTTCCACTGTATATGTAAATAAACTTGGTTCAATAAGTTTATTTTTTGAATTATGTATGCTGCTTAGTAATGTACCTATAAATATATGAATCAATCGACTTTTATAACTAACATAAAGTTATTAAAAACTTTAAAGAGGTGTTTAGCCTGATAAGTGTTCAAAAATTATGTTTGTACAAATTGTAGGCTATGCTTAACTTTGTATGTTATGTTTATTATTATTCCGTGAATAAAGAACTTTTAAAATCAATATCAGTGATGGAAATGGAAAAGGAAATGAAGATTTCAAAATATTAAAAGTTTTTCGTTATCAGTAACACTGTATACTTGTTTCTTAATCGCGCGGGAAAACTTTAATAGTAGTTATACCTACATTTTTAAATCTCAGATTAAGATTTCACCAGAGCGTTTTACTTTCCCAAAGATTTCCATTTCTATTTCGTTCGTATGAAAATGACTGGAAACCGCTCATTATAAAGATTATGCGTAAACATCAGCAATCTACTCGATAATAATATGTCGCTTGATAACGCATAGCTTTCCCCTCTTACTAAACAAGTAAGTGATTCATCACTAACTGTTCCCACGCGTGCACGCTTATTTTATGCCTTGATAAATAATCATCTACCCGTCTGAAAGATTGAATATCTTTCTACAGTTAAGTTTATTTTTCAGTAATCCGTAAATTGCTTAAAAAATCTTGAATTTACAGTTTGTTTGTTAAAAATTATAAACGTTGAAACAAGGAAAAAAAAAATTGTTTTTTCTTATATTGTCAACCATAATACTTTAACTTCATTATTTTGTTTTTGCATTGTCTTCGACTTAATCAGAAATTACCGAAACAAGCTTAAATACCGTCCAAAGACTCTCTGAAAAATAACGTTTCGATGCAGTTTTTTTTTCATATTGTGAATCAAACTTTAAAATCAAGATTTGTCCTTGTGGAATTACGGAAATTATTACAATCACACGAACGCAATTCGTTTAGTCCATCCTACTCTACCGCATGGACACATTATAGCTCTGTCCTTTGCTAGCACCACGGCTCACGACCGCAGAGGCGCACAGCGCTAATGTTGGTTCCATCGGCGCTATCGTTGCTTATATCAGCCATCAAATGGGGATATAATCATTGAATCTAGTGGTGAATGCGATGCGCACGAACACCTATGTCGATTGATCGCAGAGAAAATCAAATTTAAAATGATTTATTCGAAAATATTTAAAGCGTGTAAGTAGATACATAGGTACATTAAATTTCCACCATCGGACGAGTAGTGAAACACCAAGGCGGCATCTTTATGCTGTGGAGATGCCTAAGTCGCGTATTAAGCGGTTGGCGTCCACCTTCATTGTGCGTACCGCCAAAGTGTGGAATTCTTTGCCAAATTCCCTGTTCCCCGATAACTATAATCTAGCGGTTTTCAAGGCAAGAGTGAAGCGGTTACTTCTGGGCAAGCGCGCTCCACCTTAGATTGCAATATCGCTTACCAGGCGAATTGCGGTCAAGCGCAAGCCCATTACTAGTAATAAAAAAAATATTTACTGTGACTTAAATATAATATATTTTTGTAGTAGTCCTAAAAGTTTATGAAGAAAAGACTACCAGGCTACCAGGAGACGTAGGAGAAAATTTAAGCAATGTTTTAAAGTGGATCTGACCTTTGTTCACCCCTAACGGGTTTCCGAAAGTATGTCGGATAGAGGTGTGGTATCTTTTGCGGAATCAAGAATGGCTTGATAGGAAAACGTCCGCTTTTTAATCTAATGCCCTCTGGTTCGATCCCGGTTCTGAACCAATTAATTTATTATTGTAAGTTATGTATGTATTTTATTCGCTTTGCAGTGAAGGAAAACATCGTGAGGAAATCGACTTGGAGGAGGGGAAAATCCGAAGATTTTGTGGTCCCCAAAATGTATCTTCCGAGGATAGACCTGGGTATCCACCTCGATGTACTTATTCTAGAGATCTGAACAAATTAACTCTGCAAAGAGTCATAACCCTCAGTGATGAGCAAGGACGGAATCCCTGTTCCCACTGAACTACAACCTTACTGTCTTCAAGGTGAGAGTGAACCGGTTTCTTCTAGGCAAGCGCTCTTCATCTTAGACTGCTATATCACTTAACATCAGGTGAGTTGTGGTCAAGCGCAAGCCTATTAAGAGTAATAAGAGGACAAAACGACTAAGAGGGGTGGGCGTAGTGTCCATATACCTACCAGGTAACCTCCTCCACCAAGCAGTTATGGAAGCACTACAAACTGTGTTCCAACTGAACGGCTTGTTTTTATAAAAATGTTCTGGCCACTAAAACCCACTGCTGATCTCAGCATTTCTTGAAGTTTGCTAAAGCAAGGCAAAGATAGATCTTTGTATGTGATTCATATAAAGCCTTTTCTAAAAGATTACTTATTATAGATAACTAGCTGAAGCCCGCGTCTCCGCCCGCGTGTAGGTAGATTTTTTTGCAAATCAAATTTTCCCTGAATTTTGTTACAAACCTCACAGAGTCCGAGACCTTTGCAACGAATGCGAAACCGTGGAAATCGGTTCGTGCGTCTGGAATTCTACAATTCCAGGAATTTTTATGATTCCAGCGTCAGGAAGGAAAACCCGACTTATTTTTATATTATAGATAGTATTTAGAAAAGGCTACTTTCTGTAATATGAGTCACATACAACGTTGTTGATTATTATCATTATTTAGTGCCCTATTATGTTTTCTAGAACACCTCTAATATGAGAGAGTCAACATTTTTTGGGACTACCTATATAAATTAAATTCCTGGCATTATATGCCAGAACGAAAGACTATCTCGGTATAATATTAAACGTATTGTAATTTCAGTGAAGATTAAAATCATGTGACGTAAAAGACAAGCCGAAGCAGTGTGTGTCTTAATAAATTTAAATATAGGTATATTTTTTACTCGTAACAGATAGGTATTATTACATCTTAATATGATGATTCTATTTTGAAGTTTAGTATTAGGTATAAGTGAAATGTAATATCTTTGTGACTTATTAGAAAATATATGACATTCATTCATTCATTCATTATTTAAACAGCAGGGCGCGTAACCAGACGAGTCAGCGACACTCTGGGCTAAGATGGAGCATGCCTAGTCTAGAATATGGAAAAATTTGCTCTCAAGGAGAATGCTAGAACACATAACCGGACAGATGGATGGACAGCAAAAACTTGGTGATAAGGTACCGTTATTTTTCGAGTACGGAGCATAGTAAAGTTCAGAGAATTCGGATAAGGGTTTTGCGTCGACCTTCATTGTGAGAACCGCGAAGTTTTGGAACTCACTCCCTGAGTCTCTTTTTCCTGAGAAGTACAATTTGAGGGTCTTCAAATCTAGAGTAAATAGGTTCCTTCTAGGCAAGCCTGATACATCTTAGACCAAAGTTAAGTTTAGCATCGTCGGCTGCGGTCAAATGTGAGCCTATTCATCATTAATAACACTAAAATTACACTATATATTCGGATTAGGGTTTTGCTTCGACCTTCATTGTGTGAACCGCGAAGTTTTGGAACTCTCTCCCTGAGTCTCTTTTTCCTAAAAAGTACAATTTGAGGATCTTGAAATCTAGAGTAAATAGGTTCCTTCTGGGTAAGCGTTTTTCTTCTTAGACCACAGTAAAGCATAGCATCGGGTGCTGCGGTCAAATGTGAGCCTATTCATCATTAATAACACTAAAATTACACTATATATTCGGATTACGGGTTTGCTTCGACCTTCATTGTGTGAACTGCAAAGCTTTGGAACTCTCTCCCTGAGTCTTTTTCCTGAAAAGTACAATTTGAGGGTCTTCAAATCTAGAGTAAATAGGTTCCTTCTGGGTAAGCGTGTTTCTTCTTAGACCACAGTAAAGCATAGCATCGGGTGATGCGGTCAAATGTGAGCCTATTCATCATTAAACACACTAAAATTACACTATATTATTAGTATTATATTAGTGGCTTAAATTAAAGTGAAACAAAGAAGACTTTCTTTTATCTTGGACCAAACAATTAATCATTTTGTTACGACCTTCTTGCCAAAGGGCAAGCGTCATTTGGTTAAGTAGAAAAGTCAGGCTACCGTTCTTGACAATTATTTATATGCCTTGGAAAAACTTGCTAGAGAAAACTTCACTGGAATGTATTTATGCGACCTTCGCAATTGGGATAATTGGTATTAACCTGGTGACATATAATTATGTTATAAAATTAGATGTGAAAATTTATTTCAAGTCAAAACATACATACATACATACATTGTAGGTAAAAAATAAATAAAAATTAAGCTCGCCATTAAATTATGTTGGATGATTATATTTTATAGTAATTTGACTAGCACGGCGTTTAACCACGTGAGTCAGAAAGTGAGCTACTTACCTACATTTTACTCTCAGATTATGACAATAACCATCATAAGGGAACGCATTAAAATATCTTAAAATAAAAATACCTGACGTAAAAACACCTCCGTTTAAAATATCTCAAGTTAAAACACCTAATGTTTTTTTATACCAATATTATAAGGAGGAAAAGTTTGATTATTTGTTTGTTTGACACGAATAGGCCCCGAAACTACAGAATTGATTTGAAAAATTCTTTCACCGTTGGGAAGTTACGTTATCTCCGAGTAACATAGACTTTATTTTGTTTCTCTTTGCAACATACATTATTTAAGAGCCCGTGCAAAGCCGGGACGAGATGCTAGTAAGACATAAACTTAAAATTCATAATTATTATAATGTGTACGTATTAAAATGTCTAAAATTAAAATAACTCATTTTAAAACACCGCCATTCAACTCTTAATGGGCGAAATGTGTATACATTTCGACCTTTAGGTATAATGGTTTTTAAATATAAGGCAGAACCGAATGTTATGTTGTTAATGTGAACTACCGGGTATTATAAAAAACGTTAGGTATTTTAATTTTAGACATTTGAATACGCACCCCATCATCGACATATCGTATACTAGCAGATCGTCCCGGCTTCGCACGGGCTATAAACTAATCTAAGTTGCAAAGATAAACAAAATATAGCCCATGTTATACAGTGCTGATAGCTTCCCCACGGTGAAAGAACTTTTCAAAAAGGTGTACAGTAGTCTTGTAGCCTATTTGCGTCAAACAGACAAAAAATCAAACTTTTCTTCTGTATAATACTCGTATTGGTATAGATTTTTATCTAAAAGCCGCATGGCAAAAATCTGTCATATAAAAATTTGTCGTAGAAGTGCCGATTTTATTATGTCTTTACATTATTGATCATTTACAGTCTTTCTTCAATACTGATTATTTGTCCAGCCACGGTCTGTAACAATCCTTGAACTTCAAGTTTCAACTTGTTTATATCTGCAGTAATTTTATATCTTCTCACGATGTGCGATATTACTGTTTTGATAGACATCATTGCGTAAGTTTTGCCTGAAAGTATAAAACTGCCATGAAGACAATTGATAAATCTCAAGGTGGGTTTTAATCATTCTTTGTACAAGGTTTTTTGAAATTCGCAAACAATATCAGCAGTTCCATAGAAACAATCAGTTGTATAGGGAGAAAATGTATGTAATGTTTTCTTCCAGAATTTCGTAGAACAAGTTACAATGGCAATAGTTGTGAATGGGAAGGAACAAACTATGCTAGCCCACATGCTTTAAACACCATACAACTTAAAGACGTACGTCATCCGTCTATTCAAGATAAAGATAAATAAGATAAAAGATATTCCATTGCATTATAAGTTGTGAACGGATTATACGACACAAAGTTATACTTTTGAGTCGTGCGTTACTGGAGTTACGTTAATTAAATACACAACACTATTATAAATTAAATTACTTATGCTATATGTGAGAAAAACAAACAAATGCCACAAAAATTCATATATGAATTTGGTCAACGTGGTAATTGTCCTATACCTCTCTCTTTGCAAGACAAGGCCAAAATTCACGCAGTCAAAACAATTAGTGGGTTGCTTATGCTTTTGCTATCTCTTATATTGATTGTAATTATTTATTTTTAAGCCGTAAAATACGAGTCTGTCTCGTCAATACATTACTTATACACTTACTTGTAAATATTAAATAAATAAAATACTAGTAACGAATTTAAACTAGTTACTTAAAACATTAGAAATTACCAATGCAATCCCTTTTCCCCAAACTGAAGCCTCCAAAAGCGTGAGGGTTCCGTGGCAGAGACCCATCAAGCCACCTTCCTGGTCTGAACTCGGCAGCATCAGGGCCCCAGGTGGGACCTCTATGCATACCCCATAGAAGCAAGCCAATGTTGTTTCCCGCTTTTATAGTGTAGTTTTCTGAAAAATAACGTGACACACTAATATTATAAATATTATTATTTTTCACTAAGACTATATATACACCTGCCATAAATGGAACCGCATCTGCGGCTCTCGCATTGGCTTGTTCAGCCACGAGCGTCGATGCTATAACCATCCGGACGCTACATGAAATCATCTTTCGTAGATGAAATAGGCCAATGATGATTATGATTTTTTTATGACCGAGCGATCAAAGTGAAGGGAGTCTGTGCAAATAACTGGTCAATTTTGTCAAAACCAGACGACGACCTCGTTTGCGTAATAGTTGTCATACCGGACTGCCAACCAGAGGATCTCGGTTTCGATGCCCGGCAAGGCCAACGTCTTTGATTCTTGAGTTTTCAAGGGTCTCTGACTTGGTTTAGCGGTTGTTTGTACAACTTACAGCCAAGACCTACAATGTTATCCAATCCTCAAATGAAAATGACACTTTTAAAACGACAGTTTTGTGCATGGTCACCTGTTCAAACCTTGTCCGCATCGAAAGTTTCTTAGCTTCGATGATCGCGTCAGATCACCTTAGCTAGCCGAGCTACAGGCACTTTATTATTTTCCTATATTGTCCATGTCAGCATTACGCTAGAAACTAAACTTCTTCTTAGAAGAAATTTTTTGAGTGATTTTATAACACTCACTAATTTGTACGTCTTTTTTGACGCGTCGAGCCACAAGCGGTCCTATTGGATATAACCTCAAAGTTTCCTTTATAACTGCTTCCAAATATACAAGTTTTACCAAGTCATGCTTTTCCACATCTCTGTTTGAAGTCTCGAATACATCTCGAAGCCTGAAATAATGATCGTAATATATTAATCAATATACATATTATATATTACATAGCAAAAAATGTTAATTAATTATTTGGCATGTATTGTTAGGTTATGTGTGATGTAAAAAAAACAATTTATACTATAAAAATCTTTATCCTGTGCTGTCTCCTGCCAGTCTGTGGCATGAAGTGCGCTCAGGTCTTGCTGCACTAGGTCTTCCCAGCGATACTTGGGACGACCAACCGGACCTTCATGCCACAGACTGGCAGGAGACAGCACAGGATAGAGAAAAGTGGCGTCTCTTGGTGTCGGAGGCCAGGATCCATTTTGGGGTTAGCGAGCCATCATAGTAGTAGTATAAAAATCTTTGCCCTGACTCATTATGTATTCAAGAGAGAGCCCAAACGTCCTAGGGGTATGAAATTTAAAACGAGTCATCCATGTAGGGCCGGGATCCAACCAAAGCCTATTAAAAAGCAGACGTCAGCCATACTCGCAGTCTCTCTTGTACTTACTCCTCATAAACTTTATTCTGCACTTCTTCATACGATCCAAGTAATAGAAGAATAAGGATGAAAGTGGTGGTAGAAGTATCATATCCTGCAGCGACCATTGTGTTAGTTTCGTAAAGAATATCCTCTTCTGAGTAGCTATCACTGTCTGTGGATAGCTCGAGAAGATAACTCATGAAAGGTGTGAAGTTTTCTGAAAAATAAAAGAAAATAGTAAACGTTTGTACTTTTCTATGGTGACGGAACTTTTTTGGGCTCGCCTGGCTAGTAGGAATTCTCAAGTTGAAACATCTGTCATTCGGCACCCTCCTTAAAAGCCAGTTATTCTATGCTAGATATGATCCTAGGTTCTAAAAATATTCTGTTATTCTCGCGTGGAACGATCACACTTACTTATTATTAAAAGTTGGAATGAGTCCAACAGTTTCCGCGCGCGCGCGGATCTCGTCGACGACGTTTCGTGTAACACTCGCCCCTGAAGATGGTGCTCGGAAAGCACCGAAACTGTTGGACTCATTCCAACTTTTAAATAATGAGTAAGTGTGACCGTTTTCCACGCGGAAATATTAAGATGCCTTACGTGAACAGTAGACAATATTCTATTACTATATATTTGTAATTGATAATTTTTTGGTTTATTTTACTAAAAAATGATCTGCTACCTTAAGAGTTGAGTACAAATAAAATAAAATGCCACAAACATAAGTCAGGATAGCCCGCCACCGACCGTACCCAGCGCAAAAGTAATTTATATTTAATCTAAAAATTCGAAATATATCTAAGTGTATAATTGTTAATTAATCATTAAACTGTTTATGTACATGTCTAAGTCACTGGAAGGCATTAGCCTTCAAGGCACGGGCGCGAATGCGTCCAGTTTGAGTGTAGGTTAGGTTAGGTACATATCTAAGTCACTGAAAGGCACTTGCCTCCAAGGCACGGGCGCGAATGCGTCCAGTTTGAGTGTAGGTTAGGTTAGGTTAGGTTAGGTACATATCTAAGTCACTGGAAGGCACTAGCCTCCAAGGCACGGGCGCGAATGCGTCCAGTTTGAGGGCAGGTTAGGTTAGGTACATATCTAAATCACTGGAAGGCACTTGCCTCCAAGGCGCGGGCGCGAATGCGTCCAGTTTGAGTGTAGGTTAGGTTAGGTTAGGTACATATCTAAGTCACTGAAAAGCACTTGCCTCCAAGGCATGGGCGCGAATGCGTCCAGTTTGAGGGTAGGTTAGGTTAGGTTAGGTACATAACTAAGTCACTGGAAGGCACTTGCCTCCAAGGCACGGGCGCGAATGCGTCCAGTTTGAGTGTAGGTTAGGTTAGGTTAGGTACATATCTAAGTCACTGAAAAGCACTTGCCTCCAAGGCACGGGCGCGAATGCGTCCAGTTTGAGGGCAGGTTAGGTTAGGTACATATCTAAGTCACTGGAAGGCACTAGCTTCCAAGGCACGGGCGCGAATGCGTCCAGTTTGAGGGCAGGTTAGGTGAGGTTAGGTACAGATCTAAGTCACTGGAAGGCACTTGCCTCCAAGGCACGGGCGCGAATGCGTCCAGTTTGAGGGTAGGTTAGGTTAGGTTAGGTTAGGTACATATCTAAGTCACTGGAAGGCATTAGCCTTCAAGGCACGGGCGCGAATGCGTTCAGTTTGAAGGTAGGTTAGGTATGAATAGGTTTATATGTACAATTTAACGAATAAAATATTTTGAATTTTTGAATCCCCGTCTGTTATGAGTCTTGCTGGTCTAATGACCTGTTGTACTGTGTAAAAAAAAATTAAACCTACCTAATTCAGTAAGGTGTGTGCTGCTTTTCATTTCTGCTTTTTTTATAGCGAGAATCTGAAAACAGTCCAGATAAGTTTTTTAAGCAATAACGTGCAATACGTACAATTTATATACATTATATTTTATTATGTAAATATTATAGCTTTCATCAATTAAATATAACATTTTCAAGAAATGTATGTTTGTGTTTTTCAGCATATTAACTATTATTTATATTATTCCTATCATAAATAATATTTTCAACGAGTATTAGCTCAATCATTTACTATGAAATGTCATTGTTTTTATTTCTATTCTAGAAGCTTGAGTTTGAGTTTTGTTCAAAGTTCATAGCCGCTGAGGCAAGGGAGTCCTTTTTTTAGCTTAGTTGTTTATTTGGTGAAGTCTAATTAATAAGCTATTTTCATTGGCAACGAATTCAATATGCAGACTACATTCATAACGTACAGTTTTAGAAAAAGTTTTTATCTTCTCACAGCAAAGGTCCTCTCTTTTCTTCAAATTAGAGCAGCTGTATATATAATCGTTGTGAAGCCAGAACTTCTGAAACCTCTCGGTGAATATGACGAAGAGTTTGTTCACAGCTTCTAAATATTCGTGATGGATTCCGTTCAACTCTGTCACATCAGCGCCGAATGACGTCACTGAAATACAAATGCAAAATATCTTTATTAACATAACGTTACAAATTCTTGTGTAGGTACTTAATTTAAGTTATAAGGTATACTTATTCTAAGGACACTCGGAGATCGGTCTCCGGCTCCGAACTGAGCTACAGGCTTGTGTTTCAGACACCGGAGATCTTTACCCTGGAGAAGCAATTTCAAATTGTAGTAAGTAAAAAAAATAAAAAGTAAAAAGCCTTTATTCTATTGCCTTACATATTTAAAAAAATAACATACTTTTTACACATTTTTAGGCAAACGTTGCCGCATAGGCATAGGCCTCCCCCTGTTAATGCAAGTTATTTAAATACTTTTTTACTAACAATCCAACTCCATATTTTCCATTTACTCCGGGTGAGTGAAATAGGATAAAATCTGAGCGCTCTTCAATTTTTTGTTTGGCCTCCTAGTTTCACAGAGACCAATTATGTCCCACTTTATGGATCGTATATAGATTCACTAAACTCTATAATTTTACTTCCAGATAAAATAGATCGTACATTAATCAAAGCCGCATTCAAGTATTGTAGAATTTTCTTTTTTTCCGTAGCATTTTGTCTGTTTGACAAAATGCTAGACTTTGATTTTTTAAGCGAATTTGAATTGCCAGCGCTAAGCTGTAGTATTATGTTATGTAACATGTTTACCTGGAATAATTAAAACGTGGTGTATTAATTTACATATATTTCTGTTTTAGATGCTTTGGACCTAGTAAAAGCTTTATCCAAAGAAGCCTTGGAAAAAGGTGGTGTAATTACTTGGCATGTAGGTCTGCATTTATGTTACAGTAAGTATAATAAAAGTAAAAACGAATAAAGTATTGTTTCTTACTTCAATTCCTACTTTTGTTAAAATTAGTATGTAAAATCTGATTCGAATAACATTTCTATAAATTTGACATCTTTAATTTCCCGGATGTCTCAGAGAATTTTACTTGTAGAAAAAAAATTTTGGTTTTATTTTCTGCATCACAAAAAAGGTTAATTTGTATGTCCATACTAACAAATAGCAACAAAATACTTCTAAACTTTGGTATTATAAAACATGCAATTGTTTTTTTACTGCTATTTCATTTACTTTTTTTATTAATTTTACATAATTATGTATTATTTTATAAACGGTTTTTTTTTTTACTTTTGCAATGCCATTGTTTTTAGTTGTAATATATTAACATATTGTACCCAGACAGATTTGTTTGTTTTACGTCGTAAAGGCCTCTGTTGCTGAATCACAGTTTTATAACAAGTTCACCACTAATGGTTCATGTAAAACCTGTACCTATTGCAATAAAGTTATTATTTCACACACACAGTCACACACGACTGGTTGGCCCCATACTAAAACATTTCAAGTTTGTATTATGGTCGCTAAAACAACTGATATACTACATACATAAATAAATACTTTTTATAGATGCATATTTAACACCCAGACCGAAAGCCAACAAATTAAGCTTAATTAAGCTTGGACCGAGTGAACTCGGATACCTACTCGGACGCAACTCGGATTGTAACAACCTCAAATCCGAGGCCCCTTCGGACGACGGCGTCCGATCTAAGTAGACTCGGACCGTGTTCTACTCATCCGATCTAGATCGTATACGAGTTAGAAAACAAAATGGCGGCTAAAAACAACCAAGGGTCTTGTGCGAAAAAAAATTGGCATAGAATCCAAGAGCGAGTCCAAACTCTGCTCCTTTTGCGAGATGCCTTATCTCTTTCCCGTCTTAGCTCCTCTATTAGCAAATATGCGACAATTACGATGCCGCTACGAACTAAATCCGTAATTATTCGATGTTGACTGATAAAAATTATTGGAATAATGACAAAATTGATTCGAGTGAACTATGATAATATCAACAGCTATCCTAGTACACTCTTATGAAGCTACTCCTACGAGTCCACTCAGTCCAAGCTGGCTCTGATCGTGTCAACGCGGCTTAGCTCATCATAAAGATGTTTACCGAGCCGGAAATCCAACTCAGCACCCTTAGGTTGGTTAACCATTATCGTTTTATTTACTATAGACACAACTATCAACCTACTTTTCTGTTACAGTTTTAACAGATCCTGATGATTGCATAAAAGTTGCAAACGAATGTTTGGAGAAGGATTCGTATTACAGTTTTGCGAAACCGTTAGTTGGAAATGGGCTTACACTGGCTGAAGGTATGATTTTTTGGGGACACCCAACTCTATATTGACACTATTTTGACATTTCACATATCCGGTCTCTAAACTGACACCGGAATCTGGTTTCTGACTATAGAACATCTACTAAACGACACCCAACATGACTTTTGACACTATTTTGACATTTGATATACCCGGTGTCTAAATTGACACCGAAATCCGGTTCATCCCTCCTGAAAACTTAGTAAGCGACACCCAACATGACTTTTCGCACTATTTGGCATTTGACGTTTTTAATGTCAAAAGTGACACTGGAATCGGTTTCTTCACCTCTTCTACCCTATTAAACGACGCCTTTGACACTATTTTGACTTTTGGCATGACTAGTGCCAAAACTGACACCGGAATCTGGTTCCTGACCCTCGTAATCGGTATTTATTAAAAATTAAAAGTATCAACTTGGACTGTAGTGGAAGTGGGTGGATTGGTAGGTGGACGGGTTACGCCCCGATTTTTTATCTTGTTTTTATGTTAAAGCGTTGTGAGATACCACTGTGAGGTGACCTCTGTGTGTATGTATATACATAATATTTAAGTGTAGGTATTTAAAGCGATGGTTAGAGAAAAAAACTTGAATTTACAGTTTTTTCGCTATTGTAAACGTTAAACATTATCGAAAATATAGCTTAAATGCCGCCTCAAGAATCACTCTAAAAATATATTTTATACTTATTTTGGTACCAACCAGACTTATGAATTAGTAACGAAACTGGTTCAAAAATTCTAAAATTAAGTGTTTAGATGAGTCTAATAGGTGGTTCTTTTTGCATGGTAGTAAACATTTTCTATTATATACTCCATCCTAGTTATGCTCCACCATAGTGTGCCGCCATCTCTTGTGGTGACGCTCTCTTTTAGTTACACGCCTAGCCATATTGTGGAAAAAAAATAAGTCATTTACCTAATAATTAAAGAAACTTAAAAAAAAAAACCTTTTTCCAGGAGCAGTTTGGAAAGCGCACAGAAAAATGATGAGTCCAGCATTCCGACTACAGAGCTTAAACAGTTTCTTAATTGTTTTCAATCGACAAGCTAGACGTTTGGTTAACCAGTTCGAACCGCATCTTGAAAAAGGGCCTTTTAATATTCATAAATATATACAACTCAACAGTTTGGAATCTATTTGTAGTAAGTTTTTCGATATATTACTAGTGAAATCTGAGTACAATAAATCACACGAAAAGCCATCACAACTCAATTGATGTCAAAACTATACGACGGTCTAAAATAATTCCAAAACCTTGTATACATACAAGCTTTGCAATAATATAACAATTTTTTGAACCCATATGACTTACTTTGTAAAGTTCTCCATTAACGAAGTTTTTAATTGAAAACAATCAAATCACCAAATATCATCGAGATGTGTAAATAAATAAAAATCTAGATAATCTATTAAAAAAACTACAAACACTTAGTTAATTTCTATGGCTTGCCTGACACCTTTTATCAATTCGTGAGACATTTTTTTGCCATAGCATTTCTACCACATATTATTATAGACATTAATCGAATAGATGCAAAGATATCGATTATATGTCGAAATTCTGGATCGAGTAGTGCTTAACTACATGCAAGTGGCTGTCATACTATAATGTAGCGGTTTTCAAGGCACGAGAGAACCAGTTTCTTCTAGGCAAGCAGTCTTATTTTAGACCGTAGATCACAATAACGCTCACCATCAGGTAACTGTGATCATTTAGTATAAAAAGTGAACCTATTAAGCAATAAAAAAGGTGAATAATAATTTATATACATATGAGCGCGTAATGCTTATTATTATTCGTTTCCCGAAAGTAATTACTCCATTGTTATATTGTCCTACTACAGGCCTTTGTGCCTTCTTGAGACGTATATGTATATAAATTATTATTCACCTTTTTTATTGCTTAATAGGTTCACTTTTTATACTAAATGATCACAGTTACCTGATGGTGAGCGTTATTGTGATCTACGGTCTAAAATAAGACTGCTTGCCTAGAAGAAACTGGTTCTCTCGTGCCTTGAAAACCGCTACATTATAGTATGACAGCCACTTGCATGTAGTTAAGCACTACTCGATCCAGAATTTCGACATATAATCGATATCTTTGCATCTATTCGATTAATGTCTATAATAATATGTGGTAGAAATGCTATGGCAAAAAAATGTCTCACGAATTGATAAAAGGTGTCAGGCAAGCCATAGAAATTAACTAAGTGTTTGTAGTTTTTTTAATAGATTATCTAGATTTTTATTTATTTACACATCTCGATGATATTTGGTGATTTGATTGTTTTCAATTAAAAACTTCGTTAATGGAGAACTTTACAAAGTAAGTCATATGGGTTCAAAAAATTGTTATATTATTGCAAAGCTTGTATGTATACAAGGTTTTGGAATTATTTTAGACCGTCGTATAGTTTTGACATCAATTGAGTTGTGATGGCTTTTCGTGTGATTTATTGTACTCAGATTTCACTAGTAATATATCGAAAAACTTACTACAAATAGATTCCAAACTGTTGAGTTGTATATATTTATGAATATTAAAAGGCCCTTTTTCAAGATGCGGTTCGAACTGGTTAACCAAACGTCTAGCTTGTCGATTGAAAACAATTAAGAAACTGTTTAAGCTCTGTAGTCGGAATGCTGGACTCATCATTTTTCTGTGCGCTTTCCAAACTGCTCCTGGAAAAAGGTTTTTTTTTTTAAGTTTCTTTAATTATTAGGTAAATGACTTATTTTTTTTCCACAATATGGCTAGGCGTGTAACTAAAAGAGAGCGTCACCACAAGAGATGGCGGCACACTATGGTGGAGCATAACTAGGATGGAGTATATAATAGAAAATGTTTACTACCATGCAAAAAGAACCACCTATTAGACTCATCTAAACACTTAATTTTAGAATTTTTGAACCAGTTTCGTTACTAATTCATAAGTCTGGTTGGTACCAAAATAAGTATAAAATATATTTTTAGAGTGATTCTTGAGGCGGCATTTAAGCTATATTTTCGATAATGTTTAACGTTTACAATAGCGAAAAAACTGTAAATTCAAGTTTTTTTCTCTAACCATCGCTTTAAATACCTACACTTAAATATTATGTATATACATACACACAGAGGTCACCTCACAGTGGTATCTCACAACGCTTTAACATAAAAACAAGATAAAAAATCGGGGCGTAACCCGTCCACCTACCAATCCACCCACTTCCACTACAGTCCAAGTTGATACTTTTAATTTTTAATAAATACCGATTACGAGGGTCAGGAACCAGATTCCGGTGTCAGTTTTGGCACTAGTCATGCCAAAAGTCAAAATAGTGTCAAAGGCGTCGTTTAATAGGGTAGAAGAGGTGAAGAAACCGATTCCAGTGTCACTTTTGACATTAAAAACGTCAAATGCCAAATAGTGCGAAAAGTCATGTTGGGTGTCGCTTACTAAGTTTTCAGGAGGGATGAACCGGATTTCGGTGTCAATTTAGACACCGGGTATATCAAATGTCAAAATAGTGTCAAAAGTCATGTTGGGTGTCGTTTAGTAGATGTTCTATAGTCAGAAACCAGATTCCGGTGTCAGTTTAGAGACCGGATATGTGAAATGTCAAAATAGTGTCAATATAGAGTTGGGTGTCCCCAAAAAATCATACCTTCAGCCAGTGTAAGCCCATTTCCAACTAACGGTTTCGCAAAACTGTAATACGAATCCTTCTCCAAACATTCGTTTGCAACTTTTATGCAATCATCAGGATCTGTTAAAACTGTAACAGAAAAGTAGGTTGATAGTTGTGTCTATAGTAAATAAAACGATAATGGTTAACCAACCTAAGGGTGCTGAGTTGGATTTCCGGCTCGGTAAACATCTTTATGATGAGCTAAGCCGCGTTGACACGATCAGAGCCAGCTTGGACTGAGTGGACTCGTAGGAGTAGCTTCATAAGAGTGTACTAGGATAGCTGTTGATATTATCATAGTTCACTCGAATCAATTTTGTCATTATTCCAATAATTTTTATCAGTCAACATCGAATAATTACGGATTTAGTTCGTAGCGGCATCGTAATTGTCGCATATTTGCTAATAGAGGAGCTAAGACGGGAAAGAGATAAGGCATCTCGCAAAAGGAGCAGAGTTTGGA
This sequence comes from Mellilla xanthometata, assembly GCA_035578125.1. Classification (NCBI taxonomy): domain Eukaryota; kingdom Metazoa; phylum Arthropoda; class Insecta; order Lepidoptera; family Geometridae; genus Mellilla; species Mellilla xanthometata. The sequence continues at coordinate 2,901,466 of JAPUBQ010000030.1, read as the reverse complement.
CTCGCTCTTGGATTCTATGCCAATTTTTTTTCGCACAAGACCCTTGGTTGTTTTTAGCCGCCATTTTGTTTTCTAACTCGTATACGATCTAGATCGGATGAGTAGAACACGGTCCGAGTCTACTTAGATCGGACGCCGTCGTCCGAAGGGGCCTCGGATTAGAGGTTGCTACAATCCGAGTTGCGTCCGAGTAGGTATCCGAGTTCACTCGGTCCAAGCTTAATTAAGCTTAATTTGTTGGCTTTCGGTCTGGGTGTTAAATATGCATCTATAAAAAGTATTTATTTATGTATGTAGTATATCAGTTGTTTTAGCGACCATAATACAAACTTGAAATGTTTTAGTATGGGGCCAACCAGTCGTGTGTGACTGTGTGTGTGAAATAATAACTTTATTGCAATAGGTACAGGTTTTACATGAACCATTAGTGGTGAACTTGTTATAAAACTGTGATTCAGCAACAGAGGCCTTTACGACGTAAAACAAACAAATCTGTCTGGGTACAATATGTTAATATATTACAACTAAAAACAATGGCATTGCAAAAGTAAAAAAAAAACCGTTTATAAAATAATACATAATTATGTAAAATTAATAAAAAAAGTAAATGAAATAGCAGTAAAAAAACAATTGCATGTTTTATAATACCAAAGTTTAGAAGTATTTTGTTGCTATTTGTTAGTATGGACATACAAATTAACCTTTTTTGTGATGCAGAAAATAAAACCAAAATTTTTTTTCTACAAGTAAAATTCTCTGAGACATCCGGGAAATTAAAGATGTCAAATTTATAGAAATGTTATTCGAATCAGATTTTACATACTAATTTTAACAAAAGTAGGAATTGAAGTAAGAAACAATACTTTATTCGTTTTTACTTTTATTATACTTACTGTAACATAAATGCAGACCTACATGCCAAGTAATTACACCACCTTTTTCCAAGGCTTCTTTGGATAAAGCTTTTACTAGGTCCAAAGCATCTAAAACAGAAATATATGTAAATTAATACACCACGTTTTAATTATTCCAGGTAAACATGTTACATAACATAATACTACAGCTTAGCGCTGGCAATTCAAATTCGCTTAAAAAAATGTATGTCTAGGCATATACATATTATTATTAAAAAAAAGCTTAAATAAAAACAACTGGTAAAACAGAACAAGAAAGGGAGTTAACACAAAAAAATTAAAGGAGTTTTTAATCTCCCTAATATATATTATACTATTATAGATTAGTAATAATCAGTGATCACAATTATACGATATTTATTATAACGTACGATACCTAATACTAATATACGTTATCATGAATATAATATGTTAGTAACTACTGATCATGCTATTTGTATTATCATGAATATACGATACCTTATACACGTTATCATAAATTTATTTTATTTATAATAAATAATGAGTACCTATACCATATTTATCATAATAAATAAAGGTAACTCTACTCTTATATACATTGTTATGAATTTACATTAGTAACATATTATAATCATGAATATACGACTACATATATAGATATATACATATACAAATAAAACATTCATAATTACTAAATAATATGAGGCACCTATGAGAATGAGAAACACACACAGTATTTTAATGAGAAACCAAAATGTGTAAACTTACTTTTTCGGTGACCAATCAACTGCCAAAGATGTCCAATTATAGGATATTTTCCGGATAATTCAGGTGGTTTTAGTTCTTTAACACATTGATTTCTTTTTCTCCATAAAGTTGAGATCATATAAACGCAGCTTAATACTGATATTATTTGAAAAATCATTTTAGTTTTGTACACTCGTTGAAAACAAAATTAAGTGATTTTCTGAAAATATTATTTATTATTGTATTTTTTACAATCAAAACTTCGCAATTTTCACTGAACTCAATTTTCATTTAATTACAAATTTGACATCTAAAATTATATTCTTACTAGCTGACCCGGCAAACGTTGTTTTGCCTTAATAATTATTTCTAAATATACAGTAGCCGATTCTCAGACCTACTGAATACGCATATAAAATTTGGTAAAGATCAGTCAAGCCGTTTCGGAAGAGTACGGTAACAAACACTGTGACACGAAAATTTTATATATAAGAATAAGAAGATGGGAAATTTAGACTGAACTCTACATATACTCGCATTCTTAAATAAAAACACTGAAATAATTAATAACTTCAATCGTGACTTTCGTATTCCAAATCCTAAATAACTATCTTATTTTATTAAATGATTACAATTATGAATGACTTCAAATTATTTCTTTTATTGTTAATAATAATTAATTAACGTGAGCGCTTACCACGTCGGAATTAAAATAACCCAAGAGAAATCCCCAATTAATAAATTCTGTAAAGGCGTCACTCGAAGAGAATACGATTTAAAGAGGATTTCAAATTAAATAAATATGATTAATGCTTCTCGTATTAATTCAAACATTAATCTGTTATTTTAATATGAATACAGCTCTTATTTATACACTTTGACACCGTTGTCAAAACATTTTTTGGCAAAAAATAATATTCTATAAACACGAGTAATTGTGTGAAAATCACTGAATAACTTCTTTGTTTACGGTATTGAGATACACAATATGCACAACACTTTGTTAATTACTTATTTAAAAAGATATGAAATCAAAAATACAGATAAGAAATCAGGGTTATTACATTGTAAATACGTAATTAATCACATTCACCAAACAAATTTATTAAAAAAATCTTGCAATATGATTTCAAAAAATTTTGTGAGTAAAAAGCTTGAAACGAATTAAAATTCTTTCCTCAACATATTCAAGCTAGGGAAGGCAAGAGAATGGTTTTTCATTACGCATACTCTAAAAGTAAGTTCACCTTCACCTTGAGTTTCACCTTCATCTACACATTCACATGCGAATGTGAAGTTGTCAGTTCATCACAAAAATGTTGCCTTGCCGGAAATCGAACCCCGGGACCCTCTCGTTGGCGGTCCGGCGTCGTAACCATTACGCCAACGAGGTCGTAAACATGAATAGTAACAAATGAAAGAAAATTTGGTCAGTTGAGTTATACACCTTCCACTAACTTAGTCAATTATAGTTACTTAACTATAATACGAGTAAGTATACATATATACAAAATAACATTTACGCCCCATGTCCTAAGATAACAAAGTGTTTAAAACGATCCCCTAGCGCTAGTTTTGTTTTTAGGGTTCCGTACCTGAAAGGTATAAAAACTGGACCCTATTACTAAGCCACCTGACTTTCTGTCAATAGGCTGTATCTCATAAGCCTTGATAGCTAATAAGCTAAAATCACGAGTTATGTATATTCCGTGCTGCTATAACAACAATTACAAAAAAAAACTAAATTATACTATTTAGCATACAATAACCGAGGTTTTTTTGTGTTTTTTACTATATATCAATAACGGTAACTACAGACGCTTAAAATGTATATTACAAATATTCAAAGCATACATAAAATTATGTTACTTACCGAAATTAATAATAAAATACAAATTCAAATAAATATTTAAGGGGGCTCCCGCATAACAAACGAAATTCTTAAACAATTTTTACTCGATCTTCATAACGACATTTGGTAAAGCCTCAAAACATTCAGAGAATATTTAATTATGAATTTACCATCCAAACATTTTTTTTGTACAATTTATAAACTTTGAAAGAGGTTTTTATAGTAACCTCGCAAAGTTTATATTTCTTTTTTCATTGTTTAAATTGTACACTAGCCTATTTAATGTTACTCTTTTTCAACGATTAAAAAAGAAATTTGGAAACTGAACTAAAACTAAACAAATTATAAAAATGAATTATATTTATTTTTTGTTTATTTTTAAAATAATGATAGGAACCTTGCATTTGTGAACTCAACTCGCCCTTCCCAATCTCTTACAAAAGACGTCTCATTTGCCAATTTTTAAGACAATGACACGGAACCCGTTTTACGTAAGCCTGACTCGCACTTTGCGAAATTTTATCGATATGCTGTTTAAGCTTTACGTCAGACAAGGGATCTGGTATTTTACCTATTCTCTTTGTTTCGACCTAAAACAATTTCTATAACGTTAGCAGGTTCAATTTCACCTCCAGTGAGAAAGGAATTACGAATTACGATTAGAATGGATGTATGCGGACAGTGTATGGATGGGTGACCATGCACAAGACTGTCGTTTTTCAAGTGGCATTCTCATCAAAGTGGAGGGATGGTAGGGAGGCCTTTGCCCTGCAGTGGGCTGATTTATAGGTATCAAAATACAAAATTAATTAACACACAAATGATGTATACTGCAAGTATTATAACTAAACTATGTAGCGCCTGTAGCTCGGCTAGCTAAGGTGATTTGACTCGATCATCGAATTTTGCGGATGGTGTTTGGATGGGTGACCATGCACAAGACTGTCGTTTTTCAAGTGGCATTTTCATCTGACCGCTACCGTGAGTCGGATGACACGTAAAATTGTAGGTCGGCTGTTAGTCTTAGTACAAGTAGTCGTTAAGCAAAGTCAGAGGCCTTCGGGTGGCATGAAAACTCTCGACACCAGAGCTTGGCCACTTAGCTCATACGAAGAAAAAGACACATCCGCACTTACGTATTTTTTATAGACATATGCCTAAATGTGTATTCGTATCTTAAAAAACCATTTATGCGGAGCTATCCGATGGGCCTAATAATTTGTGGGCCACTGAGTGAGACCTCGATTAGGATGGTCCAGTGGTTTTTTTTCTTTTTTTTTTTGGAATTGATGAATAGGCTTACGTTTGACCGCAGCTTGCCTGATGTTAAGCTTAACTGTGAAACTATTTACTCTAGATTTGAAGACCCCCCAAATTGTACGGTGTGTGATTGGACTGTTATAGTACTAGTGATCTCTGTTATGTTTTGACCATTCAATAAAAAGCTAAATCATTTACCGTTAATAATGAAAATAATTAAGTAATTTGCGTAAGCAATATGTTCAGCCTAACAGCGTCTCTGTCAACTAGCTAGTAGATACACGGAACGACAAAAAAAAGCCTTTTTACACGCTTTATATTAGCTTCACCTGTATGTTTGTTTGTAACCGACTTCTTTGGGCGCGATTTTGACCCACTTTAAACGGCCAGATTGAGTCGTGCAATAGTTTAAAATTAAAAAAACAAGCTATTATAAATAATGCAAACTAAAAAGTAGAAAATAAATAATAGTTTAAGAAAACTAAAAAACAATAAATAATTTCATTTAATAATCACTCTACTCATATCTGTCAATAAAATATCTATAACCATTGAGACCATGCACCACGCTTTTTTAAAAATAAAATAATTTATTTTTTATTCACACTGTTATTAATTTATATTCATTGAAATTTTAACACTATTTTCTTAATTTAAATTCATTGAAATTTTAACACTATTTCCTAATTTAAATTCATTTAAATTTATTTTCTATTTTTTAGTTCGGTTTTTTATAAAAAGCGTGTTTTTTAGTTTTTTTAAACTATTATTTATTGATATATTTGGGATTGTATTGCTCACTCTAAATAGAGCCAAAAATTATTGTACGAGTATATCTGTGTTTGGAATATAATTATGGAAATCCAGTGGCTTTGAGTTTTGCTGCTCAATTTCGTGTTTTACCCAACAGATGTTTTATGTATCAGTTATTGGCCTTTGTTATTTTAAATTTCCACACATTTTTTGCAAGGCTTTGTTTCAAATAGCTGTCTATTCGTAAATTACGTTCTAGTTTAAAACTGTATCTATAACGGAGAATTAAACTTACATTAAATAGAAACAGAAAATATTCGTAATAGTTATAATATACCTCTAGTCTGGAATAACTGGCTTTCAATGTTACCAACGGAGAAATAACTAGGCAATCCTACTTTATTATAGTAAGATTGCTAAGTAATATGTCTGTAAATAATATCGTTGAATACCAAACACCTTACCGCGAATAATTACAATAATTAAAATTAATAATGTAAGTTATTAACAAAATGAGCAATACAGAACAAATTAAAAGGAGTAAAAATCTTTATTATCCAATTCGACTAACTTCTTCATTAGGAAATAAAGCCTCAAATTCTACGAAATTTTATTGTACACCATAATACTATAAAGGAAGAGAGAAACATTTATTTTGTGATACAAACAACAAAGAAAAACAATACATAAGATAAGTACATTAAAAAATTACGAGGCACAAAGAAGATGATAAAACAAACACGCCCATATGTACACACATGCGAGCTTATCGCTCAGAGCGTTTTTTTCCAGGCAATTTTTGGAAGGACAGACAAACAATATGAGTACTAATAATATGCATATTATTGGAACCGGAGAACATAATAATTACCGACATACTCTCATATTTCTCCTAGCCATAGGCTCACCGCGGTAACTTTTCATAATTATCTGATGTGGAACTGATACTTTCTAAGTAAGAACAAGACTGCATAGTTGCTTATTATTGAGCCTAAGATTATAGTGGTCGAATGCTACGCTTACAAACTCGTTGAGTTAGATATCTAGGTAAAACAGGTATATAGCACAGCCGTTTATTTTCTAAATAGAAGACAAATTTAAATATTTAGTGTACTTCCGCTGTGATCCGAAATCCAAATTAAGACAAGTAAATCTTCTCTCGACTTGTCGTTCGAAGAGTCAGCATCTCCTGATGATGCCTTGTGGTTAGGCGAAATACGTGTAGAGTTAAGAATTTCCGAATTGTGATAGGTAACGTTAATCTTAATTAATCTTAGTTAATTGATCTTAGTTAATTAATCTTTGTTAATTAAGCTCGGTTAATTGATCTTAGTTGATTTTTCCTTTACTTGTCTTAATTTAGATTTCGGATCACAGCGGAAGTACACTAAATATTTAATTTTGTCTTCTATTTACAATGGATTTCCGCAAAGTAACGCCTGAGTCAATAAGTCGTTTATTTTCTGTTTAACAAAAATGTAAACCACTCAACTCAAATTACAACCTCGCATTAAAAAGTAAACTTTTGCGTAAAATGGCGCAGTTACGTTTTATTGTCAAAAAGAATTGCTGTCAAAAAGAAAACAAATAAAAAAATAAAACAAATATTAGAACACATTTTACACACGGCTGGTTAACCCCATACTGAACCGTTTCTAGTTTATGTTATGGTAGCTATCGCAACTGATATACTACATATACATACGTGATTTATGTAGGCACAAATTTAACTATATATAAATGAAAAAAAAACCACACAACCAAAAAAAAAAACCTTACCAATAGTAAATTAAAACTAAGTCAGTGTCCGCGGGTATGCCTGTATTGCCTGGTGCCTTATTGTTGATTTTATATGAATATACTTTGTGAACATTGCCTTTGGGCAGGCTCTTTGCTCGCTAAACTCGATACATTTTTTTTAATAATAGGACACATTTCACACTCCACTGTTTAGCCCTATACTAAACCATTTCCAGTTTTTATTATGATTGCTAACACAACTGATATACTGCATATACATACACTAATACTTTATATTGACACATATTTATCACCCAGACTGACGGTTGGCCGTGCCGGGAACCAAGGACCCTCTGGTTGGCAGTCCGGCATGGTAACCATTACGCCAACGAGTACGTCTATAGAATAAATTAGATTTTTTTTTAATAATAAGGTATCCTATTACAAATAAAATTATTAAAAGGTTATGTGATAGCATGCTCCAAGTGCTCATATACCGCTAGATGGCGTCAAATAGCTTTAAGTTAATTTAATTCATCCTGGCAGCCTAAATTATTTCTTTTCTAACTTCTGAATCGTTTTCCGACAACTGCTGTTAATGTATTATTTTTAAGGCTCATCAAAACGCCATATACTAATAATAGTCATATAAAACCCAAACTATTATTTATTCTAACAAGATACACTATGGACTTGTCAAACAACTAGGTACACTAGGTATTGGGGTGGTGGGTTAATGCGAGGAGCGGAACCCCACCCCGTCCTTTCTGGTGAGGAGGCCATCTTGAGGTTTTAGTCGGTAGTGAAGCCCTTCTGGCATCGAGCCCGACATACCCCATTCACCTCCCCGGGTGTGGTGGGCATTCGTCAAAGCATTTCCTCACATTAAAAAAAAAGTACACTATCTTGTTTAGCAATTAGATAATAGACGTCTATGGATATCTGACAATAGCGCCTTAAATCATTCTCAACTGATCTCTATCTTACGAGCTCGAGGTCGAAGCCCGTTGACCCTTTCATCTCAGGTCGGGTGCTACTCAGAAAACGTAAGTGAAATTTCATACTGAGGGAAACCTTTGGTGTTCTGTTACTAGGAAAGATTTGCGAGCTACGAATATCAGATGTGGCAGTTTAATCACAATAAACTATGTTAGTGATTTCTTTACTTGTTTTACCATAAACTATAATAGAGATTCCGTTACTTGTTTTACCATTTTACCATAAACTATGTTAGAGATTGCGTTACATGTTTTACCATTTTACCATAAACTATATTAGAGATTTCGTTACTTGTTCTGCCATTTTATTATAAACTAAGGTAGAGATTGTGTTACTTGTTTTGCCATTTTACCATAAACTAAGGTAGAGATTGTGCTACTTGTCTTACCATTTTACCATAAACTATATTAGAGATTTCGTTACTTGTTTTACCATTTTACCATAAACTATATTAGAGATTGCGTTACTTGTTTTACCATTTTACCATAAACTGTGTTAGAGATTGCGTTACTTGTTTTGCCATTTTACCATAAACTATATTAGAGATTTCGTTACTTGTTTTACCATTGTTAAAAGTTTAACAAAATTATGTAGGAGCCGAGGAGAGAAATGAAACTATTCGAAATTGATTCTTATAAGTCTGTATTAAAAACGGTAATAAAAATGCTCATATGTGCGGTGAGACAACCGTCACCGCGATCTAAATTTACCAGTGGCGCCATCTAGTACGGCCAGCGCAAACTAATTACATAACTATGACATTGAACCGAACATACCGCCCACCAAGAACGATATTGCTCGTTCTTAGTAATTACTATTTGAAGCGATATGGAGAGAAAAATAAATAACATTTGTTTAGATGGCGCATGGTAAGTTTTACATAATACAAGATAGATGGATGGTTCTGTATCATTAAATATATTGTTTATTTACTGGATCATTCATCGTTGACTGCTTAATCAGTTACGGGCAAAATACATAGTTTAGAGGTTGGTCTCTTGATGAGGGAATTGTTACATTTCAAAGTTACCACTCTGGTGATTTGGTCCATACCAGGATGCTTGGTAACCACCCTGCCTAGAAGCCATCGTGCTGGAGGAAGGTTGTCTTCTTTTATAAGAACCACGTCTCCAATTTTTGGTTCTGGGTTATGCTTTGACCACTTGTATCTTTGCAAGCAATAAGCGAGATATTCATCTGACCACCTGCGCCAGAAATCTTGCAGCATCCGTTGAGTCAATTGCCATCGAGATAGAGTTCCTATATTGTTGTGTTCATAATTTCGCTCGGGGACCACAACTAAAGGCTCCCCTACTAGAAAATGACCCGGTGTGAGAGGCGGTGGATCGGTGTGATCGCTTGGCAATATTGATAGAGGCCTGGAATTAAGGCATGCTTCAATTTGAGTTAGTACCGTGGTCATTTCTTCAAAGGTAAGGGTCGAGTTACCTATGACACGTTTAAGGTGGAACTTTGTGGACTTCACACCAGCTTCCCACAAGCCACCGAAATTGGGAGCGTGAGGTGGTATGAAATGCCACGTGACAGTCTTGGTACTCAACCATTCCCGAATCTCTGTCGCTACAGAGGATTCTTCTGCAGCGACCAACGAACGAAATTCCTTGGCCGCTCCCACAAAATTCGTACCATTGTCGCTCCAGATCTCGCTAACGTGTCCTCTTCTTGCTGTAAACCGTTTGAAACCCGCTATGAAACCTTGAGAAGAGAGGTCACTTATGACTTCTAAGTGTATGGCCTTCGTGACCATGCAAATAAAAAGGCTTATGTACCCCTTGTAACTTTTGTTGCCTCGCCCTTTCGATACACGTATATTAATGGGTCCAGCAAAATCAACGCCGCTGTGGAGAAATGGCCTCGCTGGTGTTACTCGAACTGCTGGCAACTGGCCCATTAATTGACTTTTTGTAGTAGCAGCATTACGCACGCAACTAACGCACTTGTGGACATGTCTTCTGATTAGACCCTTGGCTGATATGATCCAATACTTGCTTCTTAGGTAATTAAGCATCAGTAAAGGACCTCCATGAATCGTATTTTTGTGGGCATCGTCGATAACAAGATCGGTGAAATGACTTTTGTGCGGAAGTATGATGGGGTGCTTTACTTCTTCGCTTAAGCCGGAATGTTGAATTCTGCCTTGAGCTCTGAGAATGCCATTGTCGTCGTTATATGGGTTTAGCGATTTCAAACTATTTTTGGATTGATCCAGTTCTGTGGCCTGACATTGCCTGATACACGTATTCAAAGCATCACTGAGCTCTGAACTCTCCAGGTAAGATTTGAACTTATACTGATTTGCTTTCATGGACTTAATTTTCAGAAACCTCCTACAGTATGCCACAACACGGACCAGTTTGCGTAAGGATGAAAATCTAGACCATATGGGATCAACTGTAATATCTATCACTACGTGAGTTTTGACTTGACGTACTTCTAACTCTGTTGATACTGAAGTTGGTCTGTTGTATTCCAGAGTAGAGTTTTTCATCCAGGATGGGCCCTGTAGCCACATGTCGTGCTGTATTAGTTCTGTAGGTGTGCAGCCTCTGGAAGCAATGTCTGCTGGATTGTCTTGAGATTCGACGTGGGACCATTGCGAGTTGTCCAGCCTTGTCAAGATTTCAGAAGTCCTGTTGGCGATGAAAGTTTTCCATTGACTTGGATGGCTGCTGAGCCAGGCCAGGACTACAGTCGAGTCAGTCCATCCGTGAACGTGTGTCCGATCTATGTTTAAGACAGTGGCTACTTCTGATATTAATTTAGCAAGTAGCACTGCGCCCATTAATTCGAGACGTGGTATTGAAACTTGCATTGTTGGGGCGACTTTGGTTTTTGCAGTAATGAGGTCAACGTGTACACTGCCAACAACGTTTATTGTTCTCAGATAAACCACAGCAGCATAGGCAGCGGCTGAAGCGTCACAAAATCCATGCAGTTCTCGGCAAGTATCATCATTCTTTGTTCTTATCCATCTAGGTAAAGAAAACTTGCAGATGTTAATCAGTTCTGAACGATAGGACAGCCATTCTTCTAATAAAGTTCCTGGTAATTCATCATCCCAGTCGATTCCCGATAGCCACAACTTTTGAATCATCACCTTCGCAACAACTACGCAGGGAGCAGCCCATCCCAGTGGATCAAATAAACGTGAGATGTCTGAAATTACTTTTCTTTTTGTTACAGGGTTCTGCAAAGGAGATAGATGCGCTGAGTAGCGGAAAGAATCTGATCTCTTGTCCCAAGAGACCCCCAATATCTTGACTACTTCATCCATTTTGATTTCTACCTCTTTTTCTCTTTTGTCTTCAAAAACCTTTTTGTCCCTTATTGCTTCCGCTAAATCAATGTTATTGGTCATCCATTTCTGCAGCTCAAATCCTCCCTTTTTTAGTATTCTTGTCATGTCCTTGAATATTTGTATGCCTTCATCTACAGTTTGACAGCCTGTTAGTAAGTCATCAACATAAAAGTCTGTTGTTATTTTTTCAGATGTGCCAGGTCCAGCTTCTTCAGCTTCATCGAGTGCTAGTTGCTGCAGTGTTTTCACGGCTAGGTAAGGAGCTGATGCCGTTCCGAAGGTTACTCGTACTAATTTAAACTCTTCAATTTCAGATTCCGCATTGATTCTCCAGAGCAGCCGCTGGAAGTTCGCGTCCTTCGGAGATACTAACACCTGGCGGTACATTTTCACTATGTCTGCACTCAAACATATGGGATGAGTACGCCACCTCATGATGATGTGGCGCAAGTCTTGTTGCAATGTAGGTCCTACCATTAATGTGTCGTTAAGAGAAATGCCGTTGGTTCCCTTGCAGGATGCATCAAATACAACACGAATCTTGCTCGTGGTTTTAGATTCGCGTATGACGGCATGATGGGGCAGATAGACACACTTGAAATTATTGTCATCTGTGCTCGTTATACGCTCCATGTGACCAAGGTCTAGGTATTCGTGTATCACTTCGGTATACCTTGTTTTGAGTTCAGGATCCTTATTGAAACGATGTTCAAGAAGGTGAAATCTCTTGCGGGCAATTTCCCTTGTGTTTCCATATTTGCATAGTGGATCGTCGTCTTTAAAAGGAAGTTGTACAACGTAACGCCCTGAAGGATCTCGTTTCGTTGTTTTTTCATAAAACTCCTCGCAGAGTTTTTCTTCTTGGCTGAGAATTTTCTCTTCGAATTTGTCAGATTCTATTTCCCAGAACCTTCTAAGTTGTTCTTCGTCCTTGATGTGCGTGTGTAAATTTATGACTTCAATTTTTTTGTGGTGGCACTGAACTGATCCTGAATAATTGTGATGCTGTGTATAACCTGATATAACCCACCCGAAGACTGTTTGTTGTGCGATCATATTTCTATTGGGAGCCTTCATTAGGCCTTCTTGCAATATCATTCCGTATGTGTTAGCACCAAGTAAGATGTCAATTTTGTTCGGTGACTTAAACTGAGGATCAGCTAGTTTGATCTTATTTATCTCCGACCATTCTATGTTCTCTATCTTTTTCGATGGGAGGAGCTTCGTGACAGATCGTAAAACATGAGCTTCTACGTTCATTTCGAATGTGGGATCGTGACTTGATAAAATGGTTATCTGTACAATGTGTTTTGAAGTAATGTAGCCTTTGTCACCTCCCAGTCCAGTGATGAGGCATCTTTGCGACTTTTTCTTGAGACCGAGAAGCTGAACTGCTGCTTCGGTTATAAAAGAGGCCTCTGAGCCCTGATCTAGCAGAGCACGCAACATCAATGTGCCTCCGTTTTTAGATTCTGTTTTAACAAGCGCTGTTGCCAAAAGTATTTGGTTAGATGAGACTTCCTTTGAAAAACACACCGTGACGTTGGATTCCAGTGCAGCACTTTCGGAGGACGACGATGATGATGGTGAGTCAGACGTCACTTTTGCTTGCAGTGATTCAGGCGATCGTGTATCTGGGGTTGACGTTTGATGGAGCAGTGAGTGGTGATTGTGCTTACAAATGCGACATTTGGTCACCGACCGGCAAGCATTGGCAGAGTGGTTTCGACCTAAGCAGTTGAAGCACAATCCGTTTGTTCGGACAAAATCACGGCGAGTGTTACAATCGAGTTTGCTGAAGGCTTTACATTGCCATAATTTATGATCGCTAGTTTCACACAATAGACATGTCATATCTGTTCCAGAGTTGGAACCAGTTTCAATAGCGTGCATCACCTTTGCCTTGTGGTTTGAAAAATTTGTTTTGAATTTCGTTTTTGTATCAATAAATTCGAGGGAGCGAAAACGGGATTCTAAAAACTCTCGCATTTGTTGTAAGGTAGGCAGATCATCACATAAACTTATTTTTGACTCCCAAAGTTTGCGCGTCTCAGAATCGATTTTAGTGGTTATGATATAAATTATGATTACATCCCATGAATCAATATTGATTCCTAAATTTTTCAAACCATTTAGCATGTTATTTGTAGTGTCTAACATTTCCTTAATTGCTGCACATGATTCTGCACTAATATCGGGTTGGTTCATGAACCGCTTTAGAAGGTTATTGGCTAAATATTTTTTATTATTGTATCTGCGGTTCAAGATAGCCCATGACTCAGAATAGTTTGCCGCAGTGATAGTTACATCTCTAAGGAGCATTTCGGCCTCTCCTGACAAATGCCCCTTTAAATAATGCATTTTTTGCACGTCATCAATGCTGCCATTGTTGTGGATTAACGACAAAAACAGGTCTCGAAAACTAGGCCAATCCGAATAAGTGCCAGAAAATGTGGGTATGTTTATTTTGGGTAAATGAACATGACTTTCGTTTTTATATGAATATGCAAACTGCATGTTACTGCTTGAAGAGCTTACTGCTTCACATATAGAAAGCGCTTCTTTGATGTCTGATTTATAATTGACATAAATTTCTTCGATATCCGAGTATACATTGTTCGTAAAATATTCGTGTTTCTGAATAACCTCGGTAAGCTCATTATTTAACTTCGTGTGACTGTTTGTTATCAATTTCCATTGGTCTTCTAAAGCCTCTAATCTAGTCCTTAAGTAAGATTCCTTGGCAAGACGGTCTTTAGGAGACTTCTTGTAATTCTCATAAGATTTCTCTAAGTTACTTTTTGAACACATAATACTTTTGATAATAGAAGCCATTTTGTAATTTAATAACAAACAGTAAGAAGGTTCTAATTTTTACTTAAATTTATATTTTTAACAGAATAAAACACTTAAACACACAACAGAATATTTAAAGTTCAAACAGTTCTTAATTTAAAAGTCACTGCAAAATGTTCGAATATTTAATTCACTTGTGGGTGAAAACGGGCGTGAATTCTTCTTCTGAACACTTTTTGCAAGCATGCACACGAGAACATCACAAGTCCAAAGTTGATTAATAATGATGATAAAACTTGTACTCACGGTTGATCGCTTCACAAACCACTGATATCACTTTTGTTGATGAGACAAAGTCCTTTGTCTTCACTGATTGGAATCCGAAGTGGCTTATGACATCACTGCTGCTGATGACACAAGTAGTTGTTTGTTTGCTCCTTGACTCCTCCTTCCGGTATCTTCAGGCTTCCTCAGTTGCGGGGTGACCACGTCACGCCTTCCACAACCAATCGCGCTGACCCTTCCTTGTAAGGGTGGAACGCGATGTGCACAACGTTCAGTAGCAGTCTGCCACTGGTTTCTAGTGCTGTAGCTAAAATCCGGACAGTGTACACAGTACACTTGGGTTGATTATTTACTTGACCCTAGGTCACTGTAAATTTGGCTCGAATAGGACCATGTTAAAAGTTTAACAAAATTATGTAGGAGCCGAGGAGAGAAATGAAACTATTCGAAATTGATTCTTATAAGTCTGTATTAAAAACGGTAATAAAAATGCTCATATGTGCGGTGAGACAACCGTCACCGCGATCTAAATTTACCAGTGGCGCCATCTAGTACGGCCAGCGCAAACTAATTACATAACTATGACATTGAACCGAACAACCATTTTACCATAAACGATGTTAGAGATTGCGTTACTTGTTTTACCATTTTACCATAAACTATGTTAGAGATTGCGTTACTTGTTTTACCATTTTACCATAAACTATGTTAGAGATTGCGTAACTTGTTGTACCATTTTACCAATAACTATGTTAGAGACTGCTTTACATTTTTTACCATTTTACCATAAATTATGTTAGAGATTTAGTAACTTGTTTTACTATTTAACCATAAAGTATATTAGAGATTTCGTTACTTGTTTTACCATTTTACCATAAACAATGTTAGAGATTGTGTTACTTGTTTTACCATTTTACCATAAACTAAGTTAGAGATTGCGTTACTTGTTTTACCATTTTACCATAAACTATGTTACGGTGCGATGACTTTCAAAGTTGTGTCACTGGAGTTTAGTCAGTTGTCTTATCAAGAGTTTTCAGGTGCTTAAACCTATAACGACCTTTTTTACGAAAGCAGCTGCAACGACCAATAAATTAACATGTCATCCGATTAACGAAAGCGCCTAGATGAAAATGTTAGTCTGTCTCTTTGCCTGTATATTAAATTTAAGATTATGATAAATTATGATTATGATTAATTATGATCCATATTATTATTTTTTTACTGATAAGTAGCGTTTTGTTATACTAACAATACATATTTTACTACATTTTTATAGTTGTACGATATACTGCGTACAATTCGTTTCAAATGCTATGACGTGAAGTAAGTAGTGACATTCGCTGCCTTTTGCAAACAAATGCGTTAGTATTTAATATATAAAAAAAAAACACTTTATTATTATCATTACAATTTAATTCGAAACATATATTTTTTTAATTGTACCCCTCGTTACTAGTGACACCACGACCCAAGTCGCATATCATTGGAACAACGTCGTAAGTAAAAAGTTCAATTTCCACCACATTTCAAATGATCCGTAACGTGGTTCCGTGGCGGAGCCGTTAGTAGATCATTTAAATAGCGAATCAGGAGCTCGGACTTGACATTGATCTGTTGAGAGCGCACGCGCAGGGTTGCGATTTGAATTTCGAATTAGATTTTCTTTTTTCAAATTTAAACTTTCATTTATTTTTTTATATTGACTGTTTTGGTTGTGTTTGGTGTTTTGTTGTGCTGCACAGGATTTGAAAATAAGTGCCTTTAGGTAAGCTTTTTTGTTATTATTTATAATTAATTTATCTTAAAGAAACTTTCGCATATAAAGCAGATGACTCTGCACTAGGAAAGCTTCTTTTTTTAAAATAAAACGTATTCAGGACCTATAAAAGCACACAGAGTTATCTCCACTAAAGATCCTAATCAATCACATCTATAAAAGCCTAGCATTCATCTCAAGTAGAGTGTACAAAAACGGCTATTGAGAAAACGGATCAAGAAATATGTAATAAAAAGAAAATGTCTGTCACTTTCTATCCATGTTTGCTTCCTACGCAAATATGTGCGGTTTGATGTAGGATTTCAATTTAGCCGTGTTCGGCGACGACGTGGCTCGAAATCTCCATACGGACTTTTCAACTAAGACAGATAAATAAAATTTTATTCTTTTTAGAAACACAAAATACAATAAAACAGTTAAAATGTTATATATTATATACTAGTTGACCCGGCAAACGTTGTTTTGCCTCACTTAGGGGTATGAAAATAGATAGTGTAGCTTGTATGACACGTTCGTAGATTCACCATAGCAGCGCCATCTATTGATTACTTACTCAATCCAGTCAATTAATAACAGACAATAATTAGCCATAAATTAAAATTGCGACTATAATTTGAGATTTGAACTATCCTATCTTTCAAGTTGGATCGAACTGCACATGGTGTGCGAATTTTATTATAATCGGTTATGTGGTTTAGGAGTCCATTGAAGACAAACATTGTGACACGAGATTTATATATATTAAGATATAAAAGAAAGTGGTGTAAGTTACACCATTTATAACTCAAGAATGGCTAAACGAATTTAGCTGAAAATTGGCGGAGAAGTAGCTTAGAACCAGGAGACGGTCATAGAATACTTTTATCCTATTTTTTGTTACCAAAATACATAGACAATAAAGAATCATTAGTAGTAGTAGAATAAAGAGTCAAAAAACATAATTATCTTCGACTTAAAAAGTATGCTGAAAAATTCAGTTTCATCCGATTTTTAACTAAGCCGTGACGAGGCAACAACTGATATACAGCTTTATACAGAGTATTTTTTTTACAAACAAAATAATTTTAACTTTAGCAACTAAATACTCAGGAATCCAAATACGTCCAAACTTTAGCTTCGAAATAAGTTTTTTTTAAATAATTTAATACTTTACATATTATACAATCAATCATGTCAATTTATATTATTCATGTCACAAAATAAAGTTAATATGTCAAAATTAATTTAAATTTATTACAAATAACTTAAAACTAAATAAATAACCCGCCCCTAATAGTTCCCGGTGCAAAGGTGCCCATCAGACTTGCAGCGTTCCCGCGCTGAATGGCAATCGCTATCCTTTGCACCAGGAAAGATCCGGAGCGGGAGTTTCAAAATTGATAAAAAATCTTTTTTTTTTGTTACAAACATTTTTATAATACAGGTAGAATTGATTAAACTTGCTTCAGAACTTGAACTTTTTAAATTAAAAACACTTTTCTTTTGGAAAACTCGTTTCAAACCCTACGTACATATTATATTATTTAATGTCGAAAACCTGAAGAAAAATGAAACATTAATTTTCCGATACTTGTTTTTGCACGTAGCAAATTCAATTTGTAACCAGGTTAACTTTTGCTGAGTTTGATATAAGAAAAATTGCTATTAAAAATGTGGTTAGATATTTTAAATATTATCGTTATTTTTACCGTTTCTCATTTATTTTATGCCAGACGCAAAAACGAGGTAGTTTTATAAGTATGACCTGTCTATGTGGCATTGTAGCTACCGATATACAGATATAAAAAAGTATATATTATTGTCAAAATTAAAATATAACAACCATAACACTGTGTTATCCCAATTTCAATCTTAAGATCTGAGGTATGAAGATAGGTTTGAATATCAGAACTAGCTCGTTTATTAAGCCAGATTCCTTCGGGCGGGTTGAAAACCTTCGACACCAGAACTTGGCCACTTAGCTCATTTTTTACTGAAACCTTTTGTAATTAAATACTTCTTCTAGTGCTAAACATAGACTAGAAAAAAAGAGAGAGAAAAAGAAAATAAAAATAATGTTAAGCACAGTCTAAACTAGACTGAACTTGTGTCGTAGTCGCATAGCATTTGAAGAGCGTTGTTTTGCAAAACATGGATTGTAACATTGACGTATGATAAGCTACAAGGGCTTCTACAAAAAGAGACGAAAAAAGTATGTTTCTTCATAGTTTTTTTCTAATTCAAATTGCTTCATATATTAAGTTTTAAAGACTCACAACTAAAAATAATATGAATAAGCAATGGAATTTAAATATTATAAAAATAAGTCAAAAATAAAATTAAAATGTCAAATTACATTCAGTTTTATCAAAAACAATCGAAATAAATAATTTTCATTTTTTCTATTCATAGAGAGATAGAAAATTATTTTTCAAGTTCTTTTGTTTTTGCTTTTATCTTATATATAAAATTTCCGTGTCACAGTGTTTGTTACCGTACTCCTCCGAAACGGCTTGACCGATTTTTACCAAATTTCATATGCGTATTCAGTAGGTGTGAGAATCGGCCAACGTGGAACGTTTTTACCCCTAAGTGATAAGGGTTGTTCACCCTTAAATATATTTTTTTATGTTTTCGACGAAATTTTTTTATTTGAATTTCATAAAAAATGGCATTAAAAAGTACATGCAACCCTAAATTTTTATTTTTTTATCATTAACCCCTATTTTAATATGGCCATTTTAGTAAATTTCCGTGTCACAGTGTTTGTTACCGTACTCCTCCGAAACGGTTTGACTAATCTTTACCAAATATACAGTAGGTCAGAGAATCGGCTACTATCTATTTTTTATACCCCTAAGTGATAAGGGTTGATCACCCTTAAACATTTTTTTTTTCATTTTTCGACGAAGTTTTTCATTTTATTTTTGTATTAAGTGGCATTAAAAAATACATACAACCCTAATTTTTTTACTCTTTTATCATCATTCCCTATTTTTTATGGCCATTTAAGTATTTTATTCATTTTTCATCTCGCTTGATAACTGATCAAATAAAGTGTCTAACTGTACTTCGAGTCAAAATCTTTTTTTTTTTTAAAGAAAATAACTAACAAAATTTAACCTGATATACAGCTTAGTATTATTACCAATCTTAAATACTTAAAATTTTCCGCGCCTTTACTTTACTGGTGAGTGAAATGCCACACTATGCCATAGACTGAAGTTGGTCTCCTGTTTCACTCACAAAATTCTTCTTCACAGACTTCTCTCACTGTTTACACTAATTTCAACCTTCGTTATTGTTTATGTATCGTATGTAGTAGTATTGTTAACTATTATCATTTTGCTATATCAATGTAACTCTCTTATTAACTACTAGCTGTTGCCCGCGGCTCCACCCGCGTGTAAGTCGCTTTATTGCATAACCTCTCTTGCACATGACTGTTGTAAAAAATGTATTTTCATCTGTGCGCTACTGTGGATCAGATAAAACGTTAAATTGTAGGTCCTCTTAGCACAGACAGTCGTTAAACTAAGGCAGGGGCTTGAAAAACTCTCGACAACATAACTTGATCACTTAGTTCTTACGTAGAAGAAGCTATAAAATTTGATGTACTAATAAACTAGACCCCGAACGTATGAGCAAAAAATTTTCAACAAATATGATGATGACACTACAAATATTATGTAATTTGTTCTGTTTTGGACTTCTTTATGCTTAAACGGTTCGAACAAATACGCTAAAAATTTTCGTGCTCGCTTCGCTCGCGCATAGCTCGCTGCGCTCGCATCCGGCTCGCTTCGCTCGCGATTGGTCCTAGGACGTTTTGGGTCATAGCTTACGACACTACAAATATTATGTAATTTGTTCTGTTTTGGACTTCTTTATGCTCAAACGGTTGGAACGAATATGCTAAAAATTTTCGCGCTCACTTCGCTCGCGCATAGCTCGCTACGCTCGCATCCGGCTCGCTTCGCTCGCGATTGGTCCTAGGACATTTTGGGTCATAGCTTACGACATTACAAATATTATGTAATTTGTTCTGCTTTGGACATTTTTATGCTCAAGCGGCTCGAACAAATATGCTAAAAATTTTCGCGCTCGCTTCGATCGCGCATAGGGCTCGCTTCGCTCGCGATTGGTCCTATGACGTTTTGGGTCATAGCTTATGACATTACAAATATTATGTAATTTGTTCTGCTTTGGACATTTTTATGCTCAAGCGGCTCGAACAAATATGCTAAAAATTTTCGCGCTCGCTTCGATCGCGCATAGGGCTCGCTTCGCTCGCGATTGGTCCTATGACGTTTTGGGTCATAGCTTATGACAGTACTAATATTATGTAATTTGTTTGTCAACGGCTCGAACGGATACGCTAAAAAATTTTGAATACCTATTACTTTAAAAATATCATTACCTACTAACCTTAAAAGTTTTACAATGAAATTGTATTATACAAATAACAGACTTCAAAATCATACCTTCATTTATAAATTCTAACTGTATCTAAAAAGTGAAAAATAATTTTATGTCTACACATAAGTACCATCGAAGCCTTTATTTGATTAACTTATAAACATGCTATTTTCAATTTTTATTTATCCTGTATTTTTGGCGTCGGTGCCATCTAAGAAGAACAAATTAATGTTTGTTAAAATAAACACTATTAAATTAATATGGTTTTGGAGTCGGTTATTTGTTTTTAAAACAATTTTATTGCGTCTATTATTCCAGTATGAGCTCAGTATTGAATATAATGCTCATTTTAAAGAGGTAATTGGTGCTATGGATAAGGTTCACGCTATAGCATAAGAATTTGTCTAGAAACTAGAATAAAAATAATTAATAAGGCAAAACAACGTTTGCCGGGTCAGCTAGTTTCTATTATATAAAAGTCCACCAGAATTTTCGTATAATAAAACGCAAAGGCAGCAATTTCCTGATCAGATTGAAACCTCATTTTCAACATAAAAGCCTTTCTGAAAATATCAAATTATGCTTTTAAAGTTAATTAAGTAACCGATTGGCTATGAAAGGTTGCCATTAATTAAATTAACTACATATTTCATTTCGCTATCAAGTAGATCAGTTGGAAAAAAAACTCAACACGAAAGCATTAAAAAATAACCTTTTATTGTTTTAAAATGGTTTAAAAGAAGATGTGATTCCAACTTGATTTTTTTGTGTCAAGAATATCATAAATACACGCACACACAACAAAGAAAAACACGCATACTCAAACTTGAAACTGAAGTTCAAATTGACTAGCTGGAATTTTGTCTTCCCGCTGGAATATAATCCTGGATCTCGGTTAAAAATAAAACTAAAGTTCGAATTGACGATTTGAAAATTTCTTTCGCCGCCGGTATAGAATCCTGGATCTCGTGCTTAGCAGTTTAAAGTATGTCTACAAGGCTAACGACTTATTGTGGCTAAACAATTGTAAATAAAAAAAATTTAGAAAATCTCCGATCAACATTTTTTTGTAATCAACATCTTCGTTAATTTTCACATTTCACACACGGCTGGTTAACCCCATACTGAACCATTTCTAGTTCGTATTATGGTTGCTAACACAACTGATATACTACATATACATCGATACATATTTTGTAAAGATACATATTTAACAACCAGACCGACAGCCAACAAATTAAAAAATGTGTCGTAATATAAAAATATTTAATAATACTTTAAATAAAGTTACACAAATTTATTTATTGTTTACATCATCTTATTAATATCACATTTAAAATATTAATGAAGTTTATTTATAAATAACTATTAGAGAAAAATAAATTAAAATACTATATACAAACTAAAACACTACAATTTAAATTAGAGTAAGCTCACCATCCAGGTTGTCGCTGCGGGGCAGAGTTCCCAAGATGATGAACTTACACACACTTTATTAAAACTACATAGGTATAAAACAATAAACACAAATGAAATCAAATACGTGTCTACGGAGTATTAATTTTATTAAGAGAAGAAAAGCTGCCAAAGATAAAACTTGCGATCAAACGTCAAACTCCAATTTTCTTGTCAATAAATATCGAGATAGAAATTACTGTTATTTTGATCCGCTTTCGATGAAATTGCATTGAGTTAGTACGTGTAGTTATTTACTGGAGTTTCATCTAATTTATCTTGCGAGCAACGAGTAAAAGTAGAGTAAAACTAACTAATCTAGATAAGAAAGATAATAATAAGTTTGTCAATAATATTAAAACTAACAAATTCAGATGAAAAAATTCGTTTTATTTTTTTATTTATTTTATTTTCATTTTCATTTTATTGACATAGTTAATTTTTTTAAAATGGGATTATGTCAATTATACACGGTGAAAATATTAAATATTATTATAATATAAAATATTATTTAATTTTTAATGTATCTGTTGTGTAAATATGTTTTCCTGTGAATAAATATGATACTTACACTATTTTTATATAATATTTAATATTTCCAATGTTTTTAAGTAGCCTAATCCCCATTTGAAAACAGTAAATGATCAAAAAAAAATCTGGATTTGTGAGTTTAAATATTAATTAGCACTTTAACGAACACTGAAACAAAGATCATAAAACTAAGAAAACTGTAGGGCATTTTAGATTTAGGCGCAGGATTCTTGAATATGCTATTTTGCGCCCGTACCGCTTTAAGCGATGGACCCACGACTTGCCTTATAGCTTCGAAGCCCATAGTATCGATCGGGATAAATTTACTTTAATCATATAAGTTTCAAACTGAAGCAGGTGTTAGCGTATCTTTAATGAAATAACGGTGAACTTATTGTATTATCTACAGAGCTATTTGTAAATAATAATAATATTTTTTTTTAACGGGGAATTAAATGGTTTAACTATTTTACTCTGCTAAGTTTTATATTCATTTATATTATTGTTACTTTGTTTTATATACATTTTAAGTCAAAATTAATAATAATTATTATTAAAAGCCTGTTGTGTCCTACTGCTGGGCAAAGGCCTCCCTTCTCTCCTTCCAGTCAGCCCGGTCTTCGGCTTTGGTGGCCCAGTCCCTATCAAATTTACATACGTCGCGCCACCGTTTCCTGGGTCTTCCTCGATTTGTAAATAATGACACTTAATAATTGAAGCGTTGACAGCTTAGTGGGGATCAGTGTGACCTTACGACCTTACGTCATTACGTGGGTCTTGAGTTCGATTCCCGTGAATGAGCTCAAGATTTCGGCGAAAAAAAAAACATCGTGAGGAAACCATAGCATAGTGGTAGAGTATTTTGTAGTGCTCGTCTGGCGAGCAAACCACTCTCAAGTAGAAAAATTGGTTTGTTATCTTTTGCAGCCTTCTTGGTAGCTAGATAGATAGATAGATTAACTCTTTATTGGGCAAATTGTTGGTACAAAGTACAACAAATAAAAAGTAACAACATAAAAATATTTACAACGTGCCACAAACGGCGGCCTTATCGCTAACAGCGATCTCTTCCAGGCAACCTTTGGATGGAAAGGAGTTGAAAAGACGAGAAAAAGAGGGTAGCTAGTTAATCCAGACAAGGCATGCTACTTAGGACAGATTGACGCTACCTCATGTAGGTACACGCCCTGCTGGATAAATTTCTAGCGTAAGGAAGCAAAAAAAAAACAAAAATCCAATTGTTTTTTTTTACTCTGAATAGGTCAGCTTGACCACAATTCACCTGATGGTAAGTGATATTGAGGTCTACGATGGATCGCGCTTACCTAGAAGGAACCGGTCCACTCTCGCCTCGAAAATCAATCGATTTAACGTATCATCGTCGGATGACGTTAAATTCTAGGTCCCGGCATTAGACATAGTACAAGCAGTTGCCTTCGGGTGGCTTAAAAACTCCCGACACCAGGGATTGGCCACTTAGCGCATATGTAGTAGAAGAAAAATAACTATGAAAACAAAAAAGTCTAATATACTGTCTAATAACCGTTAATTAAAATAATAAATGCATCAGGCAAATATTACACTGGGATTTAGAGGGTAGGTATAATAATAACTCTCTAGCAACCCCTTTGTTGTGCATGTAATTTAGTCAGAGGTAATACAGAGTTATCCATTTTTTATATTTAAAAGGTTTGCGCTTGACCACAACTCACCAGGTGTTAAGTGACATTGCGCTTTAAGATGGAACGCGCTTGCCTAGAAGAAACCGGTTCACTCTTCCCTTGAAGACAGTTAGGTTGTAGTTCAGTGGGAACAGGGATTCCGGCAAGGAGTTCCACAGTGTGGCCGTCCATACTATAAATTGAATTGAGTCGCTTAGTACAAATTTATGGTATTTTCACTGTATTTCGGGGCCTGCTTTTTTTACGTGAGGAAATGCATCTCCCATCCACTGACATTCGACCCACGGTAGCGCCAGGATTAATTGTTTGTAATTATTGATTTATTCTTACGAAAAATATGTTTTATATAAAAAAATAAGATGGTTTATTGGTAATCATAAATTATAATATTGTTAGTGGCTTAAACATAAAAAAGTCGATTCATTTAAAAAGACACTAAAATATTATTGGGCTAAACTTTTTTTTATTTACAAGCATTTTTCGACTTAACCCTGTACAGGAATAATGAATTGAGCAGTGATGTAGCTTTAAGCATAATCTTATATCACATACAAATTCTGGCTATTGTGAACGAAGTTTGTTGCACTTGTAATAAGCTTTCAAATATTCACTTAGACTAGACACGATAGCTGCGTATGAATATGAGAATGAAAGATACGTTATAAATGTAAATAACACAATACTGACCAAGGTTATTTTAATAGTTGCAAAAACACGACAACACTCCATTTGTAGGGCTTATTATAATATAAAGGGCTCCCATACAAAAACCTTATTTTTATATTTTTAG
The DNA here is from genome assembly GCA_035578125.1 of Mellilla xanthometata. Lineage (NCBI taxonomy): Eukaryota > Metazoa > Arthropoda > Insecta > Lepidoptera > Geometridae > Mellilla > Mellilla xanthometata. Next base: position 2,876,204 of record JAPUBQ010000030.1, on the reverse strand, counting down.
AGTTCCGTACCTAAAAGGTAAAAACGACACCCTATTACTAAGACTCTGCTATCTGTCTACACATTTCATTCTGTTTAGAAAAAAAAAACAAAGTGAAATTGCAGTTGGTATCAATGACAACAAATCGATTTGTTCATGTCTTAATTTCTACTAATGTCAAACTTTCGTCATTTACTAACTTAAGACCTCATTTATCGTTACAGCTTCCACCATGTCACTTCCTCTTCACACCATCATCATCATCATCAGTATAAGCTTCACGGCAGGATCCGAAGACGGGTACCTCCGCTACGTAAAAGACGGTTGCTTCATCCGAGGCGAAGCATTAAATTGCGTCAAGTATAAAGCACTAAAAATCGCCAAAAACACACTATTTGGCAACGCAAAATCGAACGAGACAATCAAAGCCAATCATGTCATAAGTTTCGTGCCATTAGACGAAGATGTCATCAAAAATCTGACGTTGTCAGAAAAAGAGACGGTTGTGTCAGAACCGAGGAGCATTTTGTCAGAATGGTCGGAATTGGCGAAGTATTTTATGAAGCTAGTGCAGGAATTCTTCAAAATGAAAGGGCTGAGAGTGAATTTGCCTGAAGGAGCTAGAACGGTTGAGGATGAAGAGGAAAATGGTGAGGTTTTTTATTTTTAAAACTAGTCTTGACCTATGGTGTTTCTTGCAATTATATTTCTTAAGCAAAAGAGACAAAAGTAAGTATATGCGTGTGTGTTTGTTTGTTACTCTTTTACGCTAAAACGGCTGACCGGATTGGAATGAAATTTAGTAGAACCTGGTTAATGGTATAGGCTAATATTTATCATGGATTAACACCGGCAGATTCCTCAGTAAATACAATATGGTTTTTCTCTTTGAGAGCCAGTTATTCTAGACGAGAAATGCTTCACGTTAGGGTAGAATATTAATATTTAATATTTAATATTGTAGAATATTAATATTAAATAAAAAAAATCAATCGCCTTAATCGTTTATATATGAAACTAGCTGACCCGGCAAACGTTGTTTTGCCTTATTAATTATTTTTATTCTAGTTTCTAGACAAATTCTTATGCTATAGCGTGAACCTTATCCATAGCACCAATTACCTCTTTAAAATGAGCATTATATTCAATACTGAGCTCATACTGGAATAATAGACGCAATAAAATTGTTTTAAAAACAAATAACCGACTCCAAAACCATATTAATTTAATAGTGTTTATTTTAACAAACATTAATTTGTTCTTCTTAGATGGCACCGACGCCAAAAATACAGGATAAATAAAAATTGAAAATAGCATGTTTATAAGTTAATCAAATAAAGGCTTCGATGGTACTTATGTGTAGACATAAAATTATTTTTCACTTTTTAGATACAGTTAGAATTTATAAATGAAGGTATGATTTTGAAGTCTGTTATTTGTATAATACAATTTCATTGTAAAACTTTTAAGGTTAGTAGGTAATGATATTTTTAAAGTAATAGGTATTCAAAATTTTTTAGCGTATCCGTTCGAGCCGTTGACAAACAAATTACATAATATTAGTACTGTCATAAGCTATGACCCAAAACGTCATAGGACCAATCGCGAGCGAAGCGAGCCCTATGCGCGATCGAAGCGAGCGCGAAAATTTTTAGCATATTTGTTCGAGCCGCTTGAGCATAAAAATGTCCAAAGCAGAACAAATTACATAATATTTGTAATGTCATAAGCTATGACCCAAAACGTCATAGGACCAATCGCGAGCGAAGCGAGCCCTATGCGCGATCGAAGCGAGCGCGAAAATTTTTAGCATATTTGTTCGAGCCGCTTGAGCATAAAAATGTCCAAAGCAGAACAAATTACATAATATTTGTAATGTCGTAAGCTATGACCCAAAATGTCCTAGGACCAATCGCGAGCGAAGCGAGCCGGATGCGAGCGTAGCGAGCTATGCGCGAGCGAAGTGAGCGCGAAAATTTTTAGCATATTCGTTCCAACCGTTTGAGCATAAAGAAGTCCAAAACAGAACAAATTACATAATATTTGTAGTGTCGTAAGCTATGACCCAAAACGTCCTAGGACCAATCGCGAGCGAAGCGAGCCGGATGCGAGCGCAGCGAGCTATGCGCGAGCGAAGCGAGCACGAAAATTTTTAGCGTATTTGTTCGAACCGTTTAAGCATAAAGAAGTCCAAAACAGAACAAATTACATAATATTTGTAGTGTCATCATCATATTTGTTGAAAATTTTTTGCTCATACGTTCGGGGTCTAGTTTATTAGTACATCAAATTTTATAGCTTCTTCTACGTAAGAACTAAGTGATCAAGTTATGTTGTCGAGAGTTTTTCAAGCCCCTGCCTTAGTTTAACGACTGTCTGTGCTAAGAGGACCTACAATTTAACGTTTTATCTGATCCACAGTAGCGCACAGATGAAAATACATTTTTTACAACAGTCATGTGCAAGAGAGGTTATGCAATAAAGCGACTTACACGCGGGTGGAGCCGCGGGCAACAGCTAGTAGTTAATAAGAGAGTTACATTGATATAGCAAAATGATAATAGTTAACAATACTACTACATACGATACATAAACAATAACGAAGGTTGAAATTAGTGTAAACAGTGAGAGAAGTCTGTGAAGAAGAATTTTGTGAGTGAAACAGGAGACCAACTTCAGTCTATGGCATAGTGTGGCATTTCACTCACCAGTAAAGTAAAGGCGCGGAAAATTTTAAGTATTTAAGATTGGTAATAATACTAAGCTGTATATCAGGTTAAATTTTGTTAGTTATTTTCTTTAAAAAAAAAAAAGATTTTGACTCGAAGTACAGTTAGACACTTTATTTGATCAGTTATCAAGCGAGATGAAAAATGAATAAAATACTTAAATGGCCATAAAAAATAGGGAATGATGATAAAAGAGTAAAAAAATTAGGGTTGTATGTATTTTTTAATGCCACTTAATACAAAAATAAAATGAAAAACTTCGTCGAAAAATGAAAAAAAAAATGTTTAAGGGTGATCAACCCTTATCACTTAGGGGTATAAAAAATAGATAGTAGCCGATTCTCTGACCTACTGTATATTTGGTAAAGATTAGTCAAACCGTTTCGGAGGAGTACGGTAACAAACACTGTGACACGGAAATTTACTAAAATGGCCATATTAAAATAGGGGTTAATGATAAAAAAATAAAAATTTAGGGTTGCATGTACTTTTTAATGCCATTTTTTATGAAATTCAAATAAAAAAATTTCGTCGAAAACATAAAAAAATATATTTAAGGGTGAACAACCCTTATCACTTAGGGGTAAAAACGTTCCACGTTGGCCGATTCTCACACCTACTGAATACGCATATGAAATTTGGTAAAAATCGGTCAAGCCGTTTCGGAGGAGTACGGTAACAAACACTGTGACACGGAAATTTTATATATAAGAAGATATAGTTAAGGACACATCCTTACTTATCAATACAAACTCATATGCTTAACTGGCGTGTCCAGTTGTGATATTCGCGTTAATCCGGGATATAAATAAGCATGTCTGTTAATCCAACGTCTAAGCTGTTCATATTCATAACATTATATCTGCTATTTGAGCGTGAAAGAATAAGAAACGTCAACAAAAAATTTCACAGTATATAAGTCGGAAGTACGATCTCGTTTCAATATCAGATTCAATCACCAGTTATTGACATTGCAAGCCGAGACTTTGATTTAAGGTGAAAAGACGGCTTTACATTAATGTCTATGCTTATTTGGCATGATAATATTATTTTACATCTTTATATAACAAAAGCTAAGCAACGGTCGATGCGTTTATGGATGGGATCAGCGAACTAGAATAAACGGAAGAGTAACTCCATACAATTGCCGCTTAGAATTTGTATCCATCTACGCACACAATTATACTGCTATCGCAACGACACACACAACAACTCGCACGCGATTGGTGCCGTGCCACACCATGTGACGCCACGCGGGCGCGCGGGTAGCTATTTTTCCCCGCCCACCGCGGTATTTAACGATTACGCGTGGAACCATTTTATCGGCCAAGTTACTATTCTATTTATTCAAGTTCGCTGGTAACCATGCACAAATCTGACATTTAACGCGATACATAATAAAAAATATATTAAATATATATTTGGATCGTATGACACGATTAATTGTAGGTCCAGACTGTTAGTCTTGGTACAAGCAGACGTCAAACTTAGACAGGTGCTTGGGTGGCTTGTAATTCTCAACACCAGAGCTTGGCCACTTAGCTTATTGAATTCATATATCGTAATTAACCAGTGCACACCAGGAATCGCTAATCAAGAATATAATTAAAATCGAAATCAAACGGCAACGTTTCAAACGGCCCTAATTAGTGGCCGTAAACTCCGTCACAGAAAGTTCGGATTTGGCCAAATTAATGTCAAATTCGAATTTTAATTTCTTCCGTAAAGATTGGGTCGAGTTACTGGAGCGAGTCACTCGACCTTTGATCTCCGAAACTGATGTTTGAATAATTTCATTTTGTTTTGGTGTCAAAAATGTTAAAGCCAATGTCTTTTGGGCCGGTTAATGAGATCAGGCGTGGTTATTTGAAATTAACAATTTGTGACAGCCAAATTCTTTGTGGTTTTAGGGTTCTACACTCAAAGCGAAAGAACGGGAATCTATTACTAAAACTTCGCTGCACGTCTGTCTGTCTGGTCTTTCTATCCGTCCATATGTCACCAGGATGTATCTCATGATTTTTTATTGTATTCATTTCACACACGACCATTTCTAGTTTGTGTTATGGTAGTTACACAACTGATAAGCTACATATACATATTGACATACTTTATATAGATACATATTTAACACCCAGACCCGCAGCTAACAAATTTAGTTATAGTCCAGTCATTTAAGCTTAAATTAGGTAAGAATCTCGGAATTCGAGATACCCAGCTGTAAGTCTGTAAATACTTGTATATTGACACCCTAAAAGTTGTCTCAAAACCTACATAGGGTAGGGTGTAAGCAACTATTAAATTTCAAGATCAAAGGTCACTAAAATCGGTTTTTTGCGCATTTTTTGGAAATATCTCATTTCCTATGGGTTTTTTGCTATTTGTATATATGATCAATATTGTAGAAAACAAAATTCTCTACAAATTTTGTCTGGAAATTTTTTTCATACGGTGAACCGTTTTCGAGATAGAGGGCGGAGAGAATTTTGTTTTCTACAATATTGATCATATATACAAATAGCAAAAAACCCATAGGAAATGAGATATTTCCAAAAAATGCGCAAAAAAACGATTTTAGTGACCTTTGACCTTGAAATTTAATAGTTGCTTACACCCTACCCTATGTAGGTTTTGAGACAACTTATAGGGTGTCAATATACAAGTATTTACAGACTTACAGCTGGGTATCTCGAATTCCGAGGTGAACTTACTATAATGACTGGACTATTATACACAAACATTGGTCGGGCCAGGCATCGAACCCGGAACCTTCTGACTGGCAGTCCGGCATGGTAAACATTACGCCAACGAGGTCGTCAATCAGTTTTATAACTAGACAGTTAATATTTTGACAGATAATGTATACTGTTGCCGTTTTAAAAACAAATACTATAAGTATAGAAAAAAAATCAAATATGTATATGTATAATTTTTGCCTGTGCTATAAGTAAAATAAAATTAATACGTAAAGAGGCTTCAAACAACAAAACACAGTAACTAACCGGTAAAAATAAAACGCTTGTTAAGAGATGAAATATAAACCCAGAAATACGGCTTTCATTTTCATTTTATTTCTCAGAAATTGAATTTTCGTTAGAATTAATTAAATATGAACCGAGTTGTTAAGAAGAATACTTTTATTACAAGAGAATTTATAACTAAGAATTATTATACTGTCCATTTGTTAATTAAAGAATATAAAAAAAATATTAATTTTATGTTGATATAAGTAGTTTTGAACTAATTTACTAGCTATAGTTAAATTAATGGTAAAAAATACTGATACAGTTTCTCCTGGATAATACTAAAATACACTTTCTTAGCTGTTAAATCACCCGTGGCTTTCTAAGTTCACAACTTGTTACTAGATATTAAGTAAGTAATAAAGTAGTATACTAACAAAAGTTAAGAAATTTAAGCATTTTTTTTTTGTAAACTTAAATGTGTGTTTTAAACTAGCTGCTAACACTTAATCCAGGACAAAAAGAAGTTAATGCGAGAAACAAAATAGCTTAAGTGTTAATCCAAGGCCTAACCCATCTTCGAAATAAATTTCATTAAAATCGACCCAGCTATTGGAGCGTAAAGCAGTAATATAGATTTTGAAGTTATTGGTGTATCCCACGGAAACGACCTCGTTGGCGTAAGGGTTACCATGCCGGACTGCTAATCAGAAGGTTCCGGGTTCGATTAATTTTTTCCCGGCCCGGTCAACATCTTTGTGCTTAACTAAATTTGTTGGCTGTGGGTCTGGGTGGTAAATATGTATTTATATATAATATGTATGTATATATAATATATCAGTGGTGTTAGCAACCATAATACAAGCTAGAAATGGCTCAGTATGGGGCTAACCAACCGTGTGTGAATGTGTCAAAAAAAACAATAATTGTTGTCGGCATAAAAAGTAGCTTATGTGTTAATCCAAGGTATAACCTTTTTTCACATCATATATTATCAAAATCATAGTTTCAGCCGTTTAAGCTCAAAGAAGTAACAAATATACACACTTACACATAGACTTTTGCAATTTATAATATTAATAGAAAGGATTAATCACTCCTTTTTTTCTCATTTTCAGCTCGGGGCAAAAAGAAGAAACTCGCTATCATCGTTCCACTTCTCACATTACTGGCTGCAGTCAAGACGAAACTCCTGCTCATTCCGGTCCTACTATCCGTGATGTTGATTAAAAAGCTACTGCTGATCGCGGCTTTAATGCTACCTAGTTTGCTGAGCACTTTGAAAGCTTGCAAGGTAAGATAATTGTTATGTCTTTATGTTTTCTACTGTGGCTGTTAATGTAAGTTTGAAGCGATGACAGCTCAGTCGGGCGTGTGGACGACTTACGTACAGAACGTCCAGGGTTCGATTACTGCCAATGAGTTTGAGCTTTTTTAAGGTGAAGGAAAACATAGTGAGGATACTATAGCATGGTGGTTAGTTGTTACCATATAAGTTGAAAATTCCAGCCAGGCATCTAACGAAACGAACTAGACTCCTTTTGTAAAAACTGAATCCAAAAAGCTTAAAACCGGGATGAGTGGAAAGAGGATAGAGAGGCCTTTGCCCAGCAGTGACGGAACTGGTAAAAAAAAGCATCTAAAGTTGTCTTCCTGTTGTCTGCTTCAGAGCCAGTTTTTCAAACTAGGCATTCATTCTTATTCTACCTTAGGTATCTTATTATATGATGTTACGTACCCTGTTAGTCTTACTTTTTATATATTACAGCTAGCTATTATACAAAAAAGTTGTTACGCTGAAATATTTTTTTTCGAATAATATTTTTAAAATTAACATCGTATCCAATTAAGATACCGAGTTACTTGTCTTAGTTTTTACTTTTAAATTTTAAGATTTTATATCTTCTTATATATAAAATTTCCGTGTTACAGTGTTTGTTACCGTACTCCTCCGAAACGGCTTGACCGATTTTTTCCAAATTTTATATGCGTATTCAGTAGGTCTGAAAATCGGCTACTGTATATTTAGTTTTTTTTTTATTAAGGCAATATAACGTTTGGCAGGTCAGCTAGTAAGTGTATATATACCAGATATTATACATATCTTATTGTTTTAAATTTACATGCCAATATGTATTTTATTATTTTTGCATTTTCTCAGCTTGTGTAAAGCCATAAAAATATAGTCTCATCTGCTTAAAAAAAGTTTTTTAATCAATCGCTGAAAGTCTCCAAAGTCCCGCGGGTTCAAGCACAAAGTACAGACAAAGTCGAATAAATCGTCGAACTACAGTGGGAGTCGTAATAAAGTATTTTTGAAAGGTTTTGCAAAGAAATTAAACCAGTACCTTTAAGCTTTTTACAGAGTTCAGATGCACCATACGTGTTTGAGCGAAGTGCCTCAGCAGTGTTAGTAGATATTTCACTAAATAAATTCGTGTAAAATCTTCATTACGGTTCCGTACCTAAAAGGTAAAACGGGACCCTATTACTAAGACTCCGCTCTCTGTCTGTCTGTCTCCAGGCTATATCTCAGAAACCGTAATTAGTAGAAAGCTGAAACTTTCACAAGATATCTTTAAAGATTAAGATCAAGATTCTTGTGCCGCTATAACAACAAATACTAAATATCAAAATATTAAAGGGAGTAGAGAATAAAAAAAAACACGTTTACTGTATGGGGATACATTAAACGTGTTTTTTTTAATTTGTATTTTATTGCTATATGTCACGGAATGTATAAATGAACATAACCTTACAAATTAAATTATAAAATGTAAATAAAATAAATATTTGAGGGAGGCTCCCATACAACAATGCCTTACCATTGTTGCGCGAGCCCAACTCGCACTTGGCCTTTTTTTTTAATTTAGAAATTTCAATTCCTAACAATTGTAGTATAATTATATTATAACATTATTTGCAAAAAAAGTACTTTGTAATAATTTCTTTATTACATTCACAAGGACAACATTTATAAATTACTAAATTTCTAGTACAAAAAAAATAAACTATCAAGCTAAAGATTCTTAACACCGAACTAAAAGTTAATTTCCCATACCACATACCCTTATATAAAATAAAAACAATTGCAAAAAAAATCCGCGTCGGTTCGACATTCGACATTTTCTCCACCATTAATTTATATACCACAACAAAATTTAACGTTTAATGAAAACCTCTAAAAGCGAGGAAACGAACCCATTAAATGAGATTATTCGCACGAGTTCTCTACAAATCTGTTCCAGTAGAGAGGATGTGACCAGAAATCTCATTTAGACGGCGTGAGGTTTTGATGTTTACGTGACAAACAATATTTGGCTAAACATTTTCTGCGCCAGATTAATTATGCAGCCAACTTCCGGAAAGAGGAAAAAGACGTTTTTTTTTAAGAAATTCCATAAATTATAGTTATTTAAGCCTGACATCATGCAAGTTGCGGTTAAACGTGAGCCTATTCATCGTAAAAATAAGCAATATTTTTTACGATGAAGAGGCTCACGTTTGTCCGCAACTAGCATGATGTTAGGCTTAAATAAATAAAATTAATAAATATTAAGACACATTTCACACATGGCTGGTAAGCCCCATACTGAACCATTTCTATTGTGTTATGGTACCTAGCTAACACAACTGATATACTCGTACTACATATACATACTTATTCTATTTAGAAACATATTTAAAACCAAGACTATTTTAGCTAACGAATTTAGTTCGGCATAAAGATGCTGGTCGTGCCGGGAATCGAACCTGGAACCTTCTGATTGGCAATCTGGCATGGTAACCAATACGCCAACGAAGTTAGTATCACTAGTGGATGAACGGGAAGTTCTAACTAAAGTAATTATCGATACTTACTTTAACTTTAAAATTATTGATAATTAAATTGTGCCCCTAGAAACTAGTTGAATTTTTTTCGCGTATATTTTAAAGTCGAACAGCACCATTGTTGTCCAGTCAAGCACGACAATTTGAATTTTGCGGTAATGATTCACCATAATCGGCCCGATCTATAAACCTACAATATTACTACGAGAAATGTCGGTCACAATTTATTCAGACTTCGTTGTACAAATATGATAGGTAAATGAATAGGCATTAAATAGCCTGTAACTCGGTTTGCTTAGGTGGATCTGACACGACCTAAGCTAAAGGTCGAAGCTAAGCAACGGTCGAAGTTAAGCAACGGTCGAAGCTAAGCAACGGTAGAAGCTAAGCAACGGTCGAAGCTAAGCAACGGTCGAAGCTAAGCAACGGTAGAAGCTAAGCAACGGTCGAAGCTAAGCAACGGTCGAAGCTAAGCAACGGTCAATGCGGACGGTGTTTGGATGGGTGGCTACACCAAGACTATTTTAAAAGTGGCATTTTCATCTGGGTGCTATTGTGGGTCGGATGACAAGGTAAATTGTAGGTTCCGGCTGTTTTAATACGACAGCCGTGTGTAAAGTCACCCATCCAAACACTGTCCGCATCGACCGTTGCGTAGCTTCGATGATCGCGTCAGATTCACCTTAGCTAGCCGAGCTACAGGCATTATTTTTAATAACAAATGTAGAGAAATAATGAGCTACAAAGCCAAGCTAGCCGAGAAATAATAATTATCACGGAATTTCGTGTTATTACGTTATTGGTAGAAATTGTCTACGTTTTACGCTGAATTGAAAATGCGTCAACGAACGAATTGAAAACAACCCCATTAAAAGGCAGCACTCTGCTGTTTAATGGGGTTTTTTTGTGCGAGCAAACGAAGCGAGCGAAGTCCATGCATTGATTGACCTATGTATAGCTTTCGTTCGTTTGTCTGCATGTATATAATTATATTTGTTACCGCGTATAGATCATATTTAGACCAAATTAAGGAGAAGGCGAAAGTCATGTCGTATAGGGAGGTCAAGGATTTGGCCGAAGATAGAACTACCTGGAAAAAACTCTTCAGGCCCAGCTCTTAAATATTGAATGAATGAACCGCGTATAGGCCGTTGTTTTGAACCAATCTTGACTAAACTTGATATACTACTATTAGTTATTGTTATTTATTTTAGTTTTTGACATTCGCGACATAATTGATTTTGATTTTAGCTGAATATTATCTAAGTTTCTAAGTATTTTATTCAATCATGTCATATAACAATAAATTACATTCAAGGAAATAATTGATACTTATTACATTTAAAATTAAAATTGTGATGTCAAAAACATTAAATGTTGGGACAAAAAAAATTTATCACTAATATCAAAAAATTGTACATTTAATATTCGACGAAAGTATGACTTATAATTTGATAAATTACAAAAAAAAAACTATTAGCTACTCAAAATAATTAAAAATTCGTTGACGATTTTTTACTCATACTACATATACTTTAAATCGATACATATTTAACACTCAGACCGACCGACAGCTACCAAATTTAGTTCATCTGGAACCTGTAACGCCTTGGCAGTGCGGCTTAGTATCTAAACATTACGAGGTCGTCATATGATTTAATAAAGTTTCGATAAAATTTCTAACAATGTTCCAAGACGCCTGAGTCGTAAGGTCTACTATTCGTAGAATCCGTATATTTTTATTTTATTCACAGTAGCAAAAACACGTTTGTTTTTCCCATTAGCAATCAGTTGCAAAATCAATTAAGAGGGACATTGGACGAAGCCACACATTCGGACACTCGGACCGAAATACTCGGACTGGACCAAACAAATTAAAAGGCCTGTTTAATTAAATCAAAAATCGTTTTAGAGCTTTACAATGTTACTGTATGGAAATTTGGTTCTTTGATCTTTTGTTTTATCATTTAAGTATTTTAATATGAGCGATAAGCCATAGAGCGGGAAGGTACGTTTTTTAGGGTACAAAACAGTTACTTTCATAGCCGGTAAGAATTACTGCCACTGAGTGTAGCTGAGTCGTTTAGTTATACAAAATGCCTATATAGGTATTTTAATAAAAGGAAAAACTTTATTAAAAAAAATTGACCTAGTGCGTATCGGACTCACCCATGAAGGGTTCCGTACTATTAAAAATGTTGGCAAAAATCACGTTTGTTCCATAGGAACACCCGCCTTAGATATTAATTTTATAATTTATTTAGTTGATAATCAATTAAATATTTTGTTAATGGTTAGAGGGTTTTTTCTACCAAATGTCATTTTAATGATTAATAATAATTAGTAAAAAATGCATTAAAATTACGTTGTTGCCTCCATTAAATATTTGTTTTATTTTTATTTCATTTTATTATCGAATGTACATTTAAAACAGATTTTTATGTAAATTTATTGATGTATAGCAAAAAAAAAACTCGTTTATTGTATGGAGACAATAAATTACATCAATCAACAATTTGACTGTTAGTCATGTGTATTCTTAGTTAATGTAACGGCATGTTAGTTACGGTATACGGCAGAATAGCAATCTGAACTGACCTTTGCTATTCATTTTCAATAGGCGATAAAGTGAAATGAAAACCAAAGCAAAAAATTTTAACTCTTCACTGTCAATCGGCTGAAATTGGGACTTAATTTATACATAAGTTGCTATTTATCTTATAAAATACTGCGTAAATCATCTTGAAGACTTAGATTTTTCAGTTTTTCCGTGTTTAATTCAGTGTTAGAAATCGTCAGTTCCAAAATACGATTACGTAAAATTCACTCGGCAATTTAAAGTTTTTGAAAAATTGCTTTGTTTTTAAATTTAAAAGTGTTGTGTTTCTAAAAGTAAAAAGGAAATTAAAACAAATTTTAGTCGTTTTGTAGCTAATGATGTTCTTTAGAATCGTTAGAGACTATAATTTAAAATATGTTATTTTTAAAAGGTGTTTTTTTATAGATTTTTTTACGTTCATATTTTATAAAATTTATCTACTGCTGCGCTTCAAGCACTTCGCTGAAATATGCAAAGCACGGCTGAAAGCACTGAATGTAATTCATAGCACTAAAACATTTTAAAAATATAACTTAAGTGGTACACCATCTACAAAACTGTAAATAGCACTTATTCGTAGTAGCAGTTATTTATTTTAATGGAACGGTGGTAACATAAAGTTATCTGTAAAAGCATTGACATATTTTCAAGTGCTTTAGTTGAGTAGCGCTTGAATTATTGACGTTTATGTTTGTTGATACAAATATCGGTTTTTTGATAAACAAAACAAAACACTGAGTCATTTTTTTTTTATTTCGCCACAATTAAAAAAGTTTTTTTTTTATACTAGGACACATTTCACACACAGCTGGTTAACCCCATACTAAACCATTTCTAGTTTGTATTATGGTTGCTAGCACAACCGATATACTACATATACATACATACGTTTATTTAGATAAAATATATTTAACACCCAGACCGACAACCAAATTTAGTTTAGCACAAAGATGTTGGCTGTGCCGGGAACCGAACTAGGAATCTTCTGATTTGCAGTTCGGCATGATAAGCCAACGAGGTCGTCAAATTATTTATGTAGGTACGAAATTATTTATAAATTTAGTATGTGATAGTGACCATCTTATTTGAAATGTATCATAGTATTACATTAAGGAAGTTTCGTATCGTGTAATCCGCCATTTGAAGCCGTGAGCGTGACAGAAGCCCCCGTGTATAAGGTGGCTTCATTTTATTTTTATCCACCACGCTAGCCAAGTGCGTGTTGGTGAACGACACATGTCTTCGAATATTGTGGTCAAAACATAATGGTTTTCTCACGACGTTAACCTTTACCGTAAAGCGAGTGCAAATCCACACACAACTTGAAAAACAAGTCATTGGTGTCGGGCTGGACCAACCAGGGGCCGTCTGATTGAAAAGCATACGTCTTTCCCATCGCCCCACACTTTTTTGAGGGTATTTTTAATTTTTTTTTTTCTTTGTTCCAGCACCACCACCCGATGTCCCACTACTCATACTTCGGCAGTAGCGACAATAGCGATTACAATGCAGACTACGGCAGTACCTACGCGTATTCTTCTGGAGGAGGCTATGGAAAAGACTGGGCTTCGAATCGAGCTTACAACATGAAGCATCGTCCCACGCCCGCTCCCGCCTATGTGACTGCTCCGGGCGGTATGGCTTAATATGATAATCATTAAAGCCTCATCATCATCAGCCATCACCAACCCACACAAGCTAAATAGCAGTATCATTATGACATTACAATTATTAACGATATATTTTACTGAAACTTAATGACTGTAATTTTTTTTGTCATCCATTAAAGAAAAATTGCGGCCAAACTGTGGAACTCATTGCCGGAATCCCTGTTCCCTCTGAACTATTAACCTCACTGTCTTCAAGGCGAGAGTGAATCGGTTTCTTCTAGACAAGCGCGTTCCACCCTAGATCGCAACATCACTTAACATCAGGTGAGTTTTGATCAAGCGCTTGCCTATCCATAAAAAAAAAAAAACATTTTGGCTTTAAGATTATTAACGAAACTTTTTACCTAAACTTAAGGCTAAACGCAATGTAGGTTGATTGTAGGGCCTTCGCCATTCATGTCTTAAGTGAAAACAATGACTGTAATATTTTTTGACATCCATTAACGAAATTGGCAGTGCTTCAAGACAGTGATGCGCTCTCAAAGAGTTAAAGAAAACTCTGATTGGTTTGTACTATATCCAACAGTATAAAGATGTTGAATAAATGTTCTGAAAATTAGGCAAACAACATTGATGAAAATTAGGCAAACAACCAGCGAACTAGAATAAACGGAAGAGTAACTCCATACAACTGCCGCCTAAAATTTGGATCCATCTACGCACACAATTATACTGCTATCCCAACGAAATACACACACAAAGCTCGCACGCGATTGGTCGGTCGACGCCACGCGGGCGTACGGGTAGCTGTATTGCCCCACCCACCGCGGTATTTTACAGATGTATGATGGAAACATTTTATCAGCAAAGTTACTATTCTATTTATTCTAGTTCGCTGTAAACAACACTATAATTAACTGTAAAAATACATTTTACCACCTATATTTGGACACTCGAAACTTATTTATTGTACAAAAATGTACCTTTATTGTATGTACGAAATGTATGTAGCGTAAGCAATCTATTTATTCTTGCATTTAAGATAATTAAACATTAACCCATACTTGGACGTAAAGGTAAATTATTAAGTAGTCTAATTAGGTTAGTATTTATTTATTTGTAATAAAACTGTAATAATATTTATATATTTATATACGGTTTTTATTTCTTACCCTTAAAATTAGAGCATATCTTTCGTTTTTAAGGTTTCGTACTTAAACCAGTTACAACTAGTGGCCGAGCCTAACATAATAGGCTAAACAAAATCCCACAAACTCCGCTGGCTCGGCCATGTGGAGAGAATGGAATCGGATCGTGCAGTGAAAAGAGCTTACCCTGGACGAGGGAGCGGTCGTCGACCGGTTGGACGTCCCAGGTATCGCTGGATACACCAGGTGGAGGAGGACCTGCGCAATCTTCAGGTCACGCAGTGGCAGGAGAAAGCACAGGACCGAGAACAGTGGCGTCTCTTAGTATCGGAGGCCAAGATCCGATTCGGGTTGACGCGCCAACCCAGTTAGGTAGTTAGTTTAGTACTTAAAAGCTAATAATTAGCCAAATGCGAGTTGGAGTCGCGCATGAAGGTTTCCGTACCATTGTTGTATGGAAGCCCCCCTTAAATATTATTTTTAATTAAATTATTTAAGAACGCTGCACAAAGGCTAACATAATTCAATTCTTCAAATACATAAGCACAGTCCAGTATGGTAACCGTTACGCCAACGAGATCGTCAAGGTTGAATTGATTTGTTTTTTTGGTATTGTTTTATAAAACACAATTTAAACACAATTGTGTACCATGATACGATTCCATTTGATTCTGGCGATTCTATCATTATCTCACAAAATTTAAGATCAAAGTTCCAAGTTTAAACAGAAACGGACGACAAATGACTGTCGATCAATTAATTGATATCGGTTTACCAATTTGGCGTTCAATTTATTTCCCTATTTCCCTTTGTCCATTTCATAGTACCCGAAAAGGCAGCGACCGTATTGGACCATAGAGCACTAATTTTACAGGTGTGGATTTAGGTAAGAGTTTTCAAGTACGCTGAAAATTTGACAGAAAATTAGCAAGTTAGACATAAACATAAAAAGTAATGTAAACTTTTAATGGAAGACAAAATTAAATATTTAGTGTACTTCCGCTGTGATCTGAAACCCAAATTAAGATAAGCAAAGGAAAACTTAAAATATTTAAAAAATTTAGGTGTGTTCCTCCGACCGACCACCACACCTCCACTACAACTCACACCAGTAAAACTAATCCCTAATCTGCCCTCCTAACACAACGAAGTTTCACTCTGCGTGGCTGGTCTCCTCACACACCGGAACAACCCGAAACATATAATTCTAATATTAACATTGCCTATCTCTATTCGGAAATTCTTACTCAACACGTGTTTCGCCTTTCCACAAGGCATCATTCAGGAGAGTTGACTCCTCGAACGACGGATCGAAAGTCCAAACTCCTGCTAATGCCGTGTGAAAAGCCTTTAGTTAAAAAAGATACAAAAGTACACAAACTAACCTTTAATTTCACAACATCAAATCTGACAACAAGTAGACTCGAAATGATATTAAAAGTAATTATACACAACGAATGATTTATTCACAACAATTTCCAATAGCACAGTTACAAAATAGAACCAGATCCAATGACTAAAGACTGGCTTACATAACCTCAACGGACGTCTGCTCGGCTCGAGCACTCGTGCAAGTGTTTTCATTGGCTGCGCGCTTATATGGGCAGAAAAGGTTGAGCCTACCCGCATTTCTTAACAATTCTTACATTGAAAGAAATCATATAACGCGGATTAATGGAGCAGGTAAATTTCTTCTAAATAAACAGGCAAGTAAAATTTGTGGGTGAAATTTGTAGATGGAGTGCCCAAATTATGATATGAGAGTGAGAAATGATTTCAGTAATTCCAGAATAGGCATGCTCCACCACAGAGAGCCAGTCACGTGCTCTGCTGAGCAAATTCCAAGCTGTAATGAGTAAAAAAGCAATAATTGTGTATAGAAGTAACGACAGAAAATAAGGGGACAAAGGAAATGAAAGAGTGAAAGAGTTTTTGTGTCGATCTTTCCTTTTTTTTCTGTTGACAAGGGAAAATATTCAACAAGATACCCACATAACCTGGCTACGATGGGGCGCAGCCAAGTTATGTGGGTTTTGTACCCACTAAACCCCCCCGGAGACCTGCCCCAGTGCCTAACAGAGGACTCCGGGTTTTGTATCGATCCTTCCTAGAAAAATTACTACATAAAGATGACGACAAAGAACAATACGTAAATAGTTAGTATGCGTGTATTTTGAACGCCTTGAACTTGCTCCCCTTAATTCGACCCTGTCCCCATCCTTCCATGTTTATTACCCAAATATTTACCCGACCGCATTCGGAACACGGGTAGCACATGTGTAGGAAATCGTAACTTTTTCCATACGAAATGAGGGTGGAATGAAAATATTCGAAGCGTTAGGCTTACTTATGCGCCAGTTGAAAAAGGAATGAGTGAAAATTGTTATAAATTTGTTATTTTTTGCAGCTTGTTACTGGTTTTTAGGGTTCCGTACCTAAAAGGTAGAAACGGGACCCTAGTATATATTAGACTCCGCTGTCTGTCCGTCTGTCTGTCTCCAGGCTGTATCTCAGGTACCGTAATAATTGAAAATCTGAAACTTTCACAAGATATGTATTTCTTGTGCTGCTATAACAATAAATACTAAAAATTAAAAAATATTAACCCCCCCCCATACAATGATCGTGTTTTTTTTCGTATTTTAGCTATATATCAATAATGGAAGCTGCTAAATACTTAAAATTTTCACAAAATATATAAATGTAAATTTAATATTTAAGTGGGGCTCCATACAACCATGGTACGGAACCCTTCATGCGCGAGTCCAACTCGCACTTGGCCAATTATTATTTAAACATTACAGGCGTTTGGCCAGTAGAGCGTGTAACACTACACGAGGTAACGAGACTTTGACCCAAGATGGAGCATGCCTAGCCTGAAATAACTAGCTCGAAAGGAGGCTGCCGGAAAACACTGCTGGGTGCTTGACGTCTGGTATTTTTTTTAAATAATCGAATAAATTAAGTGTATTCTTTACCAATATTACAATACAACACAACAACACTTTATTGCACACCAAAATCACAGTTAAAATAAATGAATACATAAATAAAACATACAAAATAAATAAAATAATAAATATTAGGACACATTCACACAAGGCTGGTTAGCCCCATACTGAACCATTTCTAGCTCGTATTATGGTTGCTAACACAACTGATATACTACATATACATACATACATATTATATATAAATACATATTTACATATTTAAATGTTGCAGAATAGGCGGTCTTATCGCATATAGCGATTTTTTCAATATCATAAGGAGGATTTTTTGTTTGTTTGTGTGTTTGACGCTCCGAAACTACTGGACCGATTTGAAAAATTATTTCACCGTTGGGAAGCTACATTATTCCCGAGTAACATAGGCTATAATATTTTGTATCTCTTTTTGCAACATGGAAAAACGAACTTATATCTTAGTTATAGCTAATAAAGTTATTTAAAGTTCATTTATATATTTTTATAGTTTAAGTCTATCACAAGGCTGAATTGGTTAAATAATATATTAATAGATAAATCCCAACGAAACACCCAAAGTATTGTTTACAAACAAAGTGACTTACTTGTAACTTTAACACATCAAAGTTAGGTTAAGTAAACAAATAGAATAATAATTCATTGACCATTTGCATCCAAGTTAGATCAACAACTCCTTTATAGCAGCTTCGAGTTACATTCAAGTACTTTCGAGTTTGTAACTTTATAACTTAAACCCCACTTAAGCACCCCTGGCTCTCGTAAACTGGTTAACGACGTACTAAGTGCAGCAGGCCCGGGGTTGCTGGATGAAATGAATACTAGTACGAATAGTGTTTTAAAAAAACTAAAAAACACGCTTATCTGGCCGTTTTAAGTGGGTCGAAATTGCGCCCAAAGAAGTCGGTTACAAACAAACATACAAACAAAAATACAAAAAATGTAATAATTTTATCAAATTAGTGTATTGTCATCGGTCCTCAATAAATCTACAAAGTTTGAACGAAATCTGGCCGTTTAAAGTGGGTCAAAATCGCGCCCAAAGAAGTCGGTTACAAACAAACATACAAACATACAGGTGAAGCTAATATAAAGCGTGTAATAAGCAGTTCAACTCTTGTTTTCTTCTTGTGATGACCTCGTTGGCGTAATGATTACCATGCCGGACTGCCAATCAGAAAGTTCCGGGTTCGATTCCTGGCACGACCAACATCTTTGTGCTGAACAAAATTAGTTGGCTGTTGGTCCGGGTGTTAAATATGTATCTATTTAAAATATATATGTATGTATATGTAGTATATCAGTTGTGTAAGCAACCATAATATGAACTAGAAATGGGGTAAAATGGGTCAGTATGGGGTTAACATGCCTTACATTTACTATACTATCAGCCCTTGTCTGGTATTTAAGACATCGGTGACTGTTGCCTTTAACAATTATTATGAACGATTGTATCAAGATATTTTTTGTATTATAACAAAGGATAAACATAGGAGACTAAAGTTTTTAGAATTTTGTAAGAAAATAATATGTAAGGTAACAAATAGAAATAAGTAATCAATAGAATAAGACTTCTACATAATTAAGTTTATATTAGAAGTGCCCAACATAGACTAAGAATAAAAACTACTTTGGTAAGGTTATAAAAAGGTAAATAAAGTAAATAATAAGATAAAATAGACTAGGGATACAATGATATTAAGAACACTAAATAGGTTAAGTAAATAAAGTCAATAGTAAGTAAAAGTAGACTCAGAAAGAATGATATTAAGTAGACTAAGATCCCCAAAAATCAATCTGGGAAGTAAGACGATTCAATAAATTAAAAAAAGTCTCTTCGGCGGCTGAACACTTATAAATAACATTTTCTTCTCAAAGTATACTAAACATAACTATAGTCGTCTTAAAGAAAATACCACGTCAAACAAATGTCAGCTTAAAAAATAATCAGAAAAGGCATTAACCAACGGAAAACTCCGAAAATGTATAGAAAAGCCATACTTTTGTCCTTCAAATTTATTATAAATCGTCAGGTTTCGGTGAAAATTCCTTTACTTAACTTGTTTCATGACCATGAATAATAGAAGCCGACGTGACACACGGCTAGTTAAATTGGCAAACTTTGATAAAAAAAAACTGCTCGTATTTGATACGGTAGAAGCTGGTTGAAAATACTTTTACAGTAGACACTCGATTAATCAGACTAATTGTTGTTGTTAGGCATTCGGATAATCGAAAATCCGGATAATCGAAGGTATGAAGAAAACAGTTTTTTTATTTTTTAAACAAAATGCAGCGTGGTAATGCTGCTCAAATTATTCGCTGTTTTACATCTAAGGCGGTGGTTTATCTGGTTAGCTTGTTTTATGTTTTTGGTTGTGTTGTATTTATTTGTATCTATGTTGTAAGTCGTAAATATTTTATTTTTATTGGAAAATATTAATAAGAGCCTTATTATAGTTGTTACCCTAAAAGTCGTTTTCCAAGTACATTTATAATTAGCATCCCAAAGTGCCACAACATCAGATCCGTAGGTTGTAGCCGTGGGTTTTCCAGCTTCTTTTCTATGAATAAGATCACAAAACTAAGCATATATTTTATTCTAGTTTGAAGAGTTCCTTCATTTACTAGATCCCGGCTGTAAGGCGCTACGAGGGAACACCGTGGAGGTTTAAGTCGGTAGTGGTCGCCACTCTGGCACCGAGCCCGACATACCCCGCCGCCTCCTAAAGAAAGGCATAAGATAAGGCATGATACTTATCATACCTCTAATTGACGACTTCGTTGGCGTAATGGTTACCATGCCGGACTGCCAATCAGAAGGTTCCGGGTTCGATTCCTGGCACAGCCAACATCTTTGTGCTGAACTTAATTTGTTGGCTGTAGGTCTGGGTCTTAAATATGTATCTACATAAAATATGTATGCATATATATGTAGTATATCCGTTGTGTTAGCAACATAATACGAACTAGAAATGGTTCAGTATGGGGCTAACCAGCCGTGTGTGAAATGTGTACTAAAATTTATTTATTTATTATTTATTTTATTTTATTAATTTAAGTCAACCAGTTTTAAAGCATTTAATCTCAGTACCTTAACCTATTGTTAACTACTATCTTCAAAGTACAGCAAAGTACTTCAAACATTTTCTGAGCAATTTTCCATTGAGAGATCATGGCGAGACTAATAACCCAAAAATGGAAAGGTTTTAGTTAAGATATTGGAACAAAACGATTTAAGTAAGGAAATGATAGGTTTAGAAAATTGTGTATTTTGGCATTAAACCAAAAACTTTAAACCTTTTTATAATATTAACAGACAGCGGAAGCTTAGTTAGCTATAAGTTTCCGCTGTGTCTTTCTTTCATCCTTCACCTATCTTCTTATCTTCATTTTCCTGCGCTCTATATATATTATTTCTATTGCTACTCGTACTTTTAAGTTTTATAGTTCCGAGCCTAAATAGTAAAAACTAGAGCATATTATTAAGATTCCGCTGTCTGTCACCAAGCTGTATATCAGAAACCGTGATAGATAGAAATCTAAAATTTTCACGTAAGTTTCATGTATGTACTTCTCGTGCCGCTTTAACAACAAATACTTAAAAAAATACATCAAGGGGAAGAAATCGTATTGGGAAAATCGTTAGATTCTCGAAACCGAACCCAAACCCAAGGGTCAGAGCTCGGGTTCGGGATCAAACCCGTGAACCTCTGGTTGGCAGTCCAGTATGGTAACCACTACGCCAAAGAGATAGTCATAAAATTTATAATGGTGTTGTTCATTTGATATCTCCGTATGTCACCAAATAAGCTCAGTAAAAGCTTTTTCAGTCATTGTTGCCATTCTATTGTCCCGTTTCATTCATCCATCTCTAACAACAATGAGAAGTTACTGTTTACTACACCGTGACGCTTTATCTGTTTTAATGGTTCAATAATGGTGAATTCTGGCCATAGATGTAATTAACTTTACCCAGTCTTTGTTTTAATATTTACAGTGAGGCATTTGATCAACAGGACACCACATGAGCTTGCAAATGGATGGATATTTATATTTATATTTTATGTTTAATTATTAATGTAATTGTAAAATAATTAGTTACTAGAGGCTAAGGGAAGGCACTGAATCCCACAACACAGGATTTGCCTCGTGTGGGATTCTGGGATCAACTAAGTGTACATTAACACATATTTTATACTTTTAAGCCTAGTACTTATTTTTAGTCATGGTTTGTGTTGATATACAAAAATGTTCAACTTTTTGGTAAATAAAGATGTTTTTATGTTATGTATGTACGAGTTTATTTTTAATTAAGTATCTAAAATGATTTTAATGCAATTATTGCAGTGATTTCCAATGGAGAGTGTGTACCTATGTATATATTATCTCCACAGGTGCGTTACACGGGCAACTAAAAGTGCTCAATTCCAGTCAATACTCGTCTACAGACTATGACGTCACGACTACATCAAGCAATTTACGGCAACGGCAACATGCAGCAATACAATATTTACTTTTACTTTACTTTACCTATTTTACTTACCTTGGTACCTATACAAATTGAAGTCATCTAACTTACGTGCCTAGTTAGATTTGCAAATAATTCACGGGTTATATGTATTTTGTGTGTTTCATTAGTTATTTATGTTTAAAGTTAATTTATATACTTACGAATACTCACATATTTCAAATTATTCCCGTTTCTATCAGTTTTTCAAGATCGAGTAAAAACTTGATTAAAGATAACGTATATTGTGTGGAAACCCCTGTAATTTTTAAAAAAATATATATTTTGTTTTTGTTGTTTTAGCGGTACGGTAAATACATGACTTGGGCAAAATTCTGCTTTATAGCTATCACGGTTTTTCAGATACAGCCTGATGACAAATAGACCGTTGAGGCTTAGTAATAAGGTCCCGTTCTTACCTTAAAATAGTTAAGCGGCATGTTTTTCCTCAAGTCGGTACCATATCCTTTTTTAGTTATATGTAGTTAACACTACCGTGAAAAAAACTAAATATCCTGTCTCGAAACACTCAGCTCATGAATGTATATTGCAGTTTCCACTGTTATTTATACTAAATATAAATCTTACTTCATGCAATTCCAACCATCTTACAGTGTGCAAGACAAATGCATTCAGTTACGCAGAAATGCAGTGTACCAAATCCATGCAATTTCAAACGCTCAAAAGATCTGTCTTCTCTTGAATATGAAACATAGAATATCTCTTGAATGGTTGTATGATTATTTATTTCGCAACATTATTTCTTTTTTGCTTCTTTTTTTTCAACGAATGTAGCTCGGTGGGTAAACGTCAGTTTTTTAATCGATGGCTCCTGGTTCGATTCTGGTCCTACACCAATGATTTGTTTTTCAAGTCAAAGTTCTTAACTTTTTCCTTTCTCACCCAAACGGATAAAAGTATTTTTCTGTAGTTTTTTTAAAGGTGAAGTGATTTAAATTTGATAAAAAAAATACAAGATGCCCGCCACTACATAATTATTATTCGTCGGGGTTTTGTAGTTTTTTTTTATTTATAATTATGTGTGTTGTGTTTATATTTACCTGTACTAGAACCCATTAGCAGAATCCTGTGACTGGAATCATTTAACAGAATTGGTGAAATTTTATTTTAGATTTCCTTTAAGTTTAGGTAAACCACTTTTAATATTTATTTTATCCTTTTTGCTTCTTAACGTTGTTATTTATTATATTTAATCTCGTCCTTTGTGTTTATAAATGTATAAATGGTGCATTTTATTGACAAAACTAGAAGTAATGATAAAAATAAACTCAAACATAACTTAAGAATAATATTTACAAAGCATAGTAAAAACGAAAATTTTGTAAACTAAGAAACCTTTTTTTTATATTTTATCTTTTATGAACATTGTATTCTATCAACTCTGTGTCTGAAATATTTTTTTTTATAATACTAGCTGACCCGGCAAACGTTGTTTTGCCTTAAAAATAGAAATGCAGTAGCCGATTCTCAGACCTACTGAATACGCATATAAAATTTGGTAAAAATCGATCAAGCCGTTTCGGAGGAGTACAGTAACAAACACTGTGACACGGAAATTGTATATAAAAGAAGATTATAATTTTCAAGTTGATCACAAGGTCACCTTAGACGTCTATGCTATATTCGCTTCAGTGATCAATTAAAATCCCCCAAACGAGTCCAGCAACGAGCCCGCATAACGATTCCTAATTATCACGCGCGGCATTCGATCGCGTGCCTATATATCGTGTAGTACTTTCCATTGCGCTATTTATAAGATCGAAGCGGCTCGAAAGTACTTTTTTTTCAATATATTTTCCCCGATGTAATGCTTTAATAATTCATTGTGGACATTGCCACTGGACGTCGCAATGCGTTACTAAACTTGCTAATCAGCTGATTTAGTTAATTATACATTGATTTTTATAGTAAAAACTATGATATCAAGTACGCGGTGTTCCGTATGTTACGTAGTAAAAATTTTCCGCCTATTTTTAAGGTTTGTAACCGAAGGGTACCAACGGGACCCTATTAGTATATCAAAGAATCTGCTCTCCGTCTATGTCATTTTTTCACATATCATATTATCTTCACAGTTTAAGTTAAAGTTTTACTTTAACCACTTATTAGATTAGCAGGGTACTCGTAGATTGTAGTTTTATTAAGGCATAACACTAAGCTATTTTGACACGTTTTCCACTAGGATGGTTAGCCCCATACTACTAAACCATTTCTAGTTTATTATTATGGTTTCTAACACAACTGATATACTACATTTATACATAGATAAATACATTATATAGATACTTCTTTAACACCCAGACCGACAGCCAACAAATTTAGCTCATAACAAAGATGTTGGCCGTGCCGGGAATAATACCC
Organism: Mellilla xanthometata; assembly: GCA_035578125.1. NCBI lineage: Eukaryota > Metazoa > Arthropoda > Insecta > Lepidoptera > Geometridae > Mellilla > Mellilla xanthometata. The sequence continues at coordinate 2,851,469 of JAPUBQ010000030.1, read as the reverse complement.
GGGACCCAATAGTTGGCAATCCGGCATGGTAACCATTACGTCAACGAGGATGTCAAAAATCAAAAGACATGAGTCAGCGCCACTCTGGCTCAAGGTGGAGCATGCCTAGTCTAGAAACAAAGGAGACTTTTGGTTCACGGTAAGTTAAGGCGTTATGACGGTAAGGTGTTTTCTAATGCCTGTCTAACAACCACCCTCAAGTTAAAAATATCTGTTGCCAAGCGTTTAAGTATTCCGGGAGGCCTCGTTGAGAGACAGTTATTTCAAACTAGGCACGCTTTGTCTTTGGCCATTGTCGTTTAATCGTGTGGTTACGCTTCTGCTGGTCAAATGCCTAGCTGTATAAAAAGAAAGAAAGATTTTTTTTTTATATATTATAGTATAAACTAGCTGACCCGGCAAACGTTGTTTTGCCTCACTTAGAAGTATGAAGAATAGATAGTAGCCGATTCTCAGACATACTGAATACGCATATAAAATTTGGTTAAAATCGCCCAAGCTGTTTCGGAGAAGTACGGTAACTAACATTGTTACATGTAAATTTTATATATAAGAAGATAGATAATAATTAATTGGAGGGTGGAAGCTAGCCAGTCAAGCACTAGGGAAATGCCCTACCGCCAAGCGAACCTTAACTAACCGTATACGTTTTCCGGTAACATGAATACATTTTTATACATACGAGTATGTATATTAAAATATACGAGTAGGTACGAAAGAAAAGCAGTTCTTCCAAGAATTTTCTTCCGCTAGGTGAGCGGCTAAAATTTGATTTCACCTTTTTATTCATTGAATTCTGTCAGGTTTCATGCAGAATTTTATATCCGACCTCTTTGGCAAAGGTTGTATTTGACCTTTTTCTCTACTTTGTTATTTATTTTTTCTCAATTTTTGTACACGCTTACAATGTCAGGAACTAATATCATAAATAAAAATTGGATCGGAGTTCTAACACTGCTTTTTACGGGCGAGATTTTATTTTATTACTGGTATGCTAACCAGAGGATCCCGGGTTCGATTCTCGGCTCTGCCAACACTTTTTTGGCGACTGTCGGTCTGAGTGTTCCCGCTGCTGGGACTCGGGGCCTTCCCTCACGAGGAGTGAGATATAGGCCTTGATCCACTACGCTGGCCAAGTGCGGGTTGGCGGATAACACACGTCTTCGGATATTGTGGTCCTCAAACATGCTGGTTTCCTCACGATGTTTTCCTTCACCGTAAAGCGAGTGTAAATCCACACATATAAAACTTGAAAAACAAGTCATGGTGTAGAGCCTGGATCGAACCAGGGCCGTCTGATTGCAAAACTTGGCTTGTGGCTTGGTGGCTACCAAGCCACACTAGCTTAAAAAAGAAGGTTATTTTCGGATTGTTATATCTCTCAATAAAGGAAACATTTCAAACTTCGCTTTCATTCTGCTCATACATACTATATGCAAGTAAGAGTCCATGAACTTTCAAATGTTTTATTTATCGATTCAAGCCATATTTATCTGACTAAACTAGTAAAGTATACTTCCAAACAAGACCATTTGTGGAATTTATAAATACAAAACAATGTAATAAAATTTTATTCGATTCTGTATGGTGCTAATTCTACTTAAGCTAATTAAATCGATACTTTAACTAGTATTTGGAGACATTTGTCCAATCACAAAGGAATAAATTATTTTTAATAAATTATGAGTAGATAAGTTTATATTAGAAAAACACAGTTCTAAATAACGTATTAGCATAGAAGAATTTATTTTTTACAGTTAATTATAAAAAAATGGTTTGTTGTATTTTTATTTTCAAATTGAAGATGTTGTAGGTACCTATTATTATTAATTTTATTTGCTAATATTTTATCATTTTGCCTGGAAACCAAAAAAATATACCTAGTATCTCCAGATGAAATCGATCAATCTTTGGCAATTGAATAATCAAAAAATGAATTACAATTTTGGAATCACTGAACAATTTTCTAAAAATTTTAATGCGATTAAATACTCACTCAGATATGAGCTATTAAAAATTCATAACAATGCTATATCACATTAAACTTTGCCAATTCAACGCTTAAAGGCATTAAATATTTGAAACCATTAACAACCAAAGATTCCAGTAAAAGTGAAACAGGTATAGTGAAATTAAATATTTTGTTCAAGAAAACTAAATTTATAGATTAAGATACTTTATGGCTAATATAACGATCCCTATTTTTTGTACGTTTACCTACGACATTTACAGCAATTTAATAACTGAATATACCTACTGTATTAATTATCTAAATTGTAAATAAATAAATGATATAACATAAGCTAGTTCCATGAGTGTGCGAGTAACGTTAAAATTAGGATAAAGTTATGTAATTATTATATATTTTGACGACCTCGTTGGCGTAAAGGTTACCATGCCGGAATGCCAATCAGAAGGGTCCGGGTTCGATTCCCGGCCCGGTCAACATCTTTGTGCTTAACTAAATTTGTTGGCTGTGGGTCGAGTGTTAAATATGTATCTATGTAAAATATGTATGTATGTATATGTAGTATATCTGTTGTGTTAGCAACCATAATACGAACAAGAAATCGTTCAGTATGGGGTTAACCAGCCGTGTGTGAAATATGTCCTAATATTTATTAAAAAAAATATAGTAGGGTATATTATATAGTTTACCTTCTTAATTGAAGCAGTTTATTTTCATAACCTTTTTTTTACACAAATTAGTACACAATTTATGCTTGGCCATTAATTGCAATTTGCACTAGACAGGGAGATAATGCCTAGACCACATCATTGTATTGTATATTGTAGTAATTAGGTCTACAAACAGACAACAACGCAGACCACAATGTCACATACATAGCCAGCCAAGCCCCACCTCATGTGCGCTCAACCATTCCCATATATAACACAATACGGTTATACACTTCTGCATTTGCTTTAATAAGCATCAGTGCATCAGTGCTATTAAAAAAATATATCGATAAAAAACAAGTGACAGCACATAGTGCTAGTGTTGTGACGATTGACTTTAGAGAAAAAAAATAATTGTCAAAATGAAGAGCGCGGTTCTGTTATCCGTTCTGCTGATCGGTATTGTGAGGTGCAGTGGAATCGACAACGAAGTAAGTGCTTTTTGAAAGAAAATATAATATACTAGCGAACCCGGCTAACTCCGTTTTGCCGCAAAGTTGAAATTTTACCTGAGTTTTGTTTGCTACAAACCTCACGGAGCCCGAGACCTTTCCAACGAAAGCAAAACTGTGGAAATCGGTTCGTGCGTTCTGGAGTTATATAGCGTCAGGAAGGAAAACCCGACTTGTGTTCATATTATAGATTTTAATGAATTTATCGATATTTCTGAAAACGGTATATCACATCCCTAAAACTCAAAAGTTTTGATTAATGGAAGTATAATGAATGACAAAAGAGTTTCACGTGTCCATTTTTTAATGACTTGCTAGATATAATATTATATTATTGATAAATTAGCTTAAGTGGATTAGGAAGGCCCTTTCCAAGTATATTCTGTTAGGGATTTAGATATACTGGCTGAGTATAAGCTGGAGGTTTTGTTTTCATTAATAAAGCGTGTTTTGGGTTAAGCAGTTTGAACTCTGGGGAGCCATGAATTATGGGAATAAATATAATTTGTTATCAGATACGCAGGATGGTTTAATTGCTGTCTGTTTATTTCGAAATTGCGTAAAATTATCATATTAATTGAGGATTATACTAAAGATATATTTTTGTTAAACAGCAATAGGCTATTTAATAACTTTTCGTACTTCTTATATATAAAATTTCTGTGTCACAGTGTTTGTTACCGTACTCCTCCGAAACGGCTTGACCGATTTTTTTCAAATTTTATATGCGTATTCAGTAGGTCTGAGAATCGGCTACTGCATATTTAGTTTTTTTTTTATTTATTAAGGCGAAACAACGTTTGCCGGGTCAGCTAGTATTTGTATAAAAATGACACTGAATCATTATGTGAATGGATTCATTCTCAGCGATAAAGGTTTACCAGTTTGTAGGTTTACGAGTATGTTAGTTCGTTAATTATTGTTTACAAGTGTTAGTGCTTACTAAGTAACACTTTACTAATAAAAAAAAATCAGTAAAGTGTTAGTAAGTACTAACACTTTACTGTTTTTTTTTATTCAAACACAAAATACCTAAAAATGTGAAATAATTGTGACCATTATATTTATTTGATTTTTTTATCAAACCATCTTCTTCTATTTCATTTGAACTTAATAGCTAAGCACTGGTGCCGAGAGTTTTCGACACTTCCGAAAGCCTCCGACTTTGCTTAACAGCCGTTTTGTATAAGTAGCCGTTTGTACTATTGACTAACAGCTATAACGTACAATTTAATTAAGCACTATAATACTCGAACATAGCTTATTCTAGCTTATATACATACATAGATAGATTATAGGTGCACTTTCATAAAGGTAGGAATAACTTAGTTTAAAGTGTCAAATTTAATTGTCAAAATACTGCTTTTCTTATACGATAAATATCTTTGACACAAAACAATTTAACATACTACAAAAATACTTACAGCACCAAATATATATACCTATGTTACAAGAAAAAAATCATGGAAAAAAGTACGAGAATCTGAAGAAAATTCTAAGTCAAGCTGGCGGTAGATAGTCGAGATCTCTGGCAGCATTCCCGCGCTGTATCGCAAGCGAAATTCGTTGCGATAAATCTCTGTAGATGTATTTTGAAAGAAAGAAAGAAAGAAAATTATTTATTATTTTATAAATAAAATTAAAATTATTTTGTAATCATGAAAAAAATTGCTTGTTCAAAGTTAGCGTATTAGCATTATAAAGATATCCGAAAAGTAAAGAAGTAATTCACACCAAATAATGGAAAATGTAAATTTCAGATTTTACAAAGACATTCACAGAAATCACTAGCATTAGTGTTTCTCTTTGTCCTAACAATAACTTCCAAAGTGTAAGTTTCAGCACCAAATTCCAATTCAAAAGTTGTGGCAAGATTTTGGCAAAGCTTTCTTCTTACCGATTACACTGCTTGAGGCAAAACTTAATCAAAATTAAAATGGTACCTATATCAGACTAGATAAGTCTGGATACGGAGCAAACAATTTATAATATTGAAGCCGTTTTGCAATGGATAATACTAATCCATTGCACCAATATCAAGTATTTATGTTTATATGTATAGTATATCAGTTGTGTTAGCAACCATAATACTGAAATAAAAAAAAACCTATCAGTTTGATTTTGTTTCACTAATTCCATATGTACAAGAATGTCAATATGAAAGTTCTAAAGATAAATATTGTATTTGCAATACCAATAAAAAACAGAGAAACTATTCTAAATAAATGAAGCACGGATAACAGAAAAATAAATCGGTATGTTAGAAAAAGAATATGGTTACAACGGAACGGCAACAACTGATATGCAAAAACCCGAAAATTCTCATAAATCAAATCTCAGTAACACATGATTCGTAAGAAAGAACGAGACATTTATTTTGTGACACGAACAACAAAGAAAAATTAAACACACATTAAAAACATTATTAGTATTTAAATCTGACTTTTTATTAATTTTTCTGTGACATATTCTTAATTCAATTTATATGGGACTTGATTTCAGGATCAATAAATGAATCAATAAATGAATTTGAATTATTTGTATTATCTTATTAAATTTTATCTTATCTAAGGAATATATCTGATATCACTCAAAAGTAAAGTTTACTTAAAACTTATTGGAAATTCAGGTACTTAAGGACTTACGTTAAGTCAATGAAGATTTTAAGGAGACAGGATATTATTTGGGTAAGGTAATTGATTTTGAGGTTTACCTTTTTTTCACTTAAATTAAAGAAACTGTAGATAACTTTCAAAAAAGACTTACGAGTGTGAAAGAGTAATAAATTAAATTAGGCGTATATTTTTAATTTTAATTATCATATGTTTATGGAACATGTTTTTTTCACACACGGCTGTTTAACCCCATACTAAAGCATTTATTGTTTGTATTATACAATTTATTATATTAATTAAATTGGTTGGTTGGCTGTAGGTGTGGGTGTTAAATATGTAATTATATATAATATTATGTATGTATGTATATGTTGTATGTCAGCTGTGTTAGCAACTATAATACGAGCTAGAAATGGTTCAGTATGGGGCTTACCAGCCGTGTGTGAATGTGTCCTAATATTTAAAAAAAAAAATTGTTATGTATTGGTAAACATACGTAAATAATTCTATAAGCCAGTAATTCCTGACTAGGCATGCTCCAGTTTGAGTCAGAGTGTAGCTGATTCGCTTTGCGAGTCGCTGCCAAATACCTCTAGCTGTATCCTACTAATATAATAAATGCGAAAGTTTGTGTGTGTGTATGTTTGTTACTTCTTCACACTCAAACGGCTGAACCGATTTTGATAAAATTTAGTGTGAAGATAGGATTAACAAGGATTGGATTAACATAAAGGTTTTATATATCTCGGATATTTATAAAATACTTGTACATACATATCATCAATATGTCAATGTCAAAAATTTAAAACTTAACCTACAAATCAATGTTTATCATATAAAATTACGTCCAATATAAAACTAAAACTATTACTAATCAAATAACCCAGATATCTTGGATTAACTTCTTTTTGCCCGGATTAAAGCAAGTAACACATAACAAATAAAAACATACGTGATGAGCACGAATTTAAATTCAAACGAATGACGAATTTCCCTCAAAATGTAAATACAATTTTCAATCTCGGAAATCGGATTACTTTCTAACATGCTTTCAAAAATAACGTAATTCTATTTCGTAATACTATTAAAAGCTGTTTTTAAATACGAAAGCTGACGCTTTTACGCGTAATCCTCGCAATACGTTCTGTTCTTTAACTAATCCTTATTAAATTCATTCCCTTTTCTTCATCTTAAGGGAATTGTTTCCTACGACAGAAATACAATTACTTAGCCTTTCAACATATTCTTTCATATAAATATGTTACGGTAGACAATTTGAGAGTCAGGAAATTCCAGACTAAGCTTGCTCCACTTTTGGCCACAGTGGTGCTGACTTGGTTGGTTATACACCCTGCTGGTCAAACGCTTAACCGTGAAGTGCAAAAATCTTTATAAAATAAATAATTAATAATGCCATTTATTCCCAAGAAACTCAAAAAACATATCATGGGGTAATTAAATCTTTGTTAGTTTTATATACTTACAAATACATTTTTACTTCTGTTTTGTAATTACAAATTACAATTAATTAAATACAATTATAAATCGTCTTGGGACACCCAAATATGGGTGTAGGCCTCCTCCATGCGTTGCCAGAACATCCGGTCTTGAGCTAGTCTAGTCCAAAACTTTTGGTCAAATCTTTATAACAAACATAAAATATTAAAACATTTGTAAATTGCAGGACATTTTCTAGTGCTTGCCTAGATATCAAGTTGAAAAATCTGTCACGAACCTAACGATGCGTTCCGGCAGCCTCCTTAATAGACAGTATTTCCAGACTATGCATGCTCCACTTTGAATGCTGCTAACCGTTAAAGTTACACACCCTGCTGCGGGGCGAGCACACGACCAAGGTCTTTCCACCATTATTTTCACCTCTCAGTGGAAATCAATCGTATCACCATAGTAAGAAGACACAATTACTCTTATTAAATATTTCCACTATATGTTAATCGTAGACATTTTTATGTAGCTATTCCCCGCTGTTTCCAAGTAGAATTACGGTAATTACCCTTCAATTGACATTTGGCAGGGACAGATTATCATAAAATTTGGAGGTGGGAAAAAAGGAATGAACGTACAAAGTTGTCATTTTGTGTACCGACTTCAAAAAAGGAGGAGATTATATATTCGACCATATGCATTATAAATATTATTTTTATGTATGTTATATAAATTTCATTATTATAATTATAAATATTATTTGTGTTGAAAAACTTTTGAAGAAATTTACAAAAATAGCTTCGAACGCAGCATAATAAAAAAATATAGTAAAATTAGTATAAGTGACAAAATCGAACAGATTATTGCCTTTCTTAGTGGATAATTTGTCCACTAACCTTGCTAGCTCCGTTGGTCAAATGCCGACCCGCAATATAAAATAAATTACTAAAATAGTTTGCCGTAAAAGTAACGATAATATAGATTTTTATCTCAAGAAATTGTGAATAGCTAGCGGCGTAGTTACTCCATAATCAGATGTAAGAAAGCGATTTTCTTTCGCGTGTCTAGCGGTAATTTTCTTTTGTTTCCATATTACACATTACTGTGTGATTCACGGTTGATTAATTTGATTAGCTTTTTGAAAGTAAATTATTCAAATGTCATATTTAATCACTTTATTTCTAGCAACAAAGATTAAGTCTTAACTAAAAATTACTTTACTATATTAATCATAGACAAAGAAACTCTGTCTACGATATTAATAAAACAAGGTCACTACTAATACTAAATGTGTCAAATAGAATTAAATGGCGATACAAATTAATTACGGCATATATTTATAATGGTCAACATTATTTAATAAAACTTAATTAAATTGAAAACTAAACAATAATTCGATCGATAGAAGGACATGTCCTGAATCCATGGTCATGAAATAAATTACAAAAAAAATTTTCAAATTATTGATGGTCATGAATAAATACCTAAAAAAAAAAACAAATAATTGCAAATGTCAATGTCACGACTGTCACTCTATTCTTTATTCTGTTTCCTCTGTTTTAGTTTGTTTTTATTTTCATTCGTCTTGTGTATTTCCTCCTTCTAAACTCAGTATTGAAGTTAAGTGTAAGTGAGTAGTGGCAAATGGCTCGGCGTGGATGAAACTGTAGCTCCGCAGCACAGGATGGAAAGATACTTAGCACGGGGCACAGCGTTTCTATAACATACCACACAATGTTACTACTTATTCACTCTTTTCATATAAAACTACATGTAAGTACACAATTTAACAGGAAGATATTAGAAGATAAAAATATGTTGTATTTTTGACATAGATTTTTAGTTAGGGAAAAACAGTTGTAACTCCTGCGAGGTTTTTTGCATTCTACCTTCAATTTAATTGATATACACAGAAACACGAACTGACACATGAGAAAATCTTTTGTTATCAAAAAAATATTATAAGTTCCTTTTGTTTTTTTTCCTTTTTTCATCTGATAATTTTTGGCACAATGACTAAAAATTCAAATTAAATTCTACTTAAAGCCGCAACTCCTAGGTACCGCAAAGCGCAAAATGAAAAAGGTAGTTGTTTCGAAGGAATTCAATATTAATTCAGTAACTTTTCCTCTTTCAAACTTCTTAAGTTTTTGCAGTTAGCAGTTTCAGAAGTGCTTTTAAGAGTATTAACATTTTATTGGCTTCAGTCGGTTCAGTCGGTGTCGGTTTTATGTCGATAGTTCTTAAGGTTATAGGTAAAAATTGTACTGTATTCTTTTTTTGCTACTACGTTTCTTTCTTTTGTAATAACTTATTTCTGTGAACAAATTACAAATTTTGCAATGAACAGCAAACTCAGTTATGTTAGAACCTTGGCCTCCTGTGAACCTCCGTTAAGACGCTATTGAAATTTCCACAGGCAGGCGGCACGCGCTTAAATATGTATAGGCGCTTCTGAACTCGGTTGATCCAATTGTCAATCCACAGTTCTCAGGTTAATTCAATTTAAACGATCCAAAAGTATCATATCATGTTAAAACGCCGAAACATCGATATTATAGAACCATTAATATTGCTTTCCAAAGTAATTAAAACCAATTTAACTTTGAGCAAACATGTTTCATAATTTTGAAGTGTATTAACCGTTTACAAGATGCTTATAATATTGCGTAAAGGTGAGAGTCATTTTAAACTGACATTTTCATCTAGGCGTCGTCATCATTTTCGTAGGTCGGATGACACGTTAAATTGTAGGTCTCGGCTGTTAGTCTTAGTACAAACAGTCGTTAAGCCTAGTCAGAAGCCTTCGGGCGTCTTGAAAACTCTCGACACCAGAGCTAGACCACTTAGCTCATACGAAGAAGAAGACGAATTTGTTACATCACTAGCTGCGCTCCGTGGTATCACTCGCCCGTTAAGGAGAGCCCTCTTACAACAAACATATTATAGCAATTTGAGCCCGACTCGAATTTGGCTGATTTTTCAACTTGGATTCTTTTAATGCGTTCGGCTCCGGCTAATATGCGGTTACCTTAAGAATGTAACGGAGGCGTAAACGCATGTGTTCTAGTTTTCTACTTTCCACGTGCTTGTATGTATAATTGATACGCCAGTGTCAGGTGTCGGGTTGAGTGCCGCTTATAATTAGTCCGCTTTCTTATCACCCGGATACCTTTTTCAACTAATAAAATAAAAATAAAATAAGCCTTAAATAACTTATGACTCAGGCGTTACTTTGCGGAAATCCATTGTAAATAGAAGACAAAATTAAATATCTAGTGTACTTCCGCTGTGATCCGAAATCCAAATTAAGACAAGTAAAGGAAAAACTAACTAAGATTAATTAAGATTAACGTTACCTATCACAATTCGGAAATTCTTAACTCTACACGTGTTTCGCCTAACCCCAAGGCATCATCAGGAGATGCTGACTCTTCGAACGAGTTGTCTTAATTTGGATTTCGGATCACAGCGGAAGTACACTAAATATTTAATTTTTTCTTCTATTGAAAATAAGCCTTTATTGCTGATTACACTACTTTAACTTAAAACCAATTATTTACATGCTTTTATTTCCAACTTGTCTTGCGACAAAGGCCTCCTCCAAACACTTCTATTTTCCTCTCTCTCTAGCCACTCTCGTCCATGTAGTTCCTGCTATCCTCATTATGTCGTCTTCCCAACGTTTACGTTGCCTTCCTCTACTTCTTACGCCATCTCTAGGGTACCATTCGGTTATTATTGTCCACTTTTCTTGACTTTCTCTAATCATATGTCCCGTCCATCTCCATTTTAGCTTTCTCCAAGTATTTATGACAATTTTGAATTTTGTAACTGACTTAATCTTCTGCAAACTTACTTTATCTTTTATTTTTATTCCCAGTACGCTTCTTTCTATACTATTCTGGCACACTGACACTTTATTTTCAACTAAACCATTTTAACACTTCTTCTTCATCGTATGAGCTAAGTGGCCAAGCTCTGATGTCGAGAGTTTTCAAGCCACCCGAAGACCTCTGACTCGGCGTCACGACTGCTTGAAAAAATTTTTTTGTGTTAGATAGATCTTTTATCGAGGAAGGCCTAAGGTTATAAAACATCATACTGTGACTAATAGGTGCGAAGAAACAAGGGAAAATGTGGAAAAAACCGAGAAACAGGTTACAAAAACGACATACACGAGTTTTCGCCTTAATGGAAACAATGTCATCGAGAAAGTCCGATTACATCGGTTGCTTTTGTTTCGGTATGATTAGTTTCAGCTGACAGCGGTCTGTAGATATATAAGACAGATATTTTAGGATGATTTGCTTTGATTAACTATTGGATTGATCCAGTAGTTAATCAAATTCCGAATAAAAGATAACTATATAATGTAGTTGACGAAGATTCTCAGAGCAATCAAGATTGATAAAATTGATGGTCGTCATAATAAGCCAATATCTTAAAAACAACAGTGGAATCGGGAAACAAAACATTAATCGATAGAATAAATATTTGAATACCGTTTATTTCTATTAGACAGTTATATTTTTCATTCATTTCCCATTTTTATTATCCTCGTTCTTTTGATTTCGGTTGAAAATTAAGTAGTAAGATTTTACAAAACTAAGCTAGTTTTCCGCAAAGAAAATTGTTATACGCTATGCATTATGTATGTATATTATTATGTATAATAAATGAGACATGCATTTTTATACTGTGTTAGATGAAATACGTCTTTCTTTAAAGCTACCACCAAACAATAGATTTTGCGAAAAAACCGATACTTATATTCTATTTCATCAATAAAATTTTGAAGCAATGACGGTCGTCATTGCTGTAATTATCATTTAATAATAATTGTAATTAATTCGTAGCCTCATCATGGCGTTTTCCTTAATGGGGTGCCGTACAATATATTATTCTGTTTCTTGATTCATTTTGTTGAATTTCCTATAGATTTTTCCTTATTTCTAACCTATTTAGAAAAAAAAGAATTGTGATGTCCTAGGTAAACCAAATAATATGTTGTTTCGATTTTATTTGTATAAATAAATTTAATTCTTTTGATAGACCATCTGTGTTATTGGATAGGTATATTGGTAGTAGTTTTTTAACGGGCCATTGATATACTTTTTTTTTATACATTATAGGCTTGCGCTTGACCACAACTCACCTGATGTTAAGTGATATTGCAGTCTAAGATGAAGAGCGCTTGCCTAGAAGAAACCGGTTCACTCTCGCCTTGAAGACAGTAAGGTTGTAGTTCAGTGGGAACAGGGATTCCGGCAAGGAGTTCCACAGTTTGGCCGTCCGTACTATAAACGTACCTTGTAAACTAAATAAATATCTTTTTTATAACTTTTTAAGGCTTTTCTTTAAAAAATATATAGGATTAAAATATGATTTATTGATGATGATACCCATGATTTATTTTTTAATTTTATAATTTTCTATACACTTCTAGAAAGCTGGGGTAAATAATTAAAAATGTTTTAATTATTTACATGACCCATAATATTCTCTGCATTTGTTTTGGTGATAAATTCGTATGTTTTGTTTATTTTTTCCCGTACGTTTTTTCGGGGTTTATGTGTCTGGTCTTTAATAAATCTTGTTCGCGTATGGCATCGAAAGAAAAATGGTAATTACTTTTTGGACGAATGTGTGTTTTGGTGATATATTCTATACATGCTTTGATACTTTGTTTTTTATAAGCTGTGTAGGTACCTATGGTAATAATAAGCAATTGTGTATACATATTTTTGTGTGCTTTGGATCCTTCCTGATGCAGAGGACGGTGATTGCCATTCAGCGCGGGAACGCCGCTAGTCTTATGGACATCTTTGCACCGGGATCGATTAGGGGCGGGTTATTTATTTAGAATTAATTTTGAATAAATTTAATTTAATTTTGACATTTTTGTATTAGTAAGTATTACTTCATATTTTGAAGGAAGATGAACTGGCCCTTTTTTAATGACTAATTAAAGACTTATAGGTTTTGATCAATAAATTCGTATATTACAGATAACTCTGTATAATACTTTTCCTTGTGATCCTTGTTATGTCAGACCCCTCTCAACCTCGAGATCTATATTGGAAGTAAGTACCACGACATTTACGACAGCGGAAAAAATAGGACCAATATTATTGAGAGTTATATTCTCAAGGAGTGCAAACTCATGTATTATTATTATATTCAATATTATAATAAATAACAAATAAATATTAGGACTCATTTTACACACGGCTGGTTAGTCCCATACACCTTCTATGGTTTGTATTATTGATACAACATACATACATAAATATTTTACATAGCTCTACATACTCGTAATTTACACACAGACCAACAGCAATAAAATATGTTATACAATAATTACTGTTAATTTATTGTGACATACGTAATTATTTTTTATTTCTGACATTTGCGATGAGACCAGATCTAACCGTCAGTTTTAATTCACAACTGTTACTATAAGACCTGTTTCATAGTAATAAATTGTGTCAAATAAATATAAATATTTAATTGCTTATCTATTTTTTTATTTTGACATGTATGTTATTAATATTACCAATACACTGATTGCGTATCATAGTTAAACGAAAGCGCACCTCAAAACACAACCTTATTTTCTACCCAACACCTAAAATGTATTACAAAAAACATTTCAGTCTAAAAGGACAGATTTTCTTTTCACATCAACGAGTATGTTTATCTTAAAAAAAATAGAAACATTCTTCAACAGTCACTGAATTCCGATTCATCAGCATAAAGTTCCTAAAAATTAATCCATAGAGACTCCTTCGCTTGAAAAAATTCAAGAGGTTGTTCAACTTTTTCTTGACAAAATGTTAAAAAGGCAGTGGAGCCTTTAAAGTACACTCGTGGCTCAGTTACCAGAATTCTAGAAAAGTTTCCTAAATAAGCGAATCCCTCGTGTATTATGTTTGAATTTTCATTGAAATTCACCACAATTTCTAAAAAGTTTTCGTCAAAATAGTGGTTTTTGGTTGGTCGGTGTTTTGCCTCAAGTTCATCCTTTCCCTTTTCATGAGAAATGTTTATCGTAAGCATTTCTTATGTAAAGGGAAAGGCTTTGAAATCTTTACAGAGTTTATGTATCTCGGTTTATCGATTATTTAGCTAAGAATCTCATTCATTAGATTTTCAATGACGACTGACTGACTGACGACGACATTATAAAATAAAATGAAAAGCTTTTATTTACCTTAACCGAAAATAAAAACAGAGTTAATGGTTTTGTTAGAGTTTTAAATAAGTACAAGTTAGTAAAATGTTTTTAGGTAATTATTAAATTACAGTCGGTGTAAGGTCCGCCTGTGGCGTTAAAAGCCTCCTCCAATTGTTTCCACATTTCTCGTAACCTTCCGTCCTTATGACATTAAAGCACATAAAATAAATAAAATATTTATTCCAAAATGTGATAGAATAACAAAAATAGATAGATAGATAGATAGATAAATATACTTTTTATTGCAACACAAAAGGAAATACAAAACAGAGAAAAAAATAAATAATCAACTTATAAGTAGTGTTACAAGTCAAGCAGCCTTATCACTTAAAGCGATCTCTTCCAGGCAACCAAAAATAGTATTTACTTATAAAATGAAGCATATGACAATCATATTCAATTGCTATGTAGCAAAAAACACAGAACGCACAAAGTTTCTATCAAATTCGACGCGCCGAATCAGCCTACGTTCTTCTCCGTTCCGACAACATCAATATAAGATTGAAATACAACTTAAAATCTACCTTAACATTTATTTGAAATAAGGTCTATTTTGCAATTCCAGGCACTGCCATCAGAACACACGCTCAAACATGGGCTGAGCAACAAATGCGTCTCAAGAGAAACGTCTTCATGCATCGCTTTAGAACTGGTCGGATATGTGGACAGGATGCTGAGGACTGCGTCAGTACAGCTTAGTGATGACGTCATGATTTACGATGAAAGGTAAACCTGTGACGCAAACCTACTATAAAGTTTTTAGGGCACTGGTGCCTAACGCAAAATCTTCTAGACAAGAAAAACTTCGTTGGTTCAGCAACTTTGTAAATCGCGTTAAAACCAGCTGCTCCACAAACTTTGGTAATTTTAACCTTAAAATATATTAAGCAGCGGTTTTTTTTTTGGGCTTCAAAAGCTTTGTAAGCGATAGTCGTCTATAGTTAGACTATTCATAATTTTGATGTCATTCTTGTCCTTATTTCTCTGTGGGGTGTTTGCCATAGCTCTTAACTATTTTATTTCTTAAATACGAATTCCTTGTACGATTTTAATTTAACCTTTTCTTTAATTTGGTCCGTAAGTATTGTTCTTGGTTATCCTCTTGCTCTTCTTGATTCTTTTTTCCTTTCAATTCTTTGAGTAAACCGTAATGTGTTTCCTCTTTCTTTTTCTATCTTTATAGAAAAGGGAGTTTTCTGGCTTGAAAAAGGGAGCCTTTTCTTGCCTATTCTGGAACCAAGTGTATTGGATTCAAACTATTATTACTATTAAAAGCTTTTCACATCTTCATTTACTTTGGCCTTATTGTAGATCAAATCTTCTGAAGCGTGGCAAACTCTTCCTTCCATTGTTTTAGTTTAATCAAACCATTACTAAAAATGTATTCATCATCATTTTCCAGCCACGGAGCGGCAGCAGACCTGCCCGTGAAGCCTGAAAGCCTTGCTCGTGCTGGAGTGTCCCTGGAGGACCAAGCCCAGCAGCTCATCGTTGACAAGCTGTGGAACTTTGCCACCACCAGGTCCCTCCGGTACAGGATCCTGGAGAACGCTGACCTGGTCATCTCTGGCAAGCAGGATAGAGACTCCAGCTTCGGAGTAGGTAAGTTAACACTACTGGTAGACCATCAGCTTGATATATAAACGACATCCGGTCCAGAGAGAAAAACTTAAAAAAATTACTCAACATAAAAAGCTACTATGCATTTTTATTCACACACGTCTGGTTACAAATACAAATCATTTATTGATAACACCAAAGTTATAAGACAAATAATATAATAACAATAAACGGATTTGAATGTGGTTTTCACAGGCGGACACATAAAGTTAGCGTTGTATTGTCAAAACCTTATTTCGTGAAAATCGGTTAAGGGAAAAAGAATTTATGAAAATTTACTTCAAACACTGCTTTAAAACTTTTAAACAGAGTGAGAATGTGGTTTACAAAAACGTATTTTAGAAGAAACTAATATTATTAATGCGAAAATTTGTGTGCGTGCATGTGTGTGAGTATGTGCGTTTATTTCTCCTTCACGCTCAAACGGCCGACTGTTTTCTATGAAATTTTAGTACAGACAGAGCTTAGGTTCTAGATTAACTCATAGGCTAGTATAAAAATAATGATGAAGATTGAAACAGTTTGTATTGAAACAGTTTAATTTGTTTTAATTTCTGCATTAGATTTAATTTTACTATTATTTTTTACCTGCACAGCAGTGGTAAATATTAGTGAATCTGGCAGAATGTGTGCGAAATCTCAATTATTTAACATTTTTTTTCCTAAGTTAATTAATTACAAGAATCAAAAAATCACAAGAGACATTTACTAGTATGTGTAATCAAATGTTATATACTGTTGTTAATGAATAAAGAAAATTATTTAAAAATTGAATTTTCGCGCTCACCTGCTCTGATCATGACATTGACATTGACCAGCGGATGTGTATCTAATGATATGTCACGTTTACTTCTAACGTCAACGTCAATCAATACTCTCTCGCCAACGTCAACTTTTCACACATGGTATTTGATGAAAGATTTCTTACACGCTTATCTTAAAATGTTATTCTAAACTTCATGATCTAAATTCGCTTTCACAACACAAACATGGCGCAGTTATTCCCACCAAAAACAAACGGGTAAATTTCCAACATAACTTAATGCAAACATCGTTTCCTTACCGCAGCCATATGTTCCCTTACTCATTAATTATCTTGATTAACTCCCACAATGCTCAGACATAATTATAACCAAACAAACTTAATTATGAAACGAGGAAGATTGTATCATATTCCAAGATATGTAAAACCCATTGAAGTTAAATAGGTTACGTGTCTTCTTCTTCTTTACCTTATCCACTTCATGTGGGGTCGGTACAGTATGCACGCTTCTTCCATACATCTCTGTCATTTGTCGTCTCTGTATTCACCCTTCCTAGTCATATCGTCATTCACACAATCCATTCATACTTTCTTCCTTTCTAATGTTCCAAAGTAAAACTTCATTGATCATGATAAATATAAATGTATTTTAAACTGAATTAACTTGCACGTGCGAATAATGTTGTGCAGAGATAATCTGTGGGACAAACATTCACTACAATAATGTTAGCAAGACTTTGATTTGGTTACAACAATAGGAAGTAATAATAACGACCAACCATTACCTTGACAACAAAAATGATATTTTTAAAAGAAAACTGGGAAATCTGCCGACAAGCTCCTAACAGTGTAACAAAAAAAAAGTGTGATCCTGCAGCCTTCTTCAGAGTCAGTTGTTCCAAACGAGGCATGCTTCACCTAAGACGAGAGTGTCACAAGCTTGTCTGTTGAACCCTGCTCGTCATGTCTAACACGCTACATTGGGGAAAAGCTATCAGAATAATTACCTTATGTGTTGTAGTAGAATATAATAGAATAGAATAGTATTACTGTATTGTCATATTGATATATTATAGTTATTACAGTATATGACACTGGACCCGTAAATAATACATAATTAAATAATAGTAATAAATGTTTTTTTTGTACATTTAACATAATAACGCCTTTTAAGTTAGGTAGTTTCGTTTTATAGACAATAAATCGTTCGTTCATGTATTCATTCATTCGTGCTCTCATTCATTCATTTATGCACTCATTCACTCATTAATTGTACAGTGTAAATAAGAAATAATGTTATCAGACAATTAATAGATAATTTCGGTTCTGGACATAAAGACTTCAAAATGTGAATCGATCTAGTTATAAAATTATACCTATCTAGATGCTTTTCCTCCACCTTTTGTATTACCTGTTCCAACAGTCTAATGGTAGTAAATCTAGGTGCTAGGTAAGCGCGTTCCACCGTAGACTATACTACTACGGTACTACTTACTATCAAGTAAAATGTGGTCAATCGCGCTATCTTAACTAGTTTAAAAAGAAAATGATAAAATATAAGAAAAATACTTAGAAAAGCTAAATACTTATTAATTATTGTATAAAATAAACGGTGTAATATCTATTTTATTCAAATTACCAGTTGCTTCTTACTCGTAATATTCTAGTGGGTTTTACTCCTTCCGTTGAAACTTATGCACGGAAACTCAAGTTTAGTGCTTACCTATATCGGCTTAAACTTCATGTCATTAGAGAACTTAAGTCTAACTTAACCGAGTTAAGATTATCTAGTGATACCTCTCCTGAGTACATAAGTGAGCTGAGTTTGATAGTCAAGTTATGTACCATAGGTGGTATAGGCACTTAAAATCAAAAATCTAAATCGAATTATTTATTGGCCTTACGGCATCACGCCGTACTAGGCAAATCAATTAATTTCTTAAATTTATATAACATGATTCTTGTAGCAGCTTCATAGTTGTAAAGCTTTCAAAAGATTCCAGGTGGATGAAAACATGAAAAAATATTATTCTTTAAGACTATAGTCTATGAGGCTGCTACAAGAATCCTGTTATTGGATGTGACATGAATTCACTAAGAGAGTAAAAGGATTCTGTTCAAAATGTGTTTAAATTTTTTTGTTTGAACTCATTCAAATGTAGTTCTTTTAATTCTACGCGGCAACTTATTAAACATACATATAAAATAAAATAATATATAAAAACTTTCTCAATTAATATTTACAAAAATAATACCTCTTTATATAATCCTGTAATTAGAATGTGTCGCCAATACAATGATATTCTTATCCACCTCTTATCAAATTTAAGAAAAATATTTTTGATTTATTGAAATTAGAATAAAACTAAACTTAAACTAAACTAAATTAAATTGTAGCTTAACCTATTCGTCACCACTAGTTATATAGTTTTGTTTTGATTCTTTGTTTCTTTCTAATACTTATATTTGTTCATGTTGTGTACACATAGTTAGGAAAATAATCTAGTTTTGATCCTGGTTAATTGATATTTTTTAGTTATAGTTTTGATTAATTTCTGTTTTGTGTACCATAATAAATAAATAAACATATTTTAGTAAATAAGTTTTGTTTGCAGGTTTTATCAAGTTGACATAGTTCACTACTTTGCTCTTATGGTTATACACATGAACTTACTTACTAACTTTTTCTGGTGGTAAACGATATACCTGCCATTAAAACTACTACTTTACAGTTTTGGTTCAACCAAGGTTACTGTATTAGGTTTAATTAGTATCTAGGGCATTTAAAAGTCTTCCCACCATAGCTCAAACAACTATAATTACACAAAATTTTTATTTCTACTAAAATACGTGTCAAACAATTCTCATCAAAGCATAAGGTTTCGTTCATTTATTACTTTAATAAATGAACGAAACAACAAATTGCCACTCAATACCGTTCTTCTATAATACAATTTATATCATTCCCTAGCCAATTTTATGTACATATGTACATTCGTATTTGATCGTGAAAATGCGACTTGACACGCGAGAAATACATCAATGTCAATAAGAATTTCTCTTCGATACGGCGATGTAGGATGCCTGTGGGTAGAATGGCTATAGAGAAATGTATGAGCTCTTGTTTGAGCAGATTCATAATTAAAAATGCATTCATTCAATAAAATAGTAAGAACAGTTTTTACACCAACGAGCTAACAATTTTAGATCTTAAACTCAAAGCGGTTTTGAATTCTCAGAAAAGTAAGTTACTGTGAATACTATTGTGATATAAAATGAAGCCTTCTTTTATGTGTTATATTTTGTTTTGCTTTTGACCACAGCATACCTGATGTTAAGTTCGTTTGTTCGTTCTATAGTAAAACTTTGTATGAAACCATGCATAGATACATCATTTTATTTCTGTATGTAATCAAAAGCTAGGATGCTACGCAATTAGAATGGGTCTTATACTTTCCGTTATTCTTGCAGTGGCTCGTCTTGTCACTTTATCATAAAATAAACTTACTTAGTGATCAGGCCAGATTCCGCATTCAGATCTTTATCTGAGTTCCATTTTTGCGTCGTAATAAAATAATAGAAAACTAATTACAAATGAATCACAAATGCACATTACATATTTTAAGTTTTCTTTCTTCTACAATGAATGAAGAAAACATATTTTTTTAAATAAATTATTATTAGATGACGCATTTTCCGTTCTACATTGCTTTTGCACTAGTTTCTGAAAGTAATAGATTCACGTATCGGATTCAATACATGTAATTTGTTCTTGTTAGCTTTGTTTCAGTGCAAAATCATTTTTATGTAAGTTCAGAGAAGGTTACAGCCAAATAATTCAAAAATACCTAAATCTATTGGTATTTTTTTACATATTTATTTCAGACCCAAAAGACACATACATACACATTATTACAAATTAGAGAAAAAAACATGAAAAAAAGAAGAAAGACAGCATTGTATTGTATTTATAAATAATACATGTAGGTTAAAAGCAAGTCATGTCAGTACTACTTTCTTTAGTTACATTTACGCTTGGTCACCAACTCGCCTGATGCTAAGCAAAGTTGTGGCCAAAGATGTAGCACATTGATCGAGAAGAAATATGTTCACTCTTTTCTTGAATAAACCACTATGTTTACCTTTAGCGTTTGAGCGAGTACTAATACCACACTTAATAAGAAAAACAAGTCGGGTTATTAAACAAGTTAATGTAAGGCTGGATACGATCCGAGTTGTCAACGTAGCCACACTAGCTCAGTAAAAGACATTCTATCAAAAAAAAAATCTTCTTCTTCTCCGTATGAGCTATGTGACCATCTGGTTTCGATTTCGCTTAATGGCTGCTTTACTAAGACTACAATTTTACGATTTATCCGACCCACAGTAGCACCCAGATGAAAACGCCAGTTTTCCAAAGACTTGTGTTTTGTGTCTTGTGTTTTGTCGTGGTTACCCATACAAAAACGACTGTTGTTTAACTTCGATGATCGCGTCAGATCACCATAATTAGTCTAGTTTTATTCGCTACAAAAATCCAATTATAATTGGACGTTTTACGTACGTGTTACGTTTGGGCGAGGGGCTTTGACGTAGTCTTTGTATCATATAAGACTTAATTTTATTTAATTTCATCATTTTTAGATATGACCAATATTTTGACATAACATAATAACCATAATACATTAACAGGATATTATGATTTTCTAACAAATAAATTTATGATTATAATTGTATATCCGTCTTCAATTCCAGATGTATCAGTGAAGCCCCACAAAGCAGCTGAGACCGGCAGGCAGAGAAACAAGAACATGGGTCCATTCCTCGCCGCTGCAGCCATGAAGTTCGGTCTCCTTGGCGCTTTGACCTTCAAGGGTTTAGCCCTGATGGTCGGAAAGGCCCTCCTCATCTCAAAGATCGCGCTTCTGTTGGCAACGATCATCGGCTTGAAGAAGCTATTTTCGCATC
Source organism: Mellilla xanthometata (assembly GCA_035578125.1). Lineage (NCBI taxonomy): Eukaryota > Metazoa > Arthropoda > Insecta > Lepidoptera > Geometridae > Mellilla > Mellilla xanthometata. The sequence goes on along the minus strand of JAPUBQ010000030.1, from coordinate 2,829,686 downwards.
AGGTGACCGATTAGACTTATGCATGTTGATTAAATTTTGTGATGTTGCGACGGTGTTGTTTTTATTCGGCTAACTGTTGTTTTTGTGGTTGCATTTAGGAGCTATTTGGTAAAAGTTTGGTTTTCTTTTTATCGTGTGTGGTATTCGAGTATCATCAAAAAAGAATGGATGGTTATATTTTGCTACGAATTAGTGTTAACACTTTGTTTTATTTTACTATGAATTCATTTGTATATGTACCTAAAAAGATATTTAATGATTGAATTCACCTTTTAACTTACAAGTACTAGATACGTGATTTAATAAATCATTTTATTACACCTTAGTTTCTATGGCCAGGCAAAAACTGTGATTTAAGTTCATTGTTATGTATTTGAAAATTCACTAAACTTGCATTCTTAATTTTGAGCTTGCAAAAAATAAAATTAGAAAAAAGTTTAATATTACAAGTTTACTCAACATTCATTGAATAGGGTACAAGTTTAATATTTACACAATTCTTTCAAATTAAGAATGAATTAAAAAGAAATTTGAAAGTTTAATTCTGAAACTCACTGAATTTTTTCGTCGTCTATTAATTTACCGGTCAACGCCCGCGTCACTTAAATGTCGTAACTGTAAATAAAAAGTGCATTTTTAAGTATTTGAAGGCAAAACTTTTAACAAGTCTCGATTTTCATTTATGTTGGTTTTATCTGGCCTCTTAAAATCTCAACAACGTAATTATTACACGATACTAAATCTTCTTTAACCTGATTGGTTAAAAACAACACAGTAAAAACTAATATCAGCTCTTAAAAATCTACAAAAATGTCTATCTACAAACCTAACAAATCACAGTTTGTGAAAAAAACACACTTAAACATTTAGTTACATACAGCTGGCTGAGTCTGCAAAAAGGCCATTCGCAATTGATGACATTTATAGTAAGAATGACCTCCATTCTTAGTCTCAACTAATACAAAAATATCATTCACAATGCCAAATCAGAGGTCTGACCTTACTGGTCTGTGGTACATATTTTCAAGAAGTCACACCAGCAGCAGATACTTTATTAACCATAATAATAATTGCTATTTTCGGTAAACCATTTACAGTAATATAATAATCTATAATATACAAAAACAATGCACCATAATCGTGAATAAATGACTTAATTCAAGACCTGGTCCACAAAAATAAAAAAACGTCAAAATTAAAATTAAGCTAAGTTACATAAATTAATATGAATTTGAGAAATTTCCTAAATGCAGCCACGCAATTTACTAATTTGCATGACGTCAAATTAAAAGCACTATAATAACAGGGAATCTGAATTATATTTGTTTTATTTCAGATCACAACTCTAGCCCCTTCGCATAGCTAAAACTAACTGCATGTATCTTAGGAATACAAGTACGTATTGAGGACTATATGCATTTATGTGTGGCACACCTTTGTAGTCAACACAGCACCATATTGTGGTCAATGTAGCACAACGCTGTGGTAAACACAGCCCCATATAGTTGTCAATGAAGCACTACGTTGTTGTCAACACAGCACCATATTGTGGTCAATGTAGCACTACGTTGTTGTCAACACAGCACCATATTGTGGTCAATGTAGCACAATATTGTGGTTAACACGGCACCATATTGTGGTCAACGCAGCACCCTATGGAGGTCAATTTAAAACTGAATTGCGAGAAATGTGGCAATATCATGTAGTCAATGAAGCACTTTATCGAAATACGAGCACTTAATACTGAATATTAGGGTGTTCTATTACTAAGAAATTTCAGAACACGGGCAAATTAAAAATTGGTAACATAATGGAAACAAGCACACGAGCTTCTTAAACAACGATAATTTTGTTTATGTAGTATCTTCTTCATCTTCAATCTTCATCTGTTCACATGTCATATTGTTATTTACATTGTAGTTCATAACATCAATTGTTGTTCCACTATATTTTTATACTTTTAGTTGAATAGCTGTTACATTTTTACTAGACATTTTGTATCATTTTCGATGATTTTTTGTTGTATCAAAGTGACACTTAATCCTACGTAGCTCGACAGCACTTTAATCTATCAAGATAGTACTTACTTAGGAAAAAGAAAACACTAGACTAAACGTTTTCATACAATAGTCAGTTCAGTTCAGTATTATAATTCATTATTAATAAATATATTCTAACTTAATACAAAACTACTTTACGTGTGGGTTCTTAACTTAGTAGTACATTTTATGAGAATTATTTTGTTATTTTTTTACATCGTAATGCATTCGAAAATTAAGCCATTAATAAATTTAAACACTTAGATACACTATTTTAGTTAAGTTTTACGTTACACATAATATCATTGACATATAATGCTTTAGATCGAGCAATATGTTGTATAACATTAATAAAATAAAATAAAAAACTACACGTACGGGTAGATTCGTAGAGTACCGAGCGACACTTTAGGAGATCTGCTATATCTACTATGGTAGATCCAACAAAATAAAATAAACGGTTGAGTCGATTTTTTTTTGACCTTTAATATATTTTAACGGAAGGTTAGAAACATACATAAGCAAGAAACATATATTTAATTTAACAGCGTATCCAACCTTTTCAGTACAAACACGGTTAACCTAAAACGTGTCTCATAAAAAATGTAACGTATTTACGGTATTTTAGAATATTAATGAGCTTCTTAGGAAGAAATTTATGTTCCGACTGAACTCACATTTCAGAGAGTTTAATAAGGTTGAGAAACTTTTTGGAGTTAGCTCTGTGTAATAACCATAGACTAATAAATATTGTAGACGCTCAACCCCTTGTTGAAAATCGTACTACGTGTATCAAATAATACACATAGCGCCATCTATTCAAATTTTCTTGAAACCTTTACTCGGGTCACACAATATACTATCGTTATATTATCACCATGTGGCTGCAGCAAGTTGTGGTATTTAACAGCAGCTAGGCTGCACGCTCCAATTGAAGCGCCATCTAGGTTTCATCGGTATTTATTGTATGGCAATCAGCAACCCTTTAGTGTTCTGATCCCAGTAATAACTCAGTAAATGAACTCTGTCAGCTTAGGGTAATAAAAATAAATGATGAATAAAAGATATAATTATGGCCTTTAAGCCTTGACCAATTTTGTCGAAAAACGCAGATTCGAATCCCACTGAAAGTGTTATTTTCGATTATTTTTTAAAAATTATATTGATAGTATCTTTTCTTCTATTCTAGAGTAATCAATTAAATAATTTCATTCTTGCATGTAGCTTGTCCATTTTAATGTTGTAAATAATATGCACAAATGACTACTAGCAAAATTAAGGAGATTTTATTCAATTATTTTTTTGATATCAATTATCATAATAAAATAACATTACACTCTGTACTCTGGTTGTGGGCTCAAGTTTTTGGACTGGTTTTAGATTTTAGTTTTAGTTATTAAATCTACTTTAAATTACTTACTTTTTTGCAGTAGCAAGTTGGTATCATTGTAAATATAATTTGTGTTTTATTGGGACCAATGTTCGTCATTAAATGTTTTTTTTTAATAACATTTATAAAGAAAACACAAAGATCGGTAGCTAAATTATTTAACCATTTATTGGAATTAACCACACTAATTGCAATGTTTTTAAAGACTTTAAAATCGTTTCATATTCATTATTGTTGTTGACTTTTTCTGTAAGAGAAAATTCACAGGGGTGTTATTTTTAGGGTTCCGTGCAGTAAACGTGTTTTTTGGTATTTTTTTTGCCATATATCAATAACGGTAGCATGTAGACACCTACAATTTGCACGGAATGTGTAAATATACATTACTTTTCAAATTATATTATAAAATTTAGTAAAAATAAATATTGAAGGGGGGCTCCCATATAACAATGGTACGGAATCCTTCATGCGCGAGCCCAACTCGCACTTGACCATTTTATATTTCATCAATGTGATACTTGACGAAATAGTTTTAGACTCTTAGTTTTATTTTTTAATACGGAAAACAATGAGTATGAGTGTGGACGGACAGATAGGAAAAGGGGGGGCTAAGAAAGTATGGATGGATTGTGTGAATGACGATATGACCAGGAGGGGTGTGAATACAGAGATGACGAATGACAGAGATGTATGGATGAAGCGGACATACTGTACCGACCCCACACGAAGTGGGATAAGGTGAAGCAGAAGAGTAGTATTAAATTTTAAACATAATATTATTTCGTAGCTTGGCTGTTTCTTCTACTTTTGTTTCTCGTATAACTTTGACGTGAATAATTAATTGTATATATATTTCTGTGTTGTGTTTTTTCGAAATAAAGATTTCATAAACTTTACAGGTCGTTAAAAAGGATGCTTAACTCAATGGTGACTAAGGCTTGATGAAGAAAATGGCACTAACAGAGGGACCCCAGATTATTACAAAGTCTTATATGACTGGCTTATATGAAAAAAAAATGAGACTGTAATAAACCTTCATGAATATGGACTGACATTGACAGTGACAGGAAACTGAGAAACAAAATCGAAAAAAAAATGAAAGAAAATAAAAACAAAAGACTCTGCACTCGAAAAGAATTAAGTATGAAATGGATGTAGATTTTTTATTATTATGATTCTCAGTATTCTGTCATACGAAATAATAATAAATACGAATAATAATTGTGACCCCACGCATAAATATAATGTAAATAACACATAAATAATTTATTAACACTAGTTTTAATCTAAGTACTAACTTTGTACATTATGGCAAGCTAATTTCGCATTTATACAAAAAATAGAGCATTTTGTCTAACAAATAATTATTTATTTATTTATTTATTATAATTATAATAATGTGCTAACATTTATTTATTGCGGAATAAATGAGATGATCATTAATAGTGTTGTTTATTTAACCCTTTATATATTTCTTTTCGTTAGACTTAGCTTTGAGGAAAGTCTAATCATAATATTATAACAATTATAAAATAATAGCTATAGCATACGCATAAGCAGCCCACTATATGTTCCCACTGCTGGGACTCGGGGCCTTCTCTCACGAGGAGAGAGATACAGGCCATAATCCACCACGCTGGCCAAGTGTGGGTTGGCGGATGACACACATCTTTGAATATTGAGGTCCTCTGAGCATGTCGGTTCTCTTACGATGTTTCCCTTTACTGTAAAGCGAGTGCAAATTTACGCAAAACTTGAAAAACAAATTGGGTTTAAATATGTCTTTCCATTTGAGAGAAAGCCTCGAGTCCCAGCAGTGGGAACGTATAGTGGGCTGCTAATGCTGAATACACTAAGATTATGCTAGATGTATAGTAAAATGTTGTTTTTTGTATAATATACGAGGGTGAATCAAAAAGTTCTTAGAAGTGCATATATATGAAACTTTTTTGGATCAAATTCGATACTAAAATTAAAGAGTGTCTATCACACTATATTTATGCAGACTGTCACTTGTTTTTGTCAGTTCGTTCGCATGTAATAATTTTTTTTGTGCAACGAGTTGCTAAAAAGTTAAAATTATGGATATAAGTGAGTTACGTGCGGTGATAAAATATCTTAGTTTGAAAAAAATGTCTACGAAGGATTTTTTTTTGTACATTCAGCAGACATTAGGGGGTGATGCTGTACCCTATTCTACGGTTGCGTACTGGGTGGCTGAATTTAAAAGAGGTAGATCAAGCTGTAAAGATGACCCGCGTTCTGGGCGGCCTTCAACCTCCGTTACAGAAGAAAATGTCAAAAAGGTTGAGAATCTGGTTTTGGAAGACAGAAGAATGACTATAAAACATATAGCTGAGATCCTAAAGATATCTTTTGGTAGCGTTCAATCCATTTTAATTGATTCACTGGGGTTCAAAAAAGTGTCTGCAAGATGGGTGCCACGAATGTTAACCGACGAAAACAAAAAGCGACGTTTGGAAATTTCCAAGCGTAATCTCGAAATGTTCCAGCGTGATTCGGATAATTTTTGCCGTCGTCTTGTCACCATGGATGAAACGTGGGTCCACCATTTTGATCCTGAAACTAAAAGACAAAGCATGTCTTGGAAACGACCATCCTCTCCATCCATTAAGAAATTTCGAGTTGCTCCTACCGCTGGCAAAGTTATGGCCTCTGTGTTCTGGGATAGTGAAGGAATCCTTTTTATTGATTACATGCCAAAACGCCAGACGATTACTGGACCCTATTATGCAAATTTAATCCCGAAAGTGCGTAAAGCGATTAAAGAAAAACGTCGTGGAAAACTGTCGTTGGGCGTGTTGTTCCTTCAAGATAACGCTCCTGCTCATCGATCGGAAGTTGCGCTCAACGCAATCCGCTGTGCTGGCTTCAATCTCCTTGACCACCCACCATATTCTCCGGACTTAGCCCCAAGTGATTTTCACTTATTTCCAAAATTAAAACAGGAAATTCGTGGAACAAAATTTCACGATAATGACGCGGTTATAGCTGCCGTAGAGGACTTTTTCGAGAGTCAAGAAAATATTTTTTTTTCACAAGGAATAAGGAAGTAAGAAACGCGTATCTAAATGCATGGCATTGGAGGAAGATTATGTAGAAAAATAAAATATTATTATTTAAATCTTTGCATTTTTTAATATTGATTCCAAGAATTTTTTGATTCACCCTCGTACTTACGGAATGAAGGTAACTAAAACCCTGGACTAATAATTATTAGAGGCTATTTTTATGAGTAGCATTTGACTATATTGCATTTATCTGAGATCTGAGATTCATAACAAAACATAATTATGGAAGCAAGCTTTCTTGAGCCTATTTACAATCACTTTTTTAGCAGGCACTCCAATTAAGTATTTTTGAAATACTTTGGCTTGGTTAGAAACTTTAAGAAATAATAAAATAATACTTATCATTCACATATTATTTTTAAGTATTATTTAATCTCTTTGTTGAACACCCCGTATCGTATTTATTGTGATTTCCTCGCCATGCTTTGGTTACCTGGAAGAGATCGCTTTCAGTGATAAGGCCGCCACTTGTAACACTACTTATAAGTTGATTAATTATTTTTCTCTTTGTTTTGTATTTCTTTTTGTGTTGCAATAAAGAGTATATCTATCTATCTATCTATCTATATTATAACAGCAGTTATTTAGGTACACGTTTACTGAAAAAAAAAATTCAAACTAAAAAACAATACAATCAATACAATACAAGAATCCTTTATTGTACATCAAAAACAAACAAAAACAATAAGTGAAAAGAAAAAAAACACATTTCCAGCAATTTTGTTGCACAATAGGCGGCTTTATCACATGTAGCAATTTCTTCCGGGCAACCTTTGTAAGGAAAATACAATTAAATAATGGGAGGTGTGCCAAACAAATACAAAATTAAACAAATAAGAATAAACTAAACCAATTTACATACAAGTTGGAGAGAAACAAATAAAATACCTAGACAGTGGTGGCGATTCAGCGGCACACACGACTAAACTAAATTTAAAGTAGCTCTGTCTCTTTTTGTCATAAATGACCAAAAAGAGATGGCACGATCTAAACCATAGCCAAAACATCTAACGTCAAACACGTCAGATTTAGAGCTGATACAATGGGTGCGCTCTAAAATCGCTTACATTTTTCATATTTGACGTTATTTTAGTTGTTTTGTGTGTGGTTCAGAACGTGCCGTCTCTTTCTGGCCACCAAGATGAAAAGAGACGGGGCTTCTTTAAATTTAGTTTAGTCGTGTGTGCCGCTGAATCGCCACCAGTATACATAAATACATTTAAAATGAGGACAAGAATACAAATATACCTACTTCTGAAAAATAGGAAAAGATTTAGCCTCCCTTACAGACAGGGGCAATACGTTCCACTGAAGGGCCTTTATAGTAAAAGAAACATAATATGTAGTAAAAATTAGTAAAAGAGCAATCAGGATGTTTTAACTGAAGTAAACGGGAAGAACGTAAAGAAACAGAATGCGTAGCGGTGACAAACGTAAACCGTTCTAAGTGCTTCTCAGACTGGCAACCATTTCCTCTAAGATTTTTAAATAGTAATAACTTAATAAACTTAAAATGGTCTTTATAGATCGCAAAATAGACAATACTATTAAATTTTTATCTCAACACAGATATCTCAGTGCAATTATTTTCAGATAAATACACTTGTGTGAGGGATCATAGACATTATTATTCCCAGGCGTAATAGTAAATCAACAAAATTCCGATAGATGGCAGTTATAAAGTATTGTCAAAATGTGTGATGTAATTTATTGATTACTAGCTGACCCGGCAAACGTTGTTTTACAGCGCCATCTATTGATTACTTACTCAACCCAGTCGAAAGGTATCGACATCTATTAGAATCATTTGGATTTAACACATAATTATGACTGTCAAATAATAACAGACAGTATTTAGCAATAAATTAAAATTGCTACTATAATTTGAGATTTAAACTATCCTATCTCTCAAGTTGGATCGAACTGCACATGGTGTGCGAATTTTATTATAATCGGTTAAGTGGTTTAGGAGTCCATTGAGGACAAACATTGTGACACGAGATTATATTATATACTATTAGGATTTTTTTTACTTAATATTGTTATTTTATTTAAGTATTAAATAATTATTGAATTAAGTATATTAAAGTTAATTATTAATTATGAATTAAGTATATTATTTTTTTATTTAAAGTAAGTATATTAGTTGAATGAATATATATGAATATATAATATATATGTCAATACATACCAAAAGTTTAGAGTATAATTGTCTGTCACCACCTTAGATCGCAATTTCGCTTACCATCGGGTGAACTGCGATCAAGCGCAAACCCATTATGAGTAAAAAAAAAATCTCAGTGCAGGTACATTCCTGTCTACTTGAGGAGTTGTAGGAATAAACAAGATTATATAGAGGACAGCAAGGATGTGAGAGTTGCGGTGAAAACGAGAACATGAATTTACAATGTTAACCATACCAATAGAGATGCGCGACTAGAAATAATCTGACCAGTCGAATTATCTACAACTACTTATTTACACGTATGACTTGAATATTAGTAATAAACTAATTTTAATAATCGAATGATGACTACTAATTAGTTACCTACTAATGGCGTTTTGGCTCGATTGTTAGCGAATCTTGTCAATGTCACTTGTTAGTTTCAAATGAATGAAATATGAATGAATCGTTGGAGTGGAGTCGGCTCAAGTAGTAACTTATGTAGTATTCATTCAGTCCGGTTAATTTTGTGTGGGTATCATGTTAGTTACTAATTTTCGGAGATCATTCGAATGAGTCGAATGATTTATAAAGTCGGATAATTCGACTGGAATCATTCACAGTACCAATAATAATTATTAATACATACCAATAATTATTATAAAGATTATTATGAGAGAAAATGATTGTTTGAAGCGAATAGGCTCCTAAACATTTGACTCAGACTCGGGACCTTCGACTCTGACGAGGAGAGAGATACAGGCCATAACCCACCACGCTTGCCAAGTGCGGGTTGGTGAATGACACACGTCTTCGGATATTGCTGTCCTCCCAAAGTGTCAGTTTCTTCACCGTAGAGCGAGTGCGAATCCACACATAACTTGAAAAACAAGTCATTGGTGTAGGGCCGGGATTCGAACCAGGGGCCGTCTGATTGAAAAGGAGACGTTTATACCACCAAGCCACACTCGCATTGTCAAATGCCTAGCTGTAAAGAGTAAAATATGTGTAATTATATACATATTGCGAAAGTCTGAAATACTGGCTTTTGTCTACAGTTTTCGCTACATTTCACCTCATAAATATTTAGCGATGATTTCTCACACGATTCTTGATAGCAGAGGTATTTCAAGCCATACGGTTTGTAAACAGATACACAGTATGAGATCTTTCAGATTTGTGATTTTATTTGATTGTGACTTGATATGATACAATATTTGATTTGATGTATCTATTTATTGCAACCTAATTTATTTACAAAAAGTATACACTTTTAAGACCACAGGACTTTTAATTTTATTTTCATCATTAAATTTCGACTTGAATATATATCAGATTTCTTTGCTAACTTTACCCAATTTTACACACACGCATATTATTAGGATTTGCCACTACAAAAATGAAAACCGAACGGACTTCGTGAAATAGAATATCTTTATTCGTATATAAATTATATTTTACTAACGGTATTATTGTGAAATGAGGGTAGAACTACAAAACCTGCAGTCCGCGCGTCGCGACCTGAGGCAGTCACTCTGGAATCGCATGGGAGTCAACCCGCGCTCGTATCATCACCGCGCCGTAGTACAGAGTTACTCTCTTATAAATACCCTAAATCGTTTCGCGCGTCGCTTCACCGACGAGGATATTTTTCTGTGCCGTGCACAATACTGTTCTGCATTCAACAAGGAGCTTGACGATCGTTACCCACCGAGCTGCCGCCAGACGCGAGGAGTTGTCCCGGGGAGTGGCGTCGTGGATGAAACGTACGTGGTCCTATCTAAGTTCCACAATTTCCTTGTGAGAATCAGAACTTGCTACAGTCCACTCATTTTGTATCGAAAAGTATGCCTATTTAACTTAATCTAAAGACTTAATCTACTCATAGTATATACACACATGTGTCGCCCCATATGAGTCTTTTAATTGAAACTACGGGTGTAAAAGCATCTGTTTAGTTCATTCTAGCTACGCCCCGTGGTGTAACCCCTGTTAACCTGGGATTAAAAGAAGTTTATACGGGATTAAAAGTAGCTTATGTGTTAATCCAAACTCTAACCTATCTTTACACCAAATTTCGTAAAAATTGTTACAGCTGTTTGAGCATTAAGACGTTACAAACAAACATACACACGCACAGAAACTTTCGCACTTATTATATTAATAGGATTCGTCATACCTATTCCATTCCACCATCGGACGAGTAGGTAAACACCAAGGCGGCATTGTTATACTGTGGAGGTGCCTAAGTCGCGTACTAAGTTGTTTGCCTCCACCTTCATTGTGCGTACTGCCAAGGTGTGAATTTTTTTGCCAAAGTGGTGGCGATTCAGCGAGACTCACGATTAAACTAAATTTAAAGAAGCCCCGTCTCTTTTCATCTTAGGTGGCAAGAAAAAGACGGCACGCTCTGCACCATAGTCAAAACGACTAAAATCACGTCAAATTTGGAAAACGTAGGCGATTTAAGAACACACCCAATTGTATCACCTCTAAAACTGCCTGCACATTCCATATTTGACGTGATTTTAGTTGTTTTGTCTGTAGTTCAGAACGTGCCGTCTCTTTCTGGCCACCTAAGATGAAAAGTGACGGGGCTTCTTTAAATTTAGTTTAGTCGTGTGTGCCGCTGAATCGCCACCAATCCCTGTTCCCTGATAACTATAATCTAGCGGTTTTCAAGGCTCGAGTGATCTGGTTTCTTCTGGGCAAGCGCGCTCCACCTTAGATCGCAATATCGCTTACCTGATGGTAAATTCATATCAGGTAAATTGCTATCAAGCGCGAGCCCATTATGAGTAAAAAAAGAATATCAGTAGACCCCATACTGTTAATAGTGTATAGCTATGTACAGCAAACATCAGCAAGCAAACGCTCTGATTGTTGCAAATTGGATTCCTTGGTCCCACATGACTGACTCTTCAGACGTATTGGATTCTTAGATATTTCGTTTTCATCGAGTACGTTGCTAAGTGACTAACTAGATTGTCGGGGTGTGAACTGGATCTTAGTTTCCAATACCAAAACACGCCACTCTCAGTCAGTGTCGTCTCCTTCTTCTTCGTATGAGCTAAGTTACCAATGCCTGTTGCCAAGGAAATTAAGGAGGAAATTAAGAAGGATCACTTAGGGGTTTGAAAAATAGATAGTAGCCGATTCTCAGACCTACTGAATACGCATATAAAATTTGGTAAAAATCCGTCAAGCTGTTTTGGAGGAGTACGGTAACTAACATTGAGACATAGAAATTTTATATTATATCAGAAAGATTAGATAAGAAGATTTTCTAGCTACCTTTACTTATAAATACAAAAAAAACATATGAGTATCAGACGTCAAAAGTTAAATATATTCTTGTTTTAATAGTTCTTGCACAGTCTTCTTCTTCGTATGAACTAAGTGGCCAATCTCTGATGTCAAGAGTTTTCAAGCTGAGCACTAGACTAGCAGCCGGAACCTACAATTTAGCATGCCAACTGACCTGCGGTAGCGTTCAGGTGGAAATGCTAGTTTAAAAACGATAGTCTCGCCATCGCAGTCGTAAGCGGCTACCTGTTATCGTTATTGATAATAAGCAAAAAATCCAAAAAAGAATTGGCCAAGTGCGAATTGGGCTCGCGCATGAATGGTTCCGTACCATTGTTGTATGGGAGCCCCCCTTTAATATTTTGATTTATTTTTTTTATTTAATACATAATTCAATATACTGTGAATGTATGGAGGGTCTACCAAATATCGTTATAAAGACCGAGAAAATTAATTATGGGTTTTACTGTAATGAAGCGAGTGTGGTTCGGTGGTAAAAAAAAGTCTGCTTTTCAATCAGACGGCCCCTGGTTCGATCCTGGCCCTACACCAATGACTTGTTTTCCAAGCTATGTATGGATTTGCACTCGCTTTTCGGTGAAAGAAAACATCGCGAGGAAACCGACACGTTTGAGGTCCACAATTTCCGAAGACATGAATCATCCGCCAAGCACTTTGCCAGCGTGGTGGATTATGGCCTATATCTCTATTTTTTGTGAGAGAAGGCCCCGAGTCCCAGCGGTGGGAATAGTTGGCTGCTTATGCTTTTTTTGTATTGACAATGCTGTTGGCCTGAGGAGCCTCTACAACGACAACGACAGCCTGTACTTATCCGTTACGGACAAGTAGAGGCTGCTTATGCTGCTACTGTATATACGAGTATGGCGCGGTACACAAACATTAATGTGCGCAGTGCTAGGCCTCGTCTCGCGATGCTATTCGGAGCGAACGAGCGGGACGAGGAACGGGGAACGGGGCGGGGAAGGGGTCGCGAAGGGGCCAAAGCTAGCCAAGTCTGTATGGGAATGGCAGAAAAATGGCTGCACTCATTTCTTTGCATGGTCAGTTTTAATACTTACGTTATTGAATGGTAAACATATGAATGTACGTCATTAAGTTTGTGTGTATAATTAAGTGTTGGCTGAAATAAATCATATTCTATAAAGATCAACAAGACAAAACAAATGACTCAAACTCAAAGAGTTTAACTTGTTTAGTTCATAAGTTTTTCTATGGCCGTCTTCGGGTCTTAGAGTATCGGGTTCGATTCTCAGCAAGCTCATATTTATGATGAAATAAATTTGTTGCTGTTGGTCTGGGTGTTAAATATGTATTGCCTTAACGTATTTTATGTAGTGTACATAAGTTGTGTCACCAACAATCATGATACAAACTTGAAGTAGTTTAGTATGGGGATAACCAGTCGTGTGTGAAATGTGTTCTAATTTATTTATTTATTCTGACTTCATTATTAGAACAGCTCCGTTGTACCATATTATTGTAACTATTTATCTTTTCTTTAGCTTTATATATTAGTTAAGTATATTTTTCAGGCCTGACTACTAACTTTTCCATGAAACACCTAATTAAGCGTTATGCTTAACCTGCATGTTTATACTTATACCTACTAATAAAATAATTTAATCTAAGCTGTTATTATTTTACCTACTATGTGTAAACGATGTTATTTTTTTTATTTTATTAATAGAGCAGAAAACATGACATATCGTTATTTGAAGCAATTGTTAGCGTTGCTATACAAAGAGGCAACTCGGCTGGCATTTTAGGTACTCTTCCCACTGGCACTGTTTTTTTTACATTAGATATATTTTAATTCAATTAATTTTAGATTAGGTTTACACTAAGTAATATTGAATTTGTAGTAATTAGTAATCCCCCAAATAAATGTTTGTTTTTTTTTTTTTTTGTATGACGTGCGCCGATCAGAGTTCCGTGGTGAAGGTCTAGAGCGCTCCCAATGCCTCAGTGCGTCGAGACTGGGTAGCTGGTGTCCACAGTGAGTCGGGACCCAGGAGACCAACAGCGGATAATTGGATCACGTCGGGGTCACCAATATGGAGCGACGACGTTCTGCCTCCATTTAGCAAAGGGATATCCCCCCGGACAGATGTTGTGTCCGGAGACGGCCGTCCGACGGTCATGCATTGTAGCTTGAACCTGTCGTACGCGCGCTGTAAATACCGTTTGCGCGATTCAGGATAAGCGCTCTGATTGGTCGCGGGCGATGAAGTGCAACAGAGACGCCACAAGTATTTATGTTTTAGGCCGCGAACTTTTCAAACCACCCTCGTAAGTTTGTTGTATGTGAGCCCCCCTCAGCAATTGTTTGCACAGTTTAAAACCAGTTAATTTGGTGGTAGCAATTGAGTAGCAATTTTTCTTCCATTTAATAGTGAGACTTGTAAGCAGAGCAGTGAAGTGTAAGCGAGGAAGCTGATGCGGTTAAGCGTGGACGGAGCGGGGAGGGGAAGGGAAGCGGAGAGGGGAAGGGAAGCGGAGAGGAGAGAGGTGGCGGGGCGGATTGTTGACCTCAGTACGCCAGCGAAACTAGGCCAGTCCACACGTCCGCATAATATACTCGCCAAGTACGTACTAAGCGGTTTGCCTCCACCTTCATAGTGTGAACTGCGAATGTGTGAAACTCTTTGCCTAGTTCCCTGTTCCCTAGAAGCTACAATCTGGTGGTTTTCAAAGCAAGAGTGAACCGGTTTTTTCTGGGTAAGCGCGCTCCACCTTAGATCATAATGTCGTTTGCCATCAGGTGAATTGTGATAAAGCGCAAGCCCATTTAATGTAAAAAAAAAGCTGGAAGACTACACAAACATGGATGAAAAGCTAATAGAAACTGTGAAAAAGTTTCCGTGCCTCTGGGACAAGTCTTCCAAATTTTACAAATGCAATGAAACAAAAGACGCAGCTTGGGAGCGTATAGTTAAGGAAACGGACTTATCCGATGGTAAATATATGTTTTCTATATTACGTATATTTTAAGAAATCTTACTTACGTTTTTGTCCAGCTACTAAATACTTTTATTTCTAGAGACTGCAAATTATGTTGTTCCAAAGCGTCTAAAGCTCGGGCAACTAAGCAGATCTGACGCGGTCATCGAGGTTAAGCTGTCGAGGTCGATCGGTTTTTGAATGAAAGACCAAGCACAAGACTCTTTTTAAAAAAAGAATTCTCATCAGCTTTACCGTGGGTCGGATGACTTAGTACAAAAAATCTTTAAGCCAAGTCAGGAGCTTTCGGTCTGCGTTAAAACTCTCGACACCAAAGCTGCTTAGCTCATGCAAAGAAGAAATATTGTTCTTTCTCATACAGTCATAAAACATTTAACGTCCTATATAGGCAGAATTTCATTATTTGTTTCAGTTCAAAACGCCAAAACCCGGTGGAAGCAGCTACGGGACAACCATAGAGATGCATTAAAAAGACAAAACGGAACAAGAAGCGGGCAAGCTCGACAACAGCGAAAAGAATGGAAGCACCAAGACGCCATGTCCTTTCTACTTCCTCACATGAAATCGTCAAACTTCGTGGCTTTCGATGACACAGTAAACGAATCTTCGAACATGTCAAATAGCATCGGCGATGACGCTTCACGAGATTCCTGCGACTCGATGCCGGAAAATTCTAGTAATCTACAGTCTTCTTTGTTTGTCAATGTTTCCGATTCAACTTCCAGCGCTAATCCATCCAAGCCAGAAAAAAGGAAAAATGACGAAAATATGGATTCAGATGTTTTGAAAAAAATTAAACAAGAACCCAGACCTTCGGACAGAGATTGGGTTGAAGTTAACACCACGATGGGTGGTGATAAGAATGATGAAATAGACTTATTTTTTCTAAGCATGGCTGCGTCGACTAAGAAACTGCCGTACCATTTACAGCTACAAATTAAGAAAGCCTGCTTTAATGCGGTGATAACTGCTGAAGAAAATATTTAATTTAGTTAATCTTCGTATAACACGAATCAATAACAAATGTGAGAAAACATTTGAAACTTCATGTCTTCTAGCTTGGCAATGATAAGGACTAAAAAAAAATTTTGATTTTACAGTTTTCTTATTATAGGTCGTTAATTGAAAAAAAAAAATCGAAACCGTCTAAAGGCTCCCTTTAAAATATTTATACTTATTTTAGAACCAATCTGACTTTTGAATTAGAAATAAAATTGGTTCAAAAAGTTTAGTTAAATTAAGTTATCTTAAATTAAGTTTTGTGAACTAGATTTTCTTTTTATATTGATAACTCTGATAAGTACCAAAATAAGTATGTATTCTTATAGTAGTTCTTTAGACGGCTTTTAAGCTATTATTTCGTCAATTTTTCCGTTTACTATTTTTAAGGAAAAATTCTGTAAAATCAAGACTGATTGAAGATTGCCTCCATCTTTGCCTTAAGAAAATTACTGTGAGCAAGAAGAAGCGGACTTTCAAATGCTTTCTTAATTTTACTCGAGTTATATGCGATCCTAAAATTGTAATTGGTAGTATAGTTATACTCGCTCGACATATAGGTACCATAGATATTTATTCACAATCCTCAACACACAAATCCTAATGAGGGACAACTCTCAGTGTGAGTGCTGCGCGTCAAATAAATTGTACATACATTTACCAAGTAGTCATAAAATGATATTATGAGCTTCGTTTTGTTTAATCTTTGTAAATATTCAAGAAAATAAATGATCTATTGATAAAAATGAATTGTTTAATTTAAGTCATAAAGTTAATTATTATATTACGATTTTATAACAAATCAATTTATTCATGTCACAATATATAGTAAATATGTCAAAATTAATTTAAATTTATTACAAATAACTTTATTTATTTATTATAATAATTTATTGATTGATTGAACATCATCACCTTCATATTATTAGAGTAATTAATATTACGTATACTAAATTAAAGAAGCGGGTATCAACAGAATAGTACGTAGTACTCGTATCTAGTACTACCTATTACTCCTTTTTTTTGTTGACGAGAGGGAAATCTTCAACAAGATACCTGGCTATGATGGGGCGCAGGCAGGTTATGTGAGATTTGTACCCACTAAAACCCTCCCCCGTGACCTGCCTCTGTGCTTAACGAAGATCTCCGGGTTCGTGTACTATTATTACTCCTAGTGCCATTATTAATAATAATAGATTTAGTTTTCAATACGCATAATCTATCTGAAAAGAAAGAAAGAAAAATAATGTATTATGCATAGTAAAAATAATAAGAGTTAAACTTGTCCTGCATGTATTTTTGCATTAAATATTATCATTAAATTAAAATGTGGACAACTGACAAATTGATTTAATCCACGCCATAAAAAGAAGTTTTCAATAGTGTTACATTTTTTTTTTTTTTTTTTGTTAAATCTGAGAATAAATTACTATTGTGGTTTTTTGTTTTTATTAGAAAGCTAGTTGAGGACGTATACCATGTTCTGATGGAATGTGAATGGAACGATCATATCAGAAGACAAACGTTTGATTCTAATCACGTTTTCTGGCAGGTGGGAGGGTGCAACAGTATTCTGTCGCAACCTTCTTCCCCCGATGACAGAAGACTGTATGACATGTATATTGCAGCGGTTAAATTAAGAAATTCTAATTAATTAGCTTTAGAAAATATCATTTGTTCTGTCACAAGGGTGACATTTTATTAAAACCCTGTATAAAAATAAATAAATGATTAAAAAAAAAAAAAAGAATCCTTCTAATTCGTCCTGAAATTAAGTCGGTTTTTTATCGTCTGTAAGTCGGTTGGTATTTTATATTTAAATCTTAATCGTTTACATGTTTTATAAGACTTAATAAATTGGTTATAAGAAAATGTTTGATTTCTCTTCAAAACGTGTATTTAATTATGTACTGACCTGTACTTTTAAGCACGCATACATAGCTAATGCATTTGTAACCAGTGAATCGTTTCAGAATTACTAGATTACTTTAAACTTGTGGTAGGAATGAGAAAGTTGCAGATTATAGAGTGAAATTGAAACAGAGAGAAAACTTTGCCGTCTCAAAAAAATCAACGTAAAAAAATATGTAAAACATAATGGCCGCTACACACGCAAAAAAAATCGTTACCAATAGACATTACAGTTTTTAACTAGACATATTTAGTACTGCCCACTCAGCAAACGAATTGTACACTTTTTAATACACAAACATACGAGAATGTCGTTTGTGGTTCAAATTCAATTCATTTGTTTTGCTAATCTTTGTTTACAACATTTGCACACAAAAGTTCTACCTGAACTCTACTCCACATCCGTAAACAAACATAGGCGCGCAATCACACACACACACACACACACACACACACACACACACACAGACAAACACACTCATCCACAGACGCGTCGAGAAAAACTTATAACACCCCGTCGTTTTTTGGTCAAATTAGTTATCATAATACGAGTACCTAATAATCCTTCATACATACTAAGAACTTTGCAGAAGATAAATACTCGTAGTTTAACTCGTAGTTTACCATTTTGTGTTTGATTGTCTCACTGCGCTCACTGTTCAACAATGGCGGACGCTGCTCCTGCCGGTGGACGTGGCGGTTTCCGCGGCGGCTTTGGTTCTCGCGGCGGCGACAGAGGCCGCGGTGGCCCACGCGGGCGCGGCCGTGGTCGCGGTCGCGGTCGTGGACGCGGCAAGGAAGATCAGAAAGAGTGGGTGCCGGTCACCAAGCTCGGTCGCCTAGTCCGCGAGGGAAAGATCGACAAGCTCGAGAGCATCTACCTATTCTCCCTGCCCATCAAAGAGTTCGAGATCATCGACTTCTTCCTGGGCCCGTCCCTCAACGATGAAGTGCTGAAGATCATGCCTGTGCAGAAGCAGACGCGCGCCGGTCAGCGCACGCGCTTCAAGGCTTTCGTAGCTATCGGTGACAACAACGGCCACATCGGTTTGGGCGTCAAGTGCAGCAAGGAAGTCGCCACCGCTATCCGCGGGGCTATCATCCTTGCCAAGCTCTCCGTCCTGCCTGTGCGCAGAGGTTACTGGGGAAACAAGATCGGAAAGCCACACACAGTACCTTGCAAGGTAACTGGCAAGTGTGGTTCAGTCACTGTGAGGCTGATCCCCGCTCCCCGTGGTACTGGCATTGTGTCCGCTCCTGTCCCCAAGAAGCTGCTTCAGATGGCTGGAGTCCAGGACTGCTACACCTCAGCCCGTGGCTCAACCGGAACCCTGGGCAACTTTGCTAAGGCCACTTATGCTGCCATCGCTAAGACCTATGCCTATCTCACTCCTGACTTGTGGAGGGACATCCCGCTAACCAAGTCGCCCTACTCTGAATTCAAGGCTTAGACAATTTTAATTTCAATGCAATAAAGAAACTTTACTTTTACTTATCTATCATGCCATATACATATTAACTAGCTGACCCGGCAAACGTTGTTTTGCCTCACTTAGGGGTATGAAAAATAGATAGTGTAGCTTATATGACACGTTCGTAGATTTACCATAGCAGCGCCATCTATTGATTACCTGCTCAACCCAGTCGAAAGGTATCGACATCTGTTAGAATCATTTGGAGTTAGCAGATAATTGTGACTGTCAAATAATAACAGACAATAATTAGCAATAAATTAAAATTGCGACTATAATTTGAGATTTAAACTATCCTATCTGTCAAGTTGGTTCGAACTGCACATGGTGTGGAAATTTTATTATAATCGGTTAAGTGGTTTAGGAGTCCATTGAGGAGAAACATTGTGACACGAGATTTATATATATTAAGATATATGTTTTGCTATCGTGCCATATATATCGTTATGCACTCTGGTACGGTGTTCATACAACAAGCTTAGGCTTATCTCTGCTGACGCTGCATTTAGGGAACACTGTGCCAATGCATTCCTTTAGATAAGCATGCCAATCAAGGCACTAGTTTTAATAAGAATAAGTCAGTCGTAGTGCATCGCGCACTAATAGAATAAAGATTTATTTTAATAAATTATTTTTTTAAGATGTAAACGGCGTTTGAAAACTTGTCTACATAATATATTGTTTGGTTTGTTTTTGTGTTATTGTTTTTTTTTTACTTGAGTTTGTTTTCATCGTTTTATTTAATTTACTTTTCAGAGAAAGGACATCATTTACGAAATCTTCACGGACCCCCATCTTCACTCAAGTTGGAAGTATAAAAACAGGAGCTTCAAGGAAGTCACCAATATTACTGATTCTGGTACTTTACTAAAACTATGATCAACAACGATTTCTGCTTTACTTTTGAGCTGAGGAGTTGAGACCTGGTTTCAGGACTTTTTATTTCAATAACAAGGAAGCAAGAATAAAATGTCAGTAAACTATCATTTTGTTTTTCATACATATGTGTTATGCCAGATTTCTCTAGCATTATTAACATTTTACGACATGACACATTGCAATAATAAGTCTAAAATTAGTCTATCTATTATTTTGTTTAAATAAACACTAAAATACTGAAATTGAACCTAGATATCCTGGTCACGGCTATTCATTTTATGTACCCCCCCCCCATATTTTTAACGGAAATAAAAAAAGGGAATTAAATGTCATACATTGTCATAAAATGTCTAATTGGCTGTGATTTGGCTGTGAATCGTCTAGTAACTATAAGGACCACGTCATGTATGTAGAAACTCAAGTTCTTTAAAGGTTCAAGAAAGTACAAACCCTAACCCTAATTATAGATAACGTTTGGATACTAAATACCTATTTATGAAGGATTTCATGGATAATGATTTATGTTAGATTTTAGTTCACATATTATCTTTTACTTTCAAGTTAGTAAAACTGAATCATTTATTATATTCTGCATTAGATTGTTCCTAGTTAAAGTTCTTAGTATGTTAGTGCCAGGTTCCAGACTATCAAAATATGTATGATAATCTAGAAGATCGGGGCTCCATCCAGATCGCCCCGCTCTATGACCTTCAACCTCTAACTTTAAGGAAAGCTAGACAATAGGGACCTACAGCCCCTACCCAGCACTAACTGGTGACCTCAGGGATATGTAATTACACACTTTCATGGTACATTCAAGTCTCACCGAAGACAGATCCGCATACATATAAGCAACTACTTACAAATCGCTTCCTCGCTCTCTACTTTCAGTCATCTAAACAAATTAACTCGTGAGTTAATGTAAATTAATCTACAGCAAAAAGACAAGAGGACATCCTATTGTTTGTCAGTAAGTCAGTTGGGATATTTCAACTCCTATTAGCTCGCATTCATCTACTATTTTACTTCATACTTCCGCTAGTTAGTAGAACCGGGGTAGAGGTTTTGGCCCTCGAATCCTAACTAACACCATCCATCGTCACAGTTCAGGCGGAGCGTTAAACGGCCTTCGGTGAAAAGCCCTAAAACGCCCCTAATACTTAACCTAGAATAATCTATGCATTTAAAGTATAATATGACTCAATCCATAGTATAATCAGAGAGATGTACTGTAGATTCTTATTAGAATAATCCGTAGATTAAAACGTCGTGATCAGGATTCCAACACTCATTGTATGACTATCTCTGACGGTGATCTTCCGTTTACGAGAAACATCATGAGCCCATTCTAACTCAAACAAATGCGGAACCTTCACACATTATTCCCCATTGGTAGGTAGAATAATTCGTTGTATAGTATGTGATGAGTAGAGAGACTTCTCTCTTACAAAATACTCTGGCTAGAGTCATAAAATTGAAATTAATCAATTACAAACTTTGAGCTTTTGTAGTCTCAAGATAATATGTAAATTGTTTTATACATAAAAGTCCTGTATTTTCAGGAATTAGAATTGTATTCTGATTAGAGATTAGCTTATTATTTTAAGCTTACAGTGCAGAGAGAGTTTCAGTGACCAATATTACAGTAAGGTAAAGATATTCTCTATGTTCTCGCCCTTAAATCCTTCATAAATGCAGCAAGTAGTATTCTAGTATACAATACTACCGATTTTGATGAAATTTTGCTATTTTGTAGCCTTTATGCCGAAGATGGTGTTGCTTATAACGCAAAGTTAGTCATTTAGATAACGTAGCATTTTTTATTCAATGTTCGACCCTTGAGTCATTGTAAATAAAGTCGGTGTTGTTTAACACACTAGCTGGATCAAATAAAATATATAATTGGTTTTGTCATTATTGCCATACAATTTCAACGGATAGATCTTTAAAAATTGGTAACCTTTTATTTGGCTTTGAGTTTATTAAATGTGTAATTGATTCTGGATCGAATGTTCATAATGCGTAGCATTTTACTAGAGACAGAGCACAAATGTTTCTTTGTGGACTTTGACAATTAGAAATGTGTTTCAAAAATAGAGATTAATCTGGGGTATAATTTCCTGAATCTTTTGTAGGAAATCATAGCACAAATTGGCAGTTGTAAAATATTCAAATAAAACTTTGTGATAAAGACAACAGTTAAAATTATCAATCAAACAAAAATATGATTTTAGGCAACAGTATTGAGCATTGAATGTAAGTTTATCCTAGGTAAATGACCTATATAAACCCTAAAATGCCTACCATTAGAATACGTCCTAATGTTCTGCCTATGTCCTAATGTTCTACGTGATACTTACAAACCATTTGTACAAACCACCTGAAGACCCGCACCCAGCTCGAGCTGAAAGAGAAACCTAGTGCATCCATTCCCTATCTCATGTAAATGAGACCTAACAATGACCTAACTCTATCTACCATAAAATGGCCTAATGCTCCTAACAAAAGCTAAGTTACATAACCATCCAAAACTAGAGAATCCAATAAATTGGAATCTCACATTTACGTTAAACGTGTGCTGTTTGTTTACGATTTCCTAGCAAAGAACTCGCAAACCCTACGAAGGAAACCCAAACATGACAACTCCTTCGGCGAAGCCATGAATGAGATCCGCTAAGCTGGGCCCTACACCGAAAGAAGCGGGACGGGTTAAATCCCAACTGTAACCCTACAACCCGAGTACCTACGAATACCTGACGGGGTAGTGACTTGTGTTATGTAGCCCGATAACACAAACCACATATAAATACATATATAGATATACAATCCATGGCCAACTCAACGCTGTAACTTGTAACCCCACACCTGTGGGTTAGTGTCTCACTTCGACGAGCCGGTAACATTACAAGCACAACGCAAATTAAACCATAAAAGGAGGACTGGCACTGCCTGAATAATCAGGAAAACAGTTTGTGGTCGCCCCAAGCCACACCTAACCAACGCAAATCATGTACCACCACTCATTTGACACCGTTAGGTTTCATGATGATACACAACCCCAAATCCATTAAACCGGAGTTCAAGGAATCTGGTATCCATCAAGTACAGATATGAAACCCCACACTAACTATTGTTACATACTCTTTCAAATTGAAGTATAAAAATAACAATAAAATGTAATAAAACTGAACTCATAATTATTCTAGCTTCATTCCGAAGTCTAGAATACTCTTTGTATGTAACCATTGAATGCAAACAACACCCATTACTAATTCCTATTATTTACCCAAAATAACAAATATTATAGAAAAAGACAGAACTGTGAAATGCAAACCACCCAATTAAAACAAAGCCCAAGTAATCCCTTTTCTACATTTACAAAATCTACTGAAAACACTGAATTTAATCAAACGAACTCCCAATAAGATTCTATTAGATCACAAATACACGTTTCCCAATTCATATCTGTCCCCAATGGTCCCTACTTCGTACCACTGCTGCTGAAGCCCCCACGTCGTCTCCCGGCGCCTTCCAAAATCCTCGCCTCACGTTGCCCAGGAGTCCCGTGTGTCGCCCTCGAGCCCCCGAATAAGAGTGATCATGACCTAATGTATTTCCCCTGCACGCTGTGAAATTCTCTCAAACTCCTTTTGTTCATCGGCTCTAACTAATAAATCTTATACTTAATGTCCTACTTCAAAGATGTCCTATCGAGTTACCATAAGAAATCTTAGCTCGATATTTGTTTAAAATATTTGCTTGAGTATAAAAAAGCACTTCAGTATGACGACTGCTTTGCCCCGCGGCTTTGCCTGTCTCGTTTCTATCTTAGTTTGATATTGTATCGAAAATCCGTACTGACAAACAGACATACAGTTATTTTATTCCTGTAGTATTTAATTAACTATTTTGGCGGCTTATAATATATTTCTCTGTAATTGATCTCTGTTTAGAATTTGTTTAATGTTTCTTTGACAAAAGTCTGCTTTGTTGTTCCACTTGTTTAGAATATTTACTGATATTAATGATGTGTGAGATTCGAACTCACATTGAATTTGACAATATTTCTTACATAAAACCATTATGTATTGATGAAATTATTTCCTATTACTCTGGAATCGACTTATCACATGTATTCAGACTTTTATAGTATTTTCATAATAATTAACGAGATTCGAACTCGTTGTCCATTAGTACTAATAGTAAAAGTAATCGTAAGTTGACTATGATGATGACTTTTTTCACTAACTGTCATTTATTTTATTTTAACATATATTGCCACTTGAGTGCTAAACGAGAGTCGAACTCGTCTTTTATTTATTTTTAGTAAGTTTAGTAGATTTTTATGAAGTCTCCTTCGTGTTGCGATAATGATGATGATTTTATAAAACTGAGCCTAGTCTGGCCAGTTACAGCCGACCCCTGGTAAATTCTGTAAGAGTAACTAAAATAAACTGAAAGAATTTACCAAATACCAAAATCCTCAACCTCATCTGCAACACGCCGATGATCGAAGCTTTTACCTTTGCAAAACCTTTACCTTTACAAAACCTTTACCGTTACCTCCCCATAATGCCATAAAAAATCATGTTACATGAAAATACAAAATATATTTGAATTCCGAAAATCTCTTTTAATCCCTCATGTAAGAATTTAAACATTCGAGTGTAAATGTTCCCTGTCTTTTCGTCGAGTATTTAAACCAATTAGCAAAAAGCCATTATATGTCCAGCGTCGAGCTTAAGACAGCATAGACTAAAAATTCAATATAGCTTCCCATACCACGGAAGAACTTTTGATTGAAACGAAATGGGTTGTGAGGCCATCCAGTCCTAGTGACATATATCAAGCAAAGCGTTACCAAACCTATTCTTTCGCTTGGTCGATAAACCTGATATCCGCTTGACCCAAAAGTAACCAACCTTAACAGCAGGAAAACTATATATCACATTTAGATAAAGTATCTCTCTCAGGACTGAATTCGCATACAACAGCTCGTCACTAATTTTGGAGTAGTGGAGTGTAAATATCATTAACCTTTCGGTTTTTCTGTATAGTGTAAAGTTCCAATGTAATCGATGTATATCGATGACTTCAAATTAATCCTAGCACCAAATTCTCCAACATTAGAACTTTTTATTGTAAACAGGCCACCAAAATAAAAACAAAAATAAACTGGGCATATGTGTGCAAAATTAATGCCAAATTCGAAAATGAGAGACCGTTCTCTTACCATAAATTTGCTGAATCATTTGAACCTCCATTCTTCATTGCAAAAGCCTTAAACTAAAATCTTATTAACTAATTATCTTAATAACCTAAATCTTAAGAACTAACGCTGTGGCGACGCGCTGCTAAGCTAAGTAAACTTTCACACACTTTCATCCCCTCAACTTTCATGGTGTTTCATTACATCAAACAACCCAGCAAAGTCACTATTGATAAGAAAACTTTCGAGTCGGTTACCCCCTATGACATTATGAGTACAACTTGTTACCGTACCAGAAATACCTTTACCAGACCATTAGCGTACTATTACCATACCATACCAATACCAGACTGATACCATACTTTTACCTTATTACCCAATTAAAACACAACTCTTTGTTTTTTCCAAATATTATTTAATCCCCTTAAAGAATAATTTTCTTATAAGATTGAACAAGTTAACATCAACAACTAACAATGTCTGGGACATTAAAACCAATAAACTCAGTTTCTAATAAGATATGTTTTCTCTTTAGTATGTTACAATTATTACCTTTTAAAATAACTAAAAGGGAAAATAAAAGATCAATATGTATATAACAACAAAATGTATTTTAATTTACCCGTCGCCATGTAGCATGATATTCTCAAACGCTTTATGGGTATATTTCTGTCAGATCAATCCAGGATGGGCTTATTTTAATTTGCCTCAATGTTCTCTTCTTTCTATTATTGCATCTATTTTACTGAAAATAATTTAAATTTTTAGTAACAAGCAATTTACAAAAATAATAATAATGGTCAATACGTGTTTTGAGTTTATAATAGTTTTATATTATATTGTGAACTAAAAGAAAACTAATGAATTAGTGTAATGTTGATTCTAAATTGTAATGATTGACTAAACCTAAATCTTTTCTCCGATTTAAATGTATTTATACTAACAAGACCATTCATTCAATGCTGTATTGTCATTAAGTTTAAATGTTACCTTGTTTGGATAAAATCGCTCTCAACGATAAGACCGCCTTGTTTCGACACTTGTTTAAAATTTTTATTGATTCTATTTTGTCCAATTGCAGCTTTGTTAGAAAACAAAGTAAATTTTATTTATAAGTAAAAGTAACGGAGATACTGATTTCTAAAGGTTTTCTCAAATGTAAGCTAAAATTTAAGAACTAATTTATTTTTAACCCGTTATTTCAAAACACCTAAAATTGCTGTATCTACATAAACAATGATAGTGAAAATCGAAAACATTTTAGTTATTTGCTCTTGAATCCGATATACTTAAGTTCAAAATATTATATCATAAATCTTAGTGAAATAATGGTGCGTCATAAGTTTCATCTCATTCGCAAAAGTCCTGACTTCACAACATCTGCTGACCACTTGACAACCGTTCGTTTCTTTAATACAATTGCATCCCTCAGTCCCAAATTTATAAAAAGTTTCTAATGACCTGCCGCATGGTCAACCGGTTGAATGAAGCGTTCATTTATACACAGTGCACAATGTTAAAATAATCAACCTACTATGTTATACTTATTACGTTTGGTATAAGCAATTGATTCACCTACTATAAATATCGGATCTGTCAGCATTACTATTAATTGTTTATAATGAAACCTTTGCATCGTTTTGCTCCGACCCCAGTTTGTTAACATCTAATTATACGTTATCTAAATGATTACTGACTTATTCACAAATAATTGACTTTTCTTGAGTATCATAAACATCTTAAATATCCTTAATGATTCTTTTAAAAATACCTAACTACTAAAAAGTATCACAACAGTGTATCTCTACAATGAATAAATAATTTGAAAATGGTAAAAATATTATTGAATGATAAGTTTAATGAATTTCATGTTTATAATAATTCGTAGTCCTAACTAATCTAGTACTTCCTTATTATTAAAACAGTTGAATTGCTACATTTATAATTCTTCAAGTGAATCGCATTATCGTAAGCAACAACCGTTACCTATGAATGCTGCAAATTGTGATCTATGGTGAACACCAATTTAGTATCTCTCTTTAAATATTTTTCTCATAAATGTGCTATCCTCACTTTAGTTCAATAAGGTCATTTAAATAACATTGTCTAAACAATAAATACGACCCCAATCTGCACTACTTAACTTAATAAAACTTCCGTAACCTAAATAATTCAAGTTGTAATTTCCTAGTATTGCTTACTTTAGTTATAAAATCATTAATTTATTATTATTATATTATTAATTTTGTTTATGGATACGCAATTACTATTTATGAAATTATATTCTGATGAATTCTAGTGTTAATGGTGTAAAGTCAAAGATATAAATATAAGTACAAGGCAATTACTAGTAAAATAAAATTCTTGTACCCGAACAAGGTATGTTTGAAATGAACACAATGGTACATAAGATAAATCTACTTAGCTTTGTACTGAGTTGTTGATTTTTTTTTGTCAAATTATGATGATAATGATACTGTTACTGTTTAAGTTAAAACTGATAATATAACGCTTTTATTTATGGGAGAATTAACAAAAAAAAATGATTTGTTAAAACATCGCATTTCTTAAATTTATGTCAATGTCTAAACTCATTTACTTTTATTATATTTTATAATTTTAAGTTTACTTAAATCAAACAATTGTCAAAATTAATTTTATCGCGACCCCAATCTTTACAATGGTACAATAGGTACTAGCTATTTACTCAAGTTATCTAACAAATGTGTGACTAAACAAGTTTTGCGATTGTTTCTGAATTGTTACTAATTTGTTATTCAGAACATCTATTTCTAAATTACTGTAAATTGTGAACTGCAGAAAGAATCCGTATTAAGTTTGTAAACATTTTAAGTTGTATAAACTATCTTATGTCATTATCAATTATATTTTATATCAGTTACTAACCTATTAAATATCAAAGCTATTGGTTACTCAGCAAGCATAATTAATCTTAATACGCTACAAGACATTGTATAAAACTAAACTTTAAAAGTCTTTCTAACAGATGTTGACCATTCCTTGCTTTCTTTTTTTTTTTATGACCAGATCTCTATTGTAAGAAAAAGTATAAGGACCAGCCAACTTAAATGAACTCAGTTTGTAGCCGACCAAAACACGGCGCGTATAAATGTGTAACGTAGGTATTAATAAAAAAATACAAAATGTGTTAACTATCGAAATGTTAACCAGAGCCGTGGAATGTTTAGTGATGTGATACTCTTAAGTGTTTCTCAAGAATTTAAGTGTTCTGCTAACTAAATTTATCGTTTAAAATTTATCGTGCAAAAGAATATGAGTGCTTCGTCAACCAAATTTATCGTCACCATAAGTGGTTCCCAAGTAAGTTTAAAAATTTGAAGTGTTTTGTTTACGTTAACGTTTCTGTTATTTATTTTATTCCCTTTTCACTTCACAAAAAAAACTGCTCTAGACTATATAATGTTCTATATCTATGTGTAATGTACGTTATTCCTATGCGTAATGAAATATTTATCTATCTATTACATATATAAATCCAAACTCTAGACATGTTGTTTAATATTTAAGTTACAAATGATGTTCACAAATGTGATCTTTTGACTGACTATGCTCATCGAACGTTTAATTTTACTAC
Organism: Mellilla xanthometata; assembly: GCA_035578125.1. Taxonomy (NCBI): domain Eukaryota; kingdom Metazoa; phylum Arthropoda; class Insecta; order Lepidoptera; family Geometridae; genus Mellilla; species Mellilla xanthometata. The sequence continues at coordinate 2,800,627 of JAPUBQ010000030.1, read as the reverse complement.
ACTACTAATTTGGTTTCCGTTTACTCAGATTCGAGTTTATGTACTTCCTCATTATGTACTAACAAAATGTGATTCAAAGGTGATTGTTTAACTAAAGAACAAGAGTTCTTATTACTAAAGTTTTACTATGTAACTTTCGAAATATTAATATGGATATAGATTAAGCTATTTCTTATATTCTAATAAAATAAAAGCGGAGCTAGCTGATATTGCGTTTCGCTACAGAAATAACAAACCAACACTTGTACTTGAATATGTGCTTAGGTACCTGCTCTTGACCTTTTTTTTTGTTTATAATGTTCTTAAACAGTTTGGTGTTACTGTTTTAACGCATTTTAACTTTGATTTAAATATGATGATGTACAACAACTATTCTGGGCAGTTTAAATAACATCGTTTTAAGCTGTGCAATTAGGTCTAACTCTAGATTTTATTTATATTTGAGATGAACAGTGAATTAGATCTAGCCATGACTAGCTTTCTGCCTAGAATGTTTTATATATCTTTCGTGAGTAGTAATTATTTTTCGACCCCACGTGTTTAATTTAACAGGCCTATAGAAATTACTTGCATATATTATTGTTACCTTTAACGAATTTATGCAAAAAAACCGAGGAATACCTTCTAACAATTTTTTTTAATGTGTGATAATTACGTGAATAAGAGTTACAGTGATTAATATAACATTTAATAACTTCAAAGGTTATTCCTGTCTATAACATAATTATATGGGACATCGACCCCAGACTCTTAACACTTCCGAAAATGACTACGAGAACTGTCTAGTAAGCTTAGATATAAGTGTTAGTGGATAGATTGACGAAATAGTATTTATCCGTAAATGCCTAGTTTTGATTTAATACCTAGTATTTGTACTCTCTTAACCTCTCCATTCTCACGGCATCATTTTATGCCAGATTTCTCTAGCATTATTAACATTTTACGACATGACACATTGCAATAATAAGTCTAAAATTAGTCTATCTATTATTTTGTTTAAATAAACACTAAAATACTGAAATTGAACCTAGATATCCTGGTCACGGCTATTCATTTTATGTACCCCCCCCCCATATTTTTAACGGAAATAAAAAAAGGGAATTAAATGTCATACATTGTCATAAAATGTCTAATTGGCTGTGATTTGGCTGTGAATCGTCTAGTAACTATAAGGACCACGTCATGTATGTAGAAACTCAAGTTCTTTAAAGGTTCAAGAAAGTACAAACCCTAACCCTAATTATAGATAACGTTTGGATACTAAATACCTATTTATGAAGGATTTCATGGATAATGATTTATGTTAGATTTTAGTTCACATATTATCTTTTACTTTCAAGTTAGTAAAACTGAATCATTTATTATATTCTGCATTAGATTGTTCCTAGTTAAAGTTCTTAGTATGTTAGTGCCAGGTTCCAGACTATCAAAATATGTATGATAATCTAGAAGATCGGGGCTCCATCCAGATCGCCCCGCTCTATGACCTTCAACCTCTAACTTTAAGGAAAGCTAGACAATAGGGACCTACAGCCCCTACCCAGCACTAACTGGTGACCTCAGGGATATGTAATTACACACTTTCATGGTACATTCAAGTCTCACCGAAGACAGATCCGCATACATATAAGCAACTACTTACAAATCGCTTCCTCGCTCTCTACTTTCAGTCATCTAAACAAATTAACTCGTGAGTTAATGTAAATTAATCTACAGCAAAAAGACAAGAGGACATCCTATTGTTTGTCAGTAAGTCAGTTGGGATATTTCAACTCCTATTAGCTCGCATTCATCTACTATTTTACTTCATACTTCCGCTAGTTAGTAGAACCGGGGTAGAGGTTTTGGCCCTCGAATCCTAACTAACACCATCCATCGTCACAGTTCAGGCGGAGCGTTAAACGGCCTTCGGTGAAAAGCCCTAAAACGCCCCTAATACTTAACCTAGAATAATCTATGCATTTAAAGTATAATATGACTCAATCCATAGTATAATCAGAGAGATGTACTGTAGATTCTTATTAGAATAATCCGTAGATTAAAACGTCGTGATCAGGATTCCAACACTCATTGTATGACTATCTCTGACGGTGATCTTCCGTTTACGAGAAACATCATGAGCCCATTCTAACTCAAACAAATGCGGAACCTTCACACATTATTCCCCATTGGTAGGTAGAATAATTCGTTGTATAGTATGTGATGAGTAGAGAGACTTCTCTCTTACAAAATACTCTGGCTAGAGTCATAAAATTGAAATTAATCAATTACAAACTTTGAGCTTTTGTAGTCTCAAGATAATATGTAAATTGTTTTATACATAAAAGTCCTGTATTTTCAGGAATTAGAATTGTATTCTGATTAGAGATTAGCTTATTATTTTAAGCTTACAGTGCAGAGAGAGTTTCAGTGACCAATATTACAGTAAGGTAAAGATATTCTCTATGTTCTCGCCCTTAAATCCTTCATAAATGCAGCAAGTAGTATTCTAGTATACAATACTACCGATTTTGATGAAATTTTGCTATTTTGTAGCCTTTATGCCGAAGATGGTGTTGCTTATAACGCAAAGTTAGTCATTTAGATAACGTAGCATTTTTTATTCAATGTTCGACCCTTGAGTCATTGTAAATAAAGTCGGTGTTGTTTAACACACTAGCTGGATCAAATAAAATATATAATTGGTTTTGTCATTATTGCCATACAATTTCAACGGATAGATCTTTAAAAATTGGTAACCTTTTATTTGGCTTTGAGTTTATTAAATGTGTAATTGATTCTGGATCGAATGTTCATAATGCGTAGCATTTTACTAGAGACAGAGCACAAATGTTTCTTTGTGGACTTTGACAATTAGAAATGTGTTTCAAAAATAGAGATTAATCTGGGGTATAATTTCCTGAATCTTTTGTAGGAAATCATAGCACAAATTGGCAGTTGTAAAATATTCAAATAAAACTTTGTGATAAAGACAACAGTTAAAATTATCAATCAAACAAAAATATGATTTTAGGCAACAGTATTGAGCATTGAATGTAAGTTTATCCTAGGTAAATGACCTATATAAACCCTAAAATGCCTACCATTAGAATACGTCCTAATGTTCTGCCTATGTCCTAATGTTCTACGTGATACTTACAAACCATTTGTACAAACCACCTGAAGACCCGCACCCAGCTCGAGCTGAAAGAGAAACCTAGTGCATCCATTCCCTATCTCATGTAAATGAGACCTAACAATGACCTAACTCTATCTACCATAAAATGGCCTAATGCTCCTAACAAAAGCTAAGTTACATAACCATCCAAAACTAGAGAATCCAATAAATTGGAATCTCACATTTACGTTAAACGTGTGCTGTTTGTTTACGATTTCCTAGCAAAGAACTCGCAAACCCTACGAAGGAAACCCAAACATGACAACTCCTTCGGCGAAGCCATGAATGAGATCCGCTAAGCTGGGCCCTACACCGAAAGAAGCGGGACGGGTTAAATCCCAACTGTTACCCTACAACCCGAGTACCTACGAATACCTAACGGGGTAGTGACTTGTGTTATGTAGCCCGATAACACAAACCACATATAAATACATATATAGATATACAATCCATGGCCAACTCAACGCTGTAACTTGTAACCCCACACCTGTGGGTTAGTGTCTCACTTCGACGAGCCGGTAACATTACAAGCACAACGCAAATTAAACCATAAAAGGAGGACTGGCACTGCCTGAATAATCAGGAAAACAGTTTGTGGTCGCCCCAAGCCACACCTAACCAACGCAAATCATGTACCACCACTCATTTGACACCGTTAGGTTTCATGATGATACACAACCCCAAATCCATTAAACCGGAGTTCAAGGAATCTGGTATCCATCAAGTACAGATATGAAACCCCACACTAACTATTGTTACATACTCTTTCAAATTGAAGTATAAAAATAACAATAAAATGTAATAAAACTGAACTCATAATTATTCTAGCTTCATTCCGAAGTCTAGAATACTCTTTGTATGTAACCATTGAATGCAAACAACACCCATTACTAATTCCTATTATTTACCCAAAATAACAAATATTATAGAAAAAGACAGAACTGTGAAATGCAAACCACCCAATTAAAACAAAGCCCAAGTAATCCCTTTTCTACATTTACAAAATCTACTGAAAACACTGAATTTAATCAAACGAACTCCCAATAAGATTCTATTAGATCACAAATACACGTTTCCCAATTCATATCTGTCCCCAATGGTCCCTACTTCGTACCACTGCTGCTGAAGCCCCCACGTCGTCTCCCGGCGCCTTCCAAAATCCTCGCCTCACGTTGCCCAGGAGTCCCGTGTGTCGCCCTCGAGCCCCCGAATAAGAGTGATCATGACCTAATGTATTTCCCCTGCACGCTGTGAAATTCTCTCAAACTCCTTTTGTTCATCGGCTCTAACTAATAAATCTTATACTTAATGTCCTACTTCAAAGATGTCCTATCGAGTTACCATAAGAAATCTTAGCTCGATATTTGTTTAAAATATTTGCTTGAGTATAAAAAAGCACTTCAGTATGACGACTGCTTTGCCCCGCGGCTTTGCCTGTCTCGTTTCTATCTTAGTTTGATATTGTATCGAAAATCCGTACTGACAAACAGACATACAGTTATTTTATTCCTGTAGTATTTAATTAACTATTTTGGCGGCTTATAATATATTTCTCTGTAATTGATCTCTGTTTAGAATTTGTTTAATGTTTCTTTGACAAAAGTCTGCTTTGTTGTTCCACTTGTTTAGAATATTTACTGATATTAATGATGTGTGAGATTCGAACTCACATTGAATTTGACAATATTTCTTACATAAAACCATTATGTATTGATGAAATTATTTCCTATTACTCTGGAATCGACTTATCACATGTATTCAGACTTTTATAGTATTTTCATAATAATTAACGAGATTCGAACTCGTTGTCCATTAGTACTAATAGTAAAAGTAATCGTAAGTTGACTATGATGATGACTTTTTTCACTAACTGTCATTTATTTTATTTTAACATATATTGCCACTTGAGTGCTAAACGAGAGTCGAACTCGTCTTTTATTTATTTTTAGTAAGTTTAGTAGATTTTTATGAAGTCTCCTTCGTGTTGCGATAATGATGATGATTTTATAAAACTGAGCCTAGTCTGGCCAGTTACAGTGTTAAGTGTTTCAAATATAATGTGAAGAGTTTTCTTTCTCTCTTTCTTCTAAAATATGCCAAAAAACACGTTTGTTGTATAGAGCCTTCAATACTGATTTTATAATTTACTAGCTGACCCGGCAAACGTTGTTTTGCCTTAATAATTATTTCTAAATATACAGTAGCCGATTCTCAGACCTACTGAATCCGCATATAAAATTTGGTAAAAATCAGTCAAGCCGTTTCGGAGGAGTACGGTAACAAACACTGTGACAAGGAAATTTTATATTTATAAGAGATATAGCGGTACGAGAAATAGGCATAGCTTGTGAAAATTTTAGCTTTCTAGCTATCACTGGTTTTTGAGATACAGCCTTGTGACAGACTGACATACTGACATACACTTAGTAATAGGGAGGCTTAGTAATAGGGTCCCATTTACCTTTACCTTTTAGGTACGGAACGCTAAAAACCCGCGGCTCGATATTCAAGGTTTTAAGTATCTCGGCTAACAAAGATGATCTAACACGATCATTGACGTTAAGCTGCGTTCGATGCTGAAAGTTCTTGAATGGGTGACCATGAATAAGACTATCTTTTATTAAGTGGCATTTAAATCTGGGCGATACCGCGGGTAAGATAACCTGTCAAATTGTAGGTCCTGTCTGTTAGTCTTAGCACTAGCAGCAGTTAAGCCAAGTCAGAGGCCTTCGGGTGGCTTGAAAATTTTTGGCACCAGAGCTTGGCCATTTAGCTCATACAAAGAAGAAGACCTTGTAAGCTGATGCTGTAACGCCTACCTAAGAACATAACAATTAAAAATAACAATCAAAATCCAAATCAACTCTGAAACTTACACCGAAACCGTCTGATTGGAGTGTAATTCAAATTCGTTTATTCAAATTCAAATTAAATACTAAGTAAATTTAAATTAAATACTAAAGAATATAAAAGCAAAAATCCAAAATATTTATTCATTTAAATACAGTCAGAATATCAGATATTAAAATGTCAGATTACAATATAATGTCAAATACAAATAACTTAAATCTAATTAAATAACCCGCCCCTGATAGTTCCCGGTGCATAGCAATAATAAAGTAATACTTTTATTATCAAATCTACGCCTAAATCTGCACCTTATAGGAATTAGCAATAACGTTTTTTTTTCTAGTCTCGGTCACCCATCCAAAGTGTGAAAGCATCACTAGTATTTCAACGACAAAGTCGTTATCAACATTTTACGCAAGCTTCAGGCGATTCACTGCAAGAATTATTATAGCAATCGACTATGAGACACATTGCTTTGCTTTGTTCAGAAGTAGTCAGTTGGTATAAGCATCTGCTTTGAGAACTCTATAACATAGCCAAGATTGTTATGTTCTTAGGTTCTTAGGTCTTAGGCGTTACGAAAAATATCTATTATCAAAGCGGCGCAGCTGAAGTATCAAATATTTCGTCCTTATTATGGGTGACCTTAAACTAACCCAAAATTTGAAAACAAATTGTGCCATAGGTATGATTAAAATTTTATTTTAAAGTCTTAGAAGGCTACTTAACTACTAGGGGTACTTAATGTTTTCAAAAAATACAACACTGACAACTTTAGTTGTATTTTAGTTTAATTTTCTAATAGTCTAAGCGATACGTTTGGTTTATCTGTACGAGTAAGTGTCAGTTATGTAAATAAAAATAATTTTAAATTGAATTTGAATCAAAGAAAAAACAAATGTTGCGCTAATTTTGGTTCAGCTTATAATTATTAATAGGTTGGGTTTGTGCCTAAATAACCTATATACTATTTAATAAATATTAGTCTGTATGTCTTATTTTAACCCCCGCATGTGTATGTCCGTTGAATTTAGTTAATTTTTTGTTAAAAATGTTATTTACCTTTAGTAACAAAAACAAGATGGCTTCCGCCACAAAATTGTAGAACACCATTTATTCGCATGCTTGCATAAGCAGCTCACTATATGTTTCCACTGTTGGAACTCGGGGCCGTCTCTCACGAGGAGAGATATACCTATAGGCCATTATCTACCACACTAGCCAAGTGCGGGTTAGCGGATAATACACGTTTTCGTAAATTGTGGTCATCACACGCGTCGGTTTTCTTATCGATGTTTTCCTTCACCGTAAAGCGAGTGCAAATTCACACATAACCACAGAATAATAACTTGTACTTCGTACAGAAGCTTCACTTCGCAATGGTTTTCAAAGAAATATGAACTCAATCTGATAAACAATATGATTTAATTTAGCTCGCTGTCCAGTCGATCACGTGATCATTTCGTTGCCTACCAATTTCTTTTCAACGGAATATGGGCCTTAACTCACTATGCTACGGTTCATAATACGTTGTACATGGTTATACGGAGTATTAGTTATTATTCTGTGGTATTGAAAGAGCCACGGACTAGGGTTGCTTACTTCGAGAAACTACTTCATATGCCATCTAGCGCGAATAGAATTCCATAGGTATCATCTATAGTATCACCGAAAATAGTTTGCGTTGGGCTCTTAGTCATAATTCGTAAATGTATGACAAATGAAATGCAACTCGAATGAAACGACTAAAATATCTTTTTTATTGTACTTTTAGGATATTGGAATAGTACGGGGAGAAACGGTTTGTAGTTTGAATTAATTTCATTTCATATAGGAACATAATGTAATCCAGTCAAAATAGATTTTACCCTTACCTGTCAGCGTCTTTAGGTAACCAAAAAAAAGTTAAATTTCGATCACGATCCGTATTTAAACAATTAAATACTGCACAGTATCTTTTTGCTTTTTTTCTTTTTGTGTCCATCTTGCAATTATATAATGAATCAATCAAATAATTTTGAACGTGGTCGAACATATAGCGCGTACGCGTCTGTTTTCGTTCGCTTGTGGCAGCCTACTAGATTGGCCACTCCGGAGTGGCCGCCGCCCGTAGGTATGTTTTTAACACCTACACGCGGAGTGACACAGGCCTGACATAACTGAAAAAAACAAGACTCTACTGTAGGGCCGGGATCGAATCAACCGTCTGATCTGATCCAAGATAGCACCGCCACAAACAGTTATGTCAAGGCTTTTAATTTTTTCACAGACTTGTTCGATTAGTATCTAGTAGAGGATCCTAATGTATTTCCCTCCCTTGGGAACAAGCGAGTGCCTGACTTGTTTGTCCCATTTATTTTATTTAGGTTAAAATATCGTAAGTATTTTTCTAGAAAACACCACTGGGATTCGGCGAATTTATTTTTGAAGACAACGTAATTGCGGTAGCTTTGGGTTTAGATGTCAAACGAAGTTAGGTTTTCATGTTCGTGGAATTAAGTAGAAAAATTTATTGTGATTCAAAAGATAAAATCATCCAATCCTTAGAGGGAAGCGAGAAAAATCGACTTTGTCACAATAATCTCTTTGAGCAAATTGATGTTGAAATATTTTTAAAATCACTCGACTGTTTGACAGTTTGACGACCTCGTTGGCGTAAAGGCGTAAAGGTTACCATGCTGGACTGCCGATCAGAAGGTTCCGGGTTCGATTCCCGGCACGGCCAACATTTTTCTCATGCTTCCTACTTTTCTGCTAATATTACACTGTTTAATGAAACCGATACGTTTTAAGACCACAATTTCCAAACACGTGTGTCATCGGCAATATGCACTTGTCCAGCGTGGTAGATTAAGACCTATATCTGTCTCCTCGTGACAAAAGACCCCAAGTCCCAGCAGTGGGAACATATCATATACCTAATTTTATGACTACTAAAATATTGTTAACTAATTACCTTATGCATAATTAATATATTAAAAGAGCAAAAATAAAACAAGACACGTTATTTAACAACATATTTTTATTTTACTAAGTGCTGAATAAATAAGTCTTAATCCAACTCTTAAATTATAAAATAAATTACTTAAAATTAAAAAAGTCGACGGGTTCGCGCTAATGTAGACAAGAATAGTTCAGTCTTAAAAGTTACATCAGTTCACACTGTTTTAAAATCTGCTCGTCAAAATAAGAGATTTGAACTGTTAGGAAGGACAGCTGTTTAAAACAGTGTGACTGCACGCCAAATGTCAGATTACCACTTTAAATTTGACACAAAATACAAAAGGTATGGACCAGAATCAATTAAAACAAGCTTTAAGAAAATCCACGAGTAGGATCAGACCTCGTAAACATCAAAAACAGTCAAAAACTTTGTAACTGTCAAAAACTTTGTAATTGTCAATAACTTTGCAACTGTCAAAAATAAACAAATTACGATACAAATTTTGAATTTGGAAAGTCCATACCCGTTTGTATAAAGTGATTCGGATCAAGTCGACGTGGTAATCTGACATTTGGCGTAGGCATGCCACTTGATCCTAGACGTAACATGGACGTCCGTTTGTCCAATAATGTTTATTGGGGGGTTGGTGGCATGGTCATCATATCGGGAGGACCATACATCATCTGTGGCATTACATACATGGGCATGGTCATAGATGGGGCGTGACTCAACGGCGGGATCGGAGAGAACCCGAAGAGGATTTTGAAGTAGCGCGCGATTGTCCATAATACATTGGACGTCTCTGGAATCCTGGACATAGAAAGGGATACATTACAAATAGGTATTAAACATAAGAATTGTAAAGAAGTCTTTATAGCTGGTTTATATGGTAAAGGCAAGTATATTATAATACAAAATATATAAACAGTTAAACTAATGAACAATATTTACAATGAATTTAACTGCTGAACGATGAGTTGAGTATCATCATTTGAGTGTCATCATTTGAGTATCAACAGATTATTTAGATATAAACCAGCTTTAAGACTTTGTTGGAGAAAGTCCAGTCTCTGAAGCATTTTAATCATTATCTATCTAATTTATTACGAATGTAAATGATGATGCACATCTTTATTTCTATTCTTTTGTTTGTATAGATAGTTACATGCTGTATGTTTGACACAACGATTTGGTTCAGATACTGGGCTTCTCATTTAACGACAATACTTCTTGTAGAAGGTACAATTGATTGGTAATTCCAAAACACTTTGGAAGTATCACGATATTGTCAGAGGTAAAATTAAACATGATATTCTACATCTACATGAAATTGTGATGGAATATTTCATATTGCTACAGTTAGTATAAATGCATCTACGAGAGATTATTTAATGCAACACAAAGTAAGAACAATATAAATGTTTACAATAGTTAAAAGTCTTGGGCTATATTTACAACATAGTTTTAGTAAGTAAATATACGAAAGAACTTGACATAAGTTAACGAAGCAAGAGTTTCCTCCACCATAAAATTAGTTAATTACATACATAAAATGCTTTCATAAATGCAACATTTTTTATTTAAATGCTTACATTTATGACTTTATAATTTTAAGCAACAAATCTAGGTAAGCTATAGTGTAGATTCTCTTAAGTTGTGCTATGTTCTATATCATATGCAGTTGTAGTTTCAATTTCCGTGTTCTTTTCAACAGGTTTAATTTTAATAGTTGGAACCTTCTTTTTCTTGTTTTTGTTTTTTTTTTCTTTTAATGACAACTTTGCGTTTTATAACTTTTGTCTTGTTATTGGTTTCAGTTTCTTCATCATCAGATTCTGTTTCATTTGAATCAAGTTTTTGCAAATTATCTTTTAGTTTTGTTCGACGCTTGATTTTCTTTTTCCTTATCGGACGACCCATGTCACTGAAATAATATTTGTTTAGATCTTTCTGAACGCCGAATAGACCATCCATTATATCAACAGACATGGTGAGGACATTATATATAATACTGTAGTAAAAGGGAGGTTTTCTAACAGGTACGACGTTTTCTTCTATTACAGTTTTTGTGGCGTGATCAGCTTTGTAAAGCATTTCATAGACCGGTTCATATTCAAAGAAATCTGTTATATAATCAAATATAGAAAATATACCACGACCATTGCTTCCTCTAGATTCTTGTTTGGGATAATTCGATGACACATCTCTTTTTATTCTCTTCCTACGTTTGAGATTTGGTCGTTTACGAAAAAACCGTCTATTATTACGATGATATTTCTTACGAGAAAAATTTTGATATTTTTTTATAGGAAAATTTGTTGTGGTACTTTGTGTTGTTGTTTCATTAAATACTGCTATAGGTTTCCACTCACTAGACTCTGTTGGTACTGCCGTAAAATCAGCTGGTGTAGTTGTAAGCACTGGTGCTTTGTGATAAGGTAAAAGTCTGCTATTATTCGGTTTACCATGGAAATTGTTTGGATTATATAAAACGTACTTTACTCTAGGATAATAATACGTGTTTGGGTAGTTATACTTATACTTTTTAGTTTTGATGTAGTCTTGAAAATCTTTATTGCGCTTAAGTCTCTCTAAATCAAGTTTAAGTTCGGAAAACTTCTTGGGTCTTGTTTGCGTCTTGACAAAATTTTTCCTTTGCGCAATGAATCTGGGCTGTGGAACTAAAAACTCTTTGGGCTTTTTGGTTTCTTCAGTTATATCCGCTTCTACAGTTATGTCTGTCGATACTTCGGTATTGAGTCCTCTGAACGTCGGCATCGCTCCGTAGAATATGTTTGCTATAGGGTTTATGACATTTTTGAAGCCGTCAATGAATGGTTCGAGAAGTTTCTGCAGTTTCGACTTACCGTCCCATCTCTCTGCTGCTGTTGAGTTTAGAAGCTGAGGCGCTTGTTGCGACTGCTGAGCACTTGCGTCTTGTTGGAGAAATTCTTGTGGCATTATGTTAGTGTTATACATCTCGTTTGACGCAAACTGTGGACTCACTCCGGACACGGAGTATGCGTGCGATGAAGCGCTCGGAAAATCAATCGGGTATTGTGAGTAAAGGTACGGATGGTTTTGTAAACCACCGCTGCAATGTAAACAGATTTGGAGAGTTTAGTGTCTGGGCTCAAGGTTTATAAATGGATAGATCTGTTCAGTCATTCAACAGGCTGTATCGGTCGGTAGTCGTCATAATCAGTCGTCACGTCGATCCCATTTTGTGAGTTTCATCATCATCGTAGTCTTAGTTCGTTCTTCAGTAGTAGTTTTATTTCACTGGTCAGTTTTAGTGTAATATTACAAGTTGTTAGATATTTTTGAGGTTATCTTCATATAAAGTCGGTTTTTCTTCGTATGCGTACTGTCAATTTATTCTCATCAATGTCATTGCATATTTAAAAAAACAATTGTTAAAATAAACACCACTTTATTTTAATGTCGATCGCTTTATAATTTTTATAAATATGTTTTGAGTTAAAATTCTAACCCAAGCAAGGCTCGGAAAAGGAAGATAAGTAGGATGGTCTTGACGATAAAATTCTCGCTGTTGTATAAGAATAAGCGAACAAAACAACAAACATTTTCCTTTTTAAATTTATTATCATCTAGAATTTAATTATTACTCAGAAACATTATGTTTCTTTCCTAGATATAATGCTAAATAGCCAACAATACGAACATAGACGTATAAACAGCACAAAATATTTAATTTTTCAGAAGATTAATGAGGCAAAATTTGTAATTTGATTCTGAGGCAAAAAGTTGATTTGTTTTATCTTCGTAATGTATCTTTTGAGTTTGTTACTTGCGATGCGATGATAAGTGTGAAGTAAAATATACATATGTTATCGTAATTAGGTAAGTTTATCAACTCATTTTACTGATATACCTAAATACAATGACAATCATATTAAAAAAGTTAGAATTTGTAACAACTGTATATGATAGATTTAAGTAGTTCTGGATTTATGAAGGTGTAACTTATATTGTATAATATATTGTGGTAATATTATCGTTAGGATTGATTCGTATAAAAATAAATACATTAATTCCTCTTTGATTAGCTACGCCTTTTAAAATACACTTGACTCTTTATATTGAATGATGCTTCTAAGCTCTTTTCGAAAGCACCTACACATTGTATTTTGTCTTAAATTTGTTGTTTTATATGTGTTGTTTTATGTGTGTTATCTTATATGTGTTGTCTGTATTTTATTTCATAAATTTGTCAAGCTTTGGAATTTTGTTCAGTCTCATGGGTCAAAGGACAGAGCTTATCTAATTTGAACGCAAAGTTGCCAACTTTTCGTGGTGTTGCCTCATTTTGTTTGCGATTTTCGGTAAAATTATTTCAAGAGATATTTCATCATGACAACTTATGAACAGAATTTCTGAAATTCTATTCTGTTTGATGTGCCTAAGAACTTTGGTGTGGTAACGGTGTATTAGAAACACGAATTTTAAAATAAATAAGGTAAAAAAAAGATTTAATTTTGACGACCTCGTTGGCGTAATAGTTTCCATGCCCGACTGCCAACCAGAAGGTTCTAGGTTCGATTTGCGGCATGGTCAACATTTTCGTTTTGAACTTAATATGTTGGCTGTTAAATATGTATCAAAACAAAGTAATTTTGTATGTATATGTAGTAAATCAGTTGTGTTGGCAACCATAATACAAACTAGAAATAGTTTAGTATGGGGCTAATCAGCCGTGTGTGAAATATGATCTCATATTTTTTTTTTATCTTAACACGGCAAATGTCGGATGCCACTTTAAATTGTAGGCCTTGGCTGTTAGTCTTAGTTCAAGCAGTCGTTAAGCCAAGTCAGAGGCCTTAGGGTTGCTTGAAAACTCTCAACTCCAAGCTCATACGAAGAAGAATATAATCTAGAAAAAATAAACCTTTTTTTTAAACCCCAAGTTTTATCAGCGAAAAATCCAATTCATAAAATTACGCGAACAAATGCAAGAGTATTTTTCATCCCAGTCCCCAAGGTTTAAGTTAATTTTCACCAATGTCTGCTTCTTAAAATTGTCTTTGTTTTTTTTTGTTTATCTTTTTCCAGAAAAAAAAGAACTGCAAGATTTTTTTGGTAAGATAATCCTGAGATTAAGGTATACAACTTGAGTAAATATTTTTTATTATCATTTTTTATATTGTGTCAATAAACAAAGCATTTGGAAGTTCACTCCCTCTTGCTCGCACACATTTGGATATGTGAGAGAGCACATGAACATTTAAATGTTTTTTTAATGGATCGAGTTATAGTATAGTTATAGATATCTGATTCGTATCACATGGGAAAATCTTTATTTATTATATTTTGCTATAAAGATATTCTGCCCAATACATTATTTCTTGCATTTAATGAATGTTTAGTTATAAAGAATTGTAAAAAAAAAATATGAATAAATATAACTTACTTATAACATACATTTCATAACATATGATAACGAATTCAGACAAATCTATTAAAAAAAATTACAACCCAAAAGTAGTCATGCGTCTATGATTAAATCTTTTACATATTGAATAGCATTTGTGAGAAACTTTGAATAGCATTCGTCAAAATCAATTGTAATTTTTAAAACGATTTTGTGACTTCTAAAGATATCAAAAAACTAATCTGTTATTTAAGTCAATGGTCAGTATATAATTCTGTCTTTTTATTAAGCTGTGTCATAAAAGTCAGTCAAAGAAATAATGTCAGTATTGTATAAAATTAACACAACTTAGCACGTCAACTGTCATAAGAAAAATCTGTAAGTGGAAAGTTATCATAAACATATACATATTATTATGTTAGAACATGCAATATGTTTTTAAATGCGGTACAGATCTTAGGATATCATAAACGGTCACGATACGATAATATATCTTAAGGTCTCAATCTCTTAATAACGGTAAATATAAGGATAACAGCCTAATATTTATTTCCGCAACACAGTATCTTAAGATAAATTGGCCATAACGCTTAGTATCTTAAGATATATCAACTTATCTTGTGTATGTTTGTCGTCTGTAACGCTTTATTTGTTTTAATTGAAGAAGTAAATTTATTCTTACTATAACTTACATATTATTTGGCGATACCGATTTTAAAGTACTTTTATATATATTACACTAGGTAATGGCAGGCAATGACTAGCTAAATTACTTCTTCATTTAATACAAAGTTTAGTATGGTTAAAATAAAAATCAAGTTAATATATATATAAATTTTGTGTATATAGGAATTTTTGTGTTTACTAAATTAAAATGAAACCTAGAGTACGGCGCACCAAAGAAGTAAAATCATGCTTAAGAAATTACGCTCTTATACATTAAGCTATTCTAATAAGGTACTCCAGGTATCATTGTTGTATATGTTAGTATATCAATGTTATATTTGGTATTTAATACAAAATGGCAGCTGTTTTAATCACAGATTCTGCGTATTTTAAGTGTCATTTCATATTTTTTTTACTTTTCTATTTTCTACGCACTTTTTAGTATCATTAGTAAAAATAAAAACTCAAAATGTACATCTTTAGAAATGCTATCAAAAATATACACTACAATCAACTAAAAAAACATGAGTAAAGAGTTTGCGTGCGAATTATAAAGCTCTATATAACGACTCTGAAGGGACTGTGCATTTTATGGCGTTATAGATATAGTGCTCGATAAATGAAGAGAATGTTTCATTGTGTGGAATAGAAGCTAAAACAACTTAAACCAATTGATTTCAACGCTTTAGAGAGTTTGTTGTTAAATCGAGTGACGTTACATGGAGTTTACACAGTACTTCGTTGGTGCGCTAAAAGTCGGAATACCCATTTTCATGCTCATAATGAAGGGTGAGTATAAGTACCCATAAAAGTAATACCCACCCAGTAGTATACGTATCGTAAAGTCTCTTCAATGCCATTCCAATTGTCACTACTAGAGCCATCTTACTCGCGACGAATGCCTTCATTGTGAGGGCAGATACCAATACGAAAGCGAAAATGACAGCACCAGCGGATTTCATGCCGAAAAGCAGAGGAATCAACGCCTGCATGACCTTTTTCTTTTGTCTCCTTCCTGTAAAAGAGAAAATTGATGCGTTAGAAAGGAACAGAACTAAATTTGGTCCCCAAGACAGACATGCAAAGAATTTCTGCTCAGCCAAAGTTTTTAGAACAAGATTTCAAGATAAAATATGATGATCAAGTCTTTTAAGGTTTACGAAGCGAGTTTTAAATGAAATCGAATGCAGACTAGCCATTTTGCTGTTTTGCAAATACATTCAATTTATTTAAAAGCTTAGAAAATAATAAAGTAAAAATAAAAAGAAAAGCGAAATTGGTTCGATGATGCCAATAAAATCAGCTGTCTAATTTTATTTGTCTGTCTATTGAACTTGATCATTATCTACATACTTGTTTAATGGTTGTACATTATCGCCATAAGATTTAAAATATGGATTTTTTTCATACATAGTAAACTTCATATCACAAGTTTTAATAAGCGTTCCACGATCGACTTTCTTCTAACCGGACACGATTCAATTTGACACTCATCGCTGTTGAAGCGTCACTAACGAACATGCCAATCTGATTTTCAATTCCGCAAAACTATTTGATATAAAATGAATCTTATTTCTTGAGCATTAAAGTTACTGATTGAAACTCAGATCTAAATCAACACACAACTGCTCATTTTGAATCTTACACCTAATAAGATAAAGTCGTGATTTGAACTATACAATTTTCTGGAGCGGTAAAATGATTTGGTATTGTGGATGCAGACGCTTGTAGCGTTTCATGGTCCGTTTCTCAGTTATGAAGAAAAAAAAACATGCAGCATTTTACCGGTAGTTGATGAAAATTGTTTTGAGGTTATCGAACTGGAGTTAATCAGTAATCTTTAGTCACTTGTTTACAATCTATGTACGAGTAGATTCAAAGTAGTCGTTAGTTTATAAGATTGTTACTGGTTTTTAATTTTAGATATAATACTTGTGAAATATGTATCGATCGACTTAATGCAGGTTAACAAGACGAAAAAAGATTATGACTTGACAGTTCATAATTTTGACAGATGGTATATTTTAGTTTTTGGCTTATAATCTAAATATTATTTAACAATGGTATAAGTAATCATTTTCGAAGAAGCTTTAAACGGTTTAGCTCAAGTAAGCTTAGTGAGGAAAAACATTCCGCAAACTAGATAGGTAAATAAGGTGAATATTTTTGCGCATGCATTTTTGGCATAGTATTTTTTTATTATTCTCAATAACATTAGAAAACACCACTAAGACATGTAAGCAAGATATCGAACAGCACAAAACCAATTTAATAATATTTTTAAGAACTGACAAATTTTGATGTTTCTATTCTATTCAGTCTGATGCTAAAGTCAACCGAAAAGAATAATAAAAATGATTTAAGGCTTTCCGAGCCCCATACTAAATGCTTCTCAGACTGGCAACCATTTCCTCTAAGATTTTTAAATAGTAATCACTTAACATAAACTTAAAATGGTCTAATTGGGGCGCGAAATAGGTAATATTATACATTTTTTATCGCAAAACAGATATATCAGCGTGATTTTTTCCAGCAAAATACACATGTATGAGTGCAGTGCAACAACTTAGCTGTTCAGTTGACAGTGTCGCTAGTGGAGATTTGTTGCCACCTAAGAGTGCTGTCGAACTTGTAATTCCAATTTTGGCCACCTGAACAGCTAAGTTGGTGACATGTATACGTATACATTGTTAGTTTCCGTTTCCGTTAGTGTCATTCTCTCTGCCAAACATGAACCCAAGCTTACCATCCGTAGTAATAAATCAACAAAATTCCGTTAGATGGCAGGATCAAAAAAAGTATTGTTAAAGAGTTTGATGAAATTTATTTATTATTTTTAAATAAATTATTGCTATTTTTATATTAAGTATCGTAATAGAATAAAAAATTTAAATTATGTATAATTTTGTTTGATTATTTGAATGAAATTTAGTTATGTCAATGTCAGTTTGTCATATTTGACATACTTAAAAAAACGTATTTATATTGCAGCAATAATTTTTAGGGTTAGGTACCCTAAGAATGAAATTAATATACTACTGCGATCTTTTCTGTACTTAAAAGATAAAAACGAATGCCTTTTACAAAATATTCGTTGTCTGTCTTTATGTCACCAGGCTGTTTCTAATACACCTTGATAGCTGAAACTTTCACAAATTATTTGTTTCCGTTGCCTATAATCCAATGCTATAACCCAAGAGTATACAAGTACTAGATACGCTATAACAACAAATACTAAAAACACAAAATATACAAATATAAAGAGTGGATGACACGTTTTTAAAGTGTACCTTAAAAGACGTGTTATATTTTGTATTTTTGCTCAATATCAAAAACGATAACAGGACACTAAAGAATTCTACAGAATATTAAGCTACGTATTACCTCTTTTTACTCTATCTTTACAATGACACTTGGTAGATTCTTTCATGATTTCTTCTTTCTTCTTTCTTTCAAAATAAAATGAATGTTTGATATGGGGTTCCCATACAAAAAACATGTTTCTTCGCCATATTTTAATAATGGTACGGAACCCTTCACGCGCGAGCCCGGTTCGTACTTGGCCAATTATATCAAATTTTTATACCTACGTCTTTTGTTTACCTATCAATATCTTTAACAATCTCATAATTACAAAAGGCTTGTTTGTTTGTTTGTTTGGATGTTTTTATGTTTTTTTGACGCGAATAGGCTCCGAAACTATTGGACTAAAATTAAAAATTCTTACACCGTTGGGAAGTTACATTATCCCCAAATGACATAGGCATTATATTTTGTTGCAAAGGGTAAGAACTTCTTATTAAGACTCCAGTAATGTAATACAAGGTATAAAAAAGAGTAAAAAATTTGTTTCATCGCATGCGCTAAGAAAAGTTAGTTGTGGCGGGTGTCGTTTAGTATGTCTTGAGAGCAGCGGAACCCATAAATACAAAAAAAAACTTTAATCTATGTCAAAATTATAATGCGATAAAATTTAAATGTTTGTTTGTAACGAATAACATATTACACATCTGAACGACTTTCAAACATATCTCCTAGAATTCAATTTTTTTTATGCCCGTGCTAAGCCGGGACGGGCCACTAGTGTATAATTATATCAACGATACATGTAAACTGCCAGATGTACATTTATTATAACTAAGATTTCGACAGGCCTCTTACCTTAGAATAATAATAACAGTTTTTTTTTATTTCAAATGTAGCTAAAATTGTATCCATAGTCTAATAAATATAAATTCCCTGATAATATGTAATTATTTACTTTTCTGGTCATTAGACTTGAAGCTGATAAGATTGAGTAAAAATTAGGTTTCATCAATAAAAGGTCTCTGGATACGTAGCTTTATCAGATTTTGGCACCCCACGCACGCACTGTATGTAGAAGGTACATATGTGTCTAGCTCCGGTTTTGATGTTCTTAGCTATGTATGATGGTATTCGCATGTCCGCGAATACAAAATATTGGATATGATATTATTCGCAACTTTCCCAAATGAAAGGGCTTACATTTTGGTATCATGCGAAAAATACAACTGTTTCATGCAATATGTTAGATGATTCGTGAGAAAAGTTTTTTCTTGTTACTTATATCATGTACCCTATAGATTTTTACTTTCCTAATTTCGTTTGAGGTTTGAAGGTATGCGCTATGAATATTATATACACGAAAACGAAACCTATTGAAAATATATTCTTTCTCATAATTTTCCTTCAAAAAAAAAGTTTCAAACAAAATAAAATAGCAAGAACAATTCATGAGATTCGAACCATGGTCAATTCAAATCATAAAAATATTTCATGTTCCAAAAATGCTTCCTCTACGAACGAGCTATATAATCGACAATTGAGCGTTCGAAATTGGCATCCATATTCAAATATGCTGAAGTTCAAGTGACAAAAAAAATTGTCAATGCTAGTGTGAGTGTAGCCGCATCGTCACAGAATAGATGATAATAGATATGGGTTTTATATGGCTTTTTGTAAATTTTTGCTATCAACGCTTAATATATGTTGTTTTGTGATGAGCCTTAAAAATAATACATTAACAGTAGATTTCGCGAACCGATTCTGAAGTTACAAAAGAAATCACTTGGGCTGCTGGGATGAATATAACTAACTTATACCTATTTAACGCCATCTAGCGGCATATGAGCACTTGCAGCATGCTAGCGAACAACCTTAAACAGAGTCACAGGTCAGTTTAAGGGCTGATTTACACCTTTAAGACAACCAGTTCTAAGTTTCAAACAACAAACATTAGATGCCCAATACATTAAAATTTTGTTCAAGATCAACGATTCGTAAGGTATTTACTCGTACATCATTTATTTCGCGAATTATTTAAAGCTCTTTAAGCAAAAATTTTATCAACTTTAGCAGATTTAATCCGATGGCGCTAGTAAATCAGTCTTTTTACTTTTTTTATTGATAAGTGCAATAACATTAATAACTCAAAAGCAAAACAAAGACCACGCCGCAATAAGGATTACTTGATAAAAACACAAAATAGATTAAATAAAAGTCCTTTGATAAGCTTATTTGATTTATAGTGGTGTATTCTAATGTTCAGTGCAATTTTAGTTCATTGATACTCACGTCTTCGCTTAATCCTGTGGGCTGTAAATAAAGATAACAAGTTTTAAATGAAAAAGTAATTTTCAAACATATTTTCAAAGAAAATGTAGTTATAAAGAACAACTCCAAAAATAAACCAGTGGAATTGGATAGAAATTAAAAAAATAAGATAATTTGTATTTTGAGCATCTAGAAATGTTTATCGAATCCAATTTATTTTAGCAGTAAAAGGTAAAGGTATGTATTATAAATATAGTTTTTCACCTCTACGTTTTATAGAGCGGCAAAATAATGAAAAATCAGCTAAACTAATAAGGAGTCCCAAACTTTTCATTTCATGACAATTGAGCTTGTACCTTTAACATAGATAGATTTAAGACAAACCCAAATTTAATTATGTATAATCTAAAAAAATCCAACTAAAAATACTTTTTTTTTTAATTTTAGGTAGATAATACTTTCAAACGTTTTCATTCAAAACTAAATCATTTCACGTATCTTTAGGTAGGTCACTCAGTAAATCATACTGTAGCTACAAATATTAAAGTCAAAATAGTTTGTTCTTAGAATATCAAAGTAACTTGAACATTAGAAGTAAGAAGCTTATTCTTCATGAATCGAGATCTATATCAAGACGTTAAGATGGGAGCTGAGGCATAGTTATTATTCTGTGGCTTAGGTTAACCTTAGGCCCCATTTTCCCTTAAACAGACTTAAGTAGAAATATACTTAAGTCTATTGTCCTGAAATACACTACATTTATTTTATAACAAGGTATTACGGGGTAAGCACATGACGAAGACCGATAGTCTTTCCACAATTTCTTCCACCACTCAGTGGAAATCTACGTAAGCAAGGCAAAAAGAAACAATATCACTAATAAAACAATTTCACTTGACTTTGATCGTGGATATTGTATGCCGCTTTTCCTGTGTGTACAGATACATGTCTGTATGTGTGTGCGTGTCTGTATGTCTGTGGCAGCATAGTTCTGAACAAACGAAACGATTTTTTTTTTTAGTTTGAAATGTGTGTTAGTTGTGTGTTCCTAGGAGAGAAAAAAAAAATATATTAAATTTGAGAGATTACAGATGGCGGATGGAATTATTTTATGACAACTACCTCAATATGGGTAGCAAATGAAAGATTAGTAGTATACATGCACTGTGATAAATTTCAAATTCAAGATATTGAGTCTGGGGTTTTCTAAATTCTTAATTTACATTTGTTATTTGCATTGTATCAGAATATAAAATAGGCCTTATTTTATAATAGACTTATAAATAGGTTTTTTTTTTATAAAATAGTCATTATTTATCTAGTGCTTAGTCCTTAACTTTCAGAAGTTGGTACTTATTCGAAAATCGTCTAAATTCTAACAAAGAATAGACTCTCTCTATATTTCAGATTTAGCATTACTGTTGGCATTTCATTTTTACGACTATACTAAAACTATAAAGTCAATAGACTTGTTTACCAATCTAAACTAGATTTATAGGTCATAGTTTATCCTAGCCGTGTCCTGCGGAATTGATCGCTTTTAAACAAATCTCTGTTATGAATTAACTTTTCTGTACAACATTAAAAAAAAAAGAAAACTTAGAGAGCAAAGCTTTGGAATTCTCTGCCTAAGGCTCTGTTTCCTGAGATCTTCAAATCGAGATTGAATGGGTTCCTTCTAGGTAAGCGCGCTACAACGTAGGACACAGCACTGAAAACCATAATTTTACAGTGGTGGTTATAGTGTTTTTTATATATATCATAGTATATGTATTTTTTAATATTCACTATAAGCCCTTTCATTTGATACCCATAGGTATGAAGGGTGTTAGAAATAATATGTTATTCGCCATTTTGTTTCGGCGGCCATTTTGAATCTGTTTTCGTCTAAGCCAAGATACACTCCCGACCAACACATATTTACAAACAAGAAATCTCAATCCAAGTCGGTTATTATATATATCAGTAACGAGAACCATAGACAGACACGTAAAAACAATTACTTTCGTCAAACTTATAACGCCCCGTCAATTTTTCGTCAGAGATTATTTAGTAATCATAATACATAATTAACGTAGGTACTAATAAGTTATTTTTCAGCTAACCCACTTCAGTGCCCTTCAAGCCAAATCAGATAATAATACGTATCTTTATAGCCTACAAATGTTAGTAATATTACATTATATCTTGGTAATATTATGTTATATTACCAAGAAACGTATTACTGTAAATTTTTCCTTTGTTTCAATATCTATTTAATTTATGTTTTTCTTATTACATATAAACGAAATCCCGCAAAAATAATTAGTTTAAAACTAAATCCACCAATCACAGTGATAACTACACTATTTTATAAAAGTGATTTATAGCTTGTTGACAAAAAGAGAACCCTTATAAAGTAATAAATTACCTTTTCCAGAGGCAAAGTGACTCAATAATACTATACTGATTTACGATCTTAAGGCGCTGTTTTGCTGAGCTAAAAACCGAGTGTGGCTCGGTGGTACAAACATCTGCATTTCAATCAGATGACCACTGGTTCGATCATGGCCCTACATTAATGACTTGTTTTTTAAGTGTGTGGATTCGCAATCGCTTTAAGGTGAAGGAAAAATCGTTAGGACACCGACACATTTGAGGACGTGTGTCATCCGCCAAACTACACTTGGTCAGCGTGGTGGATTATGGCCTATATCTCTCCCCTAGTGAGAGAAGGCCCCGCCCCAGCAGTGGCAACGTAAAGTGGTATGTTTATGCCATACATATTAAGACAGTAAGAATTCCATAAAATATATTCGTTAAAATAAACAATTAACAATATTGAAATTAAAAGCTCTAAAAGTTCTAATTAATATCAATTCCGACTAAAAAATAAAAAAATTGTATCAATTAATTTACTACTTTCAGAAGCATAATTTTTTTTATTTAAAAACGACAATAAGAAAACTAACGCGCAAACTATACGTAATCTAGATTTAAAACTCTCACAATATAATATATCTAATAAATCTGAAAAAAAACCTATCATTAACTCAAGATTTTTTATTTCTCAAGATTTTTATTTTGCTCATATACCCCCTTAACTAATGGTTTTGTTAACCTCCAAAGTATAAGAAAAATAAATTAAGAGACGACTTAGCAGTTATTTTCTTATTTGCGGTAGAAAGAAGATAAAATGTAGAAGTTTTGAATCGATCGGTCCTTTTAATGCTAGCACCTAATCTATGTTCTTCTCCTTCTTTGTATACTCTAATTAGCCAAGCTCTGGTGTCGAAAGTTTTTCAAACCACCCGAAGGCCTCTAACTTGGCTTAACGACTAAGACTAACAGCCGGGACCTACAATTTAACGTGTCATCCGACCCACCTGAATACGCCGGACGCCATAGCGCCTAGATAAAAATGCCACTTTAAAAACGACAGTGCTTGGTCACCCATCCAAACACTGTCCGCATCGACCGTTGCTTAGCTTCGATGATTGCGTCAGATTACCTTAGCTAGCCAAGCTACAGGCGCAACCGATGCGTTCCTTACATTGTACCTACATTTTTAGGCGAGTTGCGTTCAAGGTAAATGAAAACAAAAAGTACAACAAACAAACATTGTTTATCCCACAAAGGTACAACAAACAAACATTGTTTATCCCACAAACGGCACAACAAGCAAACATTGTTTTCTCCACAAAACATAAGTACTCGTGCCTTTCAAGTGAGAAATAGAATGCCTACAAAAAGTGTTACCAACAAAAACAAGTCGACAAGCGAAAGTATTAGAAACCGAATCGTCATAGTATCAATTAAGACTGCTTATCTCAATGGAATCCGCGGAAAGCGGGGACCAGTCGACTGGAACTCACTTATCTGATGTGACATGCCATAAATGTGACAGCAATCTATGCTATTAAGCTAAGCGATATCGCTTTGAAAAACGAGAGCATAAGCAGCCCACTATACGTTCCCACTGCCCTTTCTAATAAGGAGAGAGATATAGTCAATAATCTACAGCGCTGGACAAAAACGAGCCGGTGGATGACACACCTCGGATATTGTGATCCTCAAACATATCGGTTCCTTCACCGTAAAGCGAGTGCAAATCCACACACAACTTGAAAAACAATCATTGGTGATCCAGCCCTAACCAAAGTCATTGGTGTAGAGCTGAAATTGAACCAGGGGCATTCAGAAAACCAGGCGAATCCCCAGCTAGCCACACTTGCATTTAAGCATTTTTATCGCAGAAAGAGAAAAAAGGTCATTTTTTAGTGCACGTGGTTATCAAACACCCTGAAGTTGTAAAATATGTCGCCAAGTACCTAACAGTGTGTTTTGGCCGTTCGAGTGCATAGCACTTCATTTTTGTCTATTTGAAATTCCAAAATTAAGTATAATTATTGTTTAGAAATTTTTAATAAATTTAACAATTTGTAATAAATTTTACGACTTTTATTGTTAATGGTTTCGGTTTAAATCTATCGCTTAGCTTTATGAGATATCGCACTTAAAAACAAAACTCACAATTAACAAATAATTATAAAGAACATGAAAGTGGTAAAATCGATTCCTAGAACAGAACATTGTACAATTATTATGGAATGTTAATTAGCTACTCGTAAATCTTTCGACATTTCTGGAGAATATAATTCAATAACCATTTTAGATATTAATTTACTCTCTCAAGTAGAGCAAATTATACCATTTGATTGGATTGGTTTGTTCCATTAAGACTTTAAGAGATTTATTTTTGATTCAAGTAGCTTTTATCCCTTAATCCTACATTTTAATGTGTGGACTTAAACTAAATTTTTTTGAATGGCACTCCACACTTTTACCAAAAATAAAAATCTTGTTCCATATTTTATAATTTTACTCTATTTCTACTGCTTTTTTCTATTAAAAGTTACTCGTTTACCATTGGGTAAAATAAATAGAAATAAAATATATGCAAGAACACGAAAAAAACACGTTTTCTGTACGGCACCTTTAATAATTAATATAATATAATATTTGTTTTTTTTTTTTAGTATTTGTTGTAATATATATATAAATGGTAATAAGCTATAACGGTTTCTGAGATACAGCCTGGAGACAGACAGACAGGTAGCGGAGGCTTAGTCAAAGGATTTCGGGTATGGGTATGGCATTAGAAGGTATGTTATTGGATGAGGAGGAAAATACAAAAGAGGTGATTAAAAACTGACAGCCGATAGTATGAAACGGAAACGGAAAATCTTTTTTACCTTTTAACCTTTTTTATCAAGTAAATGAGGTCTTATTTAAATTTATTTAAGAAACTCAATTTTTCCGGATTACTTATACAAATACATTTTTTTCAGTTTTTGTTACGAAAAAAATCTGTTCAGCTCGTTTTAGTAATTATAGTTATAGTCTTTAACACCCATTATTCAAACTTAACAACAATCCTACTGAGTATTTTCCTCAATGAATGAAAAAGAAACGAAAATAGAACCAACATTTTAAGAAACTCTCAGCAGATATAGTGAAAGTAAGAAAGTATATTTTACCTCAATTTCATCCCTATTTTCCTTACATTTTTCGCTAAAAGCTTGTCAAAAATCTTTTCTTACAAGTACCATTTCCTCTTACGTATTGTGTAAATCATTTTGAAAGGCGCCTGGTAACACTGTTTCAAGGTTTCCTTTAATTCGAATAAAATATGTACTAACATAGTATGTGATTTTATGCAAACAATTTATTTAAGTCTTCTTTCATAAAAAAGGTGAAATGTTTTTTGATGTAATTAGATTTTTTGGAAGTACGTCTCGTTTTTTTATCGATGCTTACGTAAACGCAGGCAAGTTGTTTGACCACAACTTGCCTGATGTTAAGCTTGACTGTAGTCTAAGATGTATCACGCTTGCCTAGAAGGAACCTATTTACTCTAGATTTGAAGACCCCCAAATTGTAGTTCTCGGGAAAAAGAGATTTAGGAAGAGAGTTCCAAAGCTTCGCAGCTCTTACAAAGAAAGTCGAAGCAAAATGCTTTGTGCGAATCCTCGGTACTTCGACAGTGAAATTTCTCGTATTAAATTAAATGTCAAATCAAAATAATCGAATTTTAAATTACCTGTTCAATTACTTTACGTTACTA
The DNA here is from genome assembly GCA_035578125.1 of Mellilla xanthometata. NCBI lineage: Eukaryota > Metazoa > Arthropoda > Insecta > Lepidoptera > Geometridae > Mellilla > Mellilla xanthometata. Next base: position 2,773,938 of record JAPUBQ010000030.1, on the reverse strand, counting down.
TGTTTTAAATTATATTACAGTGGTATTACTGAACTTAATTTTCTGCTAGCTAAGTTTTTTAAGATGCAATGGGCAAGTAATACGTACTCACATTTTGAGGTTGGTTAAAATATAGCTAGTTTTTTACTGCACTTGATCAAAGACAAGTTCAAAATACACTACGAAATTGATCTTGGAGTAACATCTATGGTAACACTATAAAGAAACGACTAATTATAATAATTTACTTTTTTAAGGGTACCTTTGCGCCGCGTACGGTCGATGGATGTTTGAGACATTTTATTTTTATTTAAAGAATTGTCTGTTAAGTGGTTTTATATACATATATTATGTAATATATACCAAAACCGAAAGTAGAAGGTACCAGACCGCGCGGAAGGTCACCCACGAGGTGGACTGACCAAATGAAGGCGGCAGTTGGAAGCTGTGGATGAATGGAAGCCGGATGACATCCAGCAGGCAGAGATGGCGAGATGTCGTGAGGCTAATTATATCTCCCCTCCAGTGAACCTCTATGACGATCACGACCGCTCTAACAAGAGCGTCACGAATAAGAAGAAGAATATAATATACCTTATGATGAGTAATAATATTACAATACAATGCAATACAATATGACAAAAAAAACAGTTTTATAACAAGAAACAGAATAACAGAGATAGTACATTAGGCGGCCTTATCGCCTAAGGCGATTTCTGCCAGGCAACAGGTAAAAGGTATATATATTTTAGTGAAAATGACTTACTTAATCCCATTTTTGGCGTTTTATCATCGTCCTTATCTTCTTCCACTTTACTGCTTGATTTTTTGACGCTTGTTTCTGGTTCATCTGAAAAATATTCAATAAAAACTGAATGAATCAATGAATCAATGAATGATTTATACTGTTATACATTAAATATGTTATGCTAAGCACTTTCATTTCTGCAAAATGTATTAGTTGTGCTGTTTTATTTGGTCAAAAAATGTTAAATTCAAAGTCAAAATGACAAGATACTATGATGTTTAAAATAAAAAATCTAATAGTCAATTTCAATCATGTTGAGTTCATATTTGAAGATTATCGACACAAAGTCAATATTTAAAAAATATGTCAAAAATCAATTAAATCAAATTAATTTAATTTAATTTAAATAGCGATTGCCATTCAGCGCGGGAACGCTGCTAGTCTGATGGGCAACTTTGTACCGGGAACTATGGGGGCGGATTTTTTATTTACATTTAAGTAATTAATAATACATTTAATTTGATTTTGACGTTTCATATTTGACAATTTAATTAATTCATATATTAAATCAAATTGAATATTATATATTTGTTGTTAAGTTCTTATTTGGAAATTGACGGAAATTAAAACGTAACTAACAACAATTACTTTCTAGGTTTCTGGGTCATATAAAATAAAATAATATATTTTACCTCAAAAAAAAACAAGATTTAGGAGAAATTGAATTAGGTGACTATAGTTTTTTATCGACTTTCGTCAGTTTTATTTCTCATTCATAAGTCTGAGTGGTACCAAAATAAGTTTAAACATTCTTAGGGTTGTTCTTTAGACGGTCTTTAAGCTATTTTTTCAATATTTAATACCGTTTATGATTTATAACGTATAAGCATAGCATAGCATAAGCAGCCCACTTTACGATTCCCACTGCTGGGACTCGGGGCCTTCTCTCACCAGGAGAGAGATTTAGGCTATAATCCACCACGCTGGCCAAGTGCGGGTTGGCGGATGACACACGTCTTCGGATATTGTGGTCCTCAAACATGCCGGTTTCCTCACGATGTTTTCTTTAACAATAAAACGAGTGCAAATCCTCACATAACTTGAAAAGCAAGTCATTGATGTAAGGCCGGGATCGAACCAGGGGCCGTCTGATTGAAAAACAGACGTTATTACCACCGAGCCACACTCGCTTATAACGCAAAAGCTGTAAATTCAAGTTTTTTTTCCCTGTAATTGCCTTAAACCAAAATGCTTACTGAAAACAACAAGTCTAAGGGTATTGCTTAAAAATAAACGAAGTTATGGACCCTGTAAAACTTTCGTAACCTTCTTCGACTTGTACGAAACAAAAATTGTGTTCTGTTATGATTAAACTTCTGCAAATATTATTATGTTGTTCTTTTCTAACAAATTTACAATTGTTTGCAGAAAAATTCAAGCCAGCGATGCTATTGTTTATCAACAAATACTCATAGTAGAACGATATGTTTGTTTTGAACTCATGAAATCTAATTTTGTTTTTATTAAAAGTTACACACGCTATAGAAGTTTTGTAAAGAAAAACTATTTAAGTAAAGATACTAGTAAATGCAGAGCAAAGAAAATATATACTAAGAATTTTTGGAGCCTACAGTTTTGATAGGTAAACTTTAGATTTACAAAAAAGAAATGTAATTTACAATGTATCTCATTTATGTTTTTTTATTCATTTATTTATTGTTATCGTTTAGGTAATAAGTATTATGTTGCTGTAAATACTAAATTCAATACTTTAATAAAATTTACAATGCATTACAGTATTATGTTGAGTAGTATTATAAAGAAGAGAAAAGCAAACCCTTAAATATTAAGTCGAAAGCCTAATATGTAATTTTTTATATGATTACTAGCTGACCCGGCAAACGTTGTTTTGCCTTAATTACATCTAAAAACGCTATAATTGATCAGTTATCGATCGGGATGAATAATGATAAAATTACTAAAATGACCATAAAAAATAGGAGAAAATAGTGATACAAAAGCGATTTTAACTCTCATCCCAACGGGCTTTTTTATAATGAGTTAATAAAATTTTGCGATGATAGAAAATGGACGTGTGCGGATGTACGTATATTGGGTATTGATTCGGGTAGCTATACTTATTATGACCATCACCACGGCTGTGGAACTTGGCTGGACCATTGCGTGTTGTCACTTTCTGCCTGGGAGACTGTCGCAAGTGTAGGTATACTGGATGATGTGTATGTATCCGATCATTTGCCTATCTATGTTGATTGCAATGTAAAAAGTGTACGGCCTAAGGTAGTAAATAATGTAGATTGCAATAACGCTGTCATATGGGGGCAACGAGATGAGTCGCAAATAAACAATTATCACAATATATGTCAGAGTGGTTTGCGGGACATTGACTTTCCTCCTGAGTTTGTAAATTGTAGCCGCGGGCCATGTTCTAATTATGAACATAAAGTTATTATTGACCGTTTATATGGCGATATAATATGTATTTTAAAAGATGCTGCTGTTAAAACCAATGTTAAACGCAAACTTAAGAATAAGGGTAAGCATAGAGTTTTATGCGGATGGAACCAGCATGTGAGGGAATCTCATCGGGATGCCAGGATCAAATATAAAGTATGGCTCCAAAATAATAAACCGTCTAGCGGTCATATTTACGAACTAATGAACAAATCTCGGAAGGTTTATAAAAGTCGTCTAAAATGGTGCAAAAAGAACCAGGAACAACTAAAAATGGACGAGATAGCCAAACATCGGGTAGATAAAAAGTTCTGTGATTTTTGGAAAGCTACCGGAAAGCTAGATATTAGGCCTGGCCTCCCGGCGAGTGTTGGTGGTACAAGTGACGCAGAGGAGATAGCAAACATGTTCATGAAACATTTCCAAGTACAGTCTCCTCTGGGTCCATCAACTGCCATGTTCGATCCTGACCCCGATGGTGTGGGGGAGCAGTCTCTGATTCAGTTTAATGCTAGTCATATAAAAGCTGCGATTAAGGGTATGAACAGAGGCAAATCTCCTGGTCATGACGGGATCAGCATCGAAAATCTGAAATATGCTGGTTTCCATCTTCCGAGAGTCCTGTCCTTGCTGTTTAACTTGTGCATTAGTCATTCTCATTTACCGACTGAACTTATGAGAACTATAGTTGTGCCAATTGTGAAGAACAGGACAGGAAATATCTCAGATATGGCAAATTATCGCCCCATATCCTTAGCTACTACGGTTGCCAAGGTTTTGGACAGTTTACTTGACTCTTATTTGCAAAAATATCTAAATATACATGACGCGCAGTTTGGGTTTAGGGCCGGACTTTCAACTGAAAGCGCTATAGTAAGCCTCAAGTATACTGTTCAATACTATACTAACCGTAAGACTCCGGTGTACGCCTGCTATCTGGACCTCTCCAAGGCATACGATCTCGTATCATATAGTGTGCTTTGGAGAAAGTTACGGGACAGGGGTATGCCGGGGGCAATGTTGAGAATTTTTAAGTTTTGGTATGCAAATCAGACAAATTATGTTAAATGGGGTAACTCTCTTTCAGAGGCATACAGGCTGGAGTGTGGGGTTCGGCAGGGGGGATTAACGTCTCCAAACCTCTTCAACCTCTATGTCAATGACCTTATTGCCGGTCTCAGCAACATGCGCGTCGGATGCAGGGTGGGGGGTGTTAGTATTAATAATATCTGCTATGCGGACGATGCCGTGTTGTTGAGCCCGACAATACGTGGGCTAAGGGAGATGCTTAAATTTTGTGAAACGTACGCTAACGAACATGGCCTGATTTACAATGTCAAAAAGACGGAATACATGGTTTTCAAGGCCGCCGGTAAGTGTCCTCAGACTATTCCACCCATTTTTCTGAATGGTGTGATTATTAACAGAGTTTATCAATTTAAATACCTGGGACATTACCTTACCGACGACCTTAAAGACGATGTTGATATAGAACGGGAGCGAAGGGCGTTGGCGGTCCGAGGTAATATGCTGGCACGCAGGTTCGCCCGCTGTACAGACTTGGTCAAAATAACGCTTTTCAAGGCGTATTGCCAGGGAATGTACACGGGCGGCTTATGGGCCAGTTATACTAAAAGGTCGCTTAATACCCTTCGTGTCCAGTATAATAACATTTTCAGGATGATGTTGGGACTTCCACGCTGGTGTAGCGCTTCCGGCATGTTTGCGCAGGCGCACACTGATGGCTTCCACGCCATCATTCGTAAAAAGGTCGCATCGCTGTTGAGACGTGTGCGTGGGAGTCACAACAGCATCCTGAAAGTTGTGGCGGAGGACCTGAGCTCTCCTGTGCAGAAGCATTATCTGAGAGTGATGAGTGAGTAACTCGAGCATCCTTATGATGACTCAGAATCATCTCAGAGATGCTTTAGTACAGGACTGATTTTGTTTTACATTTCCAATATTTATTTTTTTACTAGATACTAACATTATTTTTAAGTTGTAATTACTAACCCATGGACCTCTTCTGTAGTCTGAATAAAGAAAATTTTGAATTTTGAATTTGAATTGAATTTGAATAGCAAAAATTTTGGTTTGTATAAGTTTTTTAATGCCACGTTATAAAAATAGCCGTATTCCGTTGCCGATTCTCAGACCTACTGAATACGCATTGTGACATCGAAATTTAATATTTTAGAAGATAGATTTATCTTATAATAAAGATGTACCAAAAATAAAGTTTCTTTTTCCATTTTATCTGCGCCATTTTATCAATTTCCGCCAAAAAATAAGCAGTGTGATTGTTATGTACCCGACGTTTTTCATAAGGAAACCCGCTAAGACAAGTTTTCCTTTCTTTATTGCAAAAAAAGTTCACTCAAGACGCTGTCATCTGACAGCACTTATATTACTATAGCATAAAGGCGTATTTCTACCACGGTCATAATATAAGCTTTATTATATTATAGATTATTATTATTACTAAAAAAACCTTTCGATTTCACGAAATTTTAAGAATTTCGGTTAATAATCACGATAACCACGGGCCTAAGCCAAGTGGAGTTCGCTTTGGGGGTTGTTATCGGAATTAATGTTGTCCTGTAGAAACTTCCGAACAATCCTGCATGTATTGAGAATGGCAGCTTATTATTGTTATAATATTGATAAACTTGTAATAGTACATTGTTACCCAAGGGATGAAAGTAACTTATTTAGGCCCGAGACGAGGGGGTCTAAATAAGTCTTTAACCCAAGGTAAACACTATGCTTTTCATTACGAACACACACACGCGCGCGCGCGCACACACCATGTTTACTCGTAATACTTTTTGGCCGGCCAACTATTCAGCCATTATTAATTAATCATCATTGCAAAAATGGTAAATATTTTGCCCAAATCTAAGTTATTTTAGAGAAATTGTTGAAACTAAATTATTACTAAGTTGCTAAAAATATATATTCTGTAATCAATACTTAGCTTTAAGTTATTTCAATTTCAGTCAGTTGCAAAGTGATTCTCCCTAGGGATGAAATGTATTACTTTCATCCCGCTCCTCAGGCAACTTCAGACCTACTTTCAGAGTATGAGTAATGAAAAATAATTTGTTGGGGTAAATATGTTTCTTCAGTTCTAATCCAAAAAATGATTCCTAACAATGTATGGTATATGGTATGTACGTATAAAGTGTTAAAAAAAAAATGGTTGCCTGTAAAGTCGGTTTTACGGGCGAAGATTTTACGTGACAACGTCTGCCGCGTGCTGCGCGCGCGGCAGACCGATCATAGTTGAGTGGGAGAGAGACGCAAGGCATTCGGCGGGCCTCTCTCTCGTTCGGTGACTCATCGTAACGTTACCGGGCGTAACACTTTTTCATAAGTGACTCCCAGCCGCAACCTAATTTAAGACGTTGTCACGTCAAAAATTGCATATATACATAAAAATATAGAGTTAAGTAAAAAAAACAAGGGAAACTGCAAAAACTTTTCATAAAAATATTTTTAATGTTTGCTATCGGACAAAAATTTATTCAACGAGGTATTACCGCCAGCACGCTGGCTACTTTTTGGTTTTACAGCTATTCGTTTCACTTCTTAAAATCATCAAATTCCATCAGTTTAGTGTGATCAGAGCTTTGTATCTACTCAGCCTGCAATCTCGTAAAGTAAACGTCACGTCCTTTTTAGCAACAAGCTTCTGGTGACATGACATAAAACTGCCTTTCATGAAAAGCTATTTTTCATCTATTTCTAATTTCGCCCAAAATCTATCAGAAAACTTTTATATATACCTAAAAAATAACCTAAAGGTTAATTTGCATCTAAAATTAAAAACGGAGCCCTATTACTGAGCGTCTTTTGTCTGTCTGCCGAAGATCTACTTTATATGATAAACAATTATCTTTACTCAGTTAAGATCCTATAAGAATCGGTTCAGTGCGTCGTTTTAAATAAATGATTTATGTATGTACTTATAGCATGACTAAGCATCACGCAAAACGTTAGAGTAAGTAGTCCAGAAAAAATGGGTTACTATCAATTAGATTTTCTTTATGATAGATATAGATCTAGAATCGTTAGAGCTTATAATTTTAATATTTTTTTTTATAATTTATTGTAGATTTTATATAAATTTTATTTCGTACTTACTGCTGACATTAAATACGTACATGGCGACTACGTTGGCGTAATGGTTACCATGCCGGACTGCCAATCAGAAGGTTCTGGGTTCGATTCCCGGCACGGCCAACATCTTTGTGCTGAACTAAATTTGTTGGCTGTCGGTCTGGGAGTTAAATATGTATATATAAAATATGTATGTATGTATAAATAGTATATCAGTTGTGTTAGCAACCATAATACGAAATGGTTCAATATGGGGTTAACCAGTCATGTGTGAAATGTGTAAAAAAAAAAAAATACTGCCGGGCTGCAGGCGCTTTCGCTTGAATTTGTATGGCACCTAATCGGCTACTATCTACTTTTCATACCCTTAAGTGATAAATGATGTTCACCCTTATTTTTTTAATTAATATGCTTAAATATAGTATAAGGCAAAACTACGTTTGTCGGGTCAGCTTGTATTTATATATACAATAGGTATAATAAACAGGTAAAGTTGGTTCGACGCGAATAGGTTTTGAAGCAACTGGTACAATTTGAAAAATGTTATTACCGTTGAGAAGTTACGTTATACCTAATGAACATCGGCTATATTTCATTTCCTAAAATATTAGAGAATCTTACTCAAAATTTCAATTTTGAGTACAAAATATCTATTTGCAATTAGATGTTTTATAGCCCGTGCAAAGCCGGGACTTGGTTGCTGGGTTGCTTGTATAATATATTAGTAATATAATTATCCCATTTGAGCAATATGATCAATTAAGCCCTAATTAAGAGATTATGCGACACTATAACATTAACAAGGTAGATTCTAGACTTAATCAACATCAGCTTAATGTTATTTAAGTAATTATCAGCTAATAGGATTGGTTTAAAGCTTATTGAGGGTAACACTAATATAATAGAGACTGAAAAGCGAGTGTGGCTCGAGTGCTTTTCAATCAGACGGCCTCTGGTTCGATCCCGGCCCTACACTAATGACTTGTTTTTCAAGTTATGTATGGATTTGCACTCGCTTTACGGTGAAGGAAAACATCGTGAAGAAACCGACATGTTTGAGGTCTACAATATCCAAAGACGCGTATCATCTGCCAACCTGCAATTGGTCAGCGTGGTAGATTATGGCCTATTACTCTTAGTTACGTAGGCCCCGATTCCCAGTAGTGGGAACAGTATCACTATACCGTTCCCACAACTGGGACTCGGCGTAAGCGTAAGCAGCCCACTGGCTGCAAGCTTAAGGTCATTAAAAGTCTCTTATTTGTAACCATAAAAATATTTTATCGAAATTTTTATTGATTGTGTTAAGGTCGTACACATAAAAATAATTGCACATTAACTAAATAAACAAAATTTAATATTAGGACCCGACTGGTTAATTAATTCTAGTTTTGTTTTATAAGTTGCTAACTCAACTGGTACACTACATATTATACAGACATTAATACTTTATTTAGATAAATATAGAGACCCAGACCGATAGCTTATAAATATAAAATAGTTTTCAAATGAAGTAAATTTAATCTATAACATTTTTTCTCTCTTAAAATGCTAGCGACAATTGATAGACATTTAACAAATGAACTTATAGCTTCGGTACATTTATCGATAAATTGGCAAACAGCCAAAAAATACCTGCCAACAAGAGCCTTATACACTAACCTAATAATAAAACCTTTTTTGAGACGTAGCAAAAATGAAGACAATATTTTTAGGCAGTTGAGCAAACACATCGAAAATCGGCCGAGTTGGTAAAAAATGGCGAAACCAATTGTACGATGAAAAAGCTTTATAAAATGCCGATCGAATCATACGAACTAACTTGTTTTGAAGTTAACGTTGAAATTTTTCGATTTTAAATCCTAATCTTCTTCTTATATATAAAATGTTCATGTCACAATGTTAGTTACCGTACTCCTCCGAAACGGCTTGACCGATTTTTACCAAATGTTATATGCGTATTCATTAGGTCTGAGAATCGGCTACTATCAATTTTTCATACTCCTAAGTGAGGCAAATCAATGGTTACCGGGTCAGCTAATCACATGTATTATTCAGATTCAGAAACAAACAACTTCTTCTTCTTCACCTTATCCCATTTAGGTGGGGTCGGCACAGCAAATCTTCTTCTTCCACTCTCCTCTATCAGACGTCATCTCCACACTCAATTCTTTCTCTCTCATGTCTTAATTTAGAAACAAACAACCCTAATAGACACAGACGTTACAGCCACAAATCTCCGTCAAATAATCAGTTACTATTCCGTGCCGACCATTAATAAGAACGGAATCATCAAGAAAAACTGCAGCTACGCGAAATCCGCAAACCGAAACGAAATTCCTGGGGAGGAAAGTCGGACGGCACGGAACTAGCGAGTAATTATGTACTAACATGACGACGATGGAATTAACAGAACGTGCAGAGTAAGGCTGTATTTACATCATTAAGATTGTTAATCATATTCTATGCCTCTTTTTTGCTGGGACCATTCATTAATGGTGGCGATTCAGCGGCACACATGACTAAACCAAATTTAAAGAAGCCCCGTCTCTTTTCATTTTAGGTGGCCAGAAAGAGACCGCACGTTCTGAACCACAGACAAAACAACTAAAATCACGTCAAATATGGAATGTGCAGGCAGTTTTAGAGGTGATACAAATAAGTGCGGACTAAAGTCGCCTATATTTTCTACATTTGACGTGATTTTAGTTGGTATGACTATGCACAGCGTGCCGTCTCTTTCTGGCCACCTAAGATGAAAAGAGACGGGGCTTCTTTAAATTTGGTTTAGTCGTGTGTGCCGCTGAATCGCCACCTATGTGTACATTTCATTATTATCTTAATCGGCTTCTTCGTATAATGGCTACACTTTTGTGACGCGAGATTTTTAAGCTGGCGTAACAATAGCTTGTGTTAAGTTTTATTTTATTAGTTAACTAGCTGACCCAGCAAACGTTGTTTTGCCTCACTTATGAGTATGAAAAATAGATAGTAGCCGATTATCAGACCTACTGAATACGCATATAAAATTTTGTAAAAATCGGTCAAGCCGTTTCAGAGGACGGTAACTAACATTGTGACATGGCAATTTTATATAAAAGAAAATTATAATAATTATATGTTCGTGTTTTATCAGTATATTATCAAATTATACATGATTATAGTATATGGCAAAACGAGTGCATTTGTTTAAGGGTTGCCCTAGTACGGATATTTTATTATTTAGATAAACTATCTTAGATAAAATATTTTAATATTTAGATAAACAAGTTTTTGTGAAGCAAAAAAAGGTTCTTCATACAGTTGCGCGCAGAAGAATGGCTGGTTTTTTTTAGCGTATATCCAAAAGTCATAAACCTAACTTTGTTTCTACGAGTACGTTCTAGAAGCGCCCTTTTTTGTGGAAATTTTCAGTAACAGTGTGTAATATGATCATATTAATGAATATCGTATAACCATTATGTTATTCTCATTATTATAGTAGATAAGCTTTAGTGTTTACTGAACTGAAACTAACCACCTCTACAATTTAATATGTGATCCGGTACACTAAAGCGCCTAATTCATACCACTACTCGATCACCCAACCAAACCTGACCGCATAAGCCTTTGCTCAACTTCGATGATCCCGTGGGATCACCTAAGTTAGTCGAGCCATGTTTCGCCGAGAAAGCTGCCTTACTATGAACCTAGCAAAAGGTAAGCGAAGCATAAACGGTGAATTAATTGCCTTGTATGATTACAGCTAACTGATTACTGCTACTTATAATATTGAGTTTAAATTAATTTATCAAAATTCATAACAAATTATTTCATAATATTTACTTTAATAGTAAAACATGATAGAACTTGTTGAGAATGACTCAGTTATATCAAGCGTTGAACTATTACTTAGCAGTAGTACCTCAGTGATATCAAGTCGTTTACAACTGAATGAATTTAGAGAGATCTCGAATTCTTCGCTCTAAAACTAATCTTAATTTAATATTATAGCACAGACACCGTTAATATTACAACTAATCTTTTGTTTATATTTTATTTTTTATTCGATATAATATTTATTCATTGTCTAATTTTCTTAACAGCCCTCATTAGAAGAATATTGTCTCTGTTTTGTACTACGTTATCTACCACATTATTTTCTGCAGTATCTTCAAAAACAACTACTTAGTCACGCTTACCTTTAACAGATCTATTTTCAAACATCTCCAAATCCAAAGCGTCGTCCCTTCCATCCTCTGGTAGCGTGAATCTGAACGTAAAGTCACTCCAGTCAAAGCTCAGCGCATGTCTCTCTACCAGCCCCCAAAGCCCCTTGCTTGACCTGCCTTCCCTCCTCGATAACGGTTCTATCGTCACCAGGTCGAATAATCTCACTGCTTTCTGCTCCCGCAAACTCTTCACCAAGTCTCTTCCCATCTCTTCTATACATGTTGCATTATCACTACAGCTCAAGTCCACCAACGCCCTGACTCCCCCGAGCATAAGACAAACCAGCAGCACTTTAGCAGTCATTTTCACTTCACTACCAATCCATTTGTGGGTCACAATAGTACCACCCTCATCGGTGGATGTTAAGTTAATGGGCTCGAATGCATGTGCTCATGATTTTTATCCATCGTCATGCTGCGGTGACTCTGGATTGCTGTGTGCATTACTTTTTTTGTAAGTTAACGTGTGTATAGTGAACACTTTTCTTTCTACTTGAAAGAAGTTCCGTTCGATTGTTTTCCGTGTTTCCGTAGTGTAGAGTCCAGTATCGAGGGATGTGGGTGACGATGAAAAAATGTTCGATTCTAGTGTACGATTTGTTGAATTTATATTTTACTTTCTTTTGTACCGTTTGCAGAAAAGACTGGTATAGATTGTAAGCATTTTATTTTTTCTCGCGCAGTAAGCAGACACATTATTAACAGATTAAAAGTATTTTCGTAATAACTGTTATGACCTAAAAGTGTTACTTGGACAATGTCTCCGACGCAAATGTGTTGGAGGAAAGACTGACGAATATACGAAAAAAGATGAATCCTAATGAGAATGTGTAAAATGTGTATAATTAACCCGCTGTAATTTATACAATAAACACGAGTGATTTTGTTTACATATAATGGGCTTGCGCTTGTTAACAACTCACTTAATAGTAAGCCATGTTGTGATATAAGATTCAGTGCGCTTGCAAGAAACCGGTTCACTCTTGCCTTAAAATCGTTAGGTTATATTTTTCGGGGAACAGTACAGTTGGCTAAAAATTAAATAAGTATCTTTATTTTATTCGAAAGACGTGTGTCAACCCACACTTGGCCAGAGTGGAGGATTATGGCCTTACACTCTCCTCGTTAGGGAAGGCCCCGAGTCTCAGCAGTGGGAAAGTTTAGTGGGCTGCAAGATGATTTTTTACTTAATTATTTATTTATTACGTACATCAATTGTTTTGAAGATGAATAGATAATACGGCTACTGGGTTTTTTTTAATTTAATATCGTTATTGGATAGCGTAATCTAACTTCATGTACAAAAACAACTTTGCCTGCACGTGTAACCCAGGATGAGGAAAAACATAATTTAATACAGAAATGAACATCAAACACCTCGTAAACTACCCACACAGTTATTAAGAACAAACAGAAAAATACCCAAGTTAATACTTAGATGTTTTCTAGGAACCGGTTTAAATAAGAAATTAACGTGGGTTTATTCATATTCTGAGTAAACAAAAGAGCTTTGTGGAAAACACAAAATCTCGTAATTCAATCTTTTTGTACGAGTATGCGCAAACAATACGCGAGCAAAGGCGAGTAAATTAGAAGTTTAATTTAATTTAGATACAAACAAATTTGTTTCAGACAAAATAATATTACATTTATTTATTGTTATGAAATTCGTAAAATTATTTCATATTTCTTAGCAAGTTTGTTACTTTGTCATTATTCATCTGTATCATATTAAAATTATTTTAAAATAGTTTATTTACTCATGTAAAGAAAAATGGATTGTTGCTTAATAACTTTGTCTTCTTCTACTTGACGTCAGACTGCCGATAATTAGAAGAGAGATTTGTCTCTTTTTATCACAAGGTATAAAATGTGAACCAAAAATGAAGATAAGACAGACCCAGTTGCCATTTAATTTACAATTATGTAATGCAAGAAACACACGCTTTGTCGCTTAATAACTCTGTCCTCTTCTTACTAACTTAACTCTGACGTTAGTTAGAAGGAGAGACAGTAACCGTTCTCTTTTTAGCGCAAGATAGATCTAATCCAGAAAGAGATAGAAGAAGATAAATGAGACCAATTCGCCCAAAACTTTTAGACAAAAATAAATAAACCATAGCGTTAATAATTTAAAAATGTTGTCCAATACAACTTATAAAAAATATGAGTGAAATTATGATGCGCAACTAGTAATCTCAGAATTATAGAATACAGTGTTCTTAAATGGATATTTTACACCGCTCTATTTGTTTGTCAGGACTTAACATAAAAGGTTTTCATCAAAAATATATTCTCAGTTTACTTTCCGCAGAAAACCAATGAATAGGTGTTCTTGACAGGTCAATAGAATAGGCAGGTTCATATACAACGTGGATCCAACTACATATATGGACAATGTTAGATGTTTGCGTAGATTATGAGTGGTTTAACCACTGACGAAGCTATGTACAAAAGCCATGTTATTTTTGTCCTGTACTTGATTAATATTATTATCATATTGATAATTAATTTTTAAACCTTATTAACCGTAGATATCATTCGGAGTTAAAGGAATTATGCTTATCTCTTATGAAACTTTGTAAAATCTTTTGTCAGGTAGGGTTTTCAACCACATATGACTATCGCGTAAAATTCCTGTAAATTAATCATTTTTTAATTCAAATTGTTTATTACAGCAAAATAATTAAAGATAATTACAAATAATTACAAAATAGATTGAAGAAAACAAATATTATAAAAATGAACATTAATATTGATTTGATATGGTGACCAGCACTTACACTGAGAACTAGTCTCGTGCCGAAAGTGCTGTTTTCTTCAGGGTACCTTCATATAATATAGTTTAGTAAACTACTTCCACTTCCTTCAATTAGTAGCTAATTTTAAAGATACTAAAATGAATAATAATCTTATATATAAAATTTCCGTGTCACAGTGTTTGTTACCGTACTTCTCCGAAACGGCTTGACCGATTTTTTCCAAATTTTATATGCGTATTCAGTAGGTCTGAGATTTGGCTACTGTATATTTAGATTTTTTTTTTATTAAGTAATTAATTTTTTTATTAAAACAACGTTTGCCGGGTCAGCTAGTTATTGTATAAACCAAATGTTATTTTCTTGCTGTAGTTCAAAGTCACGTTGTATAGGTTTCTCATCTAAACGGAAAGATCGTAATTTAACCTGATGTGTTCTACCAAAACTCATCACGGCACACGTATTTTCCGCCATAAAACGAACAATCCAACTTTACCACGAGATGCTGTCGAAAATATGAAGCCACCTTGTAGAACTAACAAAATGTTTTTTGACACAATACAACTAAACATTCCACTAGGAGGGTGTGTAACTATACTTGTTACGCTCTTTGACCGGAGGTAGAGCGAGCCTTGTTTGTAATTACTTGCTCCCATAGAAGCTGCTAGAGTATACAGTTAGGTGTCTGGCGATTGTGTATGTAACAATTTTTATTATCATTTTGTTTTTAGAATGTTATTTTGATTTCAATTATTTTATTTTATTAATGATGTCATATTAATTGCTTTTGTATATACATGACGAATCCATTGCAGTGCATTGCCTTTGGCTAGTAAAATACTTTGACTTAGACTTAACATCTTCAACTTGAGGGTGGTAGCAAGCCAAGAAAGCTCTAGAACATGCCCTACCTGGTTGTAGGGTAGTAGTGCTATGGTTTTTCACGATTTTTTCCGTCAACGAAAGTCCAAGTTCATTGACGTATCGGGTTTGAAACCTCGCCCTGAGGGACGTAAGTTGACCGCAGTTTTTTTTACCGCTCTATTTTCGCATCATGACATAATATATACATAAATATATTAAATAACTACGCTGTACTCAATCCTTTAGTCACAGAAAATCAAAATGATATAAACACATTTTTAGAACAATCAGTGTTTTTTTACAACTTATAGGTTTGCGTTTGACCACAGATTGCCTGACAGTACTATGACCTACAATCTTACACGCTTACCTAGAAAATACCTATAAACTTTATATTTGAAGACCCCTAAGTAATTCGATATTTTGATATTCGGATAGAAAATACGTATTTCTCAGTAAAACGTTTTCCATACCTACTTACAAACATACATGATTACGCCCTTGAGTAAATAAATATTTTTATTTTTCCGTATATATGTAGCGTTTCTGAGTGAAAACTTTGGTACTAAATTATTAAAAGTTTAATTAATACAACGTCCAAACACGTTGCATACATATTAGTCCAAAATATTTTCAACTCCTGGCACAGACTTTCAACCGGAGATTACGGTTTGGGCTTATAAAGTTCGTAAGTCCACATAAAATTAGGTACAATATACTGCCTTTTGTTGCCTCAACCCTGGATTACCTTGATGCTCAAAGTAGCCAAGTAAATAAGCTAAAATACAGCCTTGATTCGAGAGCATAAACTTTCATAATTATAAAGGTAGTAGCAAAACTTTGTCGCGAATAATATTGTTACAGTATAATATAATCTTTATTATTCAAACACGCTCGCTACACAAAATAACAACAGCACTAAGTTAACCTGATTTTCAGACTTGCTTGTTTTCATGTTTTTTAAATCTAGTACTGAGATTTATCTTAATAATAATAATAAAATCTTTATTTTCAGACACCAGAGTCCATAGAATACAATGTTTATACAAGGTGTTCAAAAAGGTGTGTTAAATGCTTATTATATTTTATTGAAAATTGTAAACTGTCTTCACCCTTATCATCATCATCCACAGCCTTTCGTATACCATGACATAATCGATCTTGATAGTTTGAGACCTCATTTAAGAAGATTTTACGGCCTTGAAAATTACTACTTAAAAGTACTATTTCTATTACAAGTACTATTTACCCTTCATCTTAATAGTTAAATTAAAATAACATGTAATTTTTTTTATAGTTTATAAAAAACATTTTTCTAAACACTTGCTCAAGTGGCCTTATTTTATCACAATCAATCAAAATGACAACTATTATCAAATAATATCTATTTCATTACCATTATTCACGAGTGAAGCTTTAGTTAAACATTTAATTTAACTAAATCAAACGGTGACTTCTTCATCATTATTATATACAAGAGTTGTGCTTTACATTACTAGACTACTTAGATTCAGACCTTGCCTAGTTAAGTAGTCACAAGAGAATTTGTAATCTAGTAATTAGTTAGTAAATAAATATTTTTCATAATTTTTTCATTTTCATTAATTAATTGATTCTCTAAATAAACTTTTAAACTTCAAATTTTTTTATTTGCCATTATTTTATTCACAAGTGTGTTGAAAAACGTCGTATGATACATGTGTGTATTGATGATTACTGGGTCTCTGAAGACCCTCATCCAAAGACTCGGGTCTCAATGGCGCCTCAGCAGTAATAACTAACATTACCATAATTACACAGTTAAAAATCAAAGCCAAACTTTAGCAAATAACCAATAACATAGACACATGCATGAATTAAAGATATATTCTTAAACAGATGGTTAATAGCCAAAGATAAAATAAATAAATATTAGGACTCATTTCACACACGGCTGGTTAACCCCATACTGAACCATTTCTAGTTTGTGTTATGGTGACTAACACAGCTGATATACTACATATACATACATATATATTGTATAAAGATACATATTTAACACCCAGACCCACAGCCAACAAATTTAATTAAGCACAAAGATGTTGGCCGTGCCGGGAATCGAACACGGAACCTTCTGATTAGCAGTCTGGCATGGTTGCGCCAACGAGGTCGTCGTATATAGATAGCCTTAAAATACCTATAGATATAAGATATAAGAAACTCGTAGTCAAAAGACTAACAAATATATTAAACAAAATGATGGTTTGTACATATTTATTAAAAAAATAAGACTACAAACATTAATTATTACTAACTAAACCTTCTTAAAAAAGACCAGGGGTAGAGGAAAAGGTGCCCAAAATGTTGACAGCATTGCCACGTTGTATGGCAATGCTTAGGTTCTGGCCGAAATAAAAGCCAGCATTGTGAAGTTTGGTGATGGCGGTTTTAAATTTCGTAATTGGAACATGACCTGCAAAATATTCACTAATATATATCACTATATCTATAAATGTTGACAAGTAAATTCTAATAAAAGACAGCCACAAAATTTTCTACCAACGGTACCTCTGTGGTATGAAATGAAACTTATTTGTTTGCGTAGAATTACGCACGCAACAGCAACGCGTAGTGAAAATTCGTCAAGGTTCCCTGAAGAGTGATAGTAGTACAATTCTTTTACGAGAGAAGAAAATATTATTTTTCATATTGTACGTTTTGGACGTGGAATTCAGATAGCGATATTTTAGATAGCTTAATATTTAATCTCCTATGCAAAAGCGGGAGTGTTATAAGTTTTTGGCGAGGCTGTGTGTGTGTGTGTGTGTGTGTGTGTGTGTGTGTGTGTGTGTGTGTGTGTCTGATGGCATCGCAGCGAACAGATGATTCGATTTTGATTTAGTTTCTTTTTGTTTTAATGTGTGGTAATGATCTTAGATACGTTTGATAAAAAATTGATTCAGTTAAGATGGTGGCTGGTGGTTGGATAAATCAATATGCATCATGTAAATATATTTACATGGTGCATATTGAAGCCTCTGGTCTCGTACTAATTATCAGACCGTAATAGATGAACTGATTATAATTTAGTTTCTTTTTGTTTCAATGTGTGGTAATGAAAATAGCTACGTTTAATGAAAATAGATTTAGTTAAGATGATGTCCGCCATGAAATAGCGGACGACATAAATTTCACAACTCCTTCAATATGGTTATCAAATCGCAGGGCTTTTCTGTGGAATAACCAGCTAAAGACTTGCTAAAGTACAGAATCAGGGATGTTATGCAAAAATATTAATGTACTACAAGTTGGCAGAGAGCATAACAAATCTTAATAGTAGTATGTTTAAACATTTTTACAATTTAAGCGAATATATGAATATGGGACTTGCAGAATAGTTATTTATGTGTCAAAACAGTAAAGGTATTTTAAATTTAATAAATATTAAAGACAATTGCTATTGTGTGTAGTATTTAATGATGTAGAATATGAAATTTATAAGTTTAATTAAATAAATATTCTTTTTAGTTTTTAAGTGATGATTGTAGTGTGTCTTGCCTTTAACGTATGTTATTTATGGCCAAATAAGGTCTGTGTTTCTGTGTAACATATGCGATTTGAAATTTGAAATTTAAAATTCCAAATATTAATTTTATATCTCTACTATATACTGGTGTAAGAATCTAAATGAAGTTATACAGAAGCGAATCAAGAAGGTAATAATACTACAAGAATACGTGATGCCTAAACGTTAAGCCCTGACGTTACGAAAAAAATATTTCGGTATCCAATAAGTTGTATTTTTTTTACTACACACTGTAGAATAAATTCGCACTACTTAATCCGTTTGATTCAACATTTATAATATGAAATAATTGTCAACGTGTGAGTCAGGCTCACGCATGAAGGGTTCAGAACCATTTTCTAATAAATATATTGAAAAATTTGTGCGTAACATCTTGAGTGAACCATATGGTCCGAGGATCCCCAATTTGTAAGACGTGTGTTATCTGCTCGCCCGCACTTGGTCAGTATGATTGATTATGGCCTATATCTCCCTCATTAGGGTAGAAGATCCCGAGTCTCGGCAGTAGGAACCTATATTGCGCGGATTTTGCGTAAGTCTCGACTTAACTAAGTACTACGAACTCAAGTGCAGAATCCTCTTATATTGCAGTTCTGTATAAGAAAAAGTAAGGTTTCTTTAAATTTCTTAATAACTTTTGGATGAACGCAATTTTTTAAACTAAGGATGACCATTTATTATAAGCTAATGTTATAAAAATAAAAATGAATAAATATTTTCGGAAACATTTCACACTCTTATCCCCACACTAAACCATTTCTAGTATTGTACGAGTATTATGGCTGCTAAAACAACTGATATACTACAATTAGATACATATATACTTTTTACGGTACAAACATATTTTAACACCAGACCGAGCTTACAAATTTAGTTTATCACATCGAACCCGGGTCCCCCTGTTTGGCAGTCTGACATGGTAATAACTACGCCAAAGAGGTCGACAAACGTTACGTGGTCGTGTTTTAGAATTGTAACGCTCCTTTACACTGAATCAAGGATAATAAAAGTAAAAAATGGTTGCCTGTAAAGTCGGTTTTACGGGTGAAGATTTTACGTGACAACGTCTGCCGCGTGCTGCGCGCGCGGCAGACCGATCATAGTTGAGTGGGAGAGAGACGCAAGGCATTCGGCGGGCCTCTCTCTCGTTCGGTGACTCATCGTAACGTTACCGGGCGTTACACTTTTTCATAAGTGACTCCCAGCCGCAACCTAATTTAAGACGTTGTCACGTCAAAAAAAGTAGCTCTATTATTTTGTTATCTATAGTTTTGCACTACCTCCCATACTACATTAAGCCTTAAAATCTCCATCAAAGAGTTTGTGAATAATCTAACAGTTAAAGTAGTAGGTTAGTTAAGAAGTTTAAGTAGGTTAGTCAGGTACAAAAACTAACAATATCAAAGCGTAGGCATTAATTTGCATACCGTAACATGTCTAATACAAGGGAAGTAATTATTTAAAAATAGGAATAGAATTATTGCATGCATGGACAAAAACAGCTGGTATAACAATCGATTTCCTACGGCAAAGATTATGTTGGGTGTAAAGAAGGGATAGTGGGCATTTAGTCTAGTCAACAAGTGCCTTTTTGGTCAGGACAGAACAGATGAATAAACAATAATCCGTGGTCAAAAACTTTAAAAATTACTTTTTTTTATTATAATTATTTTTTTCAGCGGAGCTTCATTGTTTTTCGTAAACTATCTAGATGCCATTCCGAATTGAATGACACCTCAATCATAATTTTCAGAGACTGCTGAAAAAAGTTGACCAAAAACGCACTTGTTGACTAGACTAATTCTCAAAAATGATAATTTTAATCAGACGGTTTGATCCCGGCCCTACACCAATGACGTGTTTTTCAAGTTATGTGTAGGTTTGAACTCGCTTTACGGTGAAGGAAAACATCGTGAGGAAACCGGCTCGTTTGAGGAGCACAATATTCGAAGACGTGTGTCATCCGCCAACACGCACTTGGCTAGCGTGGTGGATTATGGCCTATATCTCTCTGCTCGTGAGAGAAGGCCCCGAGTCACAGCAGTGGGAACATATAGTGGGTTGCTTATGCTTATGCTAACCTTCTGTGAACACCAGTTTAGCCCAACGTATTGAAGATTTCGTTAATAAGTATACAGTATAGTACATTAATTTAGTTTTGAGATTTAAGAAATAAGATATTACCTCAAGCTTAGTAAGCTCGTAATAAGGAACTGGTTATAATTATTGGCATAAGAAAAAACAGAAGAGGTTTTAAAAATAGTTTATTGAGTTACATGTAAGATATTAGATACAAAGGTGTAGTGTAGTTGTAAATACAAAAAAACAATGATTTATATATTGATCCACTAACATAAAAATTACATGAAAAAAAGCTACACAAAAATTAAAAATTATAAGACCTACATAGTAATTTTAGTATGTATTGTCTTGTTTAGAGGATAAGTTTTATTGGTACCTGGAGAAAGCTGCTTCGATACAGAGTAACTTGCCCAATGAAGCAACCACTAGATATACAATAGTGTTATAGGTAAATAAATATCTTAATTTTTTTTTTAGTAAATTATATAAAATAATTTCTTCTAAGCTAGTTAAAAATTTTGTGGAGTCAACCGTACTCTGACAATACCTACAAGTAACTGCTAAAATCGAACCTCATAAAAAATCCAATTGAAACGTTCCGCGTGTCAGTGCTGACTCTGTTCCTCGATTTTTATAGCTCTGAGTGGAAATGGGCTCAGTTTGTAATTGAGGGCTGTAAAAATACATCCCATATAGCTATATACTTTCTCTATATGACAACCTTAAATATGCTCACTTACACACTCCAACACTCACCCCGGGGTTAGATATAAAATTTTATGATTAGACTAGTATTACACTATATTATATATAAAATATAGGTATAATTACAGTGTTCTAGATTTTAGTTTTATTAAATATTACTTAGTACAACTAACTACCTAACGGGGTTTCTGCTGCACTGCCATACAGGACAACATTTTTGTCCTAGTGCAGAGCACTGAGCTCAACCTAGCCATAAGGATATTAATAACTTAGCTAGGATTATGAACTATATTATTATTTTGAATAAAATATTTTGAATTTGAGTATATACCATTGGAGCTTCTAACAATTTCCCCCTAAGTCCGTTGTTAAAGCCACTGGCAATTATAGCCACTCAAATTGGTTATAGTCAACGCTATCAGTGGTAATACATAAAACAATTACAACGCTGAGCGATGAAACAGTAATTTACTATCTTATTTATTATTTACTATCTGTGCCCTGTGGCACAGATAGTAAACCCTGTGGTATTCTACACGCGTTAATCCGGACAGTAAAAAGTTAATGCAGCATAAACAGTAAGTTACGTGTTAATCCAAGGTATAATCTATCTTCATATTAAATCTCATCAAAATCAGTTTAGCCGTTTGAGCGTGAAAAAGTCACAAACATCCACACACAAACTTTGGCATTTATTATATTGTAAGGATTTACTAGCTTCGCCCCGCAGTGGTTCCCTTTAATGAATGAATGAATGAATGAATGAAAAATAGTGTCAATCCAAGGTCAAACCTATTTCCATACCAAATATGATTAAGCCGTTTGAGCGTGAAGAAGTAACAAACATACACATACACACACACTTACACACAAACTTTCACATTTATTATATTAGTAGGATTCTGTCTATATCTCAGTCTTTCTAATAATAGAATAAATAAGGTTAGGTATAGACTACGGTTGCGTTGTTATAGAGGTTGATTTATCTTATGGCTCTGAAAGCGGTGGATATTAGCATGAAGAGTGGACACAGTTGCCACTAGCTTAAACATCGGCCTTGGGGGTAATCGAAATACATGTTACACATTTAGTCAAATCGGACTAAGGAATAGGACTTTAAACTACAAATAAATTAAAAACTAAACAGTTTATTTATTATCTTGAAACACATGTATGACATAAAGCCATGTTACTTTATGTTGATTAATAAATTTCATTTCATTTCATGTCATTTTATTTTCCTATTTTCTTTTTTTCTTAAAATTAATTCAGTTAAACTTGGTAAGTAGGTACTTGATATTCCGTATTCGCCTGCAATAAATGCTGCAATGCGAATAGTTAACTCGAGTCACGAGTTTAATCCATAAATATTAAAGTAATAGCAGTATTGCTCTATACTTTCGTAAAATAAATAATAAAATACCTTTATTGCCAAACATAATTTATGTTATGTGAACCCTATTCCCGCAAAACTACATATAAACTCAATGTCTTCAAAGTGAGTCTGAATTAGTATCTTCTAGGCAAGCGCACTCTATCCTAGAACGCAACATCAGGTGAGTTGCGATCGAGTTTTTTTTCTAAAGATTCAGTTTATCATAAAAAATATGCTATCATACTTTGTGAACTGTTATCTTAAGGCATATTATATATTTTCATGAAACAAACGGTCACACTTACTTAAATATGCTGTCAGTATAGTCATTATACAACGCTACTTATTAAAACTAACTCAAAATATTTTACTACAGCTTCGACATACTTGTATAGACATACATCTTTTCAAAGACTTTTATAAATTCGCAAAAAAAGGAGCAACTCACAAAATAATTTCGGCGCGCTGCAAAATGCTTGGATTTGCGAAATATTTCCTCAAATTTCCAAATGTTCTTTATCTGATCATACAAAAGTCCCTAATATGTTTTGCATTAGTCATCACTAATCACGTGACGTGAAATAGCAAAATAATAATCACAGTTTTACATTTATTTTATTATCTAATGTAAGGTACCTATGTGTTATCCTAAGATATCCACACCCTGATCTTTGTTTTCTACTATATGGAGTTAGTAGTATTTTGGAAAATTAGGACTGGTAACACCACCCATAAAAAGAAGATATATTTTGATAGTTGACGGGACCACCTTCCGAACAGAGATCAGAGTGGGGATGCTAAGAAAGGGGTAGTCGATCGACAACTGCGCTAGTGGGCGGATGACATTGTAATAATTAAGCTAAAGTAAGCCAGTGTAATAGTTTGCAAAAATAGAGCAATAAATGATTGTTGAGGTGAATATGAGCCGTGGGTGTTTCAATTAACTACCACTACTGAAGGAGTAATTTTTAAATTTTTCAACCAGATATAATTTTAATTTTTTTTAAATAGGTTTTAACTATGAGTAGACATAGATTAAGTTAGATGTAGCTACCCCCTATGTACAGGATACAATAATTAACTAGCTAATAAGTTAATGTAATTACCTGTAATGCTATATGAATAAATAAATAAATTCAATATGTATAATATTTGACGACCTCGTTGGCGTAAAGGTTACCATGCCGGTCTGCTAATCAGAAGGTTCCGGGTTCGATTCCCGGCCCGGTCAACATCTTTGTGCTTAAGTAAATTTGTTGGCTGTGGGTCTGGGTGTTAAATATGTATTTATATATAATATGTATGTATGCATGTATATGTAGTACTATATCAGTTGTGTTAGCAACCATAATACGAGCTAGAAATGGTTCAGTATGGGGCTAACCAGCCGTGTGTGAAAGTGTCCTAAAATTAAAAAAAAAAAAAAAAAAAAAAAAAAAAACGATGGGTAACAGAAGAAGTCTGGGCAAGCGCGCTCCACCTTAGATTGCAATATCGCTTACCATCAGGTGAATTGCAATCAAGCTTAAGCCCGTTAAAAGTAAAAAAAAGAAGTAAAATTTGTGAAATTGTACCATCTATACATTTTAATTGCCTATTCTTTGACTACAGGTAACGGTCGACAAGCGTCAACTCCACACGCATTCGAAATAATAGTTGCCACGATTTGATATGAATTTCCGTTAGAGACCGATTACATTATGATCAATTTCCAACTTTATTTCTATACTAGCTGCTGCCCGCAGCTCCGCCCGCGTGTTGGTCGCTTTTTGCGTATCTCTCTCTCTCTGCTCTCTCCCTCTCCATCTCCATCTCGTGATGTTATATAGCCTAAAGCCTTCCTCGATAAATGGTCTATTCAACAAAAACATATTTTTTCAATTCGCACCAGTAGTTCCTAAGATTAGCGCGTTCAAACAAACAAACTCTTCAGCTCTATAATATTAGTATTTATAGAGCTTCAGTTTAGATCTTATTTTTTACTCTAAATAGGTCAGCATTAGGCCACAATTCACCTGATGGTAAGTGATATTGATGTCTAAACGGTGGATCACGCTTACCTAGAAGGAACCGGTTCACTCATTTTATTTACTTAGCGTAGAAGAATTGGTTTTAAATGGCAATGTTATACATAAGTTTGCTACCTATACTAATAAGTGCTAAATGTAATTGTTGTATACATATATAGGAGCAGGTTGAAAGCCAGCGCTGGAGTACCTTGTGTACTTACTGAACCTGCTTCTTTGGTGCACGTAATATACATTACTATATAATTATCAACTATTCTTGCAATTATGTAATGTGTGCACAGTAAAAAAATTTCTTTCTCTCTTTCTTTCGCCTTAAAATCGCTAGATTATAGACATTGGGGTGCAGGGGACACCCTGTTCTTTGACTTCTTGTCACTTCTGTGACACTTTGACCGTACGTGGAGATTGCTTTTTCTGGAAAGACTGTCTCTCAAAGAGTGTTGAAACATACCGTGAGGTGCTTGGTGACAGACTTTCTTAATGAGGGTGGTAGCTAGCCAAAAAAGAACTAGAAACTGCTGAATCACATTGCTATAGTCTCTTTACGAGGTTTTTTGCTCATCGGAAGCTTAAGCTCATTAACGAAAATAAAATAAAAAAATTAGGTACTTTATAACAATTATTATTTATCCTAGAAATTTCCTTTGCGGAATGATGCGAAGACTTAAGCTCATTAACGAAAATAAAATAAAAAATGTAAGTAGTTTATAACAATTATTATTTATCCAAATATATTACATACCAAAGCTGTGTCGACATAACGGTCTGCTCCCCAAACATGCTCAAACATGTCAAGGATTGGAGAGTAGACACGTCGGTTTCCAGTTCCGATCATAACGCGATATCCTTCCATCTTGCTCTGGATAAGCCCGCGCAGAAGTTTAGAGCGAAGTCAACTCGAGTCTACAACACTCGGAAAGCCGACTGGTGTCGGTTCACCGAGGTATTTGAATGTTCCCTTAGAGAGAATGGCATTACTACCGATAGCATCGTCCGGGTGCAGACGTCAGAACAGCTGGAAAACACAGTCCAGAACTACGTGAAATGCATAAACCGGGCATGTGAAAATTCCATTCCTAAACTTACATCTAAGTGGAAAAAAGATTACTTACCTTGGTGGACCGAAGAACTGGATGGCCTGAAGAGTGTTGCGAACAGGATGAGACGCAGGATCCGCTACGCAGCTCCCCGAAGACGCAGCCACGTCGTTGCCGAGTACCTGAAACAGAAAGAAGAATATGAGGAAGCGGTAAAGACAGCCCAGACTGAAAGCTGGAAGAAATTCTGCACCAAACAGGAAAGGGAGAGCATGATGGACAGTGTGTACAGGGTGATAAGGAGCAGGACAGAAAGACATGAAGATCAACTCTTGAAGAGGGACGGGGTCACTTTGGGTCCTGATAAGTCGGTTGAGCTGCTAGCCAAAACATTTTACCCAGATGACAATGTCCTCGAGGATAATGATATCCACGAGGAGATTCGAAGACAGGCGGAAAAACTAAGCAGCTCAACATCAGATGACATCAACGACCCGCCGTTCACGGTGGCTGAACTGAAAAGGACTATAAGTGGCTTCAACCCTAAGAAAGCTCCAGGACCGGACGGCTTCACCGCGGATATCTGCTTCAGGGCAATATTAGCGGAGAAGGAAGTCTTCCTGGAGATCCTCAATCGGTGCCTGTCTCTGTCTTGCTTCCCATCACCCTGGAAGGAAGCCGCCGTAGTAGTACTCCGCAAACCTGGCAAAGATGACTACAGCCAGGCGAAGTCATACCGACCGATTGGGCTTTTGTCGGTGCTGGGAAAGGTTTTGGAAAAAATGTTAGTGAGAAGGATAAGATGGCACCTTCTACCAAAAACCAATCCCAGACAATATGGTTTCGTCCCGCAGCGGAGCACGGAAGATGCACTGTACGACCTAATGTATCAGGTCCGTCATAAATTAAGTGAGCGGAAAATGGCGGTCATCGTGTCACTTGATATCGAAGGGGCCTTTGATGGTGCATGGTGGCCGTCAATCAAAACCCAGCTGGTTAAACTGAAATGCCCCCTAAACCTGCGACGCCTAGTCAATAGCTACTTGGACGGCAGAAGAGTCAAAATCAGCTATGCTGGCAAGACCTTCGCCAAAGTCACCAATAAAGGCTGCGTCCAGGGTTCAATAGGGGGACCAACATTTTGGAACCTCTTGCTGGATCCGCTCCTTAATGACCTGACTGCAAAAGGGGTATATGTGCAGGCTTTCGCAGACGATGTTGTTCTGATGTTCTCCGGACACTCGGCCTTAGATATCTCAGAGGTTGTCAACCCTACCTTAGCTCATGTGCATGAGTGGGGTATCAAAAACAAGCTAAAATTTGCTGCCCATAAAACCCAAGCCATGGTGGTTACAAGGAAGCTGAAATTTGATACCCCAATTATGCACATGGGTGGAGTTGACATACCTATTGTCAGCGAGATCAAGCTGCTTGGCCTTACGATAGACAACAAACTCACTTTTAACAACCATGTGACGAATGTCTGTCGTAAGGCCACAAACATTTATAAGCAGCTCGCCAGGACAGCGAGAATAGAGTGGGGCCTAAATCCGGAAATCATCAGAACAATATACGTCGCAGTGATAGAGCCCATTATGCTCTATGCATCAAGCGCATGGGCACCAGCTGCGGAAAAACTAATGGTGCAAAAGCAGTTTGGCGTGATTCAGCGTAGTTTTGCCCTAAAAATCTGCAAGGCGTATCGGACGGTGTCAATGAACGCAGCACTCGTACTGGCTGGGTTGCTTCCTTTGGATTTGAGGGATCGGGAAGCGGCCCAACTGTACGAAGCGAAGAAAGGCAGACCGACGATACTGGCCCATGGGAAGCAGATAGAAGAGAGGGTGAACTACCTGAATGCGAGTCACCCAGCCGACGAAGGAGAGATCCACTTCGATCGCCTGAATGATATGCTGCCCGAAACCCTGGAACAACACTCGCTCCCTGAAATTCAGATTTTTACAGATGGGAGCAAATTGGAGGGGAAAGTAGGTGCAGCATATTCATATTGGAAAAATGGGCGGGAAGTGAAGAAAAAAAAAGATGAGACTCGAGCCGTTCTGCACCGTCTTTCAGGCCGAACTGTTCGCTCTCTACCAAGCCACAGAGCTGCTGTTAAAAGAGAAGCAGAAAGCAGCGGCGGTGCTGAGTGACTCGAGATCAGCTTTAGAAATGGTCAAAAACCCAGACAGTTTTCACCCCTTGGGATTTGAGATCAGACGCAACATAGCGAATCTCAGGTCCCAAGGGTGTGACTTGAAACTGTTCTGGGTCAAAGCACACGTCGGAGTCCCCGGAAATGAAAGGGCGGACGAGTTGGCCAAACAGGCGGCCCTTTACACCAAATGTTTGGCCCACTACGATAAATGTCCTATTTCATACGTAAAGCACGAAATACGTCAAGATACCATAGACAGCTGGAATAGCAGATATCTTGACGCATCAACGGCCGGAGTGACAAAAGTCTTTTTTCCAGACGTGTCAGCAGCATTCAGGACGACCAGGAAATTTAAACTCACCCCTGTATTGACGCAGGTGATAACGGGACATGGAGGGTTCTCCGCATACTTGAACAGGTTCAAGTGTAAGGATAACCCTTCATGTATCTGTGATGATAGCAAAGATGAGTCAATACTTCATCTGCTCTTGGAATGCCCAAAATATGGCGCGAGCAGGTACGACCTGGAATCTGCAACAAACATAAAGTTGACCGAAGCCTCATTGTGGGAGATGATGGCCGGAAAAGATTCCAGACCGTATTTGCTGACGTATTGCACAAAAATAGCAGAAGATGCTATACAACGAAATAGGACACGATGACTATGACAGTCAAAGTGCCTATTTTAAAACCTAGGAAAAGAAAAGTATGTACAACCCATAATGAAAAGAGTTATGGGTATGCACATATGCTCAAGTCGAACAATTAAACGTAGAAAATATTGCAACTCAAAATTAGAAATCATAAATTTAAAGGAACAAAAATGAATAGAAAATCACCGAAGGTTCTTAAATAAAAATAATAAATATATATGTATATATCTTAATACATAATATATAAATATAAATAAAACTTTAATTTTATACAAAGAAACTAAACTATAAGTACAATAGAAATGTATTTTCAAAATGAAACGACAGTCGTGACATATGTCACAAGGATCATATTAATATTAAAAATTAAAAATATATAAAACCTAAAAAAGGTCCCTGCCAACGGCAGGGGAAGAATATTGGCGGAGAAAAGTAAAAAAAAAAAAAATATTATTTATCCTAGAAATTTCCCTTTTAATTTTCTTTTTTTATTAGGAGGCATCGATATACAGCGGTCATTCTTAAAATGCGTACTAAGCGATTCGCTTCCACGTTTATAGTACGGACGGCCAAACTGTGGAACTCCTTGCCGGAATCCCTGTTCCCACTGAACTACAACCTTACTGTCTCCAAGGCGAGAGTGAACCGATGTCATCTAGGCAAGCGCACTCCATCAGACCACTTAACATCTGTTGAGTTTGTGGTCAAGCGCAAGTCTATCATGTATTAAAAAAACTATTAAACAAGTGTCTTATTTACAGATTTTGGTGAGCTTATTTAAATAAAACAAACTTCACAAAACAGAAAAACATTCGAGATTTTTATTTATTTTATTCTTGTTATGTTTTGTTTTGATGAAACTCTCCTTCCATTCAGTAGTGTGTAAACGGATCTTTACCTCGGGGAAATGCAAGCGCGCGTGGATGGCAATTTTTACGATTGTTTGTTTTTACTTCGCAATCGTGAATTTATTGCATTTTATATCACTTTTTTTAAACAATTCGATAAGTTTACGCGTTATTCTATAAGAGAGTGTGGTTCGATGGTCGTTTTAAGCACAAAGATGTTGACCGGGCTGGAAATCGAACCCGGAACCTTCTGATTAGCAGCCCGGCATGGTAACCTTTACGCCCACGAGGTCGTCAAAGAAAATTGATAATTTATCATAACCTAAACAAGTCTCGCAGAGATAATATCCAATAATATAAGAACGCCATAAATAAAGATTAATGTCCAAATATAAATGGCACAAAAATAAACACAGCTCCTTTATCTAACGCAGGCTGAGGTCAATAACCTCTGCACGCGTGTCTTGTTATTATTAAATTACGTGCCACAGAAATATGCTTAAAAGTTTAATAGAAAATTTTATTTGAAGAATAAGTAAGTAATGAGTTTTTGTTTTCATTTAAGTTTTACCTGAAAACGAAATGTTTTTGTTTTGGGTTTGAATATGTAACTTAAAACTGACATATAAAAAGCTAGATACTATTCAAACATAACTAAATTGAATCTACTTACACAAAATAAATGACGAATTAAATGTTAGATTAAGAATAAGTTAATAATAGGTATACGAAAAGAAGCAACCTAGTAACGAATCCTTTTTTTACTACATTACATATAGGCATTTAACCAACAAGTCGCGTGACCACACGATTTAGCGACACCTATAGTGTAAGATGCATGCCTAGTTAGGAATAACTGGCCCCCAAGGCGGCTGCTTGAAAACATTAATAGATGCTTGGCGACAGTTTTTTTTTTTTTACTTTAGGGTAGTTGCTAGTCAGATAAGGCCTAGAAAATGCCCAAAAATATTTCATAATTTGTGCGGCAAATTCTGAACATCAAAAGCAGCCTTCATTTGATGTATCCAACGTTTACTGCGCAATTACATCTAAGCCAAAGTCATTATAAACCACTATAAATAAACAAATTAAACTAAACAAGTGAAGGAGACAGCTATACAAATCAACGGCCCGTCTCAAGCAGTGAAAGTACAATCATTTCTATAGAAAGGCCGAAATTGTATTTCTCTCTTTTCTTCTTTTTCTAGACAACAAAAGGTATCGTGATAATGGTTTTGCAATCGATTAGAAATCGAAAGTTATTATTCTGTTACGATGTACTTGTAATACCTTTGTAAATAAATGAGACACGGAAGTTCTTGAACATGTTCTAATAAGTTTTCTAGAGTATGTCAATTTACTACTTTTTAACACGTATCTGCGAATAATAATAGCATGTTGCGTTTATTTGTAGTTACTGATTTATTTTCGTATTAATTAATACATTTAACTTTTATTTTTTTGTACAATAATTTCATAGAGAAATAAATACAAAATGATTATTAAATAACCTAAAAGCTAGCGTGGCACTGGCAGCGAGGCGCGGCCCAAGCTACCGGCGGTAGGAGCTACAGGGACAGGAACCTCCGGAAAATGCGCACCGTGTCGAGTATGTTACCGGCAGCGAGGCGCGGCCCAAGCTACTGGCGGTAGGAGCTACAGGGACAGGAACCTCCGGACAATGCGCGCCATGTCGAGTATGTTACCGGCAGCGAGGCGCGGCCCAAGCTACCGGCGGTAGGAGCTACAGGGACAGGAACCTCCGGACAATGCGCGCCGTGTCGAGTATGTTACCGGCAGCGAGGCGCGGCCCAAGCTACCGGCGGTAGGAGCTACAGGGACAGGAACCTCCGGACAATGCGCACCGTGTCGAGTATGTTACCGGCAGCGAGGCGCGGCCCAAGCTACCGGCGGTAGGAGCTACAGGGACAGGAACCTCCGGACAATGCACGCCGTGTCGAGTATGTTACCGGCAGCGAGGCGCGGCCCAAGCTACTGGCGGTAGGAGCTACAGGGACAGGAACCTCCGGACAATGCGCGCCGTGTCGAGTATGTTACCGGCAGCGAGGCGCGGCCCAAGCTACCGGCGGTAGGAGCTACAGGGACAGGAACCTCCGGACAATGCGCGCCGTGTCGAGTATGTTACCGGCAGCGAGGCGCGGCCCAAGCTACCGGCGGTAGGAGCTATAGGGACAGGAACCTCCGGACAATGCGCGCCGTGTCGAGTATGTTACCGGCAGCGAGGCGCGGTCCAAGCTACTGGCGGTAGGAGCTACAGGGACAGGAACCTCCGGACAATGCGCGCCGTGTCGAGTATGTTACCGGCAGCGAGGCGCGGCCCAAGCTACTGGCGGTAGGAGCTACAGGGACAGGAACCTCCGGACAATGCGCGCCGTGTCGGGTATGTTACCGGCAGCGAGGCGCGGCCCAAGCTACCGGCGGTAGGAGCTACAGGGACAGGAACCTCCGGACAATGCACGCCGTGTCGAGTATGTTACCGGCAGCGAGGCGCGGCCCAAGCTACTGGCGGTAGGAGCTACAGGGACAGGAACCTCCGGACAATGCGCGCCGTGTCGAGTATGTTACCGGCAGCGAGGCGCGGCCCAAGCTACCGGCGGTAGGAGCTACAGGGACAGGAACCTCCGGACAATGCGCGCCGTGTCGAGTATGTTACCGGCAGCGAGGCGCGGCCCAAGCTACCGGCGGTAGGAGCTATAGGGACAGGAACCTCCGGACAATGCGCGCCGTGTCGAGTATGTTACCGGCAGCGAGGCGCGGTCCAAGCTACTGGCGGTAGGAGCTACAGGGACAGGAACCTCCGGACAATGCGCGCCGTGTCGAGTATGTTACCGGCAGCGAGGCGCGGCCCAAGCTACTGGCGGTAGGAGCTACAGGGACAGGAACCTCCGGACAATGCGCGCCGTGTCGGGTATGTTACCGGCAGCGAGGCGCGGCCCAAGCTACCGGCGGTAGGAGCTACAGGGACAGGAACCTCCGGACAATGCGCGCCGTGTCGAGTATGTTACCGGCAGCGAGGCGCGGCCCAAGCTACCGGCGGTAGGAGCTACAGGGACAGGAACCTCCGGACAATGCGCGCCGTGTTGAGTGTGATTGCTATTTATTACTTAGTAATTATATATTATTAATTGTTAATATACTGAGTTAATATATATTATTAATTGTTTTTATTATATTATGATATACCTAAAGTGAATAATAAATGACTAGATAAAAAACTAATAGTAATTTTGATAATTAGGTACTTTTTTAGAGAAATAGCCAGAAAATGTATAGACAACAGAATGACGTTTGACTCATGATAAATATTCGCAATTTATTTAGTGTGACAATTTATAACAAATAAAGTAAGTAAGTATTACTTTGTGTTTTTCTTTATTTTGAATGTGTACTTTACTTAATTGCTGGCGTCAGGCGTCTTGATACATTACCGTAGCTTTTGCTATTAGGTACATACAGACTTTTGATGCTTCTACTGTGACAATAAAAATAAGGGTTTTATTATTTTATTTCAAAATTTACGGCCTCTTTTCAGTGTGAGCGAGACAGATAGAAGTTTCAAATGTTTTATTTATTGAATCGATTAATACCAGTAAACTAGATACACTTTTGTGAATTCTAAGGACGACTTCTTAGTAAAAATTCTTATAATATTTATGCATAAATTCCCTTAAATTTTCAACTTATTTGCGAGGCAAACAAAATATGATCTCCTTAATTATAATATTATTCGTTAGCTGACAAATAAACGCGTTCCGAAATTCAAATATGAAGTGCCTTTACTTGAGTCAGAAATTGGATATATCTTCCATGACTTATGAATCTAATTAACAATGTAAGGCTACAAATAATACACATCTGTTCGTACCTAATATTATCATAGTTTTCTTTGTGGTAAACACAATAAGATATTGTAGTGTCCATTAAAAAATTGATTCAATTTATTGATAATTCAAAATTGAACTTTGTGTTGTGTAATGCTGATTTCATACATAATTTTACATATAAGAAAATAGTTAAATAGCGTTTTTATAAATTCAGTATACTTACGTAAAATAAACGAAATAACGTCTTAAAATAACATAAATGAACAATTTTATACTTTGTTGAAGAGAGATACAAACCAACACGACACAAACTTAGCGCTAAGGCCAATCGTACCTCTTTGCTTGTACCGCGCTCTCGCTAGAATGCGCGATTCAGACGGAACGTGACAGTTTTCCGTGCATGAAGCCTGTTCACATCAATTTATAAGACCGTGATCCGGTGTGGTCCGATGTATTTTGTGATTACAAATACTTAATTTATGACATGAGTTAAATTAAGTAACATATTGTTGCAAATTACTAATACCTAACTTGTTTCGGGGACTAAGCTAAAGTATGAAAAACCAATACCAATTTTTACTTATATGTAAACTAAAAAAAAAAAAAAAACTTTATCACAAATGTACTAACTCATAAATCATATCAAAAATAATTATTATATTATTATATTGGTGTGTATTTACAACGTGCCAAATCATCGACCTTGCACTGTAATGTCATATTTTCCACGTCAACATTCGTAGGCAGTGTTATTTATATTAGACCGTGAAAGAAGAGAAATGAATGAATATTTATTAATACATAATATCCAAATTGCTTAATGGAAGTGAGAGTGTAATTGTTTACCAACTGACACTGCGAGAGTAAATAAATGTTTTTAGAAGAACATTTAAAGATGAAATATAAAACTAAATAGCTCGTTGAAGGTTGCTGTTGGACGTTTATTTCTATAGGAGTAAATTTTGAGAGTTTGTAGCGTTAGACTAGTTTAAGGTTCCGTACCAAAATGGTTAAAACGGGACCCTTTTACTAAAACTCCGGTGTCTGCCTATCTGTCTCCAGGCTATATCCCAGAAACCGTAATAGCTAGAAACCTGAAACTTTCACTAGATATGTATTTCTCGCGCCGCTATAACAATAAACAAAAAAAAATATTAAGGGGGTCCCCCATACAGTAAACGTGTTTTTTTTGTTACATATATTAATAACTGTAGCATGTAAACACCTAAAATTTTCACGAAATGTATAAATCTACAGTAACTTTCAAATTAAATTATAAAATATAAATAAAATAAATATTTGAAGGGGGCTCCCATACAACAATGGTACGAAACCCTTCACGCGCGAGCCCAACTCGCATTTGGGCAATTTTTGTATCTACGTAAACTAAAATCCTTGGTTAGGAAATCAAGCATAAAAAGTGTATCTTTCATGGGTGCTACCTTGGGTTTGACACGTTAAATTGTAGGTCCCAACGGTCAGTCTTAACAGCATAAGCCGTTAAGCTTACTCAGAAGGTCTTGAACGGTCATAAAACTCTTGAACCAAAGCTTATTATAGGAAGAATAACACTTAACACAGTAAAAGCGACGCGAAAAGAATTTGCATTGCTTAAACTTACTATTTTAAATATATAGTAAATGTATTGCAAAGAAGAAAATACAAAACAAACAATAAAACCCATACCAAGTTTCCTTTGCTGCGTCCAAATGTACCCCAGAGGAACTGTTAAAGATACTTTATACTAACATTCCACCGGAAATAAAGCTATATGTTACTAAATAAACGTACATTTATGTTGTACTATAAATCTTTTGAATAGCTGATGATATCTTTTACATAATATCTTAAAAATACTAAATAAATTCGTGGCCACCTTTGTAGTAGGAACGGTCATTATTTTTTACTTTAGATACTTTTTGACTTTTTTGAAAAAAGCACCAGAAAATGCCCTACCAATATGTCTAATTTAAAGTGAAGTGATCTTCAAATGTATTTGTTTCTAATTCTTCTTTTTGGTCTATTTCATCTTATTTTTTGTCTAATTCTTATTTGAAGTGGGGGTGTGACCTATACTAATATCGCGCTATGGGTGTATTCTGGTCTTTTTTGTCTATTTTATCTTCTTTTTTTGTCTATTTTATCTTCTTTTTTGTCAATATTGTCTACTTTTTTGTCTATTTTATCTTTTTTGTCTTCTTTTTTGTCCATTTGGTCTTCTTTTTTGTCTATTTTGTCTTCTTTTTGTCAATTCCATCTTCTTTTTTTGTCTATTTTGTCTTCTCTTTTGTCCATTTTGTTTTCTTTTTTGTCTATTTTGTCTTCTTTTTTCTATAAGCTTACTTTTGTGACCGAGAGTTATTTAAACCGCTCAAGAGTCTTGACTAAAACCCTGTTTAACATCTACAACTTGAGTGTACAGCCCTAAGTTGACCATTATTGGATATCCATTTACGAAAACTCACCCCAAACAGGGTAGGTAGCAATGGCGGGTCGTATAACAAAGCTGAATAACTTCCACGATTTACCCGAAAAGAAAATTTGACTTGACCCAAAACTAATTTTATTAAACAGAAGATATATGTAGCTGATGTGGCGTAAAGATTGATTTTGTACCATTATATCTTAAAACGTTCTCCAGAAACATCTTTTTAGGGTTCCGTACCCAAAAAAAAAAGTCCATGGTATTACTAAAGATTTGCTATCCATCAGTCTGTCTGTCTGTCTATCACCAGGTTGTACATAAACCGCTAAAAAATATATTTTTTAAGGGATGCTTTCATACGAGTATATCTCAACAAACACGAACCCTTCGTGCATTAGTCCGACTTCCACACCTTGTTTTGATGAAAAGATAGATATGAAGTGGAGCTGGCGGCAATTCCACGCTGATAAGGTAGTCCTGATAAAACATTGATAAGTGATTTGAAATTTAAATGGATTATTAAAATGATTTACATGTACAGATATACACAGATAATCACATCTTTAAAAAAAACAAAGCATTTGGAATGTACAAACTTAATAGCGCATTATAACAAAATTGTTAGTTATTATCTATAGCGTGACAACATTATAAAACGTCATAAATTAATACACTAGATCGATAATTTATCTTTTCCACGTTCGCTGATTCTTACTGATATTTTATTACAAAAAAAAAAAATTTCTGTATTGAACCTTATATGTTAGTCTGAAGGTTTAAAATTCAATTCAATTACACTAACTTGTATAAACGTTGTAACTCACTGTTTTTCCGTAAAGTCGTAAATAAAGTTGTTTTAAAGCGTTTTAAGTGATAGGAAATCTTTCTCACATTATTAACCAAGCGAGCGAAGCGAGTGAAGTACCTATCTGGATTAACTGTCTATTTTTGGTGCCTGTCTGTTGCGCTTTATGTTGTTTGTTGCGTAGAGGCCGTTTTTTGAACCAATCTTGACAAAACGTGGTATTCAGGTTCTTATAGTCAGTAAAAATTTTAATCGTCGGCGATTTATGATTGCTAGGGTGGATTGCACAAAAAGGGGCTCATTTGCAATACAATACAATACAAATAGATTTATTAGTTTTTTAAATGCAATGGTATAATCAGACCGAATATCGACTAGTTGAGT
Source organism: Mellilla xanthometata (assembly GCA_035578125.1). Taxonomy (NCBI): domain Eukaryota; kingdom Metazoa; phylum Arthropoda; class Insecta; order Lepidoptera; family Geometridae; genus Mellilla; species Mellilla xanthometata. The sequence goes on along the minus strand of JAPUBQ010000030.1, from coordinate 2,736,868 downwards.
CGATTTTCTAAATATTTGTTAGAGAGAATACCAAAATCTTGAAAAATTCTGAATATGAATAATAATGCTCAAATAAGTTTTGAGGTTTAAAATCGTTATGTTTTGTTTATTTCAAACATTACTCCATGAAATTTTCTATACGAGATCTACTGTCCATAGTATTACCACGTTTGGTTTATTGACTACTAAGACTTTTTGCTAGCTCTATTGTTTTTGTAACCTTTTTTTACTAACTTGCATTGACTATATTGTATTGTACATGTATGTTTGTTTGAAGGTTTCTTTCGATTAAATTTGCAAGCCAAAGTAAACCCGATCCCTAATTTTCTATTGCATACATTTTTTGCACGTTTTTGTATATTTGGCGAAATAACGGTTCCGGCAGATTCTTTGAGTGCCAGTTATTCCAGACAAGGCATGTTCCATCTTAGTCAGGAGTGTTGCTTAATCTTGTTTTGCGCTTTGCTGGTAAAAAGTAATAAAAAAAAGGACTAACCGATTGCACTAACCACAGTTTGTTTAAATGTTGTTTAGTTAAGCAGGGAACAGAAAAAGAATAAGACACACAGTTTAGAAAAGACAACCTCGTTAGCGTAAAGGTTACCTACCATGCCGGACTGCTAATCAGAAGGTTCCGGGTTCGATTCCCGGCCCGGTCAACATCTTTGTGCTTAACTAAATTTGTTGGCTGTGGGTCTGGGTGTTAAATATGTATTTATATATAATATGTATGTAAGTATATGTAGTATATCAGTTGTGTTAGCAACCATAATACGAGCTAGAAATGGGGCTAAAAAGCCGTGTGTGAATGTGTAAAAAAAAACTTAAGTTATTAATAGCACAATGTAGTTGTATTTAGTTTATTTACTCCTCGTTTAATGAGCTTAGGTGAAAACGTAACTCTACGCAACGTCTTTTTTCTCTACCAGCGCCGACAAAGCAAATTGCTCTTATTTCGTTGTCTTATTTTTGAAAGCTATCACTATAAAAGTATTTACTTTTCCCTTTCTAGTTTATTGCTCGACCGACATTCGTTCAAAATGTATCGCTTAGTATTTTCGTTAGCCCTTATCGGTTGCGTTCCGGCGTTTGGTTCCTTTTTGGATGGTGATTTAGATTTGACCGACGGGGTGAAGTTAGTTAGTATACCAGTTTCGAACAGCTTGGAAGATGAAGGACGATCTTTCGGAGACCACTCAGTTCTGTTCAGAATGGCCAAGTTTCTACAAGGACACGAACTGCATATTAAATTGCCGAATCTGATCGAGAAAGATAAGGTGACGAAGGTGGTTGCGGACTCTTTGAAAACTGTCGACGAAACGTATAAGGAGAGTAATGGTAAGCCAAGTGCAGTGGTTTAAAAAATCAAATCAAATCAAATTTATTTGCAAAGTATAGGTCAAAAGGTGTTACATAGGTATTAAAATTTAATTTACTCTATACTATACCCGTTAGGGTGTGCAAATCTATGTTGGATCTAACACTAATGTAAAAGTATCGTATTAATTAAGTTTAAGTTAATACATACGATTTGGTAAAAGAACTGTGTCTGTGTTTTGTAAAAAAACTGGCTCACTGTTCCCCGAAAATTGTAATCTAGCGGTTTTCAAAGCAAGAGTGAACTGGTTTTTTTTTTGGGTAAGCGCGTTCCACCTTAGATCATTAGATCGCGTACCATCGGGTGAATTATGATCAATCGCAAGCCCATTTTTGCTTAAAAAACCGTAAAAGTGTCTGTGGAAATTGTGGACTGTATTTGAGTTGTGTTTTTGTGTGCTTATTTTATAATATCGCGCGCGGCCATCTTTGGTGTCGAGAGTTTTCAAGCCGCCCAAGTCTCTGACTTGGCTTGATAACTGCTTGTACTAAGACTAAAAGCTGGGGCCTACAATTTAACGTGTCATCCGACCTACGGTAGTACCCAGATGAAAATGCCACTTTTTGACAGACTTGTGCATGGTCACCCATCCGAAGAATGTCTGCATCGATCGTTGTTTATCGATGATCGCGTCAGATCACTTTAGTAAGTCGAGCTAAAGGCGCTACCCCAATGTCGAATTGAAGTTAAAAAAAAACGACACCGAAATCAAATTATTTATTGGCCTTACGGCATCACGCCGTACTGGGCAAGTCAATTTACAATTACTTAATTTCTTAAATTTATATGCCTATAATACGAGTACACTCTTAATATTATTACATAAATATCTATATCTATATTTTTCATCCACCTGGAATCGTCCAAAGCGGGTTTTGGACGCTTTGACCCAGTCAAGTGTGCTGTTTTAAGATTTCATACATACGAATTTAGCATGATGGTAGGGTATTATCTATTGCTCGGCTGGCTAGCAACCACCTTCAAGATGCAAAATCTGTCGCCAAGCACCAAACTGTATGTTCCGGCAATCTTCTGAAGAGCCAGTTTCCAGCCTATACATCTTCTACCTTAAACCAGTGTCGTAAACCATGTGTTTGCTCGCCCTTCTGACCATGTAACTGTATTATATAGTAATTATTTTTAGAACAAAAAAAAAACAATATTTTGTTTATTTGTCGAGTTTGCCTCAGGCCACCTTTAATTTTTTTATTAATAATAAATTTTACTATTTTGTATTATATTATTTTGTATTATAAGATTACAAAAAATAAATTATGATGTAATACAGATTAACTCACTGTAAATGTCTTGGATTTTTTTTTTTTTTTAAATAAAAACAATAAATCGAATTCAAGAACAAAGTGGTTCCTAAATTCCTATACAAGCAGTTTAATCAATTGTCAACTGAACTAAGTATATACTCGTACATATAAGTATAGTTGTAGTTGCTCGGGTCAACACTACAAAATATTCCACCATCATGCGAGTTTTACCTTCTCCAAGGAAAACAGAACTTATTCAATTTTAAGAATCGATAGAGCTCTAAAACACGTTTGCGTAAAATTCACTCGAAAGTTTTATTTTTCTTTTTTAAAGTAAATTTAAAATAAAAAAATATTGTGCTTCGTGAAGTCAAAAAATATTAAAATCAAATCACGATTTATTTCAGACTAGGTCCATATGGAAAATAATAAAAACATAAATAAAATTTTGTTCATCCCCTACAAATATTAAATATAAAGAAGTGGCCTTTTAAATTAGTTTTATTAGTGGTTTTGTTTTTAGTTTTCATTTTTATAATGGCCTTTTTTATCAAATGTTTAAAATAAAATAATGGTAATAATACTTATAGCAAATATCAATGATATTTTTATTAGTTATTAAATGAAATTAAATACACATGAATAACAGAATTAATTATTATTTTTTAAATTAAATATTTTTTTATCAAATTACAAAAAATATTACTTTTTTTTTGTAATTTCAATATTATTAACTTTTTTTTCGTGAGTAATCCACTGCTGAACGTCCGTCGTTTTTCCCAAATCGGCTCAATTCAGTACAATCGGTTTTTTTCCGGGTTCCAGTGACTGGGCGAGGCAAGGGCGGCGGCGGCGGTGGTGTAGCTCTCCTGGGTTTGATGCTCGCTAAGGCGCTCGGGGCAGCCGGGATTGGTGGAGTGGGACTCCTTGCTATGAAGGTAAGTATTTTTTAACACTCGTATAGCTGATGTAATTCTTCCGGTCATAAATATAAGTGTAAAGCGGATCGTAACAAACGCGTGTGTTATCAGAGCAAATAGATAGGTAAACCATCCAAATTCCATTACAGCATTCAATTCAATTCATTTTTTTTCACATAGAAATATATAACAACAGTTATAAGACACTTGTAAAAAGTCAACATCTAAATTACATGAGAATAAATATGTATACAAATATTTACAAAAGTAAATATATAGATCACATTATTGTCATAATATGATAATATAGACCACATTGTCATTATTGTCATATATCAAAAAAATATATATTTATTTTAAATTATTTATTTAATATATTCTAATAAGCGGCGATCAGTTCCATATTTGAAATTACAATAATGACAATAATAATTGCCATTTCAAATATGGAACTCGATGGAACTGATCGCCGTCGCACGACTCCAGCTATTGAGCAGCGCGCTGTTGCTATTCAAATTTCGAACTAGTCGCCGCGCGGCGCCAGCCAGTACTAGGCAGCGCTGGCGCGTTGTTAAAATGGCGGGAAAGCAACAGTGTGCATCCACAGATTGAGTTCATTTAAATATATAAAATGTTTTCTTTTCTGTTTCCTCGCAAATATGTTAAAAAATGTCGTAAGATATACAAGCGTATTGTTTATAACTCGCGAAATTCCGACTCGCATGTTCTAACCATCTTTACGCACTAATATCGTAATTTACTATTACTACACCCGTTTTTAATCTAAATAATAAGAAAATCTATATAATTTATTTAGTAATGTTCTTTTTAGGATTTTGTAACTGAAAGGTTAAAACGTGACTCTTTTTTTTTTTAAGCCTCCGTTGTCTGTCTATCACCAGACTCTAATCTCAGAAACCGTGATAGCTAGAATATGTAATTTATTTCCAAAACTACTACTCTGATCTTAATATTCAGTGAGAACTTATATGTTTACGCTATTCATTATATTACCACTAGGATGTGCTACAGAAAAGACGGTATTTTGATGGGTGACCATGCACAAGACTGTGCTCATAATACGAAGAAGAAGATATATCAAAAATTTAATCACAAATCAGTTTTTTAAATCTTAACTTTAAACTTGTACCTTAATACTCCACATTTACAATACAAAACAGAAAATTACAATACAAAAGATAAAAATAGCTTAGCAACTACACCGAAGCAACTATCAACCCAGGTCATCGCTTCGTAATGACTGGACTCATTGAAATAAGCATCCTAGCTTTAAAACCGTCTGCACTTTTTGCTCTATTCTACTCGTTCTTGTTCGTTCAAATGCAAAATAGCAGCAAAGCGTGCAATATGCGCTTTCAAAATAACGCAGTCTTATCTATTTAACTCTTTAGATGGGTACATTGTTTTGAACCAGGAGTTCTCAAAGTGGTCCCCGTGGACCTCTAAGGGCCAATCTTTAACCCCCTTCAATTTTTCAAAAACGAGAGCTTAAGTTTTGCGGATGGTAATGGTTCCCATAAACATTTTTAACTAAAATGTTAGCGTTTGGAAAGTTAATCACTTAGTAAAAAAATCAAAACAGCACGCAATAATGTCCTGACGTTAGAAACAAATAAACTATAGGATCTCAAACTGTAGTTAGAATCGTTTGAAATAATCGACCTTATTATGTCATAACACGACATAACCCTATTCGATAAATATCACTTGTTTTCAACTTAGCAACAGTGAACAACGCTTTATTGCTTCCATGAATAGAAAGACATAAACATTAATAGGCTTGTTTGTATTTAAATATTTATTGTTCATGTTTTACGCCCTTAAGACTTGATATTTACGTCAAACTTACTTGATATTTACGAATACAGATTATTTTTACTTAAATTAATAATCTGTATCCTCCTACAAGTAATATTATCAATACGAAGTATGCGTGTTAGCGTGTATGTTTGTTACTTCTTCACGCTAAAACGGTTGAAGTGATTTTGATGAAATTTGATAGAAGATAGAATAAATCTTGGATTAACACATGGGCTACTTTTTACTCCGTATTAACTTCTTTTTAGCCTTTATTTACTATTGATCAGCTGTTACATATATGTATACACTTTAACACTTACACTATACCGTAATAAATTAAATTATTATACGAGTAGAAATACTGCTTAGTATTATAATGATTTGCAAGATTTAATTTATGACTGTTTGTCCCTATATTTCGCTAAAACAGCTTTATAGATTTGGAATAACTGTAGTACTAAAGAAGCATAGGATATTATTTATTTCAGATTTACGAAGGTAGCATCGCGTTACGAAACAAGTTCATTTCTTGAATAATATCACAGACAAGATCCCTGCTAATATGAACGTGAAACATAATTGAATTTTATGATACAGAGGTTTGAAAGATTAATTCATTTTAATAGACGCCGGAATAAGTACCCGTAGATACTTACAACGTCTCTTATCACGTTTGCCAACAAACTTTTACGACCCAATGTCTGGGCTATAAACATTTTTCATCACTCCACGGAAATTTGACTAGAGATGATAAGACGGATGTGTTTTGGCCGGATCAGCCGGATAACAGTTTTACAGCGCTTGCAAAGCTTCTGACAACAGATCGTGAGAACGATATTATGTTTACTGCGTACATAAAAATGGAAAGGAATAGTAAATATACATGAAAAAATCGCGGTTTTAGATTGCTGGTTTTTTGTATACTTTTTTTTTCCTGGAAATTTTGCGCACATACATTTATTGTTTGGACATCATTCTTATAATTAATAATAGTAGTTAAAAAAAAAAACAAAAAAACACGCTTATCTGGCCGTTTTAAGTGGGTCAAAATCGCGCCCAAAGAAGTCGGTTACAAACAAACATACAAACAAAAATACAAAAAATAATAATAATTTTATCAAATTAGTGTATTGTCATCGGTCCTCAATAAATTTACAAAGTTTCAACGAAATCTGGCCGTTTAAAGCGGGTCAAAATCGCGCCCAAAGAAGAAAATCGGTTACAAACAAACATACAAAAAACAAACATACAGGTGAAGCTAATATAAAGCGTGTAAAATCAATATATTCGGACTATTTGATAATAATATAAACCCGGATAATATGAGGGACGCCATATAGCCATGTGACGTGTAAGAATAAATCTAACATAACTTATCTTTTGCGCTTTGTAAACTGTTATCGTAAGGCATATTATATACATAAGGCATATTTGACGACCTTGTTAGCGTAAAGGTTTCCATGCCGGACTGCTAATCAGAAGGTTCCGGGTTCGATTCCCGGCTAAATTTGTTGGCTGTGGGTCTGAGTGTTAAATATGTATGTATTTATATATAATATGTATGTATGTATATGTAGTATATCAGTTGTGTAAGCAATCATAATACGAGCTAGAAATGGTTCAGTATGGGGCTAACTAGCCGTGTATGAAATGTGTCATTTAAAAAAAAAATGCACGAAACAAACAGTCACACTTACTTAAAAAAATAAGTGTGACCGTTTGTTTCTTGGAAATAATCTTTTGCGATTGTAACTGTATACTGTATATTGTAAATTATATTATGTATTAAGTGGTTTACGATGCTCAGGAAAAAAAACATATTATTTTGGTTAAAGAGTAAATGAAAGATTAAAGAGTAAAATAAAAACTGGAAGAATACAACATTCTGTAAATTTGCAGTACATTGCCGGTAAAAGTCTTCATCTCTATTGATTACAATTTTACTCTCACGCCTTAATACCAAATTATTATGTATCTTCTTTGTAATATTTATGAAGTAATATTCCAACGCGATGACTTGCCAATTACGTGTCTACAGAGTTCACCATAAATGCCGAAATATGTGATATTTATGATTGCTTATGTAGTTCTTCCATTCATATTTTGTTATCTTCAAGAAAACATCACATTTCCCTTTTCATTTATATGGTATTTCTTACAATAGGGCTTGATTAAGAATCATCCATATCTTTTATTTCCATAAACGTTATTATTATTACATATTTTAAAAGATTTGCAAAGGGCCCCAAACTAGGCTAGGCTAGTCACAGGTAAAATAAAAACATAAAAAGGTTATCAATTTTATATGATTGTTTGTATATTCATTAAGTCAGATAACCCTTTTGAATATATTTGTTCAATATTTATGGTATTTCTTGATAATCAAAAAACTACCAGAATTGCCTTTCAATATAGAATTGTTAATAATAATATATTTACTTTATTAACTGTACATCAAAAAAAGGTAAATAGCAAGTAATCTTGTTTACTAGGACGTCCAGAACAATTATTTTTATAAAAAACAGCCGGCATAATTAGGGGAAGCTAAATCCAATTTGAGAGAAAAAATATAGAAATTAGCCCTAATGATGGATAGGCGGGTCGAATAAAAATAAAACGAATATGCTACGAAACAAATACTTTTTTTACCTGACAATAAAATTAAATAAAAAAGCCAAAAATTTTAATACTGACTAACTATTAATAATATAAACTACATAATGCACTACATATTGAATAATATTAGAACATTAAAATAAAGAACACAAAACCATTCTAAATTAAATTACATAAATATTATTTATTTCTAATCTAAAAAAATAGTGCTAGTGAGAAGACTAATCAAACTGCCGGGTTGCTTTTTTATGTTATAAACTACATACTTAGCTTTGAAACAAAAGTTATTTGGTCATCAGTACCTATGTTTTAACAAATAACCCAGAATTCTGACTCGTACATTGAAGGTTGAGTGATTGTTCAAAATACTAATAAACAGCAAAAAGATTTTCATTAAGACCTTTCTATTAACATTAAGTATCATGGCAAAGATTAATAAAATACAATTAGTTACTTTCTTAAAACGAAATTATCTTGACACAAGTACTAAATAAGCATTTTTTCTTTAGAAACTAGTCTGTGTATTATATCTTGTAAAATTCAACTGAAAGGAACATTAATTTCTATTTCACAGAATTTGAAGGTTATTAATATTTTATTTTCGTTTATTAAAGATTTTTAGTCGAATTTGCTATTTAAGAGGACTAAGGACATCTCTTAAAAAAGAGTTCCATCGCTGTACTATAAAAAAAATATATATGTCGCGGATTCAATTAGATTATAATCAGCGTGGTCGTCGTCGTCGTCCGCCATTATAATTGAATTGTTTGTCAGTGCGCACAAGTGGCGCAGGCGCTGTATCGTGGCAGACTGAAGCACACTCAAGTCTCCTCGAATGAACGCACTACTGACGCGTCCTCGAATGAACGCACTACCGACCAATAGGAAACAACTTCATTGGTACATTCACTCAATTGTTCCTTCAATCAGCACAGATAACAAAGTCTTGCGTTCACAGTGCTGCCATTCGATAGGATGGAACTACTAATCGAATAAATTAAAATAAAACATTCCTCTAACACGGCCATTCTGCCACTCAACGCGTTCTCGCGTTGTCTTAAAATAAGCGACTTAACAGGAAGCAAACAACAACACCGGCAAAGCGTTAATTCTGTCCGTGGCTTTCAGCCGCAGATGATTTCAAAGTGGTTTTAGTCATTTAAATGACAAACGCAAAGCGTAGAGCTTTCAACGTAACACATGAGTCTTGGGTCACTCAACTTGGCGAAATGCATCGAGAACTTTCGGCAACAAGAATTCAGTACGAGCAACAGAACAAACTCGTAAAGCGTGGTAGCTTTCAACGATACTTTTGGACAAAGCGATAAAGCTTTCAATCCGTACTTTTGGACAAAGCGACAAAGCTTTCAATCCGTAACTCCAGCTAAGCGTAACAGCTTACAGCAATCGTTCAAACTCGTAAAGCGTGGTAGCTTTCAACGATACTAGCGGACAAAGCGACAAAACTTTCAATCCGAAACTCCGGCTAAGCGTAATAGCTTACAGCAATCGTAACAACATGTAAAGCGTGACAGCTTTCAACGACAAATGTATGCGAAGCGCATAGCTTCCAACGTAACAATAAGAATTACACGAAACACGGAGTTCCAATATACGGCAACGGAGCCACATGAAGCGCGAAGCTTCCAACGAACTACAACAGCGTTACACGAAGCGCATAGATTACAGTCAACTACAACAGTGGTATACGAAGCGTGTAGCTTCCGGTGTACTACAATAGTGTTACACGAAACGCGTTAATTAAAGACGCTAATTACAAATCAAGGCAAGGTCTGATGGCACAACTCTGCATCTTCAGTTCCGTCACCAGGACTTTTGTCTTATTCAGAAGGTAAATCTAGTAAACCTGAAAGGTATCTATGTAATTTTTCGTGACAAACATACTGAACACGTCCTACGGTTATAGACCCCACATTACACCTTTCATTGTCACAAACCTCGACAATCTTACACGGATTCAAGAACTTTTCACCTGATTTAGTGTTTACTCTCGGGTTCTTTTCAACCAATACAATATCACCGACAACGAACGGACGCACTATTGCCTTGCCCTAGTCAAATCGAATTTTGTCAAGTCGAGCTCGCTCGTCCATCCTGACCTTAGCCTGCGCTCTAACATCAAGGCGATCAAGTTTCTCGTACTCGTAAAAACATACGGGGCGGGCTTTTATTACAACCCATTAACTGCTATGACGGACTCTTTCCAGTTCATTTCGATACTGTACAATTAATAGCCAATTAGATCTCACCCAGGACAGACTTTCACGATTTGCGCTCGTGGTTTTCTGCGAACGTTAAACAATTCGTGAGAACTGAAAAAAACTTTCAACCTGCTTATTAGCCCTTAGATAAACCGCTGCAGCCTCACAAAGCCCAAATGGCATTTTTACGAACAAATATGCACCATCCGGTGTAGAAAATGCAGTTTCTTTTTATCGATTCTGATTTCTCAGATATAAGGGATAAATAAAACCCGGACGCCATATCTAACAGTAGGCTGTCCTAGCGTATCAAGCAATCCTAGCAAAGTATAATCATCACTAACCGTATTATATTTTTAGCCGTATTAGATTTTGTTAGGACTTTTAAGTTTTATTTCCACTTCGTCAGTCTTGAACACCGATTAAGAATTACCTTTAACAAATTTATCGTTGTAGCTTTCAATACTGGACCACAATCGAGTAACGTCATTACGGCCTGTCAGCTCAGTATAGAGTTTTGCTATATCGGTACTTAATAAAGCATAAACTTTTGCATGTACTTCACGAACCAGTAAAAAACGTCACTTCATATGATGGCGTCATAAAACAAAACGTGAGAATCTACTATAACTAAGGTGGTATTTATGTGCAAGTCTTCGACTCATATTGGCCGCGAAAAAATACGCGGGGCAATGCCAATACCCATAAGACGCGTAAACTCAGAGTGCTGGGTCATTAATCTCATCAGCAACACGCATAAATTAAAGAACAATCAGTGGCGCTGGCAACAAGAGCTTGTAACTTAAACTCGTCAAAGTTTATTTAAATAAGCGGGGCTTCGGATTGCGAGCACACATTGGTGGTGGCTCGGCGAGGCACATTTTAGTTTAGTTTTCACTAAAATAAGTTTAGTCCTGTCAAACTAGGCTTTGGTATTCGGGTGGATACACGATAAAACTAATTTTAAGTAGAGTCAACTAAATCGATTTAATTTATTCAATCCGGTTAAAACGCATTCAGCGGCCCACATTTTAGAGTGTTTTCTGTCCAAAATCCAACTGTCAAATTAGTCGTCACCAAAACATCGCGATTAAAATTAGTTCAAGAAGTTTACATGATTGTGTAATGGATTATATCATCGATTTTCGTAAATAATCAAGAAATATGAAATAATTTGTTGTAGCAGCCGTCGATTCATTGGAAGGGTGTGTGAAGAATCAAAATTCCGTTTGTTCAGTGCAATATAGTTCAATATGTTGTTCTCAAGTTTTTTACTAGATGGCGCCACTGGAAAGATTAGCACACGCAAACGGTGTGTCGCATGATTTGCATGTATCGAAATTTATTTTAAAAATTCAAAAAGCTACTAACCACAACCCCAGTCTTTTATTCACGTCAGCTACGCTACTTTCCACCGTTTCTTCTCCACAAAACAAGTTTGGGCCTGCATGCGTGGTTCAGCCCCCAATGCAGCGATAAAATCCGAATCCTTTTTTTTTTATTCTAGACATCATCAAAGAGACTCCGTTTAAGAAACATCGGGAACGCACCAGGTCCATTTCAGATAAAAGAGCAAAAGTTCAAAAAGCTGTTTCAAGTTCCAAAGTCAGGAGCTCAACAGTTAACGGAAGTTCCCAATGTAGGAAGCACATCTCAAGAAGGTATCCCAAAACATGTAAAGCTCGCTTTTTATATTTTCCTCGCCTTTTTTTTATTAATTTTTCAAACAAAAATTTTTATCAAAGCAAAATAAAACCATTGAATATTGACGGATTGTTCGAAATAATTAGTGTTGCCAAAATAGTTCACCCAAAGTTACAATACTAGCCCTATTTTGCATTATACTACGCATAAATTGCGCACTCTGTGTACACACATAAAATCATAGAAACCATCTTACACACAAGTGGGTTAAGCCAAGTCTGAAACCTAAATATTCGTTTCGCTCGTTTGTTTCCCTTCCCGGGATAAACGACACTATTTCAAATGCATGTCATAAAACCAAACATCGAAAAATAAAAACACGACTGTAACCCCTTTATCAACACGGCAATTAGTTAAGAGAGGTCATAGATAAAATAAGACAAAAAGAATAATATTTTGCGCCATCTATTGGCGACACCTTGATCTAACATTGCTACTCAGCACTAGATGGCGTAGGCTCCACTTAATTTGGCTCAATATATCTCACGACCAAAATCAATTCAAATTTAGTTCGAAGAAAACACCGAATAAATTGCCATTGACTAGTTTTGCACCAAACCACAAAATTAAGTGCGAGCAATTTTAGTTTAGTGCGAATTGTTACCATTAACAGACTTTGTCGCTTGTTTGTTTTAAGCGTCTCATGGTTTGGTGAAACAGACTTGCTCTGTATGGCCTATTTTATAATAATAGCTACATTGAACATTTTTCTCTATAGTCACTGACCAGGAAGCATCTTCGCTAGTAGAGGTATGCGCCTGGGCCTTAGATTTACAATTACGCATGTAATGTCAGACTATACCACAATTATGACACAAAATGTTACTACGATCGGCAGAATCTACTCTACGCCTTTTCTGTTCACTTAGTGCAAAGTGCTTGCACGGTTTAAGATTTTTACGTTACATAAACTACCAAGGTGTCTGTCCAAAGCCATAAAATCCGTAGGCGTATCTTTTCTTATAATAAATCGAAACGTACCTGGTCATCGACGATACCTGAGATGACAACCTCTATCTTATTCGCCACACTCTAGCCCGATTCCAGCCGGTCGATCATCACCAGTTTGTTCGTGGAATACTCCACGTAAGTCACCGCCTTGTCGCTCGTGTACTGTACCGTATCCCGGAACAGATCGTGGAATCTCTTCCTAGCAGCAAACTAACGCGAGAGTCTTTCCTTAGCTTCGTACACACAGAGTTACACACATAGTTACACACATAGTTCCCACACACAGAGGATAAGACTTCGATGTCCACTTGCGAGCACGCCTGTGTAGATGCGTAAGCGCGGCGTTCCGCGTTTCATAGTCGGTCCACTCGTTTTGCGTTTTATCGTGATCAATTTCTTCACACAACTGAGATACCGTGAATTTATAATTATCAGGATCAAAAGGTTTCATTTTCTTCATAATCGCCTTCGGTGTCGTACTTCTGGTTTCATTAACACGAAAACTTTCCGCCATGCCACGAAAAAACGATGCCCCCATAGCCGTAGGAAGATTGGGTAGGTTGCTTTCCATAGGAGGCATGTTATTTTCGTTACCGTGGTGCGTGGTTTGTTCTTCGCGATTGATTTCGAATCGATTAGATCGAAAATTTTCTTGTGCCGGATCAGACGTTGGATCGTTGAAATATGCCTCGCTGGTGGTAGCCGAAGGTCGGTAGAGTACGCTGGAGACGCGTTGTTTCGATCCCACCGCTGCTGTCGCGGATTCAATTAGATTATAATCAGCGTGGTCGTCGTCGTCGTCCGCCATTATAATTGAATTGTTTGTCAGTGCGCACAAGTGGCGCAGGCGCTGTATCGTGGCAGACTGAAGCACACTCAAGTCTCCTCGAATGAACGCACTACTGACGCGTCCTCGAATGAACGCACTACCGACCAATAGGAAACAACTTCATTGGTACATTCACTCAATTGTTCCTTCAATCAGCACAGATAACAAAGTCTTGCGTTCACAGTGCTGCCATTCGATAGGATGGAACTACTAATCGAATAAATTAAAATAAAACATTCCTCTAACATATATTTCGTATTTTTTGTTCATTCAACATATTTTTTATTGACATTGAAGTGTAGTTGATACTAAAATGTATAAATTCAAATATTTTGATAGTAAATGAGACAATCTAAATACCTACGTTTTTTATATTTGTTTAACAATAACGAACAATTTAAAATCGTTCTCTATTGTTAAACAATTATTTCACTGAAATCATAAAAAATCGCAAATTGAAAACAAATTAAATACTTATTCAATCACAGTTTACAAATTAATAATCCTTTTAATAATATAACACAAACAGATTACACACACAGGCATAACCAAGTAGCCCAAATCATTCACCAGAAATTAGCTCTAAAGCATAAACTTCTTCAAGCCAAAGCTGTGCCGTATTATCAATATAATCCGAAACCGGTGCTGGAGAATCAGGGTTACTGTATATACTTTGACAGAGCCATATTGACCGACAGAACAGTACACAACAATAGGCCTGACATTACTCTTATCGACAAAATAAATAAACATACTTATCTAATTGACATTGCGGTACCAAATACACATAATTTACAAAAAGCAATCATTGAATAAATCCATAAATATACGGAATTAAAGGAAGAGATTATCCAAACCTCAAACAAATTGATCTAGACACCAACACATATATGACGATGCAGAAAGCTGCTATTCTTAACACATGCAGGATTGTTCGGAAGTTCTTACAAGATGACATGACTATTGAAAACAACCCCCACGGCAATCTCCACTTGGCTTAGGCCCGTGGTTTTTGCATTTACTTACCGAAATTCTTCAAATTTCGAGAAGTCATAAAGATTACAAACAAAAATAATAATTAGCTTTTCGGTTACTCAACCATGACCTTACCGTGTCGACCATTACTTAACTCCAATAAATACCCTCGTACCATATCAGACAGTTGGGCTACAGAAGCTATAATTATATACTTTTTTTCTTCACAGGCTTTGGCAGTCTCAGCTCTCGCACTAATGCTATCAGCAATAGTCGGGGTCAAAAAATTGACCTCGCATGATGACCACGACGACCACCAGGTCATCTACGCGGGTCATCACGGTCATCACAGGAGACGTCGTGACCTCGACCCGACGCCTTTACCCTACCAGGCGTGGACGGAATATTCTAGAAACCAGCAAACTGAATAGTAGAGAGTTTTGAATGTTGGAGATAATGGGACGAATGTGAACATTTAGATAAGAAAGTTAAGACAGATTAACAATGTATGGAATGTAAAACTAGATTCATCTTAAACTTTAACACGTATGACATCAAATGTTGCTGATGATAATGATGATGCAAATCAGTCTGTGTTATTTATTCTCAGAAGATCAGGTAACTTTTGCGCGTAATGTCATAAAGGTGGTCTTGATGTAGGTCTATATAAAATATCATAAAACTAGACGTTTTGTCGAAATCTGGTAGCAGGATAACATTACCAGTTAAATAAACGATTTATGCCCCTAGCGGATGAAATTGGAACTACAATTTTCATGCCTTTTTTCTTTTTCTTAACTCTTCTAGATGTTCATACAGAGTAGAAGAAAATCACACCATATGTAACCACAATCTAGAAGTATATTACTGCATGGGCTTGGTCTTCTTCGCATGAGCCAAATTGCCAGGCTTTGATGTCGTTAGTTTTCAAACTGACCGAAAGTTCTACACTGGTAACGGAACTATATAAATGTTAATTAAGTATTTCTTACTGACCATGGCTGAAAACATGGAATTTGATACTTGATACAATAGCTTTATATCTTATTTATGTATAAGAGAGACTTACAAGACTATTTAAGTTGAAAATATGTCGCTTAGCATCCAGCGGTGTATTCTGTCAGTCTGTCATAGAGCTAATAATTCTAGACTACACATATTCCACCTTCGGCTAGAATTTCTTTGACTCGTGTGGCGACGCGCCTTGCTAGTCCAATACCTAGCTGTTCAATCAATATAACATCTATTTTTTTAAGTATTATAAATACTTAGGTCTTAACCTTTTCTTAACAAATTTAAAAAAGCCAAATGTTATTTAAACAAATTGGTTAATAGTATTCAAATCAGTCCAAAATTAAACCTAATTTTCTAAAACCTGGAGCTAAAACAAACTCAATTTCTAGTTAATAAGCAATTTTATTATATTTGCACAGATTTTTGCAGCCTAATTGGTTTGAGAGAATTCAGTCAACATTTTAATAGGCTAATAAGACAGGTAAGCAAATTATTAACATAAGTGTTTTTTAGACTGAAATAAGCATCAGCAGTGCTTTTAAGATTTGTGGTTACAATTAATTTATTTGTAAATAGTTGTAATTGATCGAACGACTTTTGTGTTTTAAATAAGTAACTTATTTTATTTATTTATTGCAATAAATTATTTGAACTATAAGTACAATGTTTATTTATTTAAAGTATATTTCCTATTTACTTATGTTACGTTATGTTACGTTTAACCGCGGCTCTCGACTTCTTCAATTTGCTTTTGGCCAACAACTAAGTATCAGCAACACCTTTTTCTATAAAAAACCATGTCGTCGATGGACTTGGTTTTCACCAGATGGCACAACCAAAAATGAAATAGATTATTGTTTAACACCAAAAAAAGATACAATCAAGACTATTCTAATCCACCAAATTACGAGGATGTCGAAGATTTTATTATAGTTTTGCATTTGCATTACAAAAGCTAGTGTAGCTCCGTGGAAACACGCCTGGTTCTCATCAACCTTTCGTCTCCTGATTCCATCCCAGATATGACTAGTTTTTCAAGTTATGTGTGGATTTTCACTCGCTTTATGGTGAAGGAAAACATCGCGAGGAAAATGACAAATTTGAGACCCACAATATCTAAAGACGTGTGTCATGGTGTCAACCCGCACTTAGCCAGCGTGGTGGATTGTGGCCTGAATCTCTCTCCTTGTGAGAAAAGGCCCCGAGTCCCAGCAGTGGGAGCATATAGTGGGCTGCTTATGCTTTAGCTATATGCATGATATGGGACCCTATAACTTGTATTAAGACTTCACTATCTGTTAGTCTCTCTGTCTATTTGTCTGTCTGTCTTTCACCAGGCTGTATCTCAACCGTGATAGCTAAAGACTTGAAATTTTCACGGAAGATGTATTTCTGTTGCCGCTATAACAACAAATACTAAAAACTGAAAACAAATAATAATTTTAAGGAGGCTCTCAATCTTTAAAATTACAATTTGTAGACGCTTGGTCCAAATCCTTACTATATTATTATACTCGTAGATCTGGGAGAGCCCCATGAGTCATCTTAAAATCTCTCCACACCAGTGCTAAGCTACTTACCTCATGAGAAAAGTCTAAAATCATAGGCTTTTAGATACGTTTTATTAATATAACGCCCTCTAGCATAAAAAGATAATACTACGATTGTCACCTATAGATAGATAGATAGATTTGAGGTTTTTTTAGTTACTACGAGTAGCTTAGACAAAACTACTAGGCTTTTATTTATTATTTATTAATATAACTAAAAATTTAAAGAAGATTGTTGATAACCATGTTTTTGGGTAGCCTATTTTGCTTATTTTAAGCTACTTATAAAAGTGCCCATTTAATTTAATTTTATATTTTTATGTTTTAAACTACACATGAATTAAAATACCGCCATCTATGAAAATTGTTTGCAACTACGAGTAGCATGCTTCAGCAACCAAGTTTGTGAAAGTACGCAAACTGTATGTTGCTTTCTTGCGGACTTTCTTACTTTCTAATACTTGGAAAGAAATGTAGATGGCGTTCCAATTTTTATAAGTTCGAAGACAATTTTCCGAGATTTATTAAGTTTTGATCGGAGAGTATTCGACTGGTAGAGAGTTCCATCACATTGCTTCAATCCTAAGCAGCTCAAATCTAAAACGGCTTGCGGATTTTTCTTTCGTGGAGCTTTTTTTTCAAAGGCCTTAGAATAGATTCCCGTTGGAAAAATAAAAAAATGTAAATTTTCATTTTGTAATTCAATTAACTAAGGTGAAAATTTACAATTTTTTTATTTTTTGACTTCAAATTTGAAAAATCTTTATTACTTTATGAGATATTTGCAAAAAACTAAACCCCTCTTTTTTTTAGTTAATTGTAAATAACTTTTGTAATTTTTATTTGCGGAACTTCATTGTTTTTCGAAAACTATCTAGATGCCATTCCGAATCGAATGACACCTCACCTCGCAGCCCAAGAAGGCACTTGTTAACTAGACTAAAAAAGAAAAGAACAAGAAAAATCAAAACACTACAATTTTAATGCCTTACGGAAGTTTTAAAACAGTGACAAACCTAATTACAACATCTAAAAAAATAATTTCTCAAAATTTACACGGTTTACGTGCCTTAAAATTTTACAAAGACAGACACGTGAATGTAAAAGTTTGATTTATTATAACACAGACTGACTCGATCAAAAAATACGATTACATGACGTTAAGACTCTCACGCGTCGATGGAAAGCGTTTTTTTAGTAAATTCACACGTTTTTAGATGAAATTTGATTGTTATCGTCCAGATGGTACGGTTTGATGCTTGAGAATCGGATACAATGAAATTGTTAGAAATTCTAGCCAATTATTCAAAGTTTTAACAGACATGGTTATTACATTAACCTATTCACAGTTGTCATCAGAATCTAAGAAAGCCATTTTATTAAGTCCTATTAATGTACATTAATGTACTAGAAGGATCTGCTGATGCTTTTTCTTCCTTCATACTTAAGATCATGTTCTTTAAAATAGCTTCATTGCTAGTTTTGTTTACAGGTGCATCTTTTAGCCTTTCTTTTAACTCTATATCAATTTCATTTTCCCCATCAGTCATAGAGCCTTCACTAAAGTTAGAGTCTACACTTTTTGCCAAGTCATTATCAAAAACTCTGATAAGTTTTTTATTGGTACTCAAAAACTCGTCTGCATCGAAATCTTTTTTATTTTCTAGATCATCAGGATTTTTTGTCTCAATGCCATCAAAATCCGATGTATTTTTCAGAAATTTGGTCAGCTCAGAAGTAATGTTTAGTGGTGTAAGAGTGTCACCCCTTTGGAATTTAGTTTTTTGCCCTATCTTGAATTAAGTAACTAATTCAGTTGATCTGGTATTAGATAACTTTGAAAATAAGTGAGTTGGTTTAAATAAATAGTTCTAATCAAAACCTCGGAAACCAAGTTCCAATTTAGATCGTCGCGACAAAATTTTAACCTAATAATCAAAAGTTCAAAATGGCCACCGTTACAAAATAGGGCCTAAATATTTTCACAACTGCCTCAATATGGGTATGAAATGAAAGGATTGACTAGTAGAATACATATACCTAGATAAATTTGAAACCCCAGATAACCGCTCCTACAATAAAATTTGAGTCAGATTTTTTTAAATTTTAATTTATACTTATATTCGGAAAAAAACATGGGCTTGTCATTTTATAAAGTTTTACCTACATAGAAATACTAGCTGACCCGGCAAACGTTGTTTTGCCTTATCAATTATTTTTATTCTAGTTTCTAGACAAATTCTAGTATAATTAAAATGTTACTTACTTATTATAAGTGTGTATGGTATATGCGTGAAATGGGTATAGAGCGCCATGAACAAACGTTAAGGGAATATAAAAGTAACAAACGCAAAAAATATTATGTTCAATCATATCGACTGTAGCAATTAACAAAGTCGGAACTAACATTTTGGCCATTTTCGTTTTATTGCATGAGAAGTCTTAGAATACCCATATCTTGAACCTCACAAAATATAAAAATTCAAAACTGACGTTTTCTGTGTTTTTTGAAATGAAAAAGGTCGGATGTTTTCGTGACACTCGACTAACAATGTAGGTAGTTACGTTACGACGTTGTTCCCGGGGCGCGCGGGGGCTGAGGCGGCGCGGATCTGCCAGTTCCCACATTGTTAGCGGGAACAGCGCACGCTCCACGTTTCCCAGATCAACTCCACCGTTTTTTATGGATTTATGAAGTTTTGTTAATTTTAATGATGGCTCGGTCAAGACTTATGTTAAACTTAGCTTGGCAACATGATTCAACTAAAGAAATTCTATTAAAAACAAATTTAGATGACACCGGAGTTCAAACCAAATCCGGCCAGAAAAGAAACAGTAAGCTTAAAATATTTTTTTTTAATATTTTTTAAGCCTATAACAGTGATTGAGTTATTCATTTATGCTTTCATTGTTTTTAATAACGTATTTCTAATAAAAATAAATAAAAAAATATTTTGAGCGGCTAAGAACGTAGCATATGCCAGATCCTACAATCTTAGCGGACTCGCATTTTATTTTTTGTGTCGGATGTACCATATCCTACAATATTAGTGGTTGGTTTATGAATATCGTTTGTCGTATGTGGTACTACCGACGTTGTTTATTGTATATCATATAAACATTTTAGTTGGATGTGGTAGAACCTACTTTATTATTCGAATAGACGTCGTAATATTTAAGTCGGATATGTATGGATATAATAATTATAATTATTATACGCATGATATATCCGACTAATATTTACTACTGGTAATTACCAATATATTAAAAAGTTTTTTCTTGTTTATTATTGACTTACTAGTTGTTTCATGCTTAACTTAATCTTACTTATTACACGTTTGACTTACTACCTGTTTAATGCTTATTTTTGTGTATTCAGTATGTTATATTTATAATAACCTATTGAAGAATTAGCTGAAGCTATTTGAGCGTACTTAATACACAAATTCGATTTTATGACCTTTCGGATTTGTAATGTTATAATCAAGAAAGATAAAGTCGATGTGCATTCTACACACTTAACTGTCTAATCAAATATTTTTTTGGTGTTTGTAGGAAAAATTCCCCCATTCCGGAAGAAACAAAAATCTGAAATAAACTGAAACTGAAAAATCTAGACTTTGACGTCCAATGAATCCCTTTCTTCCAAACATTCCTGCACCTTGCACATTGCCTCCAGAACATCTCTAGTAGAGGCATCAAACATCACATAAACGATCCTAATCATAAGAGCAAGCGAGAATATTGTACGTACTACAAAAGAAAACTGGTTTTTCACCTTGTATGATCTGAGTAATAGCTACATGTGGCACGATGGTATTGCTAAGCAAGGATCAGTAGATGTATCCACTTGTCTTTTAGATTTTAACAAACAGCATGTTCGAATAGGTGTTAAAGAATTCCGATTTGGTCTGTCTACTGCGTGGGACAGAACTGCAATCTAATAGTACTTTTGCTCAACTTGTTTGTGGCTAAAAAAATTGAAGTTAGTGACTGTCACGCATCATTTCCTTGGATAGGATTACACACAAAACGAAGGACACACGTACACTCCATAATCAAGCGGCCTTCCACGATACGTCATCATGGGTGCCCGAAGAATGTTAATACTTAGCTCGATGGGCTAAATCCGAAGGCATCCCTTACGTAGGAAAGGAGATTAATCAATTAGAGGTCTTTGATTTTAAAACGCTGCTTATCAATCACAAATTGGATCAAAAATGCGGCAAATCAAAATGTTATGTGGCCACTGCAGGAAAGATCAAAGCTAATGCGGATTAGTTTGATCTTATAGAGTACAAATACGATTTCGACGAGGAACCAAAGACTTTCTTCGTATTAAGGGCGAGCAAGTGAAACCAACAACGTTAACAAACGAATTTTATTTGTAACATGGCTATGGCATACCTAATTCTAATTCTATGATGGGGTCGGTCAGGCCTGCACTGAAAACCCGCAGGAGGCGTTTAGTGCATTCTCCTACCAGCATACCCAAGCCATCTGACTCTTTGAAGTAACGAAGCATGGTCTTGGGTCGCTGGCATACCTGATCCACTGTCATTGCTTCAGATATTGTGCTACCTATATACAACAGGAAGCGTCCGAGTATAGTATCGTGTTTTGTTGGGATTCCCTTGCTAATCCGGCTTTCTCTGTTGTCTCGCATTGCTGTTAAGACCTATCTGCAAAGAGAAATGGAAAAACTTAACAGATCTTTGCAAAACGGGAATTATATCCGATCGCATTATTTTTGACGTATAATTTAAACATAAATATTTTATTTTAACTTACTTAAAACTGATGCTTCCAATTCGGTTAGTACTCAATATGATAACGATGGTATGGATTTGGAATAATTTAGATTTGGAATAACAATGATTGTGCGATGTGAACGTATGTAACTGTAGTATTTTTGAATTGATTTGGTCTTCGATATTTTTTTTTATTTTCTGGAACAACTTTAGAAGTCCCTGTTAAGTTTGATAATTGTAAGATTTTTATGTTATCCATAAATTAGTCTCATGCAAGTTGTCGATACCAGCCCAGCCAGTTAGATATTAACATGGGTTATCAGATGAATCTAGGGTTGCTGTGATAGGCAGCAGACGTCAAACAAAATATGAAATATTTTAAAACACAATATAAACTTTGAAACACTCTGACGTATGTTGGACCATGCCTAGTTTAGAATAACTGGCTATCAAAGAGGCTGCCGCAAAACACTGACACTTTTTTGATAAAGTTAAAAATATGTTTAGGGCGTATTAATAGCATAGGGTGGGATACTTATAATTTTTAATGTTTTTAGGGTTCCGTACCTAAAAGGTAAAAAGGGGCCCTAAATCTTATTTATTTTCTTGATATATGTAGCATCTACACCATAGTGAGTGGACAGGGTGCAGTTAACAATGTAGGTTCTCCCACTTCCAACACATTTTCCAGTTAGAATTCCGATGAATAATGTAGGATATACCACATCCGACAAAATCAATGGATACAACTCCAGCGAATATTGTAGGATGTCCCAGTTCCGACTTTTTAGTAAGGCGTTCAAACGGTTAATAATGTCACATGTGCCTTTTTTCAGCATTCTTGAATATAATATCAGTTTTCACTGAATTGTCTTTTAGAGTAACCTAAACTATTTCATCATGCCAAATATTGTATCAATCCCTGGTTTTGTGTGGATTTTATACAACTTATAAACTTCATTTGGCCGTCCTGTAAAATTGTGTTTTTGCAGTTCCGACTTTGTTAATTGCTACGGTCGATATCTATTTAATAGTGTTTATTTTAACAAACATTAATTTGTTCTTCTTAGATGGCACCGACGCCAAGAATACAGGATAAATACAAATTGAAAATAGCATGTTTATAAGTTAATCAAATAAAGTCTTCGATGGTACTTATGTGTAGGCATAAAATTATTTTTCACTTTTTAGATACAGTTAGAATTTATAAATGTAGGTATGATTTTGAAGTCTGTTATTTGCATAATACAATTTCATTGTAAAATTTTTAAGGTTAGTAGGTAATGATATTTTTCTAAAGTTTTAGGTATTCAAAAATTTTTAGCGATTCCATTCGAGCCGTTACCAAACAAATTACATAATATTGGTAGTGTCATAAGCTATGACCCAAAACGTCATAGGACCAATCGCGAGCGAAGCGAGCCCTACGCGAGCGTAGCGAGCTATGCGCGAGCGAAGCGAGCGCGAAATATTTTAGCATATTTGTTCCAGCCGCTTGAGCATAAAGATGTCCAAAGCAGAACAAATTACATAATATTTGTAGTGTCGTGAGCTATGACCCAAAACGTCCTAGGACAAATCGCGAGCGAAGCGAGCGCGAAAATTTTTAGCATATTTGTTCGAGCCGCTTGAGCATAATGAAGTCCAAAGCAGAACAAATCACATAATATTTGTAGTGTCATAAGCTATGACCCAAAAGTTCTAGGACCAATCGCGAGCGAAGCGAGCTGGTTGCGAGCGGAGCGAGCTATGCGCGAGCGAAGCGAGCGCGAAAATTTTTATCATATTTGTTCGAGCCGTTTGAGCGTAAAGAAGTCCAAAACAGAACAAATTACATATTATTTGTAGTGTCTTAAGCTATGACCCAAAAGTCCTAGGACCAATCGCGAGCGAAGCGAGCTGGTTGCGAGCGCAGCGAGCTATGCGCGAGCGTAGCGAGCGCGAAAATTTGTAGCATATTTGTTCGAGCCGTATGAGCATAAAGAAAGCAGAACAAATTACATAATATTTGTAGTGTCATCATCATATTTGTTGAACATTTTTTGCTCATACGTTCGCGGTCTAGTTTATTAGTACATCAAATTTTATAGCTTCTTCTACGTAAGAACTAAGTGATCAAGTAATGTTGTCGAGAGTTTCCAAGCCCCTGCCTTAGTTTAACGACTGTTTGTGCTAAGAGGACCTACAATTCAACGTATAATCCGATCCACAGTAGCGCACAGATGAAAATACATTTTTTTACAACAGTCATGTGCAGGAGAGGTTATGCAATAAAGCGACTTACACGCGGGTGGAGCCGCGGTTAAGTTAATAAGAGAGTTACATTGATAATATAGCAAAATGATAATTGTTCACAATACTACTACATACGATACATAAACAATAACGAAGGTCGAAATTTGTGTAAACAATGAGAGAAGTCTTTGAAGAAGAATTTTGTGAGTGAAACAGGAGACCGACTTCAGTCTATGGCATTGTGTGGCATTTCACTCACCAGTAAAGTAAAGGCGCGGCAAATTTTTAGTATTTAAGATTGGTAATAATCATAAGCATAAGTATATCAGGTTAAATTTTGTTAGTTATTTTCTTCAAAAAAAAAAAGTATTTTTACTCGAAGTACAGTTAGATACTACTCACATTTGATCAGTTATCAAGCGAGATGAAAAATGAATAAAATACTAAAATGGCCATAAAAAATAGGGAATGATGATAAAAAAGTAAAAAAAATAGGGTTGTATGTATTTTTTAATACCACTTAATACAAAAATAATATGTAAAAATTCGTCGAAAAATTAAAAAAAATGTTTAAGGGTGATCAACCCTTATCACTTAGGGGTATAAAAAATAGATAGTAGCCGATTCTCTGACCTACTGAATACGTATATAAAATTTGGTAAAGATCAGTCAAACCGTTTCGGAGGAGTGCGGTAACAAACACTGTGACAAAGAAATTTACTAAAATGGCCATAAAAAAAATAAGGGTTGATGATAAAAAAGTAAAAAATTAGGGTTGTATGTATTTTTAATGCCACTTTACATAAAATTCAAATAAAAAAAAAAACATCAAAAAAATAAAAAAATGTATTTAAGGGTGAACAACCCTTAGCACTTAGGGGTAATAACGTTTCACGTTGGCCGATTCTAATACCAACTGAATACGCATATAAAATTTGGTAAAGATCAGTCAATCCGTTTCGGAGGTGTACGGCAACAAACACTGTGACACAGAAAATTACTAAAATGGCCATAAAAAAATAGGGGTTGATGATAAAAAAGTAAAAATTTAGGGTTGTATGTATTTTTAATGCCACTTTATATAAAATTCAAATAAAAAAAATTCATCGAAAAAATAAAATATATTTAAGGGTGAACAACCCTTATTACTTAGGGGTAAAAACGTTTCACGTTGGCCGATTCTCATACCTACTGAATACGCATATGAAATTTGGTAATGATCAGTCAAGCCGTTTCGGAGGAGTTCGGTAACAAACACTGTGACACAGAAAATTACTAAAATGGCCATAAAAAAATAGGGGTTGATGATAAAAAAGTAAAAATTTAGGGTTGTATGTATTTTTAATGCCACTTTATATAAAATTCAAATAAAAAAAATTCATCGAAAAAATAAAAAAATATATTTTAGGGTGAACAACCCTTATCACTTAGGGGTAAAAACGTCTCACGTTGGCCGATTCTCATACCTACTGAATACGCATATGAAATTTGGTAATGATCAGTTAAGCCGTTTCGGAGGAGTTCGGTAACAAACACTGTGACACGGAAATTTTATATATAAGATAATTTGTGTCAGTATAAACAAAAATCAGTTTCTCAAGGCCGTTAAAAGTAATTAAACGCTAACAAAAACAAAGTTACTAAATTAATAACTGAGTAACAATACATAGTTAATTTAACAATGCTGACATGTTGAAAATTGGAATTTCTTCGAAACAATCGTTTAATTCTTCTGAACAATAGTAAAAGTGAAACAATTGTGTTTGTGTGTTTTTTGCATTAGCTCATAAGTTACATTTTTAAACTTCGACGCAGAAATGACAAGGTGTTATAAATTTGACGTGACTGTATGTGTGTGTGTGTTTGAGTTTGTGTGTGTCTGTAGTTGGCATCGTAGTTCCCAAGCGGCTGAATCGATTTTGATTTAGTTTTTATTCTTCTAAAGTCTGTTAGTCGAGAGTGTTCTTAGCTACAAGTATATTTGATAAAAACAAATCTAAGATGGTGATAGCCATAAATATATTAAATCGGATTTTTTTTTTCACATTTGCTTCAATATGGGTATCAAATGAAAGGGTTTAAAGACGAGAGAAAAGAGGCGTATTCTTCTTCTTCGTACGAGCTGAGTGGCTACGCTCTGGTGTTTTACAAGCCGTTCGAATGCCTCCGACTTGTCTTAACGACTGTTTGTACAAAGACGGGACCCATAACTAGTCAACTGACACATGGTAGTGCCCACTAAATAACTACACTTTTTAACCCTAGATCACTAACCTTATTTTTCGACGCTTAATACTAACCTTCGTCGTTTCGACTACGCTTGTATAATGGAGGGGTTTTAGGGGTTTAATCAAAAATATATATTTATATTTATGTTTTTATTTTAAGCATAAAGTATTAACCTATATAATAAAATATTATAATGTTTACTTTTACATATTTTTCAATTCAAAAAGTCTACTTAATGAGATCAAAGTTTACATGCATAATCAACTTTTCTCATTTTTTTTAACAAACCGTACATATTATATGTAGTATTATTTTATTCGAGTAAAACTAAAAATTATAAAAATAATATCAGTATAATGAATTAAAATTATTTTTTTTGTAATAGCTTACGATCTAATACATTTGTGACACCCATCAAGTTTATGTTCCCCACACTGCGATTTATTGCACTTAGTGCACCTACTTTTAGTCATCCTTTGCTTTGCGGAGGGACATATGGCACATATTTTAATATACATCGTCTTGCTGTATCATTAGTCGTCTCATAATCTTGATCTGGAAGTGGATCTTTATCATAGTAGAAACTTCATCATCACCCTTCATTTCATACGCGTTATCAGCCTCAATGTGGTCTTCAGGCTCAATGTCTGATAAATTTTCCTCCTCGCTATCATCTTCTAATAATAACGTACTAATGGTATCTAAAAAATAACATAAAAGACACCATTATCAATCAAGAAAGAAAGAAAAGAACGTAATTTTAACTAAACTAAATAGTACAAAAAGTTACGTTATTACTAACCTTCGTCGATGCGACGAGCCATGCTTGCTGGTACGGCGCATACGGGCCCCCCATGCACAAAGCACTACCTTCTATCGCAAGTGCAACGGGTCGATAGAGATTAGCTGAAAATTCAAAACCTTACGGTCGCGCGCGAAAAAGTTATCGCGATTTTTTTGTTGACGCGTCGTCGAATCGACGAAGGTTAGTGATCTAGGGTTAAGAAACTTGTGCATGGTTACCCATCCAAAGACTGTCCGCATCGGCCGTTGCTTAACCTCAAGCGGCGCTTCATCTAATTGTTATTTTAGTTAAGTTACTAATTGCTACTTCTTTTTTAGATCAATTTGCTCAGGCGGCTTGGTGGCCAAGCGTAAATCTCTATTATTACAAAAAAAAACTTCAATTTGGAAATCAGTCGCCCATTGCTAAACAGTATGTTTTGGCAGCCTCCTTGTGATCCAGTATTTCCAAACTAGGAATGCTTCACAGTGGGCTAGAGTATTGCTGTCTCTATGGTTACTCGACATGCAGGCCAAATACCTAGATTACAACTAAAAATCTAAATTGAAATCTACCCATGCGTTCGAGAGCTTCGTTGCCAGACTGATACACACCCACAAACACAAACACTCTCACAGACTCGTTTAACTTCATCCGTCTTTTAGGGTCGGAGGTTGAAATATACGACAAAATCTAGGAAGAAGAAATCTTTAACCTGAAGTTTCTAGAAATTTCAACACAGTTCATGCCTTGGCCCTTTCTCAAAGTACCTATTAATAGAAACCAAACTAATGTGTATATTAGTTGGATTTATGAACATCATGGTGCTTTGATGGGGTTTGGTGCGTTATTAACTTTCTATAATTATCATTACTCAGCAAAATTTCTGTGGAGGGATTAGAGAAGCCCTATTGTTGTGTACTTTACAAGTATGTGTAAGTTTCTTGATAGCGATAATTAGTTTTCTACTTAACTTTGTAAGCTATGTGTACTGACTGTTGTACCTTGATTGTTAAATTTTACTTGCCTCGCCCCGTGGTGTTACCCGCATTAATCCGGGACAAAAGTAACCTACGTGTTAATAAAAAATCTAACTTATCTTCATAGTAAATCTCATCAAAATCGGTCCAGCCGTAGAGAGCAAATGTCAAATGCTAAAATGTCTGTTACTGTTGTTCACAATCGTGCAAATAATTTGTAGTGTCTTAAAATAAATCATATAAACATAAAGCTTGACTAGTTTCGAATATCTAAGAGGCTGTCTTCTTCTTCTTCGTATGAGCTAAGTGGCCAAGCTCTGGTGTCGATAGTTTTCAAGCCGCCTGAAGGCCTCTGACTTGGTTTAACGACTGCTTGTACTAAGACAGCTGGGACCTACAATTTAACTTGTCCAGTTGAAAATGGTACTTTTTAAAAGAAAAGTCTTGTGCATGGTCACCCATCTAAAGACTGTCCACCATTGCCACTATTACCATCATCGAGGTTAACTCGATGATCGTATCAGATCATCTTTTATCCGAGCTATATTCACTACAAAAAGCTGCCAGAACCGCCATGTGTTTGGCGATAGATTTTTCAACGTTTATTTTCCTCGCTTTATGTGACCTCCGATTCTGATATTTTATAGTCTTTACTATAGCCCAGACTTTCATCTTCTACCAACTGTCTACGCACGAGTATATAATTATGTATGTGTAGGTACGTATAGTCTTTACTATACCCTATACTTTAGTGATCTACCAACCAGTCTATACCAATATCATGAAGGGGAAAATTTTGAGTTTGTTTATTTTTGTAGCCGCGTTTGAAAAATTCTTTCACCGTTGGGAAGCTACAGTATCTCACTTAGACTATATTTTGTTTCTCTTTGATCAGATTATTTTAGAGTCCGTGCGAAGCCGGGTCGGGTTGCTAGTGTATATACACGGCACGCGCCCGGTCTCTATGTATCGAGGTAAATCGCTCCTCGTCTAACTCTCGCTTTCCAAACAAATCGCCGGTTCGTTAGATTCATTGCGATCGGTTTGCACTCGTGCTTGGATTTATTAGCTATCCGGGTTGCTCGTTTGTTGATTGCTCTGTGCTTGCATTTCGTTCGGTAAACTATTCTTCTTCTTCGTATAAACTAAGAGGCCAAGCTCTGGTGTCGAGAGTTTTCAAGCCGCCCAAAAGTCTTTGACTTGGCTTAACGACTGCTTGTATTGTGTGTGCTGTATTCTGTAAATGATGACTGCTGTATTATTTAAATAATTGATTTGATTTGATTAACGATAGCTCTTGGAGATATAAATAAAATGATTCTTTTTTTTAAACAAAAATAGTAGTAGCTTCTTAAGAAAACGCCAACGCAAACCTTTCTCTAAAGCGTTGATTCGATAGATAGTTAAATTTCATGACTCATACATCAAACAGACCGCAAGAAACTGATTGAGCTTTCAATAAAGATCTTTAAGGCGAAGATAAAAGCAAAAACTTGATTTTTCAGTTTTTTCGCTATATATCGTTAACGGACAAATACTATATAAAAAAAATAGCTTATAGACCGAAGAAGTATTAGAAATAAAACTGTTCCAAAAAAATTTTAAACTGAGATTTAATCCAGTTTTTTTTTTCATATTGATAAGTCTGATTGGTACCAAACTAAGAATAAATATTATTACAGCGGTTCTTTAGACGGTGTTTAACCTATTTTTTCGATATTTTTACCGTTTACAATTTAAAACAAAAAATTGTGAAATCAAGATTTTTTCCCTCATTTTCGGCTTAAGTTTCCTGCAAGAAACTGTCAATAAGGTAAACAAATCGCTGCGATTTCACGCAAAATGCTCATATCCTGGGTCTGAAGCTGTCATTACTAGAGAGTATGGTGACAGATTTCCAAAGAGGAACCGGACTTGGTACAGTCAGCAACAAAATTATTCAATTCTAATTTACTGGTGTAAATAATTATGGTGTGGATAGAAGAAAAACTGCAATTTGACGACCTCGTTGGCGTAAAGGTTACCATGCCGGACTGCTAATCAGAAGGTTCCGGGTTCGATTCCCGGCTCGGTCAACATCTTTGTGCTTAACTAAATTTGTTGGCTGTGGGTCTGGGTGTTAAACATGTTTTTATATTATAATATGTATGTATATGTAGTATATCAGTTGTGTTAGCAACCATAATACGAGCTAGAAATGGCTCAGTATGGGGCTAACCAACCGTGTGTGAATGTGTTAAAAAAAAAATTAGTGTTCTTCCGCTGATATCTGAAGCCACATTAAGATAGCGTAGGGTGCATCGAAATATAGAAAAAAATATGTTTGTTTCTCCGATCGACCACCACACCTCCACTCAACTCACACTAGTAAATATTGTTGTTATTCTTCAAGTCTAGATTGAAATTGTATTAAAACTGCATAGACTTGAAGTTGTATTTTAGTTTGTAGACTTTTCTTTTATTATTTCATTATATTTTTTTATTTTAAAATATACATATAACCGGATATATGAGATGTTGAAGCAGAGAGTCGCAAGTGGTGCCATCTAGTAACCCATTATAAATCTACGTAACTATTGTAGCTTAATAAGCACGACACTTATAAATATTTTTTTTTTTGGACACATTCACACACGGCTGGTTTGCCTCATACTGAACCATTTCTAGCTTGTATTATGGTTGCTAACACAGCTGATATACTACATATACAAACATACATATTATATATAAATACATATTTAACACCCAGACCCACCGCCAAACAAATTTAGTTAAGCACAAAGATGTTGACCGGGCCGGGAACCGAACCCGGAACCTTCTGATAAGCAGGCTGGCATGGTAACCTTTACGCCAACGAGGTCGTCTTGAAAATGGTAATGATAAGTCAGGAAATCACGTGACTTATTCTTACATTCAACATAGAGCTATTGATTCGACTAGCAGAGAAAGAAAGAGAAAAATAATCATCATCATCAATCCCATTAAACAAAAACAACCTTCATAATGGCTCGTCCGAGCAAAATAGAGAAAATAGTGAAAGTTACATCATTGTTTCATTGCACGGTCATTCATGTAAATGATCACGATCTGACCATTATTCGACCTCACTGTTGTTTTACACGGATCTAGGGTATAAAATAGAAGTGGTAATTTTCCCCACCGTGGGGCCCCGCATTGTCGAGGCGGGGGGGCTCAGTAACCGTGGCCTGGTCACCCACGGTGAAGCGAAGAGGGTCCCTGGGGCGGGCCACTCCCTAGACTTGTAATCCCTGTACGCAAGTTCTAGATGGAGTGGCACCAGTTGCGGGACCTCGCTCCGGGGGGGTTTCGCAACTGAGGAGGGCTGCGGTGTGGTTTTGGAGACACCCACCGCAGCCGAAGGTGTGGGACCGGTGAGGTGAGGTTTTAGTCGGTAGTGATGTCCTTTTGACATCGAGCCCGACATACCCCACCCACCTCCCCGGGTGTGGTGGGCATGCGTAAATGAAAACGTAAAAAAAAGAAAAAAAAATAAAGAAGTGGTAATTTTATGGTTGTTTGCGTATGGGTATAAAAGTATATATATTTTGTTTTGTAAAGTAGTGTGTAGTGTAGATTTAATTTTGTTAAAAATTGTTCAGTGTTTTGTCTTGTCGGTATATAAGTTTTAATATTTTATTCAAGCCTGCAAATAAATCGATGTGAACAAAGCAGGCAAAGTATTCTGATGGTGAGCATTTTTAATTCGTTTTGTTTTAAATTTGACAATTATTCATAACACGATTTTATTCTTAGAAGTATGTAAAGTGGCACTAGATCTAAAAAATACTTACTCATTATTATTGTAACTATATACTAATAACATAGTCAATAAAAAGTATGTAGTGGGAAATTCATGTATTCTCACTTGCAAAATTACGTGAATTTTCAATAATGTTCTTTATTGGTATTATGAGTTATATAAAAATATTCTTAACGCATGTTTAGATTCGAATGAGCTCGGGCCGCCTTCACTCAGCTATGGGACGCAACACGTAAGCTATAACATATATAACATTACAAAATATGAGGGAGTACCTAGATATTTTTTTTTATTTTTTTATATTAGGACAAATTTCACACACGGCTGGTTAGCCCCACACTGAACCATTTCTAGTTCGTATTATGGTTGCTAACACAACTGATATACTACATATACATACATACATATTATATATAAATACATACATATTTAACACCCAGACCCACAGCCAACAAATTTAGTTAAGCACAAAGATGTTGACCGGGCCGGGAATCGAACTCGGAACCTTCTGATTAGCAGTCCGGCATGGTAACCTTTACGCTAACGACGTCGTCAAATAACTACCATATCTAGCAATGATTTTTTTTAAGTCAATCATTCTCTTCATATGGCCATTGTTGATGACACAAGAAATAAAATACTAGGTTTCTCTCGTCAACATTATCGAATCGCTATTGATCGCAGTTTGCAGCATTAAAAACTATTTGGAGGCATAACAAGTTTCATACTGAAAATTAAGTTTGAAAATTTTGTTACTCATTGCTTAAATTATTTTAATACACTAAGTTGAGTCATTAAAGAATTTTTTGTTACAGAAATATTGAACAAAAATTTAATTCTGATATCAATATTTTGACTCCATAGAGAATCATTGAATGTACATATATTTTTTTGTGTTTAAATAAGGTTATTAAACGCTAATGTGTGTTTTCACTGTTCTTCTTCTTCGTATAAGCTAAGTAACTAAGGTCTGCTATCGGTATTTTTTCAAGCCGCCCAAAGGCCTCTGACTTGGCTTAGCGACTGCTTGTACTAAGACTAACAACCGGGACCTACAGTTTAACGAGTAATCCGACTCATAGTAGTGAAAATATGAAAATTCTACTTTTAAAAGACAGTCTTCTGCATGATCATCCATCCGAAGAATGTCTAATTCGACCGTTTCTTAACATCAATGATCGCCCCGGGTAACCTTAGTTTGCTGTTTCCACTATTGCATATTTTGTAGAAGGCAAAGGCAAGAAAAGGCAAAGGCCATATATATTATACTAGCTGACCCGGCAAACGTTGTTTTGCCTTAATAAATATTTCTAAATATACAGTAGCCGATTCTCAGACCTACTGAATACGCATATGAAATTTGGAAAAAATCGGTCAAGCCGTTTCGGAGGAGTACGGTAACAAACACTGTGAAACGGAAATTTTATATATAAGATTATATACACAGAGTACACATAATAAATACACATAAATGGGGGCTGAACTGGGACCGGTTATGTGCCACGTAAATGTTTTTTTTTTTTAATTTGTTTTTTATGTATTGTTTTCTTTGTGCTTCGTGTCACAAAATAAATGTTTCTTTCTTTCTAAATTAACACCGAGTTGGAGGAGTCATAAAATAAAGTTTATTTTAATTCAGATACAGGTTTTCTCTTCGATAGTACTTGAGGTAGGTACAGTAGCCTTGTTGCTTTAGAAACGCGGACCAGTTTACTTTATATAGATCTACTGAGATCTAGGTAATCCACACTCGCACAAACTTCACCTGCGTAGGGGAAAATGCGTGAAAGAAACCACTTGTAATGTTTTTTTACTACTTTCGTATTATGGTCTGACTTACAAGTAAAAAAAAAATATATATTGTAAGTTATTAACGTCTATAAGAGTGTATATTTAAAGAAATCTGGCAATTTAAATGTAACACTTGGGAGTGAGAGGGTCTCAAAATTTCAAACTTTGATGTTCAGTAACGGCCATATTTGTAGATTTGTCTTCAAGGAGATAATTTAAGGATATTAGGAGACTTATAATCTGCAGATTAACACAAACATAAATAAAAAAAAAAACATTGCTTATTATATAAAAACTTTTAAAAGAGCCTGGTGGCGCCCTCCATCGGTGGACAAGATAGGTCTCATACAGTTTTTTTCATGTTATAATATCTACATTATAATCCAATAACCTCCAAACGCGCTCGAGTAAGTACACATTTAGCATCGTGGGCTCCCCTACTATAAAAACATCTTGCAACAGACGGCCTTAACGCTAAAGCAATCTATTCCAGGCAACCTTAGGATGAAGAGTTGAATGAACGACAAAAAGAGAAATACTCTATGCTTAAGATATTATACATTCTAGACAGATGTGTAATTAGATAATTACAACTCTCTCTAGAAGTTGTGTAATTATCTAATTTTATGCACATATAGCATAAGCAGCCACGTTTCCACTGGTAGGACTCGGGACTTTCTCTCACTAGAAAAAATACATAGGTCATAAATAACACAGCTCTACAAAAAATCATTTTTTTTTGTTGCCCTGTTACGTTTTTAAGTGCCCAGATTACGAATATATATCGGAAAAGTACTAAATTTGCTCGTATATACAAATTGATTTTGAACTATTTATTGTCAAAATTTTAATTTTCAGTCATTTGTTGAAAAAAACACGAGCAAATCTTACAAAATCATTGATATTTTCACGAATTGCGTGTATAAATAGACCCTAAATCATCATCATATCAAAGATAACAAAACCACTGTAGACCAGTGTAATCCACCACGCTGGCCAAGTGCGGGTTAGCGGATGTCATACGTATTCGGATATTGTAGCCCTCAAATGTGTCGGTTTCCTCACGATGTTTTCCTTCGCCGTAAAGAGAGTAGTGAAAATCAAAACAACTTGAAAAACAAGTCATTGTTGTAGTGACTAGAACCGAACCGGTGGCCGATTTAATGAAAAGCAGACTTATCTTACCAACGAGCCACACTCGTTTTTTATGTACAATTTTGTTTTTTTTTTTTAAATATTAGTACTCGAAAGTTTGTGTCTTAGTAAGTGTGCGTGTGTATGTTTTTTACTTTTTACGCACAAACGGCTGAACCTATTTTGATGAAATTTGTTGTGAAGGTAGGCTTCTTTTTATCCCGAAAACAATTGTGTACTCGTGGGGCATACAAATAAGTTTAAAATCTATGTAACGCTTCAACGGACCAAAGACCAAATTTGATAAAATTTACTATGAAGATTGGCTTGACGTGGATAAACACATTTTTCTTTTTATCCAGGATTAACTTCATTTTGTCCCGGATTAAAGCGGGTAACACCACGAGGCGGAGCTAGTTACATATATTTACTAAATATTCAGTTATTTCTGCGGTCAACCACCCATAGGAGACACGTGAAGCACTTGTATTCATCACACAATCGATGTACGAAGCAGGTTACTGATTTGTTAGTGTTGGGATTCAAGTGTCGATAAAAAAAACGAATTATCGATGTGTATTCTAATTTCAATAAATATGTATTCATGCGACGGCGAAGAATAAGACTAACCTCGTACCAGTAAAGAAACTACTTGAAAGTTAATTTTCACTTGCTCGTATACGTAAAGTTATTACGGATGGAATTTTTTTGAATGGTGGTAGGACATTTTCTAGTCTTCTTCTTCGTATGAGCTAAGTGGCTAAGCTCTGTAGTCAAGAGTTTTAAATCTAGAGTTAATAGGTATTTTTAGGCAAACGTCTTACTTCGTAGACCATATGGTTAAACACCAGGCAAGCTGTGGTCAAACGCAAATTTATCTATGAGTTGTAAAAAAAGACCAGTGTTCCTGCTGGATAAATGAACGGAGTTTCTTCTATGGTTATAGATATACCTAGTATTCTTTTTGTAGATCTATCTAACTATCGATAAATTATCAAATGTAATTTACAACGACCATCGGAGCAACAATTCAATAACTACAGTTAGCGACACTTTGCCCTTTTCCCATCTCTATTTATTTACATCAGATGTGGGAAGCACACGCCCCAGCAACGTCCTAATGAGGTTATTGGTACAAGATGACATTAAGGTTTGTCGACAGTAAAAAGGTTGTAGATACATTATCTAGTAGACAAATCACAATCAATATTTGAAGCCATGACAGCCAAGTCAAGCGTGCGGCTGCCTTACGTTCTACAGGTGTGTTCGATCCCCGCCAATGAGCTTGAGTTTTCGGTTAAGTAAAACATCGCATAGAATAATGGAAGTTCCATGCCAATATGCGTTACTGTACTTTCATTAAAATAGAAAGACAGTTATTCGACGACCTCGTTGGCGTAATGGTTACCATATCGGCCTGCCAATCAGAAGGTTCTGGTTTCGATTCCCGGCACGGCCAATATCTTGGTGCTTAACTAAATTTGTTGGTTGTCGGTTCTGGGTGCTAAATATGTATCTATATAAAATATGTATGTATGCATATGTAGTATATCAATTGTATTAGCAACCATAACACGAACTAGAAATGGTTCAGTATGGGGTTAGCCAGCCGTGTGTGAAACGTGTCCTTCTATTTATTTATTACAATTCGGTAAATCTGGCACCTTCCTTTGTAATGTAACATCTATCAAAGTTTATATCTATGGTTTACCTTGATAGTACAGCAAAAAGCTCATTGAGTTGCATATCAATGTATGGCCTCAATAGTTATTTTTTTTTAGACAAACATGACACGGATGTGGAAATAAAAGAGATTTTTTTTTCTTTTATTACAATGCGTAGGGAAATCTATTTGCATATCACAAGTTGTATCTTGTTGAAAGTAGTTGTGACAGTTTAATTATTGTGTAATTAATATATGTTTTCCTGTGAATAAAATTATATGTTACCCTTACGGAAAGGCATATTTAAATATTAATGTCATTATTTAATTAGGTTAATGTTTAAATATAGTTTTCTCTTGAAATAATCAATACAGTTAAGGTTCCACCAAATCAACTCAGTAAAGAAACTTAGGATACAGAGGTGAACATTCCAAAGTTTTGTAGAAAGCGCTTTATGATAATCTTCAAAAGAGCAATGCTTAGAAATACTCTACATGAAGCACTGTTTCCTGATTTCAATTTCGTTTTCTTTTTCGGGTACCATTAAAAACAAAAAATAAAAGCTAAGAAAAACTATTTTTATATAGCACATATAAAAAAAAAAACTATTCAAAGATGCAAATTAAGTAGTTGAATTTTATAGTACCAGTCGAACATTGACATTTATGTTGGAAATGAAAATTAAATGTAGTTTATCAAATTAAATCTTCTTCTTCTTCAACCTTTTACCGCTAGATGGGGTCGGCACAGCAAGTTTTCTTTCTTTCTAGGTCGACCTCTACTTCCCCTACCTCGTACAACCATATCCATACTTCTCCTAGTGACATGCATTTCCTCTCTACGCATCACATGCCCATACCAAGATAACCTTCCGCTCTTCAATTTCAAATTAATTAAATATAAATCAATCAAATTAAATATGAAACAATTTAAAAAATTAAAATTTAATCAATTTGATTGATAATGGTGGCTATTCAGCGGCACACACGACTAAACTAAATTTAAAGTAGCTCTGTCTCTTTTCGTCATAAATGACCAAAAAGAGATGGTACGATCTAAACCATAGGCAAAACATCTAAAATCACGTCAAACACGTCAATTTAGAGCTGATACAATTGGGTGCGCTCTAAAATCGCTTACATTTTTCATATTTGACGTGATTTTAGTTGTTTTGTGTGTGGTTCAGAACGTGCCGTCTCTTTATGGCCACCTAAGATGAAAAGAGACGGGGCTTCTTTAAATTTAGTTTAGTCGTGTGTGCCGCTGAATCGCCACCATTGCATTAAAAAGTAACAACATACGTAAGTAATATGTACTTATATACAAACTTTCACCTTCAATATTGGTGTAATACAGAAATATCTAACTCAATCAAGATAAAAGCCTCACTTTACGCATGCGATTACAGTCGTATTGTCAAGTAAGTGTTGTACACACGATAAAGACCGATTTAGCCTCATTAAGCCATGTTCACACTGTACGGGACT
Organism: Mellilla xanthometata; assembly: GCA_035578125.1. Classification (NCBI taxonomy): domain Eukaryota; kingdom Metazoa; phylum Arthropoda; class Insecta; order Lepidoptera; family Geometridae; genus Mellilla; species Mellilla xanthometata. The sequence goes on along the minus strand of JAPUBQ010000030.1, from coordinate 2,698,790 downwards.
CAGCGACCCACGACAAGTGAAGAAGAGAAAGTGAGGGAAAGTGTGGATTATTCTGGAATAGCTAAAAATGGAAAAATTGTGTTTTTTTTTATTTTTTTTTTATCCATGATAGGTTAGCGTTTGACTACAGTTAGCCTGATGTTAAGCTGCACTGCAGTCTACGGTGTGGCACGCTTACCTAGAAGATACCTATTAACTCTACTTTTGAAGGCCCCCGGATGATACCTCTCAGGAAACAGAGACTCAGGTAGTGAGTTCCAAAGCTTCGCAGTCCTAACAATAAAAGTCGACGCAAAGCGTTTTGTACGAAAGTTTGGAACTTCAACTCTGTATCGGTGTCTCTTCACTGTCTCTCTGCTCGTTCGATAGTAGAACGGAGATGGTGGAATCAAATTATGAAGTTCCATAGCACACTCCCCGAAATGTATCCGATAAAAAACCGACAAACTAGCAACCTTGCGTCGGTGTGTAAAAATGGTGGCGATTCTGGCGAACATACGAATAAACTAAATTGAAAATAGACCTGTCTCTTTTTATTATGAGTGACTTTAAAGGGATGGCACGATCTGAGCTATAGACAAAACAACCATAATCACGTCAAATATAAAAAATAATTAAATAAATAAATAAATGGTCGACCTCGTTGGCGTAATGGTTACCATGCCGGACTGCCAATCAGAAGGTCCCAGGTTCGATTCCCGGCACGACCAACTTCTTTGTGATTAACCGAGTTTGTTAGCTGTTGGTCTGGGTGTTAAATATGTACTACGTATTTAAAATATGTATGTATATATATGTAGTATATCAGTTGTGCTATAACACAAAACTAGAAACGGTTCAGTATGGGGTTAACCAGCCTTGTGTGAAATGTTTCCTAATATTTATTTATTGTACCACTTAAACGCCTCGTAGCGAGTGTGGCTCGGTGGTAATAACGTCTGCTTTTCAATCAGACGGCTCCTGGTTCGATCCCGGACCTACACCTATGACTTGTTTTTCAAGTTACGTGTGGTTTTCACTCGCTTTACGATGAAAGAAATCATCGTGAGGAAACCGGCATATTTGAGGACCACAATATCCGAAGACGTGTGTCATCCGCCAACCCGCACTTGGCCAGCGTGGTGGATTACGGCCCATATCTCTCTCCTCGTGAAAGAAGGCCCGAGTCCCAGCAGTGGGAACGTATAGTGGGCTGCTTATGCTAACGCCTTGTAAAAAGCAAACCATCAATTTGTTTGCAAGTTCATACTGATCCAGTTACCTGTTCCAGTGGTATGATTACTCGCTCCATCATTGTCTTCGTGCGAACTTCCCATTAAACGGAAATTAATGCCCGCGGTGTTCCAGTGAGGTTTTTCTTTTTAATAGTGCCATGGTAAAGGGGGTACCCCAATACAATACTTTGTACTTTAACACGGTTAATTACGAGGATATGACACAAATGAAGGGGCTATGGCATCAATTGAGGCTATTTTGAAGAATCCTCTAAAATTCAGAGTAAATGAAAAGGCTACAGATTTTTCAGAAGTATTATCTTTTATTCAGTTTAAAGAATCGTTAGTTCGAAAATACGATTACGTAAATTTCACACGATAGTTATATTTTTGAATAATAGTCGTTTTAAAATTTAAAAATTTGCTGCTACTTGAACTAATAAACTGGAAAATCATCTCCAAGCACCCTCAAGTTCAATGCCCTTAGCGAAAGGCTTAAGGTAAAGCAAGCAACTGAACAGTCTTATTAAGATATTATACCTACGTTGTAGGGTTAGTCTCAAAAGCCCAAGGGCAGTTTGAGTACTTCTAACATCAGCTTTTAAAGTCACTTATTTTACAAATGTTACTTAGAATGACCCTATCCATTGTGTACGTTAGAAGAAATAATTTAACTCATACACCCATACAAGTAGTTCAGTTTTAGCGTGAAGAAATATAATATAGATACATTCTTCTTCTTCTTTACCTTATCCCACTTAGATGGGGTCGGCACAGCAAATCTTCTTCTTCCACTCTCTTCTATCAGACGTGATCTCCAGACTCAATCCTTTCTCTCTCCTGTCCTCATTCACACACTCCATCCATATCTTTTCCGGGCAGCCTCTTGCTCTTCAGCATTGCACTACCATTTTAATACATCTCCTAGTGACATGCATCTATATAGTATATGTGTCTATATAAAGTAATATAGATAGATATACATTGAGCTTCAAAAACTTTCGTGTAAGTGATTTTTAAATGATTGGTAAAGATGATTATCAAAATGAATGATTATAATCATGAGGATACGTAATCTGAAGAATATTCAGTAATGCTGTTCTCAAGTTTATTGCTCACAAAGTTATTTTAAAGCCGGCTTCAAAAAACAGGTTTGAACGTCTGGCTTAAGTATGGCCAAATTTGGGCGGAATATTTTTCGGTTTTATTATTACTTGATTTATGTATCTATTTAAAATATATATGTATGTATGTTTATGTAGTATATCAGTTGTGTAAACAACCATAATACAAACTAGAAACGGTTCAGCATGAGGTTAACCAGCCGTGTGTGAAATGTGGCCAAATGTTTTTTTTTTTATGTTTTATATAATGGACTAATCGAGATATGAAAAGTATTTTTTCATTCGTCTGTTTGTTTGGATGTTGATACTCATGTAAAGGCTGTTTGTTATTTGAAATAAATTTTCACCAAAACAACATTTTTGCAGAAATGTTTCGTGGTTATAATTTTTTTGTATACTCTCAAACAGATAGACTGAGTTTTTATGAAATTTGGCATGGAGATTGGTTAGATCTTATATCGATATTTTTTTCTTTCATATAACCAGTTTTAATTTAATTATTTTCTTTGATTTTTACGATTGATACCAATTACAATAATTAATAAAGTTAAAACATACGTAAGTTAAGTATAAATTTAAAATTGTTGTGCCCGTGGGATACGCAAATATTTTCAAAATCTATGTTACTCCTTCACGCTCCAACAGCTGGACCGCTTTTGATGAGATTTACTGTGAAGATAGGATAGACTTTGGATTAACACATGGGCTACTTTTAATCTGGGATAAATCCCGGAGTACATTACTTTTGTCCTAGATTAACGCAAGTAAAACCACCGGGCGTAGCTGGTATTAAATAAAATAAACCTGCATACTGAACTAAAACCTAAAGCAAACTAAGAATTTGATGGTATTTGGTGCACAAAATACATTAGAAACAATAATACACTTTCTAATTATTCGAATGCCAACAAATTAATTTATATAAAAAAAACTTTAACAACTTAATTCAATTTTATTTGACATGTAACCGCTGGATAGCAAATTAAACCCGGTCTTAAACCAGTTTCATAACTCTCACTTAAAAGTTAGAGCAAAAAAAACAAAGATTAAAAATTACGTAACATGAAATTTAAAAGCCTAACATTAAATTAAAATATAAAACACTACTGAAACTGTAATTATGACAAAAAATTAAAATTCACGATTAAAATTCAAACACAGTTTTAATTTTTAATTATAGTAGTCTACCTAGTATTGTGCGCAAATTATGAGTACAAGACGAAAGAAAAACTCTTTGGGCAATACATGATATTGAAGGAGAGGCTAAGGGTTCCGTATACTCTACTTTTTGAAAAAATAAGTACTACTTTTAGGTGTGGTTTAAAACATCCATACCAATTAGTTCAACGGGAACCATCGAAATATATAAAAGTATTTTTTAAATAATATATTTAATCAGCTGATCAGCATATAGTACGTATGTATGTCGATATATTGAGTATAATAAGAAATTTTTATTTATTTGTTTTTAAAGCTGTAGTTTTTCATATAGACGGGTAGAAGAATACATTCCACTGATAACTTTTTCTGATATGGAAATAAATAAATACAATCACTATTTTATAAGTATTGCTAATTTAAGTAAATAGTGGCGTTTCTATGCTATTTTCTTTAAATTGCATGCATGTTTAATAATTAGAAAAATTGTGAGCTACAATCGCGGAACAAAAATATGAAATAAATATATAAATAATATGAAAATTCATTACTATATGTTTCCATGTTTTCCTCGTTTTCTCCGAGGCTTTTCCTGAGGAGTTCATAAATAGGTTTGATATTTCGATGGTGGTAGTAAATGTCATTCACATTTATAGGTAGAAAAACATCCCATAAAACTGAAAAAAAGTGACATATATAATAAAGACTTTCCTGTTATACAATCGTATCTTGTAAGTCTTATAAGTAATACACGTAAAACAGAAACTAGATAAACCGGACTAATTGTTGTTGTTTGGCATTCGGATAATCAAAAATCCGGATAATCGAAGTCTGAAGAAAATCCTTTTTTATTTTCCGATGAGAAGCCGCCGCGTGCGGGGTGATGCCAGTTCCGCCAGACACGTTAAAGCTTACAATAATAGTAGTTTAAAAAAAACTACAAAACACGCTTCTCTGGCCGTTTTAAGTGGGTCAAAATCGCGCCCAAAGAAGTCGGTTACAAACAAACATACAAACAAAAATACAAAAAAATTTAATAATTTTATCAAATTAGTGTATCGTCATCGGTCCTCAATAAATCTACAAAGTCTCAACGAAATCTGGCCGTTTAAAGTGGGTCAAAATCACACCCAAAGAAGTCGGTTACAAACATACCAATAAGCAGCCATATAAAGCGTGTAAAAACTTTGACATTTGGTTTGTAGTCCGGATAATCGCGAATCCGTTTAACTGGGGGTCAGATGATCGAGTTTCTACTGCAACTCAAACCCACGTATCTCCAAATAACACAAGTAGAGTCAGTGAACTCGACAAAAAGTGAAAGGATGATGCAGATAATTCCCAAAACACGAGTGAATGCGAGTTATGTGAACCGCGTATCATGTCTCGTTAGCGGACTTTTTGTATTCTGAACGCAAAACAAAAGAACGACTCGGTTTTTGTACGATTCCAAAGTTTTGGTTTAGCTCGATTAAATTTTTGAGCCGATTATTTATTCCTATGCTACCTCGCACCAGCTTCGCTTGGTAAAAAACATAAAAATATAAGTACCTGGTTGACCGAGCTTTTTCTTTTTTTTAATATTGCAGTTTCTAAAAATGATTTATCGCCCCCGAAACCCCTATATACTAAATATCATGGAAATCGTTGGAGCCGATTCTGAGATTCCAATTATATGTGTATATACAAGAATTGCTCATTAAAAGATATATGATGGTAAATGTCATTCGCGATGACATTTCTGAAACTAGCCTAGAAGTTTTTTTCTTTTTTATTCATAATTTACTTACGAAAATAACAATATTGAATAAGCATGTAGTTTTTGTTTTATTTGATTGATGTGATCTATATAAAATTATTTTATTATTGGGGTTGAAGTAAGAAAATAAGAAGTAAGAATGTTACTTAGGATAACGTAGCTTTCAAACGGTTTTTTTTTCAAATCGGTCCCGTACTTTTGGTACCTACTCTATACATATATATGATTGATTATGATTTTATTCGTTATGGGATTCGGGATATTCGGTTCCTATTCTCTGGGATATATTCCATTCTAACAATAAAATCAAACACTCACCCCTAGCTTAGGTATATAACTGTATGGTTAAGCTAATTTTAGACTATATAAATTATTATTTTTTGACATACTAGTTTAAAAGTCAAGTTAAGTACTATAAGGGGTTCTGTGGCACTGCCATACAAGGCAACACTTTTGTCCTAATACAGAGCACTTAACTTGACCTAGCTTAATGTTAAAACTGATTTTGAGCACAAAGATTTTATTTAACTAACTTAAATAAATAAATATTAGGACACATTCACACACGGCTGGTTAGCCCCATACTGAACAATTTTCTAGCTCGTATTATGGTTGCTAACACAACTGATATACTACATATACATACATACATATTATATAAATACATATTATATTATACATTTAACTAACTTAGCTAGGATTATTGTCTATTCATATTATTTTGAATATAAGATGTTGTTTTGATTTCGTATAAGTTTTAAAGGTTTTAGTATTAGAGCACAATATTTACGTACGTATGATTTTTAATAATTTTATTATCGTCATTATAATATCTTATTTTACTCGTATAATAATACGTAAACCTTCATTCTCGGGCAGTTTGCCTCAATATCAAGCATTTATAATATGACAATCCATTTCTAATGGTTGGAAATCATTAAGATCGCAATATGAGACTAATCGTCTGTAGTTTCTTTAACCCAGATCTACAATATCTATTCCTATTTCAGAATTATTTATTTCCGCATATACCTAAGAAAAACCAATTTTTACTGTTTTGAAATAGAAATAAGTCAAAATCTGAATGAACAAGAGACTTTTAATCCATGAATAAAAGACTCCTTGGTCACCCATCCAAAAACTGCCCGCATTGACCGTTGCTTAGCCTCGATGATCGCGTCAGATAACTTTAGTCAGCCGAGCTATGGGCGTTGCAATTATGTACATAATTATTCATTCATATTTAGACCATGGTCCATGTCATGGGTCATGACCCATGACCTAATTCAAATGCTCCATTTTATCCCGGAAACTTCGTGACAAACACCGCTAGTAGCAGAACAAACAAATCCCAATTAATTTAAATAAATAAATAAAAACTACGAGAAAAAAATAACCTTATTTGTAAAGAGGTACATTATTATCTTAGGAAAGCCAAGAGAGAGGCGTTAGAGGAAAACGAACAAATTGTATGGCCATTTTAACCTTTAGCACTTAATATTATCATTATTATTTATCGACTGCAATTTAAGACTAGTGTAACTTTAGTATATAACACTGATCAACAAAATTTTGTAACAAGAAAAGTAAGCAGTAATCTCGAAATATTTACCTATTCTCTCCACAAAATCATATGTATATTAATTTGATTAGGACTAGTAGTACTAGTAGTCCCTTAGGACTAGTAGTCCCTCCGTACCGGTAGGTTATGGTGCTAACATGAAAGAATCCTATGAAACAATGAAATTTCTTTTAGAAGAGATTAAATATGACGAACATAATATAATATGGAACATTTGCGGAGATTTAAAAGTTGTTGCCCTTTTATTAGGATTGCAACTTGGGTATACAAAATTTTGTTGTTTTCTTTGCGAATGGGGCAGGGATAGGAAGAACCATTATGTTAAGAAAAATTGGTGCGAAAGACAATGTCTTACTCCAGGAATAAAATATGTATAACATGCTCCGTTAGTACAATCTAGAGATATATTTTACCGCCTCTCCATATAAAATTTGGCCTTATGAAAAATTTTGTGAAAGCAATGGATAAAAATGGCGCTGGATTTCAATACCTAAAAGAAAAATCCCTGAAATCAGTGACACCAATATTAAAGAGGGTGTGTTTGAAGGTCCTTAAATCAGGCAAGTGATAAAAGACGATATATTTAAAGAACAACTCGATGATTTTGGAAAAACCAGCTTGGGAATCATTTATAAAAATCACTGAAATTTTTTTTAGAAATCACCGATCAAATGACTATCAAACTATTGTCGAGGAACTTTTAGAGAATTATAAAGCCTTAGGCTGCAATATGTCCTTAAAAATGCATTTTTTAGATTCGCATTTATACTTTTTTCCTCCAAACTTGGGTGCTATTAGTGATGAACACGGGGAACGATTCCACCAAGACATTTTTTTCAAAATCATATTACAATAAAACTATTCGTATCTGAAATACTAGACTACTAATTCTTCTCTACTTGACCTTATTCCTAACAGAATCAGCCAAAATTTTTCTTGTTACACAGAAAAAATGTTTTTTTGTTGATCAGTGTAATCGATGAAAGTTATTAAAGAAACTTCACATTTGTTATTAAAAAGTAAAAGATCTTTCTTACATTATAGCCAGGCATTTGACCAGTAAAACGCGTAGTCACATGTGTAAGCAATACTCTGTCGGCTGGAGTATGCTTAGTCTAGAATGATTTATTCTCAAGGAGGAAAGGTTTTTAACTTGGGAGAAGTTAATAATCTTTGTGCTGAACTAAATTTGTTGGCAGTAGATCTGGGTGTCAAATATGTACTTATCTATATAAAATATGTATGTATGTATATGTAGTATATCCGTTGTGTTAGCAACCATAATACGAACTGAAATGGTTCAGTATGGAGTTAACCAACCGTGTGTGATGTGTAAAATCAGACAACTACTAGATAATCTGTACCACCATGCTATGCTCTCCAATATATCATTGTTAGGAATCGAACCCATGCCCCGCGGGGCGTATGGCGACTACAGATCCGATTGAGCTATAGCTTTACAAAAAAAGTATTATTATCTTTATCATCATAACATATGTATCATCTACAAAAGGTTACATAGTATGTTAGTTTCAGAAAACAATTGTCCATAAGTCCTGGCCTAAATTTTTGCTAAACTAAATAGAACCTTAGGCATGCTCGTACCAGTAATTTTTAACGTTATGATTTTTTTCATTATTTAATCTTTGCTTTCAGATCCCAGTAAAATTGTATATAATTGTCTGCTAGTAGTAATAATAGCCGGACTGTCAGGGTCCCGATTTCAATTCCCGGAACGGCCAACATCTTTGTGATGAACTAAATTTGTTGGCTGTCGGTCTGGGTGTTAAATATGTATCGATCTAAATAAATTATGTATGGATATAAATGTAGTATATCATTTGTTTTAGCAAGTTGTGTAAATATTTATTTATTTACCAACAAGCTTATTTCTATTACCAACATTGTATTATCGTCCTAAAAACCATTCACGCCAATATCATTAGATACGCTAGTAAAAGTTCACGAACCATCCAACCACTTGTCTTTCAACGAGACCCTCTTTTTAATACCTCTCAAATAAGGTCAATAGGTCAACTACATCTCGATTTTGCTAGTACAAGATATCCACAAAAAATAAGACAAGCATTTGACTGATCTGCTGTCTGCTCTTAATTACTTTTACATCTATGATTCACTAGCTATCAGTGAAGAATACACAGGTGGTCACTATCATGACCTTATTTTGAACTTTTTGTTTCACAAAAGTACTTTGAGCCTGTGTGTTCACTGCTCGAAATCGAAGCATCGTGACCGTCAAATTAGTAACAAAAGTACGCATTCCTGTATCCGCAAGTATCAAGTGCATAACCATGACAGTGGATTTGCAACCTATCGCAATATTACTCAACCTGGACGTTACTTTTACTCCCAGACTGAGAAAGTCCAGTTTTTGGTTAGTTTTTTCGTCGTCTAGCTCCGAGGGGTGCGCGCGGTATTTAAGGTGACGCGGGCGGCGCCGGCGCACAGTTGTATTCTGAAGTGCGTGCAATGTGGAGGACCGGAATCTTACTCGCGCTAGCGCTAGCGTGCTACGCGCATCCCGCTCAAGATGCGGGCCACTCGGACAACGACATAGAAGGCATCAGTGATTGCTTCCGGAAGGATTCCACGACATGTCTCAAGCACAAATTCTTCTCGTTCCTCGACAAAATGATCGGACAAAAGGAAAGTTTCTCGCTCACTGAAGGAGTCACCGTGGTCCGAGCCTCGGATGTGCCCGTCGAAACTGGAGCGCCGCGTTCTCTGGATCCTGTTACGAGATTGAAGACCTACTTTGACACGCATTCCCTGCGCATCGAAGTCAAAGGCTCGGACGTCGTCGACGCGGTATCCGGCGCAGGACGAGCTCTGGAAGACACCGTATCATCATTCACAGAGGACAATGAAATCAGTGAAGAAGGACGTGGAAAGAAGAAGAAGGCGGCCAAAATACTCGGACCTCTCATGGCAGCGATGGCGTTGAAAATGATGGCTCTGATGCCGTTGGCGATAGGAGCGATCGCTCTAATAGCGGGCAAGGCTTTGTTGATTGGAAAGTTGGCGTTAGTGCTTTCGGCGATCATCGGGCTGAAGAAGTTACTAGGGCAGCAGAAACACGTGACGTACGAAGTGGTGGCCCATCCTCATCACACATCGAGTCACACGTCAAGTCACGACTATGGCGGCACCAGTGGTTACGGAGGAGATTCGGGAGGAAGTTATTCCAGTAGCAGTAGCGGAGGCGGACACAGCGGAGGTTGGGGCAGATCGCTCGAAGCTCAAAGCTTGGCGTACTCCGCGCAGAAGCCTCAATAGAGCCGACCTAGTACAACGACCTCATTGCAATGTTTTCTCCAGCTATCTAGTGTGCGAGTGAAGCGAATGTATTTATTATGCTGACTGATGATAGGCCATTTGTTCTTCCTTAGACACCTTTGTGTACCTCTAACGGGTGCTTGTGTAGCTATTGTTATAGTATATGTATACTTTAGAGTATTTCTATGTGTATATGAATATAGTGTATTTATGTATGTAGGTAAATCAGTACCTGGCTTTAATAATTTATAAGTTTTATGTATATAATTGTTATTTTTATAATTATTTAGGTTTATGTATTGTGTTTTTAATGTTCATGAGGTTCATCATATTTAACTCATCGTTCATCATCATTTCGTATTATATGATTTATTATATTTTAAGATATTTTTTGTCACAAAGTGTCTGTACAATACATTATTTTTTAAGTTATGGGATTACAAGAGATTATTTAAATTGTTGTTACAATTTTAATACATGAAAGTTGTTTTATTTTTCTTGAAATCCAAATTTTTAAGTTATTTATATTACAAAATAATGATAATGATCACTCCGCTACAATTTTCGTAAGGTGTTTTTATGAATTTTGTATAACCATCTATACAATATTCATAGTAAATTACAAAAACGCTTAAGAATTATAAAAATGGAGCATAATTTTCAAGACTAAGAACATATATATACTTAAATTTAAAAATATTTGATCACGTTTTAGTTCATTAAAACCTCAAACTATTGGATATCAAAGGATATTGTCGATGCCATTTTCTAATGCATAAAAATAACTGACAATTAAAAAACACCATAAAAACGAATGAGCATCAGATTTAATCACTACTCAAAGTCTATGAATAATCTTACCACTGAACTTAATCTTTATGCACCGACATTCTAATCCTATAAAAAATTCTACTCATCACTTTAATTTTTAAAGCTATGTATATATTTGAACGTATAGAAATGATTTCAATATTTAAAGCTATAGAAATAATTGCAATATTTAAAGCTATAGAAATGATTGCAATATTTAAAGCTATAGAAATGATTGCAATCATTTTGTTGCGGATCTTCGAGAACGTAACATGAGCTTTCTTAAACTGAATGGTACAAGTTACAAACGCGGAAGAAATATTAGAAGATATTTTCACTATTCTTTTTTTTCTTCATATTGCGAAGACATGTAGTAAGTTCGACATATCTGTAGAAGATAAAGTTAAATATTTCATGTACTCTCGCTGTGATCTGAAACCAATCAAAGGAAACATAAAAACATTTGTAAAATGTTTCGTGTGTTCTTTCAAACGACCATCACACCTCCTAGATAATAGTAAATTAGGTATACTGGTGAAATATCACTAGTATGCCTAATTTAAATTATACATTGTGTTGCAACGGGGGAGTCATTTGAAAGGGATAAGATATATTGTGCTTGAAAATATTTTTTTGGTAAATTTAGTATAGGTACTTACTAATATTTTTTGTATTTTATGTAAATATTTACTTAGATCATGATGTGTACACATTTGATAGGGATATAACCTAGAACGAAACAATATATGTATAAATGTTTAGTCATTTAAGGTTATTATATAAAAAAATACTTAAAAAAAAATCTAATAGAGTTATATTAGTAGATTAGGCATACTTGTGTGAGTTGTAGTGGAGGTGAGGTGGTCGGTCGGAGGAACACACTAAACATTTTTTAATTTAAAATTACTTATTTTGATGTTTCCTTTGCTTATCCTAATTTGGTTTCAGATCACAACGAAAATACACTTAATATTAAATGTTTTCTTCTATCTACAATGGATTTCCGCAAAGTAATTTCACTAAGGTCAACGGTCGATGCGGACGGTGTTTTGATGGGTGACCATGTAAAAGACTGTCGTTTTTAGAGTGGTATTTTTATCCAGGTGCTATCGTGGGTCGGATGATACGTTAAATTGTAGGTCCCGGCTGTTAGTCTCAGTACAAGCAGTCGTTAAGCCAAGGCAGAGGCCCACTCCAAGAATTAACCAGAATACTCCGGGAGTAACGATGGCTGCTCCTGTTTTGAGCTATGTAAACCTCCGAAAACTGCACTAAAAGCAAGTGATACTGAAAGAAAACAACCTATTGTATATTTTAAAAGAAAAATCATAGTATGATCCAAAACAAAATACTCATGAAACACTAACTTAAATATAACTTTGGTACTTTTCACCACACCGATATGTGTTGGCTCAAAAACAATATTTTTATATTAAAGTCAAAGTCAAAGTATATTTATTAACCTTAGGCTAGTTATAAGCACTTGGTTTTGTCAAACAGTGCAATATGTAAATTATACAATGTATGTATAAAAATAGAATTGTAACTCGGGCGGCTTAAAAACTCCCGACTAAAGAAGAAGAAGAATTATTTATATTGCAAGTACCCTACAGATTTCCCATCTACAGGTCTTGCCCTCTTGAGAAAGGTGTACTAAGTGAAATTCCTACTTGATCACGTTTCCTACATGTACAATCATAGAGATGAGCGTGTAGAGATCCTGATTGCGGTAATTGTTCGAATAATTGAATGATCTTTTTGATTTCGTCTTTTGTTTTAGTTGTGTGTGTAATAGTTTGTAACACGCAATAAATATTTAGAGCTTTTCTATTATTGCCAGTTGTCTGAAGTGGTACAAATGACGGAGTGACTAAAGTGTGTACCAAGTCGCATTGCACGCTGTAAGGCAAAATATGGTGCACTTTTATAATTGACCAAAAACCTGTCTTTGTACTCTCCTATATTCATTATATTATATTTATACCACCATCTCCGTTCCATTACAGAACGAGCAGAGACTCAGCGAAGAGACATACATAGGTACATATACAGTCGAAATCCCTAAGATTCGCACAAGCCGATTCGCTTCTACCTTTCTTGTGAGGTCTGCAAAACTTTGGAATTCTCTTCCTGAATCTCTGTTTCCTGAGAAGTACCTGGGGGTCTTCAAATCTAAAGTTAATAGGTATTTTCTTGATAAGCGTGTAAAATCGTAGGCCATAGTACTGTTTAACACCAGGTAAGCTGTCGCCAAACGCAAACCTTGAAAAAAAAAACTTGAAAAATTATTTGATTTGAGTTGAAAGTTTATATGCAAGAAGACTCAATTCAATTTCAATTTATTTATTTTTTGACGTGACAACGTCTTAAATTAGGTTGCGGCTGGGAGTCACTTATGAAAAAGTATAACGCCCGGTAACGTTACGATGAGTCACCGAACGAGAGAGAGGCCCGCCGAATGCCTTGCGTCTCTCTCCCACTCAACTATGATCGGTCTGCCGCGCGCGCAGCACGCGGCAGACGTTGTCACGTAAAATCTTCGCCCGTAAAACCGACTTTACAGGCAACCATTTTTTCAAAAATTTTACAAGATATGTACAATCAAATACCAGTGTTCAGTTCCTAGCAATAAAAATAACATTGTAACTTGCTGCTTAAGAATCAAATAATAACCTAATATAAATTTATTGCTGCAAATGAAAGAAGACTGTAAAAGAAATAAAGCCACGCTTTCCATACCAGTCAGCATTCCAGTTTGACAAACATAGAATAGAAAATGCATCCCGGTAAGGCGAGCGTATTACCAGTTAGGTATTTCACTTACCGGATACCGGATCTAGGTGTTTATTATAATAAATAGTCTATTATGCTTGTAGTATAAAATACAGGTACTATTCTAGCTTCTTAGGCAATAGCTTGGACATAATCTTGTATTTGCACCAATTAGACTTCTCAAATTTTTCCTTTTCTTTAAATACTTATTACTTTAGAAAAAAGACTAAATAACTGAAAACTGAAGAACTTAAATATTTGGACAAAAATAACTTTTTTATCAAAACTTTTACTAATCTGTCTGTAAATGTCGAACAAAACAAAAATGTAATCTTTTATCAAAGAAGTAGATCATAATATTTAAGATCAATAAAAATAAAACAAAAGTAACTCCATCTGTTGGCAGCGGCTTACAATAAAACGCAAATAGCAACGTAAGTTGTAACCTTGGCACAATTGTGTAGCATCTTGGCACTCTTAAGTTCATTCATTGTAAGATAGGTTCTCTTTTTACTTCACTGCGATTATTTGTGTCACTTTGAAGTTCTTATTTATGATGGTTTATTTTGTTAGACTTTTAAAACAGACCTTACAAAATCCATTTATTTTAACTGATTTCAAAAAAGGTGGTTCTACTGTACATATGTATTTTTAGTATGTATGTTCACCTATTTGTCAACCATTTGTAAATCGATTCTCAAAATATTTTTTTTAATTCAAAAAGGGTATGGACCTTAATTGGTCCTATTAGCACCTAGTTAGGATCTGATGATGGAATCCCAGGGAAATCGAAGGAAATACCAAAAAAGTTATGTTCAAATAAAAATGCAAATTTAAACTGAAAATAAAGAGTTGTGTGAAAAGATTTGTGAATTTACAAAATAAATATAAATATTTTACCAAAATTTACCAAATAATTGTTTACCCTTCTTCTACACCATTGCATTCAAATACGATATGTAAGAAAACATAATAAAAGCATAGACAAAACATAATTTGTCTATGATAAAAGTATGTAGGCCTGAATAAAACACATTTACTGGCACTTATTACAAAATTGTTCACCTCAAGGCAAACTGGTAAAAGTTCACTGACATATAACGTAATTGCATCAAGCGCCATGTTTTCTTGTTGACGGAAAAACCTTGAACTTCGATTGTAGCCTACGAACATAAACAAAAGTGGCCTTGAACGTAGTTTACGGAAGTTTGCATAGATGGCGCTGTTTGTTCTAAATAGCAACCACTGAGATTTATATATTTGATAAATTATTTCTTGGCTAAAATAAGTAGCCTATTCTTTGGATATTAAATAAGAAAATAAATGTAACCTAATTATTTCTATATTTTTTATCTAATTGCAGCGGAATACAAAATTTAGTGATGATCGTGTATTATTTATCATTAAAGCTTTCTAGAGGAAAAGAAAGCCTTTCGCCCCTAAAAGTTCACTAAGAGTTTAACAGATGTCACTTTTTCTACAAAATAACAAAAAAAATGCTGTTCAAGCGATGACAGCTCAGTCGGGTGTGCGCCCACCTCACATCCAGAGGTTTTTTTTTCTTGTAATTTTTTGGTTTCCTTTTTTTTGTCAATTACATTTGGAATATACTATAATTATATACCAAAGTAATGATCTTAATGCTACTTGTTCTTATTTACTACTCGTTTTACAATTCATGTACAAAATTCGTCGAAGGTCCTGGGTTCGAACCCAGGACCTTCACCACTCATGAGCTCGGTGAAGGAAAATACAGTCAGGAAACTAATCAATGATGTTGGGACGAATTATGGTGCTCGTCTGGCTAGCAACCACCCGCAAGTGGAATACTAATGTCGTCAACCACATAACAGTTTCGGCAGCGTCCTTGTGAGCTAGTTATTACATACTAGGCATACTCCACCTTAGGCAGGAAAGTCGCTAACTAGTGGTTACACGTCCTGCTTTTTTAACTTCTCTCTAAACAAGCAGAACCGATATAAATAATGCCGGAAAATAGTTTTAGAATAAAACATGCGCTACTTTTGACATACGTATAGATGTCCGTACGTGTGTTGTACTCGTACATAGTTTTCTAACCTTGTTTTAATTTTAGATTGATGACATACTCGTATTTACATTTACTCGTATTCTGAAATGTATAGAAGTATATTTATATTCTTTTTGTTATAATATTTTATTAAAAATTTATGTATCAATTGACTTATAAAATATTTTTACCAATAAATAAGATTATGATTATTATGATAATGATTATATAGTAAATACTACAGACATGAAACGTATGTTTAATAGCGCAAAAACGCATTCCACTCTTGAAATAATTTACCCTTGTTTTTGAGATTTAAAAACAAAATTGTCTCAAGCGTAGGCACATTTTACTTTAAAGAAACCATAGATATGGGCAAGGGCCTCTCTGTGCCTTACTAAACCTCCTTGGTCTGTCACCAGGCAGTATCCCATAAAATGTGATAACTAGAAAGTCGCAATTTTCTCATACTCGTGAAATGTATTTTTTTATAGCCACTGAACAACAAATACAAAAACAGAACATAATAAATATTTTTGTGGGCTCTCATACAACCAAAATATTTTCTAGTATTGCATACAAAATGATAAACCCTTGGTGCGTGACTTCAACTCACGCTTGGCTATTTTTTGATAAAGGTATATAACTATTCTTATGAAACTATTAATGTATTTGAATAACGGTAGCTGCTAAGCACTTAAAATTTTCAAAAAATATACAAATGTATATTTGCTATCAATTTTAATATAATAAGTTATTAACAATGTCATCTAAATTCAAACGCTATTATTCTTTGCCTTCACCTTTTCCCACTATGTGGGGTCGGCACAGCCCATTTTTTGCTTCCACACTCTTCTGTCAGCCGTCATATCTACAGTCACTCCTTTCTCTTTGATATCCTCTTTCACACAATTCATCCACATCTTCTTAGGTCGTTCTCTACTTCCACTACCTTGTACAATCATATTCATACTTCTCCTAGTCACATGCTTCTCCTCTCTTCGCATGACATGCCCTTCCGCTCTTTCTCTGGCATAGGTGCCACTTTCAAACTTCCTCTGATATACTCATTTCTTACAAATTCAAACGCTATTCATGTGTTAAAAGTGCTTTACATCATTATCATCATTGGCCCATTTCATCTATGAAAGATGATTTCATGTAGCGTCCGGATGGTTAGTGCATCTGCGCTCGTGGCTGAACAAGCTAATGCAAGAGCCGCAGATGTGGTCACTTTTATGGCAGGTGTATTGCCTTAGTGTAATATACATACACACACATATATAAGTATGTTGATCTTAGTTATTGTTTTTTTTGTACTTTTTGTCATTATCTGAAAATTGAGATGCTTCCTAGTCGTTTAACCTAAAGGTATATATTACTAAACATACAAGGGTAGGTTTTTTTTTAAAAAAATAGGTAAGTAATAAAAGAATGAAGTTGATAATCATATAATTTATTTGGGTGGTTTCATAATAATTTAAATTATTATTACTACTAAGATTGAAATAACAAGATGAAAAATAGAGCACCATCAATTACATTAGTAGTTAGTAGCAGAAAAGTACTATAATATGTAATAAATATTAAATTAATATAAAATGTATTTTTAGAGATGCTAGATAAACGTTTATAAGTATTATATTTAAGATATAAGAATAATATGGATAAATAAATAAGTACATACATTAAAATATTACATAAAATATATCAAAACGAAGATGCAATCAAAAATATTTTACATAAATAAAGGTAATATGAAAAATATTTACAAAAGATAAAATATTGTGCAGATAAAATAAATATGAAATATTAATAGGTACATAAAACTTAAAAGAAAAGAAAATATAAATACGACTAGTAAAAACTGAACACATAAATTTTAACTAAAGAGAAATATGATAATTAAAGCTATAAAAAATAAATTATAAAATAGTTTGTACTAAAAAAGTATAAAATACAACTTAATACAAAACAGGTACAACGTAAAGAAAAACAGATGATGCTATGAAACAAGACAAGATTCACTCGCGCAACGTTTTTAAATAATTTAAATAAATTATTCAATAAATTAATTAAGTAACAATAAATAGCTGATTAATCGTTTAACTGAGGTCCGTTTAAGACTAACGACAACGACAATAAATAGACATACGCTATCTAAAGACTAAGAGACTCGTAACGACATCTGTGATTGAGACTTCGAACTACGATCAATTTGCCGATTTAGTTTGAGTATGCATTGTATGCCAAGTTCTGGGCGTCCTGGGATGACCTTCCCCAGCCGCCGTGACCGCTTCCATGGCTGTAGTGTTCTTCGTGATGAGGATGAGCCACGACTTCGTAGCTCTCATGGTGTTCGCTCTTTGAGAGAAGTTTCTTGAGAAGCAGAAGAGCCGAAGCGAGGAGAGCGGCCTTGGCGAGCATGAGACCTTTGACGGCAGCAAAGGCAATGATACCGAGGAACAGGGGGATGAGGGACTGGATCTTCAGCTGAAGGAGAGCAAGGATGGGCAGGAGCTGCTTCAACTTCTTCTTCTTGCCACGGCCTGTAATAGAGAAAAAAATAAGTATACGGTCTGTTGTCCCAAACATTCTTCACGGAATTAGGCAAAAGACGATGATAATGATGATCAATGTAATAATGATTAATTATAATATTAATCATTGAATGTAAAATCTTTGAATTTAACCTTTTAATCATGTATTGCAAAATCTAAAGGCAGATGATACATTTAATAACTAACATGAATATGATGAGAAAAACTAATATGAAATTGTTAAAATCGTTCGTAATAACATTTGACAAACAAGTTCTAACTGCTAATAACTTTATAAGTCATCAAAAGAGATGCAGAGAGTGTGAAATTCTTACGCCTATAATTACCGCAGAACGGTTTCATAAATGCATTTGTGTAGAAACTTGAGAGTTAGTTGATTATAACAGGAACTATTAATTTGAAACTAAGTCCTCTGGTATTTCTAGGTAAATAGGTCAAACTACACTAAGCGTTTCTTCCTATATTTCCTTTAACGACATTGTGTCACGGAATATTCAAATAGTAGACCCCATGCGCATGTCAATCATTCGAAATCTTATTCGAATTCCGTTCGCTTGCGCTGAAATTCGAACAATGTCGCTTACATTGTAATTCACTATGTTACGTCCAGTTTGCATAAGTGCCCCATTCATCTAGAAAGTGATTCCGGACTAGGCACAATTCGAAAGCTTACGAACCTACATCCATATTTCGACTCGATTCCGCCTGGAGCGTAACTTTTACTCGATTCTCGATATCCGACTTTACATCCGCGCCGCGAACCTCAAACGGGTCCTACATATAGTCCTACATACCTTTTACTACGTCTAGCAAAAACTAGACACAGTTCGCCCGCTTTCCACCATAATCTCTTTAATAGGTGAGAGAAACTCACTAAACCCGTTCGACTTCAGATTTCTAGTGTCGTCTTCTCATGGCGTATGAGCACTATCTAATTTGCGGATGTCCGCTGCGAACTTTTGTAATCACGTAATCCTGGGCTGATTAAGAGTTATCAACTTTCTATTTTTAAGTTCTCATGTAAGTGCCGGTTGGACCGGCTCCGTAGGTACTTCTTTAATTTATAATTTGGCGAGAGCTTGTACAACAGATATTATTCTGACCGTGCAGTTTTATATAACGACTTTTTACTTTTTATATCACACGTTCACGTAAGTGCTTGCTAAGTCACTCATATCGAGGCTTGACATGCTTGCCGGTGATTCAACTGCCCAATTTTCTCTCACTGCTTCAATTTTGAGTGGTTCTATATTAAATTGTGTGACTTGCATTTTTTATTTCTTTTTCTATTTTCAATTCTGTGCATCAAATCAGCCGAAGCATCGGAGATTCTTTTTTCAAAAATGACATAATGCGCGGTTACCATGACTGATTGGTTGAAAAACAAACCATTCATTTTACAATGAAGTTAAAGTAGCCGCTATTTTGTGGTCGTTAGCGCGCTATTTGTCGGATGACTGTTATTAACGTTTGTGTTTTGTTTTAGCACTTTGCTTGTTTGTGTTTGTTTGTCGTATTTGGTTTGTCCGTAAATGCTGCGGATGCTTATTTTTTTCATTCTGTGATTATTAATTATTGTGAATTAACTAAAGCTATAAATGTAGTTTAACATATTATAATAGGATAGTTTCAATTTACGAAGTAGCTTGTTTTTTACTACAAAAGAAAACTGCTGTAATTGACGATATCATGGGCTGTTATAATTTAAGTACTTTATTATATTGGTGAAATTTCTTTGTCTAACTATGAGAAAATTCCCATCAGATTGTCAATTTTGTACACAATTATGTAGCTCCCTAATTTCATACGCACAAAATTGGTAGTTATTATTTAACTAGACTTTTGATATACAGTGTTACAGTAAACGTTTCTTTCGACTTTTGGAAGCAATTAAATTTCTTCTTCAATATTGTATACAATATTGTTCAGTTAAAAGAAACACTCACATTTCTTTTTGCTCTTTACATTTTTGTTGTGGCTATGCATTTCTTCTGTGATTGGTTTCAAATACTTATTGCTTGTTTATATCGTGTCGAAATCTTTTTTATAATAGATTTACCTGGTAAAGGGCATTATATTTTTTTTATATACAAGTAGTAGTATTTTAATACCCTTTCTAACAATACTTGAAAAAACTAAAAAAGTTTTTAGATAACAATCTTATAAATAAAGTTTCGCATATAAAAC
The DNA here is from genome assembly GCA_035578125.1 of Mellilla xanthometata. Lineage (NCBI taxonomy): Eukaryota > Metazoa > Arthropoda > Insecta > Lepidoptera > Geometridae > Mellilla > Mellilla xanthometata. The sequence continues at coordinate 2,678,297 of JAPUBQ010000030.1, read as the reverse complement.
ACCTTTATGGTTTTAGTTTAAAATAAATTTTTGTTTTAAATACTATGTATATGTTATGTATTATTATATTATATATTTATGTTAATAAACACCCGTCTTATATAACACAGTATAACCTAAAGTTGTTTAATATAATTAAGTTTCATAACGCTTCTCAAACTTTCTCTACATTTTGGGCGTTTTGATTGCCCTCTTAAAACTGGTTTGCAATTATGTATGTACAAGTACTTTAGTTTTTTTTCAAGTTGTATAAAAAGTCGCTAATTGTATCTTTGGTGTAATTTGCACGAGTTTGCCAGTTATACACTAATTTCACTCGTAGTTAAGTATTTTGGTAGATATATGATTAAACTTTAAATTAAACTGCAGTGATAAATAATTAGTTAAACTTTAAGCTATTTTTAACTATGAACGCATCGTTTTATGTTGAATCACCTTTACTAAACAAAGTACAAACCATTAGAATATCATTTTGTTCATACACTGATTGATATTCATCAAAATATATTTTTTTTGAGTGAGGGTTAGTTTGTTAGGTTAAAATTTATTTAGTTACTCGTTAGTTTGGTTAAAATGTATTTAGTTACTTCTTCACGCTCAAATGACTCTCATCATCTGCAACCCTACTTCGTTCGCTAAGTTTTAAGTAGTAAGCGATAACTAAGTTAAGACACAAACAACGTAATCTAAATATTAAAAAAAAATATGTATTTAATATTTAGTTTAATTTTTTTTTAGTTAAGATTTAGATAACAAAGATTAAAATAACAACATCTTTAGTACTTCATAATTGTTTTAGTTAAGGATGATAAGTGACTTAAATATGGATGTTAGGCTATAGCGATTTGTCAATGATTCATCAAATAGCTAGACATTGATTAGACACGAAACAATCATGTATTTGCGAGGTTGGAAATAGATTGAAGTTTTTAAGAGACATATTTAATTTGGTCAATTATATTCGTTTTAGGCTAGTAAACGATGGGTGCAAAGTATCGATTAGAAAAGGCGTTTTTACTCAATTATATTTTTGCTTGTTGCGCGTATCAACTTTTATAACGTGTTCATGTAACAAAATGAATTTCGTTATTTAATTACTATTTTTGTTTAATTGTATTCACTATTTTTTTTAATGTCGCTTATCAATATTGGTTGGTTCTATCAGGTGAGCGCAAAAACGAAATAAACATGGCTAGTAAAAAAAATAACATGGCTAGTTAACTATGAACCTACAAAAAAAATCCAAAACTTGACGTGTATAGTGCTTAGGTACTATTTGTATATTTTTTTGTTAAATTATTTGTCTGTTTTTATTATAAAAAATATTTACCGTTTTACTTCTGGGTCACTATGCGTTTTGCTTTTTATTATACTACTGGACGAAATACTATGACTTGAAAGTTTTTTATTACGTATCGTATTATAAAAGTAATCAAAAAGAAAGATACAATTACTTTTATTGATTGATCTAGCTTTAACTACCGTATCGAATCGGTAGTTTCTTTTTTTGTTATTTGTTGTTTAGTATTTGTACACACTAGTAGTTCAAAGTTGATATAACTGAATTTTATTTATGTTACCGTAATTTTTACTACACAGATTTATAAGAACTTTATATTTTACGTGCATTTTTGTTAGCCTATTTTTCAACGTGACGCTAAAAATACTTGTTTTTTAAATGGTTCTGACATAAATAATGTCTTAAATTTTTTTTTGTACTTAGTGTTGTGGTCGTGATACAATTTTTTAAAACACGTGAAATATATGTAGTCATTTGTCAATTTTATCAAACGAAAAACATTATTTTGTTATTTACGACCGATAATTTGCATATGAAAATCACGCATAGGGAAATTCTGAAATGAACAATCACAAATTCTAGTGAAAATATTTTAGTTAATTTTTTCAGGCTTAACCGTTAATTGAATAGGTAGTTATTTATAACTGTTTGTTTTTGTTGTGCATTAGATAAGTTAGTTATTTTAGATATTAGTAATGAAAATTTTGGTTTGAATGTGTTAATTTAGCATGTGTGTATAGTACCAATTAATCTACTCAAATTTCATATGAATTGTGAGGAATTTCTCAACAATTTTAGCTTTAAACTAATGGTTTAAAGTTGTAAAATTATTCTAATTTTATTGTGATGCGAACGCCTTTACGCTTTTACGGGTCCGCCTTCTAACAAACCTACTTGTTAAGAAAATGTAGCGAATTAAAATTGCGTTAAATTATTAAATTATCATAAAGATGATGAATAAGAATTTAAAACCATCAAGCCCTTAGCTTAATTGGAACGCAACTATTTAGAAAAAGTGAAAAGGGCTTATGAATGTTACATCGAGTACTTTTACAAATTATTTTACGATTACTTTATAATTTTTAACGGAAAATAGATTCAACTGATTTTTATCATATTTTTAACATTTGATTAATTGGATTGGGTTTAATTTGAGGTTGGTGGCAAAGTGAATTTTAGTTATGTACCAAATTACCAAAAATAACGAATTTTAAAAAGATCAAAAAAGAAACTGAATCTAGACAACGTTTTCTATCACTAACTCGAAGTTTTAATAAATAAATAAGAATTTTGCAGATTGTTTTTTTTATCGCTGCTCTTTTAGTAGCGCGCTATTTTTATGAAGCACGATACTTTCAAACAATTACTTATTTCTATATGTTTTTCTACAAACATTTCAATTAACCATTACCCTATCTGAATTTTTCATTTATAAACACCTAAAAACGGATACCAACAGTGTTTTTTTTTATATTTAAACCATTGCGCTGCTATATCCTTGCAATTTTAAAATGAGACCAAAACTACGCTACTCATAACAAATGAAAATCGAACTAACCTTCTTCGAGGGACCGTTTCACATCATCGACGGTGCTCTTCGGGACACGCAGTTGGATGACATGGTTCTCCAAGAAGTCTGCGGCGGCATCAATCAGTCGGTTCTCTACCTGGTTCTCCCTGGCCTTGGGTTCTTCAGCCAAAGGCTCGTAGGATCGAGCTGAACGGGGTGATCCGGAACCAAGAAGGCTTATTCCGTCAGTGATTGAGACCTCACGAGCCGTGTTGATGTTTTCAACGTATTTCAGTGCCCTTTCCTGTGAAGAAAAAATACAATATTTAGCTTAGGTATTGAAAGAAAAGTGAACGGGAAGGAAATTTTGACTGTATTTTTTCCAAATAAATTCGTATAAAACGACATTATGTAATATAGTGTGAATTATATTATAGCTTTCAGTGTTGAATTAATTTGTTTTTTTAACAGTGAACTACTTATAAAGAACTTATTGCGAGTTGATCAGTAAAATTGTTTTTTAAATGGATATAACGACTCTTGTATTTATTTTTATTATGGCATCATATGAGAATTGTTTTATAATATTTTAATTTTTAAAATGATTTTATGAAGCGTATGCATTTATGTGTTTAATATAAGCAGAGCACGTACTAGGATTTTTGAGAAATTCACAGATACGTTTTAAAAAATGGGCGAGCAAATGTTTGAAAACCGCTTTGACACAGCGTAAGCTTCTTAAGGTTTTAAATAAAGGAGTATTAATTTACATCCTAAATTGCACTTATATCACTTTTAGATTATATTCATAGAAAAAAAAAACATGACTAACTTTCCCACACTATTTAGGCAACATAAGTATTTTGCTAAGTATTAATTACTGCGTCGACCGAAGGACCCCGTTAACAAAAAAAAGTAAAGAACCACGAATCACACACACCTTTAAACACAAAGACACATCGTCTTCCGAGCACCCTTTAACCACCCCTAACACAGATCCAACCAAATTATCTTCTTCCCCAGTCGGCTTGGAGGCTACCACGGCCGCACACAGCAGGAATACAAACACCCTCATGGTTACAGGACTGTGCAGGCTTGCTAGTTGCCACTGGAATGCGGGCTGGAATGGAAGGTCGGTAGTTTTATTCAGAGTACCCCCCCTTGCGGAGGGTCCCGCCAAATGCGTGCGCGCAAAGTGATACACTGTGCTGTGAACGTTTAGACATGGCAGGTAATTGTAGCAAGTGCGGGGTCAGTGAACGATAGCGTGCGAACAAGATTTTTGCGGTTTTCGAAAATTGTTTTGGCCAAAATTTAGGTGACTTTCGTTTGAGGTTTAACTTAAATATCATCATCATCATCCACGGCCCTCTTTATCCCACTGCTGGGTATAGGCCTCCCTCTGCATGTGCCACCTGCGTCGATCTTGTGCAGTCCTCGTCCAGGTAGGACCTGCGACTTTGGTGATATCGTCGACCCATCTCGCCGCTGGACGACCAACTCCTCGCTTGCCAACTTAAATATGGGAGATAACATTCAGGGAAAATTTTCTGGAACAAAATTTATTTTATGTGTTTATTAATATAGCGCTAAATTAAATACTTTTGAAAGCTTTTAATCCAGTCTTTAATACTGACACTTTTACTTACAGTATATTGAGTGTCAGTAAAATAATGTACTAAAATTATGTTAAATCTGAAGTATTTTGTGTTTCCGATTCTGCATATTGTAATTTTGTGTGAACTTTGATTTGCAATGGCGATAATATCCCTAAGAAACCTGTCCGGATTTTTACTTATTAAACGACTAAAAAAAAGCCAAGTACATAGGTCTTGGGGCAGCTTGAAAACTCGACATTAGAGCTTGGCCACTTAGCTCATACATCATCATAAAAAGAAACAACAAAGAACCACCTAAGACATTAAATTATTTTTCTGATTTAATCCAACAAATAAACTTTTAAAGGTTATTTTAATTTTCAGTCGTTAAACGCAAAGTAAGCTTAAATATTTAGGTGTATTGCCGCTGTGACAAGAAACTTCTTATTCTTTTTCTTATGAGCTAAATGGCCAAGCAAGCCACCCGAAGGCCTCTGATTTGGCTTAACGACTGGAACTAAGACTAATAGTTAAGTCCTATGATTTAACATGTCATCCAACACACAGTGACGCCCTAATGAAAATGACACTTTTCAAAAGACACAAATTTGCTTAACCTCTATGATCACATAAAATATCCTTAATCAGCTACAGATGCTATATGAGCTGAATCCAATTTGAGATAAGTAAAGAAAACATCAAAAAATGGTTGCCTGTAAAGTCGGTTTTACGGGCGAAGATTTTACGTGACAACGTCTGCCGCGTGCTGCGCGCGCGGCAGACCGATCATAGTTGAGTGGGAGAGAGACGCAAGGCATTCGGCGGGCCTCTCTCTCGTTCGGTGACTCATCGTAACGTTACCGGGCGTTACACTTTTTCATAAGTGACTCCCAGCCGCAACCTAATTTAAGACGTTGTCACGTCAAAATTTTAATTTTAATATACTTAGCATATTTCGATTTCATTTCAGATCACACTGAAAGGACACCTATTATTTCAGATTTAATTTTGCTTCCATAGACGCTTACATGTTTGCCCCTTTGCCCTTTAACAATTCTTGCGTCCTGTCTAAGCTTTCCATACACACAACAATTGCCACTTTGCACTTAGACTACTCAGTTCTACCGCTCACACAGAATCTGAATGACTCTTGATCAATGGCCACCGTATCACAAATTAATATTTATGACGATCGAATTTGACTTATGTAAATTATAGGGTTCAGCTGAGTTTCTATTTAATTAGATAGCTACTCTAATTAGGGGCTCCGTTGCGGTGTTTTTTTATAAGAGCTGGTTATGATTATGAATGAAGGAGATGAAACATTTAGGATCACTGTGTAGCGCCTGTGGCTTGACTTACTAAGGTGATCTGACGCGATTGCCGAGGTTAAAAAACCGCCGATGCAGATAATCTTTGGATTAGACCTTGCGCCCTTCATTTATAAAGTGTCATTTTCATTTGAACGCTGCCGTGAGTCGTAAATGACTCGTTAAATTGTAGGTCTCGGCTATTAGTCTTAGCTTAGTACAAGCAGTCGTTAAGTCTAGTCAGAGGCCTTCGGGCGGCTTGAAAACTGTTGAGGCTAGACTCATACATATTTTTTTAGTGTCCCGTCGGTACGTTTTGGATAAGAAACCCTAAAACATATATAGCAATAGTATTTGTTGTCGTAAAACAAAAGAGAAGTCAAAATATATAAATCATGCTAAAATGTGTGTCAACTTTAAGTTGAGATTTATTCTGGAAAAGCGCGCTCCTCCGTAGTAAACATTAGTTTATTAATTATTAGTCGCTTACTATTAGGTGGATTGTGATCAAGCACAAGTCCACTAAAGTAAAGCAAAGAGTTCAGGCAACATTCTCCGTTTTCTATATGAGATCTCATAAAAATGATATGCTGTGATATGGGCTTTTCATCGTGACGTTTATAAATTGTATGATATCACTCTTGTTAAAATAAGCGCGAAACAGCTTATCTTGAGCATGATCTACAACCTAATTCAAATGCTAAGCGACCTTGCTCTCGCCTAATCGTCGTTAACTCCGCAAAAGTACAGCTAGTAGCATAAATACAAACGCTTATACCTAATAGCGCCTGTAGTTGGACTAACTAAGGTGATCTGACGCGATCATCGCGGTTTAGCAACGGTTTGATACGGACGTCCCTTGGATGGGTAAACATGCACAAGACTATCAATTATAAACTGGAATTTTTATCTGGCCAGTTATACTAAACTAGGCATGCTCCTCTTAAGGCCAGCGTGTCCTTTACTCGTGTTGTTACGCAGCCTGCCAATTTTGCATAGGAAATAATTTAATTCCTGCATTAACAGTCACTATTCGATCTGGAGAACCGCAGGCCAAAGCTAGTCATATGTAGACTAGTTTAATATTCGGAAATCCGGTGGTGACGCAATTTTTACGTCACGAAGGCTTGAAAACTCTTGACACCAGACCTAAGCCACATAGTTTATACGATAAAGAAGTGGCAGATAAAATCTTGTAAGGGTGTACAAAATGCTGGCTTTTATTTCAGTCAGAAAATAAGCTTTGCCATCCAACGTGGCAATGCTGCTAGCGCTTTGGGCGTTTTTTATTCTACCACTGGTCTAAGTATTTAGGTTAGTTTTAGTTCGCAATGTTTTATGAATTGCTGACAAAATCTTTACGTTACGGCGGCGGCGGATTTTTTGCATATACATAGTTTAATCCTTATATATCACGCAAGTATTCTCTGACCCTTTTTTTTGACGGGGGGAAATTTTCAATGAAGCACAGACAAGTTATGTGACTTTAATACCCACTAAAACCCTCCCAGTGACCTCTATGCCCAATAGAGGACTCCAGATTCGTGGCGTTCTTTGATCTGGACCACTACGAAGCACAACCAGTCCTTAGGAGACTAGTAAAATATGAAGATACCTAGCTATAAAAACATACTTAGATAGAAAAGATTCAGTTTTGTATAGAAATAATTTTATCCCTGGATTAACGTACAAGCCTAGAGCACCGACGTAAGGTTGCTTGTCGGTATTTTATCGGATACATTTCGGGGAGTGTGCTATGGAACTTCATATTTTGATTCCACCATCTCCGTTCTACTACAGAACGAGCAGAGAGTCAGTGAAGAGACACCAAAACAGAGTTGAAGTTCCAAACTTTCGTACAATCTTTATTGTGAGGACAGTTCAGTTCAGTTTTAAATTATCTTTATTATATACAGAAATACAAATACAGTTATTACAAAACAGTAGCGTACATACACGCCTTTGAATCCTACTATTTTGTAGCAATATTTAGAATTACGTTTACAAGGATCATTAAGCCGATCTAAATATTTTACAGAAGTATTATATTTTTAACACACTTGGCGACTAATTTTTACATTTAGTATAGTAAATATTGTGAGGACAGCGAAGCTTTGGAACTCTCTACCTGAGTCTCTGTTTCCTGATAGGTACTCGTATCATCCGGGGGTCTTCAAAAGTAGAGTTATTAGGTATTTTCTAGGTAAGCGTGCCACACCGTAGACTACATCGTAGCTTAACACCAGGCAAGCTGTAGTCAAACGCATACCTATCAACAGTAAAAAAAGGATTAACTATTTGACCTGGAATACAGCGGAGCTAGTCCTAAGTAGACTAGTAAGATATTCGGAAGTCCGGTGCTGACGTAATCTTTACGTCTCGTCACGCTAGTTTGCGCAAACTTGAATTGGCTAGCGTTATTTAAATTAGTATGTTTGCTGAATACACATCTTGATTGTATGATTGTGCAGACTATTTACGATTCGTTTGCATTGCAAAAATTACACTCCTCTATAATCTGTATTTTTTTTTTTGCCCTGGATATAATTAAAAATTTTGTAACCTATATTCATTAAGTTCTCAATGTGATCGTATTTTCATGATTTTTGCATATCTTATACGGAAACTATTATCAATGAGCATGTTTAAAATATAATTTTTATATACAAACTATTTTTGAAAAATAAATCTTAGTGTATCTTACACAATCATTGATAGTTTCATGAATTATTCATGGTTATTATAATATCAATGTAGTGTAATAGTTATGCATTATTATGGTAGTAACTACATATATACATATACTATTATATTCTTAGAAAAGACAATTAACTACTACATACTACTGTGCCTTCTTCTTTCTTCTTTTTCTTCGTATGAGCTAAGTGACCAAGCTCCGGTGTCGAGATTTTTCAAGCCGCACGAAGGGTTCTGACTTGGCTTAACGACTGCTTGTACTAAGACTAACAGCCGGATCACAATTTAACGTATTAACCGACCCACGGTAGCGCAAAGAAAATGTCACTTTTTAAAAGACAGTCTTATGCATGATCACCCATCCAAAGTGTTGTCCGCATGGACCGTTGCTTAACTTCGATGATCGAGTTAGTTTGCCTTAGTAAGCCGAGCTACAGGCGATACAAGAATATTATTACTATATACAAGAAGCCGTCAATCAAATAACTACTAATAGTTACTTAAGACGTGTGTAGCTAAAGGCATTTTCTCTCACGTCTACACAAACGAATTGCCCATCGAATATATATCATTCGATTATTCGATCTTGATCGACTTTCGTGAACGATCGATAAATTTTATATTGAAGTTTAATGCTAAATAGGTGTACTAGATTTTTTATGTGCATAATCGTTGAGAAACCCTATTTAAAGCCTTGGATGCAAAACTTACGTAGTGACAAAAGTTTCACGTATTTGTAAGGTTTTTTTCGTTCCATCTATACTTGCTCTGACCATGGTTGTCAGAGAACCAATATACATAGACCAAACATATTACTTACTTAGTTTACTTTATGTTGGAATGGTCGGTAAATGATTCAGTATTTCTAAGTGTGTCTGTTGCATTACTCCTAAAACATCAAGTGATACAGATTTTTTTGGTTTAGATGGTAAATATCTTATCTTTACATATATAAATCTCGTGTCACAATGTTTGTCCTCAATGGACTCCAAAACCACTAAACAGATTATAATAAAATTCGCACACCATGTGCAGTTCGATCCAACTTGAGAGATAGGATAGTTTAAATTTCAAATTATAGTCACAATTTTAATTTATTGCTAATTATTGTCTGTTATTATTTGACAGTCACAATTATCTGTTATTATCTCCAAATGATTCTAACAGATGTCGATACCTTTCGACTGGGTTGAGTAAGTAATCAGTAGATGGCGCTGCTATGGTAAATCTACGAACGTGTCATATAAGCCACACTATCTATTTTTCATACCCCTAAGTGAGGCAAAACAACGTTTGCCGGGTCAGCTAGTGTATATGTAAGAAGTGTTTTTATCTGCGAGTATGTATGATGAAAATCAGGCCAAGATGGCTGCTTCCAGAAAATGGCTTATGTCAACATAGGTATCAAGTAAAATGGCTTGATTAGTAGAATACTCACACTATGATTAATTAAAAATCTAAGATTGCCACTAGCACAAGCTAGTATGTTGGAGACTTTCATGTTTTCATTAATTTATGTTAGATCCTGTCGTTTTTCAGTAGAGTATTTACCTTTGTATAATCTACCTCTAAGAACAGGGTTAATCTATATCTTCCAGATCAATATACTTCACAGAATGTATATACTCGTATATTCTGAGGTGTACTCCATCTTCAACTACAACGTTAATATAATTATTTAATCTCTTTATATACACTTTAAAATATTTTTTTATCTTGTTTTTTGGTTAGGCCCATACTGAAAAATTTACCGTTTGTATTATGGTTGCTAACATAACTAATACACTACATTTATACTCGTACATACATACACAAATAATTTCTAATAATACAATATATTCAACACCCAGACCGACCGCCAACAAGTTTAGTTTATCACAAAGATGTTGGCCGTGTCGGGAATCGAACGCGGGACCCTCTGGTTGTCAGTCTCGCATGGTAACCATTATGTCAACGAGGTCATACGAGGTCTTTAATTCGTTGAAGGGCCTCTGAAAGTTTGTACTATGACTAACAACCGAGAACTGCCGAATCCAATCAAGCACCGTGTCATCCGATCCACTGTAGCACTCAGTGCCTGTCTTTAAATAAGACCACTTTTTTTTCTTCTTTTTCACACACCGCTGGCTTTCCCCATACTGAACCATTTCTAGTTCGTATTATATACTACATATACATACATGCATATTTTATATAGATACATATTTAACACCCAGACCGACAGCCAACAAATTTAGTTCAGCACAAAGATGTTGACCGTGCCGGGAGTCGAACCCGTAACCTTCTGATTGACAGTCCGGCATGGTAACCATTACGCCAACGAGGTCGCCAGACTTTATCTTATCATGGTCCCTTATCCTAAGACTGTGTTAATGTTGGCGATCAGGACAGATCACCAAAGTTACCCAAGCTATAGATATGACGTAAAGAACCTACTCAATAGTCACAGTAGGAAAAGTATTAAATTACAAACGTTTAAGTTAATTGTATTGCATGATAGAAATTTTTCAGTCCGCTGTTACAATGAAATCAAATTTACAATCAATTTAAATACTTTATATCGTCTATATAACTTTAGTTGCCTAACACGTGCATGCTAACTCACTTCCGATTTCCGTTGTTTTCTTGCACGAATTGGGAATTGTCTTATGCAAAATTTTATAACCATAGATTGGTTGCGCGTATTATTATAGTTCTTTTTTGTTGCAAAAGGGCTTGCACTTTATGTGTAGGGCTCCATTTTCGGCACTAGTTATAAGTTTCTTTTGTTAATCTTCTTATATATAAAATTTCCGTGTCACAGTGTTTGTTACCGTACTCCTCCGAAACGGCTTGACCGATTTTTTTCCAAATTTTATATGCGTATTCGGTAGGTCTGAGAATCGGCTACTGTATATTTAGATTTTTTTTTTTATTAAGGTAAAACAACGTTTGCCAGGTCAGCTAGTAATTTTATGTAATTACTAGCTGACCCGGCAAACGTTGTTTTGCCTTAATAATTATTTCTAAATACACAGTAGCCGATTCTCAGACCTACTGAATACGCATATAAAATTTGGATAAAATCGGTTAAGCCGTTTCGGAGGAGTACGGTAACAAACACTGTGACACGGAAATTTTATATATAAGATAAGATTAGCTGACCCGCAAATGTTGTTTTGCCTTAAAAATAGATAGTAGCCGATTCTCAGACCTACTGAATACGCATATAAAATTTGGTAAAAATCGGTCAAGCCGTTTCGGAGGAGTACGGTAACTAACATTGTGACATGGAAATTTTATATCTAAGATATGTAATATAAGTGTGTGAAATAAAGAATTTAAGATTTGCATTCGCTTCACGGTGAAGGAAAACATCGTGAGGAAACCGACACGTTTAAAAAATGTAATATCCGAAGACATGTGTCATCCGCCAACCCGCATTTGGCCAGTGTGGTGGATTATGGTCTATCTATCTCTCTCATAGTAAGAGAAGGCCCCGAGTTCCAGCAGTCCCGTATAGAGACTGATTATGATGATGATGTTGAAGTACAACAACATTTACAATGAATCACTAATACATTCTTAAATGTGAAAAAGAGTTGCTATTGACCTATTTTAATTTTTCTAAAACTCGAGATAATTCTTTAAAAAAAGAGTTATAATTTATGCGTGTGGTCTGTGAAAGTGATCACGATTCAGACGCTGTTGCGTAGCACCTGTATATGAAAATATACGGAGACAAAATATGACAAACTTGTTAGGCGATTTATATACAAGTACTTGTTCGGCAACTTTTTGTGGCGAGTTCTTTTATCATTATAATGATACGTATATATGATACGACTTGTACATTAAAATGTTAATATTTTTTAAATTGTACAGTATAATAAAGTATAGTTGGATTGTTCACCCATCAAAAAGGAACGTGAGCTTATTATAAAATAAAATAAATAAAAATAATTTATCCTTAGTGCAGTAAATGAGAAGGAGACCATGTATGAATCTACCAAAACAAAAATTTATCAATAATTTTCAGATATTTTCATTTTTAATTCAATTAAGTTTTAATTGGTACATTTGTGGTTTGGAACAATAAATTGTAAATTCCTTATAGTCCTAATTGGACAGTTGCTTTTGTCTGTCCAATTATAATAGGTCAGTTGGAGATGCTTGATACCTACTGACACTACAGTTGAACAACTTACAAATCTCAAACTTAGAAAGTTTTCAAATGTTGGTTCATATCAGGAATTTTGTAGATAAAAAAAATCTTATATCAACAAAATCTTCAAAGGTGAAGTAAAATGCAGCAAAATACAGCTTTTAACAAAATATTCTGGCGTTATTATTTATTACCCTTTGCATTAAGCAATTCGTTTAACAAATATTCAATCTTTATTGAACATCATTAATTCGTATATTTTGTTCGCGTAACTCACCAAACCTTATTAGGCATTACGATTGATGCTTGTATTTTATTCAGCTAAATTGCTAATAGGATAAAACATTTTTTTATTTATTAACATACCTATTAACATTTTTTTAAGAGCCATCGAGCATGTTCAGCAACAATCCCCCAACACGCTTGCCGTAACTAGCCCCCGTATGTTTACAGGCATAAAGCATCGATGTGTTTGAACTCGCCGCCGCTAGACGGTATGAATAAACTTTTTTCACGCACGCGTTTCGGTTATATAATTCTTCTTGTAATGATGACTGGAGCTTATGAACATTTGGTTCTGATTGTAGTTCTTACTAGATGTGACAATCATTGTAAAACTAAACATCTAAAAGATATATTACGAGTATGAATGGATGTCTTTTTATGCCTTATGAGGTTACGATTTGTCACTTTAATTATTTCAATTAATTTACGTAGTTTATACTAAAAATATTTTTATTACGTCATATGAGTATAGAGTCTAGAGCTTGATCTTGCAATATACTCGTATGTTATTGCAAGATCAAGAAAAAGGCAATTATTTTCTTTAGCTGTAGACAACAGCTTAGAAATAATTTCATTTGTTCATTATTATTTCCTAACATTGTTAATTAGATGTTCTTATAAAGTTTGAGTGCAAGAAATCCCACGTCTCTAAGCATGAAAAAAATATTATCTAAAATACTTACAATAAAGAGCACACGATTTTTTTGCCTTTAACAATGAAATTGAAAATAAAGGTACACAAGTATTTTAGCCACCATACTTGACAGTGACATTTGAAAACCATAGACACATAGAACAATTTATACAAAGATCATGATGCACTTACAACCAAGCAGGTATTAAGCAACATAAAAGATTACAGTAAATAAATTTTATATGCAAGCAGAAAATAAGAAATAAAAAACAACTCATAAAATACGAGACTATTGTCAGTAAAATGGTTGCAGTTTTTAAATAATGGACGGAATTTTGTGTTTTGTTTCGAGGGTGGAGACAAAGAACGCATCTAGAGATAATATTTCTAGGTGTTTCGAGTAAGTAGTATAGTATCTACTTGAGTTCCGACTCTCACTGAATGTACCGCAGACCGGTTTTGGTTCGCGTTTTTTGAAAATATTGAGTAATGCTGAGACACTTACTTTGTTTTTGAGCTTCTGTAGTTGGCTGTGAAGTTAAAAATATTTTGAGTAAGTACGTATTTTTATTGAAAGTTCTTTTTTGGAATTGAAGGTTTCTTGATTACGATATTTGCGTTGAAATTGGATTTTATTTCTGCGTTCTTATCTTTGATCTTGAAATAAGTAGGTACTTGATGCAATTCGCGATGTTATTCGAGTTTGGGTAACAAAATCTCATCAAATATCTAGAATCTATTTTCATTACATATATCCCATCAAATGGCAAGCGGCCAGATACTGGTTCTTTTTTAAAAAACATTCATCTGGCAACCGGCCAAATACAGGTCTATTTTTTAATGTTATTCTTTGGAACCACAGTTTGGAATTGGAACCTACATTTGGAACCACAGACCAAGTGATAATATCAGCCCCATCGTTACAGGCTAATTAATAAACATACATACTCGTACACCCGCAAAGATATTTAAAAATTTTGGTCATATTTTAAATACGTTTCGAAGCACCTGCAGCTCAGCTAACTTAGATGATCTCACTCGATCATTGAGGTTAATCAACGGTCGATGCAGATAAACTTTAGATATGTGACAACACACAAGATTGTCTTACTGCACTATCAATAATTTGACTAAGCTTTCTAACAACCGACTCTTCCTACCCTCAAGATGCGGGAATGCAACTATGTAAGTGGATTGATGAATTAATGGTCGTAGATAGTGCTGGAACTTGATTGAATCTACAGTCTTAAATACAACCAAGTCTTGATCGTCTTGGTTAGTAGATACATTCTCGGCTTACTAAAGTGATCTGACAGTCTTTGGATACAAGACAATTATTTAAAAAGTATAATTTTTATCTGAGTACTATCGTAAGTTGGATTATACGTTAAATTTTAGATCCAGGCTGTTTGTCTAAGCACAAGTATATTTTTTTTTAAGATGAGAATAAAAAGATTTGATGTAGTAATTGTGGACTAACTTTTGGTCCTATTTAAGTGTTAAATATTTTTAATAAATAATTTTGAACTGAAATTACTAAATAATATAACAGTTCACAAACAATGTCTTATTCAACACTCACATAAATGATTCAATATTTTAATATTTTTACGTTTACGCTAGCTGACCCGGCAAACGATATTTTGCCTCATTAATAATAGTAATACAAAATATTTCTTTTTGTGCCAACATTCAGTATTACAAGTATTCATTTTAATGAATTCTTATTCGAATTCTACTAATTTTAAATAACTCTAACTACCTATTATTAGGTATTTAGGACTAGTAGTATCAGCAACATAAGTTGTAGAAAACTGACAGACAGCCATTGTAGACATGCCATTGACTGACAGTTATGTTAAATGTCATAAAGTTACACTATAAGTACAAATTTAATATCATTATCATCAGCCGTCATTCATGGATAATTCACTCACTATCTCTAAAAAAAAGACTTGTTTTACGAAGCAGTCTTATTTTTAACCCCATCACTATTTGTGGTCAAGAGCAGGTCAGGTGCATAATTGCGAGCTTTCCACAGCATATCTGAGCACTACGGGAAATGACTACCCATTAGAAGGATTTATAGTATACTTTCATGTATCTAAGCATAAATATATATGTTTAAGATACTTGTATAATGTGCACAACGATTTTTACAGACTAGGCAAAAATAACTAGAACAAGGCTATGTTTTTAACACTGTATAGGTTTTTGTTGTTGTACTTTACACACAGTCATACATATTTAGTTTTTTTTTCACACAATACAGACTTGGTCCAGTAAGGTTTGTTGTCCGAACCGCCAAACTTTGGAATTCCTTGCCGAATTCCCTGTTCCCCAATGACTACAATCTAGCGATTTTCAATGCGAGAGTGAACCGGTTCCTTCTAGGTAAGCGCGATCCACCGTAGACCTCAATATCACTTACCATCAGGTGAATTGTGGTCAAGCGCTGACCTATTCAGAGTAAAAAAAAAAAAGGTGCAAAACCACATGAATCAGCGACATTGGCCTCAGATGGAACATGCCTAGTATGGAGATTTCTTCTCTCTACAATGGATTTCCGTTTTTTTATAAGTGACGCCTGAGTCAATAATTGGTTAAAAAAAATCACTAAAATTTAAATAATATCAACAAATCATAAATTCTGAATTTATTATGCACGTCTGTCTATGGTACTGCTTTTTGCCTGCATAACTAGCGTGAATACATTATCAATTATATTAATTGGCAGATCACGTAGCGATATAGTTCCAGTAAATGTTTATGAGTAAGCCAACTTATTATTTTCACCGGAAGAAAAGTCTTTGCATTAACTGACAAAATAAAATTTAATGTGCCTATAGCGTCTGCAGCTCGGCTAGCTAAGGTGATCTGACGCGATCATCGAAGCTATGCATCGTTCGTTGCGGACGGTGTTTGGATGGGTGACCATGCACTGTCGACTTCAAGTGGCACTTTCATCTGGGCGTTACCGTTTCTCGGTATACCTACACGTTAAATTATAGGTCCCAGCTGTTTTTCTTAGTACAGGCAGTCGTTAAGCCAAGTTAGAGGCCTTCGGGCGGCTTGAAAACTCTCGACACCAGAGCTTGGCAACTTAGCTCATACAAAGAAGAAGAAGAATTTATCTGTCAAACAAGATATATAATTTAATTAAAAAATATTTTGAGCTAAGTTATGCAAAATCTTGATTTAACAGATTTTTCGCTTTAAATCGTCAACAGAAAAAAAAATATAGAAAAAATTGTTTCAACATGAAAAACTGGTTTCTAAAAGCTTATTTAAAGGATTTTATAACCAGTTTTATTTGTAATTCAATTCTAAGCATGATTAGTGCCGAAATAAGTAACTATTCTTAAAGTGGTTTTTTAAGCTATATTTTTTACCGTTTACGATTTATAGCGAAAAAACTGTAAATTCAGGATTTTGGCAAAATTATCTCAATATTGTGGCGTAGACAGCCTCTGAGCGTCGTGATGACGTCATTGCCGGGTTCAGACTTAGAATCAACTGTAGAAGTCAAATGGCTGAAAAAAAAAACAGGAAGCGAGCCTCGCGTTGGAATGCCATTTTGATTTTAGGCCATCGACAATGACTCTTTTTTTTGAGAACTGGTCTTTTTTACAAGGCAACGAGAACCAACTCTCATTTTATCTGTCAGTGTCAAAATTTAATTGCCACTGTCAAATCTCTGAAAAATCAAAACAGTGAAAAGTTGAAAACATTAAATGTTATATTTGTTTATTCTAACAATATTCTAAGCAAAATACGATAGCGGAGATAGTGTTCTAATCAGAATATGATTGTGGAATGATTAAGTTTATAGAAACGAAACTCCTTCGCATCAATAACATGCAGTGTCCGCGACTGTGGTCAAAACTCCAGTCGGCAATGCCGGACACAAATTACAATGTATTTACTATTTCCAGCGGAATAATAAGGGATGCAGTTGGTAAGTAACGTACCACATTACATATATTCTGAGGAAACTCCGCCTCTCGTCTGAGATACCCGGGATCGAGCCCAGACAAGTTTGGTCTTTTTAAAATTTCTAGAGGATTCTAGATCGAATGGAAAAGAAAGTACGGGACGGAGGATGAGTGAGCGAGATAAAAATTGAAACTGGAATCATTATTTTGATTTTTGAATTCAAGTTTTAGATGCGATTTTGTCGAGCCCAGGGGGTATTATAAGTGCGGCCACAGTCAGTTTTAATTTGAAAGGGAATAGAAGAAGATGACTTAGAAGAAGAAGAAGAAAAGGTAGAGAAGTAAAATTATAGTGACAGTACCCGGCTGTCAATAAAGGTACCAACCAGGAACAAGTCTTTATATATAGAAAGACAGCCTACTGCAGTAGCTGTACCACATAGCGCCTACCGTAAACATATTATGAATATTCACAGCACTATTGCAGATACGAGTATGTAGGTATGCGAAGCCTATACTTGAATCTGCACTGGGCCATTGATCTTTTATTAATAACTCGTCATGTTACTTAACAAGACGGATGCAATGTCTGAAATTAACTTTAAACCTTTTTTTTATTTTAATCACATCACATTTTTTGTTTTTGTACACTTATAATCTTTAGACATTTCTTTTAAATATTATTGCCTAGCTGTAAATCATAGTGGGAAATTAACTTATAAATTTACTAATTAATTGACATTTTGCACACCGCATATGCG
Source organism: Mellilla xanthometata (assembly GCA_035578125.1). Classification (NCBI taxonomy): domain Eukaryota; kingdom Metazoa; phylum Arthropoda; class Insecta; order Lepidoptera; family Geometridae; genus Mellilla; species Mellilla xanthometata. Next base: position 2,660,123 of record JAPUBQ010000030.1, on the reverse strand, counting down.
GTAGCCTACAAGGGACATTTTATATTATTTTCCATGTTTTTATATTACCTGTGGCTACGCAAATAAATTATTTCATTTCACATTTAAGACACATTTCACACACGGCTGGTTAGCCCCATACTAAGCAACAGTGTAAACTCAATATAACGGCACTGAAAAGACTGAGCATTTTATGGCGTTATAGAGAGTGGTCGTTAAATTGAGAGAATGTATTGCATTTTATGCATTGTATGGAATAAAGCTAAACCAACTAAAGCCAATTGATTTCGACGTTTTAGAGAGTTTGTCGTTAAATCGAGAGACTTTACATAGAGTTAACAATGTATTTCTAGTTTGTTTTATGGTTGCTGACCCAACTGATATACTACATATACATACATAAATACTTTTTATCGATACATATTTAGCACCCAGACCGACTGTCCATTTAGTTCATCATAAAGATGTTGGCCGTACGGGAATCGAACCCGGTATTCTCTGGTTGGCAGTACGGCATGGTAACCATTACGTTGTCAAATCATCAGGATAGTTTTTTAAGCAAATTAAATATTGTCACAACTTATAGCAAAATTGCGTCAATTTTGTCCGCAATTATGTAATTTTGGTATTTTTTTATAGATAACATGTTTTTAACTATGGGTAAATATCAAACAATAGGTAAAAGTCAGTAATAATATGATGTGGTATATTATTAATAAGTTAGGTAACTAATTGTATGCCTTATACTTTCGAACAAGAAAAACAGCAGTAATTTTTTTAATAAAAAAACTTAAATATTAGGACACATTTCACACACGGCTGGTTAACCCCATATTAAACCATTTCTAGTTCGTATTATGGTTGCTAACACAACTGATATACTACATAATTATACAAACATACATATTTTGTTTAGATATATACTTAACACCCAGACCGACAGGCAACAAATTTAGTTCAGCGCAAAGATGTTGGCCGTGCCGGGAATCGAACCCGGATCTTCTGATTGGCAGTCCGACATGATAACCATTACGCCAACGAGGTTGTCAAGGTGTAAGCTACTTTCTTACCAAATTTTATTAAATCAGTTTAGTTTTGAGTGTGAAGAAGTAACACACACACACTCAGACTTTCGCATTCATAATGTTAATAATAAAACAATACATGGAAATTATCTCTAAATCGGCCAACATCTTTGTGCTAAACTAAATTTGTTGGCTGTCGGTCTGGGTGGTAAATATGAATCTATATAAAGTATGTATATATGTATATGTAGTATATCAGTTGTATTAGCAACCATAATACGAACTAGAAATGGTTCAGTATGGGCTTACCAACCGTGTGTAAAAAGTGTAAAAAAAAACACCGACTACTTTTATTCCGGAATAACGTCTATAAATTGTTTGTATTCAAGACTACTTAGCGTCAGTTTAAACTATTTTCACTTTTTGCCAATAAAATTGAATAATTTATAATACATATTTATTTAAAAACTGGTTTTAAATATTTAAAATGTAGGTCATTCAAGCGGCCATGCTTGTTATTTTTATAGATCAGTCTAAAAGTATGATCGAAAGTATGAGCGACAAATTTTAGTGGCTTGGAGCTATCAGAATACTTGTATTTTACAAATGAATTTTAAAGACTATTTAATGCAAAGAAAGAACAAAAATAACTGGAAAAGTGGAGTCAGACTCGCGCACTAATTGTTTTGTACTGTTCTGTTTCTTTCCTAAAAGGTAAAAACGAGACCGTACTACTAAGCCTCTGCTGTCAGTCTGGCCGTCTGTCTCTAGGTATCACAGTTTCTAAGTTACATAACTTAGAAACTGTGATAGCTAAAACGCTGAATTTTTTTACATATTACGAGTATGTATTGTCGTTGTCACTATAACAGCACATACAAAAAAAAAATATTAAAGAGGGTCCCCATACAGGTCCCCATACAGTGTCTTTATGCTATTTTTTGTTCATAATAAATCACAGTAACAGTAAAATTTTAATTTACAGAAATATTAAGTGGTATTATATCTACTCAAATAAACAATAAAGGTAAAAATAAGGTAAAGTTCAAGGGAAGGAAGGAGGAAGATTCAAGCCTGACTCAAAATTGTCCAATTGCTTATCCTATCTACCTTATTCAATGTCTATTTAAATCTATGACACGTATTATTTAAGCTTCTAGGAGTGTCATCATGTCTCTAACAGGTTAACGTTTTCACTTATGTATTCATCATAATCAAATATTTTAAATAGGTTTTATGTAAAAAAAAAAAAACAAAATGGCGACTCGGGCTAGCGCTTGAGGGGTTCCGTATCATTATCAAAAACAATACGTTTTTTTTACTAAAAACAATTTTGTATATACGTTTGTCTGTACAAACGTATATAACCCCCCCCCCCTCTCTTCGTATTAATTCATTAGATTTTTAAAGTTCATACATACCATATTTTGTAAATATTTAGAGAGTCAGGAATAATATAAGACTCGTTTTTTATGAGTATAATAAACGCATGCAATGTAAAATATATGCTCAGAGGACATCTAGTTTGGAATATTAGAACTAGCTCGTATAAGTCATTTACAATTGCTTCGTTAATATTGGCTCTAAAGCTTTGTAATTGTAAGCTAGTTAGTCCCATACTGAACCATTTCTAGTATGTGTTATGGTAGCTAACAAAACTGATAAATAACATACACATACATGCATATTTTTTATAGATACATATTTTACATCCAGATCCACAGCCAACAAATTTAGTAAATCAAGATGTTGGCCGTAACGGGAATCGAACCCGGGACCTTTTAATTGGTTGTCCGGCATGGTAACCTTTACGCCATCGAGGTCGTCAAATACTTAGATTGTAAAATTCCATACATAAACTATATAGGTACTACTTTTTTTTTATGATAAATAGGCTTAAGTTTGGCCGCAGCTTGCCTGATGTTAAACTTGACTGTGGTCTAAGATGTATCACGCTTGCCTAGAAGGAACCTAATTACTCTAGATTTGAAGACCCCCAAATTGTACTTTACAGAAAAAATAATGATGTCCGCCCTGGTTGGTTCACAATTCCAAAGATTTATTTTTATTATAATGTAAACAGAGAAACAATTTCAAGAATGTGCCAAACGACTAGAGCGACAAGGAAAGCGAAAGTTGAAAGAGTCAGGTTGGTATGTGTCGTGATGACTATTAGAATTTGACCATATTGTCCGAAGGCTTTTACATTATCCGATTTTGAGATGCTACGACTTTTTAACAGTCGTGTGAAAACAATTTCAATAAAAAAAAAACTAATGTAATCTTTACTAATATTATAAAGCTAAAGAGTTTGTTTGTTTGAACGCGCAAATCTCAGGTGGTCTGGTGTGAATTGAAATATTATTTTTGTTTTGAATAGACCGTTTATCGAGGAAGGTTTTAGCTTTAACATCACGCTGCATCTAATATCTCAGGAATTGAATGCGGAATGACATATGCGACTCAGTTTGATATCTTGGCAATGTAAATAATGTATTTATAAAATTGGTAGAGGAATTGGATACTATAGAATTTTATAAGATTCTATTACAGGTCAGGATTATTGTAGTTTTCACATGTTAAGCGAAAAGTGACCTTCTTTAATATTTAATATAATAAGATAATATGCATGTTAATAAAGTAATCAGAATAAAAATTAATAATGTTATGCAGATGAACAAGGCTTTTTTAATTGACTTTACTTTTACTTACACAAAACGAACTAGGCAATGAAAATAATAACAAACTAAATGGTAACAGAGAAAAAAGAAAAGACTGACAGGCGCTAAGTTAACATTTACAATGACGACTACAATGTCAATTATTCGAAACTATTTTGAATTAATATAACGTCAAAAACCTCGTCAAAACTTACCCATCAAATTTGCAGCATTTCCCCGCTTTATAGCAAGGCTTTCCTTGCCTAAATTTATTGCGTGCATTAATTCATTTAATCTGAAAGTGCGGTGTTAACTTCCATCGCACATGTTACATCCGCTTTGTTGCCCTATCTTAGCTTTCATCTAAACTTAAAATACAATCATCATTAAAAAGAAAACAAAGCTAATTTTCCCTTAATCAGGGCAATTAATCTTATAAGAAATTTTGAACACATAAGTATGGTTGTTAATTTTGTACGTTTTAGAAAATGGCGGATGGAAAACTTGTGTGATAATTTTCTAATTACTGGCACGTTGGAAATATTTTTAATGTCAATTCAAGATGCTGTCTTTGGAAAGTAAATATGCTGATCAAAGGAGAGATATATTTACAAATAATTAAGTTTAATAAACAATATTATGGTTAAAATGTCCATAAACAATTAATGTTCATAGCCCCATCAAAAATTTCTCATATTAATGGGTTGAATCACTAACTTAAGTATTGCTCATTTATAATAAATAATGATATGTTATACTCGTGTATACAGTGTCACAAGTTACTTAGAGACAGGTATTCCAGATATTTAAACAGTCTTTATTAAATTATGTACCGAAGATGGGCATATGTATTTACACAGAGACATTGACAAAACTGGATGAAATTAGCTCGTGACAGAAAACTTTGGACGAAGTTGGGGGAGGCCTACGCCAGCGAGGCGACATCTGCACTTCAAGAAGATTGACATCAGTAATAAACCTGACATGGATAAGCTTAATAATTTTTTTGACATTAATTACCTATATAGTTTGACATGCGATAGTATAAGCGACAATTACAATTATTATTTGACATTCCGATTTCAACATTTATTGGCGATTAATATGATATGAAATTTGTAATAATAATATGAAAAGATGACAAGCTATGTAAATATGTGCAGTTGTATAAAGAGTTTTTTATTTTATTTATTTTTTTATTTTTATTATTAAATTATGTTAAGCAAGAAAGTAGAAATTAAATATGCAGTAATAACATAGTCATGCAGGCATATGTATGTAAAAAATTAGGCATTCACACAAAAAAAGAGGAAGAAGACTATGAGTAAGTAGATATAACGAATAATAACGCTAATGTATCAATGTATCATACTTGTAAATCATACATAATATAAATAATTACATTTATATATTTATTGTCTTTAATTTGTGTCACATATAAAAAAAATTGTACTAAGAATGTCTTTGTTTAATAACTCTATTTTACTTCACTAATACATTTTTATTATTAAATGTCAAAAGTTATTATACTATATTTTGGTAACAATTTTCTTAGGAATAAATTACAATAGTGAAATTACTCTATGTTAAAACTAATCTAAAATTAATTAAATTAAAAGTATATCTAATCAATAATTACATTAAAAAAAACAAACGCATTCAAATTTTAACACAGCGCCGCTTAAACAAAAAAAAAACGCGTAAACAAATTGATTGATTAGAAAAAGTCGTGCATTATAAAAACGGCTAACAGCCTCATGTCATCTGCATCTTAACTTTCGATATCGATCTATTAATCGCCATTTTATCTCGCTTTCTCTTATAATATTCCACATACTGCTGTCTCTTTCGTAGCCTACCTAGAATGTAATTGCCACAATTACGATACCATTGCTTTCTATAGACTGGACAAGTATATCTTGATAGTTTAGTGTCCGTGATTAGTGTTAGTCATGTTACGAAATTCAGGTAACTGACTTTTTATGCACTGCACTGTTTACAAACTTCAAACGTGTTTTAACCTCTTTGTTTGTTGAAAAGTTTAGTTTTTATTTTGGAATCGCAAGTAGATTATGCGTACGTGAAAATAATCGCGCGTAGGTTTTCAATCTTACCTTAAAGCTTATCAAATGTGTTTGAAATCACACGTTTTTTTAATGTTTTTTTGTTTAATAACTCATAAGACTTAATAATTACTCGTACTTTTTATAACATTATGTGAATTATATATGAATGAATGAATATCATATAAGTGAAGAGCGGAAGGTTATCTTGGTATGGGCATGTGATGCGTAGAAAGGAAATGCTTGTGACTAGGAGAAGTATGGATAAGGTTGTACGAGGTAGCGGAAATAGAGGTTGACCTGGGAAGACGTGGCTGAATTGTGTAAATGAGGATATGAAAGAGAAGAGAGTGAATGTGGATATGACAGCTGACAGAATCGTGTGGAAGAGGAAAACTTGCTGTGCCGACCCCACCTAGTGGGAAAAGGTTGAAGAAGAAGACGAAGAATCAATATCATATAATTACTTTTTTATTTGTCTTTTTCAAAGTACAGTTAAATTAAATGATGACACCAAGTCTCACTATATATTATTACAAACATATTCATTTGAAAACAGACACAGTCTAGACTTAGAGATATTCTAATTTGAGCATTAGTCACTAACGGCTTCGAGAAATCAATTCTCAAATTGATTTGTTAATTCATCAACGACATAGTTTATTAGGATTAATACATCATCTTAATCACAGCTCTTCAGCTTAAAGCTAATTATTATTATGCTCACGCCTCTTATAAATGAATTTATATAATATATTACCTCTTTCTTGAGTGACAATAAAATTAACAAACAAATGCATTCAATTAATTCTTTTACGACCGATCGATTATCGATCTCGTTTGAAACTCGAATTGTATTAATTGTAACATGAGTTTAAACGCAGTTCGATTTTCAAAAGTTACCGTGCACGGCCCTTTAAATGGAAGGTTCAGTAACACAAGCTTTAGGGTTTAGAGTGAATCAAATTTCATCTCATTCTTAGATGAGAGGCCCAACACTCTCCGCGTCCATAACTAAGGAGGGGGGTCGAGATAAAACTGTATAGCGGAGCATTCCACACGCCAAACATAACTTGACACGGCGAGAAAATTAAGTAAAAATAGCTCAAAAAATATAATAATAAAAAAATGAAGATCGCCGTGTTAGTGGTTGCTCTTTTTGCGCTTGCGCATGCGGACAGCGATAAATCGCTGGAAACTGCGATCAATTTCGTAAAGGATTGCCAGGGAGACTACATCCTGTGTGTCAAGGTGAATTATTATAAGTGGAAGTGTTGTGAAGTGATTTTAGGATGACAAGTTCTTTCTTTGTTTTAATTTTTTCGTGTGTGAATTTTTGTTCTATATTTAAAGTCGGGTTCCTTTGTTTTTTCCGTCGATTCGATGTCGAATTCTGCTTTTTAAAATTGTGGTCGAGATTTTCGCTTTCGTTTCGTTCGAGTTGAGTAACCGTTGAAATGAAAATTCGCTTGGATTACGTATTTTACATGCGTAACAAAATATTGTTTTGGAGTTTACATAATATAATTGAAATGTTTAATTACAAGATCTCATAATTAATAATTAGGTATTCAGTCGCAGTTATTTTACAAATCATAATTATGTGTTAATGAAAGTTTGCCTTGCCACTACCAAAGAATTAATTTCACTTAATTATCAAATTACGCTTACAGATAAGATCGGGTTTTTGACATTTATAAATTACTTTCACTGTTGTTTTGTCGTAATTACTCGAAGAAATAGATGACGAGAATAGACGCGAATAGCAAATCAAAAAACGTTTTAATTTTTATTAACTCTCAAATATAAAATGCAATAATAATTAAAAAAAAAATACAAACGAAGCATGCTTAGAACATGTTTATTTTTGATTGTCAATTGTTTCTTTTCTTCCGCTTCTCTACCATAATTTCACCCATACTTTTATTTATATCATTAGTTTTAAAGTCTCGTCTTTTCAACAGGAAAAGCTACTCAAGATAGTGGACAACCTTCGTGCGTCACGAAGCATCACCATCGTCGATGGAGTATACCTGAAGGGAGAACCGGAAGTCCGGTCTCCTAAGAAACTTGATGCCTTACCCGTTGACCCCTCGGCTAGAGACGCTGAGGTCAACTACAGGCTTGTTGATGGAGTCGTGAGCCTGTTCGAAACCCATGCTGTTGAGGTCAAGATGAACCAGGCTGATAAGGAGACCCTGCAGAGGTCCCTTGATGAAGGTAATTAAAAGAAAACTAGCTTTTTTTTAATTCATGTAATGTATGTACATTATTTAATTTCCCTAACCCTCAAACGGGACTGAGCGCCCGTGTCATGAAGGTTAGTTCCTTCCAATTATTAAAATTAGAATGTCACACATTAGTTAATAGGACTACAATTTCAAATATTTGTGACATGATTTTATTTACAAAGACGTGCATAGCTACGGTAATAAGGAATAAAAAGAAGTTTAAGTGTAAACCCTAAAATATTTCTTAGCTATTTCTATACGAAGTTTTATACAAATCGGTTCAGCCTTCAGATTGTGAAAGAGTAACAATTGTCTTTCCATTTCTCAACTTACATTTTTAATATCAGTAGAAAGAAGGGTTACATTATAATAAAGATAAGTTTAAAACAGTTATTTGCATCATTTTGACTATGCTACAAGGATTTAAAAATGACGGTTCCTTTTAGCTTATTTTCTTCGTCACTTTAAAAAAAAGTGACGGTTACTTCTTAATAATGCTGGTCTTTAGCATGGTTTCCACAAAATATATTATTATAGTTATTTATTTATACGATCCACCTGATGGTAATATATCCATGCTGCGTAAGATTGCCCTCAACATAAAACAGTAAAGTTCGACGCGATCGGTAGATTATTACTCAAACGCATTTCTTGATATAAATAATTTGTACTTTTAATTTTAATATATTTATTTAATAACTTTCCTTTTCTGTAAACAATTCATTAAATTGAATTACTTTGTGTGTTCACAAAAATTCAGATCAGATGTTATGCATTTAATGAATTTATATAACAATGCTTATATCTAATTAAATATTCATTTAAGCAAAAACACATTCTCTTTTACCGATTTTTATAGCAAGTCTCGTTAGTTTTTTAATAACGCTCTTATTAACAATAATAACATGCGTTTAATAACCGCAATAAATACGATTCATATAAGGATATTTGCTTAAGCATGAGATAACAAGATAAAAATGTACATACATAAGCGATTCTAGACAAATATACACATTCTGCTATTAAACATTCAGAGTTAAAGAAATGCGTGTTCAGTGACTTAATTACATAAGTTAAAGAAATGTACATATTTTAAAATTACCCGGATAGATTTTATCGAAATAAGGAACCGAAAAACATATTAAATTTAAATTATAAACACATAAGATGAAGATAAATAGATATAGAATTCTTTTCTTAATTAATTATTTACTAGTTATACCACATTTCAAATATTTTTTAGTTTAATTTAATCTATCTGGACTAATTAACATTTTTCAATTACTTCTTCAATTTTGTAGGTCTGTATTGTTAAGATAAAATAACTGGCCAAGTGCGTCAAATTCAATCATGAAGGATTCACTACGTTTTAAAAAACCTACAGGAAGGCTTGAAATTGTACTTTTCCTGTTTTTTTTTTGTATTAGAGAGAAAAGACAGATTGCTTTAGAGACAAAAGACAAACATTATATTAAAAAAAAACATCTGCCTATCTATAAAAAGTCATCAGATATAGTTTTGTGACAGGCAGATAGAACATCGGTCAGACAACGGAGTCGTAAGAAAAAAAGTAACTGATGCATCTATTCTTTCTTATTTTGCAGGCCGTGGTAAGAAGAAGGGAGGCGGTATGGGCGGCATCATCGGTCTGCTCGCAGCCAAGATGCTGTTCGGCAAACTCTTCATCGTGAAACTGATTGCCCTCAAAGCCCTTGCCACAGCCAAGATTGCCCTCATCCTGGCTGGTATTCTCTTTGCCGCCTGGTGCCTTAAACAGGACCATACCAAAACGACCTACGAAGTGATCCCCCATGCTCATCATCACGAGTCCCACCACCCAGTGCATGTGGAACACGTGTCCCATGATGCCCACGGCCATGGAGGATACAGCTATGGAGGTTCCGACTGGAACAAAAACCTCGACGAAGCTCAAGGCTTAGCGTACAGTGGCTACTCCAGAAAGTAGATAGCGTAATACCAAATGGAACCTCAAATTGCTGTTGTACAAAGACTTAATTTATTATTTATTTATTAACTTAATTTATTGCCATTAAATTATTGATTTTTTCAAATGTGTTCGTTTTATTTTGTTGTGTTTTGTTTTATGACGTGTTTAAGTAAGTACTTACATTAAGGAAGACACTCGGTAATACGAAAAACAGAAAAACATCTGTGTTTAATAAAGCGGTATGGAGTTTTTTATCAAGTATTTAATAAGCAAGTATTTTCGTCAATGAGGTGCTTTGATAAGCTGTCATTTGAAGCAGGTTAATAAATTTTTTACAAATATATAGTAAACATAAAACTTATTCCTATAAATAAAATTTAGGAGTATGAAAAATAGATAGTAGGTAATTCTCAGACCTACTGAATATGCGTATAAAATTTGGTAAAAATCGGTCAAGCCGTTTCGGAGGAGTACGGTAACTAATATTGTGACATGGAAATATTCTATATAAGAAGGTTTTTTCTTTATCAATCTATTGCATTAAACAGTCATATAGTATTTTCCGCTATTTTTTTTTCTACGAAATATATACTACTCGAGGTCCTGCATCCCTGCCCCCGTCGTGAGATGGGACACCGTGAGGTTGTAGTCGGTAGTGACGGCCCCTCTGGCCCTCGAGCCCGACATCCAAGGGCTTCTGGCGAGAGATGCGTAAATGCATCAATGCAATAATGTGTTACTTGTCATTCCTCTCTCCTTAATGTCATCCTTCACACAACAAATCTACGTGTTTTTTGTTGTTTATTTTTTACTTTACTTTCTTATACTTTTTCCTTTCACACGCCTCTCCTTTCTACTCATCATATGATTTTGTTATTGCGAATTTCCCAAAGTCTTCTCTCTTCCTTATTAAATGAAACCTAAAAAAGATTTCATTATACTTGCTAAAGAAAACAGTTAAAAGTATGCAAGAGGGATCGTATTTTGAAGTGCTGAATGTGAATGGAGTTATATGTACTAGGAACCTGGAACATTTTGTTTACAGATGTAGAAGATCAACATAAAATCTTAATCTTAAATCTGAATGGTACCAAAAGAAGTGTAAATATTCTTAGAGTTGTTGTTTAGACGGCCTTTGTGCTGTTTTTTTTTTTATATTTCTTACCGTTTAAGATTTATAGCGAAAAACTGTAAATTCAAGATTCTTATATTTCTTATCTTCGCCTCAAACGAAGTCGATAGCATTCAATAACCACACCTCGTGTGGGATTCAGGGAGCAACTTAATGTACATCCATTCCATATTTAAGAGCTGGGCTCTTGTCTGTGGAGTTTTTTCCAGGTAGTTCTGTCTTCGGCCAAATCCTTGACCTCCCTATACGACATGACTTTCGCCTTCTCCTTAATTTGGTCTAAATATAAACTTCTAGGTCTTCCTCTTCCTTTCCTGGCTTCTATTTTTCCTTCTACGATATTTTTAATGAAATTGTCATGTCGTATAAGGTGGTCAACCATCTTTCCTCTTCTGTTGTCTATTGTATTTATTTAGTGTACTAACACATATTTTATACATTTAAGCCTAATACTTATTTAGTCATAGTTTGTGTTGATATACAAAAATGTACAACTTTTTCGGGAAATAAAGATGTTTTATGTTTATGTTTGTTGCCCCGCATAACAGGATCATATAATACTTAGCGCGGGGCGCAGTGGATATGGCAAAACGTACACTAAGACTTTAGCTATATTTTAGTATTTAATTACTCATAGTACGTTTCACCCCTGTATTTGTACTAAATAAACTATTTGAATTTGTTTGTCACCATCGATAACCATAACATAATTATTACTGTCCTACTCTCCACGAGGTCTGTAAAGTGCAGTAGCTCGACTCACAAACATGTCCAGTTACTTTCACAGGCTAGTTTCATGGTAGGTCGTTATCAACCAGATTTTCCAAAGGCGACTAAGAAAGCAGGCGATAGTATCTTCTAGAAAATGAATGCTCTGCGCTTCTGTTATTAAAGTGGCAAAGTTGTCATTGAATGTGCACTAGAGCGTTAAATTACGGAGATGAATTACTGTAGCGGTAATGTATGTAACATTTTTCTTTTGAACATTGTAAACTGTTCACGTAAGGCATCTTAATATTTTCGCGTAGAATTTTTCTTTTGCTCTGTGGGTTCCGTCCCTAAAAGGTAAAAACGGGACCCTATTACTAAGCCTCCGCAGTCTGTCTCTCTGTCGTCCGTATCTCAGGAACATGATATGATAGCTAGAAAGCTGAAATTTTCACAAATTATTTATTTCTATGCCGCTATAAAAAAAAATTACAAATATTAGACGTGTTGTTTCGTATTTTTTCCTATATTTTTTAACAATAATTACATATATAGTAATAATATTTTACATTAAATATAAACGGTAAGAGGTAGATCTTTAAAATTTTCATTGAATACATAAATGTATATTTCCTTTCGAAATAAATGAACAAATAATTAAAATTCATATTTTATGAATCTCTCATACAAAAAAAGCCATTTTGAAGCAAGTTTTACTCGATCTTTATTTATATTTAACGACGTTCGGAAGACCCTCTAAACATATCCGTAAATTAATAAAGTTATTTCGTATCAACTCTAAAAATAAATTATAAAAATAAAATAAAATATTTAAGGCTCTCATACAACTTACGTGTTTTTTTAAGACAGTGGTACGGAACCCTTCATGCGTGAGCCCGAATCACACTTAGCCAATTTTAAACATTATTATTTTTATATGCTATAATAATTATGATTTGTATAAGGACTAAATATTGTCAAGAAGTTCATATTATAAGACTTACTTAAAGTCTTTACTGATTAATACTTATTCATTAATATATTATAAAACATTAAGTTGCAAAATGTCCCTAATTAGGCTAGGGGAATAATGACTATTTAAAAAAAAAAACTTATACATTTAAAATACGATCAATTTTCCTTTATTCCTTCATTTATGTAGAAAAGAAAATTCGTTTATTTAAAAAAAAATCTGCTCTTACTTTGTTATCTATAATGTAACATAGTAAACCACGTATTAAAAATATAAAACTTATCACCAAAATAGCTATTGAAAAAAAGCACAATATATACAGTACATAATCAAAAACATCTACTTCCATCTACCCTGCACATAATCATATGTTCTTTCCCACATTACAAAATACGTGTATCTAGGTACCTACTAATTCACAATAATAAAAATTATCTACCAAATGAAAGTGAAATTATAACTTCCACGATTTCATAATCATTGAAAAGTAAAATCAGAATCCCCTGGAGTCATAGACCCATGTACGGATAATTAGAACCACATCCGTATACTTCATCCAATGGGTATAATAAAAAGTTTTATTTCACCAATTATATTTAAAGGTCTTCCATTTTGAAGGTAAGCTTAAGGCTCCGCTTAGCGAAAATATTGTTACGTTTGATTGCTAGATCGAACAGCAGATTTTTGGACTGAGAAGTGTCTGATTTTAAAGATAGTGTTATTTTTTAATTTAATACAAGGAAATTCTTAGATATTAGGACACATTAGGCACATGCCTAGTAAGCCCCATACTAAATAAAACAAACTATTTCTTGCTGACACAACTGATTTACATAGGTACATAAATTATTAATGAAAATGAGTACATATTATAACATCCAAACTAACAGCTAATAAATTTTAATTCAACACAAAGATGTTCGCCGCACCGGTAATCGAACCCTAAGGTTGGCAGTCCGGCAAGGTAAGTATTACGCCAACGAGGTCATCATCAAAAAAGAATCTGTTTTAATCTATATCATCTACCAATATTAAGAGGAAAAGTTTAATTGTTTGTCTGTTTGTTTTTTTGACGCAAATAGGCTCCAAAACTACTGGACCGATTTGAAAAATCCTTTCACCTTTAGTAAGTTACATTATCCCGGAATAACTTAGGCTTTATTTTGTTTCTCTTTGCAACTTAGATTATTTTATAACCCGTGCGAAGCCGGGACAACTAATCCAATATTGACTACTGATTTTTAAAATTTCATCAGATTTAACTATTAAACAGATACCATGATAAATAAAATTCTGAATGCTGTTGAATATTCGGAATATCGGACAATAACGGTTTGGAAGATTTTCATGAACTTACTTAGTCTTTGGTCTCACATAATTATAATTATAATCTAAATCCATATTCCGCCTTACTATTTTTCTGGGCCCCGCGATGTTATTTGCAATATTCCAGGATATAAGGACCTATCTGTTTAACCAGGTCTCAGTATATCTTTGTAATAAATTTCATTGAAACCGGTACAGTCGTTTTAGCGTGAGGAAGTTACCATTATATACACCCACACAAACTTTCGCCTATATAATATAAATAGGATTTTATGTTATAAATTCAGATCAATATTATATGAAAAATAAGATAGTAAGTAAAAATTATGTTCTTCAGTAAAAAAAAGATAATAAATTTGAAATATAATGACAATATTATGTTTAATAATAATCATTTTAAGTTCATTTATTAAAAAATGATACACGAATAACAAAGATCCCCTTAAAACATAAAACTTTTTTGCTAATAGTCATAAAAAGAAATCGATCGCTCAACGATCACTAAAGGAAATCGATAATGACTTGTTAGTTGATATTTCGATGGGCGCGTAGAAAAAGTCTACTCAATCACACTATTATTAAGAATTAGAAAGTAAATAAATACGTCCATCTGTCTGTTTATACTCGTTAGTGGCTTTTTGTTTCGAAGTTATGATTTTAGTGGCCAATTTATACTTGAGTCGAGTAATGTCAACATTGTTTATTAATTAAATTCTAATTGAGTTTTCGGCACAAATCAACGATCATAATGAGAAAATATAATTTCATTTGCGGGACGAAGTTCTTATGAATATCTGCTATTCGCCTCTTGGAAAAATAGCAGATATTAATTATACAAATTTGGAAGAGAGTATTATGCCACCCATTTTGAATATTTTATCCGACATTTTTTTTTTGGACACATTTCACACACGGCTGGTTAACTCCATACTGAACCATTTCTAGTTCGTGTTATGGTAGCTAACACAATTAATATACTACATATACTACATACGTATTTTATATAGATCCATATTTAACACCCAGACCCACAGCCAACAAATTTAGTTAAGCACAAAGATGTTGGCCGGGCCGGGAATCGAACCCGGAACCTTCTGATTGCGATTCCGGCATGGTAACCTTTGCGCCAACGAGGTCGTCACTATTATAATAAACGTAAAAAGTTTGTGTAAGTGTTTGTTACTTCTTCACGCTTAAACGGTTTAATCGTTATCGTTTCAATTTGGTACAAAATTAGTTGAGATACTGGATTAAACTCGTACAAATGTTAACTACTTGTAATCCCTGATTAATGCGTTTAATACGTAGTATCTAGTTTCAAATGTGAATATGTTAACTACCAAAATTACTTAGATTTTTAACCTACAAAAATTAGGAAACACTGAATTTAATTATATGTTGGTCATTTTGTTATCACTTGATAACTGCCTTATTTCAACGCTATTTGAATAACTAAATTTTAACTGACCTGACTTAAAATAAAAAAAACTTTTTTGAAACTCTTACAAATAATTAAATTCAGAAAACACTTTGAGTACTAAAAGTACCTTAACTGGCGACCTTACCACTAAAAGCGATTTTGTCCAGGCAACCATTTCCAAGTAAGTACACAAAGAAAGAACTTAGAGACGACATAAGAGCATAAAATATGGATATCGTGTCTTTCATACGTTTCAGAAAAAAAAACTCAGTTAAATTCAAATCTGAACCAAAAAACACTAAACCCCATGGAAAATAACTAATAACCCTTACCCTTATCCCCTTAATTGAGAAACTCATAATATCTTACAAAAGAAGTGAAACCACTGAGCAAAGCTAGTTAAGTAGAATGGACAAACATCCGTAAAAAGAAGTATATGTAATATGTATAACTTTCATTTAGTGTGTTTGTTCTACCATTAGTGTCAGTAGCTTTGCTTAAGATATCTCGTTTGGATGACTGATTTAATTTATAATAAATTATTTTTTAATATTAGGATACATTTCACACACGACTGGTTAGCCTCAAGCTAAACCATTTCAAGTTTGTATCATGGGTGCTTAGACAACTGATATGCTGCATATACATACATAAATACTTTACATAGATACATATGTAACACTCAGACTGACAGCCAACAAATTAGCTTCATCACAAAAATGTTGGCCGTGCCGAGAATCGAGCTTGGGACCCTCTGTTTGGCAGTGCGACATGGTAACCATTAGGCCAATGTGGTCGTCAATTATGTGTACCTACATATAAAATTAAAATTGAAGCGCCTGTAGCTCGGCTGGCTAAGGTGATCTGACGCGATCATCGAAGCTAAGCAACGGCCGATGCGGACGGTGTTTGAATATACCCATGACTGTTGTTTTCCATGTGACATTTTCATTAGGGCGCTATCGTGGGTCGGATGACACGTTAAATTGTAGGTCCCGGCTGTTAGTCTTAGTACAAGCAGTCGTTACGTCAGGTCAGAAGCCTTCGGGCGGCTTGAAAGCTATTGACACTAGAGCTTGGCCACTTAGCTCATACGAAGAAGAATGAGTTATGGTAGAGAAAGATCTCATGATGCTTTATAACCTGATACAGTCGTGTCGAAGTCAAGCGTATTAGCACCATGCAAAGAAAAGCACATCAGATAAAAGCAAACATTGGTTTCTGGTGTACGACGAAATAATTCGGGCGCGTATACTTGTACTATGTGGAGAAATATCAAGCTTTTTGTCGTAAAAAATACGAGATATTTTTGCCGCTACGTGCATCGTAAGCGTGCTTCACCGACTTCAGGTCATGGAGGCAGAAGATGGCAGAGAAACGAGGAGAGAGCAGTTGCTGTTTCGGATGCCTGGATCTAGTTAATATTAAATTTAAAACAAAAACAAAGTAGAATTGCAGCAATAAAACAACAACTTATAGTGACCAGGGAAATGCTCCCTTCTTTGATTCACTGAGGAGATGCAGAAAATGCGGCGCACTAGCGTTTTGCCTCTACCTTCATTGTACGTACTGCCAAGGTGTGGAACTTTTACACAAATGCCCTGTTTAACAAAAACTATAATTTAGTGTTTTTTTAGGCACGAGTGAACCGATAATAACCGATATCTTCTTGGTAAGCGCGTTCCACCTTAGATCACAGTAACTTACCATCGGGTGAATTGTGAACAATCGCAAACCCTTCTAGTATAAAAAATACATGTATAACAAAAGTATTATAATTTTATTCTGTTTGAAAGTTTGTAAGTTTGACAATGGAGTAACTGTATCTACATCTTCAAATATATAACATTTCCATGTCATAATGTTAGTTACCGTACTCCTCCGAAACCGCTTGGTTGTTTTTTTATCAAATTTTATATGCGTATTCAGTAGGTCTGAGAATCGGCTACTATCTATTTTTCATACCCCTGAGTAAGAAAGCAAAACAACTTTTGCCGGGTCAGCTAGTATATGTATAAGTATAACTTCGATGATTGCGTTAGATCACTTAGTCGACCTACAGGCACTAAGGGTCTTGATATAGGTCATTGAAGAGTTTTCCAACAGATGTACCAATCCCGGACACACCTTATCAGATGTTAAACCAACATTATAATTAAGCATACCGGTTACTCTCTCTTCTATTAATATTTACATATGTTCTACATTTAACATGGATGACACAGAATATACAATAGTGCTAATGGAGTTTTTAAAATGTGTCCAGAACGAACATAAAATAATATTGAAGCCAGAAATTGTTAATACTGTACGTATGCAAAAATTAAAGCATACATTTTATTAATTTCTCTAGTTCATTTTTATATATTAGGCTTAAAAAGTTAAAGCCTAGTATAAAAAAGGATTTTCTATTGGCCATAAGATGGATTCATTTAGGTTCGTCATTACTAGTTTATTTTATTCCTTAAAATAAGCATTAATTTGGGCTAGAATACTATTAAATATTGTTTGACCACTATATGATAAAAACTACTAAATAGAGAACTTTATTGTAACAAAATATACTTTTGTAGTAATTATACAAAACTAAATCTGACTCAATAAAATTTTCTATCACAATTTGCTACTGAGAGTTAAGAACTTACCCAGAAAACAAAAGCATGATCAACATAAAATTTTATAAATATTTCACAAAATAATTCTCAAATTTATTTGTAGTTTGAAAAAAAGCTATCAATGTAATTAATGATCAGAAGGCTGGAACCTAGTGCCGGTTGGTATTAACCGTTTTTTATATTGTATTAATTCTTTTGTACTAGACTCAGGGTTTAGGCTATTAGATAAAACTTTTTATAATATTAATGATTACCTAGAAATGAAAATTGACATTTGATTCATATCATATACTATTGTAATGATATTATATTACTAGATTTAGATGTGACAATTGACATTTGATTAATATCATATATTATGAGAATTAGAATTGAAAATTGACATGGATACAAATCATATACTTTTGTATTGATATCATATTATTTGACTTGTAACTTTGGTGTAATCAATAAATGATTTGTATTATCTTTTAAGTGGTCTGTCTTTTAAGTCTGTGGTCAAAGAGTGCAAGTTGGCGGCAGAATCTGGTCGCATACCTCTCTACCTCTCTGGTGGAGGTAAAACTGGAAACGAAACGGGTTGAGTTTCATTGATGCTTACTTTCTACGAGTTTCTTGCGATTTCGTCTAATTTTCTCGTATTTGGTACAATTTCTTGGTATTTTGTAGTAGGTGTACTAGAAAATAAGTTGGCACTTAAAAATTATAACATTCCTTCACAAAATTATTATAAATAAATAAATTTATGGACACATTTCACACACGGCTGGTTAAACCCATTTCTAGTTTGTACTATGCTTGCTAACACAACTGATATACTAGTTATACATACATAAATACTTTATATCGGTACATATATTACACAAAGATAGTCAACAAATTAAGTTAATTAATGTTATTTTTTTTTCATGCCATGGAATTGCTCTCACTTTACGGTGAGTGAAGGAAAAATCGTCAGGAAACCGGCATTTTGAGTAGCCCAATATCCGAAGTCGTGTGTCATCCACCACCGTATGTCACCCACCCGCATTTGGCCAGCGTGTTGAAATATCGCCTATATCTCTCCTCGTGATAGAAGGCCTTGAGTCCCAGCAGAGGGAACGCATAGTGAACTGCTTATGATATGTGATAAAAGTATTTTGTTTTTTTACTTGTAATTTAGTATTCATATTTAATGATCTGCTAGCTATTTTTAAAGCGAGGGTTAACCAGTTCCTTCTAGGTAAGTGCGCTCAACCGTAGACCATAATATTATTGCTTATCATCAGAAGAATAAGTCAAGCGAAAACCTAGTCAGTCCTAAAAATGTGAAACAAAAAATAAGCACCTTACCTATCTCATTTTTGTCCGTACCAACATAATCTCAATAATTTGACACTTACCTTCAACCTTTTCATTTTTTTACCATCACTTCTCACATACCATAGTTTTCGATTTATACTATAGCAGAATGTTCTACCATAAAAATATGTGGATCGGCAATATTTTAGTGAAAGTGGAAATAGAAAATATTTAATGTCATATAATTTTGTAACGGTGAACGACAGATAGACTGACAGAAAAATGAATAGGATTTCTACTTGCTGTGACATGAGTAGGTTTAGATTTGTTTCGATTGGCTTACTTTTTAATACAATGGACTTCTGTTACGTTAGATACTCATTCATTCATTCAATATTTAAGAGCTGGGCTCTTGTCTGTGGAGTTTTTTCCAGGCAGTTCTGTCTTCGGCCAAATCCTTGACCTCCCTATACGACATGACTTTCGCCTTCTCCTTAATTTGGTCTAAATATGATCTTCCAGATCTTCCCCTTCCTCTCCTGGCTACTAGTGATAGATACTCGTATATTATTATTTTTTTATTTAATTAAGGCGCAGGCTTTTTTATTTTTTAATCGTCCTACTCCCCAGATAGATTTTTGGAGATCTTAGTCAACTTAATATCATTCTATCCGACTTGAGATCATTCTTAGTTTACTTTAACTTACTATTAACTTTATTTATATAACCTATTTAGTGTTCTTAATGGTTCAGTATGGGGTTAACCAGCCGTGTGTGAAATGTGTCCTAATATTTATTTATTATTTATTAATATTTATATTTATTTATTAATATAATTCTGTCCTAGTCTATTTTAACCTATTATTTACGTAGCCTTTTGTTGTTAGTTGTTTTTGTTCTTATTCTATGTTGGGCACTTCTAGTATAAACTTAATTGTATCGAAGTGTTATTCTATGGATTACTTAGTTCTATTTGTTACCTTACATATTATTTTCTTACAAAATTCTAAAAACTTTAGTCTCATATTTTTATCCGCTATTAATACACATAAATTATGCTGATTAATATCTATATCTACTGCTATTTCCACATCAAACCTAAGCCTACCAAAGATTTATTAAATTATGTCAAAATGCGAGTACTTATACCTTTTTTTTTCTTCTAATATTTTTGTATACCCTAGAACACAATATAATCAAACTTTCATTTAGATTGATCTTCCGCAAGGCGTGAAACAATTACCAAAATGGATAGGTGGAACGTTATCACGTACTAAGAAAGATCGGTATACTCGTCAAGGTGTGGATTGGTGGTTACGTCTATTTTTTTTTTACAGAAGTGTATTTTTATATTACTCTTATTTTTTTTGTATAAATGATTAACACTCCTTATCCTTTTTTACTTTACTTTGTAATGTTATGTTTTTTTTGTTGTTCCTGTTACAAAACATTTTTTTTTACTTTCTTTATATGTTACAAATTGTGTACAAAAGACTTATACTTAAGACTAAAAGCTTTTTTATTTTTAATTTAAAGTTATTAATTAAAAAAATCGGTTATATTCACCTTTTGTACAACTTGACGCGGATATTATAAGTATTCATATAATGATCCCGCCTGTTGTTGATTCATGTACGAGTACTATAGATGATTCACTTTAAGAGCCTAGTTTTTTGTGATTAAAATGTAACAAAAAAAAATCTGCTACAATTAATTTCATCCTTTGTAAGGTGCATGTTAGTTCTACTACCAATATTTATCTTCATAAGGATACAGTTACGGTTAATTGTTTTGATTGCACCTACTCGATATAGCTTGACCAATTTAAAAATCGAATTCCCTATTCTCCAATGATGACAATCTAGCGATATCCAAGGCAAGAGTGAACCGGTTCCTTCTAAATAAGCGCGATCTACCGTAGAACCTTAATATCGTATACTATTAAGTGAATTGTAGTCGAGACTGACTTATGCAGAGTAAAAACGCCAATTCTGTTAATTTCCACTACGGTACAATATAATTTCAAAAACACGTACATAACGCTTCTACGTATAAAAGTTCATTCACCTCTATGTAATTATGTATTATTGTTTTTATCGCAGTTTTGAACTTAATTGTTTATTACCTCACGACTAGAAAAAAATTATCAGAACCTAACAATTAGCCTTTGCACTTATGATAGATAGATAGATAATTCTTTAATGAACACAAAAAATCCCCAATTTAAATTATAATAAACACTTCAAATGACAAAAAATTGTGCCACAGTTAGCGGCTTTTCTGCTTGAAGTGATCTCTTCCAGGCAACCTTTGGATATACCATATAGATAGAATATACATAATATACATTTTATATACAGTAAACGTGTTTTTTTCTTATTTTTTTTGCTATATATCATAGTAGCATGTAGACACCTAAAATTTTCACGGAATGTATAAATGTACAAATGAAATTATAAAATTTAAATAAAATAAATATTTGAGGGGGCTCCCATACAATGATGGTAAGGAACCCTTCATACGCGAGCCCAACTCGCACTTGGCCATTTTTTTTGTAACGCCTGACTAAGATACCATAGCAAGAGCATCAATAGTAAAGACACAGGTTCAGAAGAAAGTAAAGAAATGCTTTTACATTTCTTCTAAAGGTTGTTGCGTTTTAAAATGATCAGGCGCTTATAAGACTTTTTATATAACTCTGACCAATAATCATTTAATTTGTCAGTTTGTTTACTATTTTTTCACATTGTAAGTATGCGGCTTTGCATTCGATCAGCGTGGCGTGTAATTCCCATTGACCGAAGCTGAAACATGTCTAGTTTGGAATAACTTGTCTTAAGGAGTTTGCGAGAAAACAACGTTAGGTGTTAAGTGACAAATTATCAACTTGAGGATGGTTGCTGGCCAGGTGAGCAAAAGAAAATTCAGAATAATATAAATACTGTACCACCGAAAATACTGAAACACAATGATAATTATGGTTTCTTAACGTTTTTTTTTTTCATTGAAAGCTTAGGCTCATAAGCGGAGGTCGAACCAACGACAATGACAAAACAACCGTAAGCTAGACTGAGCTGCAATCGCTTCCTTACGACACATTTTAAATGCCTTTTATTCCAGACTAAGCATGCTCCTTAGGCTGAAGTGTCGCTAACTCGTGTGGTTAGGTGCCTAGCTGGTCAAATTTGCCTAACTGTAAATATTTAAAAATAATAATAGTTTAAAAAAACTAAATAAAAAATGGTTGCCTGTAAAGTCGGTTTTACGGGCGAAGATTTTACGTGACAACGTCAGACCGATCATAGTTGAGTGGGAGAGAGACGCAAGGCATTCGGCGGGCCTCTCTCTCGTTCGGTGACTCATCGTAACGTTACCGGGCGTTACACTTTTTCATAAGTGACTCCCAGCCGTAACCTAATTTAAGACGTTGTCACGTCAAAAAAACACGCTTACCTGGCCGTTTTAAGTGGGTCAAAATCGCGCCCAAAGAAGTCGGTTACAAACAAACATCGAACAAAAATACAAATAAATGTAATAATTTTATCAAATTAGTGTATTGTCATCAGTCCTCAATAAATCTACAAAGTTTCAACGAAATCTGGTCGTTTAAAGTGGGTCAAAATCGCGCCCAAAGAAGTCGGTAACAAACAAACATACAAACAAACATACAGGTGAAGCTAATAGCGTGTAAAAATGCTGATGTTACCTAGGCAGCAGAGACCACATACCATACGGTAACATGGCAGTGGGTTAGATAATCTTATCCCGCACATTACTTGTTTTGTATTTATCTATAGCTTTGTTTTGGTTTTTGTTGTTGTTAAGGTTATGTTTAAAATTAGAATAGTATTATAGTTAGTTAATAAGTAATGTAGTCTAAAATGTAAGCCAGTGCTATATTTGATAGTGTATAGTTGATTATATCGTCCCTGTAGAGCGAAAAGTCACTAAGTCCTAAAAACCTGTTTTGAGATAATGAGCGTTAAAGTTTTGGAAAATACAAAATTCTATAACACTAGTATGGCAGTGCATATCTCTATTCTTTAAGTTTTATTTAGAAGGTAATATATTAAAGTTTATATTATTATATGAACTTCATTTCAGTATCAAATAAAAAGTGAGTAATTACTAGGAAGCTTAGAAAACACAAGTTAATTATTTGTTCTCTTTAAAACCACTTGAGCTAAGTACGAAATAGTTAATTTTCGCCCTGAGTTAGTGAATTTTCCATAGTGATAAAATTATTTTTATGAAAACATCTCAAGTTAGGTGATATGGACCTAATTGCTAGGTGTACAAAACGTGAGTTGTATATAATACAGACCCTTTAACAAAAATGTTTCTTATAATAATTTTTCATAATAAAACAATTTTGCATAATAAAATCCTATTGTAAACCAATTAAGTTTTAGTAAATCATCAATATTCTATAAATATGCTACATACACTACACTGCCACGAAACACAAAACGGGAGATACAATAGATAAAAAAAGATTTTATTTAATCATCAAAATCAAGTAGTATGTTTGTACTACTACTTTTTCCAAAAGAAGAACTGATAAAAAAATAAAATACCTATAAAATATCACAAGCATATTTTTCGCCGCTGACCATTTCAGTTCAGAGGCAAAGAAGAAGGACCAGAACAACAACCTGAACAATTTATCTGACAAAGGCATAATTCCAAAAGAGTTAAATGTCTGGTATGTCTTTACCCACAAGCAAACATGTAATAGACAAGATTTCGGGAGCCAGACATTACCGAAGATGGCGAAGACGAAGTAGATTGATTTTGATGATTAAATAGTAGCAGTGTAGTGTATGTAGCATATTTACAGAATATTGTTGATTTACTAAAACTTAGTTGGCCCCATAACAGTAGGATTGTTTTATTGTGCAAAAATATTTACTGTCTCCTCTTTCTTGTAGTTCGTGGAACATCTAATAGAATACTCAGGGGTGTGTCTTTGTTCTCTCTCTGTAGCATTGTGCATAGAATCCACTTCTAAATGGGTGTGACCACTCTCTAAACATTTTTGTTCGATTACTTCAAGATTTGCATCCGTTCGTTGTATTAAATGTGCCAAATACGCCGTTATACTTATTTTATGTTGCCTGGCACATGTATATACATAGTGATTTCTTAAATTTGGTTTTTGTATCTGAGTAAACAACCAATCTATGACACTGTCAATTTCAACACTACCTGTTTTGCCATTAATCCCATACCATGTTATACAGTATGCTTCATGAGGAGGTTTAGCTCGTCTTTATATTTTAAGGCTTCAATGACAGATCCATTTGAAATACACAATGTCTTTAGGACAAAATCTCTGCAGACGCGTATCTAAGTATCATTTTTATCAAAATAATATTCATAGGTAGCAGCAGATCGATTTTTTTGGCTACGAATACCAGCTTTCACAGTTTTTAAAGGTTGAGCCACCATTTTTTGAAGTTAAAGTTGTTTTTGTGCTTTGAAATCGGTAATTTGCTAGTATATTTGACAAATCCTATATCTGTCTTCGTCAGAAAAGTTATTATGGTACTGATACCGGCATTCAATGAAGCATTTCATAGGTTTAGGTTACTTTTTACCCAAATAAGGCAAACAGTTTTGTTTGTTAGACTTAGCTGTATTTTTTTCCACTTGCTAGGATCACATTTCTTCCAACGCGTAGGTTCATTATTTTTAGCAGCATTTGTAATTGGCTGCTCTGTTGAATCTTGACTGCCTATGGTGTAAATACCTGCTAAATTAGAATTGCAAGACGGTAAAATAGGCACCTGAGGTTGGTTCATCATCATCGCTACGATCAATCTTCTTCAAGTTTAATTTCTGACAATCGTCACTATCGCTCTCGTCGTCTCACTAGACGACGTTGCAACATACTCGTACACACGCCTTTTCTTCTTAGTACGCTTATCATCTTCGCTGTCGGAAAACCATGAAACGCTAGAGTCAGAAAATTCGAATAGAAGAAGAACTGAGACGACCTCGTTGGCGCAACGGTTACCATGCCGGACTGCTAACCAGAAGGTTCCGGGTTCGATTCCCGGCCCGGCCGACATCTTTGTGATTAACTCAATTTATTGGTTGTGGGTCTGGGTGTTAAATATGTATCTATACCTATAAAATATATATGTATGTATATGTAGTATATCAGTTGTGTTAGCTACCATAACACGAACTAAAAATGGTTCAGTATGGGGTTAACCTGCCGTGTGTGAAATGAGTCCTAATATTTATTTATTGAACTCAACTCTTCTACTAGATTTTTGGTTCTGATGCCTGTGACAAGATACGAATTTTTCTTATTTAACACTGTCATCGGACAAAATGTCCCGGCAGCTTTCAGCCAACAAAGGCGCACAGTGTGGTGGGTTATATGAAAGTAACCACGCGACGCACGGGACGTTCTGCCCGCGAACAAGTCACTAACTCGGGAGCGACATATAACTAAATGTAACGACCCACGTCGAACTTATACAAATAATAACTAAACTATTTAAATTAATATTTGCAATCATTATCTTAAACTATTTTTATCATAGAAGAAGTGTTTATGTTGAGATAATAATTTTTCGCTGTGGTAGTATTTTACATAATCATTTAACAGTAAAGAGTAAGCAGTCACTATCCCGAGTTAGTTAATTTTCGCATTCGAGTATCGAAACAAACTGTTGAATTAGAAAAGTCACTAAATCATTATAGTGACTTTATTTTAACAAAATGCGTACGAATTCATAAGATTTGAATTCTATAAAGTAATTAAAAATATTAGTGACTTCTCGCATTTCCCGGCTGCATCATAAAACAAGATTTATTCACTTTTCACACTCCGTAACTTGGAAACCAAGACAGCTACAGAATTGATTGTCAAACAGATATTTAGAGAAAAAAAATGTTGTTTTAGTGACATTAATAACTCATTTTGGCCATTTTCCGACTTAGTGAGTTTTCGCTCTACGGGGACGATATATTTTTTTTTTCTGTTGATAATAATTTTTAAAATGGTATCTAATTGTAAATGTTAAATAATTGTTCAAGGGCTTAATTTACTTTTAGTAAAGTTATAACCTCCTACTAATAATATCAATTTTAACGAGTTCCTGTTATAACTGTAGAAATCACCAAATTTTAATAATATTTTTTATTTTGTGAATTCTGCCTGTCTTATATAACAAATTATCTGTTTGAGATTTTGAATCAATTCAAAATGTTGATTTACTCTTGTCTGAATAGTTGAGGAATAAAACGCTGAAGTATTTTTTTGAATGCAGTTCATTTTTATTGCTAGCAATAAATACATAATAAATTACCTTACAAGTAAACACAGTCACACAAAAATAATACAAAAAAAAATATACAAACTCAAAAAAAATATAGATAAAATAACATAACAAGATAAAGTTTACTTATAAGTGTACATATACAATATATAGGTAATATATAAGAACATTTATATAATATTAAACAAAAGAGATCTATGTAAAATATCATACTACTACTTATGTAAAATATCATAAAATACATAAATACATCAACATAAATTATTTAAATTATATACAATAGACATGAATACGTAAAAAAATATAGAGAAAGTTTATACATACGTAACAAAAATGGAAAGTTGTTTATAAATATATACTAATAAGATAATAAATATTCATATCTGACCTCATTTGACAAATATATACTTTATGAAAAAATACCCGTAAAAAATAATACTTTCAAATAATAAAACTAAAAATATATACAAAATATACACAACAACATTATTCTAACAAAAAAAAAACTAAAAAATGGTAACCAAAAAAGTCTCACACTCGCGCTAATAAATTAGAAAATCGAATAAATTAATTGACCGTGGGTAAATCGTAGACTAGAAAACCTGGACTGGTTTCCCGTCGTGGTTTCGTAACTACGTGTAGTTACGAGTTTATTTGGTTCTAGCTTAGTTGCCGTAGGCAGAGTAAGCAAGGCTGTTGCCCTCCTTCCTCGAGCGAGACCAGCCACCTTCCCAGCCATGTCCATGCTCAGCGTGGACAACGTGCTCAGAATGAGGCTCCCAACCGTGAGAAGGAGCAATCTCCCAGGTCTCCTCCTGGTGATGCTTCTTGGCTGCCAGCAGAGCCTTGATGATGGCGATGATCTTGATGATGAAAGCCACCTTGGCGAGGAGAGCCAGTTTGAAGAGAGAAGCGGCGATGACTAAGAGGGCGAGCACGACTAAGGCGACAGCTTTGGCTTTAGCGAGGATCATGAGGGGGATGAGCACCTTCAGCTTCTTCTTGAGCTTCTTCTTCTTGCCGCGGCCTTCGTCGACTGGAGGAGAAAACAAAGTAATTAATCTATGCGCTAAGAGTATTTACCGAAACCTGCAAAAATGCATTGAGAGATATTATCTCCATTTTATGACAGTCTCTAATGAGATGACTAAGCGATCTATGACTTTGAATTGTTTTAGTAATATTTCATCGCTAGCATCTTTGCATATCAGTAATTACACCAACTTTATGATTTATTTCTATAACAAAGAAAAATGATAGGCGGTATAAGTATAAGAAACTGTATAAGTCTCAAAGTCATAGTTGTATTTTATAATTCTCACCTTCGTTAATGGCTCTGGATTCAGATTCATCGTCCTCTTCTCCGCCGAAGGTCAGCTCGATGTCACCAGATTCCATCAAGTCTGAGGTGCTCTTGTATAACCTCTCAGCAACTTGCTTCTTCCTCACATCAGCATCTTCAGATAGAGGCTCAAAGCTCCTGGACTTCCTGGGACCGTTGTTGAGAAGAGTGACTCCATTGAAGATTTTGAGAGCACGAGAGCCTTCTAGCCTCTGAACGGTTTCCAGAGCCTGTTCCTGTAGATAAAAAAAAGTGAAAAACTTGATAATGATTTAGAAATAGTTAAATCTCTAAATATTGCGATGAAAGATATTTAACGCAGTAGGAATGTCTCACACACTAATCATGCAAAAATCAATGGATTTGGCTAATTATTTTGAAACCAGATGTTATGTAGATTTCCACAATCTTACGAATACTATGCTTTGAAATACTCCAAAACACTGTAATTAATAGGTATTGCATCATTAACCGATCCAAAACCCAATAATGTTATTAATCAACATGTTTAGGATGGTAATGTAAGATGCTAATCAATAGAAAAAGTCACTGCACTCCAAACCGAAATAACATTTATTTCAGCCGATGCACCATTCATAATATGTTTCACGAATCCATATTCACTTGTCACTTTTGTAATAAGATGTCGTAATTTTTTAAACCACGATTCAGTCCCAAAATCCAATTTTCACTAAAACCATCACTTGATCACTTCCTACCTTGAGGCAAGAGACTGCGTCTTCGCCATCCACACAAGATTTGACTTCGTCAAACACATTGGAGACGGGATCATCGCTGGATCCCACTGGGGTGCTGCTGACCACAGCCACCACACACAAGACACACACAAAAATCTTCATTTCGAGTCACTGCGTCCAAGATCGATCGAACTGTGATGACCGCTTGATCAGTAACAGTTTTTTATCTAAATAACCCCCACTCAGATTTTGAGCTAAATTAACATTTTAAACTCATATAGCGACTCAATAATACTATGCGTGTCACAGTTATCCGTTCATTAATATTAATATTTTCGGATAGTTCACGTTTAGTTTTACTTTCTTTTGGACGGTTTATACCGTATGTGACACTTTTATGATATAGATTGAAGGGTCAACTTTCTCTTTTTAAGGTATTGAGGTGACAGACTAGATCTCGAATCGTTTTAGATTATTAAATTAGCATTGACTACTTCTAGAAAGATATGTTTAAAACTGTTTCAATGGCTTTATGGCCTATTTGGTTATTATGAAATGGAGAGTTATTGTTAGAAAGCCTCTAATTAACTTAAAGATTTCTGCGTCGGATAGTTCGAAACTCGATATCTCTAAACTAGTCAAGCAACACTCGAAGTTCAATCTCCTTGAATATGTAAATCTCCCATGTAATTTAACGTATCTCTATCTATTGCCTGTTTTGATTTTACAAACGAATGTATGCAACATGCAACCATTTTTTCATGTTCATTACCTATCCTTACTTTTAATGTAATTAGTGTAACTGTTCTCTAGGCAATACACAAATATAGAAACACTTGAACCGTAAACAACTCGTAGTGGTCTGCTTATGCATCAGCCCCTAAGTTTGGTATTTAAACCGCAGCTTACCTCTGTCAATGTTAATTCTAAAGTCTTATTATTTATTCTATCTGTCTATCAGAATAATTACATACAAGTGTTACATCAATCAGCAGTTTTATTTGCATACTAGCTGCGCCCCGCAATGTTACCCGCGTTAATCTGGGTTAAAAGTAGCCCATGTGCTAATCACATGTCTAACAGAACTAGAACTAGACTCAGGGTTTGGCTATTAGATAAAACTTTTTTAAATATTAATGATTATCTAAAATTGAAAATTGACATTTGATTTATATCATGTACTATTGTAATGATATTATATTACTAGAATTAGATGTGACAATTGACATTTGATTAATATCATATACTATTGTAATGATATTATATTATTAGAAATAGAATTGAAAATTGATATGGATACCTATCATATACTTTTGTATTGATAGGTATCCATATCAATTTTCAATTATTATTTATTATATCATATTATTTGACTTGTAACTTTGGTGTTATCATTAAATGATTTGTATTTGTATTTGTATCAATACAAACGCATCGAAATAGAGATCATTTAAGCAAAATTGTAAGCTTACTGTGTCTACATATGTAATAAAATTGTTTTAAAAAACAAACAACCGACTTCAAAAACACAACTAAAAAGGGAAAAATAATTTTAAGCCTAAATCAAATCAAGAATATATAAATAGAATAGGAGAGTTTATTTCATGTACTTATAAAAAACTATTTCCTTTTTTTACTAATTCTGTATTCTTGGAATCGGTGCCAGCAAAGAAAGACAATTGAAAATAGTTTTAATTTGTTCTTATTAGATGGCACCGACTTCAAGAATACAGGATTACTAAAAATTGCAAATAGTTTTTTATAAGTACATGAAATAAACTCTCCTATTCTATTTATATATTCTTGATTTGATTTAGGCTTAAAATTATTTTTCCCTTTTTAGTTGTGTTTTTGAAGTCGGTTGTTTGTTTTTTAAAACAATTTTATTTTTACATTTTTAGTGGTTGGTAATGATATTTTGTTTAAGTTTTAGCTATGGAGAGCCAAATAAACTTCACGATGAAAAAATTTGGCGTGTGCCAGGCAGGCAACCAATTGGGAGCAAATCGAGCTGGATGCGAGCGAAGCGAGCGCGAAAATTTTCACCGTATTTGTTCGAATCGTTTGAACATTAAGAAGTCCAAAGCAGCACAAATTACATAATGTTTGTTGTGTTAAAACTTACTAGAACCAAGTGCGAGCGAAAAGAGTCGGATGCGAGCGAAGCGAGCTACGCGCGAGCGAAGCGAGCGCGAAAATTTTCACCGTATTTGTTCCAACCGTTTGAGCATAAAGAAGTCCAAAGCAGCACAAATTACATAATGTTTGTTGTGTCAAAACGTACAAGAACCAATTGCGAGCGAAGCGAGCTGGATGCGAGCGAAGCGAGCTATGCGCGAGCGAAGCGAGCGCGAAAATTTTCACCGTATTTGTTCCAACCGTTTGAGCATAAAGAAGTCCAAAGCAGCACAAATTACATAATGTTTGTTGTGTCAAAACGTACAAAAACCAATTGCGAGCGAAGCGAGCTGGATGCGAGCGAAGCGAGCTATGCGCGAGCGAAGCGAGCGCGAAAATTTTCACCGTATTTGTTCGAACCGTTTGAGCATAAAGAAGTCCAAAGCAGCACAAATTACATAATGTTTGTTGTGTCAAAACGTACAAGAACCAATTGCGAGCGAAGCGAGCTATGCGCGAGCGAAGCGAGCGCGAAAATTTTCACCGTATTTGTTCGAACCGTTTGAGCATAAAGAAGTCCAAAGCAGCACAAATTATATAATATTTGGAGTGTCATAAGCCCAGAACATCCTGGGGGAAATTCGAACGAAGCGGGATAACTCCTAGCGAAGCGAGCGCGTAAATATTTTCCTTATCCGTTCGAGGGTCTTGTCTATTAATATATCAAATTTTACAGTTCCTTCTTCCACTAAGTATGACCCAAGTGGCCAAGCTCTGGCGTCGAGAGTTTTTCAAGCCCCTGATTTAGTTTGACCCCTGCTTGTACTAAGAGTAGTGGTCCAGGCCCAACAAATTAACGTGTTATCCGAAGCACAGTAACGCCCAGATGAAAATATCATATTTTTTTATGGAAGTCTTGTGCATGGTTACCCATCCAAAGACTGGCCGCATGGGCCGTTGCTTAGCCTCGATGTTCGCGTCAGATTACTTTTGTTAGCCAGGCTGCTAATTTTATGAGCGAAATCTGTATGCAGTATGAGCGCGAAGAAGTAAAATAGGTTATCCAGTTATTTGGGCTTCCCACGGGAATAGCAATGACTTTTAAGATAAAAAGTAAACTTCGTGTTATACAAGGTCTAGTCTACCCCCTATATCAAATTTTAGCGAAATCAGTGTGTCATGTGTTATTTGGTGCATCCCACGGGAACAATAATTATTTTCGGGATAAAAAGTAGCCTATGTGTAAACACATAGTCTAACCTATCTTCATTCCAAATTTCATCAATGTCAGTACAACCATTCGAGCGTGAAGAAGTTAAAAAGATTTATTTGTTATTTGGTGCATCCCACGGGAATAGTATTTATTTTTGGGATAAAAAGTAGCGTATGTGTTAACACATAGTCTTACCTATTTTCTTCTCAAATTTCATGAATATCAGTACAGCCAAACGAGCTAGAATCTCTCTTCATGCGTAAAAATAACCTAACTTTTTAGGTTTTTCTTCGATTTCCCTAGGAGTCCATCATCAGAACCAGTTTTGGTGACAATGGGACCAATTCAGAACCATACTCTTTCAATTAAAAAAAGAATTTTGAGAATCGATCCACAAATGGCTGAGAAATCGGTGAACATACATAAAAAAAAAAAAAAATACATACACGTCGAATATATAACCTCTTCCTTTTTGAAGTCGGTTAAAAATACCATCTCAAATGTACTCGCTTAGTCAAATAGGCGTTACTATATTATTTTTTATGAGCAACATTTTACTTTACATAACTGTTTGTAAATTTGGCGGACGGTGTTTGGATGGATCACCATGCATAAGACGTTTTTCAAGTGGCATTTTTATCTGGGCGCTACCGTGGGTCGTACGACACGTCAAATTTTAGGTACCGGCTGTTTGTCTTAGTACAAGCAGTCGTTAAGCCAAGTTAGAAAGGCTGGAAAACTTTCGACACCAGAGCTTGGCCACTTATTTACGAGAAAAAGAATAATCTTAATTATGACTCATAAAGAACATTACCTATTGACTGACTTGTAACTTTAGTGTTATCAATAAATGATTTGTATTGTTATAATAAAGACTATCAAATTCCAATTCCATTTATTTCAACTATTTTTCAATTTATATCACAAAAAAACATACACATTAAAATAAACACTAATATCAAATAAATCAAGATGTCGAGAAATTCGAAATATTCATATAAAATTATTCTTACAGTATTGTTCATTAGGCAGTACATGAACCATATGGCAATGGTTCATGTACTAACAGTCAAAACGATTTGCTAATACTTTCAAGATGCTGTTAGGGCTAGCCCGGACTCTGCGCACCAGGGATGTGCATTTCTTGCGCATCAATTGTTTAGTAGAACACAAAACGAACCAAATACTTGATAAAATAATAATTTATTAAAACAAATTCTCTTGAGGTACAAACACGGTCACACATATAAATAACAATCACACAAATAAATACGCAATCATCAGTCACATTATTTGGCTATTTGGCTGGCGTAGGCGAGAGATGAAGCATCATTGGCTTGCCGGCTCCATCCAGACTGAGCTGGTTCGTAGGAATATCCTGGGTGCTCATCGTGGTGATGAGGGGCAGCGTAGCTGGTACCTCCTCCTGAGGAGTTGTTCTTATTGAACAGCTTCCTGATGAGGTTGATGGCGTTCATGGCAAAAGCGATCTTGCCCAAGAATATGGCCTTGATTGCGACAATAGCAATGATTCCGAGGAAGATAGGGATGAGGGCGGCCATCTTCAGCTTCAACAGAAGAAGGAGGGGCAGGAGCTGCTTGATCTTCTTCTTCTTCTTGCCACGTGCTAGAACAGAAGGCAATAATGAGCAAACTAGTAAGTAAGGTAACATAGCATAAGCAGCCCACTATACGTTCTCACTGCTGGGACTCGGGACCTTCTCTCACGAGGAGAGAGATTTAGGCCATAATCCACCACGCTGGCCAGGTGCGGGTTGGCGGATGACACATGTCTTCGGATATTCTGGTCCTCAAACATGCCAGTTTCCTCACGATGTTTTCCTTCACCGTAAAGTGAGTGCACACAAATCCACACATAACTTGAAAAACAAGTCATTGGTGTAGGGCCGGTATCGAACCAGGCCGTCTGATTGAAAAGCAGATGTTATTACCACCAAGCCACACTCGCTTTTTAAGCAAGTAATGTGCGTAAGTATGTGGATATGACTAATAGACGGAAATACTAAAGCTAGATTATGAAATTGGGTAAAAAGACTGAAATAACATTATTCATGAAATTATCAGAGACATTGACAGGTCTGATTTAATAAACCTAATACTGACGATGTTCATGATATGATGAGGATGAATTAAGCCCAATCGTACTATGTGATAAAATTGACCTAACAGTAAGAGTAGTATAAAAATGACTGATGCAATATTTTATTGGTAAGTATATAAACAAACTTTTGTATAAATATCAAATGTAAATTTTTGTTAAGTCATTTCGAGGTCAAAAAATTGATCACGATTCATTTCAGACTTTGTTGATGAACTTAATTTGCAAATCGATATCTTGCACAACTTTACTCTTGATAACAAAAGTACCGTTTATTTTCTTTGACAAGACTTTTTCAGTTAGCTTTTACAGATCATGTTTATGTTTGTTTGTTTCTTAGTTCAAGTCGAATGATGCCTCAATTTATTGTTTACTTCACACAATTGTCAATAGCTTTTAGTCATGGTAATTAAACAGCCATAAAGGGCTAGTTGGGCCCACTTATGTGTACAAATATGTAAAGAGGAGAAAGTTGTCGTTTTGTCTTGAGATGTACATGCCTATACAAATATACCTATAAACATAGGTGCCACGCCATTGTTTGAAAGCCTACATAACAACGGCTTGAACCTAAGATGAGATAAATCTTTGTACTTGAAAATATATCTTATAACACAGTTTTGAGTAGTATTTTTTTAAAGTCTGTAAGTTTTAGAGTTTTAAAAATTGAATTGATCAGAAAAGTCTCAAATCTCTAAGGGTTTGTTCAGAAAACAGTTCATGTTTTCAATCAACAGAAACCTCTCATAATCTGTATCGTTTTTGTATGTACTAATGATTAAACCTATTAAAAATTTTAATCACGGTAAGCTGTATGTATCTGATCGTCTGATTTTAATTGAATATATTATCTTCCAACTACTAAGTATTAAGTATCACAATATGCGAGTACATCAAAATTAAGTTGGCAGATTTTTAATGGGACATCAAAAAATGGCATAACTGTCCAAGTCATAAATTGAAGGTCTAGGCTGTTTGATATACAGCTATATGTATATGATGTACAGTAATCATAAAGCCTCATCAGGGGCTGTTTTATGGGCTTTTTATGAGAAAAATAAGATGCATACCTTCCTCATCAAGTCCCCTGGATTCGTTATCAGCCTCAGTCAGGCGCAGTTGAAGTACATGGTTGTCCAAGAAGTCAGCAACGTTGTCAGCTATTCTTTCCTCCAGTTGAAGTTCTCTTGCTTTAGGTTCTTCAGCTAAAGGTTCATAGCTTCTCGCAGAACGAGCTGATCCAGTGTTGATCAGGCTCATGCCTTCAAAGATGTCCAGGTTCTTGGAGATCGCCAACCGTTCCGTGAATTTCAGGGCTTTTTCCTGAAAGGAATAGGCGATATAAATATTCATGGCTCATTAAAATTTCACTGTACAGTGAAACTAGTTTAGGTGTTTTACAAATTTTTTTTCCCAGTATATTTTGAAACTAATGCTTTTTTTCTGTTCAGTATAACATACAGTGATATTATTAAAAACTAATTAGTATTAATAATGGTTGCTGATTTGACTGAAGCAAATTGAGCATTAACATTAATTGATTATAACATAATTATCATAATCATTGAACGAACGGCACTGATTTGACAGAATGTGTGAACTTTTTCTCTATTTAAATCTAAAGAATCGAGAGATCGGTCGCATCATAATTCACTGCAAGCTTCCAGTAGCCACATCACTTCACAATCACAGTCCAAAACTCCAGTAAATCACCTTCAAACACAATGTGGTATCCGCGTCCACACACTCCGATATGGCTCCAACAAGATTTTCGGAAATTCCATTTTCCTTCACCGGCCCACAACTAACGGTCGCCAAGAAGGCCACAAACGCTATTTTCTTCCACATTTTTTCTTACTGTATTGTACTTCAACTGCCGACGCTTGGCAACTTATGATATTTTTCCAAAATACTGATGGATTATATCCTTAACCCCCCACCACGATTTTGACAATGTGACGTAAAGTATGTGTGCACAGACTGGCGTCTCCCACTAACTGATGGAAGATCAAGCGACGACGTAAGGATAAGTAGAAAAATAAATATTGGTTGTTAGAAAGCGCATTTTACGTTTACGACATAGGTGTAGTCTTACGGCGGTTCGTGTGAAGGTGCAAATGAAACGAAAGAAAAAGTGTGATAGTTGATTGTTTGATTTTTCGTAAGCCTATGCAAACTCCGGGTGAAAATTAGTTTCGTAATAAGTGGACAGAAACTTTTTGTGCATTAGACGGGAGACACGTGAAAAAAAAAAAACAAAAAATGTGTATTTAAAAAAATGTGTTCACTAGTGCATAAACCTATCCTAATTTGATATGTAGCTATTTAATATCAAATCTCCAATTCGAGGTCGCTATAGAACCGGAACTGTAAAGTATCGGGCGCGGATCTCAAACTTTCTGTCGCATCTCCACGAAATAGACGTCGGATTACTGTAGTAACAAATTAGTTTTTTTTTTTCTTATTTTTTTGTCCGGTGTGCAAAAATAAAAAGTAAGTTTAATGCGTTTATTTTAATTGTAGTACGTACTTTTTGTATATTGACAAAACAACTATAACTTTATTTATAGTAACTTTTCGGTATTACTGTATATTCTCTATAGATTTGTTTGACTTGAGAAAATTGACATTTTGCAAGTTACATTCGGATATGAAAAAAAAACTGTGTAATTGATTTTCGCAGTGACTTGTTGACAGTGTTTTTTTATGTCCCATCATAATCTACTATTTTTATTCCCCACGAAAATGTGTGAGTAATGCCTATTAAATACTTATTTTATAATTCTTGATATACCTACTTTTTTAACCTTTAAGAATAAAAATAAAATACATAACCGAAATAAAACCTTACTTAGTATAGAATTTAACTTTTAACTTAGTGTTTTTTATATTTTAGTAATCCATTTATATACAAAAAATATAAAAAAATACGATGAACGATCTTAAAATCAAAGTCTCTAAAACTTTTAGAGTATGAAAATATAACCAATTATTTCTTAAAAAGCTAGACGAAAAAGTGAGTCTTAAAAATTTGTGAATTTTTGTTAAAATATTATTTTTAAATTTAAATTCAAAATATTTAAATACAATTATATTTAAATAAAATATAACTAGTCAAATTAATAAAATAATTAACAAAAGCAAAATTGTTCTCCAATTTAGTAAGAGTTATACAACTCCTAAGACCTAGAATAGGGGTCACCAGTCTTGAAGTCTATTATGTAGCTAGTATTTGAATCCAGAACTAGTAGTAGTTTAGCCTACTTTACTAGCCTCTTAGCCTCAACTACCCCATCACAATTAAAAAAATAATTATTGGCAAATAAAAAACACTTTTTAGTTCATTTCAGCTCTAGCCTGCAAAATAAACGTTTTACTCGTAGCTAGCTAGTCCTTCCCATAATTTTTTATTAGTTAGTTACTAGAATTAGAATTGAAAATTGACATTTGATTACTAGTTGCTTAGTTGGTAACATTGGAAAAAGAAAATAGAATAATTGATCAAAAAAATTACGTTCAAGGAGATATAGAAACAGTTACAATTACAAGTATATATAGAATCAAAATACAATAACGACGACTAAAAAGTGATGTGACGATGAGATTAATCAGTATACTTAATGATGAATAATCGCAATGAATGTATTACGAAGTAAGTATATTTGTTTTCAGTGAACCTAAGAAATTCTGTATCGTGAGTATTATAAGAAAAGAGGTTTTATTAGTATATCTTTGAAATGTCGTTTCAAATACTCAGGAACTTTAGTAAAATTGTCATTAATTACAAAGTCAACTTCTTCATCTTCTTATGAGCGAAATAGCCAAGCTCTGGTGTCGAGAGTTTTCAAGCCGCCCGAAGGCCTCTGACTTGAATTAACGACTGCTAGTACTAAGACAAACAGGACCTACAAATTGTCAGAAATACAGAACTTCATTAGCCATAAATAATATACGTTAAAGGCAAGTCACACTACCCTAATTACTTAATACTTAAAAATACTAGTTAGATTAAATTAATTAGACTTACAAATTTCATTAAATAGCCATCCAACCTATGGTAGCGAACTGATGATAATAGTCATTTTTTAAAAGACAATCTTGAGCATAATCACCTATCCAAATACAGTCCGCATTGACCATCCATGTTTAACCTCAATGATCGTATCAGATCATCTTAGTCAGCTGAGCTACAGTCGCTACACAAAGTCAACATGTCTAGGTCAAATAAAAAGAAGCAAAACGATTAAATAATTGTTGCTATGTGCTATAATGCTGATGTAATGTCACCACTTACGGTCGTAAGGAGAAAGTACATGAGTGAATTTATTCGACGATTCAGACGAGGCTGTGACGTATTTTGACCGAAATAAAGGTGTGTGTCACCCTTTTTCTAGGTCACTTCTGCTGATATCTATAAGCGATATATTTATAGCAGGATCTTTGTAATCTAATTAATAAGATATGTGATCAATTAATATAAAATTATAATTAATAAGCCCTGACGCTAAAATTCGACAGCGTACAAAATTCGAAGACGTGGGGATACGGATTGCCAAGTTGAAAAAGAGATGGGTGGGACACTTGGTGCGTAGGGCTATCTCTAGATAGACCAGGGCAGTCACCGAGTGGTATCTGAGGAACGGAAAACGACAGAGAGGCAGACCACCAGCCCGATAGTCAGATGACATCGTTAGGCACGCTGGAAAGAGCTGGTGGAAACTGGCTGAAGACCGTACTATATGGCGTGTTGAAGAGGAGGCCTATACCCAGCAGTGGGAAGATACAGGCTGATGATGATGATGACGCTAAAATAAATATATAAAGATAATTCATTATAAAGCTCCCGAGATACCAGCAATGCCGAAGTTGGTGCCTAATGGTAATAATAGTAGTTTAAAAAACCTAAAAAAAAAACACGCTTATCTGGCCGTTTTAAGTGGGTTAAAATCGCGCCCAAGGAAGTCGGTTACAAACAAACATACAAACAAAAATACCAGAAATTGGAAATAATTTTATCAAATTAGTGTATTGTCATCGGTCCTCAATAAATCTACAAAGTTTCAACGAAATCTGGCCGTTTAAAGTGGGTCTAAATCGCGCTCAAAGAAGTCGGTTACAAACATACAGGTGAAAAAGCGTGTAAAAAAAACTCGGTACATTTAGACATTTAACCAATTATAAGACCAAGTCTAGGTCTAGTGTCTCCATGTCAAGTGTCTCTGTTAGATATTATTATGTTACGATCAGTCTTATGTCATTTAAGGAAAATAATACATTTTTACTTTACTTTTTTTTTACTTTTTCTAGGTCACGTCTGCTGTCATCTATATGCGATCTATTTGTCGCAGGATCTATCTAATATATTTATAGCGGGATTTTTTGTCTGTATGTTTGTCTGGCTGTGGTATTTTAGATCCCGCATTGATGAATCCTGATTTCCATTTAGAAATTTGGAAGGTGCAATAATCGAAAGTGTTCTTAGCTATTATGTTTGTTGTATGTAGATTCAATATGGCCGCCGTCTCACTATAATAGTCAATGACATATTTTTTATTATCTGCCTCAATATAAGATCAAATATAAAGGCTTGACTAGTAGAACATACATACATTATGTTTAATTTAAATTTAAAAATTGGACGTAATACAATACGAATTTATTGCACACCAAATACAAAAAAAAACAACATTACATATGTAATCAAGAAGAAAAAACAGAGGTAGTATATTAGGCGGCCTTATCGCCTAAGGTGCTTTCTGCCAGGCAACCTTTGGATGGATTTAAGATAATGTTAACGAACGAACCACAATGTTTCATTAGGTATAGATTATTTGTACTAGTTTAAGATCACCTTAGCTAGCCGAGCTACAGGCGCTAAAAGTTTCTTCATATCCACAGATAGATGAACTGTTGAAAACAGGTCACTAACCTTCTATTCTATCTGCATAAGGCATACGTGCAGAGAATACTCTAAGTGGAAAGTTCTAAACAGCAGAACATCCGGGAGGCTGCCCTGAGAACAAAGTGTTGTTTGTCGTAGGGCCGTGTCAGTTTGATTTACAATCCACGCCTCTACAGAGCTAGTCAAAAATAAATACAGTGTAAACTCCATGTAACGTCACTCGATTTAACGACAAACTCGAAATTTAAAGCGTCGCAATCTAGTTTAATTGGTTTAACTTGTATTCCATACAATGATACATTCTCTCCATTTAACGACCACTCTCTTCTTAATATATATAAATCTCGTGTCACAATGTTTGTCCTCAATGGACTCCTAAACCACTTAACCGATTATAATTAAATTCGCACACCATGTGCAGTTTTTTGCAGTTCGATCTAACTTGAGAGATAGGATAGTTTAAATCTCAAATTATAGTCGCAATATTAATTTATTGCTAATTATTGTCTGTTATTATTTGACAGTCACAATTATCGGTTAACTCCAAATGATTCTAACAGATGTCGAGACCTTTCGACTGGGCTGAGTAAGTAATCACACACAACAAAACACTATCTATTTTACGTACTCATAAGTGAGCCAAAACAACGTTTGCCGGGTCAGCTAGTACTGTCATATAACGTGTCAACGCGTTGCCACGCCAGAAATCGGTTTCACGTGCAGCTATAGATGTTTCACATCAAAAATCTCGAATTCCCCAGACATTCCGGAGTCAGTTGACCCACTAAAGGGACGTAGTACGACGTCGCACGTTCGCGATGAAAGTGTGATGAGTCAGTTAAAGAACTCCGACCTTGAATCAAGGTAGTTTGTGCGACGAGTCAGCGCACAGTGGATGCTTTTTCAAAAGTAATCAAATACATGTTCAATTATGACAAATACTCATGCAACTGTGGCAAGGAAACACAATAGACTGTGACAAATAAAATAATTAATATAGGGTTAAAGAGTTGTTTGGTATTCAGTAAAGCGTAACCAGGTTACAGTAGTAATAAATTATTATAAAAGTGTGTTTCAATATTTATTTTTTATTTCAATTTTCAGCAGTAATGCATTGAACAAGGCGTTTTTTGAACAGACGCAAGTAGGGGCGGGATATGTGATTACATTTAAAACTAATACAACAAGAATCATTAATTTATTTTTGTTCCGTTACATTGTAATATATATAAACTCATCTATAGTATATTAAAAATCAATACAACAAGATAAACAAAACTAAAATTAAATAACGTCGATGCGTTGGTTATACGGTGTATATGCATCAAATAATGAGAGCTGGGTCTAATTATTTAATTATAATGATTTCAACCAATGCAAGTTAATATTACTTAATGTAAATGTAATCTAAAATTAATTAAATTAAATTAATGTTCACCAAATGAGAGCTCAAGAAATTAGAGCGCGATTATATTTTTACTGCATATTAACCTGAGATATTAGTATGGAGGGGTTTTATGCCAGAGTGTATTACATTAGAATCAGATTGAAATATTAGTTCAGATAAAAAAATGTCCATAGGTACCTATGTAAGTATGAATTCTTTTTACTTGTTACAATTTTTTTTTTGTTTTCCAAATAATAATTCAAATTTTCTTCAATCTAAAATATTCACCCCGTGTGCGCAACAATCCAAAGGTATGTGAAAACTTTCTTGAACCGCGCCCAGTATAGCGGTACAACGCACCTGTGTCTGTGATCATACATTGTGTAACTGGCTCATACCGGTACGATCATAAAGTGAGATGGTTCGCCTCGAGTACTATACGATTCAAATTCCATGTGACCTGGATAAATATAAATTTAAATCATTCATTCAATAAAAGTCAATTAAAAATAACATGTCACATAAAACTACAACCTTACTGTCTTCAAGGCGAGAGTGAACCGGTTTCTTCTAGGCAAGCGCGCTTCATCTTAGACTGCAATATCACAAGCGCAAACCTATTAAGCGTAAAAGAAAAAAAAAAAACCCGCCCCTGCTCGCCCCCGGTGCAAAGGTGCCCATCACGCTTGCTGCATTACCGCGCTGAATAGCTATGGCTAACCTCTGCGCCAAGAACGACCCGGAGTACGTGACCTAAATGAGACATCAAGAAATACGCTAATGGGCATTTTCTTAGAAACTTTACGTGATTAGTAGTATGTATGTTAAAGTACTACTTTTTATTAGCTCAGTAGGCTAGATTATAGTTTTATTCAGAGATAACTTCTCGTATTCCTTTTAAAAAAATCATATCACAATTATTAATTTCATTATTTATTATAAAAGTAGTAGTAGTAAAATTATTCAATAACTTATTTACAGAATTGTATCAAATGATGTATGCAGTTTATTTTCTTATACTACCTCATCCGTGAAATCTGTCGAGAACTAACAACATATATTGTTCCCACAGTTTAAATTGTTTTAACTGTCAAATTTCCTATTTACAAGATGTTAAGATTCATGACATTGACTCAACAGTCACGACTGCTGACTGCAGTTCTTATGTACTAGTATGTATGTATGTATGTATGAATGAGTGTTTGTAAGTATGCTGCTTTTCTTGTGCATTTATACTGAATAATTTACCATTAAGTCTAGTTTTTAGTAAAGTTTTTTTTTTATGTTAGATAGGCAAGCGCTTGATCGAAACTCACCTGATGTTAAGTGATGTTGCGATCTAAGGTGGAGCGCGCTTGTCTAGAAGAAACCAATTCACTCTCGCCTTGAAGACAGTGAGGTTATAGTTCAGAGGGAACAGGGATTCTGGCAATGAGTTCCACAGTTTAATGGTCCGCACAATATATGAAGAAGCGAAACGCTTCGTGCGGAAGTCTGGTTTTATGTTAAACCGACTTCAAATTCAAATTCAAATTGCTTTATTGTCAAGTATCAAAGACTCACAATAAAATAAAAT
Source organism: Mellilla xanthometata (assembly GCA_035578125.1). Taxonomy (NCBI): domain Eukaryota; kingdom Metazoa; phylum Arthropoda; class Insecta; order Lepidoptera; family Geometridae; genus Mellilla; species Mellilla xanthometata. The sequence goes on along the minus strand of JAPUBQ010000030.1, from coordinate 2,617,112 downwards.
ACTAAATACAATAAATCAAAAACAATCCGAATATATATGTTACTTTTATAATATACTCGTACCTACTACTACAATTAATATTTACGACAAATAAAAAAATATAATTATGTCCTTACCATTTTCTATTGGAAACAAAAATCGGACTATGTCTAAGGCATCCATTATTTATGTTAATCGCAGTCAATTCTATCCGCTATAGTACAATTTGGGGTCTTCAAACCTAAACTAAATAGGCTCCTTCTAGGCAAGCGTAACAACATCTTAGTCCACAATCAAGCTTAACATCAGGCTAGCTGCGGTCAAACGTAAGCCTATTCATCAATAAAATAAATAATAGTTTAAAAAAGCTAAAAAACACGCTTTTTATAGAAAACCGAACTAAAAAATAGAAAATAAATTTAAATTAATTTCAATTAAGAAAAAAGTGTTAAAACTTTCAGTGAAAATTAATAATAGTGTGAATAAAAAAAAATATTTTATTTAAAAAAAAAGAGTGGTGCATGGTGTCAATGGTTATAGATATTTTATTGACAGATATGAGTAGAGTGATTATCATTTCGATAATATCTTAACAAACAAACATACAGGTGAAGCCGAAAAAAAGAAATCCGCAATTATAATCAGGACGGCATTGGCGCTGGCTCGCACCCGACTTCAAAAGGACGAAGAGGCTATCAATTAAACTGTACGTTTTTTTAATGATATTCTCGTGCTTCTTGCGTGACATCAGCAAGACCAATCTCAAATGGTGCTGGGCAGAACATGTTGGGAGGTAGAGCTATGGTAAGTGGGCCAAAACATTGACGGACTGGAGGCCTACGACAGGCAAAAGAAACGTCAGTCAACCACACGCTGGGTCGACGACATCCGTAACATCACAGGCAGGACATGGATGAGAGCAGCGCAACATCGGGATGACTGGTGTACGAAAAGAGAGGCCTATGCTCAGAAGTAGGCGAATAAAGGTTGACAATGATGAATACAGAATACAGACATTTATTGACAAATAAATATTTACAAGTCAAAATAATATAAAAAATATATAATTATTTACCACATGCGGTATCCTTAACGATATGGAATTCTCTAAAAGAATAATAGGATGTGCTTACTAAAAATGTTTTAATTAAGCTTTGAATAAAGAGTCAGAGGCTGCATTTCTTATACTACTAGGTAGCTTATTGTATAGCTTAGGGCCGCCAATATAGACCGATTTTTCGAATTTGGCTATCGAGTGGGCAGGTGTGGCGAGCTTGTGCTTCCATCTAGTGCCGTACTTAGGGATGATGATGTCATCATCACCATCATTCCTATTCCTGAGGTATATCATCATTGAAATACTTCAGGAATAGTCCCAATTTAACTTTATTAAAATCAGTTTAGTATTTTTTTTTTTGTTAAAGTCGGAATTCCTATTTGTTTATTACTCACTAGTTAAAGTAGTTTTTTTTTTGTATGAGTTAAGAACTATTTAAATGTTTCGGGAGTTTAAAACATAGAAACCTACGTATGAATATTATTATTTATGCATTAGGGTGAAAAGTAAACGAATTAAAAAGGGCAGGGACAAAATTAAAGCTCCAGTACAAAGTAATAAGGTTATCTGCATTTTGGCTAGCTCTTACCTTTTTTTTGTAACCATTGATTTTGAAAAGAAAATCAGTACTTAATAAATATTTTTTTATAAGTTGATTAATTAAACTGATTAATTTAATTAATAACTTTTTTTCTTACCAAAATAAATTGCTTTTTACATAGCGCCCTCATTCATTATTTATAATTTTCATATAAATATCCTAGGTCTTATTAGTTAAGAGTTGGTAAATGAAAAACATAAAATTAAATATGAATTGTTTTAATGACTTTTTACGAGGATCCATCGTAAAATAAATTACTTAATATATTTATGTAATAGAACATCGCCGTTTCGTTTGTCGAGAATAATTTACATGACTCATTTACTACACTCATATACACACTTCAACAGTAAACTAAAAAATAAATTATAAACGAGTACATAATAATAGGTAAGTAACTAAAAAGTACAAAATAAAATATCTTTGGAACAAAAACTTAAAAATATGTTGACATAAACATACTATCAATGAGTATTAAACATCACAATACGTATATAAAATATAAGAATATACAATAATAATACAAAAAAATATATAAAATATATAAATATCACATATATGATAAATATTTAAAGACCAACTCCATAAATCAGTCATGGTAACAAAAAATCAATACTGATAATGCATAAAATACTTGCTATAGTAATATGATATATCAAATAATTGTAAGGATAAATAATTATGAATAGATAGATACACTTCATATAATAATATTATATATGAATTAAGAAAAATACTATAATGATATAGAAAAAATAGATCTACATACGATAATCAATAAAAAGTACTATTTACATAGAAATAATAGAAAAACGGTGGACAAAAAATATTAAAGCATGACAAAGTATAGAGAGTTTCAAATCGTTCATTGTGTAATAAATTACTTACGTCTAGAATAAATTATGTAATTTTACGGAATAAATTATGACTGCTTAGCGTGCGCAGAGTAAGCGATGTTGTGGCTGTCTTGCGACCTGCCCCAACCGCCGCTGCTGCCGCTGTCCCATCCGTGGTGCTCTTCGTGAGCAGGTTCAGCCCAACCGCTGGACTTCTGTTTGGATTCAAGCAGCTTCTTGAGAGCACCGAAGGCGGCGGCGATGAAGGCAATCTTTCCAAGCAGGTAAGCCTTGAAGACGGCAAAGGCAATGATACCCAGGAAGAGGGGAACTAAGGCGGCGAGCTTCAGCTTAATCAGGGCCAGGATGGGCAGGAGCTTCTTCAGCTTCTTCTTCTTCTTGCCACGGCCTGGAAAGAAAAATATTTGACATAAGAACTTAAGCCAAACGAAATAGTCAACACCTTTAAGAAATACAACCAACCAAAGAATGTTGTCCCCAAAAAATTAAAAAATATTCTCAATGACAAAGAAAACAGTCATCGCATAAGACAATAAGCTCATTTTAAAACAGTAGATGTTGTGACTCCGCCTGACCAAACGTTTTGAACAGGTTTCCAAGCGACTTGTCACGAGTATGACTAAGTACATATCTCTTTACTGTCTTTGTCAAGTGAATGAGATTATGAATAGCATCCAGTTAAAACTTGTACATTAAACGGTGCTTTCTGAGAAAGTGAAATTGTAGTGCGTCATGACAAAGGTCATCGAGACTAAAATGGTTAATGAAAAAGAATCGAAAGCTCCGTTTTCATGAGTTGAAAACGCCCGCGGCGAATTCTGGAAAGAGAAATTGAAGATTGCAAATGTCAACAATGTCGATGACCAAAGTCAAAATCGTCATAAACTTGGGTGCAATAAAACTTATTTCACGGCGCTAAAGGCAAATAAAGAGTCGAAGAAATAAATATTGTCACAGGTGACGTCACGTAAGATTCTGTGACCACAGAGAGTACATCCTTTGAAAGTTATATAACAACTCATGAATAAGAATTAGCGGAATTAGGAAACAGACTTTCCTTTTTAAAGCTTCAAGAACGAGTTATGTAACTTTGTACGCGACGTACATTTGAAACAGGTTGTAAGTGGGACGCCTGAAGCCTTGAAGTTGATGGTACTAGGCTTTCTATTGTTTGCTTTACAATTTTACTAAGAACGGAATGTTAGCAAAGTAGTATTTTGACCTGGGCATTTTTTGCGGTACTTATTATGTGTATGTATGTCAAATAAGTGAAACATTTATATTATTTGTGTCTTCATTTCCTAATTTATTTCTATTATCAATGACTTTTTTCTGGTCTTCTTTCTCTGGTTTTCTTTCATTCTCGTTATTTGTCTTTTCTATGGTGTCATTCATCTTATAACTATGTACTATAATATTTTTGACATCATTGAAATGATATGCATAACGGTTTTCTCATCCAACACAAAAGCACAATCAATTCTTATTGATTTTTTCTAACAATGAACTTCATTACTTATCGTGACCCGAGAAATTCTACGAGAGATATGAGTAGTACCTAAAATGGCGTTAAAGGTTATTACAGACAAGATACTTTTGATTTTTTTAAAGAACATGTGACGAAAACGAAGAAAATTGGAAATAATAATATGTACTTTGTGTGAGTTCGTAACATATTGACATATCTTTATTTTGCTGAACGAATAACATAATATTTAACGAATTACATTCTGAAAAATTAGGGCAATGCCGTCATTTTTGCAAGTATTTTTAGATAAATATATTTTCAAAAACTCAATTAAGTTATTTTGTTTACTTCAGAAACCTTCTTTTATGTCCCTTTTGAGTTCCATTCTCAAAATATCTCTATGGTGTGATATTGTCATACGTAAATTTGAACCTCGTTGATCAACGGAAAGAAGCAGAATAAATTTATTCTCCTACCAAGATTCCTCATTTAGTAAATAAAGATAGTTAGAAGACATACATGCTGATACGTATTCTAAAAATGTTTGATGCGGCTCGTCTATACCAACCCTTATTAGTTGTTCACACAGCTTTTGTAGTCAACAATTCACACGTACAAAAAGACGACACATAAACCTCTAGATTTTAACTGACAGATAACATCTACGATTAACTTTCCTTTATCACAGGTTTGAGCAACAATGATTAGTATGAAAGTATGAGAATTTTTTAATATCTATCTCCAAAGAGTGTGTGAACAAACATTCTTCGTGCTTGTGTATTGACAAAACGGTGTAGAGAAATGTGCTTGCTATTTGGTTTATCTTCTCGCGTTTTATTCTACGTGGGATTGGCATATTTTCTCTTTAACAATTTTAATTTTAAAAGTGAAATACTTTGTTTCTTTACATTACATAGCTGACAACAAAAATAGTACATTATTAATACTTTGGAGTTAATCGAAATTTTAGTGAATTACATTTTAGGTAGAGAATTATTACTTGATTTACCTAGTCAATCTATATATTTTTTATATATACAGTTCTTTCAATCTATTCGTCTGACTTTTATCACACTGTATAACTTTTATTGTTTTATTTAACTACAGCTACTTTTTTTTATTGAGACTGACACTTAACTTTATAATCTTAACAATTGTTTTATTCGTTGTTCGTTCGTTTTGTTCTAAAATATTTTTTCAATCTATTTCTGTGGTTTTTTATTCATTAGATTTCTATTCGTTATTTATAATTTTCATTTCACTAGTTGCAAATTGAAAGTAATTCGTCTTTGGTATTATTGTCCTGACCACACTGGTACTAATAATAAGATCTCAATTTAAATCAATTAGGACCAAACATATTTGAAAGTATAGTTGCCATTTAAAAATGGTATCTACATTTTATTCTTTACATACCTTCTTCTTCGACCGAGTTATCCTCTTCGAAAGCCTTAGGCATTCTCAGTTGCAGAGCATGGCTGTCTAGGAAGTCCACGACATTGTCCAGGATCCTTTCTTCAACTTGCTGCTCCCTGGCCTTGGGGTCTGCAGCCAAAGGTTCGTAGCTTCGAGCTGATCTGGGGCTACCAGTTCTGGAGAAGCTTATTCCATCGGCAAGAGTCAGATCCTTGGAAGAGGCGAGGTTGTCTGTCAGCTTCATTGCTTTTTCCTGGAGAAGAAAAGTTTTGGTTAAATTTGATTGTTTTCTGTGAATTTATAATAGACGTTATATATTATGCTTTGACCGAAGAAGTTTGATATTAAGATCAAAATGTAGTGCACTAGTACCAGGGCATAGATAACAAGAGCTCTTAAAATAGTAATTTGCTGGATTTAAGAAATATCATTTATAATGCATCGCAAATAACAATTCATAGATGAAAATGTGATTTGATTGGGCTTCGAATTTATAACGCGTTGGCAAATTTTTTTTTGCAGCCGTTATTTTTCTGCTGGATCAAAGTGCTAACTAAACTACTTGGTGTATTAAATACTCTCCGACTAACTGAATAACATAAGTTAAGAATCACAAATAAAATCCAACTGCATTTATACCGTCATGCACTTTGACCCACTTTTGAGAATCAATATCTCATAATTTTACAACGTGTACAATTTCACAATACATATTCCCAAAAAATTATAATACACCAAGGGAATCGAACTAAGACGAAATAACTAATTGAAATCCAGCAAATTGCATCACTCGAAATATTTTTAACAAATCCAGGAAACTCCACAACTGAGAGGCAAAGAACAATCCATAGGGCACTACACAGGGCACTAATCACAAAACACTTCACTCCACACACCTTGAGACACAACATGGTATCAGTTTCCACGCAATCCCGAAGGGCTGAGATGAATCTCTCGAGCCCATCTTCTTTGGGCATGGGCAGGGCACATGCCGAAGCCAGGAGACAAAGCACCACGAAGGCTCTCATGTTGATGGCTAAAGTCAAATTGTTGAGGATGGTAGTAAGACCGTCTGTTTTATTTTGCCTTCCCCCTCTCAACAATTTCCATATGTCACGGCTCGGGCGCGCCGGTGCGCGTGGGGTCGGAAATCCAAACACGGCCTCACAAAGAGTATACCTAACCGTACTTAGCACGTACTTGTGATATTAAAAGAAAAAATGGAAAAAAGTGGGTTATAAAGCTAGGGTCAGTCTATGTTTGGTTGGTCGGCTCGGTTTTGGAGGATTTTCTAATTTTTTTTTATGAGTGAAACGCTAATGATGGCGCGGAAATAATTGCTCGCGTTTTAACGCTATTTAAATTTATTTTAATGCGTGTGAGTTGAGATATTAGGAATATTATATAGGAAGGTTAATTTTACTATTTTTTTTAAGCTCACTTAGAGGCATTTTTTATATTATTTGTATTAGTGACATACTTACGATAATGTCATATTTTTTTCTTTGTATTGAAAAATATGGAACTAACTTAGACGAAAATTCTAAAACTCATGCTTATAAAATATTACAAAATAATTAAAATGTGGTACCAAAATTAAGTAGGTCATCACAAATGACAGACATTACGAGTAGATTCATATCAAAATCAATTCAATAATAATTTAAAATTCAGTAACTTGTTATTATATCTTAATTTAGTATGATAATAATGAAATGTAAATTTTATAGTTAGTATAATTCAGTCTACTTTTTATAGTGACAAATTTAGGTCTGTTAATATAAATTAAAACTGAGATCAACAATTTGTCGTACGTAAGAAGACATTTAAGTATACTATGCACTTAACCTACTTGATTCCTTCTAATGACTTTTATTTTAATAGCTGTAAAAGTATGTTTTTAATCATGAAACTATTGAAAAATTTAAATATTGAAAACAATTTTATCATTAACTAACCCCTTTTTAACTTGAAACATTGTACACGCATAACTTGGAAGTATTTATTTACTAGTAATTAATAGTCTGTTAGTTGTTTCTTCAATACCATAAATTATTCAAATGTATCTTTAATTTGATTATCGCTGATAGCAACGGACTGAATTCTTATATTTTGTTTATGTTTTATGTGTGTATCTATACCTTAAATGTATTTGTATCAGTTCTGAATTTTTGAAGCTTAAGACCTCCCTTTTCCTCATTTCTCTTCTTTGATGTCTTATAAATTGTATATTTGATATGCAAAGTGAATTATTGTATGTTTTTCATACTAAATAAATAACTAAATCTAAATCAAAACTTAGGTATTGAGATATTTATAAGACATTTTAGTTTAATATGCACATAAGCTAATTATTTATTTGATCAAAAAATATATTTTTGGATAATCATAAATATACATACCTACATACTACTAGGTACACCTTTTATTTTAATTAACAAAATTTTCGTTTTTACTATGCTTTGTATATATTCTTACGTTATGTTTAAATTTATTTTTAACATTACTTCTAGTTTTGTCAATAAAATTACATACATGACTACTAAATAAAACTTACATAACTAAAACTGAGTTTTTAAAATTTATTTTACTATCGTGTGATTCTTTTCCCTTTTTTTTAATTTATATTTTATCATTGTGACGTCATAATTCCGCATTATCAACATCCTATTCATCGTGCAACATAAAGAGGACATTTCATTCACAATATCAAGCTACCGCCGGTTCATAACTGATCTTGCGTAAACCCACGTACTCGCAAGACATTCTTGACATTCCACACCCCAAATTTCCGGTCTTTTCGCATCCACCCAGTAGGTTGTTTAAATTTCGTAAAAATCGCTTTCTAAACCCAATCAATAAGTTTATATCACTGCTTTAAACCGCTGATTTTCTATATTTCGAACCATTTGTATTCTCAAACAAGTGAGGAAACGTTTAAAAGCACTTTGTAAGTATTTTGTACAAGCGAAAGTGCACTATGGAGTGAAATAGCATATAAAGTGTAGTATTAACTCAGTCAATAGTACTCGATGGTATAAAAATCACTTTTAATTTCATCATAGCCGAAGTGACCTGTAAATGCCTTATGATGCAATTTCAGCTTTCTTTGATTCATGAATAAAATTAAATTGCATAATTTGAATTTTAATGTTTTTTGTCGGCATTTTTATGGGTTTCCTTTCATTTCTTCAGCAGTCGATGAGTGATTACTGTCGGTGCCTCCTTCTTTAATTGACCGAGGGAGCGAAGTGAGTGAAGCACCTGTGGATCTACTTATATAATATTCAGATTATATTTTGTCTGTTTTGTTACATAGCTATAAATTTGACTAGCAGGACACGTATCTTCACAACTAAGCGATACTCTGACAGCAAAGACTATGATCACGTTACACAGTACTTATATTTGTAGTAATAGATTTCTGCAGCATGTAGCGATATTATATTTTTTATATAATAAATAATATAAATAATATCGCAATACTAATATTATTATTTTATACTAGATTTTAGTTTATAATAATAATAACTGACATGCCTTAAGCAAAACATATTTTGACTAATTCAATCTTTTCCAAATTGACTACACGTTTTCGCAAACTAGGCACAATTTGACAAATTCAATCTTTTTCAAATTGACCATATGTTTTCAAACTACTGTTTTCTAGTCTACCTTTGCCTACACAGACTAAAAAACTACCCTTCATAAAATAATACGCAAAATACATAAAAAACAAAAACTCAGTTTCTAATGAGTTTTACTGAAATTAGTATACAATACTTTGTGTAGAGAGCTAGGAACTTTGTAAAATAATCAGCGGAATAACAGGATCAAGTGATACTTAGTGCGGATCTCAGATAGATGCAACAAAACGTACAGTAAAATATAACTAAAGATAAGTATATAAATAAGTAAAGCATATATGTATATTTTTATATTCACATGTACCTTATTTAATATTTAAATGAATCATTTTGATTATTTCTAATATTATTTAATTTAATGATTAATTGAAAACGCTATGTTATGACGTATAATTTCTGTTATCAATAAATAACTATGAACTAAATGAAAACTAAGTAACTCTGGTACTTGAGCCACTTTAAAAATGTCCCTACATAGACTTATTTATTTTGCCAACATAACAATGATATGAAATACTAAACTAAAGCTTAACCTAAAAAAGTCCAGGGGTAGAGGAAAGGTGCCCAAAATGCTGGCAGCATTGCCACGTTGGATGGCAATGCTTAGTTTCTGACCGAAATAAAAGCCAGCATTCTGGACACCCGAAACCTCCACCAGCCGCTTGGCAAGTTCTCCGTAAAGCTCCCCACAAAAGGCCCCCACGGTCCCATCGTCTCTACCGCAAACGGCACACACTAGTTTACAACACACCATTAAGTTGTGTTTATTTGTGCAGTTTGAGGTTTTCCGCTTTTCCTACATAGACTATTTTGTTTTATTTTTATTGCAAGGTCTACTGTTCGCAGAACCACCTTGCATCTTTAATAAAACCTGAACGAACAGGTTTCACATAATGGTCTTGTGCGATTTCGTCTGATCTTTTACGCTGGTCGTCTGTCGTTAAGCTTTCGGTGTATGACATTTTAACGCAGTAGTGACTTTGCACTTGACTTCGCTTTCAACGATCTTCGTGTGTTTCTTCTGTGGACTTTTAAAATGAACTCTTTTAAAGAAAATAACGGCTTCTGATCGTAGTTTAGGAGATATTTGAACACGAAAGAACATAATATCCTGACCTAATTTTATTTGTATCATGACTAAGTTTTATTAACCACAGATAATGTATAATGTTTGTGTAACCGGCTATTACTTACTTACTTACTTTTACATTAGTGTTTGATCCAACATAAATTTGCACACCCTAACGGGTATAGTATAGAGTACATTAAATTTTAATACCTATGTAACACCTTTCGACCTATACTTCGCAATAAAAACATTTGATTTGATTTTTTATTTTAATGTTTTCTAATAGACAGATATAGCTGATCCGGCAAACGTTGTTTTGCCTTAAGTAAAAATTCAAGGGTGAACAAACCTTAACACTTAAGGGTATGAAAAATAGATAGTAGCCGATTCTCAGACCTACTGAATACGCATATAAAATTTGGTAAAAATCAATCAAGCTGTTTCGAAGGAGTACGGTAACTAATACTGTGACATGGAAATTTCATATATTTGAAGATAGAAGAAGAAGACAGATAAATAATCTACAAGGCTGGCCAAGTGCTAGCTAACTGATTATACACGTCTTAGGATTTTATGGTCCTCGTAGCATAAAGATTTTCTCAATTTTCAAAATTAAAAAAAAAGTAGTTGGTTAAGGGCTGGATTCGATCCGGGCGTCGCGAACTGCAGTCCAACTTTCTCCCGCCGAGCCTTACGTTCCTTAAAAACATACAATTATGGCAAATAGTTTTTAGTAGTTTATTTTCGTCAATAATAGTTTTATAGACATACTTAGCTTTAATAGTGCACAAAAAACATTTTCAAATAATAATATTTCTAAAAATGCCTTCCCATTATTTAAAATATTATTTGAAAATGTTTTTTGTGCATCATTCTTGTAAAATCTACATGTTTAGTTGCAAAAAAATGTGCTTAGTCAAATAACAAGGTACGAGTATGTATCACTAGAAAATAATTCTTCATCACATCATCAGTCTCAATTATTTTTTTCCACTTCATCGTTTATTTTATACGATTGTACTCGCCTGTTTTTACTACTTTCAATTCTATCCTCATAAGCTTAAGATTCAAATTCGAATGCTAGTTTGTCTCCTCGAATCTTGGCTCGTGGGATGAATCTATCAACAGTTGTAGCAAATCATTGAATATAAAGTACAAAGGGACGGTTTCTCTATTATGCGAGCGAATCAATGATGTATGAGCTGACTTGAGGAATTCCTTTTCTGTCAGCATGATGTGACCTGACTGTTGTACCTACTTATGATGAAAGTTGGAGGTTTGAATGCAACTAGTGAGTCGCTTGAAGTATCGTTTTTTTTTTCTTAAATACTAGGATGGGTTTGCGCTTGATCAGAATTCACCTGATGGTAAGCGATATTGTGATCTAAGGTGGAACGCGCTTACCCAGAAGAAACCGGTTCACTCGTGCTTTGAAAACCGCAAGATTATAGTTTTCGGGGAACAGGGCATTTGGCAAAGAGTTCCACACCTTGGCAGTACGTACAATGAAGGTGGAGGCAAACCGCTTAGTGCGCATTTTAGGTATCTCCACAGTGAAACGATGCCGCCTTGGTGTTTCCCTGCTCGTCCGATTGTGAAAGAGGGCGGGGGGAATTAAATCGTGCAATTCGGTCGCACACTCTCCGAAATGTAACCTATAAAAAACCGAAAGACTGGCTACTTTGCGACGGTGCTCAAGGCTCGTTAAGCTAAACGCCCATCAAGCGGGCCACATCGGACCGCATAAGCATAAACAGCCCACTCACTATACGTTCCCTCTGCTGGGACTCGGGGTCACTCACGAGAAGAGAGATATAGGCCATAATCCACCACGCTGGCCAAGTGCGGGTTGGCGGATGACACACGTCTTCGGATGTGTGATAATCTGATTTATAAGTGGTCCTAAAATATACAACAACTTACCCTCGAATATAAAAAATGCAGCTTCCTACGGAATATAGCAAGCAAAATTAAAGAATTTTCTAATTAGAAAAGCATATTATTGCTTAACAAAATACCATGTTGATAATCCTACCATATAAGGTAAAAATTGTTAATTTATTTATTTTTTGTTTTGACTTGTAATAATTTATTTACCAATAAATCTCTGTATTCTGTATTGTGGTCCTTAAACATGTCAGTTTTCTCAAGATGTTTTCCTTCACCGGCAGTCCCTTACCATTGCGCCAACGAGGTTAATAAGTTCTTACTTTTTCTGAACAAATTACATTTACGCTACTATAATAGTTAACATATCTTCTTAGTATAAAATTTAAATATATGAAAACAAATATTTGAAATCTGAAATATTAAATACCTAATCAATCTTAATAATTTTTGTCCATTGTTTCTCTTATTTGAAACTTTTTTTTTTGACTCATTCACAGACGGCTCGTTAGCCCCATACTAAACCAATTCTAACTCGTATTATGGTTGCTAACACAACTAATATACTACATATACATACATAAATATTTTATATAGATACATATTTAACACCCAGACCCACAAATTTAGTTAAGCACAAAGATGTCGGCCGGGCCGAGAATCGAACCCGGAACCTTCTGGTTAGCAGTCCGGCATGGTATCCTTTACACTAACGAGGTCGTTAAAATCTTCGTAGTATAAAATTTAGATACAAAAAAACCAATATTTGAAATCTGAAATTGGTATTAATAGTTTACTTGATCAATCTTGATCATTTTAGTCCATTGTTTCTCTTATTTGAAACATTTATTCAAATATGTACGGCTTTATGTTAAGTTGAAACTGAAAGTATTTTAGTGTATATTAAACATTTGGTAAAATATTTGCAGAGTCACAGTTTCTATCGCATACAACAATGTATATTATAACGTAACGCATAAAAAAATTTTTGACTCGTTAAATATTAACTCTCTCTCTCTCTAATTTTGTTTTAGTATTAATTTAATGAGCACTTTCGTTTTTATTTTATTCATTGTGGTTATGCGTAGTGGTATTATATTAAAATGATAATTAGCTGAGCCGGCAAACGTAGTTTTGCCTTAAGTACTGTTAAAAACACTATAATTGATCAGTTATCGAGCGGGATTAAAAATTATTAAATTACTAAAATGGCCATAAAATAGGGGTTGGTGATAAAAAGTAAAAATGTAGGATTGTTTTTTTTATTACCAAAGTTTAAAAATATAAAACAAATAAAATATCAAAATTTTAGTAGCGAACTACTCTTATCACTTAGGGGTATGGAAAATAAATAGTAGCCGATTCTCAGACTTACTGAATACGCATAATATAAAATTTGGTAAAATCGGTCAAACCGTTTCGGAGGAGTACGGTACCTAACATTGTGACATGGACATTTTATATATTAGAAGAAGAAGTTAAAAGATGATTATATTATGTTTTTTTTTTCGGATAAACATTTGAATTTATGTAAAGGTTCATTTAATAACTAGCAGTGCCCCCCGACACACGTCTGCTGATGTGGTCCTCTAACATTCCGGTTTCCTCACGATGTTTTCCTTCACCGTAAAGTGAGTGTAAATCCACACACAACTTGAAAAACAAGTCATTGGTGTAGGGCCGGGATCGAACCAGGGGCCGTCTGATTGAAAAGCAGACGTTATTACCACCATGCCGCGCTCGCTTTTTATTGTCTAATTACTCGTATGTATGCTTTTGTATTTATTTGGTGTATATTACAACATTTCATGCATTCAACATTTTTTGCATTCATGCATAAAATTTCATTGATTAAACTTGACTCTTGGAAAAAAGCGAGTGACTATTCAAGCTCATACGAAACGAATGCTTTTAGTTTCGTTCAAAGACATTTGACAAAGAATTCGTCATATCATTCTCACACCGTAGACAAACGCCATAAAAGTTTCTAAGCGTTTCCATACATTTACTTGCTATTGTTCATTGTCAGTTTATGTTTGGTTTGTTTCGACCACATTGCGGAGAATTATTTGCATATTTGTGTTTAGTATAAGCAGCCTACTATGCATTCCCACAGCTGGAACTAAGAGGCTTCTTTATCAAAGAGAGAAGTATAGGCCAGGTGGTATAAAATTTTGCGATATTCTCATGTGTTTAGTTACTTTTTTCACTGTAAAAGAACGGTTGTTCAAATAAACAAAGTATTGTCCTTTCTGGACTCAAAAAAATAGATTATAGAAAGATTGATAAATACATAGATAGATAATACTTTATTGGACACAACACTTAAAACTAAAACTAAAGATAAAATAGAAACTAAGAACAAAAAAAAATAGTGTGCCACAATTGGCGGCCTTATCGCTTAAAGCGATCTCTTCCAGGCAACCTTTGGATGGAAAGGAGTTAATAAACGACTAAAAATGGACGTAGTGTACAATAAAGAGATATAGGTACGTTAAATAGATTGTACGTTCTGAATTACAAATTATATTTGATCTAGCCCGTGCAGAGTTGGATCGGTTTGCTAGGTTTATATTCGTTAACCCTGCAGCCTGAGTATAAAGAAAGAATAAGGCTGCGGAAGCTCCTGCCTGTCGTAAGAGGCGACTAAAAGGGGCATCAGACTCGAGGGTGTTCGGAGATGGGGTTCCGACACCCGCTTCATCGAGTCCGGGGTGGACGATGTCGGCTTGTGACCGTCGCCGTCGTTGGCAGATTGGTCAGCTATCCAGGAAGGGCCACAGCGCAGTGCAAGAAGGTCTCCGGTGTGTTTCCTAGAGGAACCCGGAGTCTTCCGACGAGGTCATCAGTTTTAGTGGGTTCAAATGCCAGATATCCTGGCTACGACATAATAAGATACCTGGTGGCCAGGTACCTTGTTAAGATTTTGCCCTCATCAACAAAAAACAAGATTTGACGACCTCGTTGGCGTTATGGTTACTTTGCCGGACTGCCAATCAGAAGGTTCCGGGTTCGATTCCCGGCATGGCCAACATATTTGTGCTGAATAAAATTTGTGGCTGTTGGTCTGGGTGTTAAATAATCTTACTCGTATATATAAAATTTCCGTGTCACAGTGTTTGTTACCGTACTCCTCCAAAACGGCTTGACCGATTTTTACCAAATTTTATATGCGTATTCAGTAGGTCTGAGAATCGACTACTACATATCTATTTTTGAGGCAAAACAACGTTTGCCGGGTCAGCTAGTGTATCTATATAAAATATGTATGTATATATATGTAGTATATCAGTTGTATTAGAAACCCTAATACAAACTAGAAATGGTTCAGTATGGGGCTAACTAGCCATGTGTGAAATGTGTCCTAATATTTAGTTTTTTTTTTTTTTTTATTTATACACGTAACTTGACCTAAAAACACAGCTTTAAGAAAACTCAAACAACTGATACCCCGGGCCCACAGTTCCGGTAACGGTCAAATAAAGAAAGTGTTGTCATCGATGTCGTAACGTGTGACTTGCGTATGACACGATACAATGACAGGCGTTTCGTGTTTCGATACTCGTGACTGAATTTTTAGTGCCTATTTGACTCCGCCGAGATTTGAGCATGGGTCATTGAGAAAAGAGAAATACCTACGTGATGAAGAAGTAAACAATTGAAAATCGGCAAACCGAATTACATTTTAAATTAGTAATTGGCCAAGAACGAGAAGAGCCCGCGAATGAAGAATTCCGTACGAAAAAAATACGTTTGTGGTATGGGAGCCAACCTTAACTTGTTATTTATCTTAATTTTACAATTTATTTTGAAATTCAACATATAATACAATTACACATTCCGTGAAAATCTAGTTTAAAGTGTTTATATGTTACCATTAATCATAATCAAATGGCTTTTTAGTTATCACTGCTTATACGAGTAAGATACAGCCTGGTGATAGACATTCAGATAGACAGCGGAGGCTTAGTTATAGGTTTGGCTTAACCTTTATGAACGAAGTCCTAACAATTGACTAAGGATGAGCCTAAAAGGTCGGATGCCGTGTTTTATTGTAGTTCCCGACTATTAGTCTTAGCACAAGCAGTCTTTAAGCCAATTCAGATGCCTTCGGGCGGCTTGAAAACTCTCGAGAGAGCTTGACCACTTAGCTCATACGGAATAAAATACCCAGACAAAAAGCCACTTTCTTGTGCATGTGCACCCATCGAAACAACGTCCGCATCGACCGTTGCTAAGCTTCGATGATCGCGTCAAATATCCTTAGCTAGCCGAGCTACAGACGCTATTAAGACACTTTTCATCAGTATACGTTACACAATCATCATCAGTGCTTATAAATTTAAAACATTTTCTATAACATGTAACAATTTTAATTAAACATAATTTAAACTAAATTAACCCCAAGAGCCGACATATAATAGCCATTTCATCATAATTACGGCACTGGCCTACGCTTTCATTCAAGATTTTGCATATTTTATTACCTTAAATCAGCACGACGTAACATCCGATTATTTATGACATGGGCTGATTTATAAGAGTGCCTTGGTTACTATGCAATATTACCAACTTCCGCTCCTCTATAAAAACCAAATCATATTCTGATGTAATTGTTATAATATATACCTACCTATAGAGTGTGGATGTTAGACAGACAAAAACTAGAAAATACTCACCCACCATGCTAAGGTTTCCTCTTGATGTTTTCCTCCATCGAAAGCACAAACTCATCATAGGCTATGTTCAAACCTTCGAAATAAGTGCAGCACATTCCCCAAGGTAAATGTGTCCTGAAGTCCAGCCCCTACAAAGAGGGTCACCTCGAGATGGTACCTCCCCGATCTCGTATCTCCCTACCTCTCTCCCAAAAATGAGAAGAGGAAGAACCTGGAACGAAACAAACTACGGAAGCTAGCCATACGACTGATCTGTATTGCTTCACAAATACCAAACAAAAAGATAGTCATTTCATTTCTAGTCACAAACTTCTGCTAGATAACCACAATTGAAACGGTTTAAGCGTTTATTACACACTGCAAATAAAAAAAAGTGTTCAAACACGTGGTCTTATGAGAAGACTAATTAATTTCGAATCAATTGAAATTCTAGCAGCAGAATTTGAATTGATGTTAGTTATCTAACATTCGCTTTAGCCGGATCTACGAGTACATTGCTCGAGACACATTGGTTAAAGGTGGCGATTCTAGTGTACTCGTACACGCGAGTAGACAAAATTTAAAGTGGTCCTTATTTAAGGGGGAAATGCATACATACCTGGGAATGTGGGTAGGGTTCGAGGCCAGAAGAGCATCACTACCAACTTAAACCTCACGATGTCTTACTCACCGGATTGGGTCGGATGAGGTTCCGCTTCACGTAAAGCCACCACCCCGCTCAAAATTAAAAATGGTTCTTCTTTGTTATTCACTCGAAAGATTTTTAAATTTGTAAGTTTATGAGACTAAACTCGCTTGACAGTTTCTATGACAAGTGACACTAGCAAAAAGACGGCACTGTATGAACCATAGACAAAAATTATGTCAAATAAAGAAAATGTAGGTAGTTTTAAAGCTGACACAAATAGATGCGTTCTAAATTCGAACCACGTTTTCCATATTTGTTGTGATTTTAGTTGTTTTGGCCATGGTTCGTATCGTGCCGTCTCTGTCTAGTCACTTATGTTAAAACAAGACCAAGATGCTTAAAATTTAGTGTATAAGAAAACAACCAACATCTTTCAACTAAATTTGTTAGCTGTCTATGATTATGGCCTATATTTCTCTCTCCTAGTGAGAAAAGGCCCTGAGTCCCAGCTGTGGGAACGTATAGTGGGCTGCTTGTGCTAAGGGTAAACGAGATATTATGCTGTTTTATGTACAGAACCCATGTCGCATATTGGCATTTATAAAAAAATAAAATACATTTTAATTTACTTAGAGCAAAATTTTCATAATCATAAAATGTTTATACATACAAGTGTAAGCACAAAAATACCGTTCACTTTGATCCAGCTTAGTTAATTTTAGTGATTTGGACACGAAACACATTTGTGAAGATTGATCTTTTTAGCAGTTCTTACCTCCCAAGCTAATGCAGCAAAGAACGCTTCATAAGCGGGACTGCCTTAAAATTTAGATGCTTAAAATTTGGTGTATAAATTATAGTCATGTATACGCCAGAATTGCCACCATTATCACGATACGAAGAGCTTTCTTCATGCAAAATTGTAGACTGTATGGAGCCTCGGAACTTGTTTCAATTCTAGGTACCTACTTGCTTCGATATCGCTATATGTAATACTTAGTGACGTAACTAACTTGTTCAGTCATTACGATTGCCATACTTACCTCGCCTTGCGATGTTGTTTAATTATTTTTTCTTTTTTTTGCATTATGTTGCTAGACATTCGACCAGCAGAAGACTGTAGATATAATCTTTCGGTCTCCCCGTTTTGAGAGGCAGAATGAGAACATAAGAACTGCCATGATAGTGGAGTGCCTGGAGCATTCAAAACCGTAAAACCTCGGATTAGAGTTATAGTGAATGAATTAATATGATTGATATGGGATATTGTTTTTTAAACTGTAAATTGCAATGTTTACCCAAAATTTTTTTGTGCACTTAATTTTTTTTTTTTTTATCAAAAAGTTATGTTTGACCATATATTAGGTCCTTACATATGAAATTGGCGTTTTTCGTACTGACCACTTTAATCACAAATTTCTCCTCTTTGGTAAAGAATTCCAAATTAAAATTTGTACAGCTATAGACTCACGTATTTGTGCTTCGATGATGGTCATTTATTTGTTTTTTTTCTTCTGTTTTTTTCCGTTTGCGTCACTAATATAAAAAAATGGAAAACTTAAAATATCGCATTATTTACGAGTACGAGTTCCGCCGTGGCACTAGTGCTGCGGAAACAACTAGAAGGGTGAATGATGTGTATGGCGGTCGTGTTGCAAAACAAAACACAGTTCGTTTTTGGTTCCAACGTTTTCGTTCTGGAAATTTCGACCTGCAGAACAAGCCCCGTGGACGGCCTGAGACTCAAGTGTCAAGTTCAAGAGTTGAAGGCTATTGTGGAAGCGGATCCATCGCAAACCACGTCTGAGTTAGCTGCTGGCTGCGATGTTAGTGATAAAACTGTTTTAATTCACTTGAAGCAAATTGGGAAGATTAAAAAGCTTGAAAGGTGGGTACCTCACGAATTGACTGAAGCAAACCAGCAAACGCGCGTCGACTGCTGCGTTACATCACTGAACCGGCACAATAATGAAGGTATTTTAAACAGAATCATTACCTGTGATGAAAAATGGATTCTTTACGATAATCGGAAGCGCTCAGCGCAATGGATCAAACGATCCTGGCCAGCCAGCCAAATCCTGCCCCAAGCGAAAATTAATCCCAAAAAAGTCACTTGTAAGCGTTTGGTGGACTAGTGCCGGTATTGTTCATTACAGTTTTCTCAAATCTGGCCAGACTATTACGGCTGATGCCTATTGTCAGCAATTGCAAACCATGATGGAAAAGCTAGCGGCTAAACAACCTAGGCTGGTCAATCGCTCCACGCCACTGCTGCTTCACGACAATGCTAGACCACACACTGCGCAAAAGACGGCTACTAAATTAGAAGAGCATCAATTGGAAAGTCTAAGACATCCTCCGTACTCCCCGGACCTTGCTCCAACAGATTACCATTTTTTTTCGAAATTTGGATAACTTCTTGCAAGGGAAAAAAATCAACTCCGATGGGGCAGTCCAAATCGCCTTCAAAGATTTTATTGATTCCCGTCCGACTGGTTTTTTTTAGTAAAGGGATCAATGAACTACCTATGAGATGGCAAAAGTGCATAGAAAATAATGGTTTATACTTTGATTAATAAAATATATTATATTAAAAAATATTCGACTTTTTGTTCCTCCCATACAAAACGCCAATTTCATATGTAAGGACCTAATATATGGTCAATACTTTTTTATAAGAAAAATAAAAATAAAGTGCACAAAAAAATTTTGGGTAAACATTGCAATTTATAGTTTAAAAAACAATATCCCATATCAATCATATTAATTCATTCACTATAACTCTAATCCGAGGTGAAAACCCCCAGGCGCTCCACTATGAAGGTTTTAGTCGGTATACTGGTGCCACTCTGATTCCAAGCAGGGAGAAGCAGGAAGTCAGCGGGGTACGTCAACCCGCTGCCTCCAACAGCTTTCATTGCTTTAAAACAAAAAAAAAATACATATTCAACTTCGTTTTTATGATTTGATAGTATTAAATTTAAGTTATTAATAGTTATAAAAACAATGTTGGTAATGCAATAAATAGTATTAACTTCTCTTTGTGATTTCAGATAATTTGTAATAATAATAATAATATACAATTAAAGCTTATAATAAGAATGTATATTAAGACAATATGACAGGATACGGAATGTAATTAAACTGAAATTTAGTTGAGTAAGTTTTTGAATTTGAGTCAAATTTTTATAGTTTTACAGTGGCATGTGACAAGACAGGGCGCTTCCGATCCTTTTTTATTGTGGCGTAAACACTATCTAAATTATTCTAAAAAATATCTATCAATTAGTGCATAAATAAAAATATCAAGTAATTATTACGCGCATAAATAATTAAAATATTATAATATATTAAATAAATTATATTTGGTGACTATTGAATAGGTGCCTAAATCTGATAATTTAGGCGAGTTTAGGCAAATTAGATCCAACACTTTTTACTTACAGTGTGAAGCCAGAGATTTAGTGTTGAACGATACATATCACAAAATTAATCGGTATATGCAATTTAAAAAAAATATAGTTGATGTGATTAACATTCCTATCAATAAAAACATGTCGATGATGATAATAAAAGAGATATATTTTTTTAGTCAGCTACTATTCTCTATATTATATCTATCAAATATTTATATAAGCGCCATCTACACAAAGAGCGCGGAACTTCTATTAGACCGTGAACTTGCCTCGATTCAAGAACAAACCACTTGTAACTGTTTGCGCAAGAGCCTTCGTGTTATAATACGTATGAAAAAGGTTGTTTGTTGTTTTCAGATATTGTAGGCTCTTTGAAAATAACTAAAATTATTATTGTGTTAACAATTATTATTGTAGTAAAGATAGGGAAGTTTTAAACACAACACAGCTAGATGTTTTAGAGCGTGTGTAACCACAAGAGTAAACGACACTTTGGCCTAAGGAAGAGCATGCCTAGTCTGAAGTATATAGCTCTCAAAGAAGCAACTGGAAAATACTGTTAGGTGAATTGCGACTGAATTTTCATCTTGAGGAAGCTTGCTAACCAGACGAGAACTATAAAATGCTGTGTAAAATAGTCAATAGAAAATGCTCTGTAAAATGGTCAAAACAAAATTAATAATAATTTAATTAATATTAATCAAAATTTAATTAATTTAAGATTAGATTTACAATAAAAATGCCTTTAATAAAATAAGTGCAACACTATAACAATTTTACTTATAGGATAATTTTATCAAACCACACTTAAAACTCTTTGACATATTTCTGAACAGAAAGTACGAGTATTATTTCTTAACCACATAAACCTGCTTCTATTTCTGGAATTTATACTTACTATATTTTATAATACTAAATAACTTTATCTTACAGAAAAATTGGCTTTTTTTCTATTACGGATACGCAAAATACTTGTAGTATATTATTATAAGAAAATCCTCAGTACAAAACATTTTAACACGTTTGAAACTTATTCTGGCGATAACAACCAGTTATGATCATAAAATTAATTAAAAAGTACAGTATCAGAAGTACAAGCAGAAGCCTGTAGTTTAATTTAATCTGAAGTCTGCCTCTGACCCAAACTTTATCCCGAATTTGTGAGAGCGGATAGAGTAACAAATATACATACATTACATACATACTATTTTTGTTTACATACTTACCACATACACATATATCCTCAAAAACATTTGCATTTAAAATATTAGTTGGTAATATGTAACACCTATAGCTTAGCTAACTACGATGTTCTGGAACGTCCATCAAGGTCAAGCAACGGTCCGTGCAGATAGCCTTTGGATGGGTGACCATGTACAAGACTGTCGTTAAAAATGTGTCATTTTTATCTGGGCGCTACCTTGGGTCGGGTGACGCGTTAAATTGTATCTTGCATTTGTCTTATTATGTACAAGCAGCCACTAAAGCAACCTAAATCTAAACTTGGCCACTTAGCTAATAAAGGAAACTTTTGAAAGTTCACTTCTACGCATGCATGAAGAAGAAATTATGTACTTTGTGTTGTGTTTCCTACAATAGTTATATCTATTTCCTTGGCTTGAACTAATAATAATAAACCATTTTTTTATATTTAGCAGTATAGCAGATGAAATTGGTCGTAACTAAATATTTTTGATCATTTATTATAAATAAATAAGTACGTCATTGGTAATTGAAGTAACTGCTGGATTCTCAAATATGTGAAAACTAAACTTTATTTAGAATAAATAAATCTCATGCTAGATTTTAAATTTAAAATAAATGACCAAACATTGTTGGGTCTGACTATTTTTGGAGCCTGACTAAATCTGACTGGTTGTTTTCAAAGCATAGATAGGATATAAGTAGCTGTTATCTTTAATTTGTACGTGGAGTTTAAATTATTTTGGTAAGGAAATAAAATAAAAAGTCTTAATACTGGAAAATGAAAAACAAGGTTAACAATATTATAGTTCTTTATTTGTACGAATCTTTGATCAAATTAATTTTAAAACAAAAGGTTTATTATACTTAATAATACTTATATACAAAATGATGATTTTCATGTTAAAAGAGTTTTGTGGTATAATGATACATAAAGATGAATGAGTAATGGCAAAAATGACAAATATAATGATACATAGTTTAAAATACATATAAATAACTATAAAATGACGTATATGATAATGAAAAATATATGTATTCTGATTATGGATAAGTGTTAAAAATGTATTACATATAGTAATATATAGTAAATATATAAGTTCAAATATGTTTGTTTAAAGTGCAAAAATATGATGAATAGTGCAGAAAACAAAATAATTATAATGAAAATATGATGATGAAAATGACAGTTACTTATATAAAAGAAATCACAAAATATCACAAAAATAATAAAAATAAATACTTATACAAATAATATGGCTATACATACTTTTAGCCTATAAGGCTTACTCGTCTAAATATATACAGGACTTAGACAGACAAGACTAGATTATACAACAAAAAAAGTATAAAACAACAAGTTTTGAAAGATAATACACAAATACGGATACCGTATAGGGTTTGAAAAGGTTATACTAATATAGTATAAGATAGACCATACAAATTCAGAACCACATTTTTTGGAAAACAACAACAATCTTAACCCTCTCAAAGGGTAATTAAATAATTTAAATAAATACGACTTAGATCTAGTAATAAATTAGCGTGTTCGAGAATTAAAAAGGGTCCTAGGAGATCTCCTTGCGGGAGTCATCTTAGTCTGATTTGATGTGAGCGCCGTAGGCGAGGTTTTGTGCATCTTCAATAGCTCTGCCCCACCCGTGTCCACTGCTACTAGCGTAATGTTCTTCGTGATGAGGATGGGCAACGACTTCGTAGCTGGTCTCCTGGTGTTTGCTGGCGAGGAGCTTCTTCAGGGCAATGATACCGGCGACCAGAAGTGAGATCTTGGCAAGGACAAGGGCCTTAGCGGCGGCGAAGGCAATGATACCCAGGAACAGGGGGATGAGAGCCATGATCTTGAGCTTAGCGATAGCCAAAAGAGGAAGGAGCTGCTTAATCTTCTTCTTCTTGCCACGGGCTGGAAAATAAAATACAAAATGGTCAAAATATGAAGCACGGAGCCTATTTGAATGAAGTGATAACATCTTAGTCGGGTGTGTCTTAAGTCCTTTAGGTTGTGAGTGAGAAAGAAAACATCCACTAAAAGTCAATAGAGCATTTTCATCCATCAGCTACCACATAAAGTTAAAAACTCTGTCACCAAATTTCTGTCAATAAGTGGGTTTCGGCAGCCTTCTGAAGAGCCAGTAAATCCAGAATGGGCATGCTTAGTTTGGCACCCCACTGGTTATATTCCTTGTTGGGGATCAAACCTGCGGGACTTAAGGCAACCACACTTCCGACTGGCTAGTATTATTTAGAAGCGATCAAAATAATTTTATTTCTATTTCAACACTGGGATTTCAAAACTATGTCCCGATCAATATATTTGCTCTAAGTTCTTAGGTAATATTCAAGAATATCTATACACCTAATACACCGTATTTAATCACGTGAGTCTCAATAAACTTGAGCAAACACTACCCAAATGTTCAAAAGAGCGTGAAAGTAAGTACCTAATTAATTTTTAAGCAAAGCGGAAAATAATTATCATTTGCATCGGTACAGATCTCTAAAGAGATTCTTGTTGTGCCCACGATTTAACTTTCACATTATCTTGCTTGTAGTACACACACATTAATACCTATAAGTATATAAACATGTGTATACACATACTCGTATATTGTTTTCTACTTTCTTCACCTAATTTTCCTACTTAATGTGGAACGTTTAACTTTAAACGTAGCGCCTGTAGCTCAGCTTTCTAAGGTGATCTGACGCGATCATCGATGTTAAGCCGCGGTCGTTACGGACTGTCATTTGAAAAGTGGCACATATTTATATGTGAACTACCGTGAGCCGGATGACACGTTAAACTGTAGGTTCCAGCTATATCGCAAGCAGTCGTTAAGCCAAGTTGGAGATCTTCGGGTGGCTTGAAAACTCTTGACACCAGAGCTTTCAAGCCGCCAAGCTTCCGACTTAAGTTAACAAATGTTTTTACTGAGACAATCAACTGGGCCCTACAATTTAACTTATCATCCGACCCACGACAGCAATAGAAATCTTTCTTTATTTTTCCGTACGGAAATGCGTGAACAAACGCATCAATTTAAGTGCCCATTATTTTATCATCAAGTAAAAGTTAAACCATGATGTTTTACGCAACGCAGTGTTTTCTATCCATCATACATTAAAATATAACGAACCTTCAAGTGTGGGTGTAACTATTGGTAATTGGCATGATTCATAACAACAAACTCATCATCACTTCCTACGATCGCTTCCAAAACAAGAGTAGTTACCCATACAGGGTTAACTCAAAAGAATACACTAACACATCAAAAATCTATGTGAAATAATAAATCACAACTTTTGAGCACTATTACAAGTATAAATCAAACATTTAGAAAACTTTAGGCATTCTGTGTCAGCAGTCATGTTGGATTAGAAATTAATAGTAGTGTGATGTTCATTCGATACCCATATTGAGGCAATTGTGCTTATTGAATATGTATTTGCCATATTGTAGCGCCGGCCATTATGGACCAATTTTCATCAAACATAGCTAAGAACACATTCGGAAACCTTTAAAAAAATAAACTATATCTTTTATTTAATCATTCAAATTTATTTTTAAAGGAGTAAATTTTGCAGTTGATATTTGTTTCATTGAATTTCTTTAATTTTATTTTTGTTTTCAATTTGAAAAACTTTAAATACATCCAAAGATGTAATTGCTCCAGCTCACTCCAAAATGGCAGCGTGCCACCTCTGATTTAAGCATTATTTAAATTCATTATAATTAAATAAATTCAGTCAATCGATATTGCATAACACATCGACTTTATTATTTGAATCTAGCGGTTGTCAAGCAAGAATGAACTGTTATTCTGGACAAGCGCGCTCCGCCAAAGACCACAATATTGCTTACCATCAGGTAAATTGTAATCAAGCACAAGCCCATTTTATATAAAACCCTCAAAGTATATACCTACTTTATTAAAAATTCAAGTTATCTATACCCGTCCCTTTCTCAAGAACATCCATAACCTTATTTTCTTCATAGTCCTGTATGGCATTCAGTATTGGAAAGGCAACTTTCTTCATAGGAGTGGTTTGCAAGTAAGCTGGTTGTAGCCACCTTTGGTTCGATTTCACAATGACTTGCTCTTGGTCTCGACTCAGGTTTGAAGCCGGTTTGCTCAGGACATTATACCTATACGTCTTTAATATCTAACGACTGTACTTCGCATTCTGCGTTGCGACTTTCTTTTCCAGATGTAGAGAGACAAGTTGACAAGTGTTGCAGAGAAATGCACTTAGTAATTCCGTACGGAGGGGAATGGTTCTAGGTTAGAATAGTGGAAAATTCCATTACATTTTGTTTGTAGGCTTGGTTCGATAAAATCGAATCAAAACAAAATCGAAGCGACTTTAAAAGAAGAGCTTGAAAGTAGGTTATGTATATATATATAAGCAAATTATATCAAAACTATACATAACTTTTCAAGCTCATATGGCTGAAATGATTGTGATGAAATTTAGTATGAGACAGTTTAGACCCTGGATAATATAATATGTACAACAGAAGCTACTTTTTATCCCAAACAACCGCTGAAAACACCGCAGGATGCTAGTTGAACTATAGAGGCCTGAGCAAAGAACCTGTATTAATGTAAAATATTCAAAACACGCGAACTTAACGGAAGAGTCCATTATCATTTGCTATCAAGTCCTTGTCAAGGCTTAACCGGACCGGTCTCACCGTTAGCTCTCTTAATGAATGCGAACCTTACTTCGGAACAAGTTGTGTGTACAAGCAATAACTATATATAGCTATATATTTATTATCTATATGTATTCCTACATCATATGTATGAGTACCTACACTTTTCTTAACAGATGCCGCTCAACCATTATTATACTCGATATTTCTAATTGTTTCTAATTTTAATATTAATGTAATTTTAATTTAGATTCGTAAACTTATACCTATTCTTTATTGAATCAATATCTGAGGTTAATAGTAAAATAGCTCAAAATATACTAATTCGTGAGTTAGTTTTCAATTTTAATATACGAGTATTTTTTTTACAATTTTTTTTTCTAGTAGCGACTACCTTACATTTAAAATGAATCATAATGGTTTTATTCTACCAATCAAGCCCTTTCATTTAATACCCATAGAACAAGTTAATGGACACATAACATTAGTTACATTGATATCTGTGACCGCTTTAATTTTTATGTACATAAGTATTGACGAAATACCAAATTTTCAAATATTATTGGGGTTTGCGCTTGCGTGCTTTGCCTGATGATAAGCAATATAAGGTGACTTTAACTTTACATATTTGCAAGTACTGACATGTCTAATAGGCTTATACCCAGCAGTGGGATAGAACAGGCTGCTGATGATGATAATAATGACGTGTCAAATCAAACATATCCGTTATTACAAGACAACAGTTACGGGTCTACTATATCCTAGTAATTTCGACAATGTTAAGAATTGAACCTTTACGAAAGTCATGATCATTCTGGGACCCGATGGAATATTTCCCACTATAGAGACAATTCAACTCCACGTGACAAGCAAATAGCAGCAAGTACCAGTACGTTTTCTGTAGCGGATTACACATATAAAAGCAAAAGTGAAAGCAAAACCGGACCTGATTCAGAACCTCCGATGAGTACGATATTTAAATTTTATAACGCTACCTGCCGAACTAGATTTTGCCTCATTAGGAGTCTGGGCGCATGTTTTTTCCAATTGCCTATTGACCTACAACTTACTTTAGGTGCATGGAATAAACAGGGTTAGTAGTAAAGAAAAACCTTTTAAAGAACGGCTGTGATATGTCTGGACTATTCTTGTTCCATCACTTAAAACGGAAATTTACGCTGAAAGAAATCGCGTTTTTATACATTTTGCCGTGCAACGCTGACCTTTTTGTATGGAACAGATGTTTTTTTTCGCGAATTTCCAAAAGATCGTAGAACAAAAAAAAAATATTTTGGACGAGAAAAAAATCCGCCCTTTAGCTTTGCGTCAGCTACTAACAACGCTTTATTTGTAGTGCAAAATATTTTTGCTGTTTTTTTTTTATGGATATTTCATTGTGTATCTGCGTAGTAGCTAATTTTAGATTCGTTTTTAAACTATTAAACGAATAAATGAACAATGCTACACAAATGGGAATATTGATTTGAAATTTAATCATGATATTGTGTAACATGATTATTAATCTTTACAGTTGCCGTAACTAACAAAATGATATCTGCATCTTTAATTTTAAGATTTAATCATTCCAACAGATTTTCTGCGCCAAATTATCCTTGCACCAATACATCACAAAAGTTATTGACAGATCTAAAAGTAAAAGTGTATTTTCTTTTTCATCTTGCTAAATCGTTAAACCGCAAAAAGAAATTGCACCATTAAAGCAAACACCCTTACGTGCCTAAGACCATTGACCACGTTGTGGTCTTGCTCTATTTCTTTAACATTGAATTATACTAACCACTAGTTTATTTTTTCTTTCTTTGCATCGGTTAGAGCTACGTGCTCGTTAAGTTTTTCTTTTCTTTTACCTCCGGTTTCTTTGATGTTATTAACTGCTCTAGTGGTCATTGTGTTGCGGATATGTTTTGATACGGGGTCTTTGTGCTTTGATATTTACACTTTTAGCTAATTTATTCCTTTTGCGCAGTTTAATTTTGGTTGTATTATTATGTTTTTCTGTATTTTTAATGTAGACTTTGATCGCGATTTTACCTTTTTATTTACGTGTAAGATTTTGTAGTTTGTTCTTTTTTATAGCATGATCAGCGTTCATTTCTTTATTTGTGTACCTAAAGATATATCGATTCTTAAAATAGATCATGGAATTATCCTTAAAATTACTTTACGAATACTTGCAAAAATGAGCAAGTGTTTGTTCATTTGCTTAAAAATGTGTGTCATCTAAATATCTATCTACATAATATCCTTTTTGTTTATTCTTTATTAGAGGCATGACATCATTCAAACATAATAATGCTTGTATGTGTGTCAAACAGTCTTATTCATAATACTCTTGTTGCCAACATAAAAGAAACAAGAGAGTACAACAAAAGTAAATAGTACAAAACGTGTTGCTTAACACTTATTTAACACTTGAATCACCGAGTGGGTTTCTTTATTTGCTTTATTTTTTGACATCTTCATTTCTTTTGTGTTATTTCATAACGTATATTATTTAGGTTATGTACACTTTGTGAATTTAATTTGGAAGCCAATATCTTTAACGTAATGCTTGATAAAAATTATTGTTTTTTATTTTTAATATATTCAATGCAGGTTAAACATAATCATTTGTCATCCTAGGAGGTTTACAAATACATTTATTTTATTTACAAATTTTAATTTGTTTACAAAATTAGGCATGTTACAAGATATTAAAATGAAATAATATCAAAGTCTCAGTTCCAAAAACCTATTAATTCTAAACGAAATGTAAATAAAACTGGTTAAAATTCAGTTTTTATGCTAATTTTGGTCATATACGTTTTTTGCTCTAGCAGCGTATAGAATTAATGCATTTAGCAACCAATTAGCACGTGTTTTATTATCTTACTTTTCACGCTCTTTATCTTTTTGTTTGCATTTTGATGCACTATGAATTACTCTGCCTGGGAACAATTTAATTTAGCTTCTTACGCTTTGTTTATTAAGAACCTAATGCTTTACTTTCTTTGCTTTTCACTTTTTTGAAATTTGATAACTAAAGCCTGCGAAATGTTATTTTAAGAAGTAATTTATAAAGATCTATCAATTTACTGACTAACCTTCATCAAGGGATCGCTTCATGCCTTCAACAGCAGACCTCGGCAGCTTGAATTGGATGACATGGTTTTCCACAAAATCAGCAGCAGCATCGACTAGCCTGGACTCCACGACTGCTTCCCTCGCTTTAGGTTCTTCAGGGAGAGGCTCGTACGCTCTCGCTGACCTGGGAGACCCATTGTTAAGAAGAGTGATTCCATCAGCCAGCGTGATCTCCCGCTTCGACTTCTCTAATAAGTACGACAACGATGTCTCCTGCAACCAAAAACAAAACTTAGTATATCACTTCACTTGTTCACTTCACTTCACGGATCCACTGTTCT
Organism: Mellilla xanthometata; assembly: GCA_035578125.1. NCBI lineage: Eukaryota > Metazoa > Arthropoda > Insecta > Lepidoptera > Geometridae > Mellilla > Mellilla xanthometata. The sequence goes on along the minus strand of JAPUBQ010000030.1, from coordinate 2,587,108 downwards.
GATTCCTACCTTAGCGCACAAGGTCGGGTTCTCTACATCCAGACACTTTTTGACTGAGTCTATGACGCCTACATCCTGGGTCTCGTCAGGCGTGGGCAAAGCCGCCGCCGCGACCAAAAGTAGGGCAAATACGTAACGCCTCATGTCTGCAAACAACCCCTACGAAAGCTTAGCACAAAGTGTGGCCCCGGTGTATAAGTGAGACTGTTTTAAGCATCTCACCCCACTACTTGACGCGGACGGGCGGTCAAGAAAAGTGAGCCCAAAAGTGTACGATTAAACTGGTGCCCGAACGAAACAATTTTATGTTAATGCAGAGCGTTGCGTGTACGCACGTTTTTCGGGGATCGGTTACGGTTTTGGAGGTTTGCTTGTGTGCGTGCGGTGGGTATGTGTGCGTCACGGATCAATGGTGTGGATACGATGACCGAGTGTTAGAGGATAGGAAACAAGTACCGAGCAATTATGTCTTTACGCATGTGTTCGCTTCACGCTCTTTCTGTTAGAGAAATGGTTATAGACCTTTTAAATTGAGTGTGTTCTCAAAGTTTTCGTTTGTAAAATTTAATTACTTAGTAAATATTTTTATTTAATTTAATAACGCAGTTTAATCAAAAAATAAGTGTAGTTATAATTATTTTAACAAAAACAAAAATACTGAAAAATAAAGATTCTGGTTTGTGTAACGTGATACTTAAGATTTATTAAAAGTATCAAAGGTAAATCAAGCTATCCATTGAACATAACTTTTTAAATAAATAAATTGAGAACCTAAATTATTTGTGATGAAATAAATTCTTACCAAAAACGATGAATGATATCAACCATAACAGGAGTATTTACATTTCAGGTACCTTTGAAGCTTTCGATACCGTGGCTTAGACACTTGGTTTACATGAAATAATATATTAATTGATTACTTTTTTAACATATTACACTAGGCATTTGACCAATATTTGAGCGACAGGTTACCACACGAGTTATCGACACTGGCCTATGCATAGTCTGGAATATATTTTTCAGTCTTAATAACTATGAATACCACTTTTTCTCTTTCTTCGTATGGGGTTAGTGATCAAGCTCTGGTGTCGAGAGTTTTCAAACCACCCGAAGGCCTCTGACTTGGCTTAACGACTACTTCTCCTTAGTCTAGCTGCCAGGACCTACAATTTAACGTGACATCTGACCCACAATAGCGCCCGAATGAAAATGACACTTTTAATACAACAGTCATGTGCATGGTCACCCAACCAAACACCGTTCGCACTGATCGTTGCTTAACTTCTCCGTTCTACTACAGAACGAGCAGAGAGACAGTGAAGAGACACCGATACAGAGTTGAAGTTCCAAACTTTCGTACAAAACGCTTTGCGTCGACCTTTATTGTTAGGACTGCGAAGCTTTGGAACTCACTACCTGAGTCTCTGTTTCCTGAGAGGTATCATCCGGGGGCCTTCAAAAGTAGAGTTAATAGGTATCTTCTAGGTAAGCGTGCCACACCGTAGACTGCAGTGCAGCTTAACATCAGGCTAGCTGTAGTCAAACGCTAACCTATCAAGGATAAAAAAAAGACCACGTCAGATCACCTCAGCTAGCCGAGCTACAGGCGCTACTGTAGAGATGCTAGTTAAGGCGATCACTAATTTTAAACAATCACAAGATCTCACGGTGAAAATAATCTCTAATTTTTCCACAGATCTTCGATAAGCAACTGCTAATTCTACGTTATTAAAAGACGACATTGTTATAAGCTCACTTGTTGACCTAAAAACTTTTCTCTTCCCACGTAAAGGTTGAAACAAAGAGGCAAGTGATAACTGCATCTTGATTGCAGTACTTGTACTTTTAGTACTTTCCATTTTGATAGAAACGTCTTAAGGTGGAACGAGCAGTGTTGGCGCGAAAATTAAAATATAATACAGGTTGCTGTTTTAAGATTTTTTTCTTAATTAGATAGATTAACCTAACCTAACTCCCACAAGCACAGGGTATCCTACTGTGGGAGCTAGGGCACCCAAGTGCTAAAACCGCATTCCAACAGATATCGTCTTAAATTATAATTTCTAGTTTATGTTATTTAGTTATAATTTGTTAGTTAGCATTAAGCACAATCGAATGCAATAATAAATATATTTATTTATTTATTTATTTATTACCTTACGCCACCAACTCGCTATATGGGAAGCAATATTGTGGCCGAAGATATAAGACGTTGGTCTAAAAGAAATCTGTTCACTCTCGCCTTAAAAAAACCTCAAGTTATAATTCTCATGATTGTTACTGGCTGTATCCCTAACAAACTCTCCTTGTGAGACAAGGCCCTGAGTCCCACCAATGCGAACGTATAGTAGGCAGCAAATGCTTATGCTTAACAATGTCAATCAAGTATTGTTGCAATTATCATAATTATTTCATAAAGGCAAAACTAGATTGGCTAAATACGAAACTTAATTTTTTTTTTGTATTCACGCCGACAACGATCAATCCACCTTAAGTTCAAATTAAGTTAAGTTTGATGAGCTATAAAAATTGACTGTAAAGGTAAATTAAAGATAATCTTACAATTGAATTCATCTCTTGTTATTATTTCATAATTATCTATCTAACATAGTTCATACCATATACAGCCAGGCAGAAGGTCAGTAGATGTAGGTACTTAAAAGCCCCTAATCCCTTTAATAGTCAAGTACAACCTTATAAAATAAATAATTACTAGGACACATTTCACACACGGCTGGTTAGCCTCATACTAAACTATTTTTAGTTGTTTAGTTTGTAGAATGGTTGCTAACATAACTAATATACTACATACATACACTTAAATACTCTATTGATACATATTTTACACCAAGACCGAAAACCAACAAATATAAATACTTTAACTTAAAACAATATCATAATTAGTTTATATCAATTAAATTAACCGTATCATAATGTCAATATAAAATACTCCTACTTTAACTCATATATACTCGTATTTAATACCAAGACTGACAACAAACAAATTTAGTTCATCTCAAAGAAACCGGGTTGCCTGGAAGAAATTGCTACAAGTGTTAAGGCCTGTGCAACAAAATTGCTGGAACTGTGTTTTTTCATTGTTTTTGGTGTATAATAAAGGATTCTTGTATTGTATTGACCGTGTCGGAAAGCGAACTCGAGACCCTCTGATTGGCAGTCCGGTATGGTGACCATTACACCAATGAGATGGTCAAATATTGAATCTTATTTATTCATAGAACTCTCAAACTCAATTCACGTAAAAATTACGTCATTGAAGACTTGCACTAATTAATATGCATAAATATTAATAATATATGACACTGTTTCCTGGACAAATATTTTGGCGTCGCTTTTTGCTACACTGCATTATGCATGAATGGATCCTGGCATTACAATAGTATGTAGGTCTGCGTGCGAAAAATTTTAAGCGAAAGTATGTTGAAGTGTGACAGTTAGCATCATTTTAATCAGATTTTTTCACTCCTTACCAGACTTCAATAAGTGAAGATTTTCAATTCGACCATATTTTTTATGTTACGAGTAGTTTCAAAGTCAAAGTTAAGGTCAGTTTCTTTTATTTAATATAGGTACAAAAGTACACTTATGAATGTCAATTTGCAATTTCAAAATGTCAATTTATAATATTAGAATATCAATTTACAATATTAAAAGGTCAATTTAGAATATTAAAATGTCAATTTGTCAAATAATTTATTGCGGTTTCAGTGTGTTACATTTTGTACAATTAATTTAAGTCAGTTTTAACAATAACTGTAAGGTTAACTTTAACATTGACCGCGGAATCTTTTGCACCATCATATTATTTCTTAGTATAACTGGCTTATCTGACAGCTAGTTAACATAAACTATTGCTTTAACCAGCGAAGTTTGGGCGGTTACTGTTAAGGTTATAACGTATTCTGTCAATTTTTATCGACAACCGGTAATTTCATGTTTGTTTCCTATTAAGAATTTCCTATCTGCCTATCTACAAAATGTTACAAGTAAAAGTAAAATCTTATATTTTATTTTTAGTTATTTTTCCAATTCTCAATAGTTTATTTGTTTTTTATCCCACTAATATTGAAGATATTAGAAAAGGCGAAGTACTAGTATCTAGAAAATGATTATAAAGGGGCTAGCTGTGTGTGAAATGTGTAATTAATATAAGAATATTAATTATTATTTAATACGATTATTAATTACAGTCTTTGAAAGTCGAAATCAAAATCAAACAATTAATTGGTATCTACATAAAGGCACGATCCACCATAGACCATATTGTCGAAATCGTGTAGTCATGCGCTCTGTTGGTCATTTGCTTAACTGCAGTAAGTAAAAAGGGTCATACTCGTAAGTAGTAGAAAATAAAACAAGAACATATTTTTGAGTACCAACAGTTTATTGATAACATTTGGTTACACTTTGAAAAAGATTTAACACAAACTGAAATATGGAAAATCGTTAATTATAATTAGGAAGGGATTTAAATAAATTATTATTTACATAAAATATAAATAAGCACCATTTCAAATACATATGAGATCCATAAATCTAAGACTTATTATTTTACATATGTTATACAATTACATATATAATAATTATATATTGATACACTATATGTATTTGGTTTCTGTAATACTTTTGATATATTATATATAATAAAATATAGGATTTTATACTTGTTAGTATACTTAACAAATTATTTACATATGTACAATAATCATTACACTTTAATATATAAATAAATTAAATAAATATAATAAAATACATGTTATAAATATTTATATACATAAAAATACATAAATATGTATATACGATATAACCAAAATATAATAAAGATACTTGTATTAATTGCAAATGTAAATAGATAATAAATATTGTTTGAAAAATTTAAATAAATAAAATAAATAAATATATGCTAATGATAAGAGTAACAATAAACTTAGCCAAATAAATAATACTATTAAAAATTATCAATAACGGTACTTTGCATAATTATAATATATAAATTAAAGCAATTCCAAAGTCTTACTTATTTTATATATTTATACACTACATACGTCAATACATACATACATATTATATATATAGTACCAACTTACTATAAAGTAACATATATCATTTTTAGCCGAGTTTTTTAGAGTATTTGAGGTACAAAATTACGAATTCTGAGAGTTTCTCTCATTCGTTTAGCGAATATATTATCGTCACAGGCTTAGAGTTATCATTTTATCCATTCTTACATGCCTTTGGTCGCTAAACTGCTTAGATTCAAGTGCTAAAATATCTCTTGCCCAAAAGATCTATCTATTTCTTAAAACCATATTTTTGTATCTTTAGCTTATAGATTTTAATTGGTGGCAAATATTACAAAAAAATAACTAGTAACTTCATGTCATCAGTTAAAAAATATTTTGAAAAGTATTTATTTTTCATTTGGTATTGATAAATAAATATTTGTTTTTTAATTGTCTTTATTTGTCAGGTTTGTTCAAGTTTATTACAAACCTAATTTATCGGAAATTTTGTACCTGCCACACTTGAATCTAGAGCAGATTATATTATAAATCTATCCAAAATAAATAATACAATTTTCCACAACCATTCTATAATTTTTCAATGTTGTTTTTATTTTTCAAAACTATCCCAGCTGTAAGATTAAATAACTTATACATTTTTTTTTAAAATTACAAAATGTTTGTGAAATCCTAAAATTTAATTCTCGAATCTTACGGTCTGATGCGTTTGCGTCTGTGAACGGTTTCTTTAATAAATAAATAATGTTAATATTAAGCTGAAACTTTATTTGTCACTGTCCTGTGTTTTAAATATTAAATTAATATTTTGGTGGGTTAGACTATTGGGCATGGGCACTGTACGCTAAGTCTTGTGCTTTTTCCAGCGACCTGAAATAAAAAAAAAATGGTTAAAATACATATACAACATATAGTTTTTTTTTTCAATTAAAAAAAACATACAAAATGTCGGGAAAGCGGCTTTTGTTTATACGTATAGCAGAGATCTGTATCTATTAAGTGAGTTCATCTGATTCTGATATGAATTTAACACCCGATTTTATAAGAGAAGAAGCTAAAGCGGCTGTGGAATTTTCAGACCATGGATATCATATAAAGTACTCTACAAAAAACAAATGAGTGCTAACTCAGTGAGATTATATTGCTAAGTTCAGGAATTTAAGTAGCCTTCTTATGGGTCCATTATCAGAACAACTCCAAAGATTGCACAAATTAAACAATAAACAAATATTAAGTGCAAGTTAAACTCCGTCACCAACGCTCCCATTCATTTATAAAAACAGCATAAAACCATGTTATCGTTATCAATGGCAAGATAATGGTGGCGATTCTGGCATACATACAATATGAAAATTAGTAGTCTCTGAAACGAGAAACACTCGAGTGTTTTTGTGGTGATAAGCGATACCAATAAAAGGCATTTGGTATTTGGAAATTGGTATCGCTTATCACCACAAAAACACTCGAGTGTTTCTCGTTTCAGAGACTACTAATTTTCTTAAATCGCCTTTAATTGGTATCGCTTATCACCACAAAAACAATCGAGTGTTTTTGTGGTGATAAGCACATGTTAGGACCCTTATCACAATTACCTGCTCCACCCAGAGCCTCCATGTCCCGCAGACACAACCACCTCGTGGGACTCGTGACCACCACCACTCGAAGACAGGAGTTTCTTCAGGCCAATGATACCAGCCAGCACCAAGGCTAGCTTGGACACGATCAGGGCCTTTCCGGCGAGGAGTGCCAAGGCTCCGAAAGCCAAGGGCACCAGCATACCCATGATTAGAATGGGGATAGCTAGGAGAGGAGCGATCTTCTTTCTTCTGCTGCGGCCTTCGACGTCGTTTTCAATGTCTGATGAAGGGAATTTGACCTGGAATTGAGATAAAATTGATGTTAGGGAGGTATAGGTAATAGGAAGTTATTTTCTTTTGTGTTTAAGATAAGCAATGTTTTTTTTTTTTACACATTCACACGAGGCTGGTTAGCCCCATACTGAACCATTTCTAGCTCGTATTATGGTTGCTAACACAGCTGATATACTACATATACATACATACATATTATATATAAATACATATTTAACACCCAGACCCACAGCCAACAAATTTAGTTAAGCACAAAGATGTTGACCGGGCCGGGAATCGAACCCGGAACCTTCTGATTAGCAGACCGGCATGGTACGGCACCTCTACGCCAACGAGGTCGTTTTTTATGTCATTCATTATTAAATTTATGGTTGGAACTATCTTATTTTAAACCGACATAAGGTCCCGTCTTCTCACGGGTTTTAAAATAATCTAAGTTGCAAAGAGAAACAAAATAATTTAGCCTATGTTACTCGGGGATAATGTAGCTTCTCAACGGTAAAAGGGTTTTTCAAATTGGTCCGTTACGGAGCCTATTCGTGTCAAACAAACAATCAAACTTTTACTCTTTATAATATTGGAATTTCAAACTGTATTCTTAACTAGCTGCGCCCCATGGTGTCGCCCGTGTTACTTTGAGGATAAAAGTAAACTATGCGTTTATCTAGTCTAAACTATGTCTGCTCGTGAAGATTGAAGAAGAAACAAACATACACACACACACACACAAACACAAACACACACACACACACACACACAAACTTTAAAGTTTATTCTTAAATACGTTTATGTTAACCGTATTCAACTTTGTTTAAAAGCTTTCATTCAGTTATTGAAGTAAATTTTTAATTGATTTTTTTTAAATTTTTAAAGTGGTATACATAAATAAAATAAAATAAATAATTATTTTTATAATGTTGTTACAGTGTAACTCGTTACCAATATTTAATTTAATTAATTGATTAATTTTTAGTTAAAATAAAAAAAAAACATTGATTAATTAATAATAATTAATTGAATGATTATACGTAAAAAATTAATGACTAAAATACTACAAAATTATATTAACTGAACACGACATCAAATTAATTAATGCGAGATACGAGCAAAATTATTATGCGTGATTCATAAAAATATGTGGTTTCCTATATAAAAGCATTTGATTTCCTGAATTCTGCACGCAAAGCAAAGAAAGTTTACTTATTAGTATCTATCATTATCAGTATACTTTTTTTACCAATTTTTTTATTCGTCATTATTTTTTTTTACTATTTACTTCTAGGTATGCATAAGCATAAGCAGGCCACTTTACTTTCCCACTGCTGGGACTCGGGGCCTTCTCTCACGAAGAGAGAGATGTTTAACACACACATTGACACACACATAGACACATACACACACACACATACACACACACAAACACACACACACACACACACTCATGCAGCGCAATAGGTTCCTCAACAAAAATGGACACACCCCTATGTTCTTGCGGTCCACTAACTGCCTACCCACTCACTCACATCTGACACCCTAGAAGAGAAACTAACTCCCTCAAACTTAGGGAATCCTACTGAGGAAGTTAGTGCCCTTAAATTACCTGCTTAACACCGAAACCGCTGTTAAAAAATAAAAATATAAAATTTTGTGTACAAATAAAAACAATTATATTAATATTTATTCTCATGTTCAAAATATAATAATCATAATTATGAATATCATTTATATGTGAATGTATGTTTTGCCTGAATAAACAATTTATTTATTATTTATTATAGATGTAGGCTATAATCCACCACGCTGGCCCAGACATCTAGGTATTTGGCAAAATGGCGTAAGCACGAGTTAGCGACACTAAGACCTCGGTCGGGAATCATTGGCTCTCAAGGAGGATACTTAATGACAAGGATTTTCTTACGATAAATGCTTTACACGATTTTGGGGTACTTTCTTAGGGATGTAGACAAATTTTTAGTACAAAAAGTATACCAAATTTCAGCACATTTTACTTTGGCAAAAACGTAGCTAATGACGTTTGTATTTTTTATTTCCTTTCTCTTCTTCTATATGGTTTCCAGCTATACTGACAGTCTGGATTTAATCATTCAAATACTGGTTTGATAATGTTCAAAGCTTATCAAATACTAAATCTTATTTTCCAGGCCATGCCGTTTCTACTGGAAATTGGGACTTAAATATGATAGTCATGGTTGCAGTACTGCAATACTTGCTGGTGAAATGACTGTCAAAAAAGTGGTAGTACTTATAAATGGCTACGAAAAGATGTGTCACTTTTGAATGTTTTCGCGTCTAACTGCAGTTTGGCAGAAGTTAAGCTGAGCTGTAGTCTATGATGTAACTCGCTTACCAACAAGGAACCAATTTACTTTTGTTTTGAAGTTTTTAGAATGATCCTTTTCTGAAAATAGAGCCACAGGCAGAGAGTGTCAAAAATCCGCAGTCTTCAATTTGAAAATGAAAATAAATTTAGAGGCTGTGCCCTGTTGACTAAAGTTTTCTTGAAAAAATCTTTAAGTAAGTATATTATTTTGTATAATTCTTCAGAGCTCCAAGGTTGATTTGAAAAAAAAATCTTTTCCTAAAGTTTATAGCTAGTCTTGATTTTTGTTCCTAACCTTACAGTAGGTATAGCAGCAACAATGTATACAAAGAAATGTAGTTTCCATTTGCTTTTAATATACTTGTACCCAAACAAACCTCTGAGTAATCGAGATAAGGAGACTAGCCTAAGGTAGTGCATGACTAGTTTGGAATAACTAGCTTTCAAGGAAGCAACTGGATATACGCGATAGATTTTTCAACTTGAGGTTGATTGCTATCCTGGCGATCACTACAAAATACCCTTCCATCATGCTATGGTTTCGTCACGATGATTTCCTTCACCGAAAACTCAAGTTCATAGTCGGGTATAGAACCCAGGACCTTCGAGACGTAAGACGGCCGCACACCCGACTGAGATGCCCTCGTATCGGGTACTCATAAACCCTGCAGCTTTACATAAATAATACGTAATCCGTATTCATGAATGAGCGGTAAACTCATCAATGAATCAAGAGCTAAGCCAACCGAACCACATCCGGTATCAAAGAAACGTAGCAGAAACTAACTCGAAAGTCAACTCTCATTAGCTCCAATTAGCAGACGCAACGGCTATCGTCACAAGTAGGCTGGATCCAAGAAAACTGTTTAATAGACTGAAGAAAAAAAGTGAAGATACATTAATTACGGACAATTATAGAGATGCAGGTAGAAAGCCGTTCCGCTGCGTTGCTGATGGAATGCGTTTTTTTGAACTGCGTTTTCATATTAGCTGTTAATATAATGCTGTTATGCATAATGTTGCGTGCGTTCGCGTTGGACATGAAGAATGTTATTTGATTTGCCTAGAACTTATCATCATCATCATCAACCGCTATCTACTTCGTCTTTATTCACATCTTAATAAATATAAGTTTTACAGTACTAGTATTACTAAAGAATGAAATATTGCAAAAACTAGTGGAATTTTTATCTGGGTACTACCGTGGGTTGGAAGATACGTTTAATTGTAGGTCATTTGTTTCTTATGCTAGGTCTTCTGGAGGCTTGAAAACTCTCGACACCATAGCTTGGCCACTAAGCTTAAACGAAGAAGAAATAAAAACTATTTCTGCCCTGAAGATTCGTTCCCATAGTTGAATAAAAACTGAAGCTCAGACTATCGATAAATAAATAAAAAAGGTCTGCACTTTTTTGGTCAAATATGGCATATGTCACGAAATAAGGCAAACAAGCCATATTTAATCATCATGATTCATTGACAAGCAGATAGAATCTAGGTTCCAAAAGTAATTCTCCTATTGGTTTTAATAACACAAGTATCCTCTAAAATAGGGATCTGAAATACAAATTTTTAGATACGAAATAAAGACAAAGCTCTACCCATCAAACAACGAGTATCAAAATTAACAATAATATTAAGAAAAAGGAGTGAGATTTTTTACAAAACAAAATCGTAAAAAGCTTATCAGATTACATAAGTAGACCAAAATACCAAAAACGAATAAAGATATCTGTATGTGAGCAAAACATAGACCAAACTGAAGTAGCCTCGGTAATTCATCAGCAATCATTTCTTATGGGAGCCATGGAGCAAGCCATGCTCGGTATCAATATACAAGATCGTGAGAGAAACTATCACAAAACTCAAGAGTTGAGCAGAACACATTGCGAAGCAGAGTGATAGCAGATGGACTAAGGTGTTCGCCCTGAAGACCAATGTCAGGCAGGAGAAATGTCGGTCAAACACTCGCACGTTGGGTCGACGACATTCGAAACATCGTAGGCAGGACCTGAATGAACGGAGACTTTTGCTCAGCAAAGGGCGATAAATGGGTGAAAAAGATGATGATTCTAAGAAAATGTAGCTAATTGAAACAACAACGTTTTGCTCTGTTAGTCTAAAAACGAAAGTGTGTGAGCTAACATATTTGTTACTTCTTCCCGTTCAAATAACTGAAGCTGATTTGAAATTAGGTCTAACGATAGCTATGATCTTGTTTTAGTATAAATATATACGTATGTACGTATACATATATGGTAGTCTAACTCAGTTCATGGCTGATATCAGATGTTAGATGTTATTGAACCTAATCAGATGAAATCTAAGTGTAACAGCTAGGATCAGCAATTGCGCCTTTAGCTATGCTAGCTCAGTAAGTCGATTACCCGATGCAATTGTCGAAGATGAACAACTACCGATGCGGACAGTTTTTGGATGGGTGCACAAAGAGAACAGTGGGTGATTCTGTAGAACCGGTGACATTTGAATTTCTCGATGCAAATTATAGCACAGCAGTCGTTATTAAAGAGTTTCGATACAAGTTTTAGATTCATACACCAAAAAGTCAAATCTGAATCAATAAAACACACAAGATTGTACCCATCATAAAGATTAGCTCTTAGGCCATTCTTTCAAACTTCAGAAAACTCATAGCAAGCTCAATAAAGTTCGCTATGATTAGACTAATTGTAGATAATAACATAATGGAACTTTTATTATTTACATGAAACAAGCAAAGATTCGTGTCCACTTCTTTCTGAATTGAAACTTGCAATGTATCTGACGTATCCTTTCCATTTCAACTGGAACCAAAGTAATTAGAAACTAAATCATTAAATTCAATTACCTGGACAGTATGAGATTGCATGAATCCGATGACCTTGTCCATAATAAGGTTGTCAAGGGAACTCTCGTCCAGGCCTCTTGGCACCGCCGCTTCCACTTCATTAACCTTCGCATCCTGATCCTTTTTGATCGTGACTCCATTAATTAAAGACAGCTCATCACTCCGCGCCAGCCTCGTGAGGACCTTAGCAAGTTTCTGCTTAAGGCAATGAGCCATATCATCTCCGCTACATTCTTTGTACGTATCGTATGCCGTTCTTAGATCTCCGAAGGTGTCTTCTACGTTGTTCTGTGACGGGAATGCTGTGCGAGCGCTTACTGATATCGCCAAGGTCAGTATGAGAATGTAATGTGGTACCATCTTGAAGTCGTTCTCACTTCGTTGGCGATATAAGCACTGTGTTCGAAACTAGACCACTGTTTGCGTTTATATGCGCTTAGAGTCACGGTACACTGGACTTCGTTGAGAGGGATGCACCGATGCATTTATGCAGTGGATGGATAGTTGGGCACAGAAGTGCAACTGCTATCATAGTAAGTAGTCTTTCACAGAATGTTGTGTTTCTCCAGCTTCATTGAATGCCAAGAAATCTTGACTGAGCATCCTGCGCCAATATGTATACTTGAGTGGCTATGAGTCTTATGTGAAAATAATACATAATTATATGTATACATAAATTTTTATTTTAAATGTTATTTGTAGGTACATAAAACTGAGATAAATGAATTTTGCGGCGGCGGTTATCTTAGATTTAGAGATTATCATAAACCAATCAAGCCCTTTCATTTGAAACCCAATTTGAGGCAGATTTCAAAAAACAACGCCCTTGCTATTATACGGCAGTGGCCATCTTAGAATTTTCATCTAACAACTATGGACACTCCCGACCAAAACACCTTTCAAACTAAAAAAAAATACATCGCAATCTGTTAGACAGGCAGGAGCTACAATGACACTGACAATCACACCCAAACACAAACTATCGCAGGGATAACAGACATGCTGCCGGGGAGGTTGAAGAGTACACACATTGTCATGTTCCAGCCCCGGCTTTAAGGCGCAGCGAGGGAACACCGTGGAGGTTTTAGTCGACAGTGGTCGCCACTCTGGCACCGAGCCCGACATACCCCGCCGCCTCAAATGCATGCGTAAATGCATTTCCTCAATCTCAAAAAAAAGGATAACAGACATAAAAAATAATAAAATTTAATGCAGACACTTTTGCATTCAATAGTACTAGCTACATACGCACGTTTGAGGTCTAGTTCAAATTCGATTTAGATATGTTTATTGAATCGGTGATTACTATGCGTAACAGTTATTTAAATTACGATATTATACTAGATATGCCAATAAAACGTTGCAAGTTTCAAGTTATTGGTTTATTATAAAGCTTTTTAAATTTAATTTTAGCTTCCGGCTGTTAGTACGAACAGTAGTTAAGCCAAGTCAGAGGCCTTTAGGCGGCTTGAAAACCCTCGACACCAGAGATTGGCCACTTAGCTCAACAGGATCAACTTCATATAGAATCCATAGATTCTAAATGAGTTGATTACTTTCTTTCTATTCTTAATGTTGTTATTTAGACCGTCTTTAAGCTATCTTTTCATTTTTTGCCTTAAATCGATCATTGATTCCAACGTACCCAAGAGCTGTGAACAAGATCGTTCCGTTGCTTCAATATAGAAAAAACACGGTAACTGGTATTACTAACGAAAACAAAATGACTGGCCAAGTGTGAGTCAAAATCGCGCATTATGGGTTCTGTGCCTCTATAAAAAGGCATAGTTTAAAACGTCGTAACTGTGATTCACAAATCTACTACCAAACGTTCAGCGCCATCTATTGGCATTGCTTAGAACTACAACCACGCGGTGGTTTGTACATTGTGACATGGGAGCCGTCCCATACATATTGATTTTATTATATACGTTAAAAATAATAGATATATATACATCACCAGTAAAAATAAAAAATAAATGATTAAATAAATATTTACCTACCTAACCTAACCTAACGCTCACATTTTGTTACAGATCATGACATAACAGCCTGGTAACAGACAGACGGACAGCGGACTCTTTGTATAAGGTTTCGATTGTACCGTCTGGGTAAAGAACCCTAAGAATGTTCAGTTATTTAATGACACTCGCATTATATGATGGGTGATTTTATACGTGTGAAGCATGGAATACGAGTATAAGAGTAATAGAAGAAAATCTGAAATAATAATTGGAAATCCGCTGAGATCAGAAACCAAATTGAGATAAGCAAAGAAAACATCCAAATATTTTTTTTTTTCATTTAAATATTCAAATATTTTTTTAAACATCCAAATATTTTTTAAAATATTATACCACACCTCTCAATATGTCGTTATAAAGCTTCAAACTCCAAATTACTCGTAATTATAATCCTACTAATACAATAAATGCGAAAATTTGTGTATGTGTGTGTATGTTTGTTACTTTTTTAGGCTCAAACGGCTGAACCGAAGTTGATGAAATTTTTGGTGAAGATGGCTTGAATTTTGGATTAACAATATATAGTCTTCTCTTTATCCCGATAACAATTGTGGTTCCTGTAAGATACGCAAATGACTTAAAAAATATGTTACTCCTTCACGCTCCAAAGGCTGGTCCGATTTTGATGAGATTTACTATGAAGATAGATTAGACCTTGGATTAACACATAGGATACTTTTAATCCCGGACTAACGCGGGTAGCACCGGGGGCCGCAGCTTGTAGTATTCCAATAATGGTTGTGTGTGTAAAGGTTACCATGCCGGTCTGCTAATCAGACGGTTCCGGGTTCGATTCCCAGCCCGGTCAACATCTTTGTGCTCAACTAAATTTGTTGGCTGTGGGTCTGGGTGTTAAATATGTATTTATATATAATATGTATGTATGTATGTATATGTAGTATATCAGTTGTGTTAGCAACCATAATACGAGCTAGAAATGGTTCAGTATGGGGCTAACCAGCCGTGTGTGAATGTATAAAAAAAAAACTATTTTCGTCTGGTGAACGTCATTCTCTTTAAACTAACCCTAAGCACAGTAACCCACATATCAGTAAGGCGATAAATTAGCAACCAAGATATTACGTAACTCACTAAACATCCTAATACTACTTTCTCATTCTGTTGCGATGGGTGTACTTACTTATGAGTTGATAAAAAATATACTCATTTACTTAAGCTAGCGAGAGTTTTCAATTTTTAAATATCTTTATTAATATAATTTTCAAAGTCAAAGTCAAAGACATTATGTCTTCGTTATGGCACAATTAAGATGTTATACATTTAAAAGGTAGGTATCACATAACGGAGTAGTTCGGGTATTGCAACACAAGAGGAGTGAGCCGGTTTATTAACATGCAAAAAAAAATCCTTATCGTTTAGAAATTCGTCAATAGAGTACAAAACAGTTACCTACTAGAGTATATTCTGTATATGGCTCCTAGTACGTAGCAATCATAAAGAAAAATATAACGTTCCTGAGTCCAAAGTAGACTCATTAAGAACTTATAGCTTAGTTTAGAAAATACACAACATTAGAGGAGCATTCGCCATTATGGTTTAACCATAAGACTTTGTGGGATTAGGTTCCGTTGCTGGATTTTGATAATGCCTTTCAAATATTTTCTTTATTGACACCAGCTATAATATATGTATAGGTAATTTTTTATCCTGTATTAGCAAGGTTGGTGGTACCATAACTAACACAAAAATGTTTAAGTGCTAGCTAGGAAGTATAACTGATTACAGATACTTAATCAATACCAATATTATAAAGAGGAAATGTTTTTATTGTTTATTTGACGCAAATAGGCTCCGAAACTACTGGACTGATTTGAAAAATCCTTTCACAGTCAGGAAGCCATATTATTATCCCCGGGTAACACAAAAGTTAGTTCTTAGGCATCGGTTGTTTATTCTAGCCCTATAAAGGTGGCTTTAAACTTTTCGCCGGCCAAGTGTTTTAGCCACACAAGCGCTTCTGACTAGCCTTAACGACTACTTGAATGAATATAGCCTGAACCTAAATTTAACGTGACGATGGCGATAGCACACAAATATGAATCCCACTTTTTAAATGACAGTCTTCTGCATCCAAAGACTGTCCGCATCGGTAGTTGCTAACTTCGGTAATTGTATCAGTATCATCTCCCTAATTAGCTTACCTACAAGCGCTACTCTATAGCTCGGCAAACAAATTTATATCTCATTCTCGGTTAACACAGATACAATCAGTATTATGATATATATAACTTTGCACTACAATATTATAGTAACGTAATTCCGATTAAATTTTAGGTAAGTTGTGGCCTAACTATAGTTCAATATTTGTATAACCGCCTAGCATGAACAGCCCACTATACGTTCCCACTGCTGGGACTCGGGGCCTTCTCTCACTAGGAGAGAGATATAGGCCATAATCCACCACGCTTGCCAAGTGCGGGTTGGTGGATGACACACGTTATCGGATATTGTTGTCCTCAAACATGCCGGTTTCCTCACGATGTTTTCCTTCACCGTAAAGCGAGTGCAAATCCACACATAACTTGAAAAACAAGTCCCCCCCTGGGATCCTTGGATCGAACCAGGGGCCGTCTGATTGAAATCAGACGTTTTTACCACCGAGCCATAACCGCCATCACTTATTTAATACAGTGACTATAGTTCATTCTAAGACGTTAGATGTTATTAAAAGGAAACCCAATTATTCGAAACAGGTTCAGACTAAGAGTCAGCAATTATAACTATGAATGACAATTCTGTCGTTTAAAATAAAAAGTTAAGTTATAACTTTTATTGCCATACTTATCAAATTCTTTTGCTTTTCTGAGGTAAAAATGCCGCGAAAACTGGATTAGTCCAGTAAAAATTGGTAAAAATGGTCGAAAAAAAGAATAAGAGACATAATGCAGTGGTATTGAATCACTGTTAGATAATGTTGTACTAGCTGAGTATTGATTTTCCAATTTACATTTCCAATTACATTTATAGTCAAAGTTAAAGCATCGGTAAAATAAATAAACATTAAGCCCAAGAACCTTTTAACTACGTATAAATTCTAAGCTCGTGCGCGGCGCTAATCTTCATACCCCAATGACACATAAACTAATCCGTTTTGAATAATTTATTCCAACTTCAACCTCATCATTTTAAATCTATCTTCCCCAGACATTACGTCATGAAGGTATTTGTGTCACGCACCTACGACATCCTTTTCGTAAAAGAAAAAAGAAATTTCTCTTCACACGCGTTCCTGCGTCCGGTTCACATCCGAGCTTTTCCTTTAAAATACCATAAACACACCATGACACCCATTACACAAAACAATTCCCTACAATGAACCTTATTCCAATGACTTAGAGTTCACCAAGATATGTGCAGCAACTTTCTCAACTGCAAACGTTAATTTGTTAAAGCCACCTGATGACCAAGGCAAAATACCGGTTTTGGGAGCGACTAGACAATCAAAAATAAACCTTATATGCTTCAGAATAGAAGAAAGATGAAATCAATCAAGTGTTCGAGGCAACACATGAAGGTGTATGAACTGCAGACGTGCTATACCATGACAAAGATGTAGCTACGGTTAGCGATCAAGTTAAGCGAGCAATTCTGGTCTTTATTTCTATACCAATAGAAGTCAACGATAGTATTAGTAAAGTGAATAATGAAACGGAAATGCTAAGAGGGGGAGGTTACATAAAACAAGTGAGATACAGAAATCAGATGGCCCTCTGGCTATGGCAGCGAAAGCAACCATTGACTAATGTATGGTGGTCCAAAGGCCAAGAGATAAAAATTCTTGACATCAATATTGTGATGTTGGGGTTTTGGTGCTAATTTTGTCTGAATGAGCCAGGTTTAATGTCTGTAATGTTATTTCCAACTGTATTAATAAATAGACATGAATTTATTAGAGGATGACTATACATCCTAGATTTTTTTTAAATAATTCGCTTTATTAAATACGTAATTTTTATTTTAGATATTCTAATTTCTAAACTATTGAGGTAATAAAGAAAGGAACTGAGATAAAGCAGAAATTGAGACACATAAATTTGGATAGATTTGC
This sequence comes from Mellilla xanthometata, assembly GCA_035578125.1. NCBI lineage: Eukaryota > Metazoa > Arthropoda > Insecta > Lepidoptera > Geometridae > Mellilla > Mellilla xanthometata. Next base: position 2,568,913 of record JAPUBQ010000030.1, on the reverse strand, counting down.
TAAAAACTTTATTCTTAAAAGAAATGGTCTCCTGGATAATTTTGTTCTCAACACTAAGATTCAGTTTCGGCTTAGTAAGAACTTCAGTGAAATTAATACAAATATAAATACAAATCATTTATTGATAACACCAAAGTTACAAGTAATAAAAATGAGCCCGTATTACACAAGTAATATCGGATTACAAAGTCCTGTCATTGTAAAAGCAAGATACTATTACGTCAGCCAAAACTTTTACTGCAAAACCGGACGTTCAGTAAAAACACTTTCTCTTCTAGTACATGCCATTTTCCAAACCGATATTTTGACCATAAATCTTGCATCCAATTTAAGCTTTTACTATGATTAGTTAAAGTATAGAATTATTTGAGTTTGTAATGCCGCTTAAGACTTTTTAGAACTGACGCAAATCAGCAAGTTGTGAGACAATGCAGAGGTCAAAGGCTCAGTATGTTTTGCATTTGATAGTCTGAAGTAAAGATTCTTACCTAAGCACGATATTAAGTATGAAATTGCAAGTAAAACTTACTTACGTAAACGAACGTTTATTTAATAAGCTTTTCTATTTTGGTGAATTTACTCATGTTTTATATTATTTGATTATTTTTATTCACACATGTAAAGTGACGATTTTCTTGGCTTAATGGTAACCATGCCGGACTGCCAACCAGAGGGTCCCAGGTTTGATTCCCGTCACGGCCAACATATTTGTGACGAACTAAATTTGTTGACTATCGGTCTGGACATTAAATATGTATCGATGTAAAGTATTTATGTATATGTAGTATATCAGTGGTGTTAGCAACCATGATACAAACTTTAAATGGTTTAGTACGTGTGTCTAGTGTATCTAGTGTATCCTATTTTTTGAATTAATATTTATGAATATCTTCGTGTATTTTAACCTATATTATTATCGTCTAATTAGTATTTATTGTGCACTTTAGCAATTGACTTTTTTCACACAGTTTTACAATGTCGTACTCTTTTGAGTGTTATTTAAATTAACCTTAGGGAAAAGTATTTGACAATTGCTGATCTATAAGTAGCCAACTCAAACGACTCAAAAATATATTGTTCTATATGGAAGAAATCGGGTCTAAAGTTAACATGGAGTGCGAACAAAGCCGCGAGCAAAAGCTAGTTTATAGTCAGACAGCTAAAATATCTTCAATTATAATGAAAATTGATGTAAAATTATATAGTAATGATAAGGTAAATTATAATTAACAACACAAGCGTAAACCACAACAAATGGAAGGTCTTACGTCATACAAAATTACAGCAGCACTAATTTTACAAATATGAAAGCGAAAGTTTGTGAGTGTACTTAAGTTAAGTTTTCTCACTCGAATCATTGAATTGATTTGGTTGCAAATTGGCTAAGCCAATTTGCTGAATTTTATTTAGATTTAGACTTACATCTCGGCTTAACATTATATCTACTAAATAGCTTACTTTTTTACACGTTTTATATTTGCTTCACCTGTATGTTTGTTTGTAACCGACTTAATTTGGGCGCGATTTTGACCCACTTTAAACGGCCAGATTTCGTTCAAACTTTGTAGATTTATTGAGGACCGATGACAATACACTAATTTGATATTTTTTTTAGTTCGGTTTTCTATAAAAAGCGTGTTTTTTAGTTTTTTTTAACTATTATTTATTTCTATCCTAGATTAACAAGGATGGCACACAGTAGGTCGCTAGTCAAACCATTAATTATTTGCATACTTACAACAATCCACTAAACGTTCCCACTGCTGGGACTCGGGTCTTCTCTCGAGGAGAAATATATGTACAGGCTGTCGCTGGCCAAGTGCGGGTTGGTTCATGACACACGTCTTCAGATATCATGGCCGGTTCCTTCACGTTTCTTCCTTCGCTGTAAGTCAACACGTAACTTCAAAAAACAAGTCATCATTGTAATGCTAGGGTTGAATCAGAAGCCGTCAGATTGAAAAGAAGTCATTTTCCTATCAAGCCACACTCGTTTTTTAATATTATTTGCATAAAATATTCGAAAATGCGGCCAAAATCACATAATAGCTAAGCTACACATGTTACATCACTGAACGTAACCTATTCTCACAGCACCACGATAATCTTTATCGAATTTTCACCCCATTGTCAATCTGTGGGAACAAACCGTGAAGCTCCGCTCTGTTCCTTACGAAAACAATGGCAAAGTTCAACGAGACATAACAAGGAAAGTCTATATAACCGACGGACAATTGTTACAGATTCATACGTAACATTTTCTTCATACAAATCAGTTCTTTCTTGAACTAAATCTACGAATTTATAGTTTTTATTTGGGAATAGCTCACCTTCTATCACTTTGTAGCACTGATTGGCCATGTAGATCGGCATTTTTAATATCCACTGTCAAATAGGTATAATCTAATTCAAAAATGACTTCCCTAAACGTTTCAGTAACTGTTCTTTTCTTCTTACTAGCAGAAGTCATTTCTATACAATTGCAAGAAGGTGAACAACTGAACGAAAATGAAGTGAATAATTCCCAATTGAACGAGTGTATCAGCGTTCAGAGAAGTTCAGAAATAGGAGTTTGTTTTGGTAAAGAAGTGCTTAGCAAATTGAATAAGTATGACGAAGCTGAATCCTTCAGTTTGGCGAATGGGATATCTTTTGTTCGAGATGAGAAGACTCCGAGAGATATTGCAAGCTTTTTGGATAAGGATCCTATGGATTTTCGGTAATATAGCACTGATTTTGTGTTTACGACTTTTAATTCAGATGAAATAGAAAAAAAAATGTGGTAATTTATTTGTAAGAGCTAATCAGTTTAATTTTGTTGTCGACTGTTTTAAAACCACTTGAATGTTATAATCTAGGTTCAATAAAAATCCTCTGTTTAATCAAATTTCCACGTGCTTATTACAATTTCTTTTAAAATTTTGTTTCATTATTTTTCTTTTGCACCAATTTTATATATTAGTACCCGCAGTTTTTTAAATATTATTCGATATTTTTGAACGAACGATTAAATGTCATTCAAAAAAGTAGTAAACCACACACGTTGCCACATAAATTTGTTTACAACAAGAACTTTTTACGAAGTATTTTTTTTTCAGTTCTATAATAGAAGATGCCAGTAACCTGATATCGAAGCGATCTCTCCACTGGGACCTTAGTGTGCTTTATCCAGGTCTCGTGATGCGGATAGGACCTACCTTGTCTAATGGCATATTGGAATTCGTTATGGACCCCAGAATTAAAGACCGAGCTTACCATCAACAACCGCACGGCGAGTTATCTACAGGTTAGCTTACATTCAATATTATTGATATACGTCATATGATAAAAGTTGTACCTAGTATTTGTTTAAAAACGAATATTGACTCTATAGTCAATGGCGGGCTATCCCGCCCAATTGTTTATTTTATTTTTGTCAAAAAGAATCAAAAGAATCACTATGGTACATCCAACCATTTATTTTCTATTTGACAGCACTAATAAAACGTGACTATAACATGTTATGTCATAATTTCATGCCATGTTAAGTCAAAAATTCACGTTTAAATGCAAAGTTTTTATTTAAATTCAGAAGTTTTAATATTTATTAAAAAGAAAATAAATGATTGGACGGGCAAAATCTCACAAAATAAAAACCACTACATTGTAATAATTTTCGTATACCATGAATACTGTTAAATAAAATAGCGCCCGGAATCTACAACAAGCTATTTTTACAAAATATGTCAAATACCTGATAGGATTTTTTTAAAACTATAGGAAAAGATGAAAATCTGTTGCCCGTACGCCATCTATGCATTCACCTCGGAACTAATACAAAAGCTAGCTAGCGTGAATGGCGTTGAACAGCGGGTTTCCCCAGCCTTGAACTTGACTCAAGCCGTGCAGCTCCATCTACAGTATTACGTGTGAACTCTCATGACTCATACCTAATGGCTTGTTGAACTAAACTTTTAAATGCCAAAGTAAATACTGGTTAGTAAATAAAATAGAACATATTTTTAAAGATTTATTTGGTAAAATATTCGCAAAATATTTATTTTATGAATAAAAAATGAATGCATTGAATTCCGTTCAAATACGCGATGTGTCACACACAATACAGAGCTTGCATTTTGATTGTTTTAAAGAAATCTTGTTTTAGATTTTTTGCTAAGATGACCATAAGTTCACTTTTCAATAAATAAAATGCGCTGCCGAATTCAAATTTTAGGTATATACGAATAAGTGCGTTTTCAAATAATGTATGCAAATTTTTGGTGCTGCAAGCCTTAAAACTAATATTATTAAGTTGGAAGCTGTATGTAAGTGTGTATGTGTATTACTTATTCATGCTCAAATGGTTGGACCGATTTTGAAGCACTTTTCTATAGATATAGTTCAGACTGTGGTGTAAGACATTAATTTTCTTCCTCTTTATAACCAGGCATAAGACAAGCAAGGCACGTAGCCACACTAGTTACCGACAATCTAGCTTAAGATAGAGCATGCCTAGCTTAGAATAACTGGTCTCAAGAAGATTTCCAGAATACATTGTTACGGGTTTGGTGACAGTTTTTTCAATTTGAGAGTGATTGTTAGCCAGGCAAGCACTAGAAAATTCCCTACCACCATGTATAAGTAATACTTTTTATCCCGAATCAAACTGGTACCACTGCATAGTTTAGATATTGTACTAAAGTTGAGTATAATATATACTCCGCCCACTCGAAATAACGTTTCAATGTATAGTCCCTTGAATAGAATGTGAAATATATACAATAACTTTCGTATTTCTGAAGATTCTTCCAGTGTTCACAAATATAAAGACATTTCACTACATTTGCCTCTTTTAGATCGTTAATTATTAAAGAAATAATTTAATCTACACATTACCTCAATTTTCAAAATTTAATTAGATTTCTCACTTTTTTTTAAATATATTGTTATAGTTTGTAATTTATGTAAGTATATTTGTGTTTATATTTTAATAACGAAAGCTGTGTACAGTCGTAATAGGACTTGAAGTTTATAGTGGTGTTGTTAACTAAGTAAAATTGTAATTTCAACTTTTTGTCTGCAACAGTACCTACCATATAAAGAAATAAATAAACAACTTTGAAGTCGAAAATTATCAATTATGTGTTTCAGGCCGTCTTCTTGCCCGAAATCTCCTGGTTCCATTCTTGCTCGGCTTCAAATTCCAATTATCAACCTTACTGCCTTTACTTTTGGGTCTACTATTGATCGCTAGCAAGAAAGCATTCTTGCTGGCAAAAGTGGCTTTATTGGCAGTGACCGTGTTTTCTGGATCGGGCTTTGGTCAAGGCTATGGGCAAGGTTTTGGGGGTTACCCTGGACCTTCATTGTCATCTTATACGTCGGCGTATGAACATCCAGGGCATATTCAAGATCATCATAGTTCTGGTTAGTATCTTTATTTATCTTTTTTGATTTTGTATTACACAAACAATTACATAATTTACATATTTCAAATACTAAATACGAGTATTTTAAAGTGTTTCAGACACTTTTGAATACAACTGCAACTTTTGTACAAACAAGTAGTAGAACTCAATTTTCATTGTTTGAAGTAACATGTTTTCTATGCCCATCAAGCGAGTGTGGCTCGGTGGGATAAGCGTTTACTTTTGAATCAGACGGCCCCTGGTTCGATCCCGGCCTCACACCATTGACTTATTTTTCATGTTATGCGTGGATTTGCGCTCGCATTATGGTGAGGGAAAAAAAACATCGTGAGAAAATCGATCCGAAAATATGTGTCATCTACCAATCCGCACTTGGTCAGCATGGTGGGTTATGGCCTGTATCCCTCTCATCGTGAGAAGAAGTCCAAGAGGCCCAGCAGTGGGAACGTATAGATACGTAGACTGATTGTTCTTTTCACACACATTTACATTAAATTATTTACTTAAAAAACTTAAAACTAGTGCCAAAAATTACGGCCTTTTAGCTAAAAGCAATCTCTAACATGTTTTCTATAGTAGTGTCACTATTTCAATTTTTATTTTCAATTTTCTATTAAAATAAAATACTTTCCCGAGAAAATCCTTGAACCAACACCAATGGCATTTACAACTTCTCCGATGGCAGGTTCAATGACCTCATGCCGATGCACTGTTACGAAACCATCTTCAGATGCATTCTCGTTCAGATATAAAGGACCTTAATGCTTTAAAAATAGAGACTAAAATGCATCGGACAAGTTGTAAGTATGCTCATTTGACCTATTTTATTAAGAACCTTATCTGCTTTATAATAAGGTTTATATTGCTTGAGAAAATGTATGAGTAGCTTGGTCTTGACCTATATTATCGGGAAGGTTCTAAATGAAAGGGACCTTGGAAACTTTCTCCAATTTATTTTCTAATCTTTTTTATGCTTTCTTATTATTATCATTTGTATAATGTATAGTCATTTTATTGATGATACTGTCAGATTTGAAATTATGATGTAGTGAAACTTTATAATATTAAAGCAGGGAAGAGTTTTATTTTTATATTGTAGGTATATCTATCATTATAATTATCTAAATTTTCCATAAAAAAATTACCTGGAAGAAATTACCATAGAATACGGCAGCATATAATTTATGTTTCAAATTACAGTGTAAACTCCATGTAACGTCACTCGATTTAACGACAAACTCTCTAAAGCGTCGAAATCAATTGGCTTTAGTTGGTTTAGCTTGCATTCCATACAATAATACATTCTCTACATTTAAAGACCACTCTCTATACGGCCATAAAATGCACAGTCCCTTCAGTGTCGTTATATAGAGTTTACACTGTTATTATTTGCTTGTTTGGTGTAATGTTAAGAGTTTATGTATGTTAGGGCTACTTTTAACCTTTATATAAGGGCTACTTTTAACCCCGGAATAATTCGAGAGATACCGCGAAGCGTGGCTAGTTTAAAATAAGTATTGAATCTCATTTGCATAAAAACTTATTTCAGGTTACTATAGACACCCTCAACATTCAGACTACTACTACAGAGAAAAGTCATCATCATCATCAGAAACTACAGCAACACCCATCACCCCTGATGAACTAAGAGATAGACTGGAAAGGTTCTTCATCACGAAGAAAGATGACGACAAGGATGGAAAAATAAGAAACGCGAGAAATTTCGCTTGGACGCCTATTAATACTGGGTAATTAAGTAATTAAAAATCATTTCAACAAATTAACAATCATCAATCATCATCTAATAATAAGTTTGAATAATAAGAGTACTATTCATAAAGCATATTTTTTTGATAGTAGCGATTAAAAACACATAATACAAATATATGAATTACTAGCAACCTTTAAGGGTTTATGTTACACTATCGGATCTTCGTAAGGATGTCATATGTTGTTGGAAACAAAGTATAATCTATTCGTATGTTACTCAGGGATAATGTAGCTAGGTACCTAAAATATGGTCCTGTAGTTTCAGAGCCTATTCGCAACATACAAACAAACATTTAAACTTTTTCTCTTTATTGTATTGTTTATAATATATACGATATTTGGCTATAGTATATGGTTAAAGTATAAAGCTTAGCCTGTATTGACGTTTTAAAAATATAAAAAATGCAATCAAAAATATCACATCCAACGGGATTCGAACCCGCATGTTCCGGCGAACTAAGCTGAATATATACAGACTAATAATAGTTATGTTTGACAATAGTTTCAAGTAAGTTTTATTTTTTGCATGTAAATTTATGAATACTTCAGTTATTTTTTTTATATTTTTAAGTATATTGTATTATTATATAACTTTTATTTTGTCGTAAAATAATAGTTTGTAGCTATTATAGTACTAGTCAAGGTCTGTTTTATTATTTTGTAATAGTAATACTTTTTGATTGCACTAATTAAAGCAGATGTAGTAAATACTTATTTAATTAAAAGTTTTTTTGTGATAATATTTAAGTTTTCATAATGCACGCTAGTTTTTACATAATTCCTACTCTTTGATTTGTGCATGTATAGTAAAATTTGTTCATATAAAAGTAATTTTGTGAAAATACACAGTTTTATTTTCTAAGTTATTATTTATAACCAAAAATCTAAATAGCTGCATAGATGTGTAGATAATTCTGATGCTGTTTATTCAAATTATTTTAAAATAAAAATTATATATATCTACTTTTTTTATTTAAAATATTCTCTTTACATCGCTTCTGCATATTTTGGAATTTACATCATGTTCTGTATCTGCATCTAACAGTGTGTTCTGTTAGCTTACTAAAGAGCCACTTATTCTAGACTAGACAATGGCCACCTTACGACTGAGTATCACTAACTCCTGTGGTTACGAGCCCTGCTGTTTAAATGCCTCAACCGTTCATGTTGTTTTGGTCAAAGTAGATTTATCTTTTATAGTAGATCCAGCTTTTTGTTTTCTTTTACCAAAAAAATCAATAGTCAAAAAAAGGCAAGGTTTTCGTTTTCTTTCACTGTTTATTTCTTTTACTAAAGTAGATATTAACGAAAAACTAAATACCTTTTTTTTCTTATTTTGTTAATAACAATCGCAATTTTTTATGTGCTAAAAAACCCTTAAAAAACATTTTTCTAGACGTCATTCCGCATCGAATGAGCTATGGCACATATTTTTAGGAGCTTTATGTCTATTTAACACGTTTTTGAACTTGTTGACTAGACTAATATGTGACAACACCAATAGAACGTAACTACGCTATGTTACGCAAAAGTTCACTTTTAAATGCGAGGTTCCAATTTGAGTTTTACGGTTTTAACTTTTATCAAGAAGAAAATTAACGGTTGGACGATCTATACTGCCCTGCTTAGCGCAAAAGCGGTATCTCAGAAAAAATCGAAAATTTGATTTTTATGCCATTGGATAGCTTAAGAAAATATGCATCTAATGAACTAAGCCTTTTAGCGGTATCTTGTTTAAAACATGTGAAAAAACCCTTAAGAAAGATTTCTCTATCTCAGTTTAACATAAACTTATTTAGGGTATAAGAGGTATACCAATATTGTGTAGGCAACCACCCGTATATTTGAATACCGCCAAATCTCTTAAAAAAGTACACATTTTTTTCTAAGCCGATTAGCGGTAAGTATAACGCGTGAAGATGATTCTGACTTACCACTATAACTTCAATCATCTCGAAACTAGCGTTCATTGAGATACCGCCTTTGCGCTAAGCAGGGCAGTATAGTGGGATCTAGCCATGACATTTCATCTACTACCGGTAAAGCACTGCTTTGATCTAATTACTCACTCTCTCCAGTTTTCACATGCTGCGTACATCCTGCTTACATACAATTACCCGCTCTGATTGTCTGCTCATGCAGTTGGCCATTTCTTTATTGCCTGTCGAAGACGCATGATAGAGGCAGGTAATGTACCTTGGAATAAAGTAGGCAATTTTTTTTAATACGAGTACTGTGACACATTTCACACACAGCTGGTTAAACCCATACTGAACCATTTCTAGTTCGTGTTATGGTAGCTAACAAACCTAATATACTACATATGTACAAAAGTTTTTTTTTAATACTACGACACATTTCACTCACGGCTGGTTAGCCCCATATTGAACCATTTCTAGTTTGTGTTATGGTAGCCAACACAACTGATATACTACATATACATACGTACATTGTTTTTTATAAAGGTACAGTACCTGAATGACCAACGTGGCTCGGTATTTCTTTTTCTAAAAATGATTCCTAGCTAGATCGATTTATCGCCCCCGAAACCCCCTATATACTAAATTTAATTGAAAATTGTTGGAGCCGTTTCCGAGATTCCAAGTATATTAATATACAAGAATTGCTCATTTAAAGATAAAAGATATTTAACACCCAGACCCACAGCCAACAAATTTATTTAAGCAACATCTTTATGACTGTACCGGGAATCGAACCCGGAACCTTCTGATTGGCAGTCCAGCATGGTAACCATTACGCCAACGGGGTCGTCGTATTATTATTAATTTAATAGATACTCGGCGCAGTGTTAAAATAGTAAGATTTTACTTATACTATTACGGTTTCTGAGATGCAGCCTGGAAACAGACATACAGACAGACAGCGGAGGCTTAGTAATAGGGTCCCGTTTTTTTCTACGTACGGAATCCCACAAAAATATTAGTTTAAGTTTTCAGGAAATCGATGAAAGAACAAATCATTGACTTTTCTTCTCTGCTTTTCAACACTTTCATATTTTTTCATCGGATACCGTACTCGCGTGCTGAGTCTCCGTGATAACTCGAAGAAGATTCGCGTGCAAAGATTTTTCTCATTATAGTTTGTTCTAAGTATCCAGTCGTTTACTTGCATACGATATGGTTAATGAGATACTTATTATGTGCTTCAGGTTATTTGCTTTGAGTGAAAGATTTTTTCACAACAGAATTATTTTAAAAATAATAATAGTAATGCATTTTTTTACCTTTATTACTTATTTCCTTAGGGCTACATTTACATCTAAGTAAGTTAATGTTGAGTACTTCAACCATTTACAAATTCATTTCCTTAGTAGTAACATAATATACTCGTAGTTAAGGTACTTTCAATGTATAGCAAAATATTGAAAACTGTTTGTGTAGTGTAGTCGTTTTAGATTTGGATTTGAGTTAGCATAAAAATAAAGTAAACATAAAAATGCATACGTGACTGCTAATTTAAATTAAACCTAAAAAAGATTTAAAAAATAAATTCAAAAAGAAAGATTCAAGTTGTATTGTGGTATTGGTACTTAGTTTAACTGATCAAATTTTAATTATTACAAAAAATAACATAATTTATGAATGGAAATAACAGTAGCCGTGAAGATTTTTAATTCTATCATAAACTTATTAAAAATCTGTCTATTTAAAATTTATTATAATAATGTAGGTAGGTACTTATAATTTTTAAACTTAGTTTTGTTTATTTATCACTGTTTCCTTCTCTGATATTTCCCTTTAATATTTTAACACGACAGCAAATGTGTCTTAGATTTGTACCATTGAATCTTATTTTACTCGTATCTTATTTCATTTCTTTACAGCACCTAACGCACAACCAAATCCTTAGTAGACAAAAAGTATTATAAACTTGACGGTGCAGTTAACGATAAGGCTATCATTAAAATGTGAATTTTAATTTAAAATTATATTTGTTATTCTATGTATTTATCATAACGATGACATTGCAGATAACTTAAGTGCATATATATGTCAAAAGAGAAGTAAATAATCTATCTTTCTATCTACCACGTATTTTGAAACGCATATATCTCATTTATGTAAAACAACCAACAAAGTTACAACTGAATTATCTTAACTCCATGGACCAATTAGCGTTTTTCAACCACTATTGCGTGTTGAACAACTGCGAAGAGTAAACGACTTTGCTTGCCATAAATCAAAGAATTCCAGACCCGAGATAGTTGGAGCAAATCTGAACCGCTACGTAGCATAGATGTTTGAGGCATGAATCAATGGCTATTAGGGGAAATCTCGTGTGGAAACGGAACTTCGTAGTTCCGTTTGGCAGTACAGTTTGATTTAACAGATTAATCACGATCCCTCTACTTAGATCCACAGCTCTTATCAACGCATCTCTATAAGAATCCACAGTGGGTTTATGACCCCTTTATCCTTTTTTCTAAAATTCACCGATGCATTTATGGATTACTAGCTGTGCCCCTTGGTGTTACCCACATTTATCCTGGATAAAAAGTAGACTTGACACATATGTGTCTTTGTCTAAGCTATCTTCATATTAAATATCATGAATATCAATGCAGTCGTTGGAGCGTGAAGGAGTATCATAGATTTTGAAGTTAGTTGCGTATCCCATTGGAACCACAATTGTTTTCGGGATTAAAAGTAGTTTGTCTGTTAATCCAAGGTCTAATCTATCTTCACTCCAATAATAAAACTTTCGTTAGGTATATTTGAATAATGTTTGCATAACAGGCAGGAACACAGCAAACGCAGAGTGCGCTTGAGAATAGCACACTGATAATGCTGAAACATGTCGGACTCATACAAACATTATTGACACCAAATTTCATCAAAATCTGTTCAGCCGTTTGAGTGTGAAAAATTAACAAACATAAACACTTACACATAAACTTTCGCAATTATAAGTAGAATTCTTGTCCTCTTTGAATTTGTATCAGTAATAAGAAAAGTTATTAAAAACGTGTTAAATATCATTTCAAAAGACGGAACTGAAGGGATTTTGTCATTTAAAGATATCAGTTTAATATTGCTATTTAAACTTAACGTTTCTTATTCAATATGTAATAATTTAGCAATTTGATATTATGTGCAGGTTTTCATCCGTGTTAACATCCAAATTGCTTTTTTAATTTTATTAACAAACATAAGAGTACATACATCCTTTCTCATCAAGTTTTGATATTACAAATGATAATATAAGTAGAAGAAAGAATTTTAAGTAATAGAATTATAATTCTATCTATTTGACTGTATGCCAACAAATTTAAGGAAAAATTACAAACCTACTTAGAGAGTGCCTTAGATCCTTGCCTCATATCAAATGGCAATACCAAACCCAAACCTACGAAGTAACAATAAAAAAAAAAACTATCAAAAAACAACATTGGCATATATTGAATTTACTGATTTATTGTTATAAATCATATCAAATCAAATCAATCAAATCAAATGTTTTTATTTGCGAAGGTCGAAAGGTGTTACATAGGTATTAAAATTTAATGTACTCTATACTTAACCCGTTACGGTGTGCAAATTTATGTTGGATCTAACACTAATGTAAAAGTAAGTAAGTAATAGCCGGTTACACAAACATTACACATATACGATTAAAGTTAATAAAAATAAAAAATGCTTATCAGCCTTCTAAAGAATAAGCCGAAAAATATTTATACTTATGTCGTAACAAAGTTAGACCTGAAGGGCAAAAATCCTGACTAGTATTGAGTCCCTGCTCATCAAAGGACAACGCAGATGATGTGGACATAATTTGCGTATTGATTCCTTCTTTTTCATTCATTTTCATTTCTTATCCATCTTCTCTTCTTCATTGACTTCTCCTATGCAGGGTCAGTGTTAAACGACGTTGTGTTCCAGGAAAAAGCGCGCTTACCTAGAAGAAACCTATTCACTATCGCGCTGAAGACAGTGGGGTAATAGTTCAGTGAAAATAGGGATTACGGCAAAGAGTTACATAGTTTGATTAAATAGTCCGCACAATAAAAGTGGAAACGAAACGCTTTTGCGGATATTCGGAACTTCAACTCTACATCATTCGTTATCTCCGAATGCGCACCTCTTCCTCTCATATCGTCATTCACACTCCTTATCCATACTTTTTTTAAGACACTAGGTTTTTTTATTCATAATACAAACAAATAACACGCAGCGCATCATCGGTCCATTCTGTTTATTCAATCCATCTTACAGCATACGTAGTGCTTGTATCTCGGATAACTTAAATGATCTGATGCGATCATTGAGGTTAAGCAATGATCGATTCGGGCAGTCATCGGACGGGTGATATATTTATTAAAACTGTTTAAAGGTAAAGTAATTGATGACTCGGTATTGTTTTTAGTTTTTAACCGATTTGATGAAAATTGATATAAAGATAAACTATGTTGACTATGGATTTACGCATGTGCTACTTTACCGAACTAAAGCAAGTATCGCCGCAGGACGCAGCTATTATGTACTTATTACTTTATTATAATATAGGTTCTTGAGTTTAATATTAGCAAATGTTTTTGCATAAGATAAAAATAAGTTCCTGACAAAACATTCTACGACCTTTATGTTTACGCTGGACCACAGTTTTCTGTATTTTTTTAACACTTCATAAAACCTACTGCAATTTACTTACGCATAATAATTTAAAAAGACTCAATAGATTATCTCCAACCAGATCCATTCTCACTAATAAATCCATTTGCTGTATTATAAAATAAACAAAATAAAACACACAAATAGAAGTTTCCAATTTTTTATCGACTGCTCTCTCATCATTTGTTTTATTATTTGATTAACCATATAATTAAACATACTTAAAAAATTAAATAACTGATTATTACATTCGTCATACGAAAACAAAATGATAACGATAATAATAAACAATACATTCACAAACAAAAGGTACTCACGTAACCCCACATTATTAATTAAAACGATTATATTATTATTATACGGTTATAGGATTATTATTTCATTGCTTATTCTAAACAGCACCATAATAAATAAAAAGATATACCATATAATCTTACACTATTTTTACAAAATTGGACAAACGTACGTTTTGAAAACAGAAATGCACAATACCCGTCGACTAAATCTAATTAAAACTACTTATTTATAAGCCCTATTTTTGATAATAAATAATGAGAAACTTTTGTTTCTATCCGAAGGGAGATTTTTAATCCCTCTTAGGGATAAAAACCGCAATCATAAAACTAATGATTATTTGTAATCCTAACACTATCCTGTATATGAATATTTGGTGCAAAGTTATACAAAAAATAATTTATCCAATGTTGTGGACTCGTAAATTACAATTTCCTATCATTATTAAAATGATTACAACCATGCTTTTTAAATAATACTCCATAACCGTAAATGACAATTAAACTAGCGATTACAAATATGATAGTGTCGTTGAATAAGCATATTATTATACTCGTTATAATAATATATTGCATATTTTTAACTGAATAAATAATAGGTTTTCTTCACCTATAATGAAAATGCTACCACAAACCAAACCAAAACTTTGGACGTTTTGGGCGAAATGCTTTGTGCTTGTTAAATGCCGAGTCGTTGTAATTCTATTAAGGAGTCGTAAGGTTCAAATTTCCTTGGGATTTATTCTACTGTTTCTGAGCGTAAGCTTTGTAAGCTCTGTCCTGGGCAGCTGCTTCGTCTTCCACGCTTCTTCTATAATGACCTCCCGGACCAGTGGTATCGAAGTCATTACCATAGTGAGATGACGAGTACGTGTGGCTCTGAGAAACCTGGGGATGCTTCACGATCTCGTACGTCGTCTTCTCGTGAGATTCACCAGCAGACACCAGCTTCTTCAAACCGATGATGGCGGACAGTAACAGAGCAATCTTACCGATCAGCAAGGCTTTTCCAGCGATTAGAGCGATGGCTTGGAAAGCAATGGCGAGGAAACCTCCCTTAATAGCAATTCCGGCAATGATTGGCCCCATCATCTTCTTCAACTTACCTCTAGCTTCGTCCATTGATCTTCCGATGTCATCGCCGATGGTTGTTGGAGAGATGACGATCCTGTGTGTCTGCATCAGCTTTGAAGTTGCCAGTTGGAGGAACTTGTCGATCTGCTCCGAAGGTAGCGAATTGAGATCACCGTCAGGTATAGAAGATGGGAAAGACCGTCCTGACTCAGGAGTCTGGACGAGGTTGATGCCGTCGACGATGGGCAGGGTCTCGGCCCGAGCAGCTCGGTCGATGAACTTGGCGGCTTGGATCTTGAAACACTTGACGATCTCCTGAGACCGTTCACAGTTGTCGTACATCCTTCCGAGCAGCTTCAGGGTGGTGGTGAAAGTATCAGCCGAGGTGGATACTCTGAGGCACACGAGGCACAGGACGATGCTCCCGCGCCACGCCATATTGTCACGAGCCTGTGTCCTTCAACGAAACCGAGGACCAATGTCCGGCCAATGCGGGTGCGACTATTGAAATGTGCTCAGCATTCATGCGCACTGGCATTTATCTATTTTCACCGGGAACTGCATTTATCTATAAATCTTTTAGAGCGTGCAATCGTTGCATCGTATCGTTGAGCACTGAGGCTCGTGTGTATACGGTGGTAATTGAGTTAGTGTGAGGGTTGTAGGGATGTGTGGGTGCCATCGGGCTCTCAAGACCACACTGGTGCATCGGCATTGTCAAGGATACGGACTTATTTAACGACGTTTTGAAAAGTTTCGACTCAATTGGAAAGTATACGTCATTGGAGTTGTGCTTCTTTAAGAAAGATGGCGCAGAAGCATACAGCGAGAATCGGGTGAATATTGATTTGTTTTGTAAAGAATTTATTTACATAATTATGATTTTCATATCTTTTCAAACACTCGTCTGACTCACGTGATACTCTGATTTGCCATAGAGTTGTTTTTAAAACATAGAAATGAACTTGAATTACTTGCATAGTTTGGAAAATGTTTTAGATTTCTTAAATAATGATGATTGTGAATGATGAATTATTTATAGTCCTTGAAGTTTTGGTATGTCTAACTGGCACATTTCTATTGGATTTTAATTCTTCAGTTTACAATCATCAGCTAGAGTTTTTGTATTTCTAAATACATATAATGTATTGTCCCGATTTCCATTAGCTTTATTGACATTTTTGCCATTTTTGTTATTGATGCGCTCGTATGTATGTACTCGTATGTAAGATGCATTAACATAATATTATGCGTTATTGACAAAAGTGCGTTAACCGCATTACTGCGATCAATTCACCTACATCTTGAAGTTACGCATGAATAATGTTTATATTATCAGAACTGTTCGATGTATCTAATTAAGAACTGTTTTATTAACACTTAGATAAACTTGTGCTTTGGCACAATTTCTTTCTTTCTTTTGTAATGTTAAACTAACTAAGGTGATCTGATGCGATCATCGAAGTTAAACACGTCGGCTTTAGAATGGGTGACCATGCAAAACATTATAGTGCATTCGTATCTCGGCGCTACTGTGAATCGGTTGGCACGTCAAATTGTAGGTCCCGACTATTAGTCTTAGTAAAATCAATCTTAAAGCTAAGTCAGAAGCCTTTGAGTGGCTTGAAAACTCTCGACACCAGAGTTTAGTCACTTAGCGAAAAAGAATACTAGACTTTCCCATAACTATCCAAAATATTACTCCGCAACTTCTCTGGTGTATTGAATAATCTAAGTAAACTGAGTTGATTTGATTTTTAATTGCTGGGCCCTCAGATTAAAAAAAACACGCTGTCATAAAAATAACAAACTAATGCTTTCTTTCTATCGTTTAAATCTACTATCTAGCTTATTCATTAACTCTTTATGTATGCAATGACTGACTTTTATTATACTGATTTCGAGCCGATTTTTAAAATAAAGGATCTTTATTTACTTTATTTACTTATATCATTTAATGCATTTACATAAAAAAATATAAATATACAGTAAAAGATTACGAACTTTTTACAAATTGTAATAAATATTGTTAAACTGCCATCTATCAAAGCACCACGGAACTATTTCCACGAGTATGAAAGTAAAGAAATTGTGCAGAAAAACTTAGCACACGAGTAGCGGTGCTACATCAGCGCCTCTGTATTTGATAAGTAAAACTGTTAACACTAAAACCTGCCACTCGGTTAGAAGACTATAACTACAATAATTTAAACAATAAAATAATCTTATGTAATGAATGTCTTTTTGTTTCTAAACAGTGTAATTTCTTTCTTTTAAATAAGTTTTTTATGCTAATAATAAGCTAAATGTCTCAGTGAAGCGATGATAGCTCAGTACGGTGTAGTGTCGCCTTACGTTCAGCTGGATGTGGGATCATCAAACTACAGCATGGTTGTAAAATATTATTTAGTGCTCAATTTAAATTATTTAAAAATAACATGTCAAAATATTAAAAATTAATGAAATGATCCACTCCTGCTTGCCCTTGGTGCAAAGTTGCCCATCACGCTCGCTGCATTACCGCGCTGAATAGCTATTTAGTGCTTGGTTAGTTATCAGTCCCATATTAAAAATATGTTGCCAAACAACTAGCAGTATTCCAGCATCTTCATTCAGAGTCAGTAATTTCAGCCAATGAGCTTGAGCTTCGGTCAAAAAACGTTACCAGGGTACCATAATATGGTAGTAGGTCATTTTCTAGAGCTTGCCTGGCTAGCAACCGTCTTCATGTTGAAAAATGATTCATACTGTCTTCAAGGCGAGAGTGAATCGGTTTCTTCTAGGAAAACAAGCTCCATCATATACTGCAATTTTTTTTAAATATTAGGACATATTTCACACACGGCTGATTAACCCCATACTGAACCATTTCAGTTTGTATTATGGTTGCTAACTTAACTATGTACGACATAAATAATACATACATATTTAACACCCAGACCCACAGCCAACAAATTTAGTTAAGCACAAAGATGTTGACCGTGCCGGGAATCGAGCCCGGAACCTTCTGTTTGGCAGTCCGGCATGGTAACTTTAACACCAACGAGGTCGTCAATGTCACCTATCATCAGGCGAGTTGTGATCAAGTGCTAGCCTGCATAAAAAAAAACGAGCACCTAACGGTATATTCCAGCAGACTCCTTGAGAGCCAGCATTTCCAAACTAGGCATTCTCCACCCCAGGCCAAAGTGTCGCTAGCCCGTGAAGTTACGCGCCCTACTGCTCAAATACCTAGCTGTGATATGTAAAAAGAAACATATGGCAACCGTTATATACTCATACTACCCATCAAACGTCGAATTTGGTTGTAAAATTTACACATTGAAGTAATTGCGGCGAGTAAAAGTTATTACTGCAATTTCTTTACATAATTTCTGCTTTCTCCAGTAAATTTGCAATAATAGAACTAGTAAGTTTTTTTAAAATCCAGCCAAGTGCGAGTCAGTCTCGCTCTTGAAGGGTTCTGTGCCGTTGTCTAAAAAAAGTGCAAGAAAGCACGTATCTTGTTGGAGCCCCCCATTATTCACTTCATTTATTAATTATTTATTTTGAAAGGTAAAATATACAACTAAACATTGTGAAAGATCTATCTGATACCTCATTACGTTCTGTTATATGTTAAGTTATGAATACTGAGCAAAAACATATTATGAATAATACACATATGTGGTACACTGATTAATATTTCCTTTTATTTCTTTTTTTTCAGAATTTGATGTTATTGAGGCGAATTTCAGCTTTCTAGCTAGCTTGATAAGTATTTATTACGATTGAAAATAATCCTGATTGAAACTGTTTAATTTTTCTTTGAATGTACTTGAATGTTTTGGTTTGGAGTAACTTACTTATATAGTACAAGCAGCTCGCCCGCCTTTGCACGGGATATAGAAGGGCTTGTGTTACACTATTGCATTTTGAGCGAGGATCTCTAATATCTTTGGAAACAAAATATAGCCTATGTTACTCAAACAATTAAACTTTTCCTCTTTATAATATAGATTTCTTGCATAAAGTTTCAGTTGGTAGTTATATGTACATATATGTATAAATAAATATTTAAAGGCAGTTTTGATTTATTAAAAATAATTTAGTTTTCTTTAATTTTGATGAGATTTTCATAGCTCATCAATAGGACATCCGTAAAGCCTACTATCACATTTGCAATAAAACATAAACATTAAGCATGTGCGACATTCTTAATGATGATGTCTCTTAGCATAATGATGGTGGCTATCATTTGTAGCACATGTGTTTATTACAACTGGGTTAAACTTATCAGTTTGTTTTTCGGATGGAGATTGATAGAGATTTTTATTAAGGTCGATTGTTATTTTTAATCGGTACTTTAAAACAAACCTAGGCACTTATGGGCGGGTGGCTTAATTTGGTCTTTTAGATTTGGTTTGTTATTTTTTATTTCTTTTTAGTTTATAAAATTTTCTTTTTTACTATGTTTTATAAATATTATTCTTAAGTTATGTTTCAATTTACTTATATCATTACTTCTAGTTTTGTCGATAAATTTGATTATACTTTTCCAAAAATATATTTAACATCAACGATCTAAAAAAAAACCTGGAATATCGTTTTTAGGGTTCCGTACCTAAAAGTTAAAAACGAGATCGAACTATAAGCCTCTACTCTCTGTATATCTGTCACCGGGCTATTTTTCTAAAACCGTGATAGCTAGAAGGTAAAAATTTTCACGGATTATGTACTTCTGTTATCACTTTAACAACAAACACTACAAATAAAATATAAAGATATTAAGGGAGTACCACATGCAATCGGCCAATTTTTTCTTTTTATTTGGACACGTGACTACCTCAAAGATTAACTTCTTCTTTATTAGGTAAGAGAGAGAAAAGTATATATAGAGAGTAATAATAATAGTTTAAGCTAAGATGCCAAGCTCTGGTGTCGAGAGTTTAAATTGTAATAAAAAGAGGGAGATATTTTGAGTATAAATACGAGTATGATTAATTTATTTATTTTGTACATAAGCATTACAGAATTCCTCCAATTCGCTTATCTAAGTCAATTACACAATATAATATTTCTTTAATCAATACTTGAATAAAAACACAAACACACACACAATAAAGAGAAAAAAGTATGAATAATTGTTAATTAATTATGAAGTATGAAAGTATGATTCAGAAATCCAGAAAATTTCAGTAAATATACAAATTGATTTTATCAAATAAATAAAAAAATTATAAGCAGCAAACGCCGAAAAGAAACTTTTAGAAGGGACTGTCAGTATTGTGTTCTCGTATAAAACTAACAACAATTTGAAGAGGTCATGAGAACTTTCTACCATTACTGTAATAGTTTACCTACAATGACCGTAAAAAGTGAATTTACGCCATTAAAACGGCTTTTGGATTTGTTTGAATTTAGTCTTTAAATTTTGGTATCAAGGGCTTAATTTTAGCCTAAAGTTTAGCTCCTAATTTTATGTATGTGTTTTTAACAAATGGCTGAGAAATCGGTGAACATACATAAAAAAATTAATACATAAAATCGAATGTATTACCTCCTCCTTTTTGAAGTCAGTTAAAAACAGGAAGCCTAGTCAGATAAGATCGAAATATACTCGTAGTTTTAACCTAGAACTAAAATTGAGAAAAAAATGTAATATTTATTGATTTATTATTTTTATGACAAAAATTAATAACAAACATAACACATATGTGTAAAAAACATTAAGAAAAGGAAAGATCAATACCAATAATTTGCATAACAAATACAGTATAATTATGCGCAAGCATTTCTTACACCCAAAAAATATTCAACAAATTTTTAAAGGAAAAATAATATGCGAAATAGGAAACTCATTATAATTATTTTATGACGACCTCATTGGCGTAAAGGTTACCATGCCGGACTGCCAATCAGAAGGTTCCGGGTTCGATTCTCGGCACGCCCAACATCTTTGTGCTTAACTTAATTTGTTGGCTGTGGGTCTGGGTCTAAATATAAAAATATATTTGTATGTATAGTTAGTATATCAGTTGTGTTAGCTACCATATCACAAGCTAGAAATGGTTCAGTATGGGGTTAACCAACCGTGTGTGAAATGTTTCCTTATATTTATTATTTTATTTATTTCTTGCTAGGCATTTAGTCTGAAGGGCGCTTAACTACACGAACTAGCGACATTCTGCCTTAAGTGGAGAATGTCTAGTCTGGAATAAATGGCTTTCAAGGAGGCTGCCAAAACACACTGTTAGGCGGTTGGCAACAGACTAATGTGTATTCATTCAATTTAAACTCGTAACGATGTATAGAAATGCCCATATTTACACAGTTATGTCCCATCAACTGTGAGTGTCAATAAAATTAAAATAACTAACAAGAGAGTGATAGTGATTGTTCAATTTAATTATTTTATTGCTAACAAATATTAAGAGGTATTGTTAGAACGTGCTGTCGATAAGATAACTGTGATCATGGAGGTGGGAACTATCGGATGTGGCATCACACGCATCGAATTATGTTAGGAAGGAAGATGAATGTTCTTTTTTTGGAGCAAAGCAGTTTTAAGGAAAATTCTTTTGATTATTTGTTTCTAATACAGGTCTAAGGAAAAAACTCAATTAACATTAGCGTATAAGAGCGTACAATTTTTTTTTTATCAAACTGGTGTACGAGTATACGCCAGTATTATACAGTTGATAATTTATAACTCAGAAATTGAAAACTACTGACTTCTCCTTAACTGTTTCTTTATTTCAATAGCAAAGGAAATACTCAATTTTTTCCATTCTTGTTATTTTTTACGTAAAAAATTTTGATGTATATTAATTTCTTGACGAAGACGATATTTTTTTTTATGTCTGGCAATTTAGAATCTGTATAAATGATGAATATGAAGAAATTATTACGTCATTAAAATTTTCGTTTTCGCCAAATCAAATAATTGCCACAAAAAAGCCGCGAAAAAGCTAACAATTAAACTCGAAGGTCAGTCATGGTCAGAATCATGGTAGGAATGCCACATCTTTCCGCTTAGTACCTCCAACACGACCCCACAACCACGTCAATTTTCCATTTCGCTACACCACTCACACATTCACAGCTAAAGCTAACTTTACACCAGCCGGCACCTCAACTCTCCATACAAACCAGCACAGTTTTCATTCATTCCCGTCCATTGTGCACGCGCTTTACTTCCCTCGATTAGGCATCCACAAGTCTTCTTATACTCACGGCATAAACTATAAATAGTCGGCGCGATTGCAAACAGACCGACAGTCTTTTTTTGATAACCATCCAGCAAACATGTTGGCTAAAATTGTGATTTTATCGTTCGTACTAGCGGGAGTGAAAGCAAGGGATGACTTGGGAGCCAAATACCTGATGAAGGTATACGAAGACTGCTCCAGAACCGAAATCATGCCGTGTTTAAAGAAGAAAGCCATTTTATTCTTCGATAGGGCAGCTAGGATGGAGACAATACCTTTAGTTGATGGAATCGATGTGGTCAAGACTTCGGGAGTAGACACACTTCCCATAAGTGAGAACGAGATAGATGCTACCCTGCCCAGGAGCCTGCCAGAAAAGGACGCAGCACTAACTCAAATGCTCTGGGATAGGATTGCAGCATTCGCCAATTCAAGGACAATCCAACTGTCATTACCAAAGATGAGCGGACAGGAAATCGGGAGGAGCATCGAGGAAGGTAAACCTGTTTTCTGATTCGCCATTCAATAACACACCAATCCAAAGTTGCCACACTAAAAAAACACCTTGTCTTTCTTGGTTTTGCAGTTGAAAACTTTATCGGAGAATCTCGCAAAAAAAAATCAGGTAAACAATTCAAAATTTTATTCCAAATTTAGTACCGTATGTAGTGGAAATAAGTATAATAATTATACTTATGTAATTGGCTTTAATTAACGTATTTAGAAAAGTAGATAGCGGTAATCAAATTGGCTATTCTTATCGCTAATATACCTGATTATACTTTTTAAAGTTACTGCAACAATTAGTAATGAAAATTCGAAATTGCTGCTGTAATATTTTTATTACCATATTATGTACTATAAACCACTTTCTGGATGAAAGTAATATTGCTTTATTCTTGTTAGTATTATTAATATATGACCAATATAATGCCATAGTGTTCCGATTTCAGCAGCGTCATACATATGTATTTAAGCTAAGCATCTGAACCACGATTGTAGGTATTTCATGAGAAATATCATATATATTCAACGATTAATAATATTAAATGTTACACCTGAATCAATTTGCTAACATTACTATTATAAGCTCTCAACTATTTTAGACAAAAGCATCACATACGAAAGAAAGTAAAATATGTTCTAATGTCTTCACAATTATCAGAAACAACATTTTTAAATTTTAAAACGGCATTTAAAAAAAATATTACAACTATATAGCGATTTTCATGTAATTTGGAAACTACAATTTTTTTTTTACCCTGAATCTAATACATAAATACAACGGAAAATCGTAAACGTACGTTAATACGTTTAAAGAGATTTTTAAAATATGCTATTTTGCTTCCTATATCGCTTTCAGTTTGTTACCAGCCATGTGCTTAGTGTTTATTTTTTAAAACAGGTCTTGGCTTATCAATGAGTGACTCAGGTGCAAATCGCTGTTAACAATCCAGTGGTGAACACATTTTGCTGAACTTTTCACTTAGTTTTATAAGACGGCCAAAATACATTAGTTCAGCATATTCATCATGGGATTTCACAACTTAATTATTGTATTTATTTTAATACCATGTTTAGTATACATTTAATTTTAAATAATTAATGTAATCGGTTTAACCCGTGTAAATGATGAAATAAATAAAATAAGTTAGTAAATAATCAGATGATTAATATAAAAGCAGCGTCCGTGGATAGTCATACTTTCGTTGATGGCTGAACAAAACCGCTGAAATAAACCTAAAATCTTGTACTTCATTATACTAATGATAATCATGGACATCAAAGATCTTAATAAGAAGATTTATATTAAAGTCATAAAAGCAGTGCAAGTGGATTGGGGCACCTTCGTTAATGGCTGAACAAGCACATTAAGATACAAAAGTGTATTTATTGTTTCAATCAAAAAAGACATAAAGATTCACGAAGAAAAGTTGACATAATTAAAAAAAATATGCTCACTTAGATAAAGCACTTACATTTTTTAATTTGAAGATAAAAATAGTTCATAATAATGATCCCAAAAACTTATCACTCAGAATCTTGTAACAGTAAAAATTGTCTATTAAAATTACAAAGTCAAATAGGTTCATAAAAACAAATTTCTTATTCCAAAATTGTAGAAAACGTATAATAAAAATTGTAAAAACAACGAATCTCATGATCATGCAAGATTTTATGATCTGAAAAATTTGATGTTTAGCATGTATGAGGTTGTAATTGCACTATTCATTAAATCAATTATTTTTTAAAAGTACAAGAACTTTTACTTTGCACGTTGAAAATTAAAAATATGAGAGTCACTTTATTAGATTGCATCTTTTCTCACGGAAAAGGGAACTTCGAATTGTATGTTAAACATTATTTTCTTTCGTAAAGTTTTGGAAAAGTGAATGGACATTATTAACTATTTAGTTATCTTTTTAAGAAACATAAATTAGTAATACACTAAAACTTCAATTTATACAATCACCTCGCACATTTTATAATTATACTTATATTCAGTAAAAATTAATAATTATTAATCATATTTTTTATGATCTGAATTAATAATTATTATTAATCATTAATAATTATAAATCATATTATTTTCAAAAAGTAAAAATGCGTCTTTCAATGAAACTTTAATCTAGCCTTAGCTAAAAAACTTAATAATATATATTTTTTATAGGAAATCTTTAAGAAAGTGTTTCGTATTTCTTTACAAATATAATTCTAATTAAATTATGTCGACATATATTTTTTTAGAAATTCACCAACTGCTAATTCTCAACTTACTAAAAGTGCTTATCATTGAGCTTTTAGTCAATTTCTTTACAGTACTACTTGCTATATCTAAAATACAAGCCATACAAAATCCCATAAAGGTAATGGTCAATATTCTCATCGATATCTATCCTATTATTATATTATGTATAGAGAAAACTCAAACCGCGAATAAAATGGAATCTATTAAATTTGTAATTTGCAAAAGATCTATCTACCGTTTTGTCACCATTGTATCACTCTGTTTTCTAGTAAATTGCCGATATTTTAAAATAATGATATGCGGAAAGATCAATAAGAAGAAAATTATAACTTAATATATATTAATGGACTTTTGAACAAAACATCTGAAATCATACATCGATTTCAAATTAATCAGTAGTAATTAATTAATAAGTAGTTAATATACTAACAACCAAGACAGGCGTAAAAAAATGCTCAACACGATTACGTATCAATGCTAAAATCCCTGACACATATAACTACTCAGACTCTAAATATTCAAACTTAACATATTCCAGATTTAAAAAAAAATCTTATTAATCTCACGTCTGTTTAGAATGTCATAGAGATCCAAATCCTAGACATATAAGTACTTAGTTTCTAAGTATTCAAGCTCAAGAAACTCCGTATTCAAATACATTTTCTTATGCATCTCACGTTAAAATGTCATAAAGATCCAAATCCTAGACTTCACCAAACCAATTAGGTAGAAACAGGGGAAAGCAAGATGCATCTTGAGAAAATTGTCTCTGCTATCGTGACATCTTTGTCTCCCCGGGTCAAAGTGCTTACAATAGCAAAATTTTGGAGAAAGGTGGTACTGGCAATTTTTTTATTGAACTCGTTGCTTTAATGTCTATGGTAATTATTGAAAGGCAATATTGTTATAGTACCTATAATTTTGTTGGTGTTACAGCTGCATTGTAAATATTTGGCATGAATATTCAAATTCTTATTCTAATGGTTGTGTTCTTACTTAGAATAAATTTCTTATCGTGTTTCTTTTCTTTTAGCCTGGTTTGGTGTAGTTTGGTTTTTGATTAGTTACTCTTTTGTCTTTTTGTAGTTTTGTTATTTGATTCTTTTATTTTGAATTAGAATTTGATCATAAATTAGTAGTAATGTGATTTCGATTATTTTCACGCTTACTTTATTTTTTTTCTCTCTATTAGTAACCAATATTTTTAAAGATTTATTCTTTATACTTAAACCTACGAGTATGAATTATGCCGACTTTATCACTGTAACTACAAATGGTTCCCCCAAATTAAACCAAGGAAATAAAATTAATCAAAGGAATAAACGTTAATAATTTTGATGATTTATTTAATACCAAAGATAATTAAAGTAAAACACGCACTTCACTTGTAAGTATTTCCTAGTTAAATTCAAAAGGAGCTCTTGCATGTTGATTATCGTTATATCTTTATGGGGGCTTTAAATTTAGCTCATTATAAGGAATTCGTTTCTTGTTAAACTTTGATCATGCAATATTTCATTCTCTTCAAGGAAAGAATAATTATTAGTGAAATTAAATACATTATTTATACCTTAAATACAATTAGTACTTTATAAGAAACATTATCTATGTTTCTCTTTTTTTGTAATTTTAGGAGTCGTATATTTTTAGTCTTATATTTGCAGTCTATGATGTACTCGTATGTAACTCTTGATAACTAAAGTTCTTGCTTTCATTTGTCTGTATATTTTATCCCCCACTAGTTACGTAAAATAATTATTCTGTAATACTTGAATACCAAATAAATAGTAGATTGTTCAAACACCTTAGTTAGTAGTGTTTAGTTATTTTTTAATTGCTATAACTATTATTACAAATTCACTCATCAATATCTTGAACAGTATTTTTTAAGAAAATAAAATCGTAGACGCTACCTACTTGTATGTGTATAGAAGCAGTTTTGTAGACTGACCTATTATCTTTCGTAGAAGTAAGCTGGGGTATTAAAGCGATGTTGTACCGAGTTAAGCCGAACTATGCATATTTGACCAGTGGTAGTAGCGGTAGTATTTCACGAGACAAATTCAAATCAAAAAACAAGAATTGATAATAACAAGCTCTGATAATTTTTGATAATAGTATAATATAAAAAAAAGAAAATTTGTTTTAATTTCCCTAAAATTTTCAACGCACTACTTTTTTTCTAAATCGAATGATATCTATAGACCTAATAACTTGAAAATTGGTAATTTTTGAATTTGTACAAATTTATTTCGTGAAAGATCTACTGCCGCGCTGCAAGCGCTTTATTCAAATATGTATGGTGCGATTGAACTCTGTACAACAGCGTCTTAATGTAATAACATGTAACTAAGATAGACTCTATGACAATTCCAGGTCGAGGCAAGATGAAGAAGATGATGGGTATGATGATGATGGGAGCCGCAATGAAGATGGTGGCTATGACTCCTATTGCCATCGCTGGTCTCTTCGTGCTCGCCGGAAAGGCACTCATTGTTGCTAAGGTACGAGTAGATAGATAGATAAACACTCTATTAAAATACTCACAAAAATAAATTACAGAAAACACGTAACTTATACTTAAAGCTAGTGTCTATACTAGCGACCTAATCGCTAAAAGCTAGCTCTTCCAGGCAACCAATTCCAAGAATATATACAAAGAATGACCTTAGAGATCTTTTTCTTCTCCTTTACCATTTCCCACTAGGTGGGGTCGGCACAGCCTGTTTTTCTCTTCCACGCCACTCTATCAGCCGTCATCTCCACATTCACTCCCTTCTCATTCATATCCTCCTTCACACAATTCATCCACGTCTTCTTTGGTCTACCTCTCCTTCCGCTACTTCCAGAGAACTTAGAGATGAGGTGTTATAATATTAGTGCATTATGTGAATTCGAATTTGGACCTGCTACAGCTATAATATCGTCGACCCATCTAGCCTATGTTACTCAAGGATAATGTAGCTTCCCAACCGTGAAAGAATTTTTCAAATCGATCGAGTAGTTTCAGAGCCTATTTGCGTCAAACAAACAAAAAATCAACTTTACCTCTTTATAATATTAATATAAATTTTGTAGCAATGAAGTAAAAATGTGTGTAGTAAAAAAGTTTTCAACGTTAAATGCTTTTAATGAAAGTTTTAAAAATAAATAACATTGACAGCGTGAACTTTTAAATACATCTATACTTAAAAAAGAAATCAGAAATTATCATGAATGAGTCGACGTAAGAATGGCTCCTAATATCATATTCATTCAAATCTATAGAAATTATTTAGGTGCCTTTTGAAGATAACCACAAAAAGAAGCGAATAATGTGAAAATGAAATTGAAAATTTGAATAGGGTTTTTACTTTCTATGGTAAACGATTAGAATAAAATTATCTACGGAGTTGCTTTTTGGTATTTGAAATTCGAAATAGACGCCATGCGATCCAATAATTTTGGCAATTTGGTTGAAATTCATTCATTCATTCATTCTTATTCTATTCAGTCTCCTCACGTTTCTTGACAAAGTATCTAGTATGTTCTTTGATAAAATTCTTTTATCATATTTTTCAGTTTTGAAAATATTTTCAAATTGTAAATTTGTATATATACTGGCGTATAAAAAATAAAAGATCTTGTATACTTAAAGATAAATCTAATAAAATTATAAGATAATTTTACAATTGAAAATTTTAATAATTTTACACTTCTACAGATCTTTACCGTCGTTAGCCGTTGTTAATTGTGTGTAAACTTAATTGAAACGCGAGAGAAAGCACTCAATTACTTGCAATTAAATAGTAGTACGCAGATAATAATAGAATAATTGTCTTTGACACTCACATGACCCTTTTGCATTGTTATCGTTGTACGTGTCACGGTATTCTCATATTTCACTTCGCGTTGACATTGTGACCTCAGAGAGAGTGAGATTGATTTGTGTCGTAGATTGAGAATGTTCTTATGTATATTTATTTATTTATTTATTTATTAGGCACTCAGACAGATTACAAACATTCATTTTAACATAACTAAACTAAAACGAACAAAAACAAGTCTGCAATCCAAAAAAAGAGTACACAGCATGCTAGTGTAAACTTAATGATAAGGAAGGTTCATCATATACATTAAAAAAGGGGAAATCTAAAATACTAAAACAATTTAACAATTTAACCTATAACTTATATTATTTCTAAATTGACTGAGACTGTTACTAAATACATCCAGTTCAGTAATTTGAGTCTTTGGTTGTTATCTGAAGCGTCACAACATTTGAGTACCAGCTCGTTATATGAGCGACACATTGATATACTGTCTTTATAAAATTATGATTAGAAGATTGATGAAATATTTGGCGTTCATTTTTATAATGCATTTGTATATTTATATTTTATAATATAAAAATATATCGGTTTT
Source organism: Mellilla xanthometata (assembly GCA_035578125.1). NCBI lineage: Eukaryota > Metazoa > Arthropoda > Insecta > Lepidoptera > Geometridae > Mellilla > Mellilla xanthometata. Next base: position 2,539,396 of record JAPUBQ010000030.1, on the reverse strand, counting down.
TCCTCCCTGACGCTATAACTCCAGAATGCACGAACCGATTTCCACGGTTTTGCATTCGTTGAAATTGAAAAGTCTCGGGCTCCGTGAGGTTTGTAGCAAAATTTTGGAAAAAAAATAACTTTGTGGCGAAACGGAGTTTGTCAGGTTTGCTAGTTGATCATAAGTATGTTTGCAATTTTATTGCTTCTGATTTGTTAATAACTTTTTAGGGTTCCGTACTCAAAGGGAATTTTGTTTTGATATTTTGATAGACGGTACGGGATCCTTTGAGCGCGAGCCAGACTCGCATTTGTACATTTCTTGTATATTTCAGATCAAGTGCAAGATATATTAAGTTTTGCATTTTTTTCTTTGCCAACTATTTTATTATTTGTTTTATCTAAATATGATGTTTCTATTGAATTTTTTATTTTTTATATTCTTTTCCCAAATTTACTTTTCTACTCGTTTAGATTTTTAACAACTTCAAAAACAAGGTCAAATATGTAAGTCGTATTCACCAAAGAAATTCCTTAACATCTAAAATTCCTAACTTTTCTACAAAATTCTTTATTGTGAACAACGTTTGTTATTTAACCCAATAACTTTAATGAACTGGCTAAATTTAATGAGCCTGGGAAAAAATACCATGTAGCTATGGTATTCCTTTTGTGATTCTTAGTTTTGATAACGCTTTTCTTTCCTTTTATAACCCTGACGTAAAAATTACTTGGTATTTATGATTCTTAAGATTGACGAAGCTATGAGTGGTATCCTGAATGGAAAGAAAGATTTTGTTTTTATCTTTTGTTTACTTAGTGTGTTAGTCGCGAAAATTTTTAGCCGTACTTGATTAAAATGGGTTGAAGATAGCCGCCGTCGTAAAATGGCGATTGACATATTTTTTCAACTGCTTGTATATGGGTATGAAATTAAGGCCCTAGAGAAGATTTTTAAATCTGAAATGGCCATTATAAACAAAAAATATTCATAGATTTGTTCATTCACAGCAAAGATCGGCATTTATATAGTGTCCAGATATGAAAGAAAATTCTTCAATGCCATTTGCAGTGGTAAAATCAAGTTGTCACCCAAACACCTAACAGTGTGTTTCGGCAGCCTTCTTGAGAACCAGTTATTCCGGACTAGGCATACTCCTTATTCTTGTTCTTTAGGCCGATGTTTTGCCAACTTACATACATATATGGCTATGCGCCCTACTCTCAAATGGTTAGCTGTAAATAATAAAAAAATACCTTAATTTACGTCTTACTACCTTAATCTTGTGCATCAGGTCTAATGTCATAAATATCAAGAAAATTATATTTCCTAGAATGCCTTCGGCAAAGTATTGTTCTATGACATAGTTGCAAAATAAGTGTTTTGCCTAACTAGTACTCAGTTCCAGACAAACTGTGGTTAATGTCAAGGCATTTTATGTAGCGTTAGCAGAATAGGAAAAAGTTAAAATAATTATAAAAAAGCAATATCAAATGGAGTATTTTATTTATCATTCCGCGATAATGATGGTGAATGACAACTTTAATAAATCCACTATTTTAAAACAAAATTTTTATATCAAACTATTTTGGATATACACATTTATATAACAGTCCATTTAAAATTATTACAAACTCATATGTCTACAAAACAAAACGTCACTCCTATTTAGAATTCAAAATGTGTTTATTGTTTTTGTTTTAATATTTAAATCACCAATATTTTTCTTAATAGTGTTTATATTATTTTAGTCTAGCCCTTTCGTTTGAAATCCATACTGAGGGCATTGTTATGTAATTCGCCATTTTAAAGCGGCGGCCATCTTTGATATTTCATCAAACATTACTAAGAGATCAATATATTATGTAACCTGTTTGAAAAACGAATAAGGACAAAAAAACTTGGTAATGTTAGGGTAAGTTAGCTCAATTAACAAAAACATAGCTAAGAACACACCCGCTAAATACAAACAAAACAATATCAAAATCATTCCATAATTTTAAAAGCTACAATAATACCACAGACCTTATCATTTCTATTTCGTAGCAAAAGTTGCATCAACATTAAATTTAGATAAAAAATTACAGAAATAACCACCGTTCTATTTTTATACCATTTTTTTCCAACCGTACTCAGAAACATCCCATTAAATGTAGAAAGGAACAATGTTCTATTTTATATCTGTTACTTGGCAGTCACGAGTCAGCTTTCCATTGTTACTAGAAAAGAAGGAATCTAGAGTAAACGGAGATTCACACGTTAAGAAACTTGGAGGGAAGATTCTATCAGTAGACGATTATGAAGGGAACCGAGCAAATATTAATTGATATGTTATTGTTATTTTGTTTACGCTAATACGTGAGAAAGAAAAATCTTATTAAAAAAAAAACCTTCATTATCTGAACACTATTTTGCAATAATGCCATTGTAAATAGAAGACAAAATTAAATATTTAGTGTACTTCCGCTGTGATCCGAAATCCAAATTAAGACAAGTAAAGGAAAAATTAACTAAGACTAATTAAGATTAACGTTACCTATCACAATTCGGAAATTCTTAACTCTACACGTGTTTCGCCTTTCCACAAGGCATCATCAGGAGATGCTGACTCACAGCGGAAGTACACTAAATATTTAATTTTGTCTTCTATTTACAATGGATTTCCGCAAAGTAACGCCTGAGTCAATGAGTTAATAATGCAATTAACCACTGATAATGATGATGTTAGATGTAGTGATCTACTTTACCAAGATAAAAAAAAAATACTTTTATAATTTTAGTATGAAGTAAAAATACCAAATATTACAACATAGTTTCTTAATTAAACGCATAACTTTGCAGCGTGGAAAAGATGTACTCTATTAATTTACATTCACTTAAATCATACTTGAAATGATACTTTTTTACACTTTTACATGGTACAGTAATACCCCGACTTACGCGAATTCGGAGTTACGCGATTTAATATTCTCGTCTATTTTAACGTTTTTTGTTTGAAAGCCGCGCACTTCAGATTGTGTTTATACATTTTATTAATATAGTTTGTCATATTATCTAGAATTAAATTAAAATTTATTTCCTAAATTATTGTTCTATATTTCCTAAATTATAGTCTCCGGTCCCAATTAAACATACTTTGTATGACTTTATAGGTATGTATATGCAAAATTGTACCCCGACTTATACGAATTCGACTTACGCGGATAGCGCTCGGTCCCACCTATCGCGTAAGTCCGGGGTATTACTGTACTAAGCTAAGCATTTGACCAACATGGCGCATAACCAACCATGTGATTTAAAGACACTCAAAGTGTAATCAAGCCTAATCTAGAATAACTGATTTTCAAAGAAGCTGCCAGAGACCACGCCTCATCTCAATAACCGAGATATGAAAAAAAAAATACACATCTTTTTATATTAAATGGGATTGCGCTTGATCAGGTTGTGCACTTTTGCCCAGTGAACTCGTTATTCGAAAGATTATTATAGTATTCGGGGAACAGGGTGTTTTGCTAAGAATTCCGCACTTTCGCGGTTTGCACAATGATGTAGGAGACAAAATGGGTGGCAACTCTTGTCATCTTCATAATAAAAACATTGAATCTACATTTCCCTCTATAATTAATCTATTCGTGGAAACTCTCACACCATAGTTCCTCATTATAACCATAAGCACCATAAGTGGGTGACCTCCAATGAATACTGATCATGCAAAAACAATTCTCACCAGAGTAGCGATCATCTTCTCATTATTGTATGTTTCTTGTATCGTATTAAACTGGGCTAATGGATCGTGACAATGCTATTGATGACATTGTAGCATTCATTTATGACATTGTTGTATTTAACGACCTCGTTGACATAATGGTTACCATGCCGGACTGCCAATGCCAAGGTTCCGGGTTTGATTCCCGGCACGGCCAACGTCTTTTTGCTGAACTAAATTTGTTGGCTGTGGATCTGGGTGTTAATTATGTATCTGTATAAAATATATATGAATGTATATGTAGTATATCAGTTGTGTTAGCAACCATAATACAAAGTAGATATGGTTCTGTATGGGGTTAACAAGCGTGTGTGAAATGAGTAAAAAATTCTTCTTCTTCTTCGTATGAGGTAAATGGCTAAGCTCTGGTGGCGAGAGTTTTCATGCCACCTGAGGGCCTCAGACTTGGCTTAACCGTTGCTTGTCTCAAGTATCCCATTACAAGGGATCATTACCGACTTCTCATGTCCGTATCTAACCTTTGATGTCCGCAATCAGACCCTAGTTAGCTAGAAAGTTGTAGTAAGTACAGATAATTGTTCTGATGAGAAAACATGCGAAATTATTAACTAGAAACTTGGAAAGTTTTTTTTTTTTTTTAATATTACGACTCATTTCACACACGGCTGGCTAACCCCATACTGAACCATTTTAAGTTCGTGTTATGGTAGCTAACACAACTGATATACTACATATACATACATATATAATTTATATAGATACATATTTAACACCCAGACCCACAACCAACAAATTTAGTTAAGCACAAAGGTGTCGGCCGGGCCGGGAATCGAACCCGGAACCTTCTCGTTAGCAGTCCGGCATGGTAACCGTTGCGCCACCGAGGTCGTCAATATTCGACAATTTCTCTTTTCAATATTGTCTATACCAATATTGTAAAGAGAAAAAGTTTCTTTGTTTGACGCGAATAGGCTCTGAAACTACTGGACCGATTTGATTTGATTTCTACGCCGGGAAGCGAACCCGGAATATTCTGATTGGCAGTCTGGCAACCTTTACGCCAACGAGGTCGTCAAATCAAAATAACTAAATCCTTACTAAAATCAAAATAATAGAAAACCAATAAAGCTTCAGCTATGAAATCAATCTGAATACATAATGATATATCTGTCTTACATGCAACTTAGTTTGCTGTCCTATTTTATATCTTAACGGTATCAAAATTAAGTCGAAAATTGCTTGGGTAATTATGTTGAACATTTCACAGCGCCAGTTTCGTAATATGAATGTAACCGTCCTTCGGTATACCGTTTCGAATAAGTTAGCTCCGCTTGCGCATTTTGATAAAGAATGGTGTTGCAAGGTTATTTTTTACCCAAAATACTGGGAAAAAAAGTAGCATATTTTTTTAATTTGTACAAGTAGTTTAGTAGTAAAAGTACGTTTACGAAGTTTTTGGGGGATGATTTGGGTACTACATTTGACAATATGATTTTCACTGGTGGCAAATCTTTATTTGGTAATTAAATCTTAAATCTTGTACTAAAACTTTGGGCTCTAAATCTAAAAAAAATCTTTTAATATGTATAATATATACAGTTAATTATATTCTTATGAAATACTTATATAAAATATTAAAGAATGAATAAACTGTATTTAAAATTACTAAATTAAAGAATCACATTGAAAATAATAACATATTATAAATATTAATAATCCAGACAATTGAATGAAGTATAAATATTATAATAGGCACAATATTTTCGAAAAAAGAACGTAAATCACGCTATAGAGCTAGCAACATTTAAAACGTGAACGTTCCAGCCAGTATCATTGTAACCTCGATATAAAGCACTAGTAACCTGTTCTAAATTCAAAAAAATATATTTTTAATTCTTGCATTTAATTATTCAAAATTCTGTGTTGTTTTTATTCTTAGAGTAACCTCCTTGTACTTATTTTTTTCAAACATGTAAATAATTTTCTTATATTATTTGTGAGGTTTTTTTTTTGCTTTAGAGGTTACAAAACGTAGTTATTTTATATAAATAACTTGTAATTGACTGCTTCAGAAGAAAGCGTGTTTTTTCACAGTTGTTCTAAGTAAATCTCGTGCGGCTTATGTGTTATTCAAAGCCGTACGAGATTTGCTTGGATCGATTGTTGAAATATTCAACAAATTATGGAATCAAAGAGGTTTGGTAAATAACTTGAAACTAATAAAATAAATGCATGATTTTACATCACAGCATAATGGCAAAGTTTCTAGATTTTATTACACTTTAGCCCTCAGAAATCAATATATTTATTTTTAACTTTTATGAATATTTAGCCCGTTCTAAATTTGATTTCCTTAACACTCTTACGTAAAATCGCGTATTCGAATTTGAAACAGTTGAATTCTTATTTTCAATTCGTAAAAGAACATAAAAGAATTAAAAGGCTGCCTATAATAGCTGCTAGAATAAACCGTTAGCTGTTTGGCGACATTTTTCCCTATAGAATAGTTGCTCACCTGGCTCCATTGTTTTTTGCATTAAATATACTCCATTTTAAAAAGGAAAATGTATGTAAAAAATTACTCAATTTAAAATACTTTATCAGTCAAACAAACTTGTAATATAAATTATTGAGTACTACGAAAAACATACCCGTTTATTAACTTAGATTATAAAAATAACTTATACTGTAGCACTTTTAAACACATTTATTTTTTAAACTATATATAAGTAACTTTAATATACTTTCGTAGATTAAGACGAATTAGAGCAATGTTATTAGTATACGACACATTTCACACACGGCTGGTTAGCCCCATACTTAACCATTTCTAGTTTGTGTTATGGTCGCTAACACAACTGTTACTACATATTATATACTTTATATCGACACATATTTAACACCCAGACCGACAGCCAACAAGTTTAGTTCAACACAAAGATGTTGGCCGTGCCAAAAATCGAACCCGGAACCCTCTAGTTGGCAGTTCAGCTTGGTAACCATTACACCATTATGCCGTGGGAGCAGGATAAGCAATATTAAATGTAGATTAACTGTGAGAACGCTTTGGATGAGGGGAGAGATAGCAACAACTTATCGAATCGAATTAAGAATTAAGTTGAACACAAATAAAAGTTTGTTTATTTTTTCAATTATTATTTTTGTGTCTTTTGTTTTTTGCCGAAGATAGAACTACCTGGAAAAAACTCCACGGACAAAAGCCCAGCTCTTAAATATCGAATGAATGAATGTCTTTTTTTTTACGGCATTTTGACTTGAATTTTTTTAAATGGTTAAAATAAATTGTTTTGTGAATTATAAAATTTTAATTTAAATCTTGTATGCCAGCTAAAAGTGATGAAGTAATTACTTACAGCTAGGACCAACAATTTAACGCAATTTCCTGTCGGATAATACGTTTGCACCTAAATGAAAATGCCACTTTTTTGACTACAGTCTTGCATGGTCACCCATCCAAAGAACATTGCTTAAACTCTACGATCGCGTCAAATAATCTTAGTAAGCCGAGCTACGGACGCTAGTACCTGAAGTTTAGCCTTAGATCCAAATCTTTGGTAGTTGCAGCGAACTAGAATAAACGGAAGAGTAACTCCATACAATTGCCGATTAGAATTTGTATCCATCTACGCACCCAATTATACTGCTATCCCAACAAATCACACACACAGAAAGCTCGCACGCGATTGGTGCCATTCCACACCATGTGACGCCACGCGGGCGAGCCGGTAGCTGTTTTGTCCCGCCCACCGCGGTATTTTACTATTACGCGTGGTACCATTTTATCGGCCAAGTTAATATTTTATTTATTCTAGTTCGCTGGGTAGTGGAGGCTACAAAATCAAGTGCAGTCATAACTGTTTTTTTTTTTCCACTTCCAGATCGCGCTGCTCCTCTCCGGCATTATGGTCCTGAAGAAGCTCATGATGATGAAGGGCGGCGGCGGTGGAGGTGGCCATGACAGCCACAGCCACGGAGGTGGATACAGCAGCGGTGGTGGAGGCTGGTCTTCTGGAGGCAGCAGCGGTGGATGGGAACGGCGCTCGTCTGATCTCGCTTATAACGCTTATAAGACCGATCAAGACGCGTAACCAGACTTAGTAGACATTAAAACCTCGTAGGCGAAGACTTTGGCAAAATATTGATGGTAGTTTTTTTTTTCTAAAAATCGTAAAGGAAAAATAAACAAAAGAATAGCTTAAAGGTCCTCTAAAAAACTATTCTAAGAATATTTATATTTGTTTGGTAATCAGACTTATCAATGTGAAAAAGAAACTGGTTCCAAAAACTTAAAAAAAAAATAGCATTTTTAAAAAATTTACATTTTTTTAACCAGTTTATTTCTAGTTCATAAGTCTGATTGGTACCAAGATAAGGATAAATATTCTAAGAGTGGCTATTGAGACATCATTAAGTTATATTTTCAATATTTTTTACAGTTCACGATTAACCTGAAAATTTAAGATTTTGCCTTTATCTTCACCTTAATCCAAGGATACGTGATGACACAGTACATCCGACACTCGTTAAGATTTAGTACAAATAATATAGACATTAATTTGACGACCTCGTTGGCGTAAAGGTTACCATGCCGGTCTAGAAGGTTCCGGGTTCGATTCCCGGCCCGGTCAACATCTTTGTGCTTAACTGAATTTGTTGGCTGAGGGTCTGGGTGTTAAATATGTAATTATATATAATATGTATGTATATGTAGTATATCAGTTGTGTTAGCAACCATAATACGAGCTAGAAATGGTTCAGTATGGGGCTAACCAGCCGTGTCTGAATGTGTAAAAAAAAATGTGCCGAATGTCGGTGGTATAATGTATTCTTGGCTCTAAAGATTTTTGCTTATAGGTAACCTGATCAGGCGCATAATTATCAGTTTATTTCAAGGTTATTATTCAATCGAAGAGTAATGAAACTATACTGATTTAAGTGGTCTAGAATTGTAGGCATACGATTTGAATTCTTAATTTTGCAAGGATACACATATTTTTATTTTTGATTATTTTCGAAGCTTAACATTTAGATTGAGTTATTATCAGAGCTGAAAAGTCCTAAAACGTGAGATTTATGATTGTAAGACCGTCTTTTGTTTTGTTATTTGTGTTACGTCTATTTTAATCCCGCTTTTTGCATAGTACTTGAGTATTTTCTAATGCTCGCTTACCTAGCAACCACTCACATGTTGCAAAACATCACCAAGCACTTAACTCGGTGTTCCGGCAGCCTTCTTGCATGCCAGTAATTCCAAACTAGGCATGCTCTGCCTTAGACTAGAGTGTCGCTATATAGAGGCTCGCTGATCAATTGCCAAGCTGTATGGTGTAAGAAAATGTCAATTTCAGCCCAAAACAATTTTAAAAAGTGTATTTATATATTTAGTACTATGTCGAAATATGAGTATACTTACTTATCAGTTGTTAACTAACCATGTTTTGATAATTGTGCGCTAGGTCTTGTTTTAACTTTAGGCTAAGTACTTAAGATACCAGCTAAATTAAGCTGGTGTAGGCAATAAAATATCATTTTAATCAGCCTCCAAGTTGATTCAAACGCAGCTTAAAGCGGTATATGACTATTGTTTCCTACGATAGTAATATACTTTGCTTAAAGGCTTCTTAAAGTTGGTGAGAGTAGTACTTTCCTAAAAACCTTCTTAAAGAAATTTTGAGTGGTACAAATAGTTGTTAGATCTTATACGTTCCCTAAAAATGAGTAATAATAAATTGAGTTTAAAAAAAGGACAATTATGTTATAGTACAACTATAGACAGTTGCATTCCTAATTTATTTATATATACAAACTTTTATATTTCTTGAATTTTCTTATTATTCTCAGTTGTACTTTTATTTATTTATATTTAGGTTTTTTTTCTTTATTTTTAGTCTACTTCTTTAAATGTTTTTAATTTTAACTCCTAATAATTTTATTTCATTCTACAACTGCTAAAGAAAAGTTGTGTTGTAGATTTTCGTTCTTGCTATTTCCTATTTTATATTTAGTTATTTTTTCTAATTTTAATTAGTTTACTTTTACTCTCCATTTAAGGTATTTCATAGTATTTTTTCTTTCCTTACTTTTTAAATATCATCATACCTGTAAATGTATTAATAGTTAAATTATTATTTTTAGTTGTAAAACCTCGGTGGTCAGTTCACTCTAGAAAATTGAGATTGCTCTATAAGAGCAATTTGTGGTATTTTTTATAAAAAGAAACTATTTATTTATAGATTAAGTTACTAGTGTAAGTAATTTATTGACCTAATTATAACAAAACGACCTGTGCCTGAATACTCAGAGAAATTTAAATAAATTATTAAAAAAAAAAGTTTTTTTTGTCTAGTATCTTTAGAACCTTTGTAGTCATAAATTCTTGGATAAAAGCCCACTAATCAGCCCATGACTGGGCAAAAACAAACCTATATTCCCTATCCTATCTCGCAAAATATTATATTCACCAGTCATGCGAAATATTTCATTAAACTTAAACATTTAACTTACCATGAATTTATTGTAAAGCAACATTAAATAATAAAAATATAAACATTAATATAATAATTATATTTATTAATAATAATTTAGTCGTTTTAATTATTTTGTTATTAATTTAATTTAGTAAAAAGATCATTTACATTGAATTTAGTTAAATTGTAACTTTATATTATAAATATAAAAAATATAAATACGTTTTGCTAGATAGACCTCTGCATTAAGGCCTATGAAACCGTTCTATATTTATAAAAATGTATACGTATGTAAATTGCTGGTAATTAGACTAGTATATTACATAATAGTTAATAAGATTAGTATATTACAGAGAACCCAAAAAGTATTACCACTTAAAAATATTACCAAGACGTAATAAATTAAAAAAAAAAAAAATTTTAAGAACGTAAAAAATCTTAACACTGGTAATGTATTTAATAGTTTAGTACGCCATCTATGCTAAACGCTGCAAACTAAAACAAAGCTTATTGATCTTGTTTGCCAAAAGTAAATGTTGAACAATGGTGGTTCTATGAAATGCATCAATGTTATACGAGTATGTGAGTGAATCAGACTGAAGATTTTTTTTTATCCCAAGATATATATGATCTTCTTCTTTTTCTTCGTATGACTAAGTGGCTCTGGAGTCGAGAGTTTTCAAGCCGCCTGAGTGCCTCTGACTTGGCTTTACGACTGCTTGTACTAAGACTAATAGCCAGGACCTACAGTTTAACTTGTGTTTAACTTTATCCGACCCATGGTATCGCCCAGATTAAAAATGCCACTGGAAAAATTACAGTGATGTGCATGGTCACCCATCCAAACACCGCCCGCATCGACCGTTGCTGAGCTTCGACGATCGAGTCGGATCACCTTAACTAGCCGAGCTACCGACGCTACAACTTCTTGCTACTAATATAATAAATGCGTTTGTGTGTAAGTGTGTGTGTGTATGTTTGTTTACTTCTTCACGCTCAAACGGCTGAACCAATTTTAATGAAATTTCTTGCGATCCCGAAACTAATTGTGGTTCCCGTGGGATACTCAACTACAAAACCTATGTTACTCCTTCACGCTCCAACGGCTTGGCCGATTTTGATGAGGTTTACTATGGAGATAGGTTAGATCTTGGATAAACACATAGGCTACTTTTATCCTGGATTAACTTCTTTTCGCCCCGGATAAACGTGGGCAACACGGCAGGGTGCAACTAGTACAGTAATAATGAAGGTGATAAATACACTGACATATTCGTGCTTGGTGCACATTTTGCAAATATTCAAATACCTTATTCGGTATATGGTTCATGATTCCAAGAAATAACAACTATCTGTACAGAAAAACTGTTTTTGAAGACTTAGTAAAATGCAGATAAAACGTTTGTCAATTATAATTCTTAATAAGGTCAATTTAAACATTCGAAGTTACATAATTTTCTAAAACTGAAAATCAGTAAGGTTTTTTTAAATATTGATTAAAAATAAAATTGAAAGATCCCCATCTTTCCCCTATATGAAAAAAATGGTTGCCTGTAAAGTCGGTTTTACGGGCGAAGATTTTACGTGACAACGTCTGCCGCGTGCTGCGCGCGCGGCAGACCGATCATAGTTGAGTGGGAGAGAGACGCAAGGCATTCGGCGGGCCTCTCTCTCGTTCGGTGACTCATCGTAACGTTACCGGGCGTTACACTTTTTCATAAGTGACTCCCAGCCGTAACCTAATTTAAGACGTTGTCACGTCAAAAATAAATCAGGGTCAAAGGTCAAGAAATGAGTTTTTCGCGATTTTCAGTGAAACGGCAAGTTGTATCATAAAAATTGTACAAAAAATGTATCAATACTTTTTTCCTATGAAAAACCGTTTTTGAGATATAAAGATTCAAAATGCATACGTTCGGAGGACGCCAGCTGTCGGAAAAGGGTACGCTTCCTTGGAGCTTCTTTACGATTTTGTACCTATGGTCGTGGAGACTCTGGGTAGTTTGAGCAGTGAGGCGAAGAGTTTTGTCCACGAGCTATGTCTTAGGCCAAATAACAACACTGTTAACTCTCCCGCTCCGGGCCATTCTTGGTTCAGAAGTTGCCCATAACTATTCAGCGAGGTAATGCAGCAAGCGTGATGGGCACCTTTGCATCAGGTGCGAGAAGGGGCGGGGCGCGCCTGACTAAGGTTTGAAATGTGTGTGTTTCTTTATAATTTTTGACTTTTGTTACAATAGTGTGATTTTTGTATTATCTATCATATTTTATCTGTCTTTTACTAAATCCAATGACAATTCCTGACGCCCAACCTACGTTTGCAGCTCATCGCACGCACGGAAACACTTATAACTTCCATACACATTACTTAATTGGTTAAAGTATTCAATAAGCAAATTGGAAAAGCGGAATCGCCAATTGTTACATGCCTGAGCTAGGTAGGGAACCGGTTTTGTCTGTCTAGCCAATTTTACTTGTCCTTTTATATGTTTACTTATGTTTGCATGTAAGTATTTTAACTATTGGCTACACTAAAATGGTAATAAAATATGATTCTTTTTTTTATATCTTTTTTTAATTATAAATAGGTTTACGTTTGACCGCAGCTTGCCTGATGTTAAGCTTTACTGTGATCTAAGATGTAATACGTTTGCCTAGATCACACGCCTTGATACTACGCATTTTTAAAGTGTTTCTAAAACCGTGGCAAACCGCCAAGTAAAGCAACCACTTTATACACTAGGATTATAATACATTTTTTTATGAATAAATATTTATTAATTTCATTTATATTAATTAAAAGAAAGAAAAAACAGAATGCTTAAGGAAGTGGGGTCAAGCCTACAAAACAACATAAACAATTTTTGATTCTAACAATTATTGAGACTGAATTTAAAATAATATAACTGAAAAAAAAAACAATCATATACGCAGGATTTCATAGAAATTTTCAAAATATGTTATTCTCCCATAGCACCTTAAAAATTACCAACAAACCATCAATCCTATTGCAACGCACTTAGTATAAATGATGTGCAATTTGACTGCACATCATTTAACCCTTGCGATTATCAAAATCCTAGAATCTAAGTAAAAGTTAGATTGCCTATGTCAACGGTGGAACTCTTTATAAACCTCATAGTTGTTAATTATTTTTTAATGAAATAGTACAGAGCAGGTACAGTCAGCTGCAGAATTACAAAGTAGTAAACAGAAAATTTATCAAAGAGTATAATAAAATAATAACCACTTATGTTTATAGAAGACATGTCCCGTACAATCCTTATTATTATTCTTACTTTTATAATAGAAACATTAGTAACTCTGCCTATGGATCTACATTTGACTTTATTACGGCTATACAAAAGATTGGATCAGGCCAAAATTTCTCAACAAAAGCACTGAGACTTGGAGATCAACATTACCTCTTGATATATATTATTTTTTAAATTTAATCATTTCATGCTTATAATTATGTTCATTATAAAATTAGCTTAAGAATAATTACTATAAATTTTTTTAACCGACTTAAAAAAAGGAGGAGGTTATATGTTGACTGAATGTATTTTTTCAAAATGTTGTTTAAAGTAACGCTACTTTGATAAGCAAATAAACCAAACCCCTAAAACAAAGAGTTCATCTTGCAATGGCACATCTATTAAAAATAAATATCTATTAACTTTAAAACGATTCATACTCGCCACTTATAAGGCAAAGATTAAACGAGAAATCGTAGAACCATTATATAATAATAATAATGTTTATTGAACAAGTTAAAAGACTTACAAACTACAAATTATATGACTTACAAACTAATTTACAATTTACTTGTACTACACATTTTTAATAGAACTTAATTAATGAATTGTACAATATTGTATTTATTAACTCATGACCTCTCACGCTGCGATTATTAATCTCGTATTGTGGGTAAATGTGATAATTATAATAAAAATTTGACGATTATGATGTTTGTTTTTTGATTGGTATCAATTTCAGAGATAAATTAATGACGTACGACCTGGGCAGTGACATCAATAGATATAGTACAGTTTGCAAAAAAATACGCTAAAATATAACATTTATTATGTTTAATATATTACACAATCTTTATACCTAACTATAATATTTGATTTTAATTTTTTTTATTTGCTTAGATATTTTTGACTGCGACTGTACAACAGCTGACTGAAATAATGACAGCTTACGTTATCACGCTACATTAACTCGCCCGGTGATGTTTAGTGTTTATCACGGGTTATCACTGGTTTTAAACAGACAAACACAAACTTTAATAAAACGTCTTATTAATATTGTTTTTTACATTTTTATTTTCTTGGTACTCTGCCTAGTACAAGAACCAAGAACCGTAATAAATACAATAGACAACAGATGAGGAAAGATGGTTGGCCACCTTATACGACATGACAATTTTATTAAAATATCGTAGAAGGAAAGATAGAAGCCAGGAGAGGAAGAGGGAGACCTAGAAGATCATATTTAGACCAAATGAAGGAGAAGGCGAAAGTCATGTCGTATGGAGGTCAAGGATTTGGCCGAAGACAGAACTACCTGGAAAAACTCCACAGACAAGAGCCCAGCTCTTAAATATTGAATGAATGAATGAACATTTTTTATTTAAGTTGATGAATCCAACTAATACAATAAATGCGAAAGTTTGTGTGTGTTTGTTACTTCTTCACGCTCAAACGGTTTAACCGATTTTGAAGAAATTTGGTATGGAAATAGTTTAAGCCTTAGATTAACATATCTTTAAAACATGACTGTCCCGTGGGACGCACAAATAATTACTGTCAAAGATTAGCGCTGAATTTAAATCCGTTACTCAATAACTTCATATAGCTGTTATGTTTGTATACGAGTATGTTTCTTAGCTTTAGTTGATTATATCATAATCCACGGGTAACACCATAGGCGCAGCTATTAGAAAATAACTTAAAAGCGTATTAATTACAAAAAAAAAAACAAAAAAAAAAACACGTATTTTGAAGAGTTAAGAAGGAATCAATTTCTAAGGCCCATAAAGGTTTAATTGGAGTAAATGCTTATTTTGTATGAGTTTGCAGTTTTTTTAACAATAATTAATAGCTGTCAAGCAAAAACGACATCCAAATTTGCCAACTCAATTTGAACCACCGCCACGACAGATAAGCGAGTTTAGAAGAAATCAATTTCTAAGACCAATAAAGGTTTAACTGGAGTAAATGCTTATTTTGTATGCATTTTAATTTTTTTTTTTTGACAATGTTATTAATAGCTATCAAGCGCAAGCCACATCCAAATTTGTCAACTTAATTTGAACCACCGCCACGACAGATAAACGACATGAAAATAGCTCAAAACGCGACACCATAACGACACAAAATTACCCCCCTATCGGAGAAAACTGAAACAGTCGCCGTCCATTATCGGAAGAAACCACGCGTTTCCATCGAGACTTTTTACTTTTCGACTTCTGTATTTCATCCATATCGGAATCCGCACCTAAGGAAGTCCGCCGCTAGACCGTGAAACCGGGAAAAACGCAACTTTACCTACACATATGTATATATACAACGTCACCTGACTATAGTGCTTCAGTTTAACACGAACGCTTGCAACAAAATGTCGAGACGAGGTTACTAAGTTTGAAACAAAAGTGATTAAAACAAACGCAAACATGAGGTGTGATATATTGGTGCTGTGCTTTGTTGTCTTAGCTGGAGCCGATGAGTACGAGAACAAGCTGACGAAGCTATGGTCGCTGTCCAGCACCAACGTAGACGGGTCTTCGGTAGTGAATGTGACGAGTGCTTCCATTGTGATACAGCCTTCCAATTACGAGGGATCTTCTACTTACCCACGATACGCCTTCAAGCCTCGAGCGATACCTTTGAAGGTGGAACAGCAAGTTGAGAAGAACTACTATACGCAGGATGACGCGAAATTTAAGCCTAAAATGCTTTTCCCTGGCAATTTTTATTCAATTTCCAAAGAGAAAAGTAATGTGAGTGACAGACAAGCGCGAGCCTTTGTGCCGGTTGCGATACCGCTGTTGAGGAGTGAGGAGTACCAGCGATCTTTGGCTGAGGATGATGATGATGATGATGATGAACAACCAATCATTGAGAAGCCTGAAGGATTTACGGAACAAACTGCTTCCAGAAGATCACTATCAGGTGGGTAACTATCGATAAGATATCTGAAATTTTTAGTTTTGATATTGACAACAAGGGATAAAATTAAAAGCTTTGATTAATCCACCTTCTTTGTGCGAACTGCCAAGGTGTGGAACTTTTTGTTAAATGCCATAATTCCTGAAAACTATAATCTAGCGGTTTTCAAGGCAAAAGTGAACTGGTTATTTCTGGGTGAGCGCGTTCCACCTTAGATCGCAATGTTGCTTACCATCAAGTGAATTCTAATCAAGCGCAAACTCATCTAGTATTAAAAAATGCTGTAGTAATTCTTAATCACCCATGATTCTATTGAGAACATAATATGCAATTAATTCAAACGTATCGATTGATTAAAATCATTCGTTTCAGTTAGTGTACTCGAGTCAATAAAGAAATAATTTGAAAGTTCACGTCTCTTGTATAAAAAATGAGTGAGCAAGAGGCAGCGAACTTTTGATTGATTTCTTTACAATAAGCAGTACATTGACAAAGCTTAATAGAAAATACAAGTATTTAACTTAAAACAGTCTCAAATAATACTCGCATACGACTACAAATAGCGTAGCACCTGTAGCTAGTTAATTAAGGTGATCTGACGCGATCATAGAGGTTAAGTAGATGATAACGGTTGATGCGAACAGTCTTTGGATGGGTGACCATGTACAAGACTGTGTTTTTAAAAGCATTTTTAACTGGGCGCTACCTAGAGTATGGTGACACGATGAACTGTAGGTTTCGGCTGTTAGGCGTATTTAAGCCAGGTCAGACGCCTTTTGGGCGGGGAGAGCAGCGGCAATGCGCGAAGCGGTCCTGCATCCCTGCCCCCGTCGTGAGATGGGACACCGTGAGGTTGTAGTTGGTAGTGACGGCCCCTCTGGCCTCTGGCCCCGACATACCCCGCCCGCCTCCCCCAGGCTTGTGGCAAGAGATGCGTAAATGCATTTCCTCACGAAAATAATAGTTAAAAAAAACTAAAAAACACGCTTATCTGGCCGTTTTAAGTGGGTCAAAATCGCGCCCAAAGAAGTTGGTTACAAACAAACATACAAACAAAAATACAAAAATATTGAAAAAAAGTTATCAAATTAGTGTATTGTCATCGGTCCTCAATAAATCTACAAAGTTTTAACGAAATCTGACCGTTTAAAGTGGGTCAAAATCGCGCCCAAAGAAGTCGGTTACAAACAAACATACAAACATACAGGTGGAGCTAATATAAAGCGTGTAAAAAGGACAATAAGGGCGCTTGAAAACTCTCGACATCAGAGCTCGTCCACTTAATTCAAACGAAGAAGAAAACAACTATGATTGACAGAACATATAATTTTGCTGCCGAAATTGGACATTCGTTAACGAACCCACAAGCTGTGACGAAGACAATATGATTAACTATCAATTTTATTTTCTTCGCATGTTCAAGTAATGATATTTCCGACGTATTTACTTTCATTCATTACTAGCTGCGCTCCACGGTACTACCTGTATTAATCTGAATCAAATGTAGGCTATTTATTAAGCCAGGACCAATTGATACAGCGTAACATTAAAACGTAAAGGACACCACTTGATTAACGACAGTCTTGTGCTTAGTCACCCATCCAAACACCGTCCGCATCGACCGTTGCTTAGCTTCGATGATCGCGTCAGATCACCTTAGCTAGCCGAGCAACAGGCGTTATTTTCTAGTGCTCGCCTGGCTAGCTTATTAAGGCCGATAATTCCAAACTAGATATGTTCTACTTTCGACCAGAGTTTCGCTGACTTTCCCAGCAGGTTAGGTTCTGATTAAACTGAACCGTCCTAGCGTAGCAATTTTTCGTATCGTGTGTAGCAGATGACTGCTACAAACGCTATTACGGATTATTCAGCTATGTATAAGACTAATGATTTGCAAATAACATATTTTGTTTCATTCTTCCGCTTACGCAATTAGAAATGTAAATTTAGCGTGCAACATGTAAATGAATTGATGCGTGCTATGTGTTTTCTTCCCAATGAAAGTGCTTTCCGCGAAAGTATAACTGCTAGTCGTTAAGCCAAGTCAGAGGCACCAGGGCGGCTTGAAAACTCTCGACATTAGAGTCTAGACACTTGATTCATACGAAAAAGAAGAAGAAGATAAATTTGCATATGTAAATACAGACAGACAAAAGCAAAAGTGTCCAGTGTAGCTTACTTAGCTTATATTATGATTTTATCCGCAAAATATCCGACAAATCTTAGAGAAGATCTTCTTTTACAACTTGGCATTTGTAGGCTCAGAAGTGGGCGATAAATCTCTGAAAGTTATTACGATGACCATGTTTTAGCCTACTCAAAAAAGTTTAAATTAAGTCATTAACATATCATGGAAATCTTGAATGGTAAACCATGTAGAAAATAATGTAACTAACATGTCACACCAGGACCAGACACCCAACATACTTCAACATACCTCATTAGAATTACCTGAAAATAAATAAGACCTTATTTAAGAATATTGATATTTTTTTCTCATTCAAAACACGGTGGTGTATAATAATTTACCTCATATCAATTTGATAAGATTTTGAGATAAATTTTGTTGAATTAAATTTTATTGTTACAATTGAAATTATATAAATAAAAAATATTAATTACGGGATTAATACAATGAACAACCAAAGGAAAAAATCAATTCCATAGAAAACTCTTTGTGGTTGACAACGATATCTTATTTATTTAATATGAACCTTATTGCAGGTTAATGAAGACTTTTTTGCTTGTAAACTTGTCGTATTCAAATCAACGACATTTAATAATGTCGTTGATTCAAATTGCAAAACGTCGCATAATTTGCACTATTTATTTAATATGAACCTTATTACAGGTTAAGGAAGACTTTTTTTGCTTGTAAACTTGTCGTATTAAAATTGCAAAACGTCGCATAATTTGCACCACTATTTCAATATTTGAGCCCATCAACTGTAAAACTGTTTATTTTTTGCTCTAATAACTCTAGTGGTCAAGCAGCTAGGTTAATGTTGAGGTTTTATGATAATGACTATTCAATTGAAATTCTTTGAAACAAAGTCGTCTGTAACCAGGCACCAAGTACTACGGGTATTATCCTATTATCCGACTATTTTTTCTTCTTCTTTACCATTTCCCACTAGGTGGGGTCGGCACAGCCTGTTTTTCGCTTCCACGCCACTCTATCAGCCGTCATCTCCACATTCACTCCCTTCTCATTCATATCGTCCTTCATACAAATTTATCCACGTCTTCTTTGGTCGCCCTTCCCTAATTTATAAGTTGCTTCCGCTACTTCTTACAATCGTATGATTGTAATAAGTGTAAATGTAATAAGTATGGATATCCATACTTTGTTTTTTGCACATTTCACACACGGCTGGTTAACCCCATACAGAACCATTTCTAGTTCGTATTATGGTTGATTACACAACTGATATGCTACATATACATACATACATACATATTTTATACAGATACATATTTAACATCCAGACCGACAGCCAACAAATTTAGTTCAGCACAAAGATGTTGGCCGTGCCGGGAATCGAACCCGGAACCTTCTGATTGGCAGTCCGGCATGGTACCCATTACGCCAATGAGGTCGTCAAAACTTCTCCTAGTTACATGCATATTATACGACTAATTATTTTGGAGAAATGTCATGTTTGGTATGTACATTTTTTTATCAAGTTGAAAAATCTGTTGTCATAACATCTAAAGGTTCCATCAGCCTCCTTGAGAGTTAGATATTTCAGACTAGGCACACTCCATCTTAGACTGGAGTGTTACCAACTCGCCAAATACTTGTATATACGCTAATAAAATAAATAAATACTGTATTTATACACATTTTTGTCAACGCAAAAAAAAAACGTCAAACGCAGCTTCGTTTGCTAGGTCAATATTACACTGAAGCCTAAAACCATTAAAAGGTAAAAAAAAACTTGGGTGGGCTTTCTGAATTTCTTATTTACCTTATTTTATTATAATCATTAGATGTAAAATTAACATGAACATTTCAAGGTAATGGATACAATTTCCAAAATGATGGAAGGAGTTTGTGGTAAAAAAGCAATTTAGAATTCTCTTTCAAATATTGGATTATGTAATCTAAAATTAGACCAAGTACAGATAATGGTGCGTTTTGAACTATAATAGAATTGACTACTATTATAAATATATTACTATATATTGATATACCATACATTGATACTATTATAGATATATTACTAAACATGTATATAATTAAATTGACGCTCGTAAGGCGTCGAAACCCGTTGGACGTATATCCAATATTTTAAGTGAATGTGACCGGTTTATTCATGCAAATATATAATAAAATGCAACCTTAAATAGTATAATTCTTACAATTTTATACATCATACTTTTTTTGGCAAAGGCATAAGCCAGCATTTTGGTCACAAGCCGAATTATTCATACGACCCGTTGAAGCCTTTTAAAACCGGACTAGTATTCTGCAGAAACAGCAGACTCAAACGGCCTCTGGTTCGATCCCAGACCTACACCAATAATTAGTTTCTTTAAGGTATGTGTTACACTCGCTTTATGGCGAAGCAAAACCGTAAGGAAATCTATATTTACAAGACAAATAGATTTTATTCTGAACATATAAGTAAAACGTACACGGCATCTATGTGAGAGCCAACATAAGCATACAAACAAAGCTATTTGCAGTAAAGGTTACCTTTTCTATGATTGTACATTAATTGACGACCTCGTTGGCGTAAAGGTTACCATGCCGGTCTGCTAATCAGAAGGTTCCGGGTTCAATTCCCGGCTCGGTCAACATCTTTGTGCTTAACTAAATTTGTTGGCTGTGGGTCTGGGTGTTAAATATGTATTTATATATAATATGTATGTATGTATATGTAGTATATCAGTTGTGTTAGCAACCATAATACGAGCTAGAAATGGTTCAGTATGGGGCTAACCAGCCGTGTGTAACCCGTACTTAGCCAGCGTGGTGGATTATAACCTATATTTTCCTCCACGTAATCTCCCAGTACCCCAGCAGTGGGAACGTAGGTACGTGCTTATGCTTATTCTGTAGGAAAAGATCAAAGTCACGAATCGTTAGCCCAAGCCTCCTATCATTGGCAACCTAATATTTTGTCCATCTAACTCAGTGTGCCGTGACGATCAGTGGAGCAGGCATACTGTAACTACATTTATAACTATATACCTGTCACAGGTATATTACTACAGTTATAGATATTAAAGGCAAGCGGAAATAATAATCTGTCTTCGAATTTAGAGCTCTTGGCTAGAGTGAAGACAGTTTTGATGATAGGCTTCGTTTGATTGGTTTGGGTTGAGTGATGTTTTTAGCTGGTTTGAGTCGTGGTAGACCAATTTCTAGTGCTTGGCTAGCAACCACGCTCAAGTTGAAAAATCTGTCGCCAAGCTACTAACGGTATTCTACCTCTGTGTTCTGGTTGCCTCCTTGAGAGCCATTCTAGACTACGCATGCACTACTTTAGACCAGAGCGTCGCTAACTCACGTGGTTACGCACCTTAATAAAAAAAATATTACTTACAAAATATAACGGATATAGACCCGGCAAACGTTGTTTTGCCTCACTTAGGGGTATGAAAAATAGATAGTGTAGCTTATATGACACGTTCGTAGATTTACCATAGCAGCGCCATCTAATGATTACTTACTCAACCCAGTCGAAAGGTATCGACATCTGTTAGAACCATTTGGAGTTAACAGATAATTGTGACTGTCAAATAACAACAGACAATAATTAGCAATAAATTAAAATTGCGACTATAATTTGAGATTTAAACTATCCTATCTCTCAAGTTGGATCGGATTGCACATGGTGTGCGAATTTTATTATAATCGGTTACGTGGTTAAGGAATCCATTGAGATGATGACATCCAAGATGTACAAATCTCAATAAGATAATTTCCCTTGTCAATAAGATAAATACAGCGTGGGAATGCTGCGAGTCTAATGAGTACGTTTGGGCGAAGGGCTTGGACGTATTTTTTTTTTAGATTTAACTATGTTTCATATTGACGTTGTATGCTTAAGATATTATTAAACTAATTATTAATAAACTCAATAAATAATACAAATAATTATAATTATGTGTCTGTCAGATTAAAATATGTATATTTAAAACTTTGTCGAAGAATAAACTGCTTACCATTGCTACGAATGTCTACGTACGTAGAAACACGTGCTACGAAAATGTGTCATAAATAAACATAAGCAGTCCATTATACGTTCCTACTATTGCTGGGACTCGGGGCCTTGTCACACAAGGTGAAATATATCACCACCATAATTCCATAATCCACATATAATATACATAATCCATAAGTATCTTAAAAATTAAAATATATGCATTTAAGAGGAGCTTCTATAAAAAATGTTTTATATATTTCTTTTAGATAATGGCACAGGACACTTCATGCACAAGCGTGACTCGCAATAGCCTAATTATCGTATTTATGTTACAAATGCTCTTTTTGAAAAGTAAAATCAGTCATTAAAAAATGTTGAGTCAAAATTCTATAATTTTGTATGACTGTCAATAACGCCTTTAGTACACCAACGTATGCACATGCGACAGCGAGTCATTGCGTTTTTTTTTTACACTGCAGTTCTTTCGCAAGTCATGTCATTATCATTTCATATTTGCAAACTACTAATTCTTCACAAACATCAAAGTGTAATAAAATTCACCATTTGAGTTACACGATAGCAATAACCAATCACATTCACTTTGTTAGTTCCTCACTCATTCTACCGTAAACCGGAATGGTGGTGGACAACCGAACGAATAGGAAATAGCGTGATGGTTAATGTAATTGCCTTCCTGGATATTTATTTTAGCTACTTACCTTAGAAATCGGCACGTCAATAAAGTATATGTTGCTCTAGGTAAGGCATAGGCATCCTCTATTTGGGGAGTTGAAATAGGACTTAAAAATACATAAATAGTAAATTGTTTCTTTTTTTGGAAATGATATTTTGTGGTTATAAATTTTTAAGGTTTTAGTTTCACAGTAAATTTAAAATTTTATGAAATAAATCTTTGACGAATGTATACCAAAATTACTATTGTGTGTAAGTTTAATTTTAATAATTTATTTAATTCATAACTTAGGCAATATCTTGAATTTACAAGTTTTTCGTTATAAAGGATAGTCATAGAGGATAAAATAATATTGAAAAAATAGCTTAATGACCGTCTAAGGAACTACTCATAAGATATTTATACTTATTTCGGTACAAATCAAACTTATGAATTATGAAAAAACAATTGGTTCAAAAAGTTTAATTTATTTGAATACATTTTCATAAGTTTTTTTTTTTTTGACAAAAACAATTCAATATCACTCATTTTATTAATTAATTCTTTAACGTAGTTAAAAAATTTCTATTTCTGTTCAACTTTCCGCTCAAGAATTTAACATAATCAAGATCTAGTTATCGCTTTATGAGTTGAAATAAAAGACTGTTTAGTTTTAATTGCGTGTGTAATAATCTAAGTTAATACGCGCGTGTGCACGATTGTATAAATGAGAGTAAAAAGTAAAGACGTCTGTCTTAACTTATGACAACAAACGAAACTCTGTAACTTTTTCTACAATAAAAGGCTTGTGTGTAATTTTATACAATTATGAATGTATATCTTTTTGGAATCTTAAAATAACATTACACATAAAATGTTTTTCTAAAAATGGCTCAAAATTCGCACTCACAAATGTATTTACGTGGACGTGTTTTTTTCACATCAACCGTATTATTTGTGGTAATTTATGTATTTTTAAATTAGAATATGTGGTATATATTTAGAACAAGGTAGGACATAACTTTTGAAGTCATTAACTAAAAGGGTTTTCGCCCAATAAGGGGGATTTTTAGACTTTATTACTTTACTAAAATTGTTCACAAACCAGATGCCGCAACTGAGGCGTATTAAATATTTATTTGTTATGTAGGTTTTTATAAGACAATAATTATGTTATAGAATCCCTACATGAAACCCATTCTGAATATGTCCAGATCCCTTGGTCATAATTATATTATTGTATTCGTTATGTAAAACTCTATTCCTAATTATTATTCTTTCTCAATTCCAGACATGCTGGGCGTGAACGACGATGATGAAGAAGATGAAGATGATGAGCTAGAAGAATATGAAGTAGAAGACCTAGAAGCTGGAAAGAAGAAGAACAAACGGAAGAAGACAAAACTGAAGCCTCACAAGATGAAGAAATACATGCTACCACTTCTTCTGGCCTATAAAATGAAGTATTTCGCTCTAGTGCCGGTTATGATTGGAGGTCTAGTTCTACTGGTTGGAGCGACTGGTCTCGCCGGGTTCTTCTTCGCGTTGTTTGCGGCAGTGATGGGGTTACAGAAAGGTGGATATTGACTAGATCCGTGAAAGTGAAGTGACTAAGTCGACGAAATAGCAGTTGCCATCCAATCTCTATAAAAGTCTAGAGGTGGCTAATAGGTTACTTTTGTGGCGTCAGAAACTAAGAAATAGCGTGAATCATGAAGTTCTCATACAAATACTTTTTCTTTATAAGCATGAAGTTTGATAGCCACAGGAATGCAGTAATAAATCTGTACTATTTATAAAATTGCGGGAATGCATCTAAAGGCGCCATATAAATGTAACCATTTGCTACCTCTATGACTTTAATTATTTTTGTTTCGAATTCGTTGTGCTGTTTAAGTTTTTTAGCTAGTCTGTAGAAATCTTTTAATTAATTCCTTATGCTATTTTCCATGGAATTGTATACAATTTGTACCTTCTTTAAATTACTACAGAATATTGTATTTATAAAACAATCCGTGCAAAAATTTTGTGGCACATTGAGTCGCTTTTGTTTGCAAAAAAGTTTAAAACAGTCTAGAAATATTTTTGTATGGAATTGACAATCTTCGTTACTACATTTTTTTATGTTCGGATCTAAGTAAAAATTTGTAGTAGAAGATCTATTGTTTGTGTATTGATAAAATGTATCAGTGGCCGATTTCTGTAGCTGTTTAACAGCCTTAGACATCATTTTCTTTTACTTATTACTGGTTTAAGTTTTAGTTTTTATAAAACTAAATCAGTTGACAGGTTTATTGATTTTCATAATGTTAGCTGTAAGGTTCGCGCTTTTGTAAATATTTCCATTATTTTATAATTTAATTTAAATTATTTATTGAAATAATGTAAGATTCAGTAAATTAAAATAAGTTACCATAGCTTAGAAAGTTTGTATTTTTTTATATTAGATATCGTGATATAAATGAAACAATTACACACACATATTTGGTTTGTTTATGTAATTTTATTTTATTTCCAATTACTATAATGTAACTAAGAGAAACTATACAAAGAAAAGGTAGAATTGAAAAAGTAAATAGTACACATTTTCATCATCATATTTGGTACACAAAATTATATCATAATTATCATTAAAATAAATAATTATAATCTACTTAGCTAGATAATAAATTAACAAAATTTTAATATCGAAATAAAGCGAGTGCGATGCGGTGGTACAAACGTCTACTTTTTAATCAGACGGCCCCTGGTTTTTTTTATTCAATACTAAGTCACATCACTTCAGATCCCAGCCTACACCAATGACTTGTTTTTCAAGTTATGTGTGGATTTGCACTCGCTTTATGGTGAAAGAAAACAGCGTGAGGAAACCGACATGTTTGAGGACCACTTATAGCTTAAAGACCGCTTAAAGATCTTTTCGTGAAAAGATCTTTTTTTCTTAAAGATCTTCTCGTAAAAAGATCTTTTTTTCTTAAAGATCTTTTCGTTGCTTTCCTTAAAGATCTTCTGATTTACTTGTATCAGAAAACGGCCACTTACGTCAGTCGGCTACTTAATTAACCATTGACAAAAGATATGAAAATCAGCTTTAAACGGTACGACGTTTCTCTGACTTAAGTGGCCATTTTCTGATACAAGTAAATCAGGACCTTGAATTAGTTACACAATTTTGTTATTCAACCTATAATATTCACCAGCAGTGAAGGCTGGTAAACCTGGCATATCAGTAACATCATCCACTCTTCTCTTATAATGATCATCATAATACACGTGGTCTTCACTCTTTGATGGTACGTGAATTATTTCTACCTGAAAATAATATAATCAAATCAAATCAAATATATATTTATTGAAGTAAATAAATTTGCAGCAATATTTTAAAATGTAGCCCTTCTAAGCTATGCACTATGTTACAGAAGCCAGTGCCTTCTCAATTTTACAACCAGAATTATAATACTTATAACCTAATACCTGATTAATAATAATAAACATAAAATATAGGACTATATTCTAATAATAATTAATACTTAACACTTCTTGTGTTTAATCTCACTGATAATCATATTACGCAACATGCTAACAATGTGCATAAGCGCCTCTGGTGGCCAAAAATGGAACTACATTTATATTGTATTGTCATCCCAACTTCAACGAATAAAATCGCTACGCCAACCCCACCTTAAGAGATAAGGAAGGAAAGAAACAAAATAGATTTTACCAAAATAAAGCCGGAATTCATATACTACGAGTATGTACCTGAGTTTTGGTATCGTCTTTTCTATGTTGATAGCCGTGAGAGTGGTCAAACATTCCCTTCAGACTCAGGACCGACGCCATCACGGTTGAAAATAAGCCCATCATCAGACCTGTGGAATGAAAATCGTAAGATAGGAGAGAGAGAAAGTGATATACTTAGAGAGGGAGAGAAAGAGAAAGTAGACAAAAGCTATCTTTCTCTCGGATAAGCACTCGTATTATTTACAACTAGCGGCATCCCGTGGTGCTACCCGGGACTAATCCGGGACAAAATGAAATTAATCCGTGATAGCCTGTTAATCCAAGGTTTAAACTATCTTTATGGTAAATCTCATCAATATCTATCTAGCCTTTGGAGCGTGAAGGAGTAACACACTTGTAGATTTTGAAGTATTGTAGTTGTAGATTTGAGTATCCTACGGGAACCACAATTGTTTTCGGAATAAAAAATTGCCTATTTTTTTATTCAAAGTCTAACCTATCCTCACACCAAATTTCACCAAAATCGGTTTAGCCGTGTGAGCGTGAAGAAGTAACAAACATTCACACTTACCACACTAACTTTCGCCTTTATAATACATATTAGTAGAATTAGTTAATGTACTATATTTATTATTCATAGTTTTTCGAAAGTCGTAGAACAATACTGATTAATATTTGCACGTTCCTAAGGCGCCTTTGAAGTGTTTGAATTATTTACCTAATATATATTCAAATTAAAATTCATTTATTCTTGTGACAGGAAAAACATTAGGTACACAAATAACAATACACATGAAACATTTCCGGTCACACGCCGGCCTCAACTCAGCATGTGCTGGCTGCAGGCAACCAGCGCTGGTCTTCCGTTGACACCGACGGGTGACGACACGAACGTCAAGAAAACAGGCAAAGAAATATAAAATAGGTTAAGGTTATAAGGTTGAAAACTGGTAAACAGTAACACAAAAGAACAGCACTGAAAACATTACACAAGATAATAAAAAAAGACATATTGCATGGTACTAATATTAATGCATACAAATATAAATAATGGACAAAATTAAATAAATATAGACATATAATCACCCTTAGCAGAGAGAAAAGCCAGCGCCTTTAAAGCAATCGGTATCAACAGACTCTTAGCAGCCAGCAAACCCAGTAAGAGGGGCATTATATATTTCTTTTTCATCTTTTGGAACTTGGTATGTCTTTTCTTGTGTCTCTTGCCTACTCCTGTAATATATAAAAACATCACTGTATTAAAACTTTCGTAAGGCATATTTGAATAATGTTTGTATAACCGGCTATCACTTACGTTTATGCTGATTGTGCACACTGATTGTGCTGAAACATGTCGGGCTAATACCGACAAAATAAACGTAAGTGATAGCCGGTTATACAAACATTATATAAAAACATTTTTTATTGCATTAAGAAAGTGGACAACACAGTTGAAGAAAAACAAAAGAAATAGTTTGTTCAACGAATCGAGCTAATAGGAAGATACATTATAAATAAACTTCAATTAATAAAGTTTTCTGTCGTCCATTTTAAAAATTAAAAATGCAGTACGTAATTGCATTATGTACTGTATTTTTTCAAATATGTGTGTGTGTATATGTAGTATATCAGTTGTGTTAGCTACCATAACACGAACTAGAAATGGTTCAGTATGTGTTTTTAAATAAAAAAAAATATGCTTAACATTTTATTCTTTAGTGAGAATTTTAATTTGATATTTAAAAACTACAATAACATTTAGTTAAATTTTAATAATGTAATTTCTTATTTTGCTTCTAAGATAATTTATAAAACTAATCTATTATTACCTTATGACCATATAATTCAAAATATTTAAAAATCTGTTAATATTTTAGTAAGCTCAAAATGCATATAACATAAAATTGTAACACTACGTTTTCGATTAGCTAATACAATATTTTACAACGCTTAGAAAAGTTTAAGCTACATAATATGTAAGTTTACTAAGACAACTTACTAACTAGTTTTCTATTTATACTAGCACTAGCACTAAATACTATTAATGTGTAAGTGAAAAGCCTTAAAAATACAGTTACATAAAATAAAATTACAGGACGCGCAACTATTTGTTTGAATTAGGCGCAAATAAACGTGCAGAAGCAATCCTATGTCATAACTTGTCAAAGATGGCGTGTATAGACAACGTTTACCAATTGCAGCCATTAAGACTGTCTAAGCACGTCATTTCTGACCAATCAGGTGCCAGAAAATTATCCCTCTATTAGTTCGACTCATTGAACAGGTTGTTTCCTCTTTTGCTTAGTAAATATACAAATTGTTCGTACCTTTATTCAAAAACTTTACAATGCACTTCTTGACTCCTTTTGGTTTTCGCTTATGTTTCTTTTTGCCGTGTTTCTTATTCTTTTTAGTGACTTTTCGTTTGCTCGGTTTTCCTGTTGATACTTCTAATGTGGTATGATATTTTCTTGATACGTCTATGTTATCTGAAACTAAGTTATTTTGTTAAGCAAGTAAGTAATACATAAGAAATTAAGGTGTATCTATGTGTTAATGCATGGTTTAACCTATCTTCATATTAAATCTCAACAAAATATTATCTCCATCTAACCACTTTTGTAGGGTGAAGAAGACACACATGTTATTTGCGTACCCCACAGGAACCACACTTGTTTGCGAGATAAAAAGTAGCCTGTGTGTTAATCCAAGGTCTAACCTATTTTCACACCAAATTTCATCAAAACCAGTCTAGCATTTTGATCGTGAAACAGTAACAAACATACATACACATAAACACACACACAAACTTTCGCATTTATTATATTCTTATAACTAGGAGGATTAGAAAGAAGATAATACCACAAGCATTATCAGAAGTAGAAGAAGAGTATCTTTGGGTATACGACTACTATACTATACTATAGATTACTATACGACTATATATGTATAAGAAAGAGTACCTATGGTTACTTTTCCCATCCGCACTGATTTTTTAGAATAGATATAGTTTTACTGTCATTATTTATCGAAACATGTAATAAATACTTGTTTTTTTTTTTTGAGAAATCACAGTTACCATGTATTACTAAAAATTCAATAAATATGAAAAGTAATTTGACGACCTCGTTGGCGTAATGGTTACCATGTCGGACTGCCAATCAGAAGGTTCCGGGTTCGATACACGGCCAACATCTTTGTGCTGAACTAAATTTGCTTTCAGTCTGGGTGTTATATATGTACCTATATAAAGTATGTATGTATAAGTAGTATATCAGTTGTGTTAGCAACCATGATACAAACTAAGATTGGTTTTAGTATGGAGCTAACCAGCCGTGTGTGAAAAAATGAATAAAAAAAATATTATAAAATTACCTTTCAAAGATCTCGGAGCAAAGTTTTCTTGAGTGAAAATCCATTCTAACGGCTCTGAAGTATTGACGCCTCTAGCGTAGTTATTTCGATTTGGTCCAAACCCTATAAGGGTTTCAGTCTTCACGATCCCATAGTTGTTCGTGTTATCAAGGATTAGACCACGTGAATAGGGCAACATTATTGAAAACAAACTATTAATTGATTTTGGCAACCCTAAATTATTTTTAAATTCAACGTTCAATCTTGAGCCAAGTAATCTTTAATTTGAGTTTGGTTCTTTCATATTGAATATATTTCACGTAAGAGTTTTTTTTTCAATAAAATTTGGTTAATAGTGTTATTATTTTTATACAAAAGAGGTATGTATTTGAACTTACTCTTTTATATATGCATTGAATTTTAAATTTAAAGTACAAATACTTTAATTTGTTAGTAACTAATAATATGCAAAATACATATAAGCTTTACTTCTCATTAATACGTTAAGAATTCACTAATGATTATTAGACAATTTATACTTTTTTTCTATTTTTATACAGTTTTTATCGCCATTAACTACAAAAGCCTGAACCATACTGCCATAAGAAATCACATGAACTTGTGTTTTATATGCTTTGACATATCAAAACCAGGTAAGCCTATGAAGCGACGCTTTTTAATGACACGTAGACAGTTTTCACCATAATTAGCAATTACAGTTAGTAAGAAAGTACATGTTTGCAAGGCTTTATGACTATTTTGTTAGTTACTGACCCTGACGGGGACTTACTGTTTAAAGAGTTAGGTTTTTTTTTCACTAGATGGTTCGCGCTTGATCACAATTCACCTGATGGTAAGTGATATTTTTTTTTTAATATCGCTTGTGGGATGACTATTATATTTAATTAGGTATATTACTATGAAATGATATGCTTTTATTCATGGCAATATAACTTAAACAAAAGTAGTACTTAAACAAAGTTTTTTTTTTTTATTTCACACACTGCTGGTTAGCCCCATACTGAACCATTTCTAGCTCGTATTATGGTTGCTAACACAACTGATATACTACATATACATACATACATATTATATATAAATACATATTTAACACCCAGACCCACAGCCAACAAATTTAGTTAAGCACAAAGATGTTGACCGGGCCGGGAATCGAACCCGGAACCTTCTAATTAGCAGACCGGCATCGTAACCTTTACGCCAACGAGGTCGTCAATATAACTAGACAAAGTACCAGTTACGCTGCCAGGAACAAGCCCCATTTCAGCATTGCGCTGGTTGTGAAGAATAACGATGGTCCTCCGTTGGGACGGGCCCTGGCGGTGACATCGCGCACGAGACACTATTATTGTACGTGTGATAGCAATAATATTATAAATTAAATCAATCTTTGCCGGCTAGTATACTTGAAACCTGCATTATTATAATAATAATCATCCATTAGATCAGACTTGGGCAATATAATAAACCACAATAAATAGTTACCCTTTTACTATTTAATATCATCATCATCATCCACAGCCTGTTCTATCCCACTGCTGGGTATAGGCCTCTCTCCTGTCATGCCATCTGTCTCGGTCCTGTGCCAATCTAGTCCAGGTTCGACCCGCGATAGCTGTAATGTCGTCGACCCATCTTGCCGCTGGACGACCTGCGTTCCGCTTCCCTAGCCTCGGTCACTACTTTGCTCCACTTATCATCGCATCGTCTGGCCAAGTGCCACTATTTAATATACTATACTATATACTATATTGTGACCGACAGCTCCCACACTGAGATTATCAATCTCGTGTTGTGGGCAGCTGTATCCTTCCGAGCACATATTAAGATTAGGTGGAGCGCGCTTACTCAGAAGAAACCGGTTCACTTAAAAACCGCTAGATTATAGTTTTTGGGAAACAGGACATTTGCCAACTTGCGTCATACATAACATTTGCAAGTTTGCTGCCTTGCTAGCTTTATCTCACTTCAGTGAGATAACATGAACTTTCGTGTAGGTACGTTATACGAGTTGGATGAACAATTTGTTTCTAAATGTCGCCAAATTAGTTATTTATAACAAAAATGTCTAATTTGAGATTCGTTGAAGAAGTTACAAAACTTGATCTAATCTTTTAGTTTTTCTTTTTATACCTAAATTGGAAATAACTGGATATGTATTTGGATTCCTAAACCGAAAAAAAGATCAAGACATTCAAATGATATTTGCAAAATATCTAAGTTCCGAATTATTATAAGAAATCTTACTAATTCTTAGGCTATTTAAACCTATAATATGTCTTTAAAGCATTTAACCGTCTGTGGCATTCATTTGGCGGAATGATCGATTGAAATACATTGATGTGCCTATGAGTCGAATGGTATGTTTGATTGAAAGCTTTTGATTTCCTTACAACTTTCCAACCTACATTTAAGACATTTTTGCAGCTTGAAAATGACTTCCAATAGTAATAAAAATGAATAATGTTTGTATAACCGGCTATCACTTACGTTTATTTTATCGGAATTAGCCCGACATGTTTCAGCACAATCAGTGTGCCATTCTCAAGGGCAGGAACACAGCCAATGTATGCACGCGACGACGGCTGCGAAACATGTCGGGCTAATTCCGACAAAATAAACGTAAGTGATAGCCGGTTATACAATTATTCAAATATGCCTTACGAAAGTTTTAATACAGTAATAAAAATCATACAAGATATCACAAAAACCTTATCAAAACCGTTTATTTAGCAAGATTGTCTTGATTTACTGAATATTACATCGATCTTCGTAAAAGTGAGCAGAAAAGGGATTATCCAGTGCCAAAGTGCTCTCGGCTATTTTGTCCCGAACTTTGTCTGAGACTGTGTAAATGCCACCAACCATCTTGCGAACTCCTCTCTCTATAGCCATTCTTGGATTGTGTTTGTGTAAAAATGCCTTAACTCTTCTGTGTCGCATCTTAATCTTTCTCCTCATGGGATGGGGGCGGCTGAAAACAGATCGTTTCTTCTTTGGGAACATAACGGGTCGTTTCTTTGCCTTTTTCTTCCCCATACTGAATATTGATCCGTATCTGTTTTGGTGGTTCTAAAACTAGTCTTCTTTTGAAGCGATCATTGTGTTTGGCTTTTCGGTTACGGTTTGGTTGTTAAGTGGGTTTTTTTACAAAATTATTTTGTTTAAATTTTACATTTTGGTTTTAGTTTTGACAATGTCAAAATGTCAATCTTGATGTTTTGTTTTGGAGTGTGAATTGGAGCAAGTAAACTTTATTTTCTTCATGAAGGTTTTACGTTTCTGTAAAATTAGTGTGACCTATTTTTGATAAGCGCCTGTTTTATCTATTTATCGGTTAGAGCTGGTTTTGTACTACGCCAGTAATATAGGTGCATTTTCTTCTACACTACAAGTATCTACGGAAAGACTATTAACCTCTGGAGTTTCCTGCACACTACCGCGACGGGTCCACGGGTTCCATGCACTAATTTTGGACTTTTGGGGAAAATTTCTATGACATATATGTAATTAGTAATAGTACCTTACTGACCGAGCTTTGCTCGTTTTTTTTTATATGACTATTTCTAAAAATGATTCCTAGCTGAATCGATTTATCGCCCCCGAAATCCCCTATATACTAAATTTCTTGAAAATCGTTGGAGCCGATTCCGAAATTCCAATTATTACATTTAAAGATATAAGATAAGATAAGATTTATACATATGTGTCTTCTGTGTCTGAAATAAATGTGTTCTTTTTTTCTATACAAATAGTTGGCAGCATTACCATTAGTGCGCAGTACGTGTCCAGTACATATTATTTTGTTAGTGCGCTAAACACTTCAGAGATTATGTCTAGAAAGAGATTAGGAAGACTGAGCGTCTGTCTTCCGCCGAAAAAATAGGTCGTCACTGGTTGAACTTCAGAATGATACAGGACTGAAGTTGCTAAGTTAGGAAAGAAAAAATATAAATAATAAATATAATATGTTATACTGTGTAGTAGCCAATAATATTTTAGTCATAAGTAGTTTTGTATATAATTATAGTATTGTATATATAATAGTCACTAATATTGTAAAGACACTGTCTAGTTTGCCTTGGAGGAAAGCTAGCCAGTGACTCTTGCTACGCCCTGATACAACAGGGCACATAGCCTTATGTCATACATGTGTTGCAAGATAATAAATAAACTATAAACTATAAGATTTATATTCCCATCAGTGGGAGAGAACTAGCTGTGGATTATGCTGATGATGATGATGGAATGAAATCTAATAAAGTATATTGTATCCAAGATATGATGTAAGAAAGTAAGCCATCTCACCTCGTAGTACCGGTTATTGTGTAATACTCACCCACTGCTTGCATACATGATGCATCTGTCATAGTATATGGAAAATCTGTAAATAAATGCAGTACATTTATATTACAGAAGTGTAAATAAAGACGTTTATCAAATTTGTATGTAAATTACTGGCGCTTATTAAATAAATTATTTAGATTATGTGCTTATTAAATTGATTATTTAAAAAAAAAATGGATTTTGCCATTTAATTCTACAGAATACAGATATTTCTGTAGATATCAAATTATACTTAAATTCAAAATTTTCCAAATTTTTTTTTTTTGTTAGTATCAAATTCAATTAAATGGTAAATTCCAATTTTTTTTTGGTTAGTATTAAATTCAATTAAATGGTAAATTCCATTTTTTTTTGTTTCTGTAAATAGGAAGGGTATTATAAATAATAATGTATCTATATAAAAGTAGGTATATATGTATATCAGTTGTATTAGTAACCATAAAACAATCTAGAAATGGTTTAGTATGGGGCTAACCAGCCGTGTATGAAATTTTGTCTAATATTTATATATATTTATAACAATTATATATGTATAGGTACTGAGTTATATTTACAGTTTATTATGCCTGCGTTAATCTGAAAAAAAGCCTACAACGTGTTAAGCCAAATTCTAAGCTATCTCAAAATACAATTTTATCCCAAACGATCAAAACATAAAATAATGAAACAATTTCATGTATATCCTCAAAGAATTTCGTATTTATAACTTTAGTGAGGAGTATTTTATTTAAGTGTTTTATACCAATGTTTAGCATATACTGCGCTCAATCCAAATAGAAAGTGGGTTCTGTCCAAGTTCAGTGGCATAACCTTGAAATAGGTGCAGGGAACTCCAGACTGGGAGAAAGTAACCTTGCTTCTCTGATTGGGTAACTATAGCTTGCGATGAGGTAAGAAAACAACTATTGTAGAAAATATTGGGTTTTTTTTACACAATAAATACATGCATTGACGACCTCGTTGGCGCAAAGGTTGCCGGACTGCCAATCAGAAGGTCCTGGGTTCGATTTCTGGTACGGCCAACATCTTTGTGCTTAATAAAATATGTTGGATCTGGGTGTTAAATATGTATCTATATAAAATATGTATGTATGTATATGTAGTATTTACGTTGTGTTAGCAACCATAACACAAACTAGAAATGGTCCAGTATGGAGTTAACCAGCCGTGTGTGAAAGGTGTTCTAGTATTTATTTAATTGTTATTTATGGGTGTAAAACGGCCCTTATAAAATTCCTTTATCTATGTACTAGTATATGTGAAAAACATTTTTTTTAATTCTTTACTCTAATAAACTTTATTACAAGTAAGTAAGCGGTCAAATTTCGTACAATTATGATTCAAAAAATTACTAAGTAACAATCTAAATATTTTTATGTATTAGTTTTGATCGTAATAATATTTATAACTAAAATATACATCTTTGAATCAGGATTTTTGCTTATTTACTTTTCAGATAAGTACTAACTTACATAGATTGTTTCTAAGTGATACATTTTTATGTATCGCGATGAAACCTTCCTAAAAAGTTCACAAAATTAAAAAGACTTGGATTATGACATCCGCTTACCCGCATTTGGACAGCGTGTTGGATTTTTGTACACACGGCTGGTTAGCCCCATACTAAACAAATTCTAGTTTGTGTTATGGTTGCTAGCTCAACTGATATACTACATACAATGTACATACATCGATACTTTATATCGATACATATTTAACACCCAGACCCACAGCCTAAAAATTTAGTTCATCCCAAACATGTTGGCTGTTCCGGGAATCGAACCCGAAACCCTCTGGTTGGCAGTACGGCATGGTTACTATTACGCATACAAGGTCACGTCTCTCGTTCCGCAAGAAAGTCCGAAGTCCCAGCTATAGAAACATAAAGTAGCTTGTTTATCCTTTGTCAAATGCATAAAAATATATATTACTCGTATTATGCGTCAAAAAATATATACCTACATACATTTTAAAATCATTACGAAAAAACCGATGTGCCAGAAATAACACAATATAAGCATATTTTGTATCCGTGAAAGCGAAAAGTATGGTAAGTATGACTTATATGAACTGGAATGTGAAAATACGCATCCTTGTGCCAAGTTAAAGGTATGAGGTATCTTGTTCTCACCATACGTATTAGAGCAAAGCGCATGAAGCTTATAGATTTTTTCCTAAATTGGTTCACCCTTCAACATTTGGGGCCTACGATTCCACAGACAGACAGACAAACACACACACAGTCACACGTATCAAACTTATATATATTTTAATACCCATGTCATTATTCTCATGTCAGTAATTTTAATGGAAATTAATAATAATGTAAATGTAACTAACTAGATCTAAGTATAGTATTAAGGAATTAATTTTAAGTAGTCTTAGCTATGTCCTATTAGCGAAGCACAGGGTGCACATATTTTGTATATTTGTGTTGCTAATAAAGACATTTTGAATTTGAATTTGAAAGTATATATAACACTCCGTAATTTGCGTTAAGGGGTTAAACAATCAAAAAATTTGTAAGACCCTGACTCAACTTTATTTGTGTTAGTGGCATCATGGATTTAAAATTATCATTATGTATGCCTTCTACTAATCAATTCCTTTTTTCAATACGTATGTTGAGGCAATTGTAAAAAAAATACCACATACGTCATTTTGTAGCATCTGACATCTTAAATAAATTTTCTTCAAACATTGTTTAGAACACAAGAAAAGTACATAAAATTAGTTCATCCGTATGGAGCTACGATATCACACACAAACAAACACACATACACACACTTCAAACTTATAACGCCTCATCGCGTTTACGTAAGGATTTAAAAAAGAAGACTTCTTAAAATTGATTTCAATAACTTTTCTATACAAGCATATAATTATAAACCATAGAAACATAGGATTAGAAGACGTCGATTCAAATCCTCAACCTATCTGTCAACACTCATTAGTACCGAAACGTCAAACGCAACCAACTGAGTCACAAAGGCGTTATTTTCACCTATTACGTTTGAAAAATATCCGTATGTCGTCTGTACATTTGTTTTCGTCATGCCTTTTTGTTGTAAGAACGGACAAACCTACTTGTGTACGCGTACTAAGCGTATGAATGAATAGAGCTTTGGGTAGTTTAGTTAGTCTTGATACTTTTGGTAAGTAGCAAAAAAATATTTAGAAAAGTCTAGTCAGAACGAACCTATCACATGTTTTACACAGTATAACTAGGCATACGACAAGAAAGACATCAACACACGAGCTAGCGACACTCTGGCTTAAAGCATGCCTAGTCTGGAGTTACTGACTCTTAAGAAGGCTGCCGGATGCCACCGTTAAGTGCTTGGGGACAGATTTTTCAATTTGCGGATGCTCGCTGGCCAGAAGAGAACCAGAAAACACTATACCACTATGCTCTGGCTTCCTCTAAATGTTTTACTACTCCAAAACCTTGAACTCATTGGCAGAGATCGAACTCACAATCTGCGGGAAGTAAGGTGGCCGCACGCTCGACTCAGCTTTCATCGCTTCAGATTCAAGAGTAGATTACTACTGGTAACATACCAGCAGGTTTAATATCAAATGAAATAAATCTTTTTTGACGCTAAATTATGATAATAGAGAGAACAATATAACTGGTAGTTAATATTTTAATTATTTTTATTAATAAGAATGGTAGGTGACTCATTGTTTATTTTAATTTATAAATACTATTCTATCGGTTCACAACATGATGGCATACACTGAAACAAATCATTGAAATATATTTTATTTACTCAAAGACCTAAACAGCTTATGGTTCTAACAAACTCGTATTTTTGCAAACCTCACTTATTTTTTTCAAGCCCATAGCTAATTTTTTACAGCTTTCATTGCACTTAACCATATATGATCTTCTTAAGAAACAAAAAACATTCAAGTATCAAAACCATTTCGTCCACCAACCAAAAGTTTGAACTCTTGCACAGAACTAATTCTTTCGTCACCCAATATAAAAAGGCGTGCGTATCCCGAACCCATCTCATTTAATCCTCGACGCCCAACCGAGAAGGACCCCTCTATCTTCTAGAAGCATCTAAAATAATCTTTGAAAATGAAAGTGTTGTGTTTAGTTCTTGTTATCGGTATTGTTGGGTGCAGTGCTGCGCCGGGTGTGACTGACAGCGATGATAAGATTGAACTGTTTTCAGGCGTGGCTATTGAAAAGTGAGTAAACGACTTAACTTTAAATTTCTAACGTTTTTTTTCTTAGATAAATAGAAAATTCTTTATTGGACATTTATTAAATATGATTACTAACATTCATTAAATTAAAAAAAGAAAAAGAAAGATATTACAAAATTTTCTTATTTCTTCTTCTATCTGCAATTAGCAACGCCATGACCAGAACTTTTGCAAAGTGGTCCAACTAACAGAGCAAAAGCCGCCAGACGTCACGTATTTTCTGACGGATGAAATGTTTTTTTTTTTACTCTAAATTGGTCAGCGCTTGACCACAACTTCATCTGATGGTAAGTGACATTGAGGTCTACGGTGAAGCGCGCTTACCTAGAAGGAACCGGTTCACTCTCGCCTTGAAAATCGCTAGATTATTAGTCATTGGGGAACAGGGAATTGGGCAGGGAATTCTAAAGTTTTCCTAATAGGCTCCGAAATTACTGAACCGATTTGATTTGAAAAATTTCTTTCAGCGTTGGGAAGCTACATTTTCCCTGAGCAACACAATAAGAGACGGCTATATTTTGTTTCTCTTAACAACTTAGATTATTATATAACCCGTGCGAAGCCGGGATGATCTGCTAGTATCAAATAAATCAAGCAAGTCTTTCCAAGGATACTATCGGACTATGTTAGTACTTTTTTTTAATTAGACAGAATTATATACATATTAACACATAGAATATTCTTAGCTTATGCGTTACGAGGTTATTGTTAAAGACCTGGATCCGTAGATTCCCAAAAACAACTATACCAGGCAGAAAATAAACATTATATCAGCCGATTACATCTTAAATTAAAATGATTGTTAACTGAGCGAGAAAATAAATTTGGTAAAAGATTTTATGTTCAATTGGAAACATATGATGCAAAAATATAATATACTACTCGTATTTTCGTGAATTATCACTATAAATAATATATACTATATATTGAATACTATTTTTGTTAATACATATTATTTGAAAAAAAAGAATAAAGCATTGCTAAATTAGAAAAAAAATACGTAAAACTACTTAATTTTCTTAATTAAATTGTAATGAATAATTACCTCATTTAATAAAGAAATTAAACTCACAGAATAAATATTGTTCAGTAAATGAATCTACATCAATCTGAGACGAATAATTATTATACATTACTTGGGACTTAATTTGGGACGTACAAGTACAAAGCTCCTAATCAAACAAATCGAGAGCCTATTAGGAAATCCCAAAGTCTTAACAGTAATTAATCTTCCTTTGAGACTTTCACTGAAACCTTTTTTGTAATACCCTATTCATTATCAGCACATTGTCGAGCAAAGTGTTGTTAAGTGTGAGGTCATTAATTATGATAAATAAGCCTTAATAAGTTTAAAGAGTGGTTTCCACGGGCGAAAAGCTTAAGGAGTAGTTTCCACGGGCAATAAGCTTAACGAGAAATTTCCACAGGTGATTTTATGAGCCATTTGTAAACGTTTATAAACAGTTGGAAATATCTTCAGCTGTTTATGATATCAATAGGCATATGATGGAATTCAATTGTGTGCTGATTTGATTAACATTTTATTTTCAACAATCAAATAATTCATAGAGTTTAATATAAAAAATTAAGTAAAAGAATTGCAAACGCGTAAGGCGCAAACAATGAGAATAAAATAAGAAACTAAAAAATGAAAAGTTCATAAAATATATATTTTTTTGATTGATTAATAATGTAAAAAATAATGAAACTGAACTATTTTCGATAATTATTATATGAGCATCTCTTTTTGAATAAAAAAAATCGTAACAAAGCAAAATACAACATATCGAAGTCGAATAGAGAACCTCCTTTCTTTTCGAAGTCGTTTAAAAATATGCTAATATCCTTTTGACCTAGTTCTCGTAATAAAATTTGGCTTAACAAAGATTATACATAAAAAGCTGAATAATACTTTTACCACTGATATAATACATTTTGATATTTTTTATAATAAAACAATTGGGGATTAAACATTAAAGAATAAAATTGCGAAAAAGACGCATTAAGAAACTATACCTAAGTAACGTTTTCTTACTTACCACTTACTTAATTAAGTTACGACTTACTTTGTAACTTTGAGTGACAAAAACAAAAGCTAGGAAAAAACAAAAACTGTGCAACATTTTTCAAAAGAGTGACACATAACACGTAGAAACCATTACCTAAGTAAGTGTTTGTTTCAGTACAAAACAATAACTTTTGCATAACTCCATGGTTTTCTAATATTTCTTAAGTTTGACTCATTAATATATTCATTTTTGACGTTTTTTAAAGCGTGCCTTTTAAAGAGTCAGTGGCATGTTTTCCTTAGATTAAATGGACAGTATAGTTTTATAGTTTAAATAATAGAATAATCAAGTAAAAACCAATATGAATAATTCTATAATTTAACTAGCATATATTCCCGGGTTCTCACGGACTACGAAAAGTTGAGGAAAAAAAATACAGCCTATGTTACTCGGGTAAAAGTTACTCCCAACGGTAAAAAAAAATTTCAAATCAGCCCAGTAGTTTCGGAGCCTATTTGCGTCAAACAAACAAAAATCAAACTTTTCCTCTTTATAATATTGGTATAGATATGTAATTTAGCTATAATCATTGTAAAGGCATTTTCTATTGCTCACCTGTGTAATTGATGTAAAAAAAAATCGTCAAGCATCTATTTTTTTTCTTTTTCTGTATTTTTGAATGGATTTTTTTTTTCAAATAAATCAATTCAAAAGACTAAATTATCATGATTCAAGATCAGTTGTTAAAATTCTTAAAAAAATATATAAAAAAACAGCAAGAAATCACATTCATGCCTCTAAATCTAATGATTCACATAAAAAGAAAGTACCAGTATATCCTATTGCTAATTCCATTTAAAATCAATGACATAGATTTGTTTTGGAATGCAAATAGATTAGTCACAACGCTTAGACCTACTTTTCAGTACCAAAATTTAACATGACGTTATTTGTAGGTAATATTTAAATATTAGAATTTTGAATTTATCGAAATAAGCCTTTAATTTTAGCGATCAAGGTATATATATGTTAGTATAGGGTAACTAATTATCTAATAGTGTACAATATTTAACATAATAATAAGCGGTTTAAATAATCTTAGATATGAACCAATTTTTGTTAACGTAAAACTAGATCAAGTACAAGTTATATCGAATTATTGGATAGAGTTTTATCAAATATAACTCAATGGATACGCACCTTTATTGTGAATAGGTTCCTTCTAGGTAAGCGTACTACAACATAGGCCGCGCGTCGCTTAACATCAGGCAAGCTGTGTTCAATCGCAAACCTAATTCAAATAAAAATAATAAAAATAGCGGTGCACAAAATAAATATTATCCACATTTAAATAAATATAAAAAAAACTCACTTTTTAAAACTTATTTTGTATGAGTATGTCTGTCAAATTCATTAAAACCTTGTATGTCTGTCAATTTCTTAAGTTGTTTATAAATTCCTTTCCATCCAAAGGTTGCCTGGAAGAGATCGCTTTAAGCGATAAGGCCGCCAATTGTGGCACACTAATTTTGAGTTGTCTTTTACTGTGTCTTTTTTATTTTTTATGTGTCCAATAAAGGATGTATCTATCTATCTATCTAAAACCGCGAAACGATATTCCCTCTGTCCAAATACATAAAGTGTACCTTTTACAAAGAGAAAATAAAGAACAATGTGACCTACGCACAGTAATTTAACTAAATAAGGTGACATTTCTGTCACGCGTAGTTTAGCATTTAAAATGTATTTGTAGAAAGCGAGAAGCTGGATCTAACTATGCGTTTTTAACCTCTGACAAAAATGACATGTCAAAAGTTTAACGTATGTGTGTGTGTGTGTGTGTGTGTGTGTGTGTGTGTGTGTGTGTGTATCTGTAGCATCGAATGATCCTAACGAGTGAACCTAACGAGTGAATGAAGTGATTTGAATTTAGATTTTCCCGCTAGATAGCCAGATAAACACTTTATCAAAACACTTGTGCTAGTGTAGCTAAAAAACTAGTCTTAACTGGCGACCTAATTGCTAAAAGCGATCTCTTCCAGGAAAACAGTTCCAAGAAAGTACACAAAGAGGTTAATAGGTAGGTAATATAAGTGCAACACCAATGATCGTTATCCCGGCCCTATACCAATGACTTGTTTTTCAAGTTAAGTGTGGATTAGCAATCGCTTTCGGAAAGAAAACATCGTGAAGAAACTGACACGTTTGAGGTATATAATATCCGAAGACGTGTGTCATCCGTCAACCCATTATGACCACAGCGCTGCTTAACATCAGGCTAGCTGTGTTCAAACTCAAACCTATACCTAACTAACCTAAATAAAAATATCTCTCTCCTAGTGAGAATAGGCCCTGACTTCTAGTAGTGGAAATGTCAGGAGTGTTTTAATTTCAGGTGTTGTTACATAGATTTAATTGTTTTTTTTTTTATTATTTCAGGGATGCTACGGGTGAAGAGAAGCTCAATGTGAAGTTTGCGCCCGGAGAACTCCGAGAGGCAGCCAGGACTTTTGAAGAAGGTAAAAATAAATAAAATACAGTTTAGTAACTAAAACAAAACTACAATAAAATACAGATCAATTATACCCGAATGTCCGATGCTTAAAAATTGTAACAAAAATTCAGCCTGATTTTTTATTACAATTTTAATAAGTTTGTAAACAATCGCACAGGCA
Organism: Mellilla xanthometata; assembly: GCA_035578125.1. Classification (NCBI taxonomy): domain Eukaryota; kingdom Metazoa; phylum Arthropoda; class Insecta; order Lepidoptera; family Geometridae; genus Mellilla; species Mellilla xanthometata. Next base: position 2,495,830 of record JAPUBQ010000030.1, on the reverse strand, counting down.
TTTGATATTAACAGTATTATTTTATACGTACCGTCAGAGTATTATTTTTACATAGTCAGAGGCTTTTGGGTAGCTTGAAAACACTTGACACCAGAGCTTACCTACTAAGCTTATATGAAGAGGAAGAAGAATACGTTTTGATGACTCTTGGTAACGAAATATACTTACTAACAAATATCAGGTAACACCGCGTGTCTTAGCTAGTGAGAGGAAAGGAGAGTGTAAGGTTGTTGACCGGTTACGTTGGAAGACGCAATCGCTTCACGGTCAAGGCTATACTCACGATGTTTCGAGTGGCGCGAGTGAAAGGCGGCTAGCGTCTTGGAGTGTGGTCCAATTAATAACTTAGTAGCGATTTCAAATAAATAAATCTGAGACGAGGTCTTTTTGAGTGAATGTAATCAAAGTTCGAGTTTATAAATAAATTTACGAGCGGGGTTTTAAGTGAATATAATATCTGTTCATAAATAAAATTTTATTAATGACATGAAACACCTACTGAACTGTGCTGCTGAAAAAATAAAAAGGTGTTTGAGTTTCATTTTGATAAAAACTGTTTGGTGAATTAATTTCTTTTTAAATAGAAAAAAATATAATCAAGAAAAATCTGATAAATACCGTCTTTGAATTAATGGCGACAGTCATCGGAAGAATATATAAATATATTTATTTTTGCAATAATTTTAAAACAGACACAGTTTCGTTAATGGATTTATCAAACATTTTAAGGGAAACGTTTGTGAGCTAGTGAGAACTTCATATCTTAAGCATTTATGATCAACAGTCATTTTTATTTTATTTAAAGTAAGCTATTAAACACTTATAGTATAAAGTATTTTAATTTTTCTGTAACTACATCATTACTAATAAAAGTTGCAACACATTCTAGTGGTGCACCCTGTGCTTAGTGAATAGGGCATGGCTTAAGCTACTTACAATTAATTACTTAATACTATATTTAGAACTAGTTATTTACATTTGTTAATTTCTCTTATAATTAAACACTTTCCCATTATAATGTAGAAAAATATCTTATTTACTTCGTTTCGACTTCATAAAGTATTATTATTTTCAGCTCGCGGCAAAATCAAGAAATACGCTCCTCTTCTGACCGGTATCGGCGTCAAGGTCATTGCAGTGGTAGGCCTTCTTTTCGGAGGCCTTACTCTTCTCGTGACTAAGGCCCTGGTGGTGGCCAAACTAGCCTTCCTGGTCGCTGCAGCCTTAGGGATCCAGAAACTATTGAGTGGCGGTGGACTGAACAATATTAGTGGAAAGGTAAGCTAAGATACTTAAATTTAATCAACATGCATGTTCTCCACTCTAGGTTTCTTCTTCAGACGTGTATCTTCATTCTAGAAATACATTTCCAATAAATTGTCATCCTTGAACATGTCGATTACCTCACGATGTTTTCCTTTACCGTGCAACGAGTGCAAATGCACACATAACTTGAAAAACAAGTCATTCGAATCGGAATCGAAACAGGGATTGATTGAAAAGCAGACGTTATCCTACCGAGTCACACTCGCTTCCTACTCGCAAGTTACCTCCTTGTATAGCAACACTGATACGCTGAAATTATTTGTGAGAAACGACATTGATGGTTCAAGAATCGTCCTTCATTTAGGACTAGCTGTGCCTCGCGATGTTACCCGCGTTATTCCGGGACAAAATGAGCTGATCTGGGATAAAAGCCAAAATCTAAACTATCTCCACAGTAAATCTCATCAAAATCGGCTCAGCCATTCGAGCGTTGAGGAGTAACATACATTTTGAAGCTATTTGCGTATTCTCGTGGGAACTCGATTTTTGCTATAAAAAGTAACCTATGTATTATTCCAAGATCTTACTTTACTACCTTCACACCAAATGTCATCAACATTTTTGAGTGTGAAAAAGTAACAGACATAGACTTATATACAAACTTTCGCATTTATAATATCAGCAGGATTACCTAAAATTTCTCAAACGAAAATATTTGTATTTATTTCCAGATCGCCAGCTTCAATTCTTCCCCGCAGCAATGGTCGTCTCCCACCGCCTCTGGGTCTTCCTACCCTTACGCTCGATCCTCGAGTATAGCTCAGGATGCCAACGACCTGGCTTACAAGGCTCAACTGACCTCGTAAACTTCACTTTGGTATAAGAAGTACGCGTTTGGAAACTAGTGGATTACAATTTGGCGATGGAACATAAGTATGTCTATGGATATACTAGATTGTGACACGAAATATACAAAATATGCTTGTCGTAACTAATGTTGATGATATGCTGAACCAAAACGGGATGAATAATTATGATCGCTTCCTATTCTTTCAATAAGAATGTCAAAGTCAAATATTTTTTGGATTTTCATGTCACTTCATAGTTTCATAATTAATTACTCCAAGGCATTTAAAAAAATATCTGATCCAAATTTAAACTAAGCTAACTATATTGGCGCGATAACCCAAACTGGATCTTGGTCTTCCCTTCGGTCCTGTGCCGTCTCCTGGCCTGGAGTCAGATCGGTTTTTCCACACCTGGTCTTTCAGTGGTATTTTGGACGTTACCACGTACGCGTTACGCTAACCATCAGGCAAATTGTGGTAAAGCGCAAATCCGTCAAGTATTGAATATTCTGCCTTTTAGTAACGTTAAAATCTTGTTCTTCAAGTATGGCTTTGTTACAACTTGGAGGCTATTTTTTTCATATTGTTTACATGCAGTTTTGGCAATCATATGTCTAGAGTTTGGTACAGCGTAACTTTAAACACAGATAAAGATAAAGTTTCACATCACTCAAATTGGATCCACTTGTTTTATTTCGTAATTTAAAGTAGTCAGAAGTTTTGAAACGGTAGCTCACAAAAGGTCTCCTAACATAGATTTTTAAGTGAAATCGTGTGTTTGCATAACTGTCAATGTCAATAATTGTTTTTGACATTGACAACTCAGTATTTTTGTACTTAATCATTAATCATAAACTTGATTTCAAAAATTCATTTATTTACAAAGAACTATTACAGAAAAAAACAATTAAAGTACTTTATACAAACTTAAACAAATTATATCAAAGTTGCAATCTTTGATAATAATATTTGGTTAGCTAAGTATAACAATTCATATTTTTACAATTTATCGATACTCTAAATTTCAGTAGCAATAATGTATTGTATTTTTACTTATAAGCTCTTTTATTTTCTTATTTAATTGAGTATGGTGTTAGTGATTTTGTGTCTGCGTTGAGTGCGTGTTTAATTTATCAATTTAATTAATTATTATTAAATAATTTATTTAAATTAATTACAAATTATTAATTTATTAATCGGGAAAGATGGTGATATTGGTGGTGTAGTACAGATTTCCAATGATCTTTCATTTACTATTAAAGTAATAAGATATTTTTATTGAATCATTCTGTTATAATTCAAATGCTTTATTCACGTGAAAAATAAGTCAGTCAAACAAACGAAAGAATAAAAAATATTATATAGAACAATTAATTATTTTAAAAATAAAATATTTTTTATTCTTTCTTGAAAACAAATTTGAGGAGGCTTAAACTAAAATATATCAAAGGTTCAAAGCATTTGACATATTTAAAAAACAGAAGGATTCATCTAAAAGTAGATGTAGTTAGGTTATAAAGCTGAATAATGGTGCATGTTTTTTGTATTATTAATTTAATTATTCGTTTTAGCGTATTAATTAAATTATATTTATTTTAATGTAGAAAACTGTACAATATAACATTTTTGGAAAGTACAGGGTAGACACAAAATAACAAACATTATCAGAAAAGATAGTGTATTTTCTGAAATTATAATTATAAAAAAAACTACGGGTGCTTGTGTCATAGACTTTATTTAAAAAACCTATTTATTTGTATTAAAATAGTTTAAAAATGAAGACTGTGTAAATGCGATTATTTTATTATAGATATGGAAAATAAATGGAAATATCAATATGAAAATTTTGTCTTTCACTTTACCCTAAACTTGCCATTTTACCTTTATTTATTTTTTGAGCCGAAACACATTTCTATGTGCTTGTGTGTTGCTAGCCAAGCGAGCACTAGAAAATATCACCATTCAAAATCCAAAATGTTTTATTCATGGAATGTATGTACATAATTTGATAAATACAGTAGAACCTCGTAAAGTCGAACCTCGAAAAGTCAAAAACCTCCAAATGTCGAAAAATGTTTAGTTCCCTTCCCTTCAAACACCAAAACCTCCATTACTTGAAACCTTAACCCTCTGTTAGTTGAAATAATCACCGAGTCCCTCCAAGCCATTTTGGTACATATTTTCACTCTACAACTCGAAAAATAAATTTGACCTCTGCATCTCGAACATAGCAACGTTTTATTTTACAACCTTTACAACTTGATCATTTGGAATTTATTACCTCAATAGTTCGAACAAAAATAAGTTACCGACTTTTACTCAAAATTTATAAGAATAAACCTCAAAATCTTTATGTTGAATCAAAATTCCACCTAAGTTTAAATCCTCCATAAAATTGCGTCTCCCTTGATGCTCGACTTATAGAGGTTCTACTGTATATAAATACCATGCCAATGCCCTACCACAAAGATATTAACAAAAATACTTATTGGAGATGCTGGTCGTGACTAAAAATCTGATAGGTGGTATATGGAGACGCAGCTGTCTCCAGCTCATACTTTAACTACATTGTACGAAGTACAACTTGGCTGATTTGATACAGTTTACGACTACTAGCGCCATCTGTTGACAATGAAAGTAACTAGGAAAACTTAATCAGTATGGCATGTTTCTTGCAAGTTCTTTATGGCTTCTATTGATAAGTTCTAACTTTTAAATGTAGTTTGTTGTATTTGTATATTATAGTCTTTAAATATAAGTATACTTATAAAATCTTATGACTTATAAGATCATTTTCCAAGACAGGTCTGGCTAGCAACCACCGGAACCACCGTTGAAAATCCGCCAAACACCTAACGGTGTGTTCCAGTAGCCTCCTTGAGAGCCAGTTATTCCAGACTAAGTATACTCCGTAGCAGGTTAGAATGTCTGTTCAAATGACTAGCTGTGCAGTACTTTTTTTTAATTTTTGTATTATATGCACATATACATTTAATAAGGGACAGTAGTACAATGCGGAATTAATCTGTCCACTCTACTTTATAACAATATTAATTAGCAATATTTATTATATTGTTCTAATATACAAATATTAGAACAATACCCAGCAGTGGGTAGATATAGGCTTATGATGATGATGATGATACAAATATTGCAAATTTTTGAGATCATTCAATTCGAATAACATGTTAGGAGCGACTCCCGTAAAAATAAAGTAAGTTTTTTTGCATTTAACCCCGTCGGGTCTAATGTCTCGGAGTAATAACATAAATACCTTTTATTTTATTTATCACATAACTATTGAAGGAGTTAAGACCAGAAAACCCGAAATAGTTTTGAAAATCTTGAAAAAAAAACTACTAACTACATATATTTATAATCTATAAAACTGTGATCATTTTGTATACTAGGACCTTAATGAATAGATAGTTAATAATAAAAGAATATTGTTTGCTATTTTAAATATACCTACCAAAATTTGTAGATTGTTTTTTAAGTTCCACTTTTGTCATTTTGATGAAGTCCATAAAAAATAAGAAAGAAAATAACACAAATTAAATTTTAAAAAAGTCCTAGTATCAATTTAAAAAAAAATGTCTAGTCAATTGGACTGAATAGATCAAATTACAAATTGATAAATTCTTGATAATAAGTTAACATTGTGAAGTGTTAATATTGTTTAAAACGTAACTTCTTCACAAATAATGCAAAGAATAGAACCCATTGTTATGTCACATCAGATTCAAATCTTATAGTACATAAGCGGATTTTTCTTCATCCGGATACCTTAAGAGTCGGAATAACCAAACTTTCTATTCATTATCTGAAAAAAAAACATCAACAGCCTTACGGCTCAAGAGTGGAATAGAAACTAACTAGCACAGACGGATATGCTAACTTTTATACTAGTTTTCATCAGAGAATGTGAAAAAAACAACATAGCATCTTCACTCACATATAGAAAACTGCGTAAGTACGACGCTGTATGTATACGCCTTTCACTTACGCACACATTGATAGCAAGTGGTAGAACAAAGAAATGTATGGAGAGGTTTAATTTTATTATCTAAAAAGCTGTCTTTTTAAAATACGTTGACATAAACTCGTAATCACAAGGTCACTCCTACATATAAAAAAAGGTTTCGTACTATCGGGTAAAGAAAAGTGTTGTATTTTCATTAAATAATGTCAGTTAACGTCAGGTATTTGCACAGTTGTATGTATATGCTATAGATAACCTATTGTCTCAGACTTTACTTTGATTAGAAGTAGGCTAAATATTTTAAAATTTTCTTCCATCAACATTGTGCTTATATTATATTTCAAATGTGACAGAAAAACAGAATATTAAAATATACGTAATTTTTTTTGTTTTCAATAATTTGTTATTAGTATTAAATGATTAATTAAATATTATAACAAAAACACATATATTTAATTTGTTAAAAATTATACAATAACGTGTAATAGTAAAAAAAATAAAATGCTTATTTAATATATCGTGTATTCTAGTATAAATATTAATATAGATACATGTTTTAACCACAAAAATGTCAGTAAAACAACATCTCCACTCCTTTTCCTATTCTTATTATGAAAACAGAAAACTTTCACCACCACTACAGGTGCATTTTTATGTTAGTGTGAGTGACACTTTCACTTCTAAATTCTTTTTGTATTTTTCTTACGTTTTCTTTATTTATCTACTCACACGCATTTTTCTAATACTATCTTTGGTTATTATGGTATAACGTTCTAATAATAACCTATAATGACGAGAAACTCGTAGATAAATGATAATAACCGATAAATTCCATAATATGGAGCCACACTATGGAATTTATCGATATTATATACAAGTATAACATCGTAGGCCTACGTGTTAATAAACAGAAGAAATAAAAAAATATAGATAAAACTAATATATACTTCAATAACCCATAATCTGTTATTTAAGTTTCTTGGGAATAAATGGCTTTATTTATTTATTTATTTGTAACATCGCAATTTAATGTAAATAATGAATGACAAAATTGTTAATCTCGGGTATTATACGAGTATATACTAGAATCAATTAGAAGTAATATAATGTTAATAGGGAAAGACCTAATTTTGGTCTCGATTATTTTTTCATTTTCGTACGAAAATTTAAAAAAAGCTAAGATATTTGTGAAGGCTTGGAGATTCTATACATAAAAATCATTTGCTTAAAAATAAGAATACTTTTAATTTCATAACCTAATGTTTGATCTTATCGCCCTGTTTGGTTTTTTCTTACTAAATATACTCGTATAAACATTCAGATAACAGATTTTTCTATACAAAATAGTTTTATATAATTATCAATAACTCCAAAAACGATAACTAGGAGTAACTAGGATTGGACTTGCAATTTCACTGAAATATAGGTTTTTTTTATTTTCAATACATATCCTTGTTATAAATTTTGATAATCGTCAGAGCGATATATTTATCTCTTCATTTATAAATTAAGTGGTCTTTCACAATTTCAAAGATATAACATAACATTTTTTTTTAATTAATTAATTTTAGTTTATTGAGGCAAAACAAAAATTTACATATCAGGACATTCATGTAATATTTTTAACATTATAATACAAATTATTATAATAATGTTTGTATGTAATTAAAGATTGTTATTTTAAATTTAAACTCGTAACATTCAAAAGATTTATGCCATTATCTATACACATATTAATCACACATTTATTTTACCCGATTTCTATTTAAATCAAGCAACATTTCATTTATTTCAATACAAAAAGTACTGAACTAAGTAGACAAAATACGAAATCAAATCTCATTAATTTTATTTGCCTAAAAGTTTTAATCTATGATGAATATATTTATTATCTAGATAATATACTTTTAAAGACTAAATTAAGTTACAATAAATCTACTTGATTAAACTACTCACTATATATTGTTTTAGTCCTAAATTAAAAAAATAAATAGTTCTACGAAAATATTTAAGTAGGTCTGTGAGTTCGAATGAAATTTCAAAAAGACCATAATTTTAATAAACCATCAATAAAGTTTATGTGGCAGTATACAACATATTTTATTATTACATTAAAATGTTATTAAATGTGTTTATACTATAGAAATTGATGTCTACAAAGCTAGTATGGATTTTTATCAACATTATCCCATATGAAACCATAACTAAGAATATTATTATCTATCTATAACAGT